>CANTUQ010000104.1:2537500-3806250 GCA_947683425.1 Excoecaria cochinchinensis | reverse complement strand
AAAGAACATTAACAACCTAAGTTGAACATGCATAACGACATAAAAATAAATACCTTGACATGAAAATGATATGATAAATTTGAAAGAATTAACTTGTTAAATAAATAATTGAAGATAAAAGAAGAAGAAAAATATGGAGACTAAGAGAATTTACATGTTTAATATGTTAATTGGAAGCAAAAATAAATGAAATTAACAAGAGAATTAACGAGTAAAACCAAGAATAATTACCCTCAAATTCAGTTTTGAAGAATTGAAGGTAGAAGTGTTGAATTCCTTGTCTTCTCTTGTGAAAATGCTTAGAAAATAGCTTGAGAAGTTTGCTGAGAAGTTTTTGGTCTTCCAAGCAGAGCTGAGAAGTTTGCTGGAATCGGCAAGACCACAAAATCCATTTTTGTCTCAATGGGCCCCATCTTTATAATAGCTTTGAAAGTTCCCAACGCTTGCCTCCTGGAATTGTCGTAGGAAGTGATGGTCAGGTCAGATTTGCTTAACATACTCTCATCCATCCCAAAGGCCTGAAGCGCCACCGAAGGGCAAACATTTATTGACGACCCATCATCAACCATGACGCAAGCGATGTGTTTACCATTGATCTGTGCCTTGATGTATAAAGGTCGGTTGTGGTTGCGACCCTCTGTTGGTAGGTCTGCATCAGAAAAAACCAACTTCTCCCCGGATCCCCCCTTAACAAGGTCTAAAAGCTCGGATGGAGATATTGTAGTTGCTACGGTGGATACACTCAATGCTTCAACTAACTTCTATCGGTGAGAGGGGGACTGTCTCAAGAGGTCCCAAATAGATATCTGAGCCGTGGTCTTTTTTAGTTGCTTCACTATTGAATTTTCTTCCAGCTCCTTCTCTGTGATTGCTTGTGCTGGGTCTTACTGCTTCTCAACTTCTGGAATGACCCTCCCACTTCTTGTTACTGCTTCTACTCTTTCTTCTTCCTCTGAATCCCACGGATCCGCAAACTCTCCATTTTTCTCATCTTCATCATCTCCACTCTCACTAGTGGACCAACAGTCTATTGTCGCCACGAAAACCCCTTCTCCATTCACTGCAGGGCGAGTAATAGCGACATATTCATTTCCATATAGATCTTGCATAACGTACCACTCTGATAGGCTCGATCCAATCATAAAGACTGGAGGTGGCACTGTATTATAACCGGACTTCTTCTTGCTTTCTCTCTTTTTCAGGATCGGTGATCTGCTTGTTGTCAATTAGATCTTGGACTCGATGCATTAGCGTTATACAATCATCCGTCAAATCGCCGGTATGTTGGTGAAATGCGCAGTACTCATTCTCCTTGTGCCCTGGCTGTCCCTGGATCTTGGCCGGCCTAGGTGATAGGGGTCGCAGTTTTCCTTCTTTTACTAGCCTTTTCAGCACCCATGATAAAGGCCTACCCAAGTTCGAGAAATATCTCTGACTTACGCCTGTTGCAGACACCTCAGCTGTCTTTCCACCTCTGTTACCGCTGGTTGAACTTGCTGGCTTGGCTGTCCCCTGATTGTTGTATCCCTTCCTAGCATAGGACTCGTTGTTTGCCCTCTTGGCTAAATATTCTCCTTCTGCTTCTATGGCAATGTCCTTCAAGGACTCCCAATCCTTGAGTCCCTTCATTTTTAGTCCATCTCTCAAGTAAGGGCTGGCATTTCGAATGAATAGCCGGATCTGATCAGAAGTATCCGGTTTATGTTTCATCTCCATAACCCGGTTTCTCCACCGAGTAAGGTACTCGTGGAAGGACTCCCCAGCCTTCTATTGTAGCAACTCAAGATCTTTCAAAGTGACCTCCATCCGGGTACTGCAATCGTACTGCTTAAGTAACTCTTTGGTTAGTAAGTCCCAATCCTCCTTGGACCTCATCTCAAGCCCATGGTACCAATCAATAGCAGCTCCTGTGAGACTCAAGTAGAAATACTCTATCTTTTGCTTTCTTGTTAAGGTCATTCCCTTCATGACCAGTGAGTATTGCTTGATGTGTGCGGCAGGGTCAGAGGTGCCATCAAATTTGGGAATGTCCGGCATCTTAAAATTCTGGGGAATCAGGTCATCCCCATCCAGCACTCGGTCTTCCGGGTTCATTCCTTTCCCCACAGTCATCATCCTTGCCATGGCCTCAAATCTCTCTTCCATTTTCCTCCACATTGCCTCATCCTGTTTTGGCAACTTCTCTTTAGCTATTGTACGCTCCTCTAGCTCATCTCCCCCAAACTCAGCTTCAGACCTGGGGCCCTCTCTGCGCTCAATAGGTGCAGGTACTCTTTGCTCAACAATAGGTGGGTCAACCACTGGTTGGTTAATTGCAGCAGGATGTTCTTCTCTAACAGCCTCTTGTTCAGCTGGTACTCGGATAGGGGCAGCAGCAGCTTGTTGCCCAGCTATTGTGGCGGCAAGATTGCCCATCATTACAATAATTTGGGCTTCAAATTCCTCCATTCTCTTTCCTACCTCCTCAGTGATTATTGCTCAGGTTGCATCAGACTCATTTGATGGAATAGCAATGCTTACTTCTGTTAATGATTTGGAAGAAAACCCCACACTATTTTCTGAGATTGAATCTGAACTCTGATCCGACACTAACTCTGTTAACCCCAAAAGCGGCATCCTTCTTAACCGTCCGTCGGGACTTCTAGACCACCCAAGAGAATCTATGATGGCCGAAATGCAAAAATTGTTAAGATGATGCATGATTAAAATGCAATGCATGCTCGTGCTGATGCAACATAGACAAACACATGCAAGCAGATAGATCCTTCCAACCTTATATCTCCCACACACGTGGTAGTGCGGTCTCTTTCCTAGGTGGGCTTGATCCATGGATTAACGTGGAACCCAATGGACACGTATGGTGCGCGGTGAAAAACCCGCAGCATAACAGCTCCTATCTAATGTACATATGTATGGGTGTTTGGCCTTTACGTATTTGAACAATTCAATTTAACTAGGATGGGCCCATCGGGGCATGAAAGTCTTTGATGAAGACCATTTAATTAAATTGATTTCGTCCAATATATGATGGCCCATATAGCAAGCATAGTATTACGGTACATTTCACCTAGTGGAAGTATCTATTGCCATTACATGAGCTTTAGTCATGGGGTGATGATATTTTTGGGTTACCCAAGCATGATCCCTGCCGACAGGTCTAGCTCATCACGAGCATAATGACCGATCGGGTCACCATTTGATATACCATAATGGTACGAGACTTGGGCTGGTGATTATCCTTAACACTTCCCTAAATTGAGTGAAAATAGGGTCGTGCTTCAGGAACGCACCGGGGTTTGAAAAGGGACAAAACTAACTTAATCTAAGGCTCTAATGAGATGATATACAATTTTGAGATAAAGCGAATTTCATAAACTAAAACTTAATTGTAAAAGTTAATCAAGGTATTTTCAAATTGAAGTCTCGAACCAGTTATCCCCAGTGGAGTCGACACTGTGACGCGTGCCGGACCCGCACGGGCGCCCCTTTGACCTCCCGCTTGAGGGCGATCGGGCATTTGAGGTCCATTGACAACTTGTAACGAATTACAAGTGTGTCTATTTTGGGCAACAAGGAGGTTTCATGGAGTCGCCACCCAATAAAATATTAGGAAAGTTTCTCTCGCCTCGGAGAACCTAAGACAGCGCTTTCATCCATTTTGGGTAAGCCGAAGGGGTCTTGCAGGGTAAACCTCTCGCTCAAAGGAGCCTAGGATTTGTTAGGTCATAGAGCATAAGAAGGGTCTTGGAGGGTAAACCTCTCGCCTCCTTAAGTCCAAAGACAACGCTTTTATCCATTTTGGGCAAGCCAAAGGGGTCTTGGAGGTTAAACCTCTTGCCCAAAGGAGCCTAGGATTAATGTCTAAGTCTCGTGACACAAGAGGTGTCTTGGAGGGTAAACCTCTAGCCTCTTGGAGCCCAAAGACCAGAGAATGGGTTCGGGACTTCGCATCTATTTCTACCTTGATTAATTTTATAATTTGGCTTTGAGTTTATTAACTCGCTCTTTCTCCACACGATGCAATTTTAATTTAAAAGCGCAAATATTCACATTGAAAGCGATAAGATAAACATATCAAAAATAACATTAAAAATAAATTACAATAATACCAGGAGCGAAATACAACTCATATTTAAAAGTGCAAATATACATAAAACCGGGGAATTTATTGATTATGAGGACTTTGGTCCCCGCATGCACAATTAAAGAAAACATTTTGGATGTGATGATTTATTTGGGATGAAGATTAGGACATTGGTCCCATTTATTATGAAAAATCCAAATTAATTTATTAGAAATATTTGTCTGGTTTTTATTCATGCGTGCATAAAAAACATTTTATTCAACGAATATATACAAGGAAATATAAATAAAATGAGAATTGAAAATGTGCAATGAAAATACCAAACTCCGCATATCCTCCTTCTCGTGCATTGGTGCTCAAATGAGAATAAAACAATGATTTGCAACCAAAAATAAAATAGAAGAGATTCATGTTAGAAATTAACCCAAAGAAATGAGATGACATAAAATATAATATGTATAATGACCATATAACATGCCTAAGATACTATGACATGCATAACAATAATTATGATGCAATTTAACAAGCATAAAGTGAGATAACATCATGGCAAATGCAATTTATCAATAATGGCGATTAATATGCATGAAAGATTAGTGACAATCAATTTTAATACTCGTAAGATGTGCATGAAAACATAACATAAGAATAATAAAACTTAACATGCATAATAAAGCCTAAAGTAATTTCTAACATAAAAGGCATAAGAAAATAAATTTGAAATTTAACATACATGCAAAATATAAACAATGACATTAATGTTAATAATGATACTAATACCTAATGACATCAATAAATGAGTGTAATAAAAATTATAATAATAAAACTAGCATTTATAACAATAATAGCCATAATAAACATCAATGGATGTAAAAAACATTAACAACCTAAGTTGAACATGCATAACGACATAAAAATAAACACCTTGACATGAAAATGATATGATAAATTTGAAAGAATTAACTTGTTAAATAAATAATTGAAGATAAAAGAAGAAGAAAAATATGGAGATTAAGAGAATTTACATGTTTAATATGTTAATTGGAAGCAAAAATAAATGAAATTAACAAGAAAATTAACGAGTAAAACCAAGAATAATTACCCTCAAATTCAGTTTTGAAGAATTGAAGGTAGAAGTGTTGAATTCCTTGTCTTCTCTTGTGAAAATGCTTAGAAAATAGCTTGAAAACTTGAAGAAAAACTCTTGGAAACAAGTGTGTAAGATGGATTTTTTCTCTCAACTCAAAAGCTCCAAAATTCAGTTTTTTTCCTCTCTAAATGTTGTTAGTTTGTCCACCCTTGTTTCTGAATTTTTTTCTCCACTTTTAGCACTCAAAAACCACCCAAAACCGTCCAAAAATCATTAAAAAACAAGCGGGGGTCGAAAATGGGCGAAATGGGGCGACTGCGCGCTGCACGCAAAGCACAGCCGTGCTTTCAAAGAAGCACAGCTATGCTTTCGTGCGCGCAGTGCAGTGCAAAGCACAGCCATGCTTTCAAAGAAGCACAGCCGTGCTTTTCGGGCAGTTTTTTTTTTTTTTTTTTAAATTTTAAATTTTTATATAAGATACCCTCAACCTAAAACACACTTTTTCTTCCCCAAAATAAATTTAAAAATATTTTTAAAATATTTAAAATACATTTTTCACTCATAAAAAAGACAAGGAAAATCACTTCCGAGCTCCAATCTTTTTGCCTATAAGCCGGCGTAACTAAATTTCATCATCGGGTAATCCTGATCAAGGCTACTCGGGACCCGGTGTCTACACATACCGAGTCCAAAATGTAGTCTTAATCACATCCTCATCCTTAACTCACAATTGATAATACCCCGACCAAAGATCAATCTTCGAAAAGACTCCTGCACCTCTAAGCTGATCAAACAAATCCTCGACTATAGGCAAAGGATACTTGTTCTTCACTACGACCTTATTAATTTGCCTATAGTCTATACACATCCTCATAGAACCATCTTTTTTCTTAACAAACAGAACCGGAGCTCCCCAGGGAGATATGCGGGGTCTAATGAACCCCTTATCCAATAGCTCTTGTAGCTGAGTTTTGAGTTCTCTTATCTCTACAGGAGCCATCCGATAAGGTGCTCTCGATATGGGAGTAGTACCTAACATTATCTCTATGGACAACTCCACCTCTCTCCCAGGAGGCAAATCAGGCAACTCACTCGGAAAAACATCTCCAAACTCTAGAACAACTCGGATGTCCTCAATTCTAACCTGATCCCGCTTAGAATCCAATATCACTGCTAGAAAAGTCTCACAACCCTTCCTAATGAATCTCTTTGCTTGCATAGCAGAGATCACATTACTCAAAGAACTAGAACCCAAGCCTTTGACAACCACAGGAGACTGATTTCTATCCCGAAGAACAACCATTTTCCTGTGAAAGTCAACCACTGCCCGATGCTTAGCCAACCAGTCCATACCCAAAATCAGATCAAACTCTCTGAACGGTAACTCAATCAAATCTGCTAGAAACTCAACTCCCTCAACCAACAGGGGACAATTCCTATACACTCTACTCACATTGACACTATGCCCTAAAGGATTGGTCACACAAATCTCATAATCCAACTGATCTACCGCATGAAACTTATCAAATAACTTATCTGTGCACAAATATGAGTGTGTGGAACCAGGGTCAATTAGAGCATATAATTGAGTGTCATGGAGTAGAAAGTTACAGGAAATCACATCTGGAGCATCCTGCTCCTCCCGAGCTCTCACTGCATAGGCTCTAGCTGGCACTGCCAAGGGACGCTCAACTGGCTCTAATGCCGCTCCCTCTCTAGGTCGACC
This sequence comes from Excoecaria cochinchinensis, assembly GCA_947683425.1. NCBI lineage: Eukaryota > Viridiplantae > Streptophyta > Magnoliopsida > Malpighiales > Euphorbiaceae > Excoecaria > Excoecaria cochinchinensis. The sequence continues at coordinate 3,799,350 of CANTUQ010000104.1, read as the reverse complement.
GCCTCTACCTCTACCTCAGCCTCTACCACGGTTGGCTTGTGAAGTATTCGAACCAATCCTACTGGACTCTCTCTAATCACCAGAAACATCATTCCCCCTCGGACAATTGGCTAAGAAATGCTCGGTGCTCCCACAACAGAAACATCCCCCTGTGAGCCACCTACACTCACCCTGGTGCCACTTACTACAATTTGAGAACTCGGGTAACAACTCGGTCCTTCCACCTGAATTACCTCTACCAGAACAAGACACCATAACTGAACCCTATCTTCTGACTCTCATAGTCGGGCCTAAAGATGACTCATCCTGTGGGTTCCTTGACCTCTTACCCGAGGATGAAGAAGATGAACCTCCACAAGAGGGATACCTCCTCTGAGCCCTCTCTCTCAAAACCGATTCGAAGCTCTCAGCCCACACTGCAGCTTGCACGGTTTGGTAGTACCCAACTCTTGGAGTACTCATCAGAGAAATTAGCATCGCCCTCAGCGACTCATTCAACCCGGCCTCGAAATGCCTACACCTAAACTCCTCTGTCAAAATACCTTATGGTGCATACTTCGCCAAACGATTAAACTCTTTCTCAAATTCAAATACTGTCATGGCTCGCTGCTTCAAACTCAAGAACTGTGCCCACTTTGCATCCCTGTAGGTTTGAGTCACATACTTATTTGTGAACTCCCTCTCAAATAACTCCCATGAAATCGGGTCAGGCAACTGGGGATGCCTACAGACCAACTCCCACTAGTCAAAAGTAGACCCTTGAAGCAATGCCACTGCACACTCCAATCGCTGATCAGGAGGACACCGTACCTCCCTCAGAGTATGCTTTACCTTATCTAACCACTTCTCAGCATATTCTGACTCATCCAACCCGGTCCCATAGAAATCTTCTGCCCTAGCACTTCTGACACTCTCAACCGAGGCTCTAGGGGTAGTCACCCTCTCCAAGACTCGAGCCATGTCCTAGGAAATCTTGAGCATCGCCTCAAAGGGCATGGCTGCAGCCTCGGGCTGGACCCAAATATCTTGAGCCGACACAAAAATTGAAGGATCAACAGCTTGGGGATTCACGCTTTCGGCTGGTCCCTTAAGTAACCCTGTAACTGAATTAGAATCCATCTAAAACAAGGAAAGATAACCACATCAGCCAACACAGTCCTAGACATATATATGCATCCATACACAACATCACCCAAAAACTCCTAAACCAGGCTCTGATACCAAAAATTGTCACACCCCCTACCCATACGTAGGCAAACCCATCCGGATCGGAGTGAGATGGCGTAGGAGCCGGGGTGTCACACCAAACAGACTGAAACAAAGTATACATTCATATATCATAACCAAACGGAAATTTAAAACTTTTAAGAAACATGATCAAGATCATGCATTAATATAACAACATTCATTACAATAATGTTTTGATCAGATGCCAAAACAAAGTAGTTACATAACCAAAATATACAAGCGGAAGCTTTACAACAATGTTGATACAATGAGAGTTCTATTACAAAAGAATTATCAATAGACTACAAAAAGAAAGCCCTAACACTAATCCCTCTGTGTTGGCTTGGCTGGCGGCGACTCTTCCCCAGGAACAATGCCTTCCGCACCTGTACGGGTAAAACACCGTGTTAAGCGATAACGCTTAGTGGGGAAAACACACAACAAAAGAGTGGACGGCCATTCACAATGGTCACCTAAGAAAAACTGTAACACCCCCTACCCATACGTAGGTGAACCCATCCGGATCAGAGTGAGATACCGTAGGAGCAGGGGCGTCACACCAAACAGATCGAGGCAAAGCATACATTCGTACATCACAACCATACGGAAATACAACGAAAATTAAAACTTTTGAGAAACATCTTTATGATCATGCATTAATATAACAACATGCATTATAATAATGTTCTGATCAAATGCTAATACAAAATAATTACATATCCAAATTAATATAGAGCGGAAGCTTTACAAAATGATATAAAAGAGTTCTATTACAAAAGAATTATCAATAGGTTACAAAAATAAGCCTTAATACTAATCCCTCTGTGTTGGCTTGACTGGCGGCGACTCTCCCAAAGCAAAAACGCCTTTCGCACCTGCACGGATAAAACACCGTGCTACGCGATAACGCTTAGTGGGAAAACACAAAATAAAAGTGTGGACGGCCATTCACAATGGTCGTCAAAGCATAACATATACGATATGACATATGCGGATAATCATGTCAGATATATAATCATGCTTGCATAGAAAAAACATACATTCAGAAGCTCATATCCATATTCATATACATATAATAACTAATTTCTCATACTTATCATTATGCGCATTTGAATATCATATTCTTGTAATCATTTCAAAGTAGAACAAAATAAGCAAAGCACTTACTGACTCATAATAGTGGATAATGAGTATACAGTGACGGTACCTTATGGGTACGAATCAAACAGTGATGGTACCTTACGGGTACGAATCAAAAACCATTTTATTTATCACCGTCGATATTCGGGTGCGTCCTTCGATCACCTCTTGTCCGTACCTGCACGGATTAGAGTAAACCTGTGCTAAGCGATAACGCTTAGTGGGGAACATAAATAACAAGTAATTTATCACATATTGCATGCTAACAATCATGCTTAATTAAGAATCACTTCATCAAATTCCATTTCATGCATAATATGGTTTAATACTATATTCAATCATAAAGCAACATTCACATATTTACGTATTCACATCGCATACTATATTGTATCACATTCATTTCCACTTATTTAATTAATTGGTTAGCCTCCAATCCAAAGACGCGGATAACGGGTATCGCATTGGTACCACTCAGGTACTAGAATCTCATCGAGATTACATTTACGCATTGGTACCCTCAGGTACTTAACATCAATCCACTTATAGTAAAATCCAGCAAGGATTATTCGCATTGTTTTCGCATTGTGATTCCCATGGAATCAGACACATTAAACGCATGGGGCTGCAGCACTTGACCCTATAGGCATGCCTAACTATCCACTACCTGACTCGCAGGCTTAAGTTGTTAAATATATTATTCAGTTCACATTGATCACTTTTCACACCACATATGTCGATAGCTAACATCACATTCACTTTACACATTCGCATTAGCACATAGCTATTCCTTTCACTTGCATACTCAATATGTTTCCAAACTCATTCTTCATAGTTAATAATCACATATTTGATTGCATTCAAGAATCATCATGTAGTATGCAATTGTACATTACTTAGTACACACATAATACTTACTTATAATGTCCTTCATTTCAGCTCAAAGCCTTGCCATTTGAAAGGCCAAACACATTAGGGTTATATTGCCAAAACAGGGTAGGTCACGGTCACAATCAATTTGATTGTCACTGTGACATGTTGAAGTCCAAAATAGAATGCAAATTGAGGATAGGTCACGGTCACAATCAATTTGATTGCCACCGTGACATGCTCCCAATTCTTGGCAGAATGCTACTTGAGGGTATGTCACGGTCACAATCAATTTGATTGTCACCGTGACATATCATATTTTTGCAGGGCAGAATGCTTCCTTAGGTACCTCAAGGTCACAATCAATTTGATTGTCACCGTGACATACCCAATTCAGCTAGGCAGAACAGAACTCCAGCATACCTCACGGTCACAATCAATTTGATTGTCACCATGACCCATGCAAGATTCCAATTCCACACTCTATTCCCATCTCCTTTCAAGGACTTCCAACCCATTTTCCTTTCTAACAAATTAACCCAATTCATCAACCACATACCCAATTGGCACATACCTGATGTCCATCTTAACATTGGCATTGACTCATAGCATAAATCATAAACATATTCATTATACACATAGCATACATATTCTCAAACAACATTTCCACAAAGCCTATCAATTTCATGCTCAAGGCCATTACTTCTCATATGCACATGATTCATACCAAATTTATATTCAAGCAACACAATTTTCATAGTTATACAACTAGGGTTTATTCCCAAACCTTGTCGCCTTAGCTCCTAATCTCGACGAACGCTCGGTTCTTCGATTACAGCTTTCCCTTTATCCTTCTTCACTTCTTCAACTAGCAAAACCAGTCCAATTCCTGAATTGAACATAATCCATTAATTCTCATACCAATACCAAATCAAAACCAAGAAGAAGAGTAGAAGATGAGAACAAGCATTCATAATCACTTACCTCTTAAGTCCAACAATTTAACTCTTGAGCAACTTAGCAACTTGAACTTCTAAACAATTATGCAATTTGATTAAGAGACTAAAGAAACTACTCACATGGCAAGAGGAGGTAGAAAACACAGAAAATGACTCAATCCTCACAAATGGGTCATTACCCTCCTCAAGAGACTTATGCATGCAAAAGTGGAGGTGGCTTACTCTCAAGAAGCCACACGGATTCCACTCACTAAATCAGCCTCCACCAACTGATTCTTACATTGTTTTATTCCTAATTAAACCATCATTAAGTGACCTAATCAGCCCTTAAACCATTCCTAACTTAATCTCATAAATATACCAATAAGCCACTAAACTATCCACTCAACTTTCAATCAAGTCCTGCCTTCATTTCAATTTAGTCCAAACCTCACATTCAATTCACACACACATACCAATTCAAGTTAATTCTTTTAGGGTAGAAGTCCGGCCATGACAAATCTCGTCATCGGAGCAGCAATCACCGAGAACCCTTTCACACACCGACGGTAGTAACCCGCAAAACAAAGAAAACTCCTCACTTTTGGAACATTCCTAGGCACATTCCAATCAGCAATCGCCTCAATCTTAGCCGAATCCACTTGAATACCCTTAGCCGATACAATAAGAATGACACTTCCCGAAGCCAAAACTCGCACTTACTGTGCTTCGCAAACAACTAATGCTCTTTTAACACTTGCAAAACTAACCGAAGGTGCTCCTCATGCTCACTCTCATCCTTAGAATAGACCAAAATATCATCTATGAACACCACTATAAATCGGTCAAGATATGGCCTAAACACTCGGTTCATCAAATCCATGAAGGCCGCCGGTGCATTGGCCAAACCAAACTGCATTACTAAAAATTCATAGTGGCCATACCGAGTCCGAAATTCAGTCTTAACCACATCAGCATCTAGAACTCGAAGGTGGTAATACCCTGACCGAAGATCAATCTTCAAAAAGACACCCGCACCTCGGAGCTGATCAAACAAATCCTCGACCCTAGGCAAAGGATACTTGTTCTTCACTGTGACCTTGTTGATTTGCCTATAGTCGATACACATCCTCAAAGAACCATCCTTCTTCTTAACAAACAACACCAGAGCTCCCCATGGAGATATGCTGGGTCTGATAAAGCCCTTATCAAATAGCTCTTGTAGCTGAGTTTTGAGCTCTCTCAACTCTATAGGAGCCATCCGATAAGGCGCTTTCGAAATATGCAAAGTACCCAGCACTATCTCTATGGACAACTCCACCTCTCTCTCAGGAGGAAAACCAAGCAACTCACTCGGAAAAACATCTCCAAACTCTCGAACAACCGGGATATCCTCATACCAACTTGGTCTCACTTAGAATCCAACACCACAGCTAGAAAAGCCTCACCACCCTTCCTGATGAATCTCTTAGCTTGCATAGCGGAGATGACATTGCTCAAAGAACTAGCACCCAAACCTTTAACAATAATAGAAGATCAATCTCTATCTCGAAGCACAACTGTTTTCCTATGATAATCGACCGCTGTCCGATGCTTATCCAACCAGTCCATACCCAAAATCAGATCAAACTCTCTGAAGGGCAACTCAATCAAATATGCGGGCAACTCAATCAAATCTGCGGGCAACTTAACTCCCTCAACTAATAGGGGACAACTCCTAAACACCCTACTCACATTGACATTATGCCCTAAAGGACAGGTCACACAAATCTTATAATCCAACTGATCTACAACATGCAACTTATCAAATAACTTATATGTGCACAAATATGAGTGTGTGGAATCAGGGTCAATTAGAGCATATAATTCAGTGTCATGGAGTAGAAACTTATCGGCAATCACATCAGGAGCATCCTGCTACTCCCGAGCTCTCACTACATAGGCTCTAGTTGGCACTGTCAAATGACGCTCAACTGACTTAGATGCAACTCCTTCTCTAGGTCGACCACCTCGACCTCTTTCACGGCCTCTACCACAGCTAGCCTGAGTAGCTTTTGAACCAACTCCACTGGCCTCTCGCTGATCACCAGAACCATCATTCCCTCTCAGACAATTGGCTAAAAAGGGTTCGATGCTCCCATATCGGAAACACCCACCTGTGAGCCACCTACACTCACCTCTGTGACGCTTGTTGCAGTGGGAACATTCCGGTAACATCTCAGTCCTTACACTCGAATTACCTCTACCTGAACTAGATACTGTAGCTGAACCCTGTCTTCTACCTCTACTAGCTGGGCCTGCAGATGACTCATCCTGCGGGTTCCTTGACCTCTTACCTGAGGATGAAGAAAAAGAACCTCCACGAGAGGGATGCCTCGTCTGAGCTCTCTCTCTCAGAATAGATTCTGATCTCTCAGCCCGTACTGCAGCTTGCACAATCTGGTAGTACCCAACTCCAGGAGTACTCATCAGAGAAATCAACATCACCCTTAACGACTCATTCAATCCGGTCTCAAAATGCCTACACCTGAACTCCTCTGTCAAAATACCTTCTGGCGCATACTTTGCCAGACGGTTAAACTCTTTCTCAAATTTGGATATTGTCATGGTTCGCTGCTTCAAACTCAAGAACTGCACCCACTTTGCATCCCTATAGGTTTGAGTCACATACTTATTCGTTAATTCTCTCTCAAATAACTCCCATGAAATTGGGTCAGGCAACTGGGGATGCCAACAGACCAACTCCCACCAGTCAAAAGCAGACCCTTGGAGCAATGCCACTGCACACTCCACTCGCTGATTAGGAGGACACTGGACCTCCCTCAGAGTACGCTTCACCTTATCTAACCACTTCTCAGCATACTCCGATTCGTCCAAACCGGTCCCGTAAAATTCTTCTGCACCTGCTCTTCTCATACTTTTAATCGAGGCCTTAGGGGCAGTCACTCTCTCCAAGACTCGAGCGATATCCTGAGATAGCTTAAGCATCACCTCGAAGGGCATGGCTGCAGCCTTGAGCTGTACCCTTGCAGGTTAAGCCGACACAGAAATTGAAGGATCAACAGCTTGGGGATTTACGCTCTCGGCTGATCCCTCAAGAGACCCTCGAATAGAATCGGAATCCATTTAAAACAATCAAAGACATCCGCATCAGCCAACACAGTCCTAAACATATGTATATACACAACAACACCCAAAAACACCTAAACTAGGCTCTAATACCAAAAGCTATAACACCCCCTACCCATATGTAGGCGAACCCATCCAGATCGGAGTGAGATGCCGTAGGAGCAAGGGTGTCACACCAAACAGATCGAGGCAAAGCATACATTCGTACATCACAACCATACGAAAATACAGCAGAAATTAAAACTTTTGAGAAACATCATCATGATCATGCATTAATATAACAACATTCATTACAATAATGTTCTGATCAAATGCTAATACAAAATAATTACATATCCAAAGTAATATAGAGCGGAAGCTTTACAAAATGATATAAAGAGTTCTATTACAAAAGAATTATCAACAGGTTACAAAAATAAGCCCTAACACTAATCCCTCTATGTTGGCTTGACTGGCGGCGACTCTCCCAAAGCAAAAATGCCTTCCGCACTTGCACGGATAAAACACCGTGCTAAGCGATAATGCTTAGTGGGGAAACACACAACAAAAGAGTGGACGACCATTAACAATGGTCGTTAAAGCATAACACATACGATATGACATATGCGGATAATCATGTCAGATATATAATCATGCTTGCATAGAAAAGACATACATTCAGAAGCTCATATCAACATTCATATACATATAATAACTGATTTCTCATCCTTATCATTATGCGCATTTGAATATCATATTCTTGTAATCATTTCAAAGCAGAACAAAACAAGCATAGCACCTGCTGACTCATAATAGTGGATAACGAGTATACAGTGACGGTACCTTACGGGTATGAATCGAATAGTAACGGTACCTTACGGGTACGAATCAAAAAGCATTTTATTTATCACATTCAAAACATTTTACAAAGGGGGACCTTAAACAAGATCCAAAACTTTTCAGGGATCGCGAGGATCCAAACGGGGACCTGATTGGGGTCCAAACAGAACAAAGGGCTGCAGCTAAGAGACTCTATTAGGCAGGCCTAACTATTCACTAGACTGACTCTTGCAGGTCATGTAATATAATTCAGGTTCTAAATCATAGCATATCATATATCATGAAGGATTCATAATATTGCACATATAAATAAGCATACAGAGGTAAAAAATCATGAAGAAACCATTTGAAATTCATTTCAGAAGAGAAGGAAAAATCGAAAAAACAGGGCATGAAGAGGGTCACTGTCGCGCTCGCGATAGTGAGCGGCCACAAAGGCTATCACGAACCCACGTAGTTGCGCGTGCTTGCGACAAGGAGTGCTCAACGGCTCGATAGCTGAGCGCTCTGTTGCGCTCGCGACATGTGTTGCGATCGCAACAGTGGGCTCTACTGCACCGCTCGGCAGCTGAGCTCCCTGTAGCAATCGCGACAGTGAGTTTTGCTGCGATTGGTTCGGCAGCTCGCATCCGATCGGTTACGCGTAGGAGCTGGCTTCACCGTGCGACGTCGCGACAGCATTGGGAGTTCCAGTTCTTATGCGAGAATCTGCAGAATTTCCCAAAACCAAAACACCCAAATCTTCAATCTCAACTACAACTCAACCCAAACATCAACTTACCTCAAATCCAGCAATCCAAACATCATTTACCACATATAATACATCTTTTATGCCAAGAATCCCAATTAAATCATGCCAATAACAACATCAATTAACACAATTTAAATCTCAGCACTATTCATTCATCATCTCAATCAAATGCACAATTGGTTTCAATAACTCACATTCAAGGCTTCATGAATCATCTTAATCAAAACCCATAACATATAAACTATTATAAACATCAAGAACACCAAATTTTCTAGAAATTCAACCAAACATGCAAAATCTATAAAATGCATCAAACACAATAACTCCCAAACCTGAACTCCTATTCTCTAAATTACTTGGTGCCATTTCCTCCCGCCATCTCCTTACCTTTAGGATCGCGAAGAGGCTCAACTAACAACCAAACCCACAAATCACACAAACAACAAACCCTAGATAAAAAACCCAAACCAGAAATATGAAGAAGAAGATGAAGAACAAGATGAAGGAGATGAAGGAGATGATGGAAATGCAGAAAACTTACCAAATGAGGGTCAGGAGTGATTAATTTCCACCACAAACACTTAAATCCAAGCTTAGGGCACAATATGGGAAGAGAAGAGGAAGAATAGGGGTAGAGAGGAGAGAGAAATGGGAATAGCTAGAAAATTTCTGCTTTCCCTTTTCTCTTTCTTCTTCTAATCACTCCCTTCATCTAACCCAAGCCACGTGTCACTCTCCTAATGGTGGAATTTAGCCACTCACACCCTACAAGCATACACCACAATGCACACAAGGCTATCTCACTTATTCACATCCTACAATGATGTGAGCACACACACACTAATGCAACTCAACTTGCAAACACCCTAATATCATATATGCACCTACACACAAATATAGCCCCAAAACATACATTTTTCCCACAAAGCCTTTATCACAAGCCAAAACACACACAATGCACATGCTCAAACATGGCTTGACCTTCTAGGGGGCAAATGGGGTGTGACAAAAACACATACACTATGACATGTGCGGATAATCGTATCACATATATAATCATGCTTGAGTCACATATAAATATATATAACATTCGGAAGCTCATATACACATATACGTTAACTAATTTCTCATACTTACCATCATACTCATTCAGATATCACATTATTATATCGTATCGAAGCAAAACAAAACAAATGAACACCTGCTGACTCACAATAGTTGATAATGAGTAAGCAGTGATGGTACCTTACGGGTATGAATCGAACTGTGACGGTGTCACACCCCAAAATGGCCCTAGAAGAATTACAGAGTTTTGTTCGAAAAAAGGTAAGTTTATGTGCGAGAGTTCTGTCGCGAGTGCGATAAGTGTCGCGGGCGCGATAGAGCCCTCCAGCGGTTTTCGAACTTCAGCTGGTTAGTGCGGGCGTGAGCGTTCTGTCGCGAGCACGACAAGCGTCGCGAGCGCGACAGAACCCCCTCGCGAGATGTGTGCATAAGTAGGACTAAGAGACTTGGAGTTGTAGGGAGTTGACACATGTCATCGTAGAAGAGTGACAACTGTCAGCATAGAAGAGTGACAAGTGGCGGCATATGAGAGTGACAAGTTGCATTATAGGAGTGTGCCAATTGTCATTGTAGGGAAGAGACATTTGGTTTGGCTTGGCTTGGTTTGGCTTGGTTTGGCTTAGCTTGGCTTGGCTTGGCTTGGCTTGGCTTAAGATATGGATGGATTAATTGAAGTGGTTGGCATTTATTTGGTTTGTTGAGCATTATGTGAGAAGGTTTGGCTTTATTTGGATTGGATTTAGTTGACCGGCCACTTTCCTACTCCCATTTCAATTTCTTCATTTGGCTTTTTAATTCCCCTTTTTGGTTTTCTTTGCTCTTAGTTGCCGTGCTCCACTTTCCTTTCTTTTCTTCTATTTTCCATTTGCTCCTAAAGAGACTCATTTAGGTTGGGATGAAGAGAGTAGATTTTTGAGAAGAGGTAAGTAGTACTATTATTTAGTCTTCTTCTACTACTTGGTTTCTATTTTGATTTAAAGTAAAAAGAAGAGTAACCCCAAGTGTTTTGTGTGTGGTTTTGGTGCAAGTTGGAGGCAAGAGAGTCGATAAAGGAAAAGAGAAGATCGGAACGAGTAGAGAACTGTGATCGAGTTCCTAGAGGTAGGGATCGAGTGTAACTGTGTTAACTTTGCATGTGTTTATATGAGAAATGCTTGAACAAAGACATGTAGAAATAAAGAGATGCTTGATGAGCTTTAATTAGCTCAAGATGTTCATTTTGATTGCTTACAGTGCTCATGATAAGTGTATATATGTTTAAAGTATATAACTTGATCATTTGAGTGTTTGTGTTGATGATATAGTTTGATGTTGCGAAATTCTGCTTATTTGTCATTAGACCCCAGTGTATAGTATTTGTTATAAGTAGAGTTATAGGATCCCAATTGGGTTGATTCCAATTGCATATGAAAGATAAGATCCGTATCTAAAACTGTCTAAGAGGGTACTTGATCTAATTCTGGATCTAAGTATCCCAAAAAGTAGTTGAAACGTAGGTGACCCTGTTCTAGCAGGTTCACTGGAACAGTATAAGTTGTTTAGACCATATCGTTTGTTATAGATGTACAAATGACCTGAACATTGTCCCATTTGAAATTAACATCCTAGGGAACAATTTTTATGAAGAACAATTTTCAAAAAAATGAATTCTAGATGGTCATTTGTGTGATACAAGTTCAGGGCAAAAAGCAGTCTTGTGAGGCTCCAGAGGCGAGCCTCTGTCGCGAGCGCGACAGAGGTCGCGACCTCGCGATAGAACATCATATATTAAGCTCTTTTTTCTTCATTTTGAGCCCATGGTTGGTATGGCTCAACCCCTTGCCTTCCCCTTAACGTTTTATACATGATTAGGGCTCCTAAATGATTACAAACTAGTTGTTAATGGAAAAATACATATGAGTATGATTAAAGTTAGTAATTTAACTAATAAAGTAACAATGTATAATTGAATGAAGGATAGCTAATGGCATGATAAATATATATATATGAACTTATGAATGCATGTATATGATGATGTGATATTAGAGTGCATGTATGGAATTTAAATGTTATATGTTTTTAGTTGTTGAAAAAGATTAATAAAGATTATATATGAATTACATGCCTCTGAATTTGATAAATGCACTTGAATTTTAGTTGATGTCTTGATATTTGTGTATAGTGTGTGAGTTGGTATTGAGCCTGATTACCGTTATAGTGGATAGATAAGCATGCTTATAAAGGGCTAGAGTGCAGCTGCTACATGTTGGCCTTAATTGTGCCCAGAGTTCGGAATATCTCGTGTATTCCATAGAGTTTGAGTTAATTCTCCATATGTAAGATACTGTAAACAGTATCCAGAGTTACCCGTATCCACCATGAAAGGAATTCAGGCTTGTCTTATTCATGTTGTGTAGTGAACTTGAGATGATTAAGAGTATTGTTTTGAATAAATGCTACAGTACATGAGAGTAATGTTTAAGTACATTATAGTTCTGTATACAAGTGTATGATTACATGAGTGTGTTGACATGTATATGAACACATGATAGCGTATATTTGAATAAATGAGATATACAAGTTATAGTGTGCATGAATTAGTGAAAGAGTAGATGTTATTTATATGTGAGCTCAGAGTATTTGATGTTTGAGCATGCTACCTATATACGTATAAGAGCTATATGCATGAACTATTTGATTTTGTCAAATGAAATGTGTGATTTATTTGTGACTTCGTAAAGAAGTCCTTTGCATTATTTTCATCCCCACTAAGCGTTATCGCTTAGCACGGATGTTTGCTTCCGTGTAGGTTTACAGGTTCGGATCAGTGAGCGGACATCTGCGGGTCAAGGCCACTAGGAGTTTTTATTTTGATCTCTTTTTTTATATATATTAGAGACAGAGTTTTTACATTTTGAGTAACATCATTATGTAATAAAGTAAAAGAATCGCATGTAAATGTATACGTAAAGTGAAATGAAACCAGAGTGTAATATGGACATATATAAAGAGAAACATATATACATATATGTATAGTTAATATGAAATACATGTTGGGTCCTAGTGTAGTATTATTTTATTTGATTATTCTTAAATGGATGTATATAATGCTATCGCTTCCGCTAATGCATGTACATGTATACGTAAGTGTCCGCGTAGCGCCCCGATATTCCTTACCATAGGTATGGGGGTGTGACAGACGGTACCTTACGGGTACGAATCGAAAACCATTTTGGTTTATCGCATTCAAAACATTTTTACAGAGGGGACCTTAAAGAAGATCCAAAACCTTTTTTGGGATCACGAGGATCCAAACAGGGACCTAATCGAGGTCCAAACGGAACGGAGGGCTGCAGCTAAGAGAGTCTATTAGGCATGCCTAACTATCCACTGGACTGACTCTTTCAAGTCATGCATCAACCATCAAATCGTATTCATATAATTCATAAAGATATCCATGCATAGTTTTAGAAGCATCACAAATTCAAAAATTAAACATCGAGAGTGCAAAAGAAAACTCAATTTGAAACTAGGAAGTGTCGCGCTCGCGACAACTGTCGCGCTCTAGACAGAGGAGAATTTGCCCTAGGTCGCGATAGCGGGAATCTTCGCGATCTCGTGGAGAAACGTACATATCTCAGTGTCACGCTCGCAATAGTCGTCGTGCTCATGACAGTGAGCTGCAAGCTCGATCTGTCGCGCTCGCCACAAGAGTGTGCTTGTAACAGAGGATCACCCAAAACAGCTCGGCAGCCGAGCGCTCTGTCGCGCTCGCGATAAACATCATGCTCGCGACAGGGGCTCTGCTGCTCAGCTTGGCAGCCAGGCACGCCGCTCGGCAAATGCACGCTCGCTTGGCAGCCGAGCGCTCTATCGCGCTCACGATAAATGTTGCGCTCATGACAGAGGCTCTGCTGCTCCGCTCGGCATATGTAAAAATATTGTAACAAAACGAGGGGCGGAATACAACCCCCATTCTAAATAAAATACAAAACATGCATAAATTGGGATATTCATTAATGATGGGGACATTGATCCTCGCATGCACATTTATTATAAAACAATTTTGACGTGATGGTTTTGTTTTGGAGGAAAACTAGGACATTGGTCCCATTTTATTTAGGAAAAATACCATATTAATTAATAAAAGTGGTTTAGTGACTTTCTTTCTAGTGGGCCTAAATAAATAATTTTACAAGAAAATTACATGGCAAAATAAATGGAAAAGCCAAATAAATAAAATATTGTAAATGAAATAAATAAATACTTGATCCCAAACGAGCCTTCTGAATCTTCCCGTATGCTCGCAAAAATGCCCAAGAAGGAAAATGAGATGTGAAATGAAAATAAAACACGAATTGAATAATGTTAGTAATTGAATCAATTAAAATCAATTAAACATAAAATAAATGATAAAATAAAATAAAATGAGATAAAACGAAATGATATCAAAATAACAAATGAATTAACATGTTTACAATTTAAAATAAATGAGAAAAAATGTGTTATGAACAACAAACGGATTAACAGATGTAATTGGTATAAAATACAACATGTTAATTAATTAATATGTAAAAATATGAACATGATAATAATTAAAATAAATAACTGAAAAATATTAAATATATGATAATGACAATGGAAAAGAATAAAAAATGATTAAATAAATGACATGATTAATTAAATATGTTCACAAATGATATAAACCATTTACATGGCAAAAAGATCAATCAAAATGAATTAATTTAAATACATGTTAAAAATAATGATGAATGGATTAATTTAATTACATGTTAAAAGTAATGATGAATGAATTAATTTAATTACATGTTAAAATAATGATGAATTAAAGTGAAATAAATTAATTACTTGTTAGGAATTAGAAGAAAACAATATTTACATGTTAGAAATGATAAGAAAATATATATTTATATGAACAAAATAATATATTAACATATTAAATTAAAACAAATATAAAAGCAATATAATAAATGAATAAATAAATGAAAATAATAAAAATAATAAACAAGTTAAATAAAACAAATCTGAAATAAATAAAATAAATAAATAAATGAAGTTAATAAAAATATACATGAATAAATTAAACATGAAAAAAAAAAGAAAGAATAAGCCCAGAATGTTTACCCTTAGAGTTTCGGATTCGATGAAGGTAAAAAATGATTTGATTTCCTTTGTTTGATGATTTGCAATATTAAAATTGAATAATAAAAGTGTTGGAATTTTATTCCAACAAAGATTGAAAAATGATCAAAATTCTTTTAGAACAAAGAATTAATTTCCTTGCCTAAAGAATGATTTTTTATTGATTAAAATAAAAATAATCTCAAGAACAAACAATTCTTTTGTTTTTCTCAAAAACAAAACATATATAAAAAAAATCATATTTTTAGAAAATCAAATGAAAAAATTAGATTTTGATATCAAACAATTGTTTTGTTTGTCTCAAAATTAATTTTTCATAAAAAAAAAGTGTTTCAAATAAAAATCATTGAAGAAACTCAAGTAAAAAAAATATTGAAAGACGAAAGAATGAAAATGGAATCTTTTAAGAATAAATAGTCACTTTATTTGTCTCGAAAATCAATTTTCCATCAACAAAAATCCATCTAAAATATGTTTAGAAGAAATTGTGTTGGAAAAAGAACGAAAAATGAGCTTTTTCTTCTTGCTTTCTTGCTTGGGGAAATCTGGAATGTTTTAGAGAGTTTTTAGAGGAAGAAGAAGAAGAAAAGATGAAGAGAAAAAACCCTAGCCAAAATTCCCCCTCATTTAGGTTTTCATCTTATTCTTTTTATATGAAGAAAATAATATTAATAAAAGGGATAAAACTTAATAAAATCAGATATTAACAATTTTGAATTTTAAAAATTGAAAAAAACCTGAAAATCCCTTAAAAAGGTGATAAAAAATCGAATTTTGTGGAAAAAAATCGAAAAAAAGGCAATTTGGCGTGGCTGTGCGCGCTGCACGCAAAGCACAGTCGTGCTTTCAAAGAAGCACAGCTGTGCTTTCGCACGCGCTCTCGCAGTGCAGCGCAAAGCACAGCCGTGCTTTTCAGGCAGATTTTTTTTTAAGTTGACTAAAAATATTATAATTTCAAGCCCCCATTTTTCAAAACTAATTTTTAAAATATTTATTATTATTATTATTATTATTATTATTATTATTATTATTATTATTATTAT
This sequence comes from Excoecaria cochinchinensis, assembly GCA_947683425.1. NCBI lineage: Eukaryota > Viridiplantae > Streptophyta > Magnoliopsida > Malpighiales > Euphorbiaceae > Excoecaria > Excoecaria cochinchinensis. Next base: position 3,783,229 of record CANTUQ010000104.1, on the reverse strand, counting down.
TATTTTCTTTTTTCACTCTAAAATGCAAATTTAAACAGGAAATCACCACTTTCAACTTCTTTGCCTTTGATAAGGCATCTTATCATCATTGGGTAACTCTGATCTGGGCTGCCTCAGGACCCGGTGTCTACAGTTGCCCCCAATTTTGGGGAAACTAGTGCACTAGTGCCTAGATGAGCCAAAATTCACAGAAGAAGGAAAGAGATGCGTACCTGAGGCAGCCCTTACCTTTTTGTTGGGGAAGTAGCGATGTGTCGAGTCTGCTCCAGACTTACAAAACACGAGGGTTGCTCTCCTGAGCTTCACTGAGTCTGCTCCAGACTTACAAATTGCGGATGGTGATGCGCCGAGTCTGCTCCAGACTTACAAAATGCGAGGATTGCTCTCCTGAGCTGCACCGAGTCTGCTCAAGACTTACAAAGTGCAGATGGTGATGCGCCGAGTCTGCTCCAGACTTACAAAACGCGAGGATTGCTCTCCTGAGCTGCACCGAGTCTGCTCCAGACTTATAAAGTGCGGATGGTGATGCGCAGAGTCTGCTCGAGACTTACAAAACGCGAGGGTTGCTCTCCTGAGCTGCACCGAGTCTGCTCCAGACTTACAAAGTGCGAATGGTGGTGCGTTGAGTCTGCTCCAGACTTACAAAACGCGTGGGTTGCTCTCCTGAGCTGCACCGAGTCTGCTCCAGACTTACAAAGTGCGGATGGTGATGTGCCGAGTCTGCTCTAGACTTGCAAAACGCGAGGGTTGCTCTCCTGAGCTTCACCGAGTCTGCTCCAGACTTACAAAGTGCGGATGGTGATACGCCGAGTCTGCTCCAGACTTACAAAATGCGAGGATTGCTCTCCTGAGCTGCACCGAGTCTGCTCGAGACTTACAAAGTGCGGATGGTGATGCACCGAGTCTGCTCCAGACTTACAAAACGCGAGGGTTGCTCTCCTGAGCTGCACCGAGTTTGCTCCAACATACAAAGTGCGTATTGCTCTCTTGAGCTGCACCGAGTTTGCTCCAACTTACAAAGTGCGGATTGCTCTCTTGAGCTGCACCGAGTTTGCTCCAACTTACAAAGTGCGGATCCGCTCTATCGCGTGTGCCCCACTGTCCTCGTCTCGGCATGCGCGGTGTCTGCGACATGCAGTACTCTCTGACTACAACCTCTGTTTACGATCTGTTCTACCACGGCTGCCCCACTATCCTCATCTCGGTATGCGCGGTGTCTGCGAGATGCAGTACTCTCTGACTACAACCTCTGTTTGTGATCTGTTCTACCGCGGGTGATCCGCTAGCCTCGTCCCGGCCTGTACGGTGTCTGTGAGATGCAGTACTCTCTGACTACAACCTCTGTTTGCGATCTGTTCCATCGCATGTGATTGAACGTTCTGTCTTAGTAACCGGTTCTGGGCTTACACAGCACAACCTTGGTAACCTGCAACCAATCCGTGTAACATCCTATCTCCATCCTACTATTTCAATGTCTGATTTGCTAACCCCCATCCGGCTAGTACAATGTCTGATCTGCTAAACGACAACCGGCTAGTTCAATATTCTGATCTGCTAACCCCCTTAGGTCGGAATAGTGACTTGTTCGTCGTTTTCTTTGCTGGCGCTTATCATGAACCTCTTCTTTTTTACTTCAAAAAGGGCAAAGCAAATGTGTAGGGTATATAAAAGAGATGCTTACTTATGGCAGTACATACCTGTTGGGAGCGTTGTCAGATGTGTGCCCCCTGAAGGACAGCTAGTTATTCCCTATTTTCTTGATTGTACTGACTGTGACATGCCAGATATCGATTCCTCTATCATCTCCAATGCAGCCTCCTTGTTGAAAAGACATGCATACTTTTGAAGAGGGTGAGGGAATTTGATGTTGAGCCTCCGGGGCGGAAAAAGATTTGAGTTTTCTCAAAGAACAAATTAGATTGGAAATTTTGTTGTTTGCCTGCAGGCGGGTGATTTTTCTATTTTGTTTTCGTTTTCGTTTCTGTTTTTTCCTTGTTTTATTTTTGACTTTTACATTTTGAATGTATTTACAGTATATTGGATTTTCAAGGCCTTGAAAATGTCTTTTTATTTTGTCTTATTTTGTTTGAGAATTTGTATTTATTTTTTTTGTGTTGTTTATGTTTGAGGATTTGTATTCTTGTATATTTGCATGATATGCATGAGTGTGCCTCTTATGACAAGAAAACTTACTTGGTGGCTCCCAGCATGGCATGAATCTGACAATGTTAAGCTGAACTCATCTCTTGGATCATCTTCAAGCACGAGGTCTATTTGGACCCTTCATGTGAGCCATGTACATATACAAAACACTATGCACATGTGTGGAATCATTTGTGTGCAATATACATACATTTGAATCCGGATTGTGTGAGGTGTGTTAGCATACATCTTATGAAAGAGAAACTTACCTGTTTGCTCCCGGCATGGTGTGCATGAGAAAGGCTTATTCTTTTTCCTCTTGGGAGCAGGTCCTTATTGCTCCTGACATGGTGTGCATGAGTCGGCTTGCTCTCTTAAATTTCTTCTTAGGAGCGGGTTGTTGAGATTCCATTCTCATGAGGACTTTATCTTGATCCTGATTGTTCGGCATGGATGAGCATCGATGTAGATTCAAAACTGTACCTTGGCTCACTTTTGCATCTGATTTACCTCCGACTATAGTATGTGTGGATAGTTCGGCTTCTCAAAGAATCTTATTTTCTACAGATTTGTGTGATTCCGGATTGCCCTGGTCATGGTGTGTCCGGATAGGCTTGTCCTTCTTGGCATTCCACCCCCTCTATACCTATTCACCTGATTTTACGCCGGATACAGTGGCCGACCATGTGTTGAGCTGAATCCGTCCTTTGGATCATCCTTGCTCATGAGGTCTATTCGGACCTATCCTTCTGAGTTATGTACACAACAACATATACAAAAGATTATGTGTGCGTATGGAATAATGTGTGTCAAGTATACATACAAAAGTATATATAAGAAACACGTGCAAAGGATTAATGTACAAGAATTGTGTGTGCATATCTATACATGTAAAAGACTGAATGCACATGACATGCATGTGATATGCAAAATGAATAGACCACATCCCAGGTGGTTAAGGGATTCGTTGAGGGTGCTGCTCGGCTGCTCACATTGTCTGATGCCCCCAAGGATGTAGAAAAGCGTTGCCTTGACTTTACGGACTCTGACCCATAATCTTTTCAAGGAGAACTGACCCGTACGTATCTTTGCCCCTCGGTCAATGAGCACTTTGCCCCCACAGGACTCTGAATCAAGATCTACATTATGCATTATCTGCCTAAAGGTGAGTCATTTGGAGTGATGCCGCCTTATCGCTCTAAGCATCAAAAGTCATTGTTTTAAAGGTAGTGCATCCCTTGTGGATTTTCACACTAGTTTTTCTTAGTGGGAAATGCGTCCCTTTAGGGATTTTCACATAACCCTATGCCTAATTTTTGCCTGGAATGGACCCAACCCACTCCAACGGCTTTTATTCATATCATTTTTTTGAAGGACAGACTGCCTGTTCCCAGGTTTTCACCCTGCCCTTTGGCCTAACTTTTGCTTAGAGAGCCAGTCACGGTTTTCATCTCTAACGGCCTTCTTTTTTTTCTTTATTTTTTTAGACTCTCTTGCCCTTCCGGTACAGCTACAAGAAAAGTTGAAGCTACTATCAAAGCATCTTCCTAGGGTAATCAGCAGTTATTCTCTAAGGTATTTCTCTCTAGGCATCAGTTGCATTTCATGGCCTCCCTTGATGAATGTGTTGCTAGATTGGGTGAGGTAGCAGATGAGGATCAAGTTCATTAAGGCTTCATGAGGCTGCCTTTTACTCTACCACCTATTGTGCTTGATAATTCAGAGGGATTAACGATGTAGTGAGACATTCCCTATTCTTTCGAGGCGGGGTCTTGTCTTCAGCCTTTGCTTCTCAGTATGATGATCTTTGGACTGAATTACTACAAAAAACTACTATACCCTTTTTCTAGGAATCATTCTGTAACTTCTACCAGTGCATATAGAGGATGGACTCCTAGCCCTGTAGTTGATAACAGGACCTGGCCACTAAGGCACCCGGCCGACGAGAGCAGTAGTAAAGTCTAGTTCAGATTTGTATGGATTTTAAGCAATATGTTCCTTTTTAGAACAGAACTAGGAAACAATATCAATGAATGAATTTAGTTTTATTTCATTTCACAACATAGTGCCCGTTTCAGTATGATTTCAATATACATGATCACCATTTAACACTAATTCAAGAATGCCAAACTACATTCATTCACAGAGCCAAATCTTGATAGCATCAACTCCTGTTACCAATTAGCCCTCTCGGGTTTTCTTGCTTGGATATTTTCTCTCATGCCTTTAATTTTTGCTCAGGATGCCTTTTTTCGATTTTGACCCTGACGAGACACCCAATTTTAGCAAGGCCGCCTTTTTTCGATTTTCGACCCGCGGGGCTTTTATTCTCTTCTTTTGATTTTATTGTCTTTAGCCATGGAACCTTTTGAGTCTATCAATATTGATCGGTTCTTTGAATTCATTACCATTGCTATCTGACAGAATCGCAGCTCCTTTTGATAATAGCTTCTTGACGATAAATGGTCCTTCCCACGTTGGTCTGAACTTTCCTCTAATATCAGGCACACCTGGTCTCATCTGCTTTAACACCAAGTCCCCTTCCTTTAGGGGATGCTTCTTGACTTTCTTTCCAAAGGATCTAGCGAGCCTCTTCTTTGGTTATGGTAATAGGCTCTCAATCTGTTCTCATCCAACATGTTTAAGTGCTGTAACCGTTGTTGTGCCCATTCAGCTTCGAGGATCTGAGCTTCCATGACCACTCTTAGTGACTTGAGTTCAACTTCGACTGGCAATACTGCCTCCATTCCATACACCAAAAAGTACGGTGTGGCTCCTGTAAATGTTCTGGTGGTCGTTTTGTAACCCCATAATGCAAAAGGCAACTTTTTCGCCCAATCTTTATAATTCTAGACCATCTTAGCCAGGATCTTCTTGACATTCTTGTTGGCGGCTTCAACTGCCCCGTTGGCTTGAGGACGATATGGAGAAGACTTGTGGTGCTCAATACCATACCTCTAGAGTAACTTCTTCGTTTCGGCCATGAACTGGACCCCATTGTCAAACACTACATGATGTGGGAGGCCATACCTACATATTAAGTTCTTCTCTATGAATTTTGCCATATCCCGAGCATCAACTTTCCTGAAGGACTCAGCTTCTACCCATTTAGTAAAGTAGTCGATGGTAACAAATGATGTATCTATGCCCATTAGAGGCCGTGGGGCATATCTCTCCAATAATATCAATCCCCCAAGCTGCGATGGGCCAAGGTGATGTCAAATTGTGCAATTCCGACATGGGCAGGTGCCTTAAATCTGCATGCTGCTGGCATAGCTGACACTGCTTTACATACTTCGAGCAATCGTTATCCATGGTGAGCCAGAAGAATCCTTGTCTCATAATCATTTTGGCCAATGTCAGCCCGTTCATGTGGGCTCCGCATACTCCGGCATGTGTTTCTTCCATCACCCTCTTGGCCTCTTTCTCATCCAAACACCTCAACTGGATACCATCAGCCTGTCGTTTGTACAATGCTCCATTTATACAGATGAACTGAGTGGATAATTTGCGAATCATTCTCTGATCCTTCTCTGTAGCTTCCTCTGGAAATGTTGCATTCTCTAGATAGTTCATAATGTCATAATACCATGGCTTCCCATCCGCTACTCTTGTTTTCATGATTGATTTAGATTCGAAGCTAGGTCTCTCAGAGCTAGGAATCAAAATCGGCCTCACAACTGCCCTTTCTGGATTGTCCCACATTGGCAATGAAGTGGCGAGCGCGTCGGCCAACTAATTTTCGTCCCTTGGAATGAAATGGAATATACCCACTTCAAGCTGACTACTCAGGTCTCTCAAGTGCTTAATGTACAGCATTAGCCTTTCTTCTTTAACAGCCCATTCGCCTCGAATTTGATTGATCACCAGGGATGAATCACCAAACACTTCCACTTTCTTTACCCCTAAGGCTATTAACGCTTCCAACCCAAAAGTACATGCTTCATACTCGGCTTTATTATTGGTAGCTTTGAACCTCAATTACTTTGCCAAAGGGAGTTTCTCATTATCCGGAGTGGTCAGAATGACTCCTACTCCTGTCCCCTTATTGTTCACAGCCCCATCAAAGTGCAGTTGCCATCCCTAAACTCCGATGACTGTCACATCCTCATCTGGAAAGTTGAACTCATATGAGTCTCTTTGAATTAGGTATTCCGCTAGGAATTCTACCACTGCACGCCCTTTGATAGTTTTTCGCGTAACGTACTCTATGTCAAACTCTTGTTGCAGTAACAACCACCTACCCATTTTTCCAAGTAACGATGGAGCCTCCTGCAAGTATCTCAAGGGATCCTGCTTTGCTACCGCCAGTACCTTGTAGGAGTGAAATGTAGTGTCTCAACTTCTTAGAGGCCCAAATTATCGCAAGAAAGATCTTTTCTACTTTTGTATACTTAATCTCATAAGCCAGGAACTTCTTACTAAGGTAGTAAATAGCAAATTCCACTCCGAATTCATCCTCTTGGGCCATCATGGCACCTATAGAACTATCTTCTATAGCTATGCATCTCGCAAGCAGCGGCGCTGTCTATCAACACATCTATATGGGGCAATGGAAAGTCATCTTTTAGACAGGCCTTAGTTAAGTCTCGATAATCTACGCATACCTTTACCTTGCCATTCTTTTTGGTTAGGGGACAACATTGGCCAACCAAGTTGGATACTGCACCTCAACTAGAAATTTTGCTTTGATTTGCTGGCAAATCTCCTCTTTTACTTTATCTGCCCATTCCGGCCTAAGCCTTCTCAGTTTCTGTTTAACAGGTTTATGATCTAGATATGTAGGAATAGCATGCTCTGCGACTTCTCGATCAATTCCTGGCATATCTTCATAGGTCCAGGCAAAGACTTTTTTATATTTTATTTTAATTATCTTAAATTTTCTCACTCTTCAAGAGTTATGTCAGATGCCATCAAGATTTTCAAGGTTCCAAGAATAAATAGAGTAGCATCAATCGAGCTAATGTCAAATATAAATGGATTATGACCATGCATAATGAAATCATTGAAAATAACATCACACAAGTGAAGGAAATTATTCAATTTATTAATAAAACTAAAAAATGTCATTAATCGTTATTAAACAAAAGTTCAGAACTAAGAAGGAAAGTATAAACTATCATCTTCCTCTCTCCGCCGATGCAGGTGTTGTTGCCGACAGTCCATAATCAATTTTAGGGCCCGTCCTGCCTTTCCACTAGGCCCTTAGTCTATCTTATTCTTTCCCTCTCGCTTTTCTTGGTCGGAGATCTGGTGGGAGTCAATCAGATCTTGAATAGCATGTCTAAAGGTCTTGCAATCGTCTGTGGCATGCCCGATGTGTTGGTGGAAGGCGCAATACTCATCCCCTTTATGATCGAGCTGTCCCTGGCTTCTAGCAGGCCTAGCTAAAAATGGCTGTAATATCCCCTCCTTCATCAGCCTCTTGAGGACCCAGGACAAAGATCTGCCCAAATTAGAAAAATGCCTTTGCTTTACTTCTGTGGTTGACGTTTCTATAATCTCTTCCTTTTTCGGGCCTGGCATCAGCTCTTGAATGCGATCTCTCAGAGGGCAAAAATAGTCTTTCCTCTGCCCTGTGTACTGGTGATATACACAAAACCAGTTTGTTCTGTGCCTAGGCTTTCCTTGACTTGGGGCAGGCCTAGCTGGCAAGGGTTGTAACTTCTCTTTCTTGACGAGACGGCTAAAATGCCAAGATAATGGCCTACCTGAGATAGTGAGGTGGGGCTGAGTTGTTCTAGTGGCTGGGATTTTTGCAGCCTTACTATTATCAAGGTCTCCTGAGCTTTCATCTTTAGGAGTACGCATGATTGCAGGCTCTTCATCCTCCTCGAACATAATGCCATGTTTTAAAGTAGGCCTCCTATTTCTTCCTTGCTCAACCGGGGAATCAAGTGATCTCTTACCTCTAGTCTCAGAAGGAAAAGGAGGTACTGGAGCTGTCGCTATATGAGCCTTCTCGATTATGGCCGGCTTTCCTTGGTTGAGAGTTGTTGCCATAAGCTGAGCTTGCAGAACAAGCACCATGGCATCCATCGTTTCTTTGACCATGGCCAGCATCTTTGTTTCAAGCTCCTTGAACCTTCTATCAAACTCCTAGGCAATTAGGGTACGAGTCTCTTTATTCTGTTGTGAAGGGCCAGCCATTTCTAATGCCTTTAGATGCTTTGGTAAGAACGCTAAAATTTTGTCAGCCCACGTGAACTCTGATCGCTCCTTAGACAACTATTGGGATCCCCTAACCACCCAAGCAAATGGCTATAATGGCTGAAAATCGAGGAGTTAGAATAATGTATGAATAATATGGAATGCATGATCGTGCTGTGCAACAAATGGTATACATTGACTAAAAGAGATTACAATGATACATGTGAAACATTTAAAAAACTATACACAGGATAATATGTACATGTAATAATTATATGCAAAGAAAAGGATGTATACATGTAGGAGAAATACAGATATTTATTTGTGCATGACTGACATGAATATGCAATGCGTCATCCACAACCACATGCAAGCAGATAGATCCTTCCAACCTCATTGCCCCCACACACGAGGTCGTGCGGTCTCTGTCCTAGGTGAGCTTGATCCATGGGTTAATAGGGAACCCGATGGACACACACGAGCGTAACGACCGGTTGGATCACCATTTAATATACCATGATGGTACGAGGCTTAGGCTGGTGATTAACCCTAATACTTCCCTATATTGAGTGAACGTAGGGTCGCGCTTCGGGAATGCACCGGGGCTGAAAAAGGGACCAAACTAGCATAAATCTAAGGCTCTAATGCGATGTAATGCAGCTTTGAAAGAAGGTGAAATTTTTAAACCAAAACTCAATTATAATTTTTAATCAAGGTACTTGCGAATCGAAGTCTCGAGTATGTCCCCAGTGGAGTCGCCACTGTAACGCGTGCCAAACCTCGTGTTCTCCTGAGGGCCCGCTTTAGGGCGATCAGGAGAGGTTCATAAAGCTTGTAAGTTATTTACAAGTGCGTCTATTTCGGGCAACAATGAGGTTTCTTAGAGTCGCCACCCAATAGAACATTGGGAAGGGTCATCTAGCCTCAGCGAGCCTAAGACGGCGCATAGATATCCATCTTGAGCTTGCCAGAGAGATCTTGGAGGCCTCATCCTCTACCCCTTGGATCCTAGGATTGAAAATTTAAGTCTTTTGGTGAGACTCAAGAGGTGTCTTGGAAGACCTAGACCTCTCGCCTCATTGAGCCCCAAAGACCAAAGTGAGTTCGGGACTTCCCATTTATTTGTAGCTTGATTAATATTATAATTCAGTTTTGAATTTATTGTTTCACCCCATTTCTCATTCATTTTAATGCAATTAATTAAAGCACATATCAATCACGTAGTGGAAGCGATAAATAAAAGAGTACATAAAATAAAGCATATGTACAAATATTACAACAAAACTAGGGGCGGAATACAACCCCCATTCTAAATAAAATACAAAACATGCATAAATCGGGATATTCATTAATGATGAGGACATTGGTCCTCGCATGCACATTTATTATAAAACAATTTTGATGTGATGGTTTTGTTTTGGAGGAAAACTAGGACATTGGTCCCATTTTATTTAGGAAAAATACCAAATTAATTAATAAAAGTGGTTTAGTGACTTTCTTTCTAGTGGGCCTAAATAAATAATTTTACAAGAAAATTACATGGCAAAATAAATGGAAAAGCCAAATAAATAAAATATTGTAAATGAAATAAATAAATACTTGATCCCAAACGAGCCTTCTGAATCTTCCCGTATGCTCGCAAAAATGCCCAAGAAGGAAAATGAGATGTGAAATGAAAATAAAACACAAATAGACTAATGTTAGTAATTGAATCAATTAAAATCAATTAAACATAAAATAAATGTTAAAATAAAATAAAATGAGATAAAACGAAATGATATCAAAATAACAAATGAATTAACATGTTTACAATTTAAAATAAATGAGAAAAAATGTGTTATGAGCAACAAACGGATTAACAGATGTAATTGGAATAAAATACAACATGTTAATTAATTAATATGTAAAAATATGAACATGATAATAATGAAAATAAATAAATAAAAATTATTAAATATATGATAATGACAATGGAAAAGAATAAAAAATGATTAAATAAATGACATGATTAATTAAATATGTTCACAAATGATATAAACCATTTACATGGCAAAAAGATCAATCAAAATGAATTAATTTAATTAGATGTTAAAAATAATGATGAATGGATTAATTTAATTACATGTTAAGAGTAATGATGAATGAATTAATTTAATTACATGTTAAAAAAATGATGAATTAAAGTGAAATAAATTAATTACATATTAGGAATTAGAGGAAAACAATATTTACATGTTAGAAATGATAAGAAAATCAATATTTATATGAACAAAATAATATATTAACATATTAAATTAAAACAAATATAAAAACAATAGAATAAATGAATAAATAAATGAAAATAATAAAAATAATAAACAAGTTAAATAAAACAAATCTGAAATAAATAAAATAAATAAATAAATGAAGTTAATAAAAATATACATGAATAAATTAAACATGAAAAAAAAAGAAAGAATAAGCCCAAAATGTTTACCCTCAGAGTTTCGGATTCGATGAAGGTAAAAAATGATTTGATTTCCTTTGTTTGATGATTTGCAATATTAGAATTGAATAATAAAAGTGTTGGAATTTTATTGCAACAAAGATTGAAAAATGATCAAAATTCTTTTAGAACAAAGAATTAATTTCCTTGCCTAAAGAATGATTTTTTATTGATTAAAATGAAAATAATCTCAAAAACAAACAATTCTTTTGTTTGTCTCAAGAACAAAACATATAAAAAAAATTCACATTTTTAGAAAATCAAATGAAAAAATTAGATTTTGATATCAAACAATTGTTTTGTTTGTCTCAAAATTAATTTTTCATCAAAAAAAGTGTTTCAAATAAAAATCATTGAAGAAACTCAAGTAAAAAAACATTGAAAGACAAAAGAATGAAAATTGAATCTTTAAAGAACAAATAATCAATTTATTTGTCTCAAAAATCAATTTTCCATCAACAAAAATCCATCTAAAATATTATTAAAAGAAATTGTGTTGGAAAAAGAATGAAAAATGAGCTTTTTCTTCTTGCTTTCTTGCTTGGGGAAATCTGGAATTTTTTAGAGAGTTTTTAGAGGAAGAAGAAGAAGAAAAGATGAAGAAAAAAAACGCTAGCCAAAATTCCCCCTCATTTAGGTTTTCATCTTATTCTTTTTATATGAAGAAAATAATATTAATAAAAGGAAGAAAACTTAATAAAATCAGATATTAACAATTTTAAATTTTAAAAATTGAAAAAAACCTGAAAATCCCTTAAAAAGGTGATAAAAAATCGAATTTTGTGAAAAAAATCGAAAAAAATCAGTTTTGGGCCGAAAAAAGGGCAATTTGGCGTGGCTGTGCGCGCTGTACGCAAAGCATAGCCATGCTTTCGCGCGTGCTAGACGCAATACAGCGCAAAACACAGTCGTGCTTTCAAAGAAGCACAGCTGTGCTTTCGCGCGCGCTACAAGCAGTGCAGCGCAAAGCACAGCCGTGCTTTTTAGGCAGATTTTTTTTTAATTTAACTAAAAATTTTGTAATTTCAAGCCCCCATTTTTCAAAACTGATTTTTAAAATATTTTTTTTTATTATTATTATTATTTTTCCTTTTTTCACTCTAAAATGCAAATTTAAATAGGAAATCACCACTTTCAACTTCTTTGCCCGTGATAAGGCATCTTATCATCATTGGGTAACTCTGATCTGGGCTGTCTCAGGACCCGGTGTCTACACTTTCATGCCCAGGTGGGCCCATCTTAATTAAGTTGAATTGTTTAAATATATAATGGCCAAACACTCATACGTATGTACATTAGATAAGAGCTGTTATGCTGCCGGTTCTTCATCGTGCACCATATGTGTCCATTGGATTCCCCATTAACCCATGGATCAAGCCCACTTCGGAAAGAGACTGCACTACCACGTGTGTGGGAGAGATAAGGTCGGAAGGATCTATTTGCTTACATGTGTTTGTCTATATTGCATCAGCATGAGCATGCATTGCATTTTTTTTAATCATGCATCATCTTAACGTAATATTTTCTTTCAGCCATCATAGATTCTCCTAAGTGGTCTAGAGGTCCCGACGGACGGTTAAGAAGCATTCAGCTTTTGGGGTTACTAGAGTTAGTATCGGATTAGAGTTCAGATTCTCACATAGAAGACAGTGAGGGGTTTTCTTCTGAGTCATCGACAGACGTAAGTATGGCCAATCCATCGAATGAGTCTGATGCAACCCGTGTTATAATTGCCAAGGAAGTAGGAAGAAGAATGGAGGAGTTTGAGGCCCGAATGATTGTAATGATGGGCAACCTAGCCACCACTATAGCTGGGCAACAAGTTGCTGTTGCCCCTATCCTAGTGCCAGTTGAACAAGGGGTCGTTAGAGAAGATCCCCCTGCTGTAATTAACCAACCCGTGGTCGACCCACCTACTATGTAGCAAAGAGTGCCTGCACCCGTCGAGCACAGAGAAGGCCCTAGGTCCGAGGTTGATTTTCTGGAAGATGAGCAAGAGGAGCATGCGGTAGCTAAGGGAAAGTCGCTGAAACTAGAGGAGGTGATGTGGAGAAAAATGGAAGAGATATTTGAGGTCATGGCAAGGATGATGACTGTAGGGAGAGGAATGAACCCGGAGGATCGAGAGCTAGATGGGGATGACCTGATTCCATAGAACTTTAAGATGCCCGATATTCCAAAATTTGATGGCACTTCTGACCCTGCTGCTCACATCAAGCAGTACTCGCTTGTCATAAAGAGTACAACTTTAATAAGAAAGCAGAAAATAGAGTACTTTTGCTTGAGTCTCACAGGAGCTGCCATTGATTGGTACCATGGACTGGACAGAAGGTCCAAAGAGGATTGGGACTTGTTAACTGAAGAGTTCCTTAAGCAGTACGATTGCATCACTCGAATGGAAGTTACTTTGAAAGAACGGGAGTTATTACAGCAGAAGTCTAGAGAGTCCTTCCATGAGTACCTTACTCGGTGGAGGAATCGAGTTATGGAGATGAAACGCAAGCCAGACACTCCTGATCAGATTCGGTTTTTCATTCGAAATGCCAGCCCATACTTGAGAGACGGACTGAAGATGAAGGGGCTAAAGGATTGGGAGTCCTTAAAAGACATTGCCATAGAAACAGAAGGATAATATATGGCCAAGAGGGCAAATAGTGAGTCCTATGCCAAGAGGGGCTACAACAATCAAGCCAAGTCAGCAAGTTCAAGCAGTAGTAACAGAGGTGGAAAGACAGCCGAGGTGTCTACAACAGGTGTGAATCAGAGGTACTTCTCCAATTTGGGTAGTCCTTTGTCATGGGTTTTGAAGAGGCTGATAAAGGAAGGGAAGCTACAACCCCTACCACCTAGGCCAGCTAGGACCCAAGGGCAGCCAGGGCATAAAGAGAATGAGTATTGTGCCTTTCACCAACATACTGGACATCTGACAGACAATTATTTCAGGCTGAGGCACCTAATTCAGGATCTGATCGATAGTAAGCAGATCACCGACCCTGAAAAGAGAGAGAGCAAAAAGAAGTCTAATTATAATGTCGTGCCACCGCCAGTCTTTATGATAGGATCGAGCTTACCAAAATGGTATGTGATGCAAGATTTATATGGAAATGAGTACATCGCTATCACTCACCCTGAGGCAAAAGAAGAAGGGATTCCCGTGGCGACGATCGACTATTGGTCCACTAGTGAGAGTGGAGATGAAGAAGATGAAGAGAAAGATGGAGAGTTCGCGAATCCGTGGGATTCGGAAGAGGAGGAAAGAGTTGAGGCCGTAATAAGAAGTGGGAGAGTTGTCCCCGGAAGTTGAGAAGCAACAGGACCCAATGCAAGCAACCGCAGAGAAGGAGCCGGAAGAAAGTCCCATAGTAAAGCAGCTGAAAAAGACCACAGCTCAAATATCAATTTGGGACGTTTTAAGGCAGTCCCCCTCCCATAGACAAAAGTTGGTCGAGGCATTGAGTGTGTCAACTGTATCCACTATAATTTCTCCATCTGAGCTGCTAGACCTTGTTAAAGGGGGATCCGGGGAAAAACTGGTGTTTTCTGATGCAAATTTGCCTGTTGTGGGTCGTAACCATAACCAGCCATTAGATATCAAAGCACAGATTAACGGCAAGCACACTGCTTACGTTATGGTTGACGATGGGTCATTAATAAATGTCTTTCCTTTAGTGGCGCTTCAGGCTTTTGGGTTAAATGAAAGCATGCTAAGCAAGTCTGACCTGACCATCACAGCTTATGACAATTCCAGGAGGTAGGTGTCGGGAACTTTCAAAGCTGTTGTCAGGACTGGACCCATTGAGACAGAAACAGAGTTTGTGGTCTTACCCATCCCAGCAAATTTCTCAGCTTTACTCGGAAGACCGTGGTTCCATAGGTTGGGGGAGTGCCATCCACTTTACACCAAGTGATTAAGATACCTCACGAAGGAGAGGTGGTGACCATTAAAGCAGCAAGAGAGAACCAAGTGTCTGCCTTGGAGATCTCTAATCAGCCATTCAGTGGCTTTCACGTATCAATGATCGGAAAAGAGCAAAGCTTAAAAGGTAGCCCTCAGGTGGTGAGCATGCTAAAGAAGATGCACTTCCTCCCAGGGGCTGGTTTGGGCAAAGATTCACAAGGACGGCAGGATGTCATCACTTCGCATAGCCAGAAATATCAGAAGGGGTTAGGCTACAAAGGAGAGTATGGTAAGAAGAAAGTGTCAGAGAAGATTCCCCACATTTCAGAGAGCTTTGTGTCAGCATCCTCGGTTTGTGCTTACGCTGGAGAAGAGGAGCCACAGTGGGTAGATGGGAAGATCATCCCGGGTTTTGAAATTTTTAATGATGTCTTCGACTGGGAGGTTGGAGTTATTAAGACTATAGAAAACTTTTGGGATGAGGAGATTATGAGCCAATGCAGCATCTGGGACAGGGATGAGCCCAAAGAGATTGTAATTGATAAGCTGTTTGCCACCAAACTAAAAGGGAAGGAGAAGATGGTAGAGCCAGAGCCGAAGATTGAAGGTCTCAAGATTTCACCGATGGTAGTTGAAAAGCCACCAAGTCAAGGAGCCAAAGTACAGTCGGCTGCAGCATCGGCATCGGCAGGAGATGAAGATGATAGTTATTTAGATGCTCTTTTTATACCAGAACTTTTTAATGACAATGTTAATGTCTCTGATTATTTTAATGAGATGAACAACTTTGCTTACTTGTGTGATGTTTCTGATGATTTCATTTTGCATGATCATAAGCATAATGCATTAACTTTTGATATTAATTCAACTGGCACAACTGCATTTAATCTCGGAACTTTGGAGAATCCAAAGGAAATTTGATAGCATCAGACATAACTCCTGAAGAGAGGATAAAATTTGAGAGAATATTAAAAAATATGAAAAAGTTTTGCCTGGACCTACGAGGATATGCCAGGAATTGATCGGGATGTCGCCAAGCATGCAATCCCAACTTACAAAGAGTTTAAACAAGTTAAGCAAAAGCTTTGGAGACTAAGGCCAGAATGGGCGCAGAAAGTGAAAGAGGAGATCCATAAGCAAATTGAGTCTAAGTTCCTGATAGAGGTTCAATACCCAACATTGTTAGCTAACGTGGTTCCCGTGGCTAAGAAGGACGGAAAAGTTCGAGTATGCGTGGATTATCGGGATCTGAACAAAGCTTGCTCGAAAGACGATTTCCCTCTGCCTCATATTGATGTGCTGGTAGATAGTGCCGCTGCTTGCATGATGTACAACTTTGTGGATACGCGGGGTATAATCAAATCCTTAACAAGATAGTTGATCGGATTAAGACGGCCTTCATTACCGAGTGGGGGACATATGCCTGCCGGGTTATGCCTTTTGGTTTAAAAAATGCAGGAGCAACCTATCAGAGGATGGCCACTAGGTTTCTCAATGATTTGATCCACAAAGAGGTGGAAGTGTATATCGATGACATGATGATTAAGTCAGCTACCAGAGAAGGTCACTTTGAGACTTTAGAAAAGTTCTTTCAAAGGATTAGCAAATATGATCTCCACCTCAATCCCAAGAAGTGCAGTTTTGGAGTTACCTCAGGAAAGTTATTGGGTCATGTAGTAAGCCAGAGGGGAATCGAGGTAGATCTTGATATGGTCAAAGCCATTAGAGAGATGCCGGTGCCTCGAAAGGAAAAGGAGGTTAGGAGTTTCCTGGGAAAGCTTCAGTATATTAGCCAGTTCATTGCCAAGTTGGCTTCGGTATGTGAGCCCATTTTCAAGCTTCTAAGGAAGAACTAGCCTGTGGTATGGAACGATGATTATCGATTGGCCTTTGACTCCATTAAGGATTATCTCTTAAATTTGCCAGTCTTAAGACCACCACGCCATGCCAAACCACTAATCCTGTATCTGGCTGTAGAGGATAATTCAGTGGGTGCTATGATGGCTCAGGAAGATGATTTTGGTGTGGAGTTTGCGGTTTATTATCATAGCAAAAAGTTCCTACCGTATGAAGCCAGATATGTTGAGGTAGAGAAGATTTGCTTGGCAGTTATCTGGGCTTCTAAGAAGTTGCGACATTACTTTCATTCCTTCAGGGTATAGGCGGTTGCCAAGCATAACCCTCTTAGGTATCTTCAGGAAGCGCCCTCTCTGCTAGGGAAAATGGGGAGATAGTTACTGTTGTTGCAGGAGTTCGACATTGAATACATAACCAAGAAAACCATTAAGGGAAGAGCTGTAGTGGAGTTCTTAGCCGAGCATCCTATTGAGGGAGATCAGTTTGAGTACGGTTTTCCAGATGAAGATGTCACGGCCATAGCGGTGCAAGGGTGGCAGTTCTTCTTCGATGGAGCAGTCAACAGTAAAGGGGCAGGAGCAGTAGTTATTCTTACAACCCCGGATGGTGAGAAGTTACCATTAGCTAAGAAGCTAAGATATAAGGCTACCAATAATGAAGAAGAATACGAGGCTTGCATCTTTAGATTGGAAGCGCTGCTCGCCCTGGGAGCAAAGACTACAGAAGTATTCAGAGATTCTTCTTTAGTAATTCATCAAATCAGAGGGGAGTGGTCTGTCAAGGAAGAGATGCTGCTGCCTTATGTGAAACACTTGAGAATGCTATGTAGCCAGTTCGAGACTTGCACTTTTCGCTTTATCCCCAGAGATGAAAATCAGTTGGCTGATGCTCCAGCGACGTTAGTGTCTATGTGGGATAATCCAACAACAATTGCTATGAGGCCCATGCTGATCTATAGTTAGAATAAACCTTGCTTTGAAGCTGAGCAGGTGATGGATGTTGAGGCCGCCGATGGAAATCCGTGGTACTATGACATTCAGAATTATTTAAAAAAGTCAGTTTTTCCAGAAGAAGCCACGGAGAAAGACCAAAGAATGATTCAGAAGCTATCCACTCAGTTCATCAGTGTAAACGGTACCTTGTACAAAAGACAAGCTGATGGCATCCAGTTAAGATGTTTGGTAGAGAAAGAAGCAGAAAGAGTTATGGAAGAGGTTCATGCTGGGGTCAGCGGAGCTCACATGAATGGCTTTGCCTTAGCAAAAAAGATCATGCGCCAAGGATTCTATTAGCTCACAATGGATACAAATTGTTCGAAATATGTGAAGCAATGGCAGTTATGCCAGCAATACGCAAATTTGAGGCATGTGCCAGTTTCAGAGTTGCATAACTTCACTTCTCCATGGCCATTTGCAGCTTGGGGGATAGATATCATAGGCGAGATCCGCCCTACAGCTTCTAATGGGCACAGGTTCATTATAGTTGCCATTGACTACTTCACTAAGTGGGTTGAAGTAGAGTCTTTCAAGAAGGTTGATGCAAGGGACATGGCTAAGTTCATCAAGCGGAATTTGATATGCAGATATGGTCTCCCGCATCACATTATGCCTGACAATGGGGTATAATTCCTGGCAGAAACTAAACAGATGCTCTAAAATTATGGAATCCAGCATCATAAGTCTTCTCCCTACCATCCTCAGGCCAATGGCGCAGTTGAAGCAGCGAACAAGAACGTGAAGAGGATATTGGCCAAGATGGTTCAGAGCTATAAAGACTGGGCAGAAAAGTTACCTTTTGCGCTTTGGGATTATAGAACCACAGTCAGGACTTCTACGGGTGTGACACCATTCTCTCTGGTATATGGAACTGAAGCGGTCCTGCCGGTTGAAATTGAGTTGAAGTCTTTGAGGGTAGTCATGGAAGCAAAAATTCCAGAGGCAGAATGGGCACAACAGCGATTATCGCAGCTAAATTTGCTGGATGAAGATAGGTTACGGGCTTATTATCATAATCAGGTTTACCAGAAGATGTTAGCTCGGTCATTTAGCAAGAAAGTACGAAAGCACCCATTGAAAGAGGGAGATTTGGTCTTTAAGATGATGAGGCCGGGAGTGCCAGACATACGAGGAAAATTCAGGCCAACCTATGAAGGTCCGTTCGTTTTAAAGAAGTTGCTAACAAAAGGAGCAGCAATCTTGGCGGATAGCTATGGGAATGAGTTCAAGGACCCGGTCAATGTTGATAGACTAAAAAGGTTTCATGGCTAAAGACCAAAAATAAAAAGAAGAGAATAAATGCCTTGCGGGTCGAAAATCGAAAAAAGGCGGCCTTGTTAAAATTGGGCGCCCTGTCAGGGTGAAAATCGAAAAAAGGCATCCTAGGCAAAAATTAAGGGCCAAGAGAAAATATTCAATCGAGAAAACCCGAGAGGGCCGATTGATAACAGGAGTTTGATGCTTACAAGATCTATTCCTAGATTAGGTGTAGTCTTTTGTTTCTTTGAATTCCTGTCAAATGAGAATCATGTATGATGAAATCATATAGAAACGTACACAACCTTGCAATGAGTAAAAGAATACATTTTCATTGTTCTTTTAGTTATGTCTTAAAAAAATGTATCATTTATCTATCTAATGACTATTGCATAATCTTGGTGTCGAAAGATGTCTAAGTGGATATATGTTGGCCACCTCCTGGAAATTATTCTGATAATCGCTTTCTCCAGTAGTTCCTTAAAAAAAAAAAAAGGACGTTAGAGATGAAAATCGTAACTGGCTCTCTAAGCAAAAGTTAGGCCAAAGGTAGGGTGAAAACCTAGAAATAGGCAGTCTGCCCTACAAATAATGAAATAAACAAAAGCCGCTGGATTGGGTTGGGTCCATTCCAGGAAAAAATTAGGCAAAGGGTTATGTGAAAATCCCTTAGGGGACGCATTTCCCGCAAAGAAAAGCTAATGTGAAAATCCACAAGTGATGCACTACCTTTAAAATAATGGCGCTCGATGCCTGGAGAGATAAGGTGGCATTACTTAAGATGATCTTCTTTCAATCAGATAACACGTAGCACGGGACATGAATCAGGATCCTGGGTATGTGATCATTGACCAGGGGGGGCAAAAATGCACTGCATGTCTCTTTCAGAAAACTTGCTGGGGAAGGAATCCCTAAGGCCAAGATGACAATCCTATGGATTCCGAGGGCATGGTGGAGCAACCAATCTATATCCTTAGCAGACCTTGGGCATGGTCTATACATTCTTGCAAGCATTTTGCATCTCATATCATACACACACATTTTCTTGTATATATTTCTGTGCATAAAATTTTGCAGGAAATTTCTAAAAGACGACAGTCACCACAGAAGATGGAACCCTGCTGTAAGCACCGTGTCCCGGAGCGGTCTGGATCAGAGATTACCCTATGATGAAATCGGCATCCGAGCCAGTACAAACGGTTTGGATTCGGAGGCTTTAGTCCCATGCACAATGAGAAACAAGTCTTTTTTACCTTTCATTGGTAGAAGGAGGAAAACGGGGAGTTTTTTAAAGTCCAAAAAAGTTTATTTTCCTCGACGGACGGACAGCCCGTCGGTCAGGGCCCAGCCCATCGGTTGGCAGGATCATCGGATGAATCCTTGTGTCAGAAGGATTATTTCGATGCCTGTTGGTCAAGGTGGCAGGCCCGTCGGATAAATCCTTATGTCAGAAGGATTCTTCCGATGCCCGTCCGTCGAAATGGCAGGCCCGTCGGTCAGGTTGCAGAGCCGTCGGATGAATCCTTATGTCAGAAGGATTCTTTCATCGCCTGTCGGTCGAAATGGCAGGCCCGTCGGTCAGGTTGCAGAGCCATCAGATGAATCCTTGTGTCAGTAGGATTCTTCCGATGCCCGTCGGTAAATCACAAACGCCCGTCGGTCACCCCTGGCCTATAAAAGCTTTGAATTTTCTCATAAAATGGGTTGGAAAATTTGCAAAAATAGGGGAAACTCTGCCAAAATTAACGCGCATTTTCTCTCTTTCCCAACAAACACATTTCTAAAAAGATCTAACTAATTCAAGAATTCAAATCTTCAAAAGAAAGAGGATTTAGTTGATTTTTCACGCGTTTTTGGAACTCAATTTTCGTCGAGCTGTTGAGGACACACTCTATTTTCAACACTTGACCTTTTGTTCAGACTTTCTTGTGGAGCGTACGGGAAGCCAAACAACAACAAGGAATCCAATCGAGAGGTTGTTCTGAGGGTAAATATTCCGGACCCTTTTCTGTCCTTTTTTTTATCTTCATTTTAGATATTATCTTTGCTCTTGTTCTTTTGTATTTCTTGTTTCTATCCTTTTTTGAATTTGTGTAAAATTTGTCTTTTTGCTTTTAAAAAGCTTCTATTTTTTCTGGGACAGAAGTGACCGATGGGTCATCTGCTGTGACCGATGCCCGTCGGTCACCTTTAAGTGTAACCCATCGGTCACCCACACAGACGGCTTCCTTCGACTGAGCGATGGGTTGTATCGGTCACCTTAACCGACGCCCGTCGGTCATTCAGCATAGCTCGTCGGTGGGTTCTTTCCCACATTTTCAAATCTTTTTCTTTTCCCCTTTTTTGTTTCATTTAAATTTTTATGTGTATTTATAATTTTTCTTCTGCATTTTAACATCCTTTTGGCTTGTTTTGTGAGAGTATATTTTGTTTCTTGGACTGGCTGGAGCCTGAGGGAGTTCTCCCGTATATGGAAAATTCGCCTGGTTTAGTTCTCTATCTCCCTCTCTTTTTATTTCATGTATTTATTTATTGTTTCTCCTGTATATGACAAAATTGTTGTATTTCTCGCTAATGTAAAAATCGGCCAAACATTTTATACTTAATAAACTGAATTCTTCATAAAATCAAGGACCCAATGTCCTATTTTTACCCAATAAAATCCTCACAATAGAAATATCCATTTTAATAATGATGCATGCGAGGACCAAAGTCCTCAAAATAAGCAATGCCCCGATTTGTGTATGTATCGCACATTTATAAAAGGGAGTTTATTCTGCTCCTTGTGTTATTGTAATTTATCGCTTTCCCTTTTTTACTCATTCATTTACCGCTTTCCAAATGTGAATAAATGCGCTTTGATTCAATTGCATCGTGTGGAGAGAGAGCAAATTAATGAAAATTAAAATTTGATCATAAAATAATCAAGGTAGAAATAAATGAGAAGTCCTGAACCCGGCTCTGGTCTTTGGGCTCAAAGAGGCGAGAGGTCTATCCGATCACTCATTGGAACTATGACCTCCAAGACACCTCTTGTGTCATGAGCCTTTGACATTAATCCTAGGCTCCTTAGGGCGAGAGGTTTACCCTCCAAGACCCCTTTGGTAGGCCCAAAATGGATACTAAGCGCAGTCTTAGGCTCTCCGAGGCGAGAGAAACTTTCTCAATGTTCCATTAGGTGGCGACTCCATAAAACCTCGTTGTTGCCCAAAATAGATGCACTTGCAATTCATTGCAAGCTGTCAACGGACCCACAATTGCCCGATCGCCCTCAAGCGGGCGGTCAGAGGGACGGCCGCGAGGTCCGGCGCGTATCACGGTGGCGACTCCACTGGAGACTTATGGTTCGAGACTTCGATTTGAAAATACCTCGCTTAACATTTATGATTAAAGTTTAATTCATAAATTCACTTTCTTTCAAATTTGCATTTACATCCCATTAAAGCCTTAGAATATGATAGATTGGTCCCTTCTTAGCCTCGGTGCATTCCTGAAGCACGACCCTACGTTCACTCAATGTGGGGAAGTGTTAAGGATAACCACCAGCCCAAGCTTCGTACCTAATGGTATATCAAATGATGACCTGATTGGTCATTATGCTCGTGATGAGCTAGACCCGTCGGCAGGGATCATGCTTGGGTAGCCCTAAAGTAATATCTCCCTTGTCCAAAGCTCATGTAATGGCCGTAGCTACTTTCTATAGGTGATATGAACCATAATTCCATGCTTGCTGTATGGATCCTTATGTATTGGGTGAGTCCAGATGTCTTGCTTGGTAACCTAGCCAAAGGCTTTCATGCCCCGGTAGGGCCATGTCGAAATTTTTGGAATGTCTAAATACATGATGATCATTATCCATTCGCTTGTACATTAGCATAGGAGTGTCATGCTGCCGATTTTCCGCCGTGCATCAGGCGCATCCATTGGGTCCCCCGCTGACCCTTGGGCTAATCCTGCCTAGGAAAGAGACCGCGCAACCACGTGTGTGGGAGAAATAAGGGCGGAAGGACCTACCTGCTTGCTTGTGTTTATGGGTGTTGCATATTACGATCATGCATTGCATCTGCATTCCTTACATCACATCTAACGCGTTGTCCCTGCAGCCATCAAAGATCTGCCTAGGTGGACTAGAGCGCCTACTGGACGGTTGATCCGAGTTCCTGCATCTGAACTGCTAGATAGAGAAGGCCTTCCAGAGATCTTACCGGAAGTCAGCCATACCGTATTTGAGATGGCAAACTCACCTAGGGCAAATGACGCCACCAGGGCCATGATTGCAGAAGAAGTGGGCTGACGGTTTGAAGAGTTTGAGGGCAGAATGATGAACATGCTAACTGCTTTGGCACAACAGAATGCTCCACAGAATCCACCACCTCCTCCTCCCGTGAGACAAAATGAGCGAGAAGAGGAAAGAGCTGAGAGACAAGAAGAGCCTATTTGGCCACCACCAATAGAGCTGAGGTCAGTAGCTTCGGGAGGTCAGAGGAGAAGACCAGTGCTGAGGATCGATGATGACAGGGATGACGAGGACGACAAAATGAGTTATGTATCTAAGAGAGGGAAAATGAAGAGACACAAAAAAGCAAAATTTTTGGAGGAATTTATAGAGAAGCGCCACCGACGGCCTACCCGTTGCTCACAAGAGACGGCCTGCCCGTCGGTAAAAATCCACCTGGCAGATGCATACGTCAGCATAGCATTAATCATGAGCATTAAATTCGCATTAATTGGGGAATGGGGAACGACAGACGGTCAGCCCATCGATCACGAAACTCTATATAAGGGCGAGTGATAGATGGACCAGTGGCTGCTGTCATTTTCATTTTCCCTCTCAAGACAGTTTTTTTTTGCGTTTTTTTTGCATTTTCAAGTTTTTTTTTCTCCTCTTTCTTGCAATTTCTTTATCTTTTCACGTTCTCCACTCACCGGACGTTCGGACACTCATTTTTCTTCAGTCTTTCTACACTTTTCACGACTACAAGTAAGTAAAATAACTACTTTACTCTTTAATTTAATTTTTTTCTTCTTTTTTCTTCTTTTAGCCTAAAAAATGGTTAGGAGGCTTTAGATGCCTTAAATATCTAGGGAGAATGCTGCCCGTTTTTTTAGTAATTCTTAGTGCAATTAATCTGAGCCTTTGCATGATCACATAGAAATAGGACTTTTCTATACCTTTGTCGCCTTAGAAATAGGCTTTCTAGCGCATATATATATATATTGTTGTTGGGGCCTGAGGCCTGTTTTGATGCCTTTTTTATCCAAGAGGTTGGGCACACCCTTGCTGGGGTGCTGCCCAAATTTTCATTTTTATTCTAAAATTGATTATTTTTGTGTATAATGCATGTCTTGGGGTCTAAAAAGCCCATTTTCATTCACTTTTAGAATATCTTTTTCTCCGCCAAAGTGGGGCACACCCTTGTCGGGGTGCTGCCCATTTTTATTAATCTTTAATTCTTTTTATGCCAATTGCATGTTTTTCTGCTTTTGATATGTGCGAAGCATGCTGGGCAACATCCCTTGACAGGAATTTGCCTATTTTTTTTATTTATTTTGTTTCACCTCGAAAACGAGCCTAATAACGCCTGTTTCGTCAAATTTTTGTTATCTAACATTTCTTTTGCAGGATGCCTCCTAGGCGCAGAGCACTACAGGCCCAGCCCGAGGTCGAGGTTCCGGGCTGGATGGACGGCGAGTCAGCCCAGAGATACAGAGCGCTAGCTCAGGTTGAGATCCGGGCTAGCTGCTTTGTGTCTCGACCGTTCCTAGAGGCCCTTGGGATGGCCCCGGAGGTTGACGTACTTATCGAGGGTGCCGGATGGACAAAATTCCTTTAGCCTGCTTTCCAGACCTTAGGCTACCCGACAGGTGCTAGCCACCCTGCGTTACGGTGGTTTTCAGAGATCAGATACAGAGCCAAGGCTGGTACAGTTCTTGTTCGACGGCCAACATTTCAGCATCACCAGGCAGAGGTTCGCGGAGGCCATGAGGCTTCCCAGAGAGGAGGGGGTCGAGATCCCATGGCGAATGGTGAGGCGCGCCCACTGGCCGGCCATTGCCTTACCAGGATTGCTGTATGACCACGATACAGCGAAGAGCACCGTACTGGTGTCTCGGGCACTCCGGTACCTGCACATAGTGCTATCCATTTCGTACCTCGGTCGATCTGGTAATCTAGGGTCACTTAATGCGGCCGAGATCTGGAGCCTCTGGGCCATGGTGGCAGGTCAGCGCCTCAACATTAGCCATGACATCTTGGCTAACCTGATCAGGGTTGGCAGAGGAGTGATGCCCGTGGTGATAGTATGGGGAGTCATCACTCGTTTGCTTTTGGGGTTAGGAGTTGCCCCGGATAGGCTGAGAGCACCCTTGGACGAGAGGATACATGTGGATGCCTCCGCAGCAGTACAGATGGGGATGATTTCACAGCTGTCAGGGCAGGCAGAGGCTTTCAGGTTGCTATCTATCAGTGAGACCAGGCGGGTCTTCTCCCTTCCACCCTTGGGTCCAGACCCAGAGCAGCCAGAGTAGCAGCCTCCTCAGCCAGAGCCAGAGCAGCAGCCTCCTCAGCCACAGACTCAGCCGCAGCCGCAGCCCGAGCGTGAGCCGCCCTGAACTCCGTTGGATTTCGACGTGGAGTTCACCATGGACGAGCTGTTCGGTACTCCACTGGCATCCAGGGCGCCGACTCCTACTCCGTCACCTAGCACAAGGGTGCAGAGGTCTACCTTCAGGCCCTCCGAGAGGTATCACCCATACTTTCGGAGCAACTCGGGGGCATCTTCCTCCACGGCCCCACCGCCAGAGCCAGCACAACAGTAGCCAGCACAGCCTGATTTCTCCCAGCTCCTCACTACTATGTACGTAGCCTTTGAGCGACGACTGGATGAGAGAGACAGAGCTCTACAGGAGAGGTTAGACCGTCAACAGGCTGCTATTCAGGAGCAGTTCCAGATGATAGAGCGGTTGACTCAGGAGCAGGCCGATTTTATTGAGCATACAGTGCGAGAGCAGGCTTAGGTTGTAGAGACCTTCAGAGACGAGCAGGCGAGGCTGGTAGAGCAGATTGCCCAGGGCAAGAGGGAGCTTAGATAGCAGCTCACTCATGATCTGAGGACGTCCCAGGACCAGGCATCTCAAAGAGTTGATATGACTTTACAGATGATCAATGAGTCACTCGACTCCATGAGATCTCGGGTCCAGGCGATAGAGGGGATCCTTCCTCCCTTGTCCCAGACCATGAGAGAGTTTAGGGAGCAGACAAAGCTGCGTGTAGATTAGATGAGGAAGATCACCAGCGAGCAGACTACTCAGATGAGCCAGACATTCAAGAAGTTAGGAGGCACAGTCTCAGAGACTTTGGAGTTCATGAGGACGTGCACCCAGCCCTTCTTGGATGGCTATGCTCAGATCAGGTTTAGACAGACCCACGACGCTGGGGCAGGACCTTCCATGGTTCAGCCTCCACCTCCGACACAGTCAGCTCCACCTCCACCTCAGCCAGCGACGATGCATATCTCAGACGATAAGGATCCTGACGAGGAGCCCTCCGACTACGCGCCCCTCTGATGTTCAGGGAGTCTTTTTTTTTTGTATTTTTACACATTTTCACTTGTACATTGTACAAAAGTGGATATCTCTAGTGAAAAACTTTTATTTTCGGTTTTGTACATTCATTCAGTTATTTATGATTCATTCATATTACAGATAAGTGTATGCTTTCACATTTACTCATATTCTAAAATGATGACGACATAACAAACGAAAGGAAAAATAATAACGAAAGATAACCAAGATTTGAAAAATAACAACTAAAAAGAAAGAAAGAAAAAAGAATATAAATGAAACATGACATAGTAAATAAAACAAAACCACATCATTCATGGACACGTTAAAAAGATAATAACTCAAACATGAATTAACAAAACCTTTTATCACACAGGTACAGAGAAACATTGATCCAGACACTAGCATTGATCAAAAGTCCGAACATGAGCACCTAAGATTCATGTCTTCTTGTAAAGGGAACCCAACGAGGTCTCCTCCTCCACAAAATCAAGATTACGGTCAGAGAGTACCTTGTCTCACAGTTCACGTGGCAGTAAGAGAGTACTACACACCTTGCAGCCGAATGGAGGTTAGCAGATCAGACTTTATACTAGCCGGATGGGGGGTTAGCAAGAGAATGCCAACGAGTAGGGATTATGGTCAGAGAGTACCGCTTCTCAACAATGGAAGTTGTAGTTAGAGAATACTACTCTTCACCTCGATACTGTGGTCAGAGAGTACCGCTTCTCACCAATAGAAGCTGCGGTTAGAGAAACACTGCTCTTCACATCGAGTTTTTAGTCATAGAGTGCTACATTTCCTCAACACTACGTGAGCCGAGACGAGGCCAGCAGAAGCAGAAGCTGCGGTTAGAGAAACACTGCTCTTCACATTGAGTTTGTAGTCAGAGAGTGCTACATCTCCTCAACACTGCGCGAGCCGAGATGAGACCAGCAGAAGCAGACGTTGCGGTTAGAGAAATACTGCTCTTCACACCGGGTTTGTAGTCAGAGAGTGCTACATCTCCTAAACACTGCGCGAGCCAAGACGAGGCCAGCAGGAACAATCGAAATTGTGGTTAAAGAAACACTGCTCTTCATATCGAGGTCGTGGCTAGAGAATGCTACATCTCACCAACACCTACAGGTCGAGACGAGACTGATAGGGATATCTTTACCCGCCGAATAGACTGAGACGAGGTCTACCCGGTAAAAGGCACGAAAGGTAAGAATCGCCATAGGTACGCTTTCTTCCTTTCTGTCATTTCTCTGTGTTTTGGCTCATCTAGGCACTCGTGCACTAGTTTTTCCACAACTGGGGGCAACTGTAAGCACCGTGTCCCGGAGCGGTCCGGATCAGAGATTACCCTATGATGAAATCGGCATCTGAGCCTGTACAAACGGTTTGGATTCGGACGCTTTAGTCCCATGCTCCACGAGAAACAAGTATTTTTTCCCTTTCGTAGGCAGAAGGGCAAAAACGGGGAGTTTTTTAAAGTCCAAAAAAGTTTGTTTTCCTCGACGGACTGCCAGCCCGTCGGTCAGGGCCCAGCCCGTCGGTTGGCAGGATCATCGGATGAATCCTTGTGTCAGAAGGATTATTTCGATGCCGAGGTGGCAGGCCCGTCGGATGAATCCTTATGTCAGAAGGATTCTTTCGACGCCCGTCGGTTGAAATGGTAGGCCTGTCGGTCAGGTTGCAGAGCTGTCGAATAAATCCTTATGTCAGTAGGATACTTCCGACGCCCGTCGATCACCACTGGCCTATAAAAGCTTTGAATTTTCTCATAAAATGGGTTGAAAAATTTGCAAAAATAGGGGAAACTCTGCCAAAATTCACGCGCATTTTCTCTCTCTCCCAACAAACACATTTCTAAAAAGATCTAACTAATTCAAGAATTCGAATCTTCAAAAGAAAGGGGATTTAGTTGATTTTTCACGGGTTTTTGGAACTCAATTTTCGTCGAGCTGTTGAGGACACACTCTATTTTCAACACTTGACCTTTTTTTCGGACTTTCTCATGGAGCGTGCGGGAAGCCAGACAACAACAAAGAATCCAACCAAGAGGTTGTTCCGAGGGTAAATATTTTAGACCCTTTTCTGTCCTTTTTTTTATCTTCATTTTCGATATTATCTAAACTCTTGTTCTTTTGTATTTCTTGTTGCTATCCTTTTTTAAATTTATGTAAAATTTGTCTTTTTGCTTTTGAAAAGCTTCTATTTTTTCTGGGACAGAAGTGACCGACGGGTCATCTGCTGTGACCGATGCCTGTCGGTCACCTTTAAGCGTAACCCGTCGGTCACCCACACAGACGGCTCCCTTCGAGTGAGCGACGGGTTGTATTGGTCACCTTAACCGACGCCTGTCGATCATTCATCATAGCCTGTCGGTTGGTTCTGTCCCACATTTTCAAATCTTTTTCTTTTCCCCATTTTTGTTTTATTCAAATTTTTATGTGTATTTATAATTTTTCTTCTGTATTTTAACATCCTTTTGGCTTGTTTTGTGAGAGTATGTTTTGTTTCTTGGACTGGCTGGAGCCTGAGGGAGTTCTCCCGTATATGGAAAATTCAGCTGGTTTAGTTCCCTATCTCCCTCTCTTTTTATTTCATGTATTTATTTATTGTTTCTCCTGTATATGACAAAATTGTTTTATTTCTCACTAATGTAAAAATCGGCCAAACGTTTTATACTTAATAAACTGAATTCTTCATAAAATCAAGGACCCAATATCCTATTTTTACCCAATAAAATCCTCACAATAGAAATATCCATTTTAATAATGATGCATGCGAGGACCAAAGTCCTCAAAATAAGCAATGCCCCGATTTGTGTATGTATCGCACATTTATGAAAGGGAGTTGTATTCCGCTCCTTGTGTTATTGTAATTTATCGCTTTCCCTTTTTTACTCATTCATTTACCGCTTTCCAAATGTGAATAAATGCGCTTTGATTCAATTGCATCGTGTGGAGAGAGAGCGAATTAATGAAAATTAAAATTTGATCATAAAATAATCAAGGTAGAAATAGATGAGAAGTCCCGAACCCGGCTCTGGTCTTTGGGCTCAAAGAGGCGAGAGGTCTATCCGATCACTCATTGGAACTATGACCTCCAAGACACCTCTTGTGTCATGAGACTTTGACGTTAATCGTAGGCTCCTTAGGGCGAGAGGTTTACCCTCCAAGACCCCTTTGGTTAGCCCAAAAAGGATACTAAGTGCAGTCTTAGGCTCTCCGAGGCGAGAGAAACTTTCCAAATGTTCCATTGGGTGGTGACTCCATGAAACCTCCTTGTTGCCCAAAATAGACGCACTTGCGATTCATTGCAAGCTGTCAACAGACCCACAATTGCCCGATCGCCCTCAAGCGGGCGGTCAGAGGGGCGGCTGCGAGGTCCGACGCGCGTCACACCTGCACTTTTAGTAGTCTTGTCAGTGACTCAGTGTAGTTCACTTTTGGTAGTCTGTAGCAGACTCGGTGCATATCAAAAGAGAAGGTTACGCATTTCGTAGTCTTGTCAGCGACTCGACGCATCATCATCAGAAGATGGAACGGCGCACTTTTGGTAGCCTTGGTAGTGGCTCGGTGTAGTTCTTTTGTGCACTTTTGGTAGTCTTAGTAGTTGCTTGGTGCATCTCTCTTGTGCATTTTTAGTAGCCTTGTCAATGGCTCGGCGCATCGCTATCTGCGGATAGCATCTGTACATTTAGTAGTCTTGTCAGTGACTCCTTGCAGTGCACTTTTAGTACCCTTGTCAGCGGCTCAATGCGATTTTTTGTTCTGCGCTTTTAGTAGTCTTGTCAGCGGCTCGGCGCATCGCTATCTGTGGATAGCACCTGTACGTTTAGTAGTCTTATCAGCAACTCCGTGTAGCGAACTTTTAGTAGCCTTGTCAGCGGCTCGGTACGATTTCTCTTTCGCGTTTTGTAGTCTTGGTAGCGACTCGGCGCATCACCGTCCGAGGATGGTCCCTAGCACTTCGTAGTCTCGTCAGCAACTCAGTGCAACTCGGAGTGGATATTCATATTTCAAGTCATAGCAGTGTTCCCCAGGGAGCATCAGGAAGGTCGCCGCTTGAGGTACGCGCTTCTTTCCTTTTCCTGAATTTTGGCTCACCTAGGCACCCACGCACTAGCCTCCCAAAAATTGGGGGCAACTGTAGATACCGGGTCCCAAGTAGCCTTAATCAGCATTACCCGATGATTAAATTTAGCTATGCCGGCTTATAGGCAAAAAGAATGAAGGTCGGAAGTAAATTCGCTTGTCATTTGGATTTGGTAGGAATGGAGAAAAATGTATTTTTCTTAAATATTTTAAAAATATTTAAAAATTATTTTGGGGTAAACAAATGAGTTTTTTAGGTTTTTTTATTTATAAAAAAAAATATTTTCGCGAGTGTCGGGGCGCGGCAGCACGCGGAGTGCTCGCCCGCGCGCTGGGCGACGCGCAGTGCCCAGCGCGAGCGAGCGATGCCAAGTGCGTCGCGCGGAGCGTCCGCGCGATTTTCGTGCGCAGTGCGCGCTGGTGGGCGTCCCTCGCCCACTTTCGCCCCCACTCGCCCATTTTCGGGTTTTTTACGTTTTTTGGGGGTTTATGGGTGGTTTTTTCAGTTTTTTGGGGGGAATTTAATGAAAAAAGTTTCAGATTTTTGGAGGAAGTTTTTTAGGAGGATTTTGCTGGGTTTTGAGAGGATTTTTGGTGAGAAAAAATTCTGAAATTTTAAGGAGGAAAAATTTGGGTTTTAAGGAGGTTTTTTTGAGAAAATTACTTCCTTTTTTCCTTCTAAATTAGATAAAATCATTTTCATTTTTCTTAACATCTTATTTTACTCTTATTCCAACAAATCAAGGCAAAGGATTAGTCCATCTACCTTCAATTCTACAAGAAAATATTGAGGGTAATTATTCTTGGCTTTTTTCCTTTATTCTTTTAGTTATTTTCATTTATTTAGTTTTCAATTAACTAATTAGCATGTAAATTCTTTTAGACCCATTTTTTTTGTTTTATTTTTGATTAATTATTTAGCATCTAAATTCTTTTAGCCTATTATTTCCTTCTTATTTTGATCTTTAATTATTTATCTAATATGTAAATTTTTTTAAATCTATTATTTTATTTTCTTGTTAAATTGTTTCTTGTATATGTTAATATTTTTATTTTTTGCTCCAAATTGTTGTTATTATAATTATTTATTTAACATGTTTTGGCATGATTATTGCATTTTCTTTTCTTATGCATGTTAAACTGCATCATAATTATTTTATGCATGTTTTAGGTATGATAAATTTGTTATTATTTTTTTATGCATGCTAATCTTTATTTATAATTTGCGTTCGTCATCATGTTGTGTTATTTTGTGCATGTAAAGTTACTAATTTGTTAAACTATATATTTTATCATGTCATTTAATTAATTTTGTCATAAATAATACATATTTTATTTATTTTAATCTATGATTTATTATTTTATATGTTTAAATAGTGTCTTTGGCTTAATCACTAACATGAATTTCATTTTTTTTTTATTTTTGGTTGCAAATCATTATTTTATTCTTATTTGAGCATCCATGCACGCGAAGGAGGAGATGCGGAGTTTGGTATTTTTATTGTACATTTTAATTCTCATTTTGTTTATATTTTTGATTTTCGTGTATGTAATTGTTAAATAAAATGGTTTTTGTGCACGCTTAAATAAAAAATCACATAAAAATATTTTATAGAATAAATTGGTTTTTTTTTAATAAAATAGGACCAAAGACCTAAATTTTCATCCTAAATAAAATTGCCATATCAAAAGTGTTTTCTTTAAATATGCATGCGAAGACCAATTCCTCATCCATAAATGAATAATCCAATTTATGCGTGGATCGCAGCTTATTTAAAATGGGGGTTGTATTCCACCACTAGTTTTATTGTAATTTATGTTTATGCGCTTTATGTTATTCTTTATCGCTTCATTTATATGGTTGATACTGTGCTTTAATTTTTATTGCATTTAAACGCGTGAGAAAAGAGACGAAAAGGTAAATTCAAAACTCAATTATAAATTTAACCAAGGTATTAATAAATGGAAAGTCCCGAACCTTCTCTGGTCTTTGGGCTCAACGAGGCGAGAAGTCTATCCGATCATTCATTGGAACGAGACCTCCAAGACACCTCATGTGTCAAAAAGGCTTAATAAATCCTAGGCTCCATAGGGTTAGAGGATAATTCCCAATGTTCTATTGGGGTGATTACCTCTAAGACCCCTTTGGTTTGCCCAAAATGGAAATATGCGCCGTCTTAGGCTCACTGAGGCGAGATGAACTTTCCCAATATTCTATTGGGTGGCGACTCCATGAAACCTTCTTATTGCCCAAAATAGACGCACTTGTAATTCGTTGCAAGTTGTCAACAGACGCCCTAAAGCAGGCGGTCAAAGGGGCGCGCCGGGGTCCGGCGCACGTCACAGGTGCCATACCAATACTTGCCTAATAACCATTATTTTAAGCAAACTCCATCAAGGGAATATATTGATCCCAACCCTTAGAGAAATTTAACACACATGTTCGAAACAAATCTTTTAACACCTGAATTACACTTTTCGACTGTCCATCAGTCTGCCGATGGAAAGTTGTACTGAAATTCAATCTGGTACCCAATGCTGCTTGCAAAACCCTTCCAGAACTTCAAAGTGAATCTAGGATCCCAGTCAGATACTATAAACAAAGGAATACCGTGCAGTCTGACAATCTCTTTCACGTAAAACTCAGCAAATCAATCAATGGAGTAATCCAGTTAAATCGGTATAAAATAAGCCGAGTTAGAAAATTGATCCACTATTACCCACACAGAATCATACTGCCTCGATGTCATTTGCAATCCCGAGACAAATTCTATAGTAATGTTGTGCTATTTCCACTGTGGAATTGGAATGGGATTCAACAAACCATATGGAACCTAATGTTTTGCTTTTACTTGCAGGCAGGTCAAACACTTAGAAACATAGTCCATGACATCCTTTTTCATGTCAGGTCACCAATAGAACTATTTTAAGTCTTGATACATCTTATTACCGCCTAGGTGCATAGTGAAAACTGTATTATGCGCTTCATGTAAAAGCCTCTTTCTTAACTCTTTATTCTTGCCACACATAACCTACCTCGATAGCATAGCACACCCTCTTCATTCACTAAATAGTCAGTCTTATCTCCATTTCTGATTGACTGTAAAATCTATTGTAGCTTGGGATCACTTTTCTACGCATTCACCAACTCATCCTTCAAAATTTGCCTAGCTTTCAACTATGCCACTAAGGCACCATCAGAAGCAAATCTCCACTTAACTCTTTATAATAACAAAGTCGAAATCAACTTCCTACTCAATGTATCTGCCACCTGTAGACATCGGGTCCTGAGGCAGTCTAGATCAGAGTTACCCAATGAAGATATCAATGTCTATTTCCAGGCAAATGGATGAAAGTTGTGAGTTACCCAATAAAGATACCCATCGCTCATGAGGAACAGGCCTATCGCTTGCTTGAGAGGCCTGTCCCTCATGACGAGCGCCGACCATTGTTCGCTTGTGGAGGCCGTCTCTCGCGTTGAATAACGCCAGTCGCTTATGCGAGAGACACCTACCTCTCCCGAGCGACGGCTGTCTCTCGACGTCCATCTCTCGTGGGTTGCCCATAGCCTAAAAGACCAAGGATGCGCCTATCACCGATGTCTGTCGATCCTCCACCGATGCCCGTCGGTCATTGATCTGCCATTGGTTTAGGCAGGATTTCCCAGATTTTCCATATCTTCTTAAATATATTTCTAGATTTTACAAATATTTCCTAAATCTTTTCAAATATATTTTCAAGATTTCTTATATCTTCCAAATCTTTTCAAAATTTGGATTTGATTTTGAGAATATTTTGTAAATCATTCAGTTTTGATTTCAATTTCGGAAATATCTTTCAAATTTAAATTTTAAATTTTAATTTATTTGAATTTTATTTTTCCTAAACCTATAAATAGGGGATGGAGGCTTATTAATTGAGTTTAGCAGTTTTCTATAAGAAAGGATTAGCAATTTTTATGAAATAGAAGATTTTCCTAAAAAAGTTTCATTCTTTTATTTTCGTCAGATTTTTATCAAATACTCTTTGAATTAAGGCAAATATGGGAGAATGAGACTAATTCGTTTCTATCTGATCTAGCCATTTTAGCATCAATAATTACTACCAAAACATTGAGAAAGAAAACTATAATTTTCTTTTCTTGATTTATTTTCAAAAACACGATTTTTGCAGCTAAAGATCTCCTAAAATTACACATCATGGATCAATCCTTGTAGAACTCGAGGAATAGAAATCACGTGACATTCACCTTTAGAGGTAATATTCCGAGGGTAAATACTTTAGATCGATCTCCATTACATTTAATCATCTCATATTGATTTTACACATAAAATATCATTTTATTTAAAATAAAACGTGTTTTGCTTGATTTTCTCTATTTTTCATGGTCTGGGATGACCGACGGGCAGAGGACCCACCGATGGCCATCGGTCATTGGAGCGATGGACCGTCGAGGGCTTATACCTCCACCCATCGATCAGCCCAGGGATGCCCGTCACTCATGCATTATGGGCCGTCCCTGGACCTTTCCCCCTCCATTTCCTTCACTTTCTTTTCATTTATTCCTTTCTTTTCTTTTCCTTATTTTCATTATAAATTTTTATAGATTCTTTTATTCGTTATTTTTTTTTTTGTATATTTTATTTTAATTGTCGTACTAGCATGATTTTTATTTTTGTGAGTTTTATTGCTTCTTTATCAGAGTTGGTTTATTAAAAATGGAAGACACTGCAATGATCTAAGAACCTTCGTACGGGGTTCGGCTTGCGTCACACTGATGAAGGAAGGAAAATTACAGCCTTTACTACCCTGACCGGCCAAGACCCAGGGTCTTCTGGGACATAAGGATAATGAGTAATGCACGCAACATCAACATATCGAGCACACAACTGATGATTGTAAGACAATAAGGCATGCGATTCAGGATCTAATCGATTCCAAGCAGATCACAGATCCTAAGAAAAGAGGGAATCAGAAGAAGCCTGGAATAATAATATGCCCCCACCTGTGTTCATGATCGGGTCCAGTTTGCCCGAATGGTTTGTATTGAAAGACTTATACGGTATCGATGTCAACGCTGCTATCACACGCCTCCATGAGGTAAGTGAAGAAGGGCTTCTCATGGCAGTGATTGATTACTGGCCCACTGATGAAAGTGGAGATGAAAATGATAACTCTGAAGTTGAAGGATTTCCCAGCCCGTGGGGCTTGGAGGAGGAAGAAGCGAAGAAAGAAAAAAAGAAAGTCGGAGCAGTGACTCGGAGTGGAAGGGTAGCTGTTAGGCGTATTTCTACACGCTAATTTTGTAAGTATATTGTGTGCCGATTATAGTACAAAAGATGTCGATCCCACGAGGAATGTAGATTAATATTACACAGTATTACTACTAAATTTTAATCTTGTTTACAATATTCATTAATTTTTAAGTTAATTTTCTACTACTCTTATCATGAAATTTAATTAAACCTAGTTAATGATAATCAAAGAAGACAAAGTATATAATGAAGAACTAATGATTATAAAACTTGATTCCATCATTTAATTATAATTTTATTCTAATAAGCAAGCCAAGTTGGAATATTGTTCTAATCCACTCTCTCGACCATGAACTAGAATACCTAAAATATACAATTGAAATGCTAATCCTTAACTCTCATTAATGAACTAGTTAATTTCAATTACCTATTTTAAGAATAATCACTAACCTATAGCAATTATCTTAGCATACTGATCTCTCTAGTTATGTTTTAATAATGAATTCCTATTAGATGTAAGTTAAAATGAACCGCTTAATTCTACCATAACTTATAATGATCATGCAATAATATACTAATAGAAAACTCTGCATGCAAATACTACTAACATAGATGGAAATAGAAAATAACAATAACATCAAGTTCATTAAATAACATTCATTTAATTATAGAGAAGAAAGTAAAAGATAAGAGTAAGTAGAAAGAGATCTCTCAACCCTTTTCTCAAACCCTTGTAATAAATTTTCTCCTCCTTGGTCTTCTTCTTCAAAACATAAAATCTACTTTAAAAGTTAAACTATATAAAAACTATTCTTCAAACTTACAGAAAATAAATTTAGTTGAAATCCCATCATGTCAAATTACATTGAATTACATGTTTATAATGTTCTAAAGGTTGTGTCCCTTTCTTCAAAAGATTGGTAAGGTCAGTGGAAAAGTATGCCCCTTCAAGTGACTTTTTGAAAGTAACTGTCCAATGGCTCTTGCTATCGCACTCACGACAGAATGCAGTTTCCCCTTGCTTGCTCTCCTCTTCTTTTTGATTTTCTTCTGGTGACTGACTCATGAAGCTTTGTCCGAGTCGTGCTCTGCTTGATTCTTCGTCAGGAGTCGTGCTGATCTTCACAACTCATGCTCTTCTTCTCTTCTTCACTACTTGTGCACGTCTTCATGACTCATGCATTTCAGTCTCCGATACGGCACATCTTCATGAGTCATGCATGTCTTCACGACTCGTGCTCCTTTACATGAGTCTGGGATCTCTTCTTCCTTGTTTTTACCCAAAACACCTATAAAGCATATAAACATATAAACTAGACAAAAAAACATGAAAGATAAATATATTTACATACTTAACTTCCCAATCTTACAAAAAATATGCACTAAATAATATATCAACTAAGTAGTTATCAAATTCCCCCACACATAAACCTTGCTTGCCCTCAAGCAAGAGAAAAGAATGAGAAAATTTAATACCAAAATACACTAAGTAAATTTTATTATATAGCATTGTTCATTATGTATATGTGATAGATTTGAAAAGAAATCAAAAACCTTAAAAACTCAAAATATCAGTGAATCAATTCTTAGAGCATGTATTCTAAATTTAACAAGTCACCTAAGTTTAGTAATTCCAACATAAAGAATATAGAGTCTCAAAACTAAACATGCTTGAAAAAGAGAATTTTGATCACAAACTTTAAGAGTCTAAGGTTTCTAGTTGCCTTTGTCGGACAATTTGTAAGCACACATACCCTTAATCCAATCTCATGGCATTTTTAGACTTTTCTTTCCTTTTTTTTTTCTTAACATGGGTATACTTTTAGACTTTATCCTATGAATTTAAAATAGCAAAAGAATGTAATATTGGGTGCGTTTTACGCTCCATCCCATACTTTATTTCAATTTTGGATATACATCTTGCTTTGCTTTTAGCTTTATAAATCTCATGGGTGCATTTTATGCTCCATCCAACATTATTTTTTCTTTTTAAGTCCTCATCCATTATTGAAAGGATCTAAGGGTAAGTATTATTGCTATAGTTTCCATGAGACAACTAGAACCCGAAAATTTAAATTAAATGAGCAAATCCTAACTTTAAAGCATAGTTAGTAAATAGACTAAATAATCTAAAATGTTGAAAGAAGTAAAAGGAGATAACTTGAAAAACATAAAACACATACTTAAACCTTTGAAAGACTAATAAAATGAGCATAAAAGGCAAATGACTCAGTTACAACTTATATTATATACGAAAGAACAATGCTTTATAATAAAACTCACTAAAAAGCCTAATTGAAAAACTAATACATACAAACACATATGCAAATAATATATAAAACATATACCTACTCATGAAACACAAACAAACATGCAAACATAAGCATACTCTCCCACACTTAGAACCAACATTGTTCTCAATGTGAAGAAATAAAATAAAAAGAAAAAAGAAAGAAAACGATAAAACAAAGATAAGAAAAACTTCCTCAATCATCATGGTGTAGGTGGAGGAGATGAGACTATATAACTAGCTTTGGCAATGAAAGTGTCCACCTTATGTTCAAGCCTACGCTGACGTCAAGCTAAGGAAGATAGCTGATCTTGCATGGTGGA
Organism: Excoecaria cochinchinensis; assembly: GCA_947683425.1. Classification (NCBI taxonomy): domain Eukaryota; kingdom Viridiplantae; phylum Streptophyta; class Magnoliopsida; order Malpighiales; family Euphorbiaceae; genus Excoecaria; species Excoecaria cochinchinensis. The sequence goes on along the minus strand of CANTUQ010000104.1, from coordinate 3,744,926 downwards.
CTGATTCATCAAAATTTGCTCTAACATGGCTAGCATGTTAAGGGAGGAAGATCAAATAGTAGGCACTGTAGGAACATCAGCTATATCCTCATCACCAGCTTCCTTTTATTCCTCTTGCATCTCTTTATCCCGACTGCTCTCATCATCACTAGCTTCCTCTTATTGAGCAGAGGATCCTGCAATATCCCTCTAACAAGATCTAGCATGATATGGAAGGGCCTGAAATGTATTACTCACAACCTCTCCACGTATAAATAAATGTTTAGTAAAATAGATACAAGGACAGACTCTAGTATGAGTATGAAGATCAATATCCAAATTCCTTGCAATCATAGAAATAATATGCCCATGTGTGAGAGGTGCATTATGTCGACTAGCACACTATTATAACTGATTAAAAACCCAATATAACCAACACACTGATTTTCCTTTATGCACACACCACATCAAAAATAACTCATAAGTAGATACTCTGTTAAATTCAGATTTATTAAAAATTACGGAAGCAAGAATTTTATGTAAAATCCAATACTTCAAATCCTTAATAAACATTGAGTTAGCTTCCCTAGATCTAAAAGATGTTGTCAAACCAGTGAGAAAAGACCAACATTCATTAGGATGAAAAGATTTAGGTGGGTCACATAATCCAGATTGCTTAAAACCAAAGAATCTGTACATCAAGAAACAAGTGAGTGTGTGATCCCTACCTGCTAATCTAAAGTCTAACAGCCTATCATTTTTCTCATTTGTTTTCAAATTAGTATAAAATTCCCACATTAAATCAGGATAACAGTGCTCATGCATGTTCACAAATCTTAACAATCCACACTGTGATAGCATTTCATTAACAGTATCCAACATACCTACTTGCTCAAGTAGAGAAATAAGAAAAACCTTACATTGTAGTATTGCTCTCTCTTGAAGAGCAAGAAAACGGTTACCTTCTTCCACAGATGAAATTGGAAAGCTAGCACCAAACGTGTCTGAAAGATCACTTTGCTCTTATCTCGCTTGATCAACTCATGAAGATGAGGGGTTTTTTATTCTCACCATTGTGTTAAATGAAGAAGTATAAAGGAACGTATATGTAAAACTTAAAATAGAAGAAGAAGAAAAATGAAAGAGAAGAACACGACTAATAGAATATAAAGTGCACGACTCTTGATGCTAAGGAGAGGGAAAGGAACAACACGACTCGGAAAGAATAAGAAAAAAAATGTTCGAAATAAAGGAAGAGAAATGAAGCATGAATAATAAAATATAAAAGGGAAAATTCAAAACGACACAATGGAAACCAAAAGTCACGATGTTTCACTACATTAGGGGTTGAAAAATGCTCCTCGTTTTATTTTCCCCTTTTTTTCATTTGTTTTTTTTCCTATTTAATTTAAATTAGATTAAATTAAGAGACCCACTAAACTGACGAGAAAGAAAATTAATCAAATTAGTAGAAACATAAAAAGAAAATAAAACAAATTAGAAAAAATTACTACACTACTCGGTATATCCCTTTTCATACTGCACGAGTCGTGAATATCAGCACAACTCGTGAAGAAGATCTCATGCTGCACGACTATGAAGACCAATTCTACATGACTAGTGAAGATAAGCATGAGTCGAACGTGATACAATTACTTTAGCCAAGGGACACGAGTCGGACAAAAGTGCACGACTCGTGACCTCTATGTTCCACTCGTGAAGATAAGCACGAGTCGAACTGGCTTCAGCATTGCTCATTCTGTTGCGCTCGCGACAGAATCAACTCCTTATGCCAAGTTTTGCTACTTGTCCTATAATTTTCTCCAATTTCTCCTATTTTCACAAAACATATAAAACAGAGCATAATTTTACTTTTTTTACTTGTAGAACAAAAACAAACTGTGTTAGTAATATTTAAATCCAAAATATAAAAACTAATTAACAAATTTACATAAAATAACTTAAAATAACATAAATGCATATAAAAAGAAAGTTTAATTCAACAAGCAAAATAAGAGACTATAAAATACTATGATTTTACGTGCTCTCTTGGATTATCTTCTGTATTCCTTAGAAGACACCCTAAACTTCAAGATGGAAATGAATTGGCAAATTGTCCCAATTGAACCTCAAGATTGTGGATGGATGAAGCATGATTTTTGGTAATTTGGTCAACTTTTGCTTCAAGACGCTTTTGATTCTCATCTTGAAAGCCAATCTTAAAGTTGATATCCTCAATAAATTTATCAATTTTTACTTCTAAAACTCCAAACCAATCTTGTGGTTGTTGATATCCTCCTACTCCTCTATTTTTGTTATTGTTGCTATTTCCCCATGAAAAATTTGGATGGTTCCTCCAAATAGGATTATAGGTATTGAAATAAGGGTTACCACGTCCTTGGCCTTGAATGAAACACACTTGTTCCTCCTTACTAGAAATTCCCAAATTGCAAACTTCACTTTTATGACCTTGTTGACCACAAATATTGCATGCATTTTGTGAACTTCCTCCCATATCTAGGCTATTAACCTTATGAGTTAAAGCCTCAACTTGGGCTTGTAACGCTACTACTAAATCAATTGAATGTACCCCCCTAGCATTAGAAGAATTTGTTTCCCTTACTCTTTCGGTAGGCCACAAGCAATTATTCATGGACATCTCTTCTAATAACTCAAACGCAGCCTCCGTTGTTTTTCTCATAAGTGAACCACCGGCCGTAGCATATATTATACCTCTAGTAGTGGGATTCACTCTATTGTAAAATGTTTGTCACACCCCATTTGCCCCCTAGTAGAATGAGCCTGTCTGTCTGTATGTGTAAGCATTCGCATGTGTTCGGCATTTCATAAGGGTATGTCAGTAGAAATGCATGTTTTGGGTCTTATTATTGTGTGGGTGCATTCATGGCACTAGTATGTTAATTAAATGAGAAATATTTGTGTGCATGTGTTCATACCATTGTAGGGTATGCATAAGTTAAGAGGGTTTTAGGTGTGTGTGGTGTAGGTTATTTTGGTGTGAGTGATTAGTTTCACCAATAGGAAATTGATACATATTTAGGATAAAGAAAAGAAAAAGAAAAGGGAATGAAAGAAAAGGAACTTAGAGATTTACGTTTCTTTTCTCACTCTTTTTCTTCTTCTTCATTTTCTTTATTTCAAGTACTGTATTGTTGATTCAAGGTCTTATTGGTGAAATTGATTCTCTCTTTGCACCCTCTCTAGTAAGTAATTGAATTCTCTCATCTAGTTGTTTCATTTACTTCATCTTCTTCTTTCTTAAGTTTAGATTTAACTTAGGGTTTTCTTTGTGAATATTCTTGCTGTGTTTGTGTTTAGCTGAAGCTCCTCGCGATCCTAAGGGCAAAGAGGTTGCTGGACCTAGTGGAGCCAAGTGATAGAGGCTTAGATTTCAGGTTTGGGAATTTTTGATTGTGTTCTGGGTGATTTTAAGGTTACTGTAAAATTTAGGGTTTATATGTTCTTGAAGAATTTGAATGCAAATACCCTTGATTGGGTTGACTGAATATTGGTTTGAGTTGTTTATATGTTGTTCGAATTGTTTGGAATCTTCTTTGAAAGGTATGAATTGATTTGTATGGTTTTAAATCAAATTTGGATTGATTTTGTTGTTCTGGAAATTCTGGAAATCGAGTTCTGTCAAAAATCCCGTTTTTCCTGATGCTGTCATGCGACTCGCCAAGAAGAGAGGCAAGTCACGAGACGTGACCTCAGGTCACGTCGCGTGACCTGCCAGCTTGAGGCTGGTCGCGGGTTGTGGCTGCCTGTCACAACTCGTGACCAGTTGAGATGAAGCCAGTCATGAGACGTGACTCCCCGTCACGCCACGTGGCCGGTTGAGAGAAGGCAAGTCGCGTAATAGCTGAAGAGAAGCAAGTCACGAGACGTGACGACCAGTCACGTCGCGTGACCTGCGAGAGTGCTGAAGCAAGTCACGAGGCGTGACGTCCAGTCACGTCGCGTGACCTGCGAGGGCGCTGCGTGATCTGCGAGATCACGTCGCGTGATCTGCGAGGGACGAGGCATGATCAGCGAGAAATGTCGTCTAATCCGCGAGGGGGCAGAGCAAGTCACGAGACGTGACCCTCAGTCACGTCGCGTGACCTGCCCTGTGAAGAGGCCAGTCACGCCTTGTGACCAGCCGATCTCGCCCATTTCTCCCGTTTTGCTCTTTTTCTGAAATTTCCCAGCTTTTGACTCAAAAATAAATCTAGTATTTTCTTCTGGATGAATTTATACTGTAGTATAATGCCTGTCCTACTTGTATATATACTGATTTGAATAATACCATGAATTTCTGATGAATACTATTCTGTACTCTGAAATGTGATCTGTTTGACGCATAACCTGCTAGAGTCGAGTAAGTGGATAGTTAGGCATGCCTAATAGAGTCTGTTGCTGCAGCCCATAGTTCTGTTTGGACCCCGATCAGGTCCCCGTTTGGTTCCTCGCGAACCCTTTTCTGTATTGGATCTTGTTTAAGGTCCCTTTTGAAAATATCTATGAAAGTTAAAGTATAATGGTTTAATCGATTCGTACCCGTAACGTACTATCTGTAATCGGCTCGTACCCGGAAAGTACTGTCTGTACACTCGTTATCCACTACCTAGAGTCAGCAGGTGTTCTTTGAATGTTTATTTGAACTGCTCTAATCTGATTTGGCTATAAATGGATTATCTAAATGAATATGGTTATGAAATACTGATTGTATGGCTTTATAACATGAGCCTGTTTATATGAAATATGTTATAGCCTTTGCATTCTGCCATTGTGAATATGTTATGCCTTAACGACCATTGTAAATGGCCGTCCATTATTTATGTGTGTTTCCCCACTAAGCGTTTATCGCTTAGCACGGTGTTTATACCCGTGCAGGTGCGGAAGGAGTTTTGCTTTAAGGGAGTCGCCGTCATCAAGCCAACACAGAAGGGTTTTAGTGTAGGGCTCAGTTTTGTTTTAGTGATAATTCTTTTTGTATAGAACTCTCTATATCAGTTTTGCTTCTGCTTCCGCATTTGTAATTATATTTTGGATATGTAATATTATTTTGTTTCAGCTAGTTGATCAGATCATTATTGTAATTGTTTATTATAGTAATGCATGATCAGCTTTTACTTTCTGCATGTAGAGTTTTTAATTATTCTGTGTTTCTGAATGTATGTTATGAAGGAATGTATGTTTTGCTTGGCTACTGTATGGTGACACCCTGACTCATACGGCATCTCACTCCTTATCGGATGGGTTTGCCTACGTATGGGAAGGGGGTGTTACAGTTAGTGGTATCAGAGCATAGGTTTAGGCGTTTCTGGGTGTTGTTGTGATTGTTCTGAGTTTCTTAGAGGTGTACGTGTCTAGATCTTTGTTGGCTGATACGGTTGTTTCTTGTTTGTTTAGATGGCTTCTAACTCTGCTCATGGTGCGCGGGAGGAATCCGCCGAGAGTGTGAATCCTCCAGTTGTAGATCAGTCTGTTTCTGTTACTGTGTCGGCTCAGCATGCTAGGGTCCAGCCCGAGGCCGCAACCATGCCCTTTGAGGCTATGTTCAGACTGCATCAGGACATGGCTAGGGTTTTGGAGAGAGTGACTGCTCCTAGAGCACCTATGGAGAATTTAAGAAGGGCAGGAGTTGAAGATTTCTATGGCACTGGTTTGAATGAGTCTGAGGTTGCTGAGAGATGGTTAGATAAAGTAAAGCGTGATTTGAGAGAGATTCGGTGTCCTCCTGACCAGCAGGTAGAGTGTGCACTAGTTCTTCTGCAAGGGTCTGCATTTGAGTGGTGGGAATTGGTTTCCAGGCATCCTCAGCTACCGGATCCGATTACTTGGGAGTTCTTTGAGGGTGAGTTCACAAAGAAGTACATCACTCAGGCTTATAGAGATTCGAGATGGGCGCAGTTTTTGGGTTTGAAACAGAGGGCTATGTCTGTAGCAGATTATGAGAAAGAGTTCAACAGGTTATCTCGCTATGCCCCACGTGGAGTTATGACTGATGACTTTAGATGCAAGCATTTCGAGGCAGGGTTAAATGAGTCTTTGAAGATTGCTTTGATTTCTCTGATGTGCATACCTGGGGTCAGCTATTATCAGATTGTAGAGGCTGCTGTGAGAGCTGAGTTATCAGAGACTGTCTTGAGAGAGAGAGCTCAGAGGAGGAGTTCTTCTCGTGGAGGATCTTCAGCGGGTAAGAGATCTAGGAACCCACAGGATGAATTATCTTCTGGTCCGGCTTCTAGAGGCAGAAGACAGGGTTCAGCAGCTGTGTCAGGTTCTGGTAGGGGAGGTAAATCTGATGCCATACCTATTTGTGAGAATTGTAGCAAGGCTCACCGGGGTGAGTGTAGGTGGCTCACTGGGGGATGTTTTAGATGTGGGAGCACTGAGCACCGTGTGGCTAGTTGTCCCCAGTCGATTGAGGATTCAGGACCTCAGGGAGGAGCTAGTAGAGTTCGTTCGAATGCTTCTCAGGCTACCCGTGGTAGAGGCCGAGGTAGGGGTAGAGGTGGTCGGCATAGAGATGGAGCTGCATCTGAGACTGTTGAGCGTCCTCCTCAGGCTGCCATTAGAGCTTATGCTATGAGAGCCAGAGATGAGCAGGATGCGCCTGATGTTATTGTTGGTAAGTTCCTACTCCATGACACTGAGTTGTATGCTCTAATTGATCCTGGTTCCACACACTCATATTTGTGCACGGATAAAATTGTTGATAAATTGCATTCAGTTGATCAGTTAGATTATGAGATTTTTGTGACCAGTCCATTAGGGCATAGTGTCAGTGTGAGTAGAGTTTTTAGGAGTTGTCCTCTGATTGTTGAGGGAGTTGTGCTTCCTGCGGATTTGATTGAGTCACCTTTCAGAGAGTTTGATCTGATTCTGGGTATGGACTGGTTGGGTAAGCATCGGGCTGTAGTTGATTGCCATAGGAAGACAGTTGTACTTCGGGATAGAAGTCAGTCTCTTGTGTTTTTGAAAGGTTTGGGTGCTAGTTCGTTGAATAATGTTATTTATGCGATGCAAGCTAAGAGATTTATCAGAAAAGGTTGTGAGGTTTTTCTAGCAGTAGTGTTAGATTCCAAGAGGGATCAGGTTCAGATTGAGGACATTCCAGTAGTACGGGAGTTTAGTGATGTGTTCCCGAGCGAGTTGCCTGGTTTGCCTCCTGAGAGAGAGGTTGAGTTGTCCATTGAGATCATGCCAGGTACTACACCTATTTCGAGAGCACCTTATCGGATGGCTCCTGTAGAGTTGAGGGAACTTAAATCTCAGCTACAAGAGTTATTGGATAAGGGGTTTATTAGACCTAGCATATCTCCTTGGGGAGCTCCAGTTCTGTTTGTTAAGAAGAAAGATGGATCCCTGCGGATGTGTATCGACTACCGGCAGATTAATAAAGTTACAGTGAAAAATAAGTATCCACTGCCTAGGATTGAGGATTTATTTGATCAGCTCCGAGGTGCGGGTGTCTTCTCCAAGATAGATCTTCGATCAGGGTATTACCAGCTTCGAGTTCAGGATGCGGATGTAGTTAAGACTGCATTTCGGACTAGGTATGGCCACTATGAGTTTCTTGTGATGCCGTTCGGTTTGACAAATGCTCCAGCGGCTTTTATGGATCTGATGAATCGTGTGTTTAGGCCATACTTAGATCGATTTGTAGTAGTGTTCATTGATGACATCTTGGTGTATTCCAAGGATGAGAGTGAGCATGAGGAGCATCTCAAATTGGTTTTGCAGATGTTGAGAGAGCATCAGTTGTTTGCTAAGCTTAGCAAGTGTGATTTCTGGCTTCGAGAAATTGTTTCAGCTAGAGGTATTCAGGTAGATCCAGCCAAGATAGAGGCGATTGTTGATTGGAAAGCGCCTAGAAATGTTCAGGAAGTGAGGAGTTTTCTCGGTTTAGAAGGTTACTACCGTCGGTTCGTTAAGGGATTTTCTGTGATTGCTGCTCCGATGACTAGATTGTTCAGGAAAGGAGTTAGATTTGAGTGGTCAGACAGGTGTCAGTCTTGTTTTGATCGGTTAAAGCAGTTGCTTGTTGAGGCTCCTATCCTTACTCAACCCATCTCGGGTAAGGAGTTTGTCATTTACAGTGATGCTTCTGGAGTTGGTCTTGGATGTGTGCTGATGCAGGAAGGAAAAGTTGTGGCTTATGCTTCTCGACAGTTGAAGCCACATGAGAGGAATTATCCGACGCATGATCTTGAGTTGGCAGCTGTGATCTTTGCTTTGAAGATTTGGCGTCATTACCTGTATGGGGAAAAGTGTAGGATCTTCTCGGACCACAAGAGCTTGAAGTACTTCCTTTCGCAGAAAGAGTTGAACATGAGACAGCGGCGTTGGCTTGAGTTGTTTAAGGACTACGACTGCATTGTGGATTACCATCCTGGTAAGGCCAATGTAGTCGCCGATGCTTTGAGTCGGAAGTCAGTTTCAGCCTTGTTCTTGAGGCGATTTAGAGGGAGATTTGGTTCTGATGGGGCTTTGCTTGCCCAGTTGCGTGTGAAGCCTACTTTGAGGCAGAGGATAGTGGATGCTCAGAGAGATGACCAGAGGCTTCAGCGGATTGTGCATGAGGTTAGATCGGGTAAGCAGTCAGAGTTCTCAGTTCAGGATGAGGTACTTATGTTCAGAGGTCGCTTATGTGTGCCAGAGTCTGAGGATTTGAGGAGACAGCTCATGAGTGAGGCGCATAATACAGTCTTTACTATACATCCGGGCAGTGAGAAAATGTATAGAGATATGAAGCAACTCTATTGGTGGTCTGGTATGAAGCGTGATATAGTGGATTTTATTTCCAAGTGCTTGACTTGTCAGCAGGTAAAGGCCGAGCATCAGGTTCCTTCAGGTTTGCTTATGCCTTTATCCATTTCTGAGTGGAAATGGGATGATATCGCCATGGAATTCGTTTCTGGTTTGCCTTTGACTCAGAGGAAGCATGACTCAGTTTGGGTTATTGTGGATCGGCTTACGAAATCAGCTCACTTTCTGCCGGTTAGAGTGGACTACTCCATGGACAGATTGGCCAGTATCTATGTGGATGAGATAGTTCGGTTGCATGGTGTGCCTTTGTCCATAGTGTCAGATCGGGATCCGAGGTTTACTTCCATGTTTTGGAAGGAGTTACAGAGAGCTTTGGGCACTAGGTTGAACTTCAGTACAACGTTTCATCCTCAGACCGATGGTCAGTCAGAGCGAGTTATTCAGATTCTGGAGGATATGATGAGAGCTTGTGCTCTGGATTTTCCGGGTAGTTGGGACAGATATGTATCGCTTATGGAGTTTGCCTACAACAATAGTTTTCAGTCGAGTATCGGTATGGCACCATATGAGGCTTTGTATGGTCGTCAGTGTAGGACTCCGATTTATTGGACCGAGCTATCCGAGAGATCTATGATTGGACTAGACTTGGTTAGAGATACTGAAGAGAAAATCAGAGTAGTGCAGCGGAATTTGAAGGCAGCCAAGGATCGACAGAAGTCTTACGCCAATTTGAAAAGGAAAGATGTGCATTTTGAGATCGGGGACAAGGTTTTCCTTAAGGTTTCACCTTGGAGGAAAGTGCTTCGGTTTGGCAAGAAAGGCAAGCTTAGTCCTCGATTCATTGGACCTTATGAGATTTTGGCTAAGGTAGGACCTGTAGCCTATAGATTGGCGCTACCGATGGAGTTAGCTAAGTTGCATGATGTGTTTCACGTTTCGATGCTTCGTCGGTACAGATCAGATCCTTCACATGTTCTTTCAGTTCAGGATATCCAGGTTCAGCCAGACTTCTATTATGATGAGGAACCGCGAGCTATTCTAGCCCGAGAGGTGAGGCAGTTGAGAAATAAGCAGATTCCGTTGGTTAAAGTGTTGTGGATCCATCATGGAGTCGAAGAAGCGACTTGGGAACCAGAGGAGTCCATGAGAGCTCAGTATCCACAGTTATTCAGTTCAGGTGATAATTTCGAGGACGAAATTCTTATTAGTAGGGGAGAGTTGTCACACCCCATTTGCCCCCTAGTAGAATGAGCCTGTCTGTCTGTCTGTATGTGTAAGCATTCGCATGTGTTCGGCATTTCATAAGGGTATGTCAGTAGAAATGCATGTTTTGGGTCTTATTATTGTGTGGGTGCATTCATGGCACTAGTATGTTAATTAAATGAGAAATATTTGTGTGCATGTGTTCATACCATTGTAGGGTATGCATAAGTTAAGAGGGTTTTAGGTGTGTGTGGTGTAGGTTATTTTGGTGTGAGTGATTAGTTTCACCAATAGGAAATTGATACATATTTAGGATAAAGAAAAGAAAAAGAAAAGGGAGTGAAAGAAAAGGAACTTAGAGATTTACGTTTCTTTTCTCACTCTTTTTCTTCTTCTTCATTTTCTTTATTTCAAGTACTGTATTGTTGATTCAAGGTCTTATTGGTGAAATTGATTCTCTCTTTACACCCTCTCTAGTAAGTAATTGAATTCTCTCATCTAGTTGTTTCATTTACTTCATCTTCTTCTTTCTTAAGTTTAGATTTAACTTAGGGTTTTCTTTGTGAATATTCTTGTTGTGTTTGTGTTTAGATGAAGGTCCTCGCGATCCTAAGGGCAAAGAGGTTGCTGGACCTAGTGGAGCCAAGTGATAGAGGCTTAGATTTCAGGTTTGGGAATTTTTGATTGTGTTCTGGGTGATTTTAAGGTTACTGTAAAATTTAGGGTTTATATGTTCTTGAAGAATTTGAATGCAAATACCCTTGATTGGGTTGACTGAATATTGGTTTGAGTTGTTTATATGTTGATCGAATTGTTTGGAATCTTCTTTGAAAGGTATGAATTGATTTGTATGGTTTTAAATCAAATTTGGATTGATTTTGTTGTTCTGGAAATTTTGGAAATCGAGTTCTGTCAAAAATCCCGTTTTTCCTGATGCTGTCGTGCGACTCGCCAAGAAGAGAGGCAAGTCACGAGACGTGACCTCAGGTCACGTCGAGTGACCTGCCAGCTTGAGGCTGGTCGCGGGTTGTGGCTGCCTGTCACAACTCGTGACCAGTTGAGATGAAGCCAGTCACGAGACGTGACTCCCCGTCACGCCACGTGACCGGCTGAGAGAAGGCAAGTCGCGTAACAGCTGAAGAGAAGCAAGTCACGAGACATGACGACCAGTCACGTCGCGTGACCTGCGAGAGTGCTGAAGCAAGTCACGAGGCGTGACGTCCAGTCACGTCGCGTGACCTGCGAGGGCGCTGCGTGATCTGCGAGATCACGTCGCGTGATCTGCGAGGGACGAGACGTGATCAGCGAGAAATGTCGTCTAATCCGCGAGGGGGCAGAGCAAGTCACGAGACGTGACCCTCAGTCAAGTCGCGTGACCTGCCCTGTGAAGAGGCCAGTCACGCCTTGTGACCAGCCGATCTCGCCCGTTTCTCCCGTTTTGCTCTTTTTCTGAAATTTCCCAGCTTTTGACTCAAAAATAAATCTAGTATTTTCTTCTGGATGAATTTATACTGTAGTATAATGCCTGTCCTACTTGTATATATACTGATTTGAATAATACCATGAATTTCTGATGAATACTATTCTGTACTCTGAAATGTGATCTGTTTGACGCATAACCTGCTAGAGTCGAGTAAGTGGATAGTTAGGCATGCCTAATAAAGTCTGTTGCTGCAGCCCATAGTTCTGTTTGGACCCCGATCAGGTCCCCGTTTGGTTCCTCGCGAACACTTTTCTGTATTGGATCTTGTTTAAGGTCTCTTTTGAAAATATCTGTGAAAGTTAAAGTATAATGGTTTAATCGATTCGTACCCGTAACGTACTGTCTGTAATCGGCTCGTACCCGGAAAGTACTGTCTGTACACTCGTTATCCACTACCTAGAGTCAGCAGGTGTTCTTTGAATGTTTATTTGAACTGCTCTGATCTGATTTGGCTATAAATGGATTATCTGAATGAATATGGTTATGAAATACTGATTGTATGGCTTTATAACATGAGCCTGTTTATATGAAATATGTTATAGCCTTTGCATTCTGCCATTGTGAATATGTTATGCCTTGACGACTATTGTGAATGGCCGTCCATTATTTATGTGTGTTTCCCCACTAAGCGTTTATCGCTTAGCACGGTGTTTATACCCGTGCAGGTGCGGAAGGAGTTTTGCTTTAAGGGAGTCGCCATCATCAAGCCAACACAGAAGGGTTTTAGTGTAGGGCTCAGTTTTGTTTTAGTGATAATTCTTTTAGTATAGAACTCTCTGTATCAGTTTTGTTTCTGCTTCCGCATTTGTAATTATATTTTGGATATGTAATATTATCTTGGACAAACTCTTGATGTCAAAAGTCTTAACTCAAACTCATAAAATCCACACCCAATCTTGAAGAGCAGCCTAGGAGAGAGTGAGGAGCAGCCAATTGAGACAGAAAGCGAGAAGAGAGAGACGAGGAGCGAACACTTGAGAGGAACATAGAATACACTTTGAGAGACAGATTCTGCCTTCAACATGAAGCTAGAAGACTTTTGTTCTCCTTCTCTCTTTTCCCCTTTCAAATCCAATTAAATGCTCTCACCTACCCAAGCCACCTGCCTCTCTTCTATTAGACCTCTTGTACTAATTACCATTTTATCCTTGGCAAACTCCCTTTTAATCACTAGCAACAAATTCTTTTATTAAATACTTTTATTTCCATTCAATTTAGTCCTCAATTCTACTCGTAAAATTTCCGAATTACGCTCATTGATCCGATTTGCATGCAATCTCCGACTAGGCCACTTTTTGGTTGTGATATGCATTCTTCCAAAAGAATACATAGCGAAAGCAATACAAAATAATAATACAATGAGAGCCCAAAATATTACAAAAAGAATCTAAGTAAAAAACTAAGTCCTAACACTTCAAAACTTCTATATTGGCTGGACCTGCGGAGACTCTCCCAAAAGCTCAAAACCTTCCACACCTGCACAGATGAAACGCCCATACTAAGCGATAACGCTTAGTGGGGAGAACACAAAAAAATATGAACAGCCATTCACAATGGTCTTTGAGGCAAAACACATTCAAAATGGCGTATGATTATAATCACATATATATAATTAATAGCTTAACCGCATTCAATTGGATTCACAAGCTCATAGTCAATTAAAAAAGCAATTGATTTCACATGCTCATATTCATAAAAAGACAAACACCTGCTGACTCACAATAGTGGATATCGAGTGAACACATTGGGGGTCCCGAGGGTACAAACAAAAAGTAACATCATTATTTTCTCATTCAAAAAATTTTCACATTAGGGGATCTTAAACAAGATCCATACACATTGAGGATCGTGAGGATCCAAATAGGGATCTGATCAGGGTCCAAAAAACATTAGGGCCTGCAGCTACTGAACTCTATTAGGCATGCCTAACTATCCGCTAGTTTCACTCTTGTAGGCCATGCATAATACATTCAATAATCGAAACATAACATTCAATATAATTTGATGAAGAAAAATAATTGAAGTTGAATATCATTTAAAAGCTGAGGTGATGCTAAATAAATATTAAAACCAAAATACAAGTTAAAATAGAACGAAAAGACAAGAATTCAAAGCTTCAGAAATTCGGGACAGAAGGCTTTTACATGGCAGTATGACCAAACCTTATCGCCATGTAAGAAATTCTACATTGTGGTAAGGAAAAGCCATACCGCCGTGTAGCAAGTCAAACGAGAACCCAACAGGAAAACAAAATGCATTTACACAGCGGTATGGGAACTCCTTACCCCCGTGTAAAATGTACAACCCGGAAATCCTTCAAAGCAGAATGACTTTACATGGGGGTATGCAAAGTCCTTACCACCGTGTAAAATCACGGACAAGGAAACTTAAGAATAGAATACGATCACACGGTGTTATGCACATTTCATACCGCCGTGTGGATCATCCCAAACCTAGAAAATCCCACCAATGTTAACCCAATTCTCAACCAAACTTTAACACAACTCAAGTCAAACTTTCTAACCATATTACACAACACAAAACCCAACTTTTATACCACTAATTACCATTAAAACATGCCATTAACATAATAAAAAATCCCAAATTTAACAAAGCCGGAAATTTGTTGCATAAAATCATCCAACTCATAATTTAATTCAAGAATTCAGCAACAAGTCATCTCAACACAACTCAAGAAAAATCCATCACATTTAGACCAACATAAACACCACTAACCACATAAACTTTCCAGAAAATCAAACCTAATACAACAATCAAATTAGATGTCAAAACATAAATTTCTCAAACCTGGAAATCCTTTGCTCCCAATCAAAGAGCACCACTCCCACTAGCTTTCTCTTTGCCCTTAGGTTCTTTAGGAGGCACCTCTGATCAAGAACACCCAAAATCACACAACCAACTAATAACCCTAACTCAAAATAATTACTAACAAGATCAAATAAAAGATGAACAAGAAGAGAAAAGCCCAACCTGAACCTTACCAATCTCACTTGAGTTGGTCAATTTCCACCAATACCCACTTGAATAAAGTCTAGGGCACAAGAGAGGAAGAAAAAGGAAGAAGAAGGGGAAAGGGAGGGACGGTAGGGAGAGGGCAAATGGGAGAGAGCTGAATTGGTTCTCTCTCATTTTCTCTCTCCTAGCTATATATACCCTCTTTCCATTCCTTGCCACATGTGAACTAGGGATTGGTGGGATTTGATCACTCACACCCTAGAACTAAATACAACACCACAACCAATTCTAACCACAGTAATACACACACTAACTCTCTACGTACACTCACATCCTAGCAAACCCAAAACACATGCATAAAACTCAATTTAATTAACACATGCCAAAACACACACACACACACTAGCACACAGAATGGCTCAAACTACTTGGGGGAAAATGGGATGTTATAACTCTCCCCTACTAACAAGAATTTCAACCTCAAAATTCTCAACTGGGCTGAATAACTGAGCGTACCGAGACCTCATCACTGTCTCTGATTCCCAAGTTGCTTCTTCAACTCCATGATGCTGCCATAACACTTTAACCAAGGGAACTTGCTTGCTTCTAAACTGTTGCACTTCTCTGGCTAAAATGGCTTTCGATTCCTCATGGTACGAATAATCTGGCTAAACCCTTATGTCTGAATCGACGGAGCATAGATACATGGAAAACATCGTGCAACCTCGCCAAATCCAAAGGTAAGGCTAATCTATAAGCAACAGGTCCAACCCTCTCCAACACCTCGAAAGGTCCAATAAATCAAAGACTATGCTTGCCCTTCTTACTAAAATGCAACACTTTCCTCCATGGCGATACCTTAAGGAACACCTTGTCTCCAATTTCAAACTGAATGTCTTTTTTCTTCAAATTAGCATAAGACCTCTGTCTATCCTTGGCTGTCTTCAGATTTTGCCGAACCACTCGGATCTTCTCTTCAGTATCTCTAACCATCTCTAGCTCAATAAAGGAACGCTCGGTCAATTCCGTCCAATAAACCGGAGTCCTACACTATCGACCATAAAGTGCTTCAAGCGGTGATATTCTAATGCTTGACTGATAACTATTATCGTAGGCAAACTCCATGAGTGGTACATACTTGTCCCAACTACCTAAAAATTCCAAAGCACAACCTCGAAGAATATCTTCCAAAATCTAGATAACCCGTTCTGACTGACCGTCGATCTGAGGATAAAATGCCGTACTGAAATTCAGCCGAGTACTCAAAGCTGCTTGCAACTCTTTCCAAAACTTTGAGGTGAACCTCAATTCCCGAACTAACACTATCGGCCGCGGAATACCATGCAATCTAATCACCTCATCCACATAAATACTGGCCAACTTATCCATCGAATAGTCAACTCAGACTGGTAAAAAATGCGCTGATTTGGTGAGTCCGTTTACGATCACCCAGGCTAAATCATGTTTCCTCTGAGTCAATTGGAAACCTAACACAAAATCCATGGTGATGTCGTCCTATTTCCACTGAGGAATGGGTAAAGGGTTGAGCAATCCCGAAGGAAATTGATGCTCAGCCTTTACCTGCTGACAAGTGAAACACTTAGCCACAAACTCCACAATATCTCTTTTCATCCCAGACCAGCAGTAGAACTGCTTCAGATCTCGATACATCTTCTCACTATCAGGATGCATAGTAAAGACCATAGTGTGTGCCTCACTAAAAATTTTCTTCTTTAACTCAATAAACTCTGGCACACACAAAGGATTTCTATATATAAGCACCCCATCCAAAATTGAAAACTCAGATTGCTTGCCATTATGAACCTCTTGTAACACTCATTGCAATTTCACATTGTCTTTCTGGGCATCAACAATCGACTGCCTCAAAGACAGCTTAACTTTCAGTTGGGAAACTAAAGCCCTATCCAAACACTACAAGAAAAATGCTCTTTAACGAAGGGAAATCCGGTCATTAAAAGTTAAAATCCAGTCATTAAAAACTTTTAACGACCGAAAAATCCGGTCGGTAAAAGCTCCTTCGTTAAAGGTATAGACGACTGGATATTGCATCCGGTCATTAATGTCTTTAAGGACCGGAATATTTTCGGTCGTTGAAAAGTGATTTTTAGCGACCGGATTTTCCCTTCGCTAATTATATTCATTTTTAACGAAAGGATTTCCGGTCGTTATAGATACCTTTTAGCGACCGGATTTTCCCTTCGCTGTACGGATTTCATTTTTAAAAAAAAAATCGATAGTTAAATATTTATTTTAGCGACCGAATTTTCTTTTGTTGAAAGAAAATTTTGTTATTAATATTAAATTTTCAAAATAAATAAAATAATTTATATGAATATAAACTATAAATATCATTCACACATACATATATATCCAAAAGTATAATAAATAGTCTTTTCATAAATTGCAAAATATAGTTACAAAATATATTGAAATTGTTTAACATTCTATTTGTGGTATACAAGTTTGTTTAGAAATGAATTGACACATTATATGTATTATAATTATAGAAAAGAATTGATGCAAAAAATAAAAAGAATCCCCCTATCTAATGTAAATGGGGGTACAAATGATACTCTACATGGAGAAGGAATTCTAGCTTTCAGGTACCATATGCCGAAGGAGCCTCACTTTATAGCCACCCGAATTACAGGAGAGCAATCTTTGCAGAGTTAGACGTGTGAGGGGAGAACTGAAGCTAATCTCGGAGCTAGGCATTTGCTAAAACCATGCAACGAATGATGTTCAACTGGACTGCCATATTGTGCCCAGTTACCTATCATGGATTAACACCCATTCAGTCCATAATACAAACTGCATTTCAAACGCAACAAACAAAGAGGAACTTATGGAGTAAAGCATGGGAATGTGAAGAAATTAGACATATAGAAAATTTTTTCCTTTACCTGGAGAAGAGTTGGCCCGGAAACTTCGAACTTCATGTTGTTCCAGCTCTAGGCTTAGTTGCTGCATCAAGCTAAAAACCAAGGAGCATTTGGATTACATTCTTATCCAACGTGACCGAATGAAATAAAATGAAGTTAATTGGATAAGCTTCATTTATACTCTATTTTGGTAGTCAACAGAAAAAAATCTCGGGTAAAAATACAAACGTACCCTCGGTAGACACACAAAATTGACAAAATTATATATAAACATGTGTATATATGCGTAAGCTTATAGTAATATATATTAAAAATATTATACCCTACATGGAGACACTTGCACCTAATAATTATAAAATTGTGTTGTCGTGTTCTTAAGACAGATTATAAATATTGCAAGTTGATTAGATTTTTAAGCACCAAAATTAATGTATTTTATTAAAAAGATTCATAAGAGTAACAAATCAAGATTTGAAATTCCAGCAAGGCAGATGTATTAAGCTTCTTAATAAGTATTACCACTCTTCTGTTGACTGAATCAAAGCAGGAAATTATTAAGATTTCAATACATAATTAAGTAATGGGAAAATGGACCGAATCATTTTCTAATTGAATCTAATTTTCTTTTCACATTTATATATTTTGAAACTAATCTATCCAAAATATATGTTTGAAAAATTATACCACTTTTATCCTGTAAAAATGTGAAATACTTAGAACATGAAACAACAAAATTATAATATGTACAAACTTTAGCAGCAATATCACAGTAAAAGTTCACAGAGAACTTGGAATTGACACAACCAGGAAAAGACTATTCCAGGAACCAAAATACAGCACTTCAGTAAGTGGTACAGGTAGCGAATATATAAGGATGATAAAGCTTAATTTATTGGATCACACTACTAATTGAGATATCTATTTCTTGATTTGTAAATTTTCACCATTATAAATATAGATATTTCTAATAAATTATCTAAATGCTAAATTTAAAGTTTTGAACTCTTTGTCCCCTCAAAATATAAAAAATAAAAATTAGATAAGTATATATTCAAACAACATTCAGTACAGAAATAAGATAAAAAGTATATATCCATGCAAAAAAAAAAAAAGAATTCTAGATCACAAGCCTATAACTTTTCCGTGATAAAATCACAATTTAAAGCAAGCGCAGTTCACAATATTAAAAGATTATTAAGCAATATTCAGTAATCAAATCTACAAAGGGAAAAAGTAAGAAGTTTAGTTGAATAATAAGAAAAATTAACCCAATATAATTAATAGAAAAACCTAACCAGGAAGAGCGGGCATGGCACAAGAGGCGACAGGCTTAGGAGACTTCTCGACCTCAATAAGTCACATAAGGCAGTTGCCAGCGATGGAGAGACAGCTATGGTAACAGAACCAAGGAATGTCGACACCGGCGACTTCACACTATCTACTTCATTTAGATACAGCAAAGGGTATTGGATAATTGCTTCTTTATCACATTTAAATATCCAAGCATGTCCTACAAATTGAAACTTGATATCAAAACCCTGAGTAACACTAGGGACTGTTTACAATTTGGGTCAACCAGACCAACCCCAAAACCGAACAAACCATCTAGACTTGATTAGTGTTAGGTTCAGCACAAAGGATATTCGTGTCAAATAGAATTTAGAAACTCAGTTTCAGTCATTACTTTTTTTGCTAGAGCTATGTTAGTGATTAATTTTCACAATAGTCAACACAATATCTAAATCTTTCAAAATTTTGCAATTGTATCCAGGTTGCAATAACTAGCTGTAGTTTAGCAAATACTAAAATTAGCTCAATATTCGAGAATTAAAAGGATGTATCATAATGCAGTGCTACTTACTGATCATCCTAACTTTATAAATTTTCACAAAGAATAAATTTTAAAGAAATATCAATAATCATTGAAATATATGAATAGCCTAGTGCTTGAATAAATTTATAAATAAGCATTGGAAACATGATAAATTGCCAAAATTATAAAATTTGGATAAAATTGACAAAATTATAAAGACTGAACACAACAAAGGGAAAATGACAAAATACAATGAATAGAGACAAACACAATCAGACCTCAAAGACATATCAAAGGACACAGTGAGGCAAGTTAGGAAGCACCAACCTTCCCCTCAGAAAATACATAAGCACATAAGTAAGAGATTCCAGATCGTCCCTTCTGCTTTGCTCTATAAGTAAAATTTTCAGAGTTAAGATCAACATTGAAGGATATAAAAGTTTGATTATGCATTAGCAACTTCTAGTTCCCATTTTTAACAAGTAGCTACAGTATGTCACTTACCAACTCCAAGATGTATATTAAAACCAGCCTAACGAGCTGTGCCAGTGAGATTTTTATTTTCCCTGCAAAAAAACGAAATGGCATTAATAACTGATCATAGAAATAAAATTGCATAGGGAAGAAGGTAAAACAATTGTGACTATTTTCACTAGATTGACAACAACCTTTCATTTACATTTACTAATGAATAACAAAGAATTTCATAGTTAAGAGACTTACAACTGATTTCAAGATTCAAAAAATTGAAAATTATGATGAGGGTAGTTTCGAGTTTCTCTTTTTATTCAATAGTAGTTTCGAGTTTCTCTTTTTATTCAAAACATACCATGAAAACAGAATTTTAAGATGAGAAACAGAGTAAATGAGAATCAACGCTACCACACATGAGAACAGAATTTTAAGATGGCATAAAAATTGATGCTTGCAAACATGTGAAGAAACATGGGAGCTACCAATTTTTGGAATCTTCCCCTTTATCTTTTGTAAAGCTTTACTAATTAACCTTGCGATAAATTGCAAATCAGAAAATTCAATCTGTTAGAGAGAAACGAGAAGAAAGGGAAGAGGCAAAGCCCAAAAACCATGAAAATTAAATGATATTATAAGCTTAAAATACTTGTATACATACTTTCATCTTCATCATTGGCGACTCTGGAGCGGCGACGTCTACGGCTAGTGATGGCGAGAGCTGCAGCAGCGGGAGAGCCTGGAGCGTGAGGGAGGAGAATCAGATCAGGTGCGCGCAAGAGAGAGAGAGAGAGAGGGAGGACGGCAAAGGCGACCGGCGAGGCAGGAGCGGCGGGGGAGGCGTAGCATATCTGTCGCGCGCACGCGAGAGAAGAATGATAAGAGGGGGAGGGAGGGAAAGAGAGGAAGAGAGGGAGATTTATTTTTTTGGGGGGATAAATGGTTTGGAAGTCTGCTGTTTTGTTTGAAGGCAATAACCACCGAATTTTAATTTTTTTAGAGACCGGAATTAAACCAGTCGTTAAATAATAACAAAATTTGAATATTAACGACCGAATTAAATTTTTTTCGTTATTTATATCTTTTTACGACCGGATTTTTATCCCTTCGTTAAATTTTGGTAGTTAAAAATCAATTTTCTTGTAGTGAAACCCAATCTCCACTTGAAACGCTGCAAAAACAAAGCCGATAATGACTTCCTACTCAAAACATCCGCTACAACATTGGCCTTACTCGGATGATACTCCAAAATACAATCATAGTCCTTAAACAACTCCAGCCATCGATGCTATCTCATATTCAACTCCATCTGGGTGAGGAGGTACTTCAAACTCTTATGATCCGTGAAAATCCTACACGTCTCCCCATACAGATAATATCACCAAATCTTCAAAGCAAAAATCACAGGTGCTAACTCTAAATCATGCATTGGATAATTCTTCTCATGAGGCTTCAACTGATGAGACACAAAAGCCACAACCTTACCCTCTTGCATCAAAACACAACCAAGTCCAACTCTTGAAGCATCACTGTACATTACAAATTCCTTACTCGAAATGGGTTGAGTAAGTACAGGAGCTTCAACCAACAACCTCTTCAACTGCTCAAAGCATGCCTGACACTTATCCGACCACTCAAATCTAACCCTTTTCCTCAAAAGTCGAGTTATAGGAGCAGCAATAACTAAAAACCCCTTAACAAACCGATAATAATACACAGCCAAACCTAGAAAACTTCTCACTTCAAGAACATTCCTAGGCACTTTCCAATTCACAATCGCCTCAATCTTTGTCGGATCCACTTGAATGCCTTCGAGCAAAATAATATGACCCAAAAAGGCACCTCTCTAAGCCAAAAATGACACTTGTTGAGCTTCGCAACTAGATGGTTATCCTTCAAAACCTGAAGCACTATTCGAAGATGCTCTTCATGCTCACTCTCATCCTTCAAGTACACCACAATATCATCAATAAATACCACAACAAATTGGTCGAGATATGGCCGGACCACTCTGTTCATCAAATCCATAAAAGCCGCAGGTGCATTGGTCAAACCAAATGGTATCACAAGAAACTCATAGTGGCCATACCGAATCTGAAATGTAGTCTTAACCACATACGCATCTCTAACCCGACGCTGATAATACCTAGACCGAAGATCAATCCTAGAAAAGATACCCGCACCTCTGAGTTGATCAAACAAATCCTCAATCTTAGGCAAAGGATACTTATTCTTCATGGTAACCTTATTAATATGCCGATAGTCTATGAACATCCTTAACGTACCATCCTTATTCTTAACAAACAAAACCGGAGCTCCCTAAGGAGTTATGCTGGGTCTAATAAAGCCTTTATCCAGTAGCTCTTGTAATTGTGTTTTAAGTTCTCACAATTCTACAGGAGCCATTCAATAAGGTGCTTTACAAACAGGAGCAGTGCTCAGCAATATCTCTATAGATAACTCCACTTCTCTCTCCGGAGGTAACCCAGGCAACTCACTTGGAAAAATATCCTCAAACTCCCTAACCGTTGGGATATCCTCAATCTTAACCTGATCGCGCTTAGAATCCAACACGACTGCTAAAAATACCTCACAACCCTTTCTCAGATTTAGCTTGGATGGCAGAAATAACATTCCCTAAGGAACCCGAGCCTAAACCTTTAACCACATCTGGAGACTGATCTCTATCCCTCAACACAATAGTCTTCCTATGATAATCTACCACTGCCTGATGCTTACTTAATCAGTCCATACCCAAAAGTAAATCAAATTCCCAGAATGGCAAATCTATCAAGTTTGCTAGAAACTCAATTCCTTGGACCAAAAGGGGACAATTTCTAAATACTCTACTCATATTGACACTATGCCCTAACGGACTGGTCACACAAATCTCATAATCTAACTGATCAACATCATGCAACTTATAAAATAACTTATCTATGCACAAATATGAGTGTGTGGAACCAGGGTCAATTAGAGCATACATATCAGTGTCACAGAGTAGGAACTTACCAGCAATCACATTAGGCGCATCTTACTCATCCCGAGGTCTCATAGCATACGCCCTCACTGGCACCATCTGAGGACGATCTACCGATTTCGATGGAGCACCCTCTCTAGGCCGACCACCTCGACCTCTACCTCTGCCTCTACCTCAACTAGCTTGAGAAGCATTAGACCCTGCTTGGCTAGCCTCATGCTGATCTCTAGTATTCTCACTCAACTTAGGAAAATCAGCTAGAAAATGCTTGGTGCTTCCACAACGGAAACAACCACCTGTGAGCTACCTACACTCGCCCTTGTGATGCTTACTATAGTGAGAACACTCAAGCACAACTTCACCTCTACAACCAGAACTGCCTCTACTAGCACTCGACCCAACTGTAGATCCTTGCCTCCTACCTCTCGAAGCAGGACCAAAAGAGGACTCATCTTGCGGGTTCCTTGATCTCCTACCCGAGGATGAACCTCCACGAGGGGGATTCCTCCTCTGAGCTCTCTCCCTCAAAATCGACTTGCACCTCTCTATCCACATAGCTGCTTGAATAATCTAGTAGTAGCTAATTGTGGGGGTACTCATTAAAGATATAAGCATTCCCCTTAGAGACTCATTCAACCCGGTCTCAAAATGCTGGCACCGAAACTCTTCTGTCAGAATTCCCGGAGTAGCATACTTCCCGAGCCTGTTGAACTCTTTCTCGTACTCAGAAATCGACATAGCCCTCTGCTTTAAACTGAGAAACTGAGCCCACTTAGCTTTTTTAGTGGCCTTGGTTACATACTTACTCGTTAACTCCAGCTCAAAGAATTACTACGTGACCGGATCAGGCAACTGGGGATGCCTACTAACCAACTTCCACCAGTCATAAGCCGATCCCTGAAGCAAGGCAACAACACATTCAACTAGCCTTTTTGGAGGGCAACGAATCTCCTGGAGAACGCTCTCAACTTTCTCAATCCATTTCTCAGCCAATTCCAACTCATCAAGACTCGTCCCGTAGAAATCCTCCACCCCAACTTTTCTCATACTCTCAATAGGGGATCTCGGAGTAGTCACCCTTTTTAAGACCTGAGCCATGTCCTGAGAGATCTTCAACATAGCATCAAAAGGCATGGTTGCAGCCTCAGGCTGCACCCTAGCTGATTGAGCCGGACCAGACACAGTTGGATCTTGCTCTTCGGGATAAGCACTCTCAGCTGACCCCTTGAGTGATCCGCACATGGAATCCATTTATAACAAACATAAAAACATCTGTATTAGCCAACACAGTCCTAAACGTACATCTATACACAATAAACACCCAGAAAATGCCTAAACCTGGCTCTCATACCAAAACTTGTAACACCCCCTACCCATACGCAGGAGAACCCATCCTCTAGGGAGTGAGAACTCGTACGAGCAGGGGTGTCACCAAACAAATAGAACAATATATAAATATGAAACATACATAAAATAGCCGAAATTAAAACTTAAAATTCATTCATTGATATAAAAAGGGTTCATTACAGAAATATAGTTAGTACATAACTGATATTACAAAATTACATTCTTCCAAAAGAATACATAGTGGAAGCAATACAAAAGAATAATACAATAAGAGCCCAAAATATTACAAAAAGAATCTAAGTACAAAACTAAGTCCTAACACTTCAAAACTTCTGTGTTGGCTGGACCTATGGAGACTCTCCGAAAAGCTCAAAACCTTCCGCACCTGCACGGATGAAACACCCATGCTAAGTGATAATGCTTAGTGGGGAGAACACACAAAAATATGAACGGTGATTCACAATGGTCGTTGAGGCAAAACACATTCAAAATGGCATATGCTTATAATCACATATATATAATTCATAGCTTAACCGTATTCAATTGGATTCACATGCTCATAGTCAATTCAAATAGCAATTGATTTCACGAGCTCATATTCACAATAAGACGACTCACAATAGTGGATATCGAGTGAACACATTTGGGGTACCCGAGGGTACAAATGAAAAGCAACATCATTATTTTCTCATTCAAAACATTTTCATATTGGGGGTGTAACACCCCTTACCCCTACGTAGGCGATCTCATCCGATAAAGAGTGAGATGCCGTACGAGTAGAGGTGCCACCACACGGATACAGAATACTCAAACAGTCATACATAAACATACATAACGAAATACAGGGTAATTTATAACTTTACAACACCATTCATAAAAATAAGTTGATCATGCATTAATATAACGAAAGCATTACATTACTGTTCTGATCAACTGAGAGATACAAAAGATAATTACAAAACCTTAGATACATATACATAAGCGGAAGCTACTACATAAAAAAAATAAGAGAGTTCTATACAAAAAGAATCATAAAGTTACAAAAAAATAAGCCCTACACTAAGACCCTGCTGTGTTGGCTTCGATGGCGGCGACTCTCCCAAGACAAACTCCTTCCGCACCTGCACGGGTAAACACACCGTGCTAAGCGATAAATGCTTAGTGGGGAGAACAAACATATGGCAAAAGGACAACCATTCACAATGGTCGTCAAAGTAAATCACATGCATACTTCATATATATAAGATAATCATGGGATAACAGTAACATAACTCATGCTCACAAACATAGAGCCATTCATTAGAAGTTTATAACAATAATTATATCCTCATAACAGATTATACTTCACCGCTGAATCCATACAGATATAACATACGTTTCATATACTACAATGCATACAAAGCACTTTAAGCATTGGTACACCTGCTGACTCAAGGTAGTGGATAACGAGTGAACAGAAAGTACTTTACGGGTACCAACCGAATACGAAAAACCATTTTAAATTCTCATTCACAAACATTTCCAGAAGGACCTTAAACAAGATCCAAACACATTACAGAAGTTCGCGAGGAACTAACGGGGACTTGATCGGGATCCAAACGGAAACAGAAGCTGCAGCAAAGACTCTATTAGGCATGCCTAACTATCCACTTACTAGACTCTAACAGGTCATACATAAACCATTCAATCCATTTCATAATTTAAAAAATCATCATCATATATGCACATAATCATATCACAGTTACGCTTGCATATTATTCGTAGAATACCAAGCATAAACCTCATAATTGCTAAGGAAAAACTGAAGTTCAAGCCACACGCAATGAAAGAAAAACTCATTTAGCATACAAGGGACTGTCGCGCTCGCGATGTCTGTCGCGCTCGCGACAGAGACCAAAGTCTCTTCACTGCGTGCGCGCAACGGACTTCATGACTACGAGGAGGACGGAAGGGCCAGACTCTCTCGCGGTCGCGACAGAGGACAATCGGTGCTGTCACGGGCTCGCGACAGATCGCGTGCTCGCAATAGCACTTGGCCAACAATACGCTCTATCGCGATCGCGACAGTTGTCGCAGTCACGACAGAGGGTACACATCACTTTGGCTGTCGCGGGCTCGCGACAGTGAAGCTCCCAACACAGCTCTCTGTCGCGATCGCGACAGCGTCGGGACTTCGAAAATCTGCAGAAATTCTGCAGATTTTCCTCTTCCAAATCCTCAACCAACCACACAAATCTCAATCCAAGGTTACTTACCTCAAATCCAGCCATTCATTAACATTATCAACCATAATACAACATTTATTAAGAATAAACTTCATCCAATCCATTAATTTATACATTCAAATTCAAGAATCAAACAAAAACCCAATTTATGCTTCAAAACACATCAATTCCTAAATTTGCAATAGTTACTCATGCTTTTACAAGATCCACACTTCAAAGCAAATACCAATATCATATACATCAAAATAAAGAACATCTAACAACCTAATTCCAAGAAATCATCAAAACACATACATGAACATTTCTCATGCAAAAGCAAGAAATTCCCAAACCTTCAAAATCCTTAGCTCCTAGTGCTTAGTTCCACTGGATCCAACAACTTCCTTGCCTTTAGGATCCCGGGGAGGCTCAACTAGGAAACCCAATCAAAACATACAAACCAAACAAATCCAAATCAACCCTAACTCCAAATCCAAAACTAGAGCATAGAAGATGGGAAAATTGAAACAAAAGCAAAATGAATGCATAAAACTTACCAATAAACACTAAGAGATGATCAAACCCCACTAGTAACCCTTGAATCTCAACTAAGGTTCAATAGAGAAGAAGAAGGAGAAGAAGAGAAGGAAGGGGCGGTGATGAATGGGAAACACAAAGTGAAAATCTGAATTTCCCCTTTTCCTTTCTTTTCCTTTTTCTTTTTTTAACCTAAGACAAGTGTCAATCTCCAATTAGTGGGATTTGATCACTCACACCCTAGATGCTTAGGTTACACACACACAAGATTCTCTCAACTAAAGCATACCCTACAATCATATGCATGACCACATGATACAATAGCCCATTAGTGCATATCCTACTATGGTGCACTCATGCACACACAATTTTGACCCAACTAATCCACAACATAGTACCATGCATGCACCCACATGCTAGCAAAACTCTTAAAACATGCAAAAATTACCAAAATGCCCTTATTATACAAAACTCATGCAAATGCACACGCATACACATATGGCTCATTCAACTAGGGGGCAAACGGGGTGTGACAACTCTCCCCTACTAACAAGAATTTCATCCTCGAAATTCTCACCTGGACTGAACAATTGCAGGTACTGCAATCTCATCGACTCCTCCGGTTCCCAAGTTACTTCCTCAACCCCATGGTGATTCCACAAAACCTTGACCAAAGGAATCTGCTTGTTCCTCAACTGTCTTACTTCCCGCGCTAAGATAGCTCTAGGCTCCTCATCGTAGGAAAAATCTGATTGCACTTGAACTTCTTGAACCGACAGCACATGGGAAGGATCCGATCTATACCGACAGAGCATCGAAACATGAAACACATCATGAAGCTTCGATAATTCCATCGGCAATGCTAACCTGTAAGCCACTGGACCAACTCTTGACAATACCTCATACGGACCAATGAAGCGAGGACTAAGCTTTCCTTTCTTTCCAAATCGAAGTACTTTTCTCCAAGGTGACACTTTAAGAAAAACTTTGTCCCCAACTTCAAACTGCACATCCTTTCTCTTCGGTTGGCATAAGACCTCTGTCGATCCTTGGCCACTTTCAAATTCCGTTGTACAACTCTGATCTTTTCTTCTGTATCTCTAACCAGATCTGGGCCAATCACTGATCTCTCAGATAACTCTGTCCAACAAACCGGAGTCCTACACTGACGTCCATACAGATCCTCATACGGTCACATACCAATACTCGACTGGAAACTGTTGTTGTAGGCAAATTCCATCAATGATACATACTTGTTCTAACTACCCGGAAAGTCCAAAACACAAGCCCTCATCATATCCTCTAAGATCTGAATCACATGCTCGGACTGACCGTCTGTTTGAGGATGAAACGCTGTACTGAACTTCAGCTTGGTACCCAAAGCTCGCTGCAACTCTTTCCAGAACTTAGATGTGAACCTCGGGTCCCTATCTGAAACTATGGACAAGGGCACTCCATGCAATCGAACTATCTCATTAACATAAATACTGGCCAATCTATGCATCGGATAATCCATCCTAACCGGCAAAAAGTGAGCAGACTTCGTGAGTCGATCCACAACAACCCAAACGGAATCATGCTTTCTCTGAGTCAATGGCAATCCGGAGACAAAATCCATAGCGATGTCATCCCACTTCCACTCAGGAATGGACAAAGGCGTAAGCAATCCCGAAGGAACCTGGTGCTCAACCTTGACCTGCTGACAAGTCAGGCACTTGGATACAAAGTCCACTATGCCCCTCTTTATACCAGACCACCAAAAGAACTGCTTCAAATCCCGGTACATCTTCACACTGCCAGGATGCATGGTGAAAACTGAACTATGTGCCTCTTCCAAAATCTGTCTTCTTAACTCTTCACTATCCAGTACACACAAATGGTTTCTAAACAGAAGAACCCCATCCTAAACCGAAAACTCTGACTGCTTGCCCAAACTGACTTCTTGCACAATCCACTAAAGCTTCTTATCAACCTTCTGAGCATCAACTATCCGCTGTCTCAAAGTAGGCTTGACCTTTAACTGAGCTATCAAAGCCCCATCCGAACAAAACCTCCACCTGAACCGACTCAAAAACAAGGCAGAAACTGACTTCCTACTCAAAGTATCTGCGACTACATTGGCCTTACCCGGATGGTAATCCACAATGCAATCGTAGTCCTTAAACAGCTCAGGCCAACGACATTGCCTCATATTCAGTTCCTTCTGAGTCAGGAAGTACTTCAAACTCTTATGGTCCGTAAAGATCCTGCATTTCTCCTCGTAGAGATAATGATGCCAAATCTTCAAAGCAAAGACAACCGCTGCTAACTGAAGAGCATGTATCGGATAATTCCTCTCCTGCAGCTTCAACTGTCGAGAAGCATAAGCCACAACCTTACCTTCCTGCATCAGAACACATCCCAAACCGACACCTGAAGGGTCACTATACATAACATACTCCTTACCCGAGGTGGGTTGAGTTAGTATAGGAGCTTCAACTAACAACTGCTTCAACCTCTCAAAGCAGGCTTGGCACCTGTCCGACCATTCGAACTTAACTCCTTTCCTCAACAACCTGGTCATCGGAGCAGCAATCATGGAGAAACCTTTCACAAACCTACGGTAGTAACCCGCCAGACCGAGAAAACTCCTCACTTCCTGAACATTTCTAGGCGCCTTCCAATCTACTATCGCTTCAATCTTAGCTAGATCCACTTGGATACCCTCAACTGAAACTATATGGCCCAAAAACGACACTTCCCGAAGCCAAAAATCACTCTTACTCAACTTAGCAAACAACCGATGCTCTCTCAAAACTTGCAAAACTAACCGAAGATGCTCTTCATGCTCGGTCTCATCCTTGGAATACACCAAAATATCGTCTAAAAACACCACTACAAATCGGTCTAAGTATGGCCTAAACACTCTATTCATCAAATCCATGAATGCCGCTGGAGCATTAGTCAAACCAAACGGCATAACAAGGAACTCATAGTGGCCATACCGAGTCCGAAATGCAGTCTTAACCACATCCTCATCCTGAACACGAAGCTGATAATATCCAGACCGGAGATCAATCTTGGAAAACACACCTGCACCCCGAAGCTGATCAAAAAAATCTTCAACTCTGGGCAACGGATACTTATTCTTCACAGTGACCTTATTAATTTGCCTGTAGTCAATACACATTCTCAAAGACCCATCCTTCTTCTTAACAAAAAGAACTGGAGCTCCCCAAGGAGATATGCTGGGTCGAATAAACCCCTTATCCAATAGCTCTTGTAGTTGAGTTTTAAGTTCTCTCAACTCCACAGGAGCCATCCGATAAGGTGCTTTCGATACCGGAGTGGTACCCGGCATAATCTCTATGGCTATCTCAACTTCCCTCTCTAGAGGCAAACCAGGCAAGTCACTCGGAAAAACATCACTGAACTCTCGGACAACAGGAATGTCCTCAATCCTAACTTGGTCCCCCCTGGAATCCAAAACCACCGCCGGAAAAGCCTCACAAACTTTTCTCAAAAACCTCTTAGCTTGAATTGCAGAAATCACATTATTCACAGAACTCGCACCCAAACCTCTGACAAACACTGTGGTTCGATTCCTATCCCGAAGCACGAAGGTCTTCCTATGACAATCAACCACAGCTCGATGCTTGCTCAGCCAATCCATTCCAAAAATCAAATCATACTCTCTGAAGGGCAACTCTATCAAATCCATAGGAAACTCAACACCCTCAACCATCAACGGACAATTCCTAAATACTCTACTCACACTAACACTATGCCCTAATGGATTGGTCACACAAATCTCATAGTCTAACTGTTCTACCACATGCAACTTATCAATAATCTTATGCGTGCACAAATATGAGTGTGTGGAACCAGGATTTATTAGAGCATACAATTCAGTGTCATGGAGTAGGAACTTACCAGCAATCACATCAGGGGCATCCTGCTCCTCTCTGGCTCTAACTGCATAAGCTCTAGCGGCCATTGGGGGAGGACGCTCAACTGTCTCAGAACCAGCTCCATCTCTAGGTCGACCGCCTAGACCTCTACCTTTACCTCTACCTCTAGTAGCCTGCGGAGCATTCGATCCAACTCTGCTAGCTCCTCCCTGAGGACCCAAATCTTCACCCATCTGAGGGCAATTAGCCACACGGTGCTTGGTGCTCCCACACCTGAAACACCCACCAGTAAGCCATCTACACTCACCCCAGTGAGCTTTACTACAATTTGAACAAACAGGTGCTGCATCAGACCGGCCACCCCTACCAGAATTAGATGCTGCAGCTGAGCCTTGCCTTCTCCCTCTGGAAGTCGACCAGCCGCAGGTTCATCTTGCGGGTTTCTAGACCTCTTACCCGAAGATGAGGAAACACCACCCCTGGCAGAACTCCTCCTCTGAGCTCTCTCTCTAATCAAAGTTTATGTCTTCTCTGCCCTCACAGCAGCCTCAGCAATCTGATAATAACTTACCCCAGGTATACACATCAAAGAAACTAAAGCAATCTTCAAAGAATCATTCAACCCGACTTCAAAGTGCTTGCATCTGAAATCATCCGTCATGACCCCACGCGGGGCATAACGAGACAACCGGTTAAACTCCTTCTCATAGTCTGCAACTGATAAAGCCCTTTGCCTCAAACTCAAAAACTGCGCCCATCTTGTGTCCCTATATGCCTGAGTCACATACTTCTTAGTGAACTGCTCATCAAAGAAATCCCATGTCAAAGGATCAGGCATCCGAGGTTGCCTACTCACTAACTCCCACCATTCGTATGCTGGACCTTGAAGCAAAGCCACAGCACACTCAGCTTGCTGATCAGGAGGACACCTGACTTCCCTCAAAACTCTCTTAACCTTATCAATCCACTTCTCAGCTAACTCAGATTCATCAAGTCCGGTCCCGTAAAAATCCTCGACACCTGCTCTTCTCAGACTCACTATCGGAGCTTTCGGGGCAATCACCCTTTCCAAAACCCGAGCCATGTCTTGATGCAATCTGAGCATCGCCTCGAAAGGCATAGCAGCGGCCTCGGGCTGGACCCTAGTACGTAGAGCCGACACCGAAATAGAGACAGACGGATCTACCGCTGGAGGGTTCACACTTTCAGCGGACTCCTCGAGCGCACCGTGAGCAGAATCAGAATCCATCTAACAAACAAGAGGACAACTGCATCAGCCAACACAGCCCTAGACATAGACATATGCACACATAACATCATGTAAACAATTGCCCAGAAACGCCTAAACCGGAGCTCTGATACCACAACTTATAACACCCCTTACCCCTATGTAGGCGATCTCATCCGATAAGGAGTGAGATGCCGTACGAGTAGAGGTGCCACCACACGGATACAGAATACACATACAGTCATACATAAACATACATAACGAAATACAGGGTAATTTAAAACTTTACAACACCATTCATAAAAATAAGTTGATCATGCATTAATATAACGAAAGCATTACATTACTGTTTTGATCAACTGAGAGATACAAAAGATAATTACAAAACCTTAGATACATATACATCAGCGGAAGCTATTACATAACCAAAATAAGAGAGTTCTATACAAAAAGAATCATAAAGTTACAAAAAAATAAGCCCTACACTAAGACCCTGCTGTGTTGGCTTCGATGGCGGCAACTCTCCCAAGACAAACTCCTTCCGCACCTGCACGGATAAACACACCGTGCTAAGCGATAAACGCTTAGTGGGGAGAACAAACATATGGCAAAAGGACAACTATTCACAATGGTCGTCAAAGTAAATCACATGCATACTTCATGTATATAAGATAATCATGGCATAACAGTAACATAACTCATGCTCACAAACATAGAGCCATTCATCAGAAGTTTATAACAATAATTATATCCTCATAACAGATTATACTTCACCGCTGAATCCATACAGATATAAAATACGTTTCATAAACTACAATGCATACAAAGCACTTTAAGCATTGGAACACCTGCTGACTCAAGGTAGTGGATAACGAGTGAACAGAAAGTACTTTACGGGTACCAACCGAATACGAAAAACCATTTTAATTTCTCATTCACAAACATTTCCAGAAGGACCTTAAACAAGATCCAAACACATTACAGAAGTTCACGAGGAACCAATGGGGACCTGATCGGGATCCAAACGGAAACAGAAGCTGCAGCAAAGACTCTATTAGGCATGCCTAACTATCCACTTACTACACTCTAGCAGGTCATACATAAACCATTCAATCCATTTCATAATTTCCAAAATCATCATCATATATGCACATAATCATATCACAGTTACGCTTGCATATTATTCGTAGAATATCAAGCATAAACCTCATAATTGCTAAGGAAAAACTGAAGTTCAAGCCACACGCAATGAAAGAAAACTCATTTAGCATACAAGGGACTGTCGCGCTCGCGATAGAGACCAAAGTCTCTTCGCTGCATGCACGCGATGGACTTCGCGACCGCAAGGAGGACGGAAGGGCCAGACTCTGTCGCGCTCACGACGGATGTCGCGATCGTGACAGAGGACAATCGGTGTTGTCGCGGGCTCGCGACGGATCGCGTGCTCGCGATAGCACTTGGCCAACAATACGCTCTATCGCGATCGTGACAGTTATCGCGGTCGCGACAGAGGGTACACATTACTTCAGCTGTTGCGGGCTCGTGACAGTGAAGCTCCCAACACCGTTCTTTGTCGCGATCGCGACAGCGTCGGGACTTCGAAAATCTGCAGAAATTCTGCAGATTTTCCTCTTCCAAATCCTCAACCAACCACACAAATCTCAATCCAAGGTTACTTACCTCAAATCCAGCCATTCATTAACATTATCAACCATAATACAACACTTATTAACAATAAACTTCATCCAATCCATTAATTTACACATTTAATTTCAAGAATCAAACAAAAACCCAATTTATGCTTCAAAACACATCAATTCCTAAATTTGCCATAGTTACTCCTGCTTTTGCAAGATCCACACTTCAAAGCAAATATGTAACACCCCAAAACCACCCCAGTAGTTTGAGCCTGTCCGTGTCTGTATGTGTGCATTTTTATGTGTTACATGTAGGTGTTTAATTGGTTTATTTATTTAATTTAAGTGTATTAGTTTGAGTTGAGAAGAGGAGATAGGCTAGTGTAGGGTATAAGTGAGTGTATGAAAATTAAGTGTGAGTAAGAGAAAGCTTAGTGTACATATTAGTGTATGGGATTAGGATATGAGCAAAGGATAAGTTAATGTGTATAGTAAAGTATGGGAGTAAGGTGTGATGTGGGGGCAAGTGTCTTAAGGAGAGATTGACAAGTGGCAAAGGGGATAAGTGGGCATTTATTGGGTTGGTGAAGAGAGAGAAAAGGGCAGCCTTTCCCTTGATTTCCCGTTCCCCTCCTCCTTTTCACGCCATTTCCTTCTTCTTCTTCCTTCTCCTTTGTTCTTCCTTTTCTTTACATAATCTTGCTCCCTCTTCTTTAATTAAGTAATTAGGGTTGATTAGCTTATGGATTTGGAAGCTTAAAGGTGAGTTGGGGTTCTGGGTGTTTTAGATTCTTCTTCTTCCTCTTCTCTAGGTTTTATAATTATATATGTATGTTTGGGTAGTTGTAAAATTGATCTTGATTGTTATGGGTTTGTGGTTCAGAGGAGACTCCTAGACCTGATAAAGGGAAAGGAATTGCTAGCGGGAGCGGAGCTCGCGAATAGGAGCTAAGGAGAGAAGGTTTGGGAATGTTCATCTTTATTGTGTATTTATGATTTGAGTTTGATAATTGTGGTTTTGCTTTGATTGGGTTTATGAGTGGTGTTATTATAGCTTGAATGGAAATTAGTGTGATATGTGATGTGAAAGAATGAATATTGTTGAAGGAATTGTGAGAAACTATATGAATATTTGTAATTGGTGTTATAATTGCTGTTTTGGAATTTCTTAGAATTGGACATGTAATTGACTTGATTTAATTGAGATAAATGGTGTTAAAGCTGGGTTTTTATTTATGTTATGAGTTGTGAATGCTTGCGGTGCTTAATTTTGAGGTTTGGAATCAATTTTGGAAGTTTAAATGTGATTTGTGTAAGTTTTCTGCAGAATTTGGGCGTAAGAGCTAAAAAACCCGTGTCTGTCGCGATCGCGACACTGTCGCGAGCGCGACAGAGTGCGGAGGTTTTGGCCCTCATGCCGGCGCGAGAAGTGTCGCGCCGAGAGCTCGAGAGAACTCTCTGTCGCGAGCGCGACAGAGCGCTCAATCTCCGAGTGGTTGCAGGACTCTCCTCTGTCGCGAGCGCGCGGTGCTCGCGAGCGCGATGGACTTGGACAGTTACCTTCTGTCGCGAGCGCGACAGAGAGTGGCGCCTTCGCCCTATCGCGAGCGCGAGATTCTCTCGCGACCGCGAGACTCGGCGAGTAGTTGTGTTTTGGTCTCTGTCGCGAGCGCGACTTCCAAACTTGATTTCTTTTCCTTTTTGCTTAATGACTTAATTTCTTTTGCATGCAGTTTTCATTAAGCTTTGATTATCTTTTTGCACGAATAATATATATGTAAATGTGATAAGATTTTTGCATAACCTGCTAATGTCAGATAAGTGGATAGTTAGGCATGCCTAATAGAGTTTTGTGCCACTGCAGCTATATGTACGACTTTGGACCCTGATCAGGTCCCACAATTGGATCCTCGCGATCCCTCTGTCTGAATCTTTCTTAAGATTCCACGTAATAACAATTTGGAAACAAAATAAAAAGAATGATTCGATACCTTCGGGTATCTATATGTCTATATGACGATATCGATACTCTCAAGTATCTATATGTACTCGTTATCCACTCATTGTGATTAAGCAGGTGTCATTGTGTTTTGTACAATAATTCTTGAATGTGAATGCCAATATCTGAATTAACTATGTATGATTACATGCCCATAATTGTATTATTATCATATGCTTTCTGTCATCGTCACTGTGAGTGGCGGTTATGCATTTTGTGTTTTCATCACTAAGCGATTTCGCTTAGCACGGGTGTTTATCCGTGCAGGTGTGGAAAGTTTTGGTACGCGTGTTCTGGGCGCGTCGCATCGGGAAGGCCAACGCAACTAGAGATGGGGTGTTTTATAGTATAGGCTTTCCTTTCTTTTTGTAATAGATGTATTATTTTGATAGCCCTTTGGAACAGTGTATCTTGGGGTTTGGTAAATTTGTTCTTTTTGTAACCTGATGTAATATGTAAAGACCTTCTTTTGGTATATTAATAAAGTATACATTTTGTTCAGTATCATTCTTCTCTGTATTAAAGATTTTAATTATCTCTGATATGTCACTCTATATATGTAATGTTTGCATGTTTGTACTAGTGGGGTGTGACACTCCTATCTATCCAGGGAGTCCTCTCCCTCCAATCTGTATGGAAGTCTCCTTGGTATAGGTTGGGGTGTGACATTAGGTGGTATCAGAGCTATTGGTTTAGATGTTACTGGGTTTCAGTGTGTTAGCTAGTTGTTAGAGTTGTGTTGGCCTGATGCGCACTGCGTTTATGTTTTGTAGTTATGGAGTCCGCCCGTGGATCGCTTGAGGGGTCAGCGGAAAGTGCGAATCCCCAAGAGCAGGATCCCTCAGTTTCTGGTCCGGCTCAACCTCCTAGGGGGTATCCTAAGGTGCCTTTGGGACCAATGGAAGCGATGCTTCAGAGTATGACAAGGGTACTTGAAAGGGTAACAACGCCTAGTGCCCCAATTGAAAGGTTAAGAAAATATGGTGCAGAGAATTTCTTTGGTACTAGCATAGATGAATCCTATAAAGCAGAGATGTGGTTAGAAAAGACATCCAGAGTACTTAGGGAAATTAGATGCCCACCGGAGCAAGAAGTGGAGTGTGCCTTGTCTTTGTTACAAGGTTCTGCCTATGATTGGTGGAGGTTGGTAATTAGTCAACCGCAAGTTCCTGAACCGATTACATGGGAGTTCTTCGAGGATGAGTTTCAGAATCGGTATGTGACCAAAGCTTATAAGGATGCCAAGTGGGCACAGTTTCTCACTCTTAAGCAGAGAATGATGTCTGTGGCTGAGTATGAGGACGAGTTCAATAAGCTCAGTAAGTATGCGCCGCCAAGAGTTCTCACGGAAGAGTTTCGATGTCAGCATTTTGAATTAGGTTTGAATGAGTCTTTAAAGGTAATGTTAATTTCATTGATGTCGGCTCCGAATGTGAAGTATTACCAGTTGGTTCAAGCAGCCTTGAGGGCGGAGCGTTCTGAGAATATATTGAGAGAAAAGGCTCAAAGAAGAAAGTCTGCAAGAGGTGGCTCTTCTTCAGGCAAGAGGCCGAGGGAGTCGCAAGGAAATTTTGCTGATGAGTCTACAGCTAATCCGGCCCCTAGAGGGAGGAGACAGGGTTCTTCCAGGGGATCAGGCTCAGGTAGAGGAGATGGCCCTCCCCGATGTTCTCATTGTAATAGACAACATTGGGGTGAATGTCGGTGGTTAACGGGAGGCTATTTTAAATGTGGTTCTACGGACCATTTACTTGCAAATTGTCCGAACCGACTTAGAGATCCTTCGGGACAACAAGAAGGGAGCCGATCTGGATCTAATGTACCCCAAGGAAGTCGTAATAGGGGTAGAGGAAGGGGTCGTGGTGGACGGCCTCGAGATAGAGAAGCCTTAGAATCAGTAAATCGCCCTGTGCCATCATCTGGTAGGGCTTATGCTATGAAGGCCCGAGAGGAACAGAATGCTCCCGAAGTGATTGCCGGTAAGTTCTCTTTGCTTGATTCTGAAGTTTATGTTTTGATTGACCCGGGCTCTACCCATTCATATGTGTGTTCTGATAAGTTGTGGGATAGTTTGGGTAGTGAGGAGAAGATGGAATTTGAGATTTGTGTATCCAGTCCGTTGGGTCAGAGTGTTATGGTTAATCGTGTATGTCGGAAGTGTCCTTTAAAGATTCAAGGTACAGAGTTTGCAGTGGATTTAATTTGTTTGCCATTCCATGAGTATGATATTATTTTGGGAATGGATTGGTTGGATAAGCATCGCGCGGTAGTGGATTGTCATAGGAAAGTAATGGTTTTGAGAGATAAAGATCAAATGCCTGTTGTGGTAAAGGGTATTGGAAGTAGTTCTTTGCATAATGTGGTATCAGCTATGAAAGCCAGAAGATTTATCAGGAAAGGGTGTGAAGCATTTTTGGCTGTGGTTTTAGACTCTCGGAGAGGTCAAGTTAAGATTCAAGACATTTCGGTTGTAAGAGATTTTGTAGATGTTTTTCCGGAAGAGTTATCGGGGTTACCTCCAGAGAGAGAAGTTGAACTGTCAGTAGAAATTCTCCCGGGGACAGCTCCGATTTCTAAGGCTCCTTACAGAATGGCCCCAGTGGAATTGAAGGAATTGAAGAGTCAGTTGCAAGAGTTGTTGGATAAAGGATTCATTCGGCCTAGTGTGTCGCCGTGGGGTGCTCCAGTGCTGTTTGTTAAGAAGAAAGATGGAACCCTTCGGATGTGCATTGATTATCGACAGCTTAACAAAGTGACTATCAAGAATAAGTATCCACTGCCGAGGATTGAGGATCTTTTTGATCAGTTGAGAGGAGCTGGGGTATTCTCTAAGATAGATTTGAGGTCAGGCTATTACCAGTTAGGGGTGAAAGAAGCAGATGTGGCGAAGACGGCTTTTCGGACGCGTTATGGTCATTATGAATTTCTAGTGATGCCCTTTGGTTTGACTAATGCGCCTGCAGCCTTTATGGATCTGATGAACCGGGTTTTTTGACCGTATCTGGATAAGTTTGTTGTGGTATTTATTGATGACATTTTGGTGTACTCTAGAAATCGAAAAGAACATGAGGAACATCTTAGATTAGTATTGCAAATGTTAAGAGATCATCAGCTGTATGCGAAACTCAGTAAGTGTGAGTTTTGGTTGAAAGAAGTAGCTTTCCTTGGACATGTGGTATCAGCAGAAGGTGTACGTGTTGATCCAAGTAAGATTGAAGCAATTGTTAATTGGATGCCTCCGAAGAATGTGCCAGAAGTGAGAAGTTTTCTGGGATTAGCAGGGTATTACCGACGGTTTGTTCAGGGGTTCTCAGTGTTAGCATCTCCTATGACCAAGCTACTTCGGAAGGATGTCAAGTTTGTATTGTCTGAAAAGTGTCAAGCCAGTTTTGATCGGTTGAAAGAGTTATTGGTTAAAGCTCCTGTGCTCACACAACCGGTTTCGGGTAAGGAATACACTATGTACAGTGATGCTTCGGGCATTGGGTTAGGTTGTGTTCTGATGCAAGGAAATAAAGTGGTAGCTTATGCATCAAGACAGTTGAAGCCTCATGAACGGAATTATCCGACTCACGATCTGGAGTTAGCAGCGGTAGTGTTTGCGCTTAAGGTTTGGCGACACTACTTGTATGGGGAGACGTGCAGAATGTTTACCGATCATAAGAGTCATTAAGTACTTGTTAACTCAGAAGGAGTTAAATTTGAGGCAGCGGAGATGGTTAGAGCTATTCAAGGATTATGATTGTATTATTGACTATCATCCGGGTAAAGCTAATGTGGTGGCAGATGCTCTTAGTAGGAAGTCTTTGTCTGCGTTACTGGCTAGTCAAGGCAGATGGAGATTTGATTCTGAACGTGCTCTGATTGCTCAACTTAAAGTTAAACCAAGTTTAAGATCAGAAATTGCAAAGGCTCAATTAGATGATCATGTGCTTCAGCGTGTTTGTCAAGCAGTGAAAGAGGGCAAGCGCACTGAATACTTATTAGACAGTGAAGGAGTGTTGAGACATGGTAATTGGTTATGTGTACCTAATGTGGGGGAGTTAAGAAAGAAACTGTTGCAGGAAGCTCATTCATCAGTCTTCACTATGCATCCTGGTGGGGATAAGATGTATCAAGATCTGAAGCAATTTTATTGGTGGCCGGGAATGAAAAGAGAGATAACAGAATTTGTTTCAAGGTGTCTTACTTGTCAGCAAGTGAAAACCGAGCATCAAGTGCCATCGGGATTGCTTCATCCCTTACCCATTCCTCAATGGAAGTGGGATGACATCACGATGGATTTTGTATCTGGTCTTCCTATGACTCAGCGTAAGCATGATTCTGTATGGGTCATAGTAGATCGATTGTCGAAGTCTGCA
This sequence comes from Excoecaria cochinchinensis, assembly GCA_947683425.1. Lineage (NCBI taxonomy): Eukaryota > Viridiplantae > Streptophyta > Magnoliopsida > Malpighiales > Euphorbiaceae > Excoecaria > Excoecaria cochinchinensis. Next base: position 3,705,137 of record CANTUQ010000104.1, on the reverse strand, counting down.
CATTTTCTACCGGTGCGAGTGGATTACTCGATGGACAAGTTGGCAGAACTTTATGTGAATGAGATAGTTCGATTGCATGGGATTCCGTTATCCATTGTATCAGACCGAGATCCTCGTTTTACATCCAAGTTTTGGAAAGAACTTCAGGCAGCTTTGGGAACACGGTTAAATTTCAGTACTGCTTTCCATCCGCAGTCAGATGGTCAGTCAGAGAGGGTTATTCAGGTTCTAGAAGATATGCTCCGGGGTTGTGCCTTAGAATTTTCAGGAAGTTGGGATCGGTATGTGTCTTTAATGGAATTCGCTTATAATAACAGTTACCAGGTAAGTATTGGTATGGCTCCTTATGAAGCACTGTATGGACGGAAATGCAGAACACCAGTGTGTTGGACTGAACTGTCAGAAAAAGCTATGATAGGTCTGGATATAGTGCGGGATACCGAAGAGAAGGTAAGGGTTGTGCAACAGAACTTGAAGGCAGCTAAGGACCGACAGCGTTCTTATGCTAATCTTAAGCGCAGAGATATTCAGTATGAAGTGGGTGATAAAGTTTTCTTGAAAGTGTCACCATGGCGTAAGGTTCTCCGTTTTGGAAAGAAAGGCAAACTAAGTCCACGTTTTATTGGGCCATATGAGATTCTAAGGAAAGTAGGTCCAGTAGCGTATCAGTTAGATTTGCCTATGGAGTTAGCTAGACTACATGATGTTTTTCATGTGTCTATGCTTCGGAGATATCGGTCAGATCCTTCGCATGTGCTACCAGTGCAAGATATTCGGATTCAGTCGGACTTTTCTTTTGATGAAGAACCGAAGAGGATTTTGGATAAGGAAATCAGACAGCTTCGGAATAAGCAGATACCGTTAGTCAAAGTTTTATGGCAGCATCACGGTATTGAAGAAGCTACATGGGAACCAGAAGAAGCTATGAGATTGCAATACCCTCAGTTGTTTGAAGCAGGTAAGAATTTCGAGGACGAAATTCTGTTAAGTGGGGGAGTATTGTAACACCCCAAAACCACCCCAGTAGTTTGAGCCTGTCCGTGTCTGTATGTGTGCATTTTTATGTGTTACATGTAGGTGTTTAATTGGTTTATTTATTTAATTTAAGTGTATTAGTTTGTGTTGAGAAGAGGAGATAGGCTAGTGTAGGGTATAAGTGTGACGCCCGTTCCCTAACGACAAACTAGCTCAGCTAATCTTAGTTAGAGAAGGTCGCACACACACACAGAAACACATGCGGAAACTGAATAATAAAATTTCATCACACACTATTTTAATTCATGCATCACATGCCAACTACTATTAGTCACACGCCTTAGCTATTCACATGACACACATACATGTGGGAGGTTACATCCGTGATTACTACATTATTACATGCCTTTACATATTCAAAATACATATTAACCATATAAAACTTATACAAAAGTCCCAAATAACAAGCCCCCAAACCTACACTATATACTTCCTATTGTTGACCGTACCAAAATGCGGGGGACGTCCTTCAGTCACCTCTCGTCCGTACCTGCACGGATTAGAGTAAATCCATGCTAAGCGATAACGCTTAGTGGGGAACTCATACATATAGCATATAATTTATCACACATCAGAATCATCATACATAACATGCTAATAATCATGCCAGATTAACCATTTCTATATTCAATCATAAGGCATCAATTACTTATTCACATTTCCATACTTCCTTGTATCACAATCACTTCTGTTTATATTTAATTAACTTTTAGCCGATTAACCAATTAGCCTTTCTGCCACTTCGCCTGCAATTCAATGACGCGGATAACGGGTATCGCATCGGTATCTCTTAGATACCAGTAATCTCATCGAGACTACTTTTTCACATTAGCACCTTCTGGTGCTTCTTATCACATTAGTACCTTCTGGTACCTTTCATCATTCCACATATAACACAATCCAGTAAGGATATTCGCATTGTGATTCCCATGGAATCAGACACATTTAACGCATGGGGCTGCAGCACTTGACCCTATAGGCATGCCTAACTATCCACTACTTGACTCGCAGGCTTAAGTTGTTAAACACGTTATTCAGTTCACTTTTCACTTTACACATTTGTATTAGCACACAGCCATACATTTCATTTGCATATTCAATATACTTTCAAATTCAGTCTTCACATTTAATATTCACATAACTTAGCCCATTCAGAAGTCATCATAGTTGTATGCATTTGTAGATCACTTAACACATATACATTACTTACTCATGCTGTCCTTCATTTCAGCTTAAAGCCATGCCATTTGAATGACCAAACACATTAGGATTATATTGCCAAAACAGGGTGGGTCACGGTCACAATGGATTTCATTGTCACCGTGACATATTGAAGTCCAAAACAGAATGCAAATTGGGGACATGTCACGGTCACAACCAATTTCATTGTCACCGTGATGTGTTCCCAACTCTCGGCAGAATGCAACCTGAGGGTATGTCACGGTCACAATGAATCTCATTGTCACCGTGACATATTCTCATTTGCAAAACAGAATGCCTTCCTGGGTAGGTCACGGTCACAACGAATCTCATTGTCACCGTGACATACCAAAATCTATTAGGCAGAATTGAACTCAAGCATACCACACGGTCACAATGGATTTTATTGTCACCGTGACCTATGCAAAAACACTATAACATGGTTATGCTTTCAGTCCATTTCTTCCTTCTCACTATGACTTCAAATCTCATTCTCACTTTCGGCAATCAACCCAAATACATCAACCACATGATCAATTAGCACATACCTGATTTTCCCTTCTTATTTGGCACTCATCTTTAGCACAAGTTATAATCAATTTCATCTCACACATAGCATACATGCTCTTAAGAAATTCATTCACTAAACACATTATCACATACACATACAACTCATATCAATGGCCCTATTTAGCTAACACAAATCATTCAATTTCACACATTTAGGGTTTGTTCCCAAACCTCGTCGCCTTAGCTCCTAATTACGACGGACTCTCGGTTCGCCGATTACAGCCTTTCCCTTATCTCTCTTCACTTCTTCAGCTAGCAAAACCAGTTCAAATTCCAGAATTGAGCACAATCCATCAATCCTCATTCCAAACTAAATCAAACCAAGAAGAAGAGTAGAAGATGAGAATATGCACACAAAACCACTTACCTTAAGGTCTTAACACTTAATTCTTGTTCCAATTAGCTACATGCACACATCCACTTAAACCACTCTCATCCTTACTCACGGAAACAAGAAGAAAGCCAAAGCCAAATGCAGAAAATGAAGAATGAGGCCAACACACACTCACCTCTCACTTCACTAGGCAAATGCATGCAAAGAAGGAGGTGGCAAAACCTTACAAAGCCACACGGAATCCACTTCAGAAAACCTGCCTCCACTTACCAATTTCTTACTTTATTTTATTCCTAATTAACCCTCCATTAACTAATTAATCAGCCTTTAACTCATGCTTAGCACAAACATTCATAATCACCATTTAACCCCTTAACTATACTGCTTTCTTTCAATTAAGTCCAATCCTACACATTCAATCCACTCACTCACATGCCAAATTAGGTTAATTCTCTTAGGGTACAAATCCGGCCATGACAACTCTCCCCTCCTTAAAGAATTTCGTCCTCGAAATTCATACCTGAGTGGAATAGTTGTGGATGCTGTTCTCGCATAGCCGCTTCTGGTTCCCAAGTTGCTTCTTCAACACCATGGTGCTGCCAGAGTACTTTCACAAGTGGTATCTGCTTGTTCCGAAGTTGTCTGACTTCTTTTGCTAATATCACTATTGGCTTTTCATCATAGGTGAAATCTGATTGCACTTCCACCTCTGGTAGAGATAGCACATGGGAATCATCTGACCTATATCTTCTTAACATAGACACATGGAACACATCATGTAGCTTAGCCAAAGTCGGAGGCAAAGCCAACCGATAAGCTACAAAACCTACTCTTTCAAGCACTTCATATGGCCCAATAAACCTTGGACTCAGCTTCCCCTTTTTACCAAATCGCAGTACCTTCCTCCAAGGAGACACTTTCAGAAACACTTTATCACCTACACTGAACTCAATATCTCTTCTCTTCAAATCAGCATACCACTTCTGTCTGTCACTTGCTGCCTTCAATCTTTGCTGTATGATTTTAGCTTTCTCTTCTGTATCACGAACCAAATCTGGTCCTATGACTCTGCTTTCATTCAATTCTGTCTAGCAAATCGGTGAACGACACTTCCTTCCATACAAAACTTCATACGGTGCCATACCAATACTGGTCTAATAACTGTTGTTATAAGCAAATTCCATAAGTGGAAGATACCTATCCCAACTCTTAGAGAAATCCAAAACACACGCTCGCATCAAATCTTCCAAAACCTGAATAATTCTTTCTGATTGTCCATCGGTTTGTGGATGGAAAGCAGTACTGAAATTCAATTTCGTACCCAACGCTGCCTGTAAACTCCTCCAAAATTTAGAAGTGAATCTGGGATCCCTATCAGAAACAATAGACAAAGGTATCCCATGCAATACGACAATTTCCCTTACATACAATTCAGCCAACTTTTCCATAGAATAATCCATCCGAACAGGTATAAAGTGAGCTGATTTCGAAAACCTGTCCACAATAACCCATACTGCGTCTTGCTGTCTTGAGGTCAGAGGCAATCTAGTAACAAAATCCATCGTGATATTATCCCATTTCCATTGGGGAATAGGGAGTGGATGCAACATTCCCTGGGGCACTTGATGCTCCGCTTTAACTTGTTGACAGACAAGACACTTAGACACATATTCCACTACATCCTTCTTCATCCCTAGCCACCAATACAACTGTTTCATATCTTGATACATCTTGTTTCCACCTGGATGCATAGTGAAAACTTTATTATGAGCCTCGTGCATCAATCTCTTCCTTAATTCTTCATCGTTGGCCACACACATTCTATTCTTATACAGCAGTATTCCATCTTCATTCACTGAATAGTCAGTCTTATCCATATCACCAACTGACTGCAGAACTTGTTGCAATCTCCCATCACTTCTCTGAGCAACTATTAACTCATCTTTCAGAACCGGTCTTGCTTTCAACTGTGCTAATAAAGCTCCATCTGCAGAAAACCTCCACTCAATCCGCTTTAACTGTAATGCTGAAATTGACTTCCTACTCAAAGCATCGGCCACTACGTTAGCTTTTCCCGGATGATAATCCACCATACAATCATAATCTTTAAACAACTCGAGCCACCTTCGCTGTCTCTGATTTAGTTCCTTCTGTGTAAGCAGATATTTCAAACTCTTGTGATCCGTGTAAATTCTACACTTCTCACCATACAGGTAATGTCGCCAAATCTTTAAAGCAAACACTACTGCAGCCAATTCCAAATCATGAGTCGGATAATTCTGCTCATGCGGTTTCAATTGCCTTGACGCATACGCTATCACCTTCCCCTCTTGCATCAATACACAACCCAATCCGACACCTGAAGCATCGGTATACAATACATACTCTTTACCAGTCATAGGCTGTGTAAGAATCGGTGCTTCTACTAACATCTTCCTCAACCGATCGAAACTTGCTTGACATCTTCCAGACCACTCATATTTCACTCCCTTACGTAACAATCTTGTCAACGGTGAAGCTATTACTGAAAATCCTTTCACAAACCTTCTGTAGTATCCAGCCAACCCTAAGAAACTGCGAATCTCTAACACATTCTTAGGCGGTTTCCAATTCACAATTGCTTCTATCTTAGTTGGATCCACTTTAACTCCTTCAGATGCGATCACATGACCCAGAAATGATACCTCTTTGAGCCAGAACTCACACTTACTCAGTTTGGCATACAGCTGATGTTCTTGCAAAGTCCGAAGTACAACTCTCAAATGCTGTTCATGTTCCTTTTCATTTCTTGAATATACCAAAATATCGTCTATGAACACAACCACAAACTGATCCAAGTACGGTCTGAACACCCAATTCATTAAATCCATGAATGCAGCTGGCGCATTGGTTAACCCAAATGGCATTACTAGAAATTCATAATGCCCATAACGAGTTCTAAATGCGGTCTTAGGTACATCTTCCTTCTTCACTTGCAACTGATAATACCCTGAACGCAAGTCAATCTTTGAGAATACCCCGGCTCCCCTTAACTGATCAAACAAGTCTTCAATTCGAGGTAAAGGATACCTATTCTTTACTGTTACTTTATTCAGCTGTCGATAATCGATGCACATTCTCATTGTACCATCTTTCTTTTTAACAAATAACACTGGTGCTCCCCAAGGAGAAACACTAGGTCTAATAAAACCCCTGTTCAGTAATTCTTGCAACTGCTCCTTCAATTCCTTCAACTCAGTTGGAGCCATTCTATAGGGTGCCTTAGATACCGGTACAGTTCCTGGTACCACGTCAATTGATAACTCAACTTCTCTTATTGGTGGTACACCGCTCAATTCTTCAGGAAACACGTCAGGAAACTCTCTGACTATTGGTATCTCTTGCATCTTTACCTGTTCTCTCTTACTATCTAATACCAGGGCCAAATAAGCTTCACATCCTTTTCTCATACACCGACAGGCTTGCATAGCAGATATCACATTCACAAGAGGATTAGTGCACACTCCTCTCACTGTCGCTCTGTTTCCCTTACCATCAGAGAGTATAACTATTTTCTTCTTACACTTAACATCCGCATCATACTTAGTTAACCAATCCATACCCAGAATCAAATCAAACTCATCAAACGGTAGTTCAATCAAATCCGCTGGAAACACACTACCTTGAACTTCTAATGCACAGTTTCGATACACTCTGTTCACATTAACATTACCTCCCAAAGGGCTTGTTCACATTAACATTACCTCCCAAAGGGCTAGACACACATATATCATATTTTAAACATTCAACTTTAGGCATCTTTTCACATATCTTTTTATCACATACATATGAATGAGTTGAACCAGGATCAATAAGTGCAAACATTTCCACACCACAAAGTAGAATAGTACCTGCTATCACCTCAGGCGCGTCCTGATCCTCTCGTGCCCTCATAGCATAAGCCCGCACTGGAGCCTCATCAGGTCTATCCACAATCTCAGAATCGACTGCACCTCTGGACTGACTACCTCTGCCACGTCCTCTTCCTCTTCCTCTGTTCGTAGAAGGCAAGTTTGAACCACCCCTACTCTGCTCTTGTTGATTTCCTGGCATCTCATAGGTATTCGGGCAATTAGCAATGAAATGCTCAGTGCTCCCACATCTATAACAAGCACCCGACACTCTCCTGCATTCTCCTCTATGCCTCTTACCACAATGAGGACACTCATGAACCTCACTTCTATTACCAGATGTTCCTCTTCCAGAACCAGATGCTGAGGGAGCGCCTCGCTTCTTACCTCTCGCTGCAGAACTGAACCCTGATTCCACAGGTGATGCCACATGAGAATCTCTTGATCTTTTCCCCGTCTGGGAACCACCTCTATTCGCATTCTTCCTTTGTCTCCATTCTCTTTGGGCTCCCAAAGTCCTTTCAGCTCTCAAAGCTGCTTGTACAATTCGATAGTAACTTATATTCTGCTCTGTTGTTAAAGAAATCAGCAAAGCTTTAATTTCCTCAATCAATCCATCCTCAAACTGTTGACATCGCAACACATCAGTTAACACACCTTTCGACGTATATTTGCTTAAGCGACAGAATTCTGCTTCATACTCTGCCACTGTCATAGTCCTCTGTCTCAAACTCAAGAACTTCTTCCAATTTGCCTCTCGATGTGCTTTAGTAATATACTTGTTCTTGAATTCTTTTTCAAAGAACTCCCAGTTTAATGGTTCAGGAAGCATCGGATTCTGCAGGACCAGCTTCCACCAATCATATGCAGGACCTTGGAGTAATGACTCCACACATTCAACCCACTGATCTGGAGGACATCGTATCTCCTTAAGAATCCTTTCCACCTTCTCAATCCAGTACTCTGCTTTTTCTGACTCATCTAACCTTGTTCCATGAAATTCCTCCAAACCATGCTTCCTCAAAGATTCTATTGGGGCTCTTGGCGCCATCATACGTTCCATCACTCTCGCCATATCTTGTGTCATTTTCATCATGGCTTCCATAGGCCCAAATGGAATCTCATTCCCATAGCCAACCGATCTAGACTGCCCAGACCCTGTCACCTCAGCTTCACGAGGATTCACACTTTCGGCAGATTCCTCACCGGTATGCCTTCCAGAATCCATCTTACTACACAGATTAAACAAGGACTTCCGCATTAGGTCAACAAACTATACACATCTTATCTACCCAATTCCCAGAAAAGACTCAACCTAGGCTCTGATACCACAACTTGTGACGCCCGTTCCCTAACGACAAACTAGCTCAGCTAATCTTAGTTAGAGAAGGTCGCACACACACACAGAAACACATGCGGAAACTGAATAATAAAATTTCATCACACACTATTTTAATTCATGCATCACATGCCAACTACTATTAGTCACACGCCTTAGCTATTCACATGACACACATACATGTGGGAGGTTACATCCGTGATTACTACATTATTACATGCCTTTACATATTCAAAATACATATTAACCATATAAAACTTATACAAAAATCCCAAATAACAAGCCCCCAAACCTACACTATATACTTCCTATTGTTGACCGTACCAAAATGCGGGGGACGTCCTTCAGTCACCTCTCATCCGTACCTGCACGGATTAGAGTAAATCCATGCTAAGCGATAACGCTTAGTGGGGAACTCATACATATAGCATATAATTTATCACACATCAGAATCATCATACATAACATGCTAATAATCATGCCAGATTAACCATTTCTATATTCAATCATAAGGCATCAATTACTTATTCACATTTCCATACTTCCTTGTATCACAATCACTTTTGTTTATATTTAATTAACTTTTAGCCGATTAACCAATTAGCCTTTCTGCCACTTCGCTTGCAATTCAATGACGCGGATAACGGGTATCGCATCGGTATCTCTTAGATACCAGTAATCTCATCGAGACTACTTTTTCACATTAGCACCTTCTGGTGCTTCTTATCACATTAGTACCTTCTGGTACCTTTCATCATTCCACATATAACACAATCCAGTAAGGATATTCGCATTGTGATTCCCATGGAATCAGACACATTTAACGCATGGGGCTGCAGCACTTGACCCTATAGGCATGCCTAACTATCCACTACTTGACTCGCAGGCTTAAGTTGTTAAACACGTTATTCAGTTCACTTTTCACTTTACACATTTGTATTAGCACACAGCCATACATTTCATTTGCATATTTAATATACTTTCAAATTCAGTCTTCACATTTAATATTCACATAACTTAGCCCATTCAGAAGTCATCATAGTTGTATGCATTTGTAGATCACTTAACACATATACATTACTTACTCATGCTGTCCTTCATTTCAGCTTAAAGCCATGCCATTTGAATGACCAAACACATTAGGATTATATTGCCAAAACAGGGTGGGTCACGGTCACAATGGATTTCATTGTCACCGTGACATATTGAAGTCCAAAACAGAATGCAAATTGGGGACATGTCACGGTCACAACCAATTTCATTATCACCGTGATGTGTTCCCAACTCTCGGCAGAATGCAACCTGAGGGTATGTCACGGTCACAATGAATCTCATTGTCACCGTGACATATTCTCATTTGCAAAACAGAATGCCTTCCTGGGTAGGTCACGGTCACAACGAATCTCATTATCACCGTGACATACCAAAATCTATTAGGCAGAATTGAACTCAAGCATACCACACGGTCACAATGGATTTTATTGTCACCGTGACCTATGCAAAAACACCATAACATGGTTATGCTTTCAGTCCATTTCTTCCTTCTCACTATGACTTCAAATCTCATTCTCACTTTTTGAAATCAACCCAAATACATCAACCACATGATCAATTAGCACATACCTGATTTTCCCTTCTTATTTGGCACTCATCTTTAGCACAAGTTATAATCAATTTCATCTCACACATAGCATACATGCTCTTAAGAAATTCATTCACTAAACACATTATCACATACACATACAGCTCATATCAATGGCCCTATTTAGCTAACACAAATCATTCAATTTCACACATTTAGGGTTTGTTCCCAAACCTCGTCGCCTTAGCTCCTAATTATGACGGACGCTCGGTTCGCCGATTACAGCCTTTCCCTTATCTCTCTTCACTTCTTCAGCTAGCAAAACCAGTTCAAATTCCATAATTGAGCACAATCCATCAATCCTCATTCCAAACTAAATCAAACCAAGAAGAAGAGTAGAAGATGAGAATATGCACACAAAACCACTTACCTTAAGGTCTTAACACTTAATTTTTGTTCCCATTAGCTACATGGACACATCCACTTAAACCACTCTCATCCTTACTCACGGAAACAAGAAAAAAGCCAAAGCCAAATGCAGAAAATGAAGAATGAGGCCAACACACACTCACCTCTCACTTCACTAGGCAAATGCATGCAAAGAAGGAGGTGGCAAAACCTTACAAAGCCACACGGAATCCACTTCAGAAAACCTGCCTCCACTTACCAATTTCTTACTTTATTTTATTCCTAATTAACACTCCATTAACTAATTAATCAGCCTTTAACTCATGCTTAGCACAAACATTCATAATCACCATTTAACCCCTTAACTATACTGCTTTCTTTCAATTAAGTCCAATCCTACACATTCAATCCACTCACTCACATGCCAAATTAGGTTAATTCTCTTAGGGTACAAATCCGGCCATGACAATAGGTGAGTGTATGAAAATTGAGTGTGAGTAAGAGAAAGCTTAGTGTACATATTAGTGTATGGGATTAGGATATGAGCAAAGGATAAGTTAATATGTATAGTAAAGTATGGGAGTAGGGTGTGATGTGGGGGCAAGTGTCTTAAGGAGAGATTGACAAGTGGCAAAGGGGATAAGTGGGCATTTATTGGGTTGGTGAAGAGAGAGAAAAGGGCAGCCTTTCCCTTGATTTCCCGTTCCCCTCCTCCTTTTCACGATATTTCCTTCTTCTTCTTCCTTCTCCTTTATTCTTCCTTTTCTTTACATAATCTTGCTCCCTCTTCTTTAATTAAGTAATTAGGGTTGATTAGCTTGTGGATTTGGAAGCTTAAAGGTGAGTTGGGGTTATGGGTGTTTTAGATTCTTCTTCTTCCTCTTCTCTAGGTTTTATAATTATATATGTATGTTTGGGTAGTTGTAAAATTAATCTTGATTGTTATGGGTTTGTGGTTCAGAGGAGACTCCTAGACCTGATAAAGGGAAAGGAATTGCTAGCGGGAGCGGAGCTCGCGAATAGGAGCTAAGGAGAGAAGGTTTGGGAATGTTCATCTTTATTGTGTATTTATGATTTGAGTTTGATAATTGTGGTTTTGCTTTGATTGGGTTTATGAGTGGTGTTATTATAGCTTGAATGGAAATTAGTGTGATATGTGATGTGAAAGAATGAATATTGTTGAAGGAATTGTGAGAAACTATATGAATATTTGTAATTGGTGTTATAATTGCTGTTTTGGAATTTCTTAGAATTGGACATGTAATTGACTTTATTTAATTGAGATAAATGGTGTTAAAGCTGGGTTTTTATTTATGTTATGAGTTGTGAATGCTTGCGGTGCTTAATTTTGAGGTTTGGAATCAATTTTGGAAGTTTGAATGTGATTTGTGTAAGTTTTCTGCAGAATTTGGGCGTAAGAGCTGAAAAACCCGTGTCTGTCGCGATCGCGACACTGTCGTGAGCGCGACAGAGTGCGGAGGTTTCGGCCCTCGCGCCGGCGCGAGAAGTGTCGCGCCGAGAGCTCGAGAGAACTCTCTGTCGCGAGCACGACAGAGCGCTCAATCTCCGAGTGGTTGCAGGACTCTCCTCTGTCGCGAGCGCGCGGTGGTCGCGAGCGCGACAACCGTCGCGAGCGCGACAGAGAGTGGCGCCTTCGCCCTATCGCGAGCGCGAGATTCTCTCGCGACCGCGAGACTCGGCGAGTAGTTGTGTTTTGGTCTCTGTCGCGAGCGCGACAGTTGTCGCGAGCGCGACAGGCGCGACTTCCAAACTTGATTTCTTTTCCTTTTTGCTTAATGACTTAATTTCTTTTGCATGCAGTTTTCATTAAGCTTTGATTATCTTTTTGCACGAATAATATATATGTAAATGTGATAAGATTTTTGCATAACCTGCTAATGTCGGATAAGTGGATAGTTAGGCATGCCTAATAGAGTTTTGTGCCGCTGCAGCTATATGTACGACTTTGGACCCTGATCAGGTCCCACGATTGGATCCTCGCGATCCCTCTGTCTGAATCTTTCTTAAGATTCCACGTAATAACAATTTGGAAACAAAATAAAAAGAATGATTCGATACCTTTGGGTATCTATATGTCTATATGACGATATCGATACTCTCAAGTATCTATATGTACTCGTTATCCACTCATTGTGATTAAGCAGGTGTCATTGTGTTTTGTACAAGAATTCTTGAATGTGAATGCCAATATCTGAATTAACTATGTATGATTACATGCCCATAATTGTATTGTTATCATATGCTTTCTGTCATCGTCACTGTGAGTGGCGGTTATGCATTTTGTGTTTTCCCCACTAAGCGATTTCGCTTAGCACGGGTGTTTATCCGTGCAGGTGTGGAAGGTTTTGGTACGCGTGTTCTGGGCGCGTCGCATCAGGAAGGCCAACGCAACTAGAGATGGGGTGTTTTATAGTATAGGCTTTTCTTTTTGTAATAGATGTATTATTTTGATAGCCCTTTGGAACAGTGTATCTTGGGCTTTGGTAAATTTGTTCTTTTTGTAACCTGATGTAATATGTAAAGACCTTCTTTTGGTATATTAATAAAGTATACATTTTGTTCAGTATCATTCTTCTCTGTATTAAAGATTTTAATTATCTCTGATATGTCACTCTATATATGTAATGTTTGCATGTTTGTACTAGTGGGGTGTGACACTCCTATCTATCCAGGGAGTCCTCTCCCTCCAATCTGTATGGAAGTCTCCTTGGTATAGGTTGGGGTGTGACAAAATACCCATATCATATGCATCAAAATAAAGAACATTTAACAACCTAATTCCAAGAAATCATCAAAACACATACATGAACATTTCTCATGCAAAAGCAAGAAATTCCCAAACCTTCAAAATCCTTAGCTCCTAGTGCTTAGTTCCACTGGATCCAAGAACTTCCTTGCCTTTAGGATCCCGGGGAGGCTCAACTAGGAAACCCAATCAAAATATACAAACCAAACAAATCCAAATCAACCCTAACTCCAAATCCAAAACTAGAGCATAGAAGATGGGAAATTGAAACAAAAGCAAAATGAATGCATAAAACTTACCAATAAACACTAAGAGATGATCAAACCCCACTAGTAACCCTTGAATCTCAACTAAGGTTCAATAGAGAAGAAGAAGGAGAAGAAGAGAAGGAAGGGGCGGTGATGAACGGGAAACACAAAGTGAAAATCTGAATTTCCCCTTTTCCTTTCTTTTCCTTTTTCTTTTCTTAACCTAAGACAAGTGTCAATCTCCAATTAGTGGGATTTGACCACTCACACCCTAGATGCTTAGGTTACACACACACAAGATTCTCTCAACTAAAGCATACCCTACAATCATATGCATGACCACATGATACAATAGCCCACTAGTGCATATCCTACTATGGTGCACTCATGCACACACAATTTTGACCCAACTAATCCACACCATAGTACCATGCATGCACCCACATGCTAGCAAAACTCTTAAAACATGCAAAAATTACCAAAATGCCCTTATTATACAAAACTCATGCAAATGCACACGCATACATATATGGCTCATTCAATTAGGGGGCAAACGGGGTGTGACAGGGGGATCTTAAACAAGATCCATACACATTGAGGATCACGAGGATCCAAACGGGGACCTGATCAGGATCTGGAACACATTAGGGGTTGCAGCTACTGAACTCTATTAGGCATGCCTAACTATCCACTAGTTTAACTCTTGTAGGCTATGCATAATACATTCCATAATCAAAACATAACATTCAATATAATTTGATGAAGCAAAATAATTGCAGTTGAATATCATTTAAAAGCTGAGGTGATGCTAAATAAATTTTAAAACCAAAATACAAGTTTAAATAGAACGAAAAGACAAAAATTCAAAACTTCAGAAATTCGGGACAGAAGGCTTTTACATGGCAGTTTGACCAAACCTTACCACCGTGTAAGAGATTCTACATGGTGGTAAGGAAAAGCCATACCGCCGTGTAGCATGCCAAACGAGAACCCAACAGGAAAATAGAATGCATTTACACAGCGGTACTCCTTACCCCCGCGTAAAATGCACAACCCAAAAATCCTTCAAAGCAGAATGACTTTACACGCCGGTATGCAAAGTCCTTTCCGCCTTGTAAAATCACAGAAAAGGAAACTAAAGAATAGAATACGATCACACGATGGTATGCCCATTTTATACCGCCGTGTGGATCATCCCAAACCTAGAAATTCCCACCAAAATTAAGCTAATTCTCAACCAAACTTTAACACAACTCAAATCAAACTTTCTAACCACAATACACAACACAAAACCCAACTTTTATACCACTAATTACCATTAAACCATGCCATTAACATAATAAAAAATCCCTAATTTATCAAAGCTAAAAATTTGTTGCATAAAATCACCCAACTCACAATTGAATTCAAGAATTCAGCAACAAGTCATCTCAACACAACTCAAGCAAAATCCATCACATTTAGACCAACATAAACACCACTAACCATATAAACTTTCCAAAAAATCAAACCCAACACAACAATCAAATTAGATGTTAAAACATAAATTTCCCAAACCTGGAAATCCTTTGCTCCTAATCAAAGAGCACCACTCCCACTAGCTTTCTCTTTGCCCTTAGGTTCTTTAGGAGGCACCTCTGATCAAGAACACCCAAAATCACACAACAAACCAAAAACCCTAACTCAAAATAATTACTAATAAGATCAAAGAAAAGATGGACAAGAAGAGAAAAGCCCAACCTAAACCTTACCAATCTAACTTAAGTTGATCAATTTCCACCAATACCCACCATTCCTTGCCACATGTCAATTAGGGATTAGTGGATTTGATTACTCACACCCTACAACTAAACACAACACCACACCCAATTCTAACCATAGTAATACACATACTAACTCCCTACATACACTCACATCCTAGCAAACCCAAAACACATGCATAAAACTCAATTTAATTAACACATGCCAAAATACACACACACACACTAGCACATAGATTGGCTCAAACTACTAGGGGGAAAATGGGGTGTTACATTTGGGGTGGAGTTTGTAGTCTATTACCTTAGTAAGAAGTTCCTTTCCTATGAGGTCAAGTATGCAGAAGTAGAAAAGATTTTCCTAGCGATAATCTGGGCCTCCAAGAAGCTGAGACACTACTTTCACTCTTACAAGGTACAAGCGGTGGCAAAATAAAATCCTCTTATGTACCTGCAAGAGGCTCCATCTTTGCTAGGGTAAATGGGGAAATGGTTGTTGTTATTATAGAAATTCGACGTTGAGTACATCACCCGAAAGAACATCAAGGGGTGCGCAGTAGTGGAGTTTTTAGCGGAACACCCGATCTAAGGAGATACGTATGAGTTCAATTTCCCGGACAAGGATGTGGCGGCTATCACAGTATAAGGTTGGCAGTTACACTTTGATGGGGCTGTAAATTGCAAGGGGGCAGGAGTAGGAATTATTTTAAGAACCCCAAATGATGAAAAACTTCTGTTGGCTAAGAAACTAAGGTATAAAGCCACCAACAATGAGGCTGAGTATAAAGTCTGCACTTTCGGATTAGAAGCCTTGATAGCCTTTGGGGCAAAGAACATGGAGGTGTTTGGAGATTCATCGCTGGTAATTGATAAGTGTCTAATTGATGTATTATTTAGTATATATTTTGTGTGAATTTAAGTAAGTTAAGTTCGTAAATGTGTTTATATTTCATGTATTTGTGTTAGTTTATGTGTTTTTGTTCTTTTAGGCTAAATTAAGTGTAAAAGTGAGAAAAGAAGCATAAATGTGGAAGAAAATAGATTAATTGGACTAGAGGCAGAACAAGACTAAAGCAAGAATTACGACTCGTGAAAGTGGATCACGAGTCATGAATGTCCAGGAAGAAGTCAGCAAGAAAAGAAAGAAGAGCGAAAGAGAAAGAGACGGTGCTGTGAGGACTGGGATCACGAGTCATGAAACTCAACCACGACTCATGACTATGCAGAAAGACCAGTGCAACTATGCAAGAAAAGAGAAGAGTGAAGGAGCAAGGCTCATGACTCGTGAAAGACCATCACGAGTCGTGAATGGATAGGAAGAAAATAGAGAAAAAGGAAAAGGGAAGAAGAAAAGGAAAAGAAGCCGAGACGTGCGCCAAAGTCACGACTCACATGCAGGATCACCACTCGTGAAAGGCCATCACGAGTCGTGAAAGGCCAGAGAGAAGCAGAGGCAAGAAAGAAGAAAAAAAAAAGGAAAAAGCGAGTTTGTGTTCTGTCGCGAGCGCGACATCAATCGCGATCATGAAAGAAGTAGCCGTTGGGCAATTTTTCCTTCAAAAGTCATCTAAAAAGGCACCTCTCACTCCCAACAATTGCAACCATTTGAAGGGACATTTCCAAGGGACATAATCTTTAGAATTTTATAAATAGCAACTTTAACTGTAATTTGAGGGAGTGTAATTTAGGTTGGAATTTTTATTAAGTAATTTTTCTGTAGTTTGAAGAAGAGTTTCTCTTAGTAAAAGTTCTAAGTAGTTTTTCAAATTTTGAAGAAGAAGATTAAGGAGAAGGAAAATTTATTACAAGGGCTTGAGGAAAGTGCACAAGTCAATTTTTTTCATTACTCCTATATATTATTTCTTCTCTATAAATTAAATGAATGTTATTTACTAGAACTTGAATATTATTATTATTTTCTATTCCAATCTAAATTAGTAGTCTTTTAATGTAAAATTTTATATTAGTATTTTATGCATGATCATTATGAGTATGAGTTTAATTGAAAGATAAATTCTTACTTACATCTAATGGAAGTTCATCATTGAAGCATTATTTGAGAAATCGTAATGTTAGATGGTTGTTATAAGTTGGTGATTATTCTTGAAATTTGCATGTATAATACTCTAATTCATTAATGAAATTATGAGTTAGAATTATAAATGCATATTTTAGGCATTCTGATCTATGTTGAAAGAGTAAATTGGAACTATATTCCAACTTGGCTTGCTTAAGAGATTAAGTTTATAATTAAATGATGGAATCAAGTTTTATATTTGTTAATTCTTCATTATATGTTTTGTCTTCCGATTAACATGAACTAGGTTTAATTAGTTTTTATGATAAAGTAGTTTAGATTTAACTCACAATTTTATGATCATTATAAACAAGATTACAATTGAGTAGTAATAGTGTGTAATTGTAATCACATTCCCCAAGGGATCGACATCTTTTCTCCTATTTCGGTACATCGTATGCTTGTGGAATGGGCACATATAGAATTAAGCCAACAAGTTTTTGGCGCCATTGCCGGGGAATATTTTTTATTTATTGCCATTGTGAAACTTGATTTATGATTTTTGCTTACAATATTTTATTTTACTTATTTGTTTGTTTAAATTGACTTATTTTTATTTTGTGTTATTTTTATTGGATTTGATAAGTTCATGCCTAATACTAGAAGTTGTCAAGAAGAGCTTGAACCTGTGAATCCTGAAATAGAAAGATATTTGTCAAGTAACCGCAAATCAAATAAAAAGAAGAATAAGAATAAGAGACCAATAATGGGTGAAGAGGAAAATCCACCAAGGTTGATGGATTGCTACACCCGCATTGAGTGGTGCTCAACAAGGTGTGTTAAGGCCTACGGTAAATGCTAACCAATTTGAGATTAAACCTTCTCTTTTGTAAATGATACAAAATAGTATTCAATTTTCTGGTTTGGCAAATGAGGATCCTAATGCTCATTTGGCAAATTTTTTAGAGATATGTGATACTTTTAAAATTAATGAAGTTTCTAATGATGCAATTAAGCTTAGACTTTTTCCTTTCACTTTGAAGGATAAAGCCAAGGCTTGGTTGAATTCATTAACTAGAGGATCTATAACCACTTGGGACCAATTGGCCCAAGCATTTTTTATCCAAATACTTCCCTCTAGCCAAAACTTCAAAAATTATAAAAGATATCACAACTTTTGTGCAAAATGACCATGAATCTTTGTATGAAGCATAGGAGAGATTTAAAGAATTGCAGAGAATGTGTCCTCACCATAACCTTCCAAGGGAGTTATTGATGCAAACCTTCTACAATGGGGTGAATTCCACCACAAGAGTTACTATTGATGTTCCAGCTGGTGGTTCATTGATGAGGAAAACAATGGAAGCTGCCTTTGAATGCTAGAAGAAATGGCTATGAACAATTATATGTGGCCTATCGAAAGAGTAAGGAAATCTAATAACTCTAATGCCAGGGGGGTCCATTTAATAGATCCTGTTGTAGCCTTACAAGCACAAATTGAGGCATTGACTCATAAGGTTAATAGCCTAAGTATGGGAGGTAATTTTTCAAATGCATGCAATGTTTATGGTCAACATGGCCATTTGAGTGACAATGGCAATTCAGGAATAGTTAGTAAGGAGGAACAAGTTAATTTTGTCTAAGGCCAAGGGCAAGGAAGAGGTAATCCATATTCTAATACCTATCACCCTGGTTGGAGGAGCCATCCTAATTTGTCATGGGGAAATAATAACAACCAAAATAGAGATGTAGGATACCAACAACAACAAGATAGGTTTAGAGTATTTGAGGTCAATATTGATAAATTTATTGAAGAGATTAATTTTAAGATGGGTTCTTAAGATGAAAATCAAAAGAAACTTGAGGCAAAAGTTGATTCAATTACTATGCCTCATCTATTCATAATCATGATGTTCAATTGGGCCAATTAGTATGCTCCTTGCCATCTAGAAGTTTAGGATGTCTTCCAAGTAACACAGAAGAAAATCCTAGAGAGCATATTAAATCCTAATCTTTTAATTGTCTCTTATTTAGGTTGCTTAAATAGATTTTCTTTCTATATCTATATTTTTGTGTTTTATGTTGTTTTCTGTTATTGTATTTCATTTGTTAATTAAATTTTATAATATGTATTTTTATATTATTAACTAATTTTTTTTTTTGATTTTACAGGTTAAAATAGTAAGATTAGGTGTTATTTTATTTAATGTCAATACATGAAAAAAAAATTTAGACGTGATTCTCTGTTGCGAGCGCGACAACAATCGCGACTGCGACAGAATGTACCAAGATTGTGTTTGAGGCCTCTGTCGTGATCGCGGCAAGCATCGCGATCACGACAGCGTGGGAAATTCATGAAGCTGCCGACTCGTAATGTACCTTCATGAGTTGTGCAGTTAGGAGGGAGCATTCGCCTCGGGTAAGTGAGACAGCTTCATGAGTCATGAAGATGCCTCACGACTCATGAAGAATGTCTGGATCTTCAGGTAAGTTTTTCTCTATTGTTTTATTTACTTCTTATTTTTCTATTAATTTGCATTAAATTTTCTTTTTACTCATATTTCTATGTCTTAATTTCAATTAAATTAACTTCATTTAAACCTAAACCCTAAAAACACAAGATTAGCAATTAAAGAGGGAAATTTTAATTTCAAACCCTAAAATATTGGGACTTTTCGTATTCCTTCCTTTCCTTCTGTTTCACTTAACTTTTCAACACATTTCTCCTTTTTGCATTCTAGGTCACGAGTCGCAACCCTTCATCTCCTTTCTTTTTTCTTCATTCATAAAGTCCGACACTGTTGTCCCTTACATCATTTCGTAAAACTTAGCATTTTGTTTTCTTTTCATCGTTCTTTTCTCTTAGCAGTCAGTACTTCATTTCATTTCATTTCATTTCCTTTCATTTTCATTTTTCTTTGTTTCATTTTGATACTCGATTTTTTGGTTTCCTTTGGAAAATTTTTGTCTTCTTATAATCTCTATTTAACAAACACAATGGTCAAAACAAAAAACCCATCCATATCACGCATTGAACAAGCAAGGCAGGAGGCTGAAGAGGGCGACATCTCTGTTACCTTTGGTGCTGGATTTTCAATATTTTCCGTGGATGAAGGTAGCCAATTTTTTACCCTTCATGACAGACCATTTTCGCAATGTAAGTATTTTTCATCAGATTTGCTAGAGCAGGTAGGCATGTTAGATACTGTGAATGAGATGTTGGCTAACTGTGGTTTCCTTAGATTTGCCAATATGCATGAAAATATTTATCCTGATTTAATGCTAGAATTTTATACAACTTTGTAAAAGAATGAGGATAATGAATATTGGATTGATTTTCGTTTGGATGGTAAAGCACATACTTTGACTTATTTTATGATGAATCGCATATTTGGGTTTTCACAATCTGGTTTGTTTGAACCTAAATCTTTTAAACCTGATGTAGTTTGGTCCTTTTTAACTAGGTTGCAAACACCGTATCGAGCTCGAGATGCTAAATCTATGTTTATTAAAGATTTGACATATTGGATTTTGCATATAATTTTTGCTTCTTTGATTTTCAATAGATCTGAATTTAATTGAGTCTCTTTACATGAATATTTTTTATATGGTGTGTGCATAAGAGAAAGGATGTATATTGGTCCTATTGGGTTGTAAATCAGTTGTTGAATTGTGTTAATAGACATGAATCTCCTATCACACATGGGCATATTATTACTTCTATTGCTAGAAATTTTGACATTGATCTCCGAGCTTATCATAGAGATCGCCCTTGTATGCATTTTACTAAACATCTTTTTGCACGTGGAGAAGTTATCAATAATGATTTTTAGGAAATTCCAACTCGCCTTAGATCTTGTTGGAGGGATATTGCAGGCCCTCCTGCCCCACAAGAAGCAGAAAATGATGAGGAGCCTAGTGGAGATGCATCTATGCTTGAGGTATCTGCAGCACCTGAAGTTTGGTCATCTAGCCACAATGTGATAGCTATGCTTGAGCAGCTTTTATAGAACCAGCAGACTATACAAGATCAGCTCTCATCTATGTCTAGATGCCAAAGGCTATTGGAGTATAGGATGGATAACTTTATTGCTCAATCTGGATTTGTGGGGTTGATTTCACCTACGGTCACTCAACTTATCACTTATCGCGCAAAAGTAACCGACTTTTTTTTCTTACTTAAATGTCATTGAACTTTTAACATTTTTGCAAAAAAGTCATGTTGACCGGAATCCGGCGTTACCCTCGCCAGATTCATGACATGGCATGCCATGTCAGAAACTACATGTCGTTTAACAATATTTTCAACAAATGCTACATCTAAATCAATTTCACTCACGGTCACTAAACTTATCATTTATCGTGAAAAAATAACCAACTCTTTTTTTTTAACTTAAATGTTACTGAACTTCTAAAATTTTTGCAAAAAAGTCATGTATTTACTATTCATCGCCACGTGTCATATGCCATGTCATCAATCCGGCAAGGGTTCTCACCGGATTCCGGTCTACATGACTTTTTTGCAAAAATGTTAGAAGTTCAGTGACATTTAAGTAAGAAAATAAAAGTCGGTTACTTTTGTGCAATAAGTGATAAGTTGAGTGACCATAAGTGAAATTGACCCGGATTTGTGGTTCCATCACCTCCACCTTCACCATGAGAGGGGAGTTCTTCTTACCTTATTCTTATTTAACCTTAATTTTATTTCTTTCTTTTTCTTTTTCAATTTATATCATTTCTTCACATTGAGGACAATGTTGGTTCTAAGTGTGGGGGAGTGAGTATATTTGTGTGATTGTTTGTATTTTATGAGTTTGAGTGAGTGAATGTTTTATATAAGTTGTATGTGTATTTGTGTTATTTTATTTTTCAATTAGGCTTTTTAGTGAATTTTATTATAAGGCATTGTTCAATTGGTGTATTATATAGATTGTTAAGTCATTTATATTTTATGCTCATTTTACTAGTTTTTCAAAATTTTTACCTGTGTTTTAAGTTTTTAAGTTATTTTCATTTACTTTTTGCAACATTATAGATTATTTAGTCTTTTTACTAACTATGTTTTTAAGTTAAAGTTTGCTCATTTAGTTTAAAATTTTAAGTTTCTAGTTGCCTATGGAAACTATAGCCATAATACTTACCCTATGTCTTTCCAATAATGGCTGAGGGCTTAGAGAAAAAATAATAAAGTGGGATGGAGCATAAAATGCACCCACAGTGTTCATAAAAAGCAAAAGAAAGCAAGATATATATCTAAAAATTGAAAAATATGGGATGGAGCGTAAAACGCACCCATACTACATTCTCTTGCTATTCATGGGATAAAAATGAAAAGAAATATATATATCCATGATTCAAAAATTAAAGAAAAATCAAAAGAAAAGAAACAGTCTAAAAATGCATGAGATTGGATTAAGTGGAAGTGTGCTTACAAATTGTCTTAAAAAACAGCTAGCAACTTTAGAATTTTAAAGTTTATGATCATTATTCTCTCTTTGAATCATGTTTAGTTTTGGGACTCTATAATCTGGATGTTGAAATTAGTAAAGTTTGGTAACTTGTTAAATTTTCAGTACATGTTTTAAAATTTGATTAACTGATATTTTGAGTGTGTGAGATATGTGATTTCTTTTGTGAGATATACCTTATGAACAATGTTGTATAATAAGATTTACCCTGTATGTGTTGCTATTAAATTTTCTTACTCTTTTCTCCTGCTTGAGGACAAGCAAGGTTTAAGTGTGGGGGAATTTGATAAGTGTCTAATTGATGTATTATTTAGTATATATTTTGTGTGAATTTAAGTAAGTTAAGTTTGCAAATGTGTTTGTATTTCATGTATTTGTGTTAGTTTATGTATTTTTTTGTAGGCTGAATTAAGTGTAAAAGTGAGAAAAAAAGCATAAATGGGGAAAAAAATAAATTAACTGGAGTAGAGGCAGAATAGGACTAAAACAAGAATTATGACTCGTGAAAGTGGATCACGAGTCGTGAATGCCTAGGAAGAAGTCAGCAAGAAAAGAAAGAAGAGCGAAAGAGAAAGAGAAGGAGCTGTGCGGAGTAGGACCACGAGTCATGAAACTCAATCACGACTCGTGACTATGCAGAGAGACCAGCGCAGCCAAGCAAGAAAAGAGAAGAGTGAAGGAGCAAGGCTCACGACTCGTGAAAGACCATCACGAGTCTTGAATGGATAGGAAGAAAACAGAGAAAAAGGAAAAGGGAAGAAGAAAAGGAAAAGAAACCGAGACGTGAGCCAAAATCACAACTCATACGCAGGATCACGACTCGTGAAAGGCCAGAGAGAAGCAAAGGCAAGAAAGAAGAAAAAAGAAGGAAAAAGCGAGTCCGTGTTCTGTCACGAGCGCGACATCAATCGCGATCATGATAGAAGTAGCCGTTGGGCAGTTTTTCCTTCAAAAGTCATCTGAAAAGGAACCTCTCTCTCCCAACAATTGCAACCATTTGAAGGGACATTTCCAAGGGACACAATCTTTAGAATTTTATAAATAGCAACTTTAACTGTAAATTGAGGGAGTGTAATTTAAGTTGGAATTTTTATTAAGTAATTTTTCTGTAGTTTGAAGAAGAGTTTCTCTTAGTTAAAGTTCTAAATATTTTTTCATGTTTTGAAGAAGAAGATTAAGGAGAGGGAAAATTTATTACAAGGCCTTGAGGAATGTGCACAAGTCATCTTTTTCATTAC
Organism: Excoecaria cochinchinensis; assembly: GCA_947683425.1. Taxonomy (NCBI): domain Eukaryota; kingdom Viridiplantae; phylum Streptophyta; class Magnoliopsida; order Malpighiales; family Euphorbiaceae; genus Excoecaria; species Excoecaria cochinchinensis. Next base: position 3,681,284 of record CANTUQ010000104.1, on the reverse strand, counting down.
TCTTATATATTATTTCTTCTCTGTAAATTGAATGAATGTTATTTAATAGAACTTGAATATTATTATTATTTTCTATTCCCATCTTAATTAGTAGTCTTTTAATTTAGAATTTTCTATTAGTATTTTATACATGATTATTATGAGTATAAGTTTTGATATGAGTTTAAATAACTTATATTTAATCTATATTTTAAGTTGAAAATAATGCTTATGTTTAGTTATATGTGTTAGATATAGGTATGTTTTATGTTTTCGGTTGAGTTTTTGTGTGTGTAGGAGAAAATGGAAAAATTGGAGAGAATGGAGAAGATTGGAGAAAAAGGAGTAGAAACAAGCCAAAGGAAGAATTCCTTCTGTCGCGAGCACGATAGGGATCGCCAGCAGAAGAGGAAGAAAAGAAGAGAAGAAAAGTAAACAAAGGAAAGAACCGTTCTGTTGCGTGAGTGCGATAGGACGCGCCTTTGAAGTGAGCGTAGGAGAAGGAGCAGGGCGCAGTCGTGAGCAAGGCCGATGTCGCGAGGTCACGACATAGCATGGAGGAAGATGCCGCTAGGAAAGTGGAGCGACAAGTTAGGCGCACTCTGTCACGAGCGCGACGATGAGGTTCGTTAGACACAAATTTTAAAGTTTCACTTTGAAGGGTCAGGTCTTTCCATCAACAATTGCAACCTTTATGATGAGATAACTCAAGAGACATGTTCAGAGAATATAAATTTCATTTTATAACTATAATTAGGAGTTGAACATTTTTTATTAAGTAAAATTTCTGTAAGTTTAGAACAGTTTTTTTTTTAGTAAATTTGCTTAAGTTATAATTTATGTTTTGAGAAGAAGACTTTTGCAAGGAAGAAGATTACATTTGGTGAAGTGAAAAAGGGTTGAGAGATCTCCTTCTTTTATTTCTTATCTTTCTCTTCTTTGTAATTATTATATGATGTATTTAAGAACTTGAATATTTTAATACTAAGTTTCATTATTCAATATCATTTGGTACTTTTGTATGTTGAATTTCTATTGGTAATTTATGCATTGATCTTTATAAGTTTGACTTTAGTCGAGAGATAAATTCATACTTAAATCTAATAGTTATTCATTATTTAATCATTACTGGAGAGATCATAATGTTTAATTGGTTGCTATAGGTTGTTTTCTATTCTTGAAATATGCATGTATAACACTCTAAGTCTTAGATGAGAATTGGGATTCAGAATTACATATGCATGTTTTAGGAAATCCTATTTATGTCGAGAGAGTAAGTAGGAAATTTATTCAACTTGGCTTGCATGACAAGAATACTTTAATCAATAAAAATAGTCAATTCAAGTTCCATTTTTATACTCGTCATCATCCATCATTTTATCTTCTTTGACTATCAATAATTAGGCTTAATTAGTTTATATGTTAGAGTGGTTTTAAATCTTCTTAACCATTATTTGATCATTGTAAACAAGATTAAAATTAAGTAGTAATAGTGTGCAAATTCACATTCCTCGTGGGATCGATATGTTAAGGACTATTTCGATACACCGTTTACTTGCTGAAAATTAGCACCTATAAAATATGCTAACATGTTTTTGGCGCCGTTGCCGGGGAGCGTTGATTTTTGCCATTGTGAAACTTGATTTATGATTTTGGATTACAATATTTTCTTTTGTTTTAATTTGTTTGTGTGTTTTAGTTTGACTTTGTGTTTGGTTTTTGTTTTTACAGGATTTAAAAGTTCATGCCCAGAATAAGAAGTTCACAAGAAGAACTTGAACCATTGAATCGTGAAATTGAACGAGTTTTGTTAAGTAACCGGAAATCCAACAGAAAAAAGAACAAGAATAAGAGACCAATTATCATGGTTGAAGAAGGAAATCCACCTAGACTAATGGACTTTGCCACCCCAGCATTGAGTGGTGCTCAACAAGGAGTGGTAAGACCTACGGTAAATGCTAACCAATTTGAGATTAAACCTTCACTTTTACAAATGATTCAAAATAGTATTCAGTTTTACGGTTTGGCAAATGAGGATCCCAATGCTTATTTTGCAAATTTCCTTGAAATTTGTGATACTTTTAAAATCAATGGAGTTTCGGCTAATGCAATTAAGCTTAGGCTCTTTCCTTTCACTTTGAAAGATAAGGCCAAAGCTTGGTTAAATTCATTAACAAAGGGATCAATTACCACTTGGGACCAATTGGCTCAAGCTTTTCTATTAAAATATTTTCCCTTAGCCAAAACAGCCAAAATTATAAAAGATATAACAACCTTTGTTCAAAATGACAATGAATCTTTGTATGAGGATTGGGAAAGGTTTAAAGAGTTGCAAAGGATGTGTCCACACCACAACCTTCCAAGGGAGCTTTTGATGCAAACTTTTTATAATGGAGTTAACCCAACTACAAGAGGTACAATAGATGCTGCAGCTGGTGGATCTTTGATGAGAAAAAGAACCGAAGCAGCATTTGATTTATTGGAGGAAATGTCAATGAACAATTGCATGTGACCTACTGAGAGAGTAAGGGATTCTAATTCTTCTAATACTAAGGGAGTGCATGCAATTGATTCTGCAGTTGCCTTGCAAGCTCAAGTAGAAGCTTTAACTTATAAACTTAATAGTTTAGGCGTGGGAGGAAATAAACAAAATAGTTGTAACATTTGTGGGCAACTAGGACATTCTAGTGAAGGGTGTAATTTGGGAGTAACAAATAATGAAGAGCAAGTTAGCTTTGTTCAAGGTCAAGGGCGTGGGAACCCTTATTGAAACACTTATAACCCTAGTTGGAGGAACCATCCAAATTTTTCATGGGGAAATAATAGCAGCAACCAAAATAGAAGTGTAAGTTTTCAACCAACTCAAGATAGGTTTGGAGCCTTAGAAGTCAAGATGGATAGGTTTTTAGAGGGGATTAACATGAAGTTTAACTCACAAGAAGAGAACCAAAAGAGCTTGGAGATAAAATTTGATCAAATTACAAAGAACCAAGCCGCAAGCATCCATAATTTAGAAGTGCAAATATGGCAAATTGCCAAGGCTTTACCTCTAAGAATGCAAGGGAATTTACCAAGCAATACGGAGGAAAATCCAAGGGAGCATCTTAAAGCCATCAAATTGAGGTCAGGTAAATCCTACACTAATGAATTTGTTAATACTAATAAGAGTGGAGATGTGCAGGAAAATGGGGAGTAGAATGACCATTCTGTCGCGAGCGCGACACCTGTCGTTAGCGTGATAGAGGAGAGAATGGACAATGTCGCGAGTGTGGGACCCTTCGCGAGCGTGATAGCAGGAGGAGAGTCTTTTGTCGTGATCACGACACCTGTCACGGGCGCGACAGAAGGGGTATCTGAGGCAAATTCTCCTAAAGTTTTTCAACCTCTTCATCCATTTCCTCAGCGACTCAAGCAACGACATCAAGATAAGCAATTCCAATATTTCCTTAATAAATTAAAGCACTTGCACAAAAATTTAAATTTTATTGAGGCTAAACACAAATTCCTAATTATGCAAAATTTCTTAAAGATTTAATTTCTAAGAAAAGGAATTGGGAAGACATATCTACTGTGGCATTAACTGAAGCATGTAGTTCTAGAATCTCTAATAATTTGCCTACTAAGCTTAAAGATAATGGGAGTTTAACTATCCCTTGTACTTTAGGGGATGTTGAGTTTCCTAAATGTTTTTGTGATATAGGGGCAAGTATTAATCTCATGCCATTGTCTATCTTTAAGAAATTAGGATTGGATTATGTTAAGCCTACATCAATGGTATTGCAATTGGCTGACCAATCAATTAAGAAACCATTTGGAATTGTTGAAGACGTGCTTGTGAAAGTAGATAAATTCATATTGCCTGCTGACTTTGTTATATTGGATTTTGCTTATGACGTGAAATGCCATTTGATATTAGGAAGACCTTTAATGAGAACTGGTAGGGCTGTAGTTGATGTATATGAAGGCTCTTTGGTGTTGCGAGTAGGGGAAGATAATGTAGAATATCACATGGATAGAGCACTAAAATACCCCATGGATGAAAATTTATGCATGAAAGTTGATATTGTTGATGCATATGTTGTGGAAGTAATGGAAAGTACAGATCATGATGAGGAAAGTAATGAAGATAAAGTTCATGAAGAGGTGGAACAAGAAAGCTCAGGGCCAGAAACTTTATTCAGAAATGAAGCACCTTTACCTCCTAATGTGGAATTAAAAGAACTACCTAGCCATTTGAGGTATGCATTCCTTGGCCCTAATCATACTTTGCCTATCATTGTGTCTAACAAATTATCTAATGAGCAAGAGTCTTCATTATTAGATGTTGTTAGAAAAAGGATAAAAAGTATTGGTTGGCAAATTTCTGACTTAAAAGGAATTAGTCCTAATGTTGTCATGCATAGGATTAACATGGTAGATGAGTGTAAACCAAAAGCGGATAGACAAAGAAGATTAAATCCAAATATGCAAGAGGTAGTTAAAAAAGAAATTATTAAATTGCTTGATGCTGGGATTATCTATCCCATTTCGGATAGTGCTTCGGTGAGTCCCATTCATTGTGTGCCAAAGAAAGGGGGGATGACTGTAGTAAAAAATGAGAATGGGGATTTAATTCCTACTAGAACCACAACCGATTGGAGGGTGTGCATTGATTATAGGAAGTTAAATTCAGCCACTAGAAAAGACCATTTCCCTTTACAATTTATTGACCAAATATTAGAGAGGATAGCGGGTCATTCTCATTATTGTTTTCTTGATGGTTATTCGGGTTATTTTCAAATTTTTATTTACCCTAGTGACCAAGAAAAGACTACTTTCACTTGTCCTTATGGGACTTTTGCCTATAGGAGAATGCCTTTTGGGCTTTGCAATGCCCCAGCTACTTTTCAAAGATGCATGACTTCTATTTTTGGGGACATGATAGAAGATATCATGGAGGTTTTCATGGATGATTTTTCAGTCTATGGTGATTCATTTGACCTCTGTTTGAAAAATTTAGATAGAGTTTTGGCTAGATGTGAGGAATCTAATTTAGTTCTAAATTGGGAAAAATGCCATTTTATGGTAGAAGAAGGTATAGTTCTTGGGCATAAGATTTCAACAAAGGGGATAGAGGTGGATATAGCAAAAACAGAATTGATAGAAAAGTTACCTCCACCTACTACAATTAAGGGTGTAAGATCTTTTCTATGACATGCTGGTTTCTATAGGAGATTCATTAAGGATTTTTCTTTGATTGATAAACCTTTAACTAATTTATTGATAAAGGATGTGCCTTTTGAATTTTCAAATGAATGCATGAATGCTTTTAATACTTTAAAGGAAGCTCTTGTAAGTGCACCTATAATCACTTCTCCTAATTGGAATTTACCATTTGAAATTATGTGTGATGCAAGTGACTTCGCAGTTGGATGTGTATTAGGATAAAGACAAGGTAAGCATTTGCATGTGATTTATTATGCTAGTCATACTTTATCACCTCCTCAAATTAATTACAGCACTATAGAAAAAGAGATGTTGGCAGTTATATATGCATGTGACAAATTTAGATCTTACTTTTTAGGGTCTAAAGTCATTATATATACTGATCATGCAGCATTGAGGTACTTGTTTGTAAAGAAAGATGCTAAACCTAAGTTAATTCGTTGGGTTTTGTTGTTGCAAGAATTTGACCTTGTCATCAAAGATAAGAAAGGAACTGAAAATTTAGTAGCTGATCATTTGTCAAGGTTAGAAAATAATGAAGGCCCTATAGGATATAGCATTGAAATAAATGACCCCTTTCCGGATGAGTCGTTAATGTCAATTGAACAAATGCATGTACCTTGGTATGCAGATTTTACTAACTATCTTGCTGCTGGGATTATCGCTAATGGTTTGACATGGCAACAAAGAAAAAGTTCTTTAATGATGTCAAAAATTATCTTTGGGAGGAACCTTATTTATTTAAAGTAAGTGGAGATGGTCTTATACGTCGATGTGTGAGTGAGGAGGATTATGTGAACATCTTAACACATTGTCATTCTGCTTTATATTCGGGTAATAATGGTGCTAATAGGACAGCTTCTAGAGTGCTTGAATGTGATTTCTATTGGCCTACTTTGTTTCATGATGCTAGAATGTTTGTTGCTAAATGTGATAAGTGTCTAAGGGCTGGTAGTATTGGTAAGCGTGATGAAATGCCTTTGAATTTTGTTTTAGAAGTTGAAATTTTTGATGTGTGCAGTATAGACTTCATGGGTCCTTTCCCTACATCTTTTTGTCAAAACTATATATTGGTTGGGGTAGATTATGTGTCAAAGTGGGTTGAGGCTCAAGCATTGCCAACCAATGATTCAAAGGTGGTGATCAAGGTTTTGAAGAAGCTCTCTACAAGATTTGGAGTGCCAAGGGCCATAATAAGTGATGGAGGTAAGCATTTCATTAATAGTTCTTTTGATTCGTTATTGTATAAATATGGAGTGCATCATAGAGTAGCTACTCCTCATCATCCTCAAACAAGTGGCCAAGTAGAGGTTTCCAATAGAGAGCTTAAATGGATCTTAGAGAAAACAGTCTCTAATTCTAGGAAACATTGGGCACATAAGCTTGATGATGCTTTATGGGCTTATCGCACTGCTTTCAAAACACCTATTGGGATGACACCTTATAGGCTAGTATATGGTAAGGCATGTCATTTACCTGAGAGTTAGAGCATAAAGCTCATTGGGCAATTAGGACTTTGAACTATGATCTTAAGGATGTTAGTATCAACAGGTGTGTACAATTGAATGAGCTTGATGAGTTACGCCTTCTTTCTTATGAAAATGCAAAAATTTATAAAGAAAGATCCAAGAAGTGGCACGATGCTCATATTCAATATAAGACTTTCAAGGTTGGAGATAAAGTCCTCTTATTCAATTCTAGATTAAAGTTATTTCCTAGGAAATTGAAATCGAGATGGAGTGGTCCATTTGAGGTGGCACAAGTTTTTAACCATGGCTATTTAGAGCTAAAGAATAGTAAGGGAGAATTATTTTAAACAAATGGTCAAAGATGCAAAGTCTATTTGGAGGAAACTTTTTATGGAAGAGAGGTTTCTTATATCTGTTTAAACATAGTTTAAAAAGTTACTTGTCATGTCTGTTTATTTTTGTATTTAGTATAAATTTAAGTTGTTTTGTATATTACTAATTAGATTCTAGTATGTTTTGGTTTTAAAATATATATATCTTACTAACATTGTTTGTTTTTGTTTCCATAGGATGTTATAGATAGTGAGGAATTTACCTTATCAAAGTATAGTGTTGTTAGGATTAAGTAGAAATTTTGTTCTTTTAATGTTCCATTTTGTCGCGAACGCGACACTAAAGTTTTTTACTATTCGGGATTTGTATCTGTTGTGAGCGCGACATCGGCGCGGGCGCGAGAGAGTGGTGAGGAAAACTTTTATCGCGACATCGCGATGGGTTCGCATTATTTGGATTTGAATTGTCGCCTCTGTCGCGATCGCGAAAATGTCGCGAGGTCATGACAAAGCACGGGATTTGAAAATTTTTACAATTCAAACCGTTATAACCCTACTTTTCACTCCCCTTTAATTGTTTTAAGCCCTAACTTCAGTTTTTTCTTTTCATTTTCATGTATGTCTCTTGCGTTTCCTTCTTTTTCTTTTTAATTTCTCTCTTCTTTTGCTCTCAAGAATCGTCGGTTTCCATTTTTGTTTTGCCCTTCTCTCTTGTTTGTGAGTTTTTTATAGTAGAATTTCTTTGTCCTTCTTTAACAACCAAGATGGTGTGTACAAAACAAGTGGCTGATAAAGGGAAGCAAGCGGCAGCAGAATCCAATGAGCGCCCAGATCTTGTGCGTCTTCAAAACCGGTTTGAATGCCCTTTCCCTATAATTTCTGCGGAGGAAGGTGAGAAATTTGAATATTTTAACAAGAAAACATATGTTGGCATGTAGCCTGTAGATTTCAACCCGTTAAATACTTTAGGCATCACTGACAAATTTGAAAAATATTTGAAATACATGAAATGGGGGAAATTTGTGAAATGGGATCGTCCTATTAACAGTGCTTGGGCCCTTGAGTTTTTTGTTACCCTTGAGTATGTTGATAAACGTCAAACTCAATTAAAATTTAGACATCGGGGTACTGAATATGTTTTTAGGTTTCAAGAAATGCATGATTGGTTTGGGTTTCCTCTAAATGGGAAGATTTTTGATCCACATTTGTTTGATCACCATGCCGAGAGCATCATATGACCATAATACGGTGAAGAGTACGGTGCTCTCGTCGCAAGGACTAAGCTTTTATTTGGGCCGGCAGGTAATCCGGGTTCTATGAACGAGGCTTAGATCTGGAGCCTAGGGGCGATGGTAGCTGCCCGGTGCCTCAACATTAGCCACGAGATTGTGGCTAATCTGGTTTGAGTCTCATGGGGAGCAGCCCCTATGGTATGGGCAGAAGGAGTGGTGACCAGACTGCTGCTACACTTGGGAGTCCACCCAAACAGTTTTGGTCCTCCACTAGTTGAGAGTGTGCATGTAGATGCTTAAGCAGCTCTGACAATGGGTATCATTGCATCAGTGGGTGATCGAACGGAGGAGTATCGGTTGCTGTCTATACACGAGACTAGGCGTATGTTAGGCCTTCCTTCACTCTAGCCAATAGAGGAGGAGCCTCAGATGGAGGAGCAGCCTCCACAGCAGCCGGAGAACTAGGAGCCACAGCCCATGCAGATGCCCCCACAACAATCTCAGCCAAAGGAGGAGTAGCCTCAGACACCATTTGATATGGGCATTGAGTTCAGCATGGATGAGCTGATAGTCACTCCTCCGGCATAGAGGGTTCAGAGCCCTACTCCACCTCCACCATTATGGGTCCAGCAGTCCGTACTCTAAGAGACTTGGAGGTTCCACCCATACAGCAGATAAGGGTACCCGGGGGCATCTACCTCCACGGCACGTCCCCAGAGCGCAGAGCAGAGCTAGCACCTTCCATTCCATCGCCACCACCTCAGCCGGCCCAGCCAAATCTCATTACGGCCATGACCTCTATCTTCAGTGGCATCGAGCATTGACAGGAGGAGAGAGACTGAGACCTCTTTCAGTGTCTTGATCGGTATGAGGAGAGTGACCGGGTCATATTGGAGCACTTGGGCCAGCAGGAGAGTGTCATAGAGGAGCAAGGGAGGCTCAGAGAGTAGATACGGCTATCCAGATGGTGGATGAGTCTGTCAGCACCCTCAAGTTCTGGATAGAGGTTTTGGAGGGTGCTATACCGCCTATATCTGCATCCATCAGGGAGTTTCGGGAGCAGACGGAGACCAGTCTCAAGAGCATCAGGGACAGGGCAAGGGATCAGACCACGAGACTGTCGATGGCCTTCATAGAGCTGGGGGGCATAGTCGGAGATACCTTGGAATTCATTGGGGTTTGGACTGAGCCTTTCCTGGATGGATATGCTCAAGTCTAGTTCTAATAGGCCACCCTAGCAGCAGGACAGCCAGTATCCACACCGATCGTTGTCCCTCCATGTTTCGATCCAGGGGCCAGGTCCTCGGCACCTCCCAGTCGGTCTTCTACCTTCAGAGCCAGGCCATCCGTATCTTCGTTTCATAGTTAGCCGATACATATATCAGATGACGAGGAGGACCCAGAGGAGCCCTCAGATTATTTCCCCCTGTAGTATATTCAAGGAGTTTATTTTTGCTCTACTTGTATATATGTACAAAGTTTATGCTTTATTAGTGAAAATTTCATTTTGTTGAATTTATGTTTCATCTTGTATATTTACATTATCACTAACATCTTACTTACACTTTCCAAATGCTTGATAACACGATAATTAAGAAAGACGAAAATAAATGAAAACATAAAAAAATGTTTATGGATTTACATTTGCGAAATGAATTAATTCACAACGAATTAATAAAGTCTTTTATAACCACAGGAACATGACGCCACGTCGACCCAAGGATGGTCAGCAGTAAAGCACTAGATTAACCAGATGGTGGTTAACAAATCAGATGCAACATCAATCAAAAATCATACCTTGCAGATCAAATGGGGTCAGCAAATCAAAAGTTACACCTTGCACACCGAATGGGGTTCAGTGAGTTGAGAATCACATACTTTGCAGATCGAATGGGGGTCAGGAGTTCAAAAATTACACCTTGTAGATTGAATGGGGGTCAGCAAATCAAAAGTTACACCTTGCAGACCGGATGGGGGTCAGCGAGTTGATAATCACATATCTTGCAGATCGGATGAGGGTTAGCAAGATCATGTTATGTAGGCCCAAAAGCGGCCGGCAAGGCAAAAAACTCAATCACAGACACCGTACAAGCCTAGATGAGGCCAGCGGGACATACATGATAGAACAAATCGTTATCGAGTTATAGTTAGATACCACTACCTCTCACGACATTTAGGTACCGTGCAAGCCGAGACAAGGCTAGCGGGATGCATGCGATAGAACAAATCGCAATAGGGTTTTAATTAGAGAACACTACATCTCACAGATACAGCGTAAGCCAAGACAAGGACAGCGGGACACACGCGATAGAACAAATTGCAACCAAATTGTAGTTAGATAACACTACCTCTCTGACATTGTGCAAGCCAAGACTAGGCTAGCGGGGCACATGGAATAGAATAAATTGCAATCAAGTTTGTAGTTAGACAACACTACATCTCATCACAGTCAGATACCAAGCAGGCTGAGACGAGGCCAGCAGGATGAAGGTGGTTGAATGAATCGTGAAAGGGTTGTGGTAAAGTACACTGTAACTCTGTAGCGAGGAGTCACTAGATTGAACACAACAGCAGCAAGGTAAGGATTGCCCCAGGTACGCATTTCTTCCTTTTCTTCTCTGAATTTTGGCTCATCTAGACACTAGTGTACTAGTTTCCCAAAAATTGTGGGCAACTGTAGACACCGGGTCCTGAGGCAGTCCAGATCAGAGTTACCTGATAAAGGTATCAATGTCTGTTTCCAAGCAAATGGATGAAAGTTGTGAGTTTGCATTCTCCGCTTTTACAAGGATTGAGGATCTTTTGTGGGTGATAGGGGTCTTTTGGGAGTCAGGAGAAGTTCCTCTTTTGAGAATCTAGATTTTGCTCCACCGACGGGCGCCCGTTGCTCACGCGAATAGGTCTGTCTCTCATAGGAGCGACTCCCTTCACTCGCTTGAGAGGCCCGTCCCTCATGACGAGCGCCGACCGTCGCTTGCTTACAGAGGCCGTCTCTTGCGTTGAGCGACGCCCGTCGTTCGTGCAAGAAACGCCTGCCTCTCGCGAGTGATGGCTGTCTCTCGGCCGTGGCCCATCACCAGAAAGACCAAGAATGCCCCCATCACCGGCGCCCGTCGATCCTCCACCAATGCCCGTCAGTCATTGTTCTGCTATTGGTTTTGGCAGGATTTCCCAAATTTTCCATATCTTCTTAAATATATTTCTAGATTTTCCAAATATTTCCTAAATCTTTTCAAATATATTTTAAAGATTTCTTATATCTTCCAAATCTTTTCAAATATTTTCAAATTTATGATTTGATTTTGATAATATTCTGTAAATCATTCGGTTTGATTTCGATTTCTGAAATCTTTTTCAAATTAAAATTTTAAATTTGAATTTATTTGAATTTTTTTTCCTAAACCTATAAATAATGGATGGAGGCTCATTAATTGAGGTTAGCAGTTTTTTACAAGAAAGGATTAGCAATTTTTATGAAACAGAAGATTTTCCTAAAAAAGTTTCTTTCTTTTATTTTTATAAGATTTATATCAAATACTCTTCGAATTTATGCAAATCAGGAAGAATGAGACTAATTCGTTTCTATCCGATCTAGCCTTTTTAGCATCTATAATTGCTATCAAAACATCGAGAAAGAAATATATAATTTTATTTTCTCGATTTATTTTCGAAAACACGATTTTTGCAGCCAAAAATCACCTAAAATTATGCATCATGGATTAATCCCTATAGAACTCAAGGAACAGAAATCACGCGACATTCACCTTCAGAGCTAATATTCCGAGGGTAAACATTCTGGATCAATCTCCATTAAATTTAATCATCTCATATTGATTTTACACATAAACTTTCATTTTATTTAAAATAAAACTTTTTAGCTAGATTTTCTCTATTTTTCTGGGTCTGGGACGACTGACGGGCAGAGGACAGATCGATAGCCGTCGCTCATCCGAGCGACGGGCCGTCAAGGGCTTATACCTCCACCCGTCGGCCGGCCCAATGACACCCATCACTCACGCGTTATGGGCCATCCCTGAGCCTTTTCCCCTCCTTTTCCTTCACTTTATTTTTATTTATTCCTTTCTTTTCTTTTCCTTATTTTCATTATAAATTTTTATTGATTCATTTCTTCCTTATTTTATTTTTTATGTATATTTTATTTTAATTGTCTCACTAACATGATTTTTATTTTTGTGAGTTTTATGGCTTCTTTATTGGAGTTAGGTTATTAAAAAAGGAAGAACCCGTAATGATTTGAGAACCTTCGTTCTAGTTTATTCTTCTTCCCTTATTCCACTTTATTTTAGTTTCCATTTTTTTGTAAATATTATTTTATTCCGCTAACATGAAAATGGTTAAATATTTATACTAATTAAATTGGAGTTTCCACTAATAAAATGTGGACCTATGTCCTGTTTCTTTCATCAAATAAAATTGACACTTTAAAGTTGTTTTTGTAAGTATACATGCGAGAACCAATGTCCTCACTTCTTAACGAACATCCCGTTTCATGTATGATTCACATGCAATTTACAATGGGGGTTGTATTTTGCCCCTATTTTTGCTATAATATATTGGATTTTCGTTTATTCTATTTTAATCTTGCATCTTTACCGCTTTCGTTTATCGCTTTTATTACGTGAATGACATGCGCTTTAATTAATGCATTAAATTGTATGGGAAAAGGAGTGAAGTGTTAAATTCAAAACTCGATTATTATTTAACCAAGGTAACAATAAATGGGAAGTCCCAAACCATGTCTTGTCTTAGACTCAATGAGGTTAGAGGACCATCTCAATGTTCTATTGGGATGGGGTCTTTAAAATATCTTTTGTTGCCCAAAATAGGCCCAATTGGCATTATCTTAGGCTCTATGAGATTAGATAATCTTTCCAGTGTTTTATTGGAAAGAGGTGTCCAAAATATCTCAGGCTTGCCCAAAATAGACGCATATTCATCGTCTTAGGCTTCAAGAGATTAGAAGTTCCTCCCAATGTTCTATTGGATGGAGGTGTCCAAAATATCTCTGATTGCCCAAAATAAACACACATGCGCTGTCTTAGGCTCAGTGAGGCTAGACGACCTTTCCCAATGTTCTATTGGGTGGTGACTCCAAAACACCTCCTTGTTGCCCAAAATAGATGCCCTTCTAAATCTCTTACAAGTTTCATGAACCTCTCCCGAAAGCCCTAAAGGTGAATCTTCGGGGCACCCCGGGGTTTGGCACTGATAAGTTTAAATTAAATAATGTTTTGATGTGAATTTAGAGATTACTTTTTAGTCTAAAAGTTGTTATTTGTGTTAATTTTTGATAAAATGTCATTTGATGTCATTTGATGCAGTATTCAATTTAGCCAATTGAGTGATGAGCCTTTTTATGAGGCTTGGGAAAGATTCAGAAGATTGTTAAGAAGTTGTCCGCATCATGAAATACCAATCTACCATCTGATGCAACAATTTTATTCTGGTATTTCACCACAAACAAAATCTTTGCTAGATGCATCGTCAGGAGGTTCTTTTATGAATAGAATACTAGAAGAAGCATTCCAGCTACTGGATGAAATGGCAGCAAATGACGCTCAGTGGGCTAATCCTAGATCAGTCCCAAGAAGACAAGGAATACATAGTGTAGATAAAGTGTCAATGCTGAGGGCACAGGTGGAGTCAATGCAGAACGAGATGAAAAACTTAAGAGTGAAAAATGTAGCCTCTGTTTCTCAAGAAGATGAGTGGTATGAAAGTGGGTAATATGCTCAAGAGAGTGCAGCAATGGGAAATGTTAATGCTGTAGGGGATTATCGAAGGAATGACCCTTATAGTAACTCATACAACCCGGGCTGGAGAAATCACCCGAATTTTTCTTGGAAAGATGGAAATCAGAATGCTTCATCCTCTCACCCACCAGCAAGACCCCCTTTCAACCAAAGTACTCAGCACAATCAAGGACATTCATACCAACCCCAAACATCCAACCAATACCAAATGCCATATCCACCCCATTACAACCATGGACAAAACTTCAATCAACCACAAGCTCAAACATACCATCCACCGGGATACCCACTTAGGCCACCTATGCAAGAGAAAAAGCCAAACCTTGAGGATATGGTGGCTAGCTTCATAAACAGTCAGCAGCAATTCATGACAAATCAAGAAGCTAGGTGGAAATCTCAAGAGCAGTGGAACCGAAACCAAGATGCTTCTATGAGAAATCTGGAAACTCAGTTGGGTCAACATGCAAATTCTGTATCCTAAAGTCAGCCAGAAACATTTCCATCAAATGTGGATCGAAATCCAAAAGAGGAAGCAAAAGCAATTACACTGCGAAGTGGAAAGGATGTTGCACAAAGAGAAGATCAAGGTAAAAATTCTTCATTAGAAAAGGAGGAGCCAACACGGGCTGTAAGTAATTCTAACTCTAATTTAGAAATGAATGAAAATGCTCCTAAAAAGGACAAAGGTAAAATTATAGTGAATCCAAGGGTAGAGGATCTCGATATAAATAGACTGCCATTTCCTGCTGTTGCTAGACAAGAAAAGAAAAATGAGCAAAAAGCTAGGTTTATAGAAATGTTTAAAAAATTACACATTAATTTACCATTTGCTGAAGCTTTAGCTCATATGCCCAACTATGCTAAATTTATGAAAGAACTATGTTCTAATAAAAAGAAATTAGAAGGGCATGGAACTATTTAACTAACAGAAAATTGCAGTGTTATAATCATGAACAAGATCCCTGAGAAATTGGAAGATCCAGGTAGCTTCACTGTACCTTGTGCTATTGGTGAAAATTTTTATGGTAATGCTTTGTGTGATTTAGGTGCAAGTATAAATCTAATGCCTTATTCTATTTGCAGGAAGCTGAATCTTGGTGATCTTAAGGAGACAGGAATGAGACTCCAACTTGCGGATAGGTCGGTGAGGCGACCCAAGGGAGTGATAGAGGACCTGTTAGTGAAAGTGGGGAAGTTTATTTTTCCGGTAGACTTTGTGGTGATGGAAATGGAAGAGGATAGGAAAGTACCACTTATTGTGGGAAGACCATTTTTAAACACAGCAAAAGCTTTGATTGATGTGCATGGGCAAACCGTTACCCTGAGATTCAATGATGAAAAATTAGTCATTGGTATGAACAAAGCTCAAAGGTATCCATCAGATGATATAGAAGAATCTGCCTATTTTGTGGATACAATAGACAAGTGTGTAGAAGAGGTGCAAGAGGAAATGTTAGAAGCTGATCCGGTGAATGAGGATTTACTGCATTCTTTGGAGAATGAAAAATTGGAAGATGAGGAAGTGATTGCAGCTGTGGAGCAAGAAAGTGAAGAAGCAAACACACAGGAAGAGGGACTGAACTTAAGAAAGGGGGATATACATTCTGAACTTAACCCTCTTCCTTCACATTTAAAATATATATTTTTAGAAGATAATGCAAAACCAATAATTATTTTATCTTTATTGACAGGTTTGGAAGAAGAAATGCTTATTAAAGTACTCAAGAAGCATAAAGGAGCAATTGGCTGGTAAACTTCAGATTTAAAAGGAATCAGTCCCAGCTATTGTACACACCGGATACCTATGGAAACTGACTTCAAACCGGTGGTGCAACCACAAAGGCGGCTAAATCCAGCAATGCAAGAAGTGGTGAAAAAGGAGGTACTCAAGCTCCTTGATGTAGGTATTATCTATCCCATTTCTGATAGCAATTGGATAAGTCCAGTCCAATGTGTACCAAAGAAAGGAGGGATGACTGTTGTAGCCAATGAAAAAAATGAATTAATTCCCACACGCACAGTGACAGGGTGGAGAGTGTGCATAGACTATAGGAGGTTAAATAATGCAACCAGAAAGGATCATTTTCCTTTACCTTTTATTGACCAAATGTTGGAAAGATTGGCAGGAAATGGATTCTATTGTTTTATAGATGGATATTCAGGTTACATGCAAATACCCATAGCTCCAGAAGATCAAGAAAAGACCACATTTACCTGTCCCTATGGCACCTTTGCATACAGGAGAATGCCCTTCGGGCTGTGCAACGCACCAGCTACATTTCAGCGGTGTATGATGACAATTTTTCATGACTTCATAGAGAAATTTATGGAGGTGTTCATGGACGATTTTACCATTTATGGGAGTGATTTTTAGAGCTGCCTTAGGCATTTAGATTTGGTGTTAGAAAGGTGTAAGGAGACCAACTTGGTGCTGAATTGGGAAAAATGCCATTTCATGGTAAGGAGAGGCATTGTACTTGGCCACAAAATTTCTGAGAAGGGGATAGAGGTTGATAAGGCTAAGGTAGAGGTGATAGAAAAGTTACCACCCCCAACTAGTGTGAAAGGCATTAGAAGTTTCTTGGGACATGCAGGATTTTACCGCCGGTTTATCAAAGATTTTTCAAAAATTGCTAAACCTTTATCCAATTTGTTGATAAAAGATGCTTATTTTAATTTTGACAATGAATGTATGCTGGCTTTTCAGACTTTGAAACAGAGGCTCATTTCAGCCTCGGTGATTATTTCTCCGGATTGGAATTTGCCTTTTGAATTAATGTGTGATGCTAGTGATTTTGCAGTTGGTGCAGTACTGGGGCAGCGAAGAGAGAAAGTATTTTGTGCGGTTTATTATGCAAGTCACATTTTGACAGGAGCTCAAATGAATTACACCACAACGGAAGAAGGAAGTTCTTACAATCGTGTATGCATTCGAAAAATTCAGGCCATATTTGTTGGGAGCAAGAATTGTGGTGTGGTCTGACCATGCTGCCTTGAGACACCTATTTGCAAAGAAGGAATCCAAACCAAGACTGATCAGATGGGTACTTCTACTGCAAGAATTCGACCTGGAAATTAAAGATAAGAAGGGAGCAGAAAACTTTGTAGCAGACCATTTGTCAAGACTAGAAAATGCTCACATTGAGAAAGGGGAGATTTCAGATTTATTCCCTGATGAACATATTTGTGCTTTGTTTGAAAATGAGATTTATGTTCCTTGGTTTGCTAATTTAGCTAATTTTCTCGCAGGGGGATTTATGCCAAAGGATTTCACATGGCAGCAGAAAAAGAAGTTGAAGGCCGACGCAAAGCATTATATTTGGGATGATCCTTACTTATTTCATTTGTGTGCAGATCAAGTGCTGAGAAGATGTATTCCAGATGAGGAGAAGGGTGAGATTATCACAGCCTGTCATAGTGGAGAAGCTGGTGGACATCATGGACCAAACAGAACGGTAATGAAAATTTTATCTTCTGGGTTCTATTGGCCTACAATGTTTAAAGACGTTCAATCTTATGTGAAAGCTTGTGATAGATGCCAGAGAGTAGGGAATATATCAAAGCGAGATGAGATGCCTTTGACCAATATGCTTGAGGTAGAGCTTTTTGATGTATGGGGAATTGACTTTATGGGACCCTTTTCGGTTTCCTATGGTTGTGAATATATTTTAGTGGCCGTTGATTACGTAAGTAAGTGGGTAGAGGCTGTGGCCACTAGAACCTGTGATGCCAAAGTTGTGCTTAAATTTTTGAGGAAGAATATATTTACTCGATATGGAACCCCGAGAGCAATCATCAGTGACGGTGGTAAACATTTTGTGAACCATCAATTTAAAGCTTTATTGAAAAAGTTTGGTGTTAGACATAAGGTTACAACCCCTTATCATGCTCAGGCCAATGGACAAGTTGAGGTATCCAATAGAGAGTTGAAAGCCATTTTAGAGAAAACAGTCAGTGTATCTAGGAAGGATTGGTCCCTTAAGCTAGATGACGCTCTTTGGGCTTATAGAACAGCTTTTAAGACACCCATTGGAATGTCCCCATTTGGGCTGATGTTTTGAAAGTCATGTCATCTTCCGGTCGAGTTAGAACATAAGGCAAATTGGGCTACAAAATTTTTGAACTTTGATCTTGAAGGTGCAGGAAAATGCAGGTCCCTACAGTTGAATGAATTGGAGGAGTTCAGATTTTGGGCATATAATCATGCTAAGAAATACAAAAGCGACACAAAAAAGTGGCATGATCGAAGGATAGTAAGAAAAGAGTTTGTTCCAGGAATGAAAGTTTTGTTATATGACAGTAGGTTGCGATTGTTCCCTGGAAAATTAAAATCAAAGTGGACGGGTCCTTTTGAAGTCGTCGCGGTCGAAAAGTTCGGAGCTGTTACCATCAGAAAGCTATCTGGAAGTATGGAATTTAAGGTAAATGGTCATCGTCTAAAACCTTATTTTGAAAACCACGCTGAAGGTGCAGCAGTGGCTATTTTATTGGACGAAGAATGAGGTACGTGAAAGTCTAGCTGAGACTTAAAAATCAGAACTAAATAAATTCATAAACCTTGCTATTTTTTTTTTCAATGTGTGTATTTTTAATCATTTGCATCAAATTAATGTCATTGTCATTTCATGTTGAATTTGTGTTGAGGAAGGGTGTAGAATGTGTGGAAAGAAATTTGGGGAAAACTTGTGCAATCTAAAAATTTTTTGGCGGAAAATTTCGTGCTACACGGCGGTGAAGAAATCCCTCACCGCCGTGTGAAAATTAATTTTCGAAAAAATGAGTCCAGTGGAGATTTTACACTGCGGTGAAGAAATCCCTCACCGCCGTGTTAAATTCTTATTTTTGAAAAGATTAGCCCAGTCGCGATTTACATGGCGGTGAGGCAATCTCTCACCGCCGTGTAAGGTAAAAATTTTCGTTATAAAAATTAATAACTGCCAGTTAACTTCAGTTTTAAAACACAAAAAACCAACCCCATTTCCCTCTCGCATATCTCTCTCGCCTTCCCTCTTTCTTTTTCTCTTATTTTCTTAAATCAGTGGGTTGTCTTCCATTTTTCGTGGGTGAATTTGTCCATCAAGCATAAATTCTGCATAATTAGCATCCAATCCAAGTAAGTTTTGTCTCTCTTTTTACTTTTATGTTAAAATTTTCTGTCATTTTAAATTTTAGGGTGTGTAAATTCAATTTCATTCTGTTCTTACTTCTTTTATTTTTTTTTATTGGTGGAACTTGTGTTTTGTTGTGTGATTATGAACTGTTGATGCTGATTAATCACTTACGGGTTAGGAATTACAGTAAATTCCGCTTGTTGTACATTTAGAAATTCATGCCTACCAAGTGTTTGATAAAATACTTAAATGAATGAATTTCATTTCCTTGTTTGCTGAAATCATGTGTTTTTGTGTTTTCATTGTGTGATTGTGGGTTCTTGATACCCTGTGCTTAATGTTGGGGTTAGGAATTACAGAATTGAGTATATTGGATTTGTCAAATTTTCTGCCCACCAAGTGTTTGATATAATGTCTGAGTGAGAACGAATTTTCGATTTTTTGTTTTCTTGGTTCCAGAATTTGTTCTTTTAGTTTTGCAATTCTGTTGGCTTCCATCTATTGCTCTTGAACATGTATTTAACTCTTGATATATTGTGAAGTTCAATTGGAAAAGATGCAGTTGGGGATACAATCTTATTCTGAAAAAAGAAAAAAAAATCAGTGTGGATAACTATAAACATATATTACTGGGACACTTGCTTGACGAATTGCACGTTATAATTGCAAAGGATAAACTCATTACAACTAGGACAATTTTTTTTTATATGCTGAATGTGCCAATTGAGAATGCAGTGGAGTTAATTTTCAAGCACTTAGACAATTAAATCCATGAGACATGCAGATTGTGATTTTTCGTAATTCTGATACTGGTTGTTAGTGAAATACATTACTTGATATCTTGTTGAATTGAGTATATTTAATTATTGTTGCAGTGACTAATTTGAGTGCCTTCTTGATTCATGCAGTGGCCCCTAAACGACCCAGAACAAGTCAAGCATCATCTTCTCAAGGAAGAAGCGATTCGGTACCTTCGTGGGTACCTACTCGATGCCGTCCCGCATACAAGGACTTCACTGCTGCAACCTATGTCCCCTCCACTTTTCTGGACTTCACTTCTTTAGGGAACGTGGACATTAGAAATGAAATTGAGGGGTTGATCGATGGGATCGGGTGGACAGATTTTTTTACAAAGAAGGAGAAAGTATATCCACACTTGACTCGAGATTTCCTTGCAACAGTAACATGCAAGATCGATACAGATGACGAAGAAGATATTGGTGAGGTAATTTTTTGGCTGAATCAGATGAAGTACACTATGCCCTTTCATGATTTTGCGGAGGCACTTGGATTTCCAGTTGATGGTGCTCGTTATATAAATGATTTGGACAAGCAAACCATATGGGCAGCAATCAGAAATCCCATCACCGCCACCAGATATGTGACTGGGCAGTCCAAAGCCCATCATTTGAGGGATCATGCACTGCGAATTTTACAAAGGTTTTTCTCACATTCATTTTATGGACATATTGAGGCAGCAGGTGCAGTGAACCAATCAGAGGCACTATTTCTCTACTGTATGGTCCATCAGGTAAGGCTAAATGGAGCCTACTATTTGTTGAAAAAGTTTGATGACCTCCAGGGCAATCCCAAGAAAGTAAAGAAAATATCTATTGGATGGATTGCGACTGTGTTGGCCAAAAGAGTCGGCCACAGTCCCTTGGGAGATGAAGTAGGCGAGAGCACTTTGATAGACTTTAAGATGTTCAAAAACCTCAAGCTCATAGTAGACTACCACCACTTCCATCATCAGGTTAGGCTATCTACCCGGGACGAGTACTTGAGGCTTGTAGAGAGGGGCCGTGTGCAATTGCCAGCAGAAGAAGCCGACGAGTCTGAGGAGGAGCAAGAGGCGGCTGGGGGAGCAGCTGCTGGTGCTGAGCCTGCTGCCGCTGGGGCCGTTCATGATCTCACGCATATTACTGTTCAGTTAGGGGCACTACAGACTGGACAAGATCAGATTTTGCACCGTTTAGCAGTGCAGGAGCAGCAATTACTCTTACAGTCACTGAGTTTCTCCAAGATAGAGCGCGCCATAGCCCTTGCTCGGGAGGAGCAGGAGCATTTTTTTAGAACGATGATGGACCGCTTTCCACCGCCACCACCTCCACAGGACTGATTTTCTGGGAGTTCTCTGATCTTTTATTTTGCTACTTTTATTATTTTTGGTTGCTTGAATTACTTGCTGGGGACAGCAAGCTTTTAAGTGCGGGGTAGCTAGTTTGTGTAACTTTGATGTGACTAACCCTGCAGTACTTTAGTAAGCTTAATTTTAGTATTTCTTTTGAGTAAGTTTAATTTGATATTAGTAAGTTTTAATTTTATCAAAGCTTAATATTATTATTTCTTTTGCCTTTATATTTTTGAAGTTATATTTTATGCTTTTTGATAATGGTTTCTTTAGTTAGTTGTTTAAGTTGTATTTTGTGATTTGAGCTCATCAATTTGACTCATGCTTAGCTTAACAAGTTTTTATTCCAGCTCAATTGTTAATCTTGAAAAGGTCATTCAGAGCACTTAGTCTGCAAGAGAGTAAGATTCTGTCCTAAAGTTATTTTTCTTAACAATTTTCAAAGTAGAAATATACAATTGCAATTTCTGTGAATTGTGCACCTAGGCTAGCTTTTACAAGTAAAGAAAAACCAGCATGAAATCTTTTGATCAGAAAATTTTTAGAACACTAGAACTGTAACAACCCAAATAGGGCCTGGTCGGAATTTGTGTTATAAGTCGGATAAGTGAGGGTATTTTCGTAATTTGGGTAAGAGGAATTTTGGTTAATAAGGGAGTTTGTGTTAAAGGAATTAAATAATCAAGTGATTAGTAAGGAATATTATGGTGTGAGTGTAGTATGGTGCATAGAAGATATTTTTGTAAGAAAAGCTTGTGTGTGTTTAGTGTATGGTGCCAAGAGTGGATGAGTTAAGATTGATGGCTTGATTCTCTAAGAAGGTGACAAGTGGCAAGGGTTGGTGAGCATTGAATGGAAAGTAGGAGAGAGGAAAGGGAGGGGCAGAATTTCCTAGCTTCCCGTGGAAGCTAGCTCATTTCTTCCTCTTTTCTTCTTCTTTCCCGTTCTCTCTCTCTTGCTTGTCCATTTTTGCTGCTCTCATCTCTTTTCTCTTGTGCTTTCTTGGAGCTTTGAGTGGGATCCTTGAAGGTTTGAGCTGGAAGCGTTAAAGGTAAGTGGTTGAGTTCGGATTGGGGCCTCGTATTTGTTTCTTGTTCTGTGATTTTTGGTTTTGATTGTGTTTGGGTCTGATTTGAGTGTTTGTGGCTGGGTTTTTGTGCAAGAATCGGAAGAGAGAAGGAAGAGCAAAGGCAAAGATAAAGTGGATTCGTGAGGAGTTCCGTTGAAGCTGCGATTTCCAGGTTTGGGAGTTTAATTGATGATGTATGGGAGTCTGATTTGTAGTGCTTGAGTTGGGTTTAAGTGCATGTAAGTATTGTGAGCTGTGTTGTGGATTGTGGTTTTTCCCTAATTTACTCCTTGGATCAACTCTAAGTGGTGATTGCATGTGATTGGTAATCTTGAGTATTTTATGAATGCATGTTTAAATTGTATAGTGACTTATAGTGAAATGCAAGTGATATAGTGACGATGTTATGCGTTTTCAGAATTTGAGCATGCCCTGTTAGTGTATTTGAGTTTGATGGTGAGTGATTTCTTGTGGAAATTATAGTTGATTATAGTGTAAATGTGTTTATGTGGCTTGTGAGTGATGCGGTGATGTGCTGGAGGTATGAGGTAAGTGTTTGTGTTTCTTGTTTGCATGTATGGAGTTTCGTGTGTGAAGTTGAGAAGGGAAAAGAACAGAATTGGGCGAATCTGGGTTCTGTCGCGATCGCGACAAGTGCCGCGATCGCGACAGAAGGCGGTCTTGGCCCCTTGTTCTTGAAGAGCCCTCTGTCGCGATCGCGATGCTTGTCGCGAGCGCGACAGAGAGCTCGGTCGCGAAAACCTCCGCGCGGGTGTGCTGCCGGGCGTGCGCGCGAGGAGGAAGGAACTGGTCACTGCCGCGATCGCGACACTAGTCGCGAGCGCGAAAGAGCTCGGTTCCGAGAAATTTTGCCGCGAGTGCTTCGTCGCGAGGAGGCCCTTTGGCGCGACCTCGCGAGGAAGTACCCCGTGCTCTGTCGCGAGCGCGACACTTGTCGCGATCGCGACAGAGGCCCTTTCCGCTTGCCTTGTTTTCTGAATGTGTTTCGTTTGTTCCGCTTTGCACGGTTTCTCACTATTGCATGGTATATGTGTGTGCTTTTGACTAGTGATATTATTGTACTAGTGTCCTTTATATGGATTTATATTATATAAGAGTCTTAATTTGAATATTGTTTTTGTTATGTATTGTCTTGTGAGTTGTTGTGTTGTCGAGCCTGAAGTGTCAAGGTATAGGGTAATTAAGCATGCTTAAGAAGGGTTAGTGTTCAGCTGTTCTGTCCGCCCCGTTTGGGCGAAGCGGTCGACCTCCGAGATGGTCATCAATCGTGTAGTGATAAAATGTTTTGAGACTCTGGTCTCTCGCGCTACCTTCGGGTATTAAAGTGTTTTTGAGGCTTCGGTCTCCCGTGCCGTGTTCCCGTATCCTCAACCATTGATTTCAGGCTATTGTGTGAATTGTCTTGCATTGATAAAGTGAGTGTTCTGATTGTAGTGTGATTTCCGAATAGTGTAATAGTTTAGTGCATTGCGTTATATTATCCTGATTATATTTATTTATATCTCTGTACTCTGATGCTCTAGGATTTATGTATATTAGTGCATGTTTCCTTGTATAGTGTTCTGTTGTGTTTGTTTCTCCCCACTAAGCGTTATTGCTTAGCACGGGCTTTTATCCCGTGCAGGTAGCGTGAAGGATTTTGGGAATGCTCGAGTCGTGCATCTGCAGGCAGGCCACATAGGAGTCAAGTTTATTATTTCTTTTTTTTGTTTCCTGATGTAATTCCTTTTGTATATGGATTATTTCTGTAAAGGATTTTAAAATTGTAATCTTTTTGGAATATTGTATTTATAACTCTATATCTTAATTATGTTGAAGTATATTTCTATTATATGGTTATTGAATGCTTCCACTTTGCGCATGTATGCTTCCGCTGTATGCTTTGTCGCGTCGTGAGTGAGTGTCGTGCTGTAGCGCGCCCGACGGTGCCCTTCCAACGGGGGCGGCGGTGGGGGTGTTACAAGAACCTTCCTCATTGCCCTTCGAAACGATATAACAATTAAGGCATAAATGTTGACATTATTTAGGCATCAATTCTTTTGAGAAGCTACTTAAAATAAACTTTTTCTCACCTATTGAATTAATTCTCCATTGCTAGCTCCATTGAGCTGAATTGGTATGCTAAAAGCGTACACTGAAATTTTTCTTGTTACACACTTAATATGCCATTTAACTTAAATGCTTTTGCCTATCCCTTCTAAGAATTGGCCTATGACGCGCACCGGATCCCGAGCGCCGCCCTTTCGGACCGCCCACACGTGGGCGATCGGGGCATTTGCGGGTCCGTTGACATCTTGCGATAAATCGCAAGTGCGTCTATGTTGGGCAACAAGGAGGTATCATGGAGTCGCCACCCAATAGAACATTGGGAAAGTTACTCTCGCCTCGGAGAGCCTAAGACTGCGCTTGGTATCCATTTTGGGCCAACCAGAGGGGTCTTAGAAGGTAAACCTCTCGCCCTAAGGAGCCTAGGATTAGCGCTAAAGTCTCGTGGCACAAAAAGGTGTCTTGGAGGGTAGACCTCTAGCCTTTTTGAGCCCAAAGACCAGAGCTGGGTCCGGGATTTCTCATCTATTTCTACCTCGATTATTTTATGATCAAATTTTAATACCATTGATTCGCTCTCTCTCCACACGATGCAATTAATTGAAAGGCGCATTTATTCACATTTTGAAAGCGGTAAATGAGCAAAATAAATATCGAAAGCAATAAATTACAATAATACAAGGAGCATAATACAACTCCCTCTTGTAAATGTGCGAAGCATACATAAAACGGGTTATTCATTTAATAGTGAGAACATTGGTCCTCGCATGCATATTTATTATGAAACAATTTTGATGTGATGATTTATTTCGGTATGAAAAACTAGGACATTGGTCCCATTTTTATTTAGAAAAAATGTCAAGTTAATTAATAAAAATGTTTTTGTGATTTTCTTTTTAGCGAGCCTAAATAAAGAATTTTACAAGAAAATTATATGGCAAAATTAAATAAAATATTACAAATAAAGAAAATAAATATATGAACCAAATGAGCCTACTGGACCTCCCGATGTGCTCGCAAAAACGCCCAAGCGAAAAATGAGTTTAGACATAAAAAAATACAAATAAAATAATGTTAGTGATTAAATCAATTAAACCAATTAAACGTACAAAATAATGAATAACAAATTAAAATAAAATAAGGTGATATGAAAAAAATGATAATGGAATCAAAAATATTAACAAACAAAAATAAAATGAGAAACATGGATTATATGTGATAAATGATTAAATGATGTGATGAAAATAAAATAAAACATGTTAATTAATTAATTAATACATGTAAAAAATATGAACATGATGAAAATAATGATGATAAGTGAAAAATAATGAATGAATAAATAAACAAATGATAATAAAATCATGTAACAATGATAAAAATTAGTAAACAAAGGAATGAAAATAATAATGATATATAACAAGGTTAATTGATGTGTTCATAGTTAATACAAACTATTTACATGGCAAAAAGATTAGTTTAAATTAATTAATTATTCGCATATTAAAAATAATGAGGAATCAAAATAAATTATTTACATGTTAGGAATTAAAAAAACAATATTCACATGAATAAAAATCAAATCATATATAAACAATTAAATGGAATGAATATAAGATCAATACAACAAATGAATAGATGAAAACAATAAATAAATCAATAAAAACAATAAAATATACATGAATAAATTAAATAAAAATAAAATAAAATAGGAATGGAGCCAAGAATATTTACCCTCAGAATATTGGATTTGATGAAGGAAAAGTGATGATTTTCCGGAAAATTGCTTGAAAGAATAATCAATAAAATTAATTATCTTTGTTTATGAAGAAAAACAAAGGAATTGATTTGTATGCTTAAGATTAAAAAGAAATTGATGTCAAAATGATGATTAATTTCTTGTGTTTATGGAGCAAAAACAAAGAAATTAATTGGAATAATTAACAATTGAAAATTGGCCTTTCAATTTCAATTAAACCTTATTAATTAAAAAGAGAAAATCTGAAATTTTGGAGAGAAATCAAAGAGGAAGAGAAATGCTGGAAATTCTGATGTCAAAAAAAAAATAGTAGTGGAGGCTCCCCTTTTTTTGATTCATCATAAAGTATTTAAAGAATAGAAAATGTTGCCCTAATTTAATTAAGGAAAACAAACCTAATTTTATTCAAATTCCTTCATTTTTGGGGATAAAATCAAGTTTTATTAATTAATAATCTATAAAAAATATTTTGGAATTTTATTTAAAGTCAAAAACCCTTAATTTTGGGATAAAAACGGATTTTTGGGTGAAAAAATCGGAAAAAAGGCTGAAAAAATGGAAAATAGGGTAACAGACCCTATACCGACGGCCAGGATGCCCGTCGCTATAGAGTGGCGGGCGTCGGAGCGGCAGCCAGGCGAGAATCGCGCGCGATCCGCGCGCTGGCGCTCGCGCACAAGCGCTCCGTGCGGCGCTCAGCGTGCGCGATGCTGCGTGCGCCTTTAGCGACGCACAGCATCGGCGACGCTGAGCGTCGCCTTTGCGCTCGCTGCGCGATGGGCGCCTGGGCGCCTGCGCGCTGGGCGCCCAGGCGCCTGCGAGCTGGGCGCCAGCGCGCTGCCGCGCCCGACACTCGCGGTCCGAAAATATTTTTTTTATTTTTTTTATTTTTTTATTTTTAAATTATAAATTGACTAAAAACACTATAATTTTAAGCCCCCATTTTTTAAAATTAATTTTTTAAACATTTTTTTATTATTTTCTAATTTTTCACTCTAAAATGCAAATTTGACGAGAAAATCATCACTTTTAACCTTTTAAGCCTGTGAAGGCAATTATCATCATTGGGTAACTTCGATCTAGGCTGACTCAGGACCCGGTGTCTATAGTGGCCCCCAGTTTAGGGGAATCTAGTACACTAGTGTCTAGGTGAGCCTAAACTCAAAGAAGAAAAGGAAAGAGACGCGTACCTGAGGCGTCGATCTTCCTGCTTGATGGAATTGTAATGATAGTTGTTGCTGTCTTTTGGTTGTAACAGGTAATGCTGTGGTCGTGCCAACCTCTTGTGGGTTGTGCCGCCATCGTGCTAAACGCTGTGAATTTTGGTAGTGTCGTGGTCGTGCCAACCTCTTGTGGGTTGTGCTGCCATCGTGCTAACCGCTGTGAATTGGTAGTGCCGTGGTCGTGCTAACCTCTTGTGGGTAGTGCCGCCATCGTGCTAACCTCTGTGAATTGGTAGTGCTGTGGTCGTGCTAACCTCTTGTGGGTAGTGCCGCCATCGCGCTAACCGCTGTGAATTGGTAGTGGCGTGGTCGTGCTAACCTCTTGTGGGTAGTGCCGCCATCGTGCTAACCTCTGTGAATTGGTAGTGCCGTGGTCGTGCTAACCTCTTGTGGGTAGTGCCGCCATCGCGCTAACCGCTGTGAATTGGTAGTGCCGTGGTCGTGCTAACCTCTTGTGGGTAGTGCCGCCATCGTGCTAACCGCTGTGAATTGGTAGTGTCGTGGTCGTGCTAACCTCTTGTGGGTAGTGACGTGGTCGTGCCAACCTCTTGTGGGTTGTGCCGCCATCGTGCTAACCGCTGTGAATTGGTAGTGCCGTGGTCGTGCCAACCTCTTGTGGGTTGTGCCGCCATCGTGCTAACCGCTGTGAATTTTGGTAGTGCCGTGGTCGTGCTAACCTCTTGTGTGTTGTGCCGCCATCGTGCTAACCGCTGTGAATTGGTAGTGCCGTGGTCGTGCTAACCTCTTGTGGGTTGTGCCGCCATCGTGCTAACCGCTGTGAATTGGTAGTGCCGTGGTCGTGCCAACCTCTTGTGGGTTGTGCCGCCATCGTGCTAACCGCTGTGAATTGGTAGTGCCGTGGTCGTGCCAACCTCTTGTGGGTTGTGCCGCCATCGTGCTAACCGCTGTGAATTTTGGTAGTGTCGTGGTCGTGCCAACCTCTTGTGGGTTGTGCCGCCATCGTGCTAACCGCTGTGAATTTTTGAACTGTGCTCCTTTAGATGTTTGGACTGGTGTCGTCACTCGGCTTTTGTTGGTGTTCCCCGCCGATTTCTCCTGCAAGATTATATGCATAGGAATATACAAGAAATTACGTGTGCATGATATGGAATGCAAATGCTTGCAACAATGTATAGACTGTGCCCTAGGTGGTCCATGGTTCGCTGAGGTTGTAGCCTTCCTGCTCTACAATGCCCCTGAAACCTGAGGATCGTCGACAAGTTTTCTGAAAGAGACGTCCGGTATATATCCTTGCCCTCCCTGGTCAATGATCATTTACCCGGGATTCTGTTTCATGTTCTGTGTTGTATGTTACCTGATTGAAAGAAGATCATCTGAAGTAACGCCGCCTTATCGCTCTAGGCATTGAACGTCATTGTTTTAAAGGTAGTGCGTCCCTTGTGGATTTTCACACTAGCTTTTCTTTGCGGGAAATGCGTCCCTTATGGGATTTTCACACAACCCTTTGCCTAACTTTTGCCTGGAATGGACCCAACCCAATCCAGCGGCTTTTGTTTATTTTATATTTATTTTTTTTTGTAGGGCATACTGCCTATTTCCAGGTTTTCACCCTGCCTTTTGGCCTAACTTTTGCTTAGAGAGCCAGTTACGGTTTTCATCTCTAACGGCCTTCTTTGATTTGCTGCTCCCTGAGAAGTCTTCGATTTGCTGTTCCTTGAGAAGTCTTTGATTTGCTGCTCCCTGAGAAGTCTTTGATTTGCTGCTCCCTGAGAAGTCTTTTGTTGATTGCCCCCTGAGAGGTCATTGGATGGTGCTTGTATTGATGATTAAGCTGGTATGTGGATTGATGATTTGATCGATGTCTGGATTGATAATTGAATTGAGGCTTGGATATATGTTTTGATCGATGTCATCACTCGGCTTTGGCCGGTGTCCGCATCAAGCCTTTCTTTCTGCAAAATAAGGAAACTAAACTATGCAAAAATGGTGAGCATGCAAGTGAAATGCATGAGTAATGCAGGATAAAAATTCATCTATGTGAACTTGAAGATGATAGCCGGGCTAGCTGCAATTTGCGATATAATTGATGCCTTTTGAGCTGCTTTTGAATTTCATGCCCTTTGGGATTGCGAGATTCTCACCTGGTACCTGTAGTCATTATTTGAAGGTATTGCGTCCCTTGTGGATTTTCACACTAGCTTTTCTTAGTGGGAGATGCGTCCTTTGTGGATTTTCACATAACCCTGTGCCTTTATTTATTTATTTTTTTTTTTTTGCCTTGAATGGACCCAACCCAATCCAGCGGCTTTTCTCTTTCTTAATTTTTTTTGAAGGACAGACTGCCTGTTTTAAGGTTTTCACCCTATCCTTTTGCCTAATTTTTGCTTAGAGCGCCAGTTACGGTTTTCACTCTAACGGCTTTTTTTTTTTTTTTTTTTTTTTTTACGACTTGAAAAATTAGAACTATTGTCAAGGCTTCCTCAGTATCTTGTCTTCGGCTTTCACTCCTGAGTACCACAACCCCTGGACACAATTGCTTTCCCAAAATTGTCATATTGTGGGTCAGAGACTAAATCCTTGCTTCCATAAGTGCCTGCGAAAAAAAAATGATACATAACCTTCCGGTAGATAATAAAACTCAATGGCTTAAGCACCTGGTCGGCGAGAGTAGAAGCAAAGTATAGCCAGTTAGATTTTATACACTCAATAATGAATGACATCTTTTTTTTTATAAAAGAACTAGGAAATGATGAGTTAAAACTACTTCTGCTTTATGCATTTGCAAAGATTGTGTGTATTTTGGTATGATTTCTCTGTACATGATCACCATATAACATAGATTCAAAATGCAAAATTACGTTTAATCTCAGAATGGATCTTGAAAGCATCAGACTCCTGTTTCCAATCAGCCCTCTCGGGTTTTCCTGATTGGATATTTTCTCTCGAGCCTCTAATTTTTGACCAGAGTGCCTTTTTTCGGTTTTCACCCTGACGAGGCGCCCAATTTTAGCAAGGCCGCCTTTTTCCGGTTTTCGACCCGCGGGGCATTTATTCTCTTCTTTTGATTTTTAGTCTTTACCATGGACCTTCTCGGGTTTGTTGAGGCTGACTGCTTCATCGAACTTGCTTCCTTTACTGTCTGCCGAAATGCTACTGCCTGGGATAATGACTTTTCAAGAACAAACAAGTCTTCGTTTGCTAGCCTGAATTTACTTCGTTCATCCGGAATACTTGGTCTTATTTTCCTGAATACCAAATCTCACTATTTCCAGTAGGTGCTTTCTGACTTTCTTCCCGAATAATTAAGTAAATTATTTCCTGATCGATATGATTACAATAGTAATCCCATAACCTATTTTGGTCTGATGTGCTTAGCTGCTGTAAAACTGTTTCTATGACTGTCCCGGTATTGTCTTATGTGTTTAGCCGCTGTAGCATCGTTCCCATAATTGTCCTTTAAGATTTAAGTGCTGTGACAGGTAGTGCTTTTACCCCATGCCTCGAGGAATAAAGTGTAATACGTGTAAAGATTTTTGATTGCAGTCCCCTGCATGGGTCTCCTTCATAATCTTCTTGGCCTTTTCCTATCTAGCATCTCAACTGCGCGTCATTAGCTTTCCTCTCATACTGCACATCCTTTACATGAATGAACTGGGTGGATAACTTATGAATCAGTCTCTTGGTTCCTTTCAGTAGCCAAATAGAGTGACAAGGTGCAGGTATGTGTATATCCGCGAGATTTGGATAAAGCTTGGCCGCAAATTTTCCTTCTTTTAGCAAGCTTTGCTCAAATCCTGAAGTTTACACATACACGCACTTTTCTTTTTAACCATCGGGATGCCATTGGCCAACCTAGTTTGGCGTTGTGTTTCAAAAAGAAATTAGGTCTTGTTTCTACTTGCGGATCTCTCCTTTCAACCATTTCTA
This sequence comes from Excoecaria cochinchinensis, assembly GCA_947683425.1. Classification (NCBI taxonomy): domain Eukaryota; kingdom Viridiplantae; phylum Streptophyta; class Magnoliopsida; order Malpighiales; family Euphorbiaceae; genus Excoecaria; species Excoecaria cochinchinensis. The sequence continues at coordinate 3,650,048 of CANTUQ010000104.1, read as the reverse complement.
CCCACTTGGGCTTGAGTCTTCTGAGCTTCTGTGGCACCTGTCCATGATTTTGGCATAGCATGCTTAGTGGCTTCATAATCATCTTCTACCATGTCTTCACTGGTCCAGGCAAAGACTTTTTTATTTTATTTTTTTTATTCTCTCAAGTTTCAATCTCTCTTCAAGAGTCATAACAGATGCTATCAAGATTTTCTTTGGGTTCTCCCAAGTTCTGGGATTAAACGAAATAGCATTAATTGAATAAATGTCAATCATAATTATGCACAGTGAAATCACAAGAAACATCACACAAATAAACAAAAACACAAAAGCATTCCTTTTATTTCATAAAAGTAGAGTTAAAACATCATCATTAGATAGTTCAAAAATAAATAGAGCATCTAAATAGCTACATCTTTTCTTTCTCGCCAACATGGATGCTGTAGCCGACAGTCCATCACCCCCGGGAACCATTCTCTTGCCCCATCCTTTCCTCATCAATGAGACCTTGAATAAGCTTTTTTAAAATTCTGCATCTATCAGTCTTATGCCCAGTATGCTGATGGTAGGCACAATACAGATTCGATCGGTGCCTAGGGAATCCTTGGCTCTTGGCGGGTCTTGCAGGTTTCGGTTGTAGTTTCCCTTTATCGATGAAATAGAAAAGGAGCTCAGATAAAGGCTTTCCACAAATGGTATAAGAGCCTTGAGTAGTTCCTATGTTCGGAACCTTAGTAGTCCCAACACCCCCCACGCTGTTATCGTCGAGACTTGAGCTTTCCTGATTATTACCCTCAATGACGTTGCCCCCTCCTTCAAGGGCGACCGGTTGCTTGCCAATAACAAGGTCCTGTACATGAAACTTTGGGGTTTGGCTATCACTCCTCAGATATCTAGCGTGCCGACGACATTTCCTATGCCCTCGACTTCTGGTTGGGTTAGCTAACCATGAGCGCAGGTCCCCATCCCCTACTTGAGGAAAAGATTCGTCCATGCTGAGATGACCTTTCTGAGTTGTTCTAACCATTGATGCTTCCTTTATCCCTTGAGTGCCAGCACAGATGTCACACCTATCCGGTTGACTCCCATTCTTTAGGTCCATAGAGACTTCCTCCCAGGCAGCCAGGGTAATTGCAAGTTTAGACTTTGAAATTTCTTCTTCGAGGACATCCATCCTTCTCTTTAGGCCCCGTGTCACTGCTAGAAGGCCATTCTCTGAAACATGCCCTTTGCCTTTTCGCTCGGGTGACATAGTAACGGGTGACTCTCCTCCAGGTCCATTTGGTGGTAGGTGCACTTCCTTAGGCGAATCATACTCTTCTTGCAATTCGGTAAAAGCAGCAAACTGTTGTCCAGTAGGTGGCACCACAATTAAATTCTCCATAATAGCCATGGTCTGAGTTTTACGGTTTTTAACCCCTCATTCTATCTCCTTTACTGCACCATCCTCTCCCTTGGGTACTTCATTCATGATAGTCCATGGAATTATGGGTTCATCCTCTTCCTCTCCCATGATATCACCCTTCACATCAAGGGTCTTCTTGTGCTCAAAAAGTGTCGTTGCTCTGAGCTCAAAATCTGGCTGTTGTGCTATAGTGAATGCTATAGGAGTCTCTTCCTTGACAGGTGATTCAAATGGTTTAACAGAAGGGGCTGTAGGCAGTTGCTTGGAATTTGATGCTACTTGAGAGGCGATATTTTCCATCATGGTTAACATCTTCCTTTCAAAATCGCCGAGCCTCTTATTTAGGTCCTGTATTGTCAACGCACCAGTCTCTTGTGGTAATTCTGCCATTGATAATTTTAGAGAGGACTCACGGGATGAGAGTAGCTCAGAATCCCCATCAGACACAAATTCTAGCAACTCAAAGAGCAAATTTGTCCTTACTAGCCGACTGTCGGAACCTCTAGTCCACTTAGATGAATCTATAATGGCTAAAAAAATTAGATTGTTAGGATGATGCATGAATGACATATACAATGCATGATAGTGAGCTATGCAACATTTACAATCACATGCAAGCAAGTAAAGCCTTCCAACCTTATTACTCCCACACACGAGGTAATGCGGTCTCTTTCCTAGGTGGGTCCAATCCATGGATTAGCGGGGAACCCAATGGATGCGTATGGTGTGCGGTGAAAAACCGACATCGTAACACTCCTATACTAATGTACAAGCGGATGGATAGTGATCGTCATGTATTTAGACGTTCCACAAATTTCGACATGGCCCTACCGGGGCATGGAAGCCTTTGGCTAGGTTACCAAGAGAGATATCTGGACTCACCCAATACATGAGGATCCATACAACAAGCATGGAATTAGGGTTCATATCACCTGTGGAAAGTAGCTATGGCCATTATATGAGCTTTGGACAAGGGAGATGTTACTTTAAGGCTACCCAAGCATGATCCCTGCCGACGGGTCTAGCTCATCACGAGCGTAACGACCGATCGGGTCACCATTTTGATATACCATTAAGGTACGTGGCTTGGGCTGGTGATTATCCTTAACACTTCCCCAAATTGAGTGAAAATGAGGAGGTGCTTCAGGAACGCACCGGGGCTAAAAGAGGGACCAAACTAGCGTATTCTAAGGCTCTAATGATATGCAAATGCAAATTTGAGAGAAGGTGAATTTATGAATTAAATTTTAATCATAAATGTTAAAAGAGGTATTTTCGAATCGAAATCTCGAACCATAAACGTCCCCAGTGGAGTCGCCACTGTGACGCGCGCCGGATCCCGAGCGTCGCCCTTTCACACCCTGACCCTTGATAAGCACTTATCTATCCACTAACTTTGACTACCAGGCTCAAATAACAACTCAATCATGATCTCAAATAATTATCATATAACTGAGGATAAATCATGTATAATCATGTTATTTTATGAATACATGTATGTTGGTCAAACTCAGAAACATATACATCATATATAAGTCTCAATATGAACATATAACTCATGATTAAATAATGTAGGTACATATAAATTATATGCATTTAAATCATATACGATCTTATTAATCATGTTCACGTATCTCATAATTAAAGCTCATCAAAATATAATACAAGTTTAACCCATGTATGTATAAATCATAAATATTTAAATCATATATAATAATACTCATGTACATATATATATAACTCATCATGCTTAAGATATTACAGCTCATACACATATTTGTCATTCAATTTGCTATCCTTCACATAATTATATATTGTTACTTTATTAGTTAAATTACCAATCTTAATCATACTCATAAGTTTTCCCAATGATAACTACTTTTATAGTCATTTAATAACCCTAATTATGCATAATATGTTGAGAGGAAAGGTAGGGGATTGATCCATGCCAACTATGGGCTCAGAAATGAAGAATAAAAGGCTTTATATGTGTTGTTCTATCGCGAGATCATTACTCTGTCGCGCTCACGACAGTAGCTTACCTTAGGAACCCTTCGAATCTGGTTTTCACTCCAGACTTGCATCGCAAAAACCGACCTCTAGACATCATTTTTAAGCAAAATGGTCTTCTTCACAATTGTTACCCTACGTCGTATCTTTCAAATGGAACACGTTTCAAGTAAATTAGATTCCTAAATTAAGAGATATACATTAAAAACTAAAGACTTTTCAAAGGAACCCAGCTAGACAGAGACACGTCCGGTTTTTGCCATTTCTAAGCCTCTCAACGACAACATTAAATTATGGTCTCTCTTAGACTTTTAAAGGTACATTAGTCTTGGTATAAATGGCGAAATAAACACTCAAATTAGAGTTTTCAAACTCTAGATATGATCAAAACAATATACAGAGGTCTTGTAAGACATAAACAGAATTCTCCCTAAACTAGGGTATATATATAAATTATAAGCTCAATAATCATTCAATCAGCAATTTCAACACAAGTCAATTAAATATCTCAATTATATCATCTATCAATATGCATAAACACAAAGCTATTTTACTCATGCAATTTCATATACCATAAATACACATAATATTAACATTTAACTCAAAAATAGGATCCAAAATGAGATGGACAAAACACTCCAAATAAACTCCAAAACCTGATGCCAAAACTCCTTCTACTTCAAAATCCAATCTTTTCTTTCCCTTTGTCCTTCTTTCTCTCTTCAATCACTTGTATAAAATAACCAAATGCAACCCATATCAAACCAGAAGAAGATGAAGAACCCAAAGAAACTTTCAGCTACTTACCTCTTGGAACCCTTCAAAACTTAAAACCCTAGCTCAAGGAATGGAGGATTACACATGCAAGCTTGAGAACAGAAAATGGAGAAGGGAAAGAGCAAGGAAATGTGAGAGAGAGTAGAGAAGAGGAGCAAAATCTAATAGCTTCTAAGAGAAGCTAAAATTTCTGCCTTCTTCTCCCCCCAACATGCACACACTCACTTATCCACATGGCACTCATGCATTGGACCCGCAATTCCACTAACTACACTTTTACTACCTGCTCCTTGTACAACTCTTTAAGTCCTTACAAATTACCAATTGGTCACTAAAAGAAAATTCTGTCATTTAATACTTTTAATCCTTTGCAATTAAGTCCTCCTTTCCTTTTAAAATTACTCAAGTGCCCTTAATAAATAAAATTAACATCAAAATTTCTACTAGGCCATATTTGGGATGTGACATTCTTCATCAGTCCTGAAGAATGGCCCGCTCGGCAAGAGGTTCTTCACTACACGTGAAGTCCTTCACGAGTCGTGAAGAAGAGACCGCTCGGTATTGGCCCGGTCGGCATAGCCCCGTTCAGCGTGGGATTCTTCACGACACATGAAGTTCTTCATGAGTTGTGAAAATAGCCTGTTCAGAATGAGAGTGTAACACCCCAATACCCCTGGGAAGGAATATCAGGTTGCTACATGCAAACACAAACGCATACATACATCTAAACTCAAAACCGGAACCAAAAACAATAAATAATTAGAATATCATTAGGGCCTACATACATCTCTTATAATATATAAACTGTACATATTACAAAAGCTTTATACTTATTATATATTCATTTTTCGGTACATGTACAAAACAGTTAACATTTACACGATGATACTATACTTTCTTATATACATAATGATGTTACTCAAAAAAAAAAAAAAAAAAGAAACTCTATCTAATACAAAAAGATCTTCATCAAGCTCCTAGTGGCCAAGACTCGCAGATGCAAACTCTCTAATTGCGTCCTGTTAACCTACACGGGAAAACACTTGTGCTAAGTAATAACGCTTAGTTGGGATAAGCAGAAACAATAGACTTCGATTAAAGTCACAGATATATCAAAGGCATATCGATAGTCATGTCATATACAAATAGTCATATACACAACCTTGTAAGCAAATACCATCATGCTTCAACCCATTCATATGCAGAAATCCATATATGGAAAACGATATCAGTAACATGCCAAACTAAATTCACATACATATACAAGTCTCTACTTGACCTCTTGTACACTACAAAATATACATTAGCCTGAATTCTCAATATGGTGGATACGGGTACTGTGGATACTATATAAACTCTAGAGAGCTAACTCAATAGTGTTGAATACCCAAGGTATTCATCGAGTAAACACAACTAAGGTCACTATAGTAGCCGGCTCTATCCCTTTATAAGCATTCTTATCTATCCACTACTAGGACCATTCAGGCTTAACGTAAAGACTCTATATACTATATCATATGCATTATAATCACTCAAGTATTATATCATGATTCAATCATATAAGATCAATATCACATGGCATATCATGTTCAACGCTTAGCAAGCATGTATACACTTAGTTCCATTCCTAAAATCTTACGCCATAACATTATTTACCCAAATAACTAATCTTATAATCATTTGAATATCCTAAACATGCATTGTATAGACCCCGAAATGTTTCGGTGTAAGACGGGTTCAATTCGGGAAGAAAAACATATAAAAGTATACAAATTAGTTGAGGGTAAAGGTGGGGAATTGATTCATGCCAACCATGGGCTCTAAATCAAGAGGAAAATCACTCTTATGACCTATTCTGTCGCGCTCGCGATAGTAGGCTCCAACTGGAACTTCACGAGACTGCTTTTCACCTTAAATTTGTATCTCCTAAACCAACATTGAAACGTCATTTTATGGCAAAATGTCATCTTAATAATTGTTCCCTAGGAAGTTAGATTTCAAATGGGACAATTTTCAAGTCAAATAGACATCTAAAACGTGAGATACAGCCTAAAAAAGCTATACTGTTCCAATGTACCAACCAAATTAGAGACACTTGAGCTTGGCCAATATTCAGGGTCTTAGAGTAAGAATTTGCTCAAGGTCATTTCTGATACTTTTATAGGTATTGAAGTAATAATTCTAAGGGCCCAACAATAACTCAATTTAAATGTCTAAGACTCCAGTTATGATAAAAACATTACACCAAGGTCTGATGAAAAATGAAAAGAGTTTCCCCAAAATCATATCTTACACTCAAAAACTATATAGCAATTATCTAATGTCATCAACGCACATGCAAATGATCACATTACATAATCATAACCATATACACATATATATATATATATACATACATCATAAGAACACAGCAAGCAATCAAAATGATCACACACGATCCCGACCTTTAGATAGCTTGACCACGTCTCTTTAATCGGTTCCAAGCTTCTCCTTTCCCTTGTCCCTCTTCTTGTCCACAGCTTACATACACAAATCAACCAAGAGTGTAACACCCCAAAACCACCCCAGTAGTTTGAGCCTGTCCGTGTCTGTATGTGTATATGTCTATGTGTTATATGTAGGTGTTTAATTGGTTTATTTATTTAATTTAAGTATATTAGTTTGAGTTGAGAAGAGGAGATAGGCTAGTGTAGGGTGTAAGTGAGTGTATGAAAATTTAAGTGTGAGTAAGAGAAAGATTAGTGTACATATTAGTGTATGGGACTAGGATATGAGCAAAGGATAATTTACTGTGTTTAGGAATGTATGGGAGTAGGGTGTGATATGGGGCAAGTGTCTTTTGGAGAATTTGACAAGTGGCAAAGTGGATAGGCTAGCATTTATGAGTTTGGTGAGTGAGAGAGAGAGAAATCAGCCCTTTCCTTGTGGTTTCCCGTTCTTCTTCTCCTTCCCTCACGCCACACTCTCTTCTCTTCTTCTTCTCCTTTGTTCTTCCTTTTCTTTACATAATCTTGCTCCCACTTCCTTAATTGAGTAATTAGAGTTGATTAGCTTGTGGATTTTGGAAGCTTAAAGGTGAGTTGGGGTTATGGGTGTTTTAGATTCTTCTTCTTCCTCTTCTCTAGGTTTTATAATTATATATGTATGTTTGGGTAGTTGTAAAATTGATCTTGATTGTTATTGGTTTGTGGTTCAGAGGAGACTCCTAGACTTGATAAAGGGAAAGGAATTGCTAGCGGGAGCGGAGCTCGCGAATAGGAGCTAAAGAGAGAAGGTTTGGGAATGTTTATCTTTATTGTGTATTTGTGATTTGAGTTTGATAATTGTGGTTTTGCTTTGATTGGGTTTATGAGTGGTGTTATTATAGCTTGAATGGAAATTAGTGTGATATGTGATGTGAAAGAATGAATATTGTTGAAGGAATTGTGAGAAACTATATGAATATTTGTAATTTGGGTTATAATTGCTGTTTTGGAATTTCTTAAAATTGGACATGTAATTGACTTGATTTAATTGAGATAAGTGGTGTTAAAGCGGGGTTTTTATTTATGTTATGAGTTGTGAATGCTTGCATTGCTGAATTTTGAGGTTTGGAATCAATTTTGGGAGTTTGGATGTGAATTTGGTATGAATTCTGCAGATTTTGGGTGTGAGAGCTGAAAATCCCGTGTCTGTCGCGATCGCGACACTGTCGCGAGCGCAACAGAGTGCGGAGGTTCCAGCCCTCGCACCGGCGCGAGAAGTGTCGCGCCGAAGTTTTCGAAGGAGCTCTCTGTCGCGACCGCGACAGAATGCTCGAGCTTCGATTAGTACACGGCTATCCTCTGTCGCGAGCGCGACAGAGAGTAGCATCTGCGTACTCTCGCGACCACGAGGTCCCTCGCGATCGCGAGATGACGCGGGGAGGTGTATGTTGGCTTCTGTCGCGAGCGCGACGGATGTCGCGAGCGCGACAGACGGGACTTCCAAACTTGATTTCTTTTCCTTTTTCTTAATGACTTGGTTTCTTTTGCATGCGCTCTTTGATTTAAAGCCTGGAATACCTATTTAAATGAATAATATGTATGTTAATTTGACAAGATTTTGCATAACCTGCTAATGTCGGATAAGTGGATAGTTAGGCATGCCTAATAGAGTTTTGTGCCGCTGCAGCTATATGTACGACTTTGGACCCTGATCAGGTCCCACGATTGGATCCTCGCGATCCCTCTGTCTGAATCTTTCTTAAGATTCCACGTAATAACAATTTGGAAACAAAATAAAAAGAATGATTCGATACCTTCGGGTATCTATATGTATATGTGATGATATCGATACTCTCAAGTATCTATATGTACTCGTTATCCACTCATTGTGATCAAGCAGGTGTCATTGTGTTTTGTACAAGAATTCTTGAATGTGAATGCCAATATCTGAATTAACTATGTATGATTATATGCTCATAATTGCATTGTTATCATATGCTTTCTGTCATCGTCACTGTGAGTGGCGGTTATGCATTTTGTGTTTTCCCCACTAAGCGATTTCGCTTAGCACGGGTGTTTATCCATGCAGGTGTGGAAGGTTTTGGTACGCGTGTTCTGGGCGTATCGCATCGGGAAGGCCAACGCAACTAGAGATTGGGTGTTTTATAGTATAGGCTTTCCTTTCTTTTTGTAATCGATGTATTATTTTGATGGCCCTTTGGAACAGAGTATCTTGGGCTTTTGTATATTCATTTTTCTTTTTGTAAATTGATGTAAAATGTAAAGACCTCTTTTGGTATATTAATAAAGTATACATTTGGTTCAGTATCATTCTTCTCTATATTTAAGATTTTAATTATCTCTGATATGTCGCTCTATTTATGTAATGTTTGCATGTTTGTACTAGTGGGGTGTGACCCTCCTATCTATCATGGGTCCTTCTCGCTCTAATCACGAGTAGAAGTATCCATGTATAGGTTGGGGTGTGACATTAGGTGGTATCAGAGCAATTGGTTTGGATGTTACTGGGTTTCAGTGTGTTAGCTAGTTGTTAGAGTTGTGTTGGCCTGATGCGCACTGCGTTTATGTTTTGTAGTTATGGAGTCCGCCCGTGGATAGCAGGTGTGGCAAACTCCATCAATCTTGGTGGATTTTCGTCAGCCATGATAGATGATCTCCTATTTTTATTCTTCTTTCTATTTGACTTCCGGTTACTTGACAAGAATCTTTCAATTTCAGGATTTAAAGGCTCAAGCTCTTCTAAAGAACTCCTTGTACTAGGCATGAACTTCCAAATCCTGTAAAACCAAAAATAAAACACAAAATTAATTTAAACACACAAACATATTAAAACAAACAAATATTGTAATCCAAAATCATAAATCAATTTTCACAATGGCAAAGAACCGTTCCCCGGCAACGGTGCCAAAAACTTGTTGTGCATTTTCTATATATGCTAATTATACCGCAAGTATACGGTGTACCGCAATAGTACTTAAGATTGTCGATCCCACGAGGAACGTTTTTACTCACTATTGAGTGGTTTTTGTGCATGGTGCCTTGGATGAAAAGTAGTTTATAAGAAATAATATGGTGTGAAGCAAGTTTGGTGCATTGAAGATATTTATGTAAGAGATGCTAGTGTGTGTTGAGTTATGGTGCAATGTATGAGTAAGTCAAGATAGTGGATTTTGGTCCAATGGTAGAGTGACATGTGTGTGGGTTGTTGGGAGCATTAAATGAGATTTGATGGAGTAGAGAGAGGGGAGATGGGAAGTAAAGCTTCCCGTGGAAGCCACTTGAAATGCTCTCTCTCCTTCTCACGGCCTCTCCCTCTCTCCTTCTCATCTTCATTTTTCTACTCTCTTTTCCTTTGCATGTGCGTATTCTTCCATCCTTGAGCAAGAGGTTTGATTTTTGAAGAATTGTAAGAGGTAAGTGGCTGAGTTTACTTTGGGGTTCTCTTCTTCTTCTCATTCTTCGGTTTAGATTGGGTTTGTAAAGGTTTTGTTCTTGGGTTAATGGAGTAATTGATTTGATTTGGTTTGTGCAAGATTCGGAAGAGAGGAGGAAGAGCAAAGGAAAAGATAAAGTGGTATTGTGAGGAGCTCGGTTTGAAGCTACAATTTCCAAGTTTGGGAGCTGTGTTTTTGAGTGTGTGTGTTTGGGAGCTGTGTTTTTGAGTGTGTGTGTTTGGGAGTTTGATCCTTGTTGTGATGAGTTTTGAGTTATGCCCTAGTTCTCAATTGGATTTTATGTGTAATTGTGTTTTCAAATTCTTAGTGTCATGAGTGTTTTGTTTGGGTAAATGCATGTGACTATTATGTGAGGAATTTGAATAAAATGTTAGTGATATAGTGAGGATGGTATGTGTTTTCGGAACATGAACATGTTATGTTAATGAAATTTTGGAGTTAGTTTTGTTGGCATGCACGATAAATTGATGTTTGATTATGGTGTAAAATGTGTTTATGTGGCCTTGAGAATGATGCGGTGATGTACTAGAGGCTTGAGGTAAGTGTTTGTGAATGGTTGAAGGAATGTATGAAGGATTCTGTTGTGAAGAGAGTAGGAAAAGTGCAGATCTGGGCAATTCTGGGTTCTGTCGCGATCGCGACAGAATGCAGATTGCTCCCTCGTGGCTGGATCATGTATTCTTTTTGTAAAGGATTTAAGATGTAATATTTTAGATATTGTATCTAACTCTATATTTTGATTATATGAGATTTATGTTCTGCCTTTATTATTCTTAGTGAATGCTTCCGCTTAGCGCATGTATACGTGTGTGTGTGAATGTTGTGAGTGAGCGTTGGGTAGCGCGTCCGCCGGCGCCCTTCCAACGGGAGCGGCGGTGGGGGTGTTACACTTGAGTCCTCAAATTCAATAACATTTAAGTCAAGCACACTCTAAATTAAACTTACCCAATTACCCTAATTACGCCAAGTTATTACTAGGGTATAGTTCGAGTCATTACACTAAGTACCACTATTTTCTTATTACAATCAATTATTGCCCAGTTTTTAAACAACCAATCCATTCGCAAGATCAAATCAATTTCATGTAATGATAACTCTATTAGATCAGTAGGAAATTCCTTATCTTGAATTATTATGGGACAATTCCTATATACCCTATTTACTTTGACACTATGGCCCAAAGGACTGGTAACATGTATATCATACTCTAACCGTTCTACATGTGACATATTATCAAACAAGTTCTCAAAACATGTATATAAGAATGTGTAGATCTAGGGTCCATTAATGCATGCATATCAGTATTATGAAGTTAGAAAGTACCTGCTATCACCTCTGGTGAATCTTGATCTTCACGAGACTTTATAGCATAGGCTCAAGTCGGTGTTGTAGCGGTAGTGTAACACCTCAAAATGTACCCTAGAAGGATTTGTACATGTCTAGAGATATTGGTGATCGAAACTCTATGATTAGATGGTCGGAGTGATTAAGTTGCAAAAAAAAGATATGATCGGGATTAAGAAAAAGGAAGGCAAGGGTAATTTGGTCATTTTGCATACATGGATTTAATAGAAGGGAATAAGTAAGTATGAGCGACAATTTATGAGAATGGATTTGTAACACCCCCTACCACCTGTAGAGCTTTACTACAATGGCAATGGAGTGTTAGAACACATCACATGCACATAAATCAGTATTCCAAGTTCAGGATTAATAAATTTCTTTCAAAAGCAACATTCAATTAGCAACTGAAAAATCCATGCATTACATTATCTAACATCTTTAGTCTTACTACACTTTTCGCTTTACCGAATACAACTTAGTTCACTTACACATGCCAGCTATAAATACACATATTTTACTATTACAAAGTAACCTATTTATACAACGGTTCCCAAAGTGTTTGCCGTTAGCGATGCAGGACTATCTTCTAAACTACTATCTTCAGATACCCACATGGATAAAAACATCCATGCTAAGCGATAACACTTAGTGGGGAACAATAACATACTATATTCATTCATAAAAGTCATTATATCAAAACCTGAACATTCCTTGCATTGTTACATACATATAGTATATCATCTATCGTATTTAAGCGATCATATATCATCATACATATTTATAATTCAAATTAGCCATCACGAACTACATAAGAAGTAATTATCAATATTATCAAAGTCATTCATAGTTCGTTACTTTATATCCTAAATTCACACATGTCATATTACTCATTCTAGTATAGTTCTATTCATTCATTGCATGTCAATAGACATCACCATTTGTAGGCATCACACATATATATTTACATATGGCAAGGTAACTATCGACATCTGCATATGTATATACTCCATCATCAAGTTATAATCACAAATCTGAATAACGTATACCTTCCTCAATCCATAACAATACCACACACCATTGTTAATATGCATTAAATTCACATTGCTATATCCACAACACTTCATTCATTCAGTACCTTGCTCCCACACTCTTAGAAGTAGATATTCGTATATCACTATAGTACGTATAAGTTCCTCTTTTCTCATTATTACATAAAAATACCTCTTTCACATTTATATCTGAAGATATATCCTCATGTGAATCCAAGCTAGTTCTATACACATTAGAGATGTGCGTGCTCATCAATTCAGTTCACATACTCATGACTCATAAATGCAATTTAGATTAACAATTAACATTATACAACATTTCATAAGGAATTACACATCATTCATATGCCTCAAAATCAATATAAGCACATATTCAGTGAGCATAACATCTTAAAATAATCACATTTAAAACTCACCATGTCATAAAATTCTTCACATGCACATCATACTTATATCCATAGGTATATAACAGAAGATTCACATTATTAACTTATTAATAGAATTATTATAGTCATGCCTGCAACTCAAAGATGCGGATAACGGGTATTGCATCAGTACCCCAAAGGTACAGTATCACATCAGTATCCGTAGATACAACACTTTTGCATTGGTACCCGAAGGAACAAAAATAATCAATAATCATAAAAATATTCGCATAAGAGAATCCAATATGGATTCATTTTGCATTGATGATTCTAGAAGAATTAGACACATTTGGCTGCAACACTTAGACCCTATAGGCATGCCTATCTATCAACTACTTGACTCGCATGCTTTAATTTATTAAATCTGATTGTTTATTCTATTGATCTCACATCATAGTAATTATAATTGTACACATGATTAAAATAGCATAATTCCGCACTTACGCATATTTATGAGTTATTGAACAAATTCATATTCAATAATCAAATTCAATCATCATATTTAATCATAGCATTCAACACATAACCCTATTCACTTCCATACGCATATTCTTATTTTCAAACTCACACTTCATCATTCAATTCATACAAATCGTATATACATATAATATATAATCTATAATAACCCAAAATGTACCCTAGAAGGATTTGTGCATATTGAGGATGAGTCATGATCGAAGTTGTTTGAGTTGAAGTGTTTGGTATGCCATTTGAACAATTTAAGAATTTATGTAAAAGTTTCGGCAAGAGTGGCAAATGGTAAATTGTGAAATATGGAATTAGGACTTGATTGAAAGAATAAGATTAATTAAATGTGCCAATATGAAGGATTATTAAGTTATGAATACCAATGTATGAGGTTATGAAAATTGGAGGATTAAAAAGAGAATTTGACATAAATATCTAAATTGGACCAATGGAAATGTGACAAGTGGCAAGGGGATAGGAGGAGTATAAAAGGGGAGAGAGAAGGCAGAAAATCTGCCCTCTCCCTTTCCCGTTCTCTCGCTCTTTTTTTCTTCTTCCTCTTCTTCTTTTCCTTCTTATTTCAATGCCTTGTGTTTCCCCTATGATCTAAACTCAAGATTGATGATGAAGTTGATTAACTCAAGTGATTTAAGTGAAGATTTTGTTAGGAAAGGTGAGTTTAAGTTTTGGATTCCTTCTATCCATTTTGATTAGCTTAAACCCTAGATTTATGTTTTGTATATGTTTGTGTTTTTTGGATGAGGATTCTTCGATGAGAAAGATCTTGAATGAGTTTGGAAGCAAGAAAGATCATCTAAGAAGCTAATGGGAGCAAAGGAGTTAAGGTATGGGAATTTAGGTTTTCGTGTAGTATTTGATTGTTTTGATTTTAGTTGATTTTCTGGAAATTTTGGGGTTAAAGTTGGTTAGATATGTATGAAAATTTATGGGTGTTGAATAATTTGGGTTAGGATGCTTTGTATGTGAATTATTGAATCAAAGTGTGTGTTTGATTGAAAATTTGAAGTTATTTTTGCTGGTTGTCAATTTAGAGATTTTGATTATGTTAATTGCATGATTTAATTATGATAATTGGTCTAAAGGTTGGGTTTTATGTTGTTTGTGATGATTTTTGGTGTTTATTATGAGTTGTGATGAATTTTGGTTTGATTAGAAGGTATGGGTAAGTTTTTGAAAGAAGAAGATTTTCTGCAGACTTGGAAAACACGACTCTGTAGCGAGCGAGATGCCTATCACGATCGCGACAGAGTCGAGTGACTCCAGCATCACACGGCATCCAAGTTCTCATAGGGGCATTGCACGAGTCGTGCAAGCTAGCAAGAGTCATGCAAGAAAGCTCAAGACATGCAAGCTAGCACGAGTCGTGCAAGCTAGCATGAGTCGTGCTTCTGCCCCTTTACCTGTTTTCACTCAGTTCCTTTGTCATGCTTCGTTATGCTTTTATGTGTGCCTTCATGAGTCATGACAGTGAGTACGACTCGTGATCGCCTCCTGGTCCTCGTTTATGACGAGCGTGACACTCGTCGTGAGCACGACAGACCACTTTGCCTGTGAAATGTCTCTTCTTTACATGGTTTGGATTATCACTTGTATTATGCATCGATGATTTCAAATGTAAATTATTCAAATGTCTCTATGCATGATAATAATTGAATTATGGGATTTTGACTACTTCTATTATTTAGTGATTGTATGCATGTAAGGTAATGCAAATTATTTTTTAATACTAAATGAGTGCATGATGCCCAATAATATGGTTATGTATAGTATGTTCATATGAATATTTTATCCATGAAATAATATATGATTAGTTTTTAATATGATTAATGAATTGTGTATATGTATATGTATAATGAAATGTAAGCTTATCTATTAAGTTTAAATGAATGCATGATGATTAATAAAATGATTACGTTTAATATGTTCTTATGTATAGTTCAATCTATGAAACCACACGTGATTAGTTTTGAATATGATAAATGTAATTGTACATATGACATGCAAATATATGAATACATGTGATCATAAAAGAATGTTACAAGTATTTAATGGAATGTATATATATAAGTGAAACGTGACGAATTCAATAATGATATGGAAAATTTAGCCTGCGTTAGTCGAGTCGTGGATAGATAGGCATGCCTATAGATTTTGATGTTGTAGCCCATTGTTCTATTTGGACCCTGATCAGGTCCCCGTTTGGATCCTCGCGATCCCCAATGTGTACGGATCTTGTTTAAGATCCCCAATGTGAAAATGTTTCAAATGAGAAAATATGATGTTGCTTTTCGATTGTACCCACGGGTACTCCCAATGTGTTCTGTTACTCATTTATCCACCCTTTGACTTAGCAGGCAATTAAAAGAATAACAGAATGTGAACAAATTGATAAATTTTGTAATGATGGGAAAAGAGATTATGTGATAAATGATAAATGCCATTTGATTTGTGCTCTACACACTCCTCTGTTCTAGATCCTTTATGGACATTTATGTGGAAAGGTATGGTATCTTCGGGTACCCATGTGTTTTATATAAAAATGCGATATCTGTTCAATGAAAAGAGATGTAATCAGTAATGTTTTTTCTAATAAGCATGTATGCATAGATCCTGATTGCATAAGAGTTAGTATGTGGATAATGCATGTTATTAATCTATTCAAAAGCAACGAGAATGATTGTCTGTATGAAGTCTTTGTAAAGAAATATTGAAATATTTGATATGCATATTTGTTATGGTTGAATAAGTAGCGAATGACTTCTATAAATATATTCGTTTACATGTGAAATTGAGAATACTGCGATGTTATATTATAGCCTACTGGACCGTAGACTGAATTACTACTGTAAGTATATTGGTAAGGAATTGATGTGCATTATTATTAGTTTTAACGAATACGGTGATTATGTATCAATTGGTAAGTATGGGATAATAAAGTGTTAAGCATGATATTGATAACTGAATGTGTGTAAAGGTTTTTTGTAGCACTACGTGGTTCTGATTCCCCAACCATAGGGATACATAGGAAGCTTGGAATATTTATTTCAAGCCTGAACCAAATATGAGAATCGAAATGTTTTATTTAGTTTTGAATACGTAATTGTTTGAACAAACGAAACGTTTTGACTTAAGTAGTAATACTATTATCTGTATGATTTTGGAACTACTAGTAAGTATGGGAATTGGTGAGGCTTAATATTTATGACTAGCAAAATGTATTTTTTTGGTAACCTATGAGGCATAACTATTAATATGGTTAATTAAATGAATTAGATAAACAATTAGTAAATATAACGTTATTGTGATTTAAAAAGGTAATAAAGTTATTTCTGGTTATGGTATATAAACGAGTGTGTTTACGAAATTATTTAGGTTTTTGTATGAGAATCAGAATATGAATTTATGATAGCTTTAACCAGTGTACTTTATGTTTATGCATATATATATATATTGATTTGCGTATGTTGCCTCGGCAACCACAATGAGTGGCTGCCCATTATTTGTTTCGCCCGACTAAACGTTATCGCTTAGCACGGTTATTTGTCTGTGCAGGTTAGGAGATCAGAGCAGCGCAGTGGTCCGCTGAGTTTTGGCCAATGAGTCGCTAGATTTTCATTAGAAGGTTTTTGATTTTGGCATGTAATTAAATTTCATTTATTTAGCATTTGTAATGAAATGTAATAGTCTTTAGTGCGAATGATGGTGTGTGTGTGAGAGAGATAAGTTTAGGATGTGTATGTGGTTGAGGTTCTAGATGTTAGAAATTTTATTATTCCGTCTTCTGTTTTGCTAAGTAAATGTCTCGTCCGGTAGCACCCTTCGCTCACCGTAGCTCTCTGTCCTTCGTTATGCTACGTGTGGGAGTTGGGGGTGTTACATAATCACTCATATATCCACATGAACCAATATAACATCATTAGATATCTTGCATAATAATACATTCTAGTAACATCTATGTCATACAATTCATGCATCCTATAATAATGTTAGGCAAATGCTTCAACCACACATTAATTGAACATATCACATTTATACCTATTCACTAGAAACATATAGTCACAATCTTACACATCTCATTCGCTTCAATCCCTAAATTATACATCTTTACTTCATTAGTTTTCTATTAATATTAACCTTAATAATGTGTAATTTCCAAGTGATAACTGTTCATATACTCATTTATTAGTCTTAAACATGCATCGGATAGATCCAGGAAAGTTTCGGTGCAATACGGGTTCAATTTGGGAAGAAAAATACATAAAATAGTCAAAACAGAGGCGGTCACGGTGGCAATGACTTTGTTGTGACCGTGAGGTCCAAAGATAGGCATTCTGCTCTCTCTCGGCATTGGTCACTGTGGCAATGAATTTGTTGTCACCATGACATACCAAAATTTAGCAAAACAGAAGCAGAAACTCAAGATTGCTTCACTACCCCATTTTACAAAGCCTATAACAACATCTAAACCTCATTTTTAAACAATAAACCCTCTTAACAATTATTCCCTAGGATGTTAAGTTTCCAATGGATCAATTACAGGTCTTTTTAACATATGAAACGTCAGATATGATCTAAAAAATCGGAACTGCTAAAAGAAACCGGCTAAAATAGAGACACCTCTATTTTGGCCAACTTTTGTCACACATAGAGCTGGAATTAGCTCAAACATATCTCTAAGACATTTTTAGGTGTTGATATGAGGTTTCATCTCCAAATTGATTCAACCAATTTAGAGCACTAAAACTCGATCTATGTGCAAAATAGTCACCAAAGTTCAAGAGAGACCTACACAGAAACTTACCCTATAAGGACATTTTTCCTACTTCGTGCATAGGACTTCTAAAACCAACTTTAATGTAATTTTGAACCAATATTCTCTACTAATAATTTACTTATATATGTGCTAACTTCCAAATGACACAACTTAGATAGCATTTAAACCCAAATTCAAGGAGTTATGGTCTAGGGGACCTCGAAGACCATTTGACACAATCAAGCTTATCAAGACTGGAAATAGCCAAATTGGCAAAACCAATAGACCAAATTCAAACTATAATCCCTATACACATATATGATCATTACGGCACAACCAAATTCTCAGCATATACCAATAACTAGAAACTTCACATTCAATACTCACATCCCCGAAATTAAGGTTCATATTTTTGTCACTATATAATACTCATTCAACATCACTTTCACAATAAATTCAAACTACACATTCTTGACTCAATTATGCATACCATGCCACTTATAATTTCTCAACTAATTCATTTGCTCATAAAATACAGCAATTCCACAATTCATCCAAATTTAGGGTTCAAACTAGGTCAATTTGATTCATATTTATCACTATAACTTGATATGTTCATTTCTTCAATTCAATACATCTCATAACATAATTTACACATTTAAACACATAATCTGACAATTTACCCACACAAAGTAATTAGTTACCAAACCTCAACTTCCTTAGCTCTACTTAAGCTCACATATCACCTTGATCATCAATACTCTTCTTTCCCTTTCCTTTCTCATATCCATCATCACATGCACAGTCAAATTCAAGAATTGGAAACAAGGGGATCAGTTCCCATCTCAACAGAGAAATGAAGAAGAAATAGAAGGAGGAGGACAACAACTAAATCAACCTCTTACCTTAATTTGCCAAAAACTCAATCTCAATTTAAGAACCAACTAGCAGCCAACCAGAACTTCAATGACCTCGATTGAAAATGATGAGGAAGAAAAGAAGAACAAAAGAGAAATAAAAGAAGAATAGTACCTTCAGGAAGACCAGCCGAGATACACATGCAAGAATGGAGTTTTCTCTTTCATCCCAAGCCTTTTATTGCATGACTAAGTGGATTGGCAAGATCTCAGCTTGACACCCGGATTTCCACCATCCAAACCTTAATCTTGATTAGGTTAACTAACTTTAATTATTCTTTAATTAATCCACTACATAACTTAGGCTTGAGCAATTACAATGTAGTCACTCAAACTTATTTATTATTTGCAATTAGGTCCACATTTTTCACTGCTTTTAGGTCCAACTTTAATAATCTCAGTTCACACTTACCCCGATTACCCCAATTAGGTCACATTCATACTAAGGTAAAAATCGGGCCATTACAACTCTCCCCTCCTTATAAGAATTTCATCTGCGAAATTCAAACCCGATCCAACAGTAGAGGATACTTAGCTTTCCTCTATCGAGGCACTTCCAGAAAACTTTATTCGCTATTCGGAAACCCAAGCGTATATGCTTCATTTTCAGACACTTCTACTTTTATTCTCTTATTACACAATTACTCGATGCATCAAACTTATAAAGTACACTTGTTACTTCTTTCACTCAGGTTATTCATTCTTCATTCAAAACCTTATTCACATTCGCTTGTGTAAACTTTGTAAATAACTTCCTCTTCTTAGCTTTAATTATTACATTTTACTCCACCTTCATAATCCTCTTTCTAACACCAAGCAATATATGTATACCCTATTAGCTTTCTCTTCAAATGAGTCACATACACTATGTTTTGCACACGTGATCAAGGGATGCGAATTAATATATGATGGTGTATGTATGCAAAATGATGCAAAAATGCAGTTTATGCGATATTAATCCACTTTTCCCATCACCATGTTTTTACATGCTCATGTTCAGATGATTTCATTGAGATAGCTGACAAGCATACAAAATATCACCACTTTATCTTACTCTCCACATCATTCTTAATTCCAAACTTATTCATACCCAGAATTAATTCAAATTTATGGCATAGAACTTCAATCAAATTTACAGATAACTCTTTGCTTTGAATCAATAAGAACTGTTCTCATATGCATTACACACATTTACACTATACCCCCGAAGGACTAATCGTATATGCATCATAATTAAGATAATGAGTACACATTTTAACATATAAATCCTTAGGAATACCACTTTCAGAAATCTCTTTCATCGCTTCAGGAGAAGAATCCCTCGACATTCTAAACAAAACAAAGACATCCGCATCAAGCCAGCACCAAACTATATGCATTTCTATTCTACACTAGCCCAAAAATGACTTCATGGATTTAACCCAAAGTAATTAGTTCCCAAACGTCAATTTCCTTAGCTCCATTTAAGCTCACATGTCACCTTGATCATCAATCCTCTTATTTCCATTTCCTTTCTCATAGCCTTCATCACATGCATAGTTAAATTCCAGAATTGGAAATAAGGGGATCAATTCCCATCTCAACGGAGAAATGAAGAAGAAATAGAAGGAGGAGGACAACAACTAAACTCAACCTCTTACCTTAATTTGCCAAAAACTCAATCTCAATTTAAGAAAAAACTAACAACCAACCACAACATTAATGACCTATATTGAAAATGATGAGGAAGAAAAGAAGAACAAAAGAGAAATAAAAGAAAAACAGAACCTTGAGAAAGACCAGCCAAGATACACATGCAACAATGGAGTTTTCTATTACATCCTAAGCCTTTTATTGCATGACTTAAGTGGGTTGGCAAGATCTCAGCTTGACACCTGGATTTTCACCATCCAAACCTTAATCTTGATTAGGTTAACTAACTTCAATTATTCTTTAATTAATCCACTACTTAACTTAGGCCTGTGAAATTACAATGTAGTCAGTCAAACTTATTTATTATTTGCAATTAGGTCCACATTTTTCACTGCTTTTAGGTCCAACTTTAATAATCTCAGTTCACACTTACCCCGATTACCCTAATTAGGTCACATTCCTACTAGGGTAAAATTCATGCCATTACAGGATTAGTAATATGCCAAATGTATGTAAATGGTGGTGTTAAGTGTGCCGAAACGACGAATTCGGTATTAACGTAAAAGTTTCGGCAAATGCGGCCAATTGTAAATTTGTAAGGTATGAATTTAGTACTTAATTGAAAGGGCAAGGATTTAATCGTGGGTCAATGTATGAATTAAATTTATGTATTATACAATTGTATAATTATAAGAGAAGATGTGGACTAAAAGGGACAACTTGCATAAAAATCTAGAATGGACCAATTATAAGGTGACATGTGGCAAGGGGACAAGAATAAGTTTGGAGAGGTATAAAAGGAAGAGAATGTGAGAGAGGGTAGAAATCTGCTCTCCTCTCTCCCTCACGTTCCTCATCCTCCTTTTTCTTCTTCTTCCTTGTTTTATTTTGTTCCCTAGTTTCTGGGATTTGTAGATGATCTAGCAAATTTATGGGTTAATTAGGTGAGTAATCGGTTCATTCCTTCCTTCTTCTTCTTCTTTTTCTTATTTTATTTTACATGATTAAAGGTTATATGTGATTTGGGTTTAACTTTAAGCCTTCGGTTTGTTTTTTGTGGAGGAACTTGGGTGATAATGATTATGGGAGTTATGACAGAAAAAAGATGCAGCCAATTAAGCTAATTGGAGCTAAGGATGTGAGGTTTGGGAAATTTACATGCTTTGGTATATATTTATATGTGTATTGATGAGTTACTATTTTGATATGTATTTGTTAAATTTGATTGCTTGTGTAAATTTGGTTGCGTGGATTTGCTTGAATTTAGAGAGTTTGAATTTCTAGGGGAAACTCTGCCCAGATTTAACTAGACCTCTGGTGATTATTTTATCTATATGTTGAGTTTTAGATGTTCAAATAGGATGAACATAGTTCCTTTGGAACTCTAAGACACATACCTAAAAATGTCTTAGAAATAGCCATAAGTAAAGTCTAGCTCTAAGATCCTTAAAAATGGCAAAAACCGAGGTGTCTTTACTTAGACGAGTTCACTGGAGTAGTGTAGGTTGTTTGGATCATATATGAAGTTTTAGATGTTTAATTGATCTGAAATTTGCTCCATATGAAAGCTAACATTATAGGGATCATTTTTTAAGAAGTACGATTTGGTGTTTCAATGTTAAAGTGAAAAGCAGTCCTACTATCCCATTTTCACGGGAAACCTAATGGTCGCTTCTGTCGCGAGCGCGACCATGGTCGCAAGCTTGATAGAACCTACTTGATAAGGGTTTTTATTGTCACACCCCAAATCGGGCCTAGTCGGAATGTGCATGACAAGTCGGAATTTCAAGGGTATTTCAGTAATTCGTGCATGAGGAAATTGGGTAATAAGGACTTAATAGCAAAGTAATTATTAAATAAGTTAAGTGTGGGAAATTATTTGGTGTGCATGTGGTGTATGGATGTAGAGTATATGTTGTGCTTTTATCTAGTGTGTGTGTTGTTTGGTAACGAGGATGAAAGGCAATTATCTAGTGGATTGTGTGTATTGTGACACGACCTCAGCAAGTGTACTGAATCGACAAGTAATATAATGGAGTATTTTTAAGAATTCGAGTTATCGTACCCAAGAGACTGTGTATGCAAGTTATGATACTTAAATGTATGCTAAAGAGTTCCCCGTTGTTGAATTGATTTAATTATAACTATTGACTAAAAACAAAGAATATAAATAACCAAAATAAACAAACAGAAATAATCAAATTAAATTGACGGCAATAATTGCAATAAATAAAATGACGGAAAAATTAACAAGATAAGAATTCAAAATTAGACAAACGTTGCTCAGGTTCACTCGTCCACCCTATACCCAGATATGAATAAAATTAATCCAAGAATTATTTATGAAAGAAATCGGGATAACCCTCTTAACCCAGGCTTCCCAAACGGAGTCAGCCACTTAAATTATATGACATCCCAAACCGGAGTCAGCCACATAATCAGCCTATGCATGGGTCTAAAATCCTAAGTTCAGTTTGTTTTCCCATTCCGGAGCCAAACAACCCAAAACCTAATTATCTCACTCACCATTCTAGTCTTAAATCATAAAATTCTGCACTTCTAGATTTCCAATCGGAGTCGTCCAAAAGACACAGCAATAATGATAAACACTGAATATAGATAACCATTGTATTCAATCCATACAACTCAATAACCACAAAGATAATGAAATAAATCATTCATCAAAACTGGAAATTAACTTGACAAAATAAATTCCATGAATCAATAATAAATACCAGTGAAATAAACAATTCAATCATATATTTAAATTCAAAAGATGTTAAGAATTCACATTATGGGTAGGGGATTCAGAGATCCCCCAAACAACTAAAAGACTACCAACAATCCATTACAAAATCAAAAGGAAAGAGGAAAGAATAAACCCAGAAATTCATTGAGGTGTAGATCCCGTTTGAACTCTTAGTTTTTCAATCTCCTTCTTCAAATCTTCAATGGAGAAAATCTGGAAATTCTCTAAATGTAAAAACTCCTCTTGAAACTAAACTAGGTATTTTTATTGTAAAAAACTCTTGAATTGCAGAATCCAATCTAAAGATAAAATCCGAAATCTTAATTCAGAACAATCGAAAAACTATCCCAAAAGTCTATCTCTAAAACCCTAATTAGAAAATAGATTCAAAACTAGCAGCCGCCACTCAAAATCAGAAACTTCTCTTTTTAAATCCCGAGGGGTCACGGTGGTAACCAAATTGGTTGCCACCGTGAGGTGTTGAAGAGGTAAATCTGGATTGCGTGTGGGATAGGGGTCACGATGGTAACCAGGATAGGTTGCCACCGTGACATGCTCAAATTTTTCTTCTGTCCAGGAATTTCCTATGTCACGGTGGTAACCTATCTTGGTTACCACCGTGAGGTAACTTCTCACTTGGTTCTGTCTTGGTGCGAACTAGGTCACGGTGGTGATAACATTGGTTACCACCGTGACCCATAATAGGTCTGCATTCTGCCCAATGGATGCACATGTCACGGTGGTGATAACATTAGTTACCACCTTGACCTAGGGTTTTCCTTCTTTCTGCTTTTCTCTCCTTTGTATGTCACGGTGGTGACCAAAGTCATCACCACCGTGAGGTACCTAAAGAATGCCGCACACAAATTCAAACTTAATCAAAAACTAACAAAAATTACATAAAAACTCTAATTTCATTAACATTGACATAATTAATCTAAAGTAAGCATATCACTACCATAAACACTACTAAACACCATAAATCATACGAAAATACTACCAAATCTAAATACTAAATTGAAGTTATCATATTGCACTAAGGATGGAAAATATCTACTTTAGTAATTATGTGGTGCATGTATGTGTATGGTGCCTTGGTGTTTAAAAGTCAAAGGAGGAATTATTGGTCCAATGAGAGCTTGCCAAGTGGATTTTGGTTGGTGGGCATTAAATGAAAGAAAAGAAGAAAGGGGAAAAGAAGGAGAGAGAACGCAGGAATCCTACATTCCCGTTCTCTTCCCTCTTTCAGCTCCTCCTCCTTTTTCTTTTCTCCATTTCTACCTCTCCTCCTTGCTTTCCTTTTGGGCTGGAGTTTGTGCTTGCTAAGGGGTGCTTTGATTGAGTTTTGGAGCAAGATTGAAGAGGTAAGTGTGGCGTTTAGGGTTTCCTGCATTTGGGTTCTTCTTCTTCTTCTTCTTCTTTTTCTTTCATTTGAGCTAAGGGTTTGGATTAAGAGTAATTTTATGGGTTTTGGTTTGTGCAAGCTATGGGTGGCAAGAGGAAGCTTAAGGACAAGTAAAGGATTGAAGTTTGAAGCTTGAAGAGTGATTTTGGACCTTTAATTTCCAGGTTTGGGAGCTTGAGTTTTGCATTTACATTGAGCTGTCTCTGCCCTAGTTCCCTTGGATCTTGGATGTGTGTGTGTATCTAATTTCCGGAAATTGTGTTGGTCTTGTAAAAAGTTATGCATGTAAGTGTTTGGGAATTATGCCATTTTGATGTTCTAGAGTTCATATGTGCATGTTTATGAAATTCTGGATTTTTAATTGTGTAAATGGACTTAAGTTGGTACGCATGTTATGGGTTAATAGTTGTGACAATTGATTATGCATAAATGTGGATTTATTAAAGTGATTGTAAAATTGAATGTGTTATGCTGTAATTTCCAGATTTTGTGATTCATGAGTTGTTAATTGTGTAAAGTGATGAATTGATGAGAATGGATTGTTGAAATGTGTTATATTGTGTTGCTTTGGTGTTTGGACGACTCAATTTGAGGTAAGAAGTGATTTGAGTTGAATTGTTTGAGTTTTGGGAGTTTAAAAATTGGATTTTCTGCAGATTTTTCGTGTAAGGACTGGAATTCACAACTCTGTCGCGACAGAGCCCAGTGAAAGCAGCCCTTGCATGCCTTCGAGCTCTCCGCCTAGCCACGCAGCAATGCTTCTGTCGCGAGTACGACGCCTATCGCGAGCGCGATAAAAGCTCGTTTGTCGATCCGTTTTGGAGCAAGCCTCTGTCGCGAGCGTGCCCGCGGCGCGAGCGCGATGGAGCAGCTGGGCAGCTCACTATCGCGAGCACGACAGCAAGTTGATTTTGCTTCCCCGAGATGTTGCGAGGTTTGCCGTGGTTGAGACTTGGGCGAGTTCAACTCTATTGCGAGCGCGACAATTGTCGCGATCGCGACAGTGATCCTAGTTTTTGCCTTATTTTTCTAATTCTATTTTCTCTTTTAAAATAAATTTCGAATGGTTTCTTTATGAGCTTTATCCCTTTATGTTGTATAAAAGCTTATTTATATGTACATTATGGTAATGATATGCTACAATTTAGAACCTGAAATGTATTATGCATATCTATACTTATGATCCTTCTCTAAGATTATTATGTTATGCTTAAGTGTAAATTGTATCATGGCGTGATTAAGACTTTGCATTGTTAAGTATCGGCATAATAATATTTCCCCTACGTGACCCTGGTGCTATGGAATAAGGATATGGGTATATCATGTTGGCATAAATTATATTATATGCTTTGCAATATAAATTGTATGATGCATGAATGACTTTATGAACTTATTTATATGTCTAACCCATTATGGATTATGCATGATGACATAAATTATGTGATTCAAAATATGATTTGTTTTATGCATGACCTGAGAGAGTCAGTCTAGTGGATAGTTAGGCATGCCTAATAGAGTTCTTTAGCTGCAACCCTTTGGACATTTGGACCCTGATCAGGTCCCTGTTTGGTTCCTCGTGAACCTTTAATTTGTATGAATCTTGTTTAAGGTCCCCTCAGAAAATGTTTTTTATTGGAAAAATGATGTTGCTTTTTGATTCGTACCCGTAAGGTACCGCCATGCGTCGATTCGTACCCGTAAGGTACTGCCATGCGTACACTCGTTATCCACTATTTTTAGTTAGCGGGTATTCTGTTTGTTTTGTCTGATATGAACAAGAAAATGTGATATCCGAATGAGCATGATTTTAGACATGTGAATCAGTTATGTATCCGAATGTGACTATGAATCTCTGAATGGGTTGAGTGTGACTCAAACATGTGAATTGGACATATATATATGTATATATAGATGTATATCATATTGTGAATGTATTTGTATATCATCAGTTGTGGATATAAGTTCTAGAATTAAAACTCGCATGACAGTGACCATGATCTTTCAAATGCCATGAATATATTTTATTATTTTATGCTTATGGGAATGTGAATCCGACTAGTTAGGTTATAAGCATATGAAATACTATGTATATGAATAGGAGCTTAAATTACGGACTGATATAGTTAATTAGTATGTATCTGAATGTGATTCTGTGTTGTTAACTATTATAGTAGCATGTGAACTAGTATGCATAATAAGGCGATCTGGACTATTGAATGATTTCATATGTATTATTTGGGATGCAATGCATGTGGATCGGCTTCGGTAAGTGTATGTGCCATAATGGATGATGATGAGTCAAGTTAAAGTTTAGAAGAATCTGATCTTGAACTAGTGTATGCCCTAAATGTAATCTTTTGCTACATGTTCCTTTAGTTTCAACTATTGTAGTATCTTCGGCATTTTGTCATGTGTCTACGTTTCATGGCATGATATTTTATGTGATAGAGTTGCACAGTGGAAGTGTGGTGTTTTGACGTCTTCCCTTGGGTTTCGGCCAGTGTGTTTGTACTGACATGACAAAAGCAGGCTTAGATAGCTAGTGTTCTTGGCATAATAGTTGAGTGCATTATTGCATGGTAATCTTATAGCATGTGAATGGGTTTTTAGTTAATGTATGGGTATTTGGGTATGATAATCACATGTGAAAATCTCATGTGACTATGCATGGTAAGGTACTGATATCCGATACCTCAGTAAATATATGCGTGTGAGATTGTATGTAGTTCTGCATGATAATACTTGTATTGTGTATGGAATTCTGTCTACCTTAGTTTGCTTTTGGCATGAGTATATGGATATGGATGAGTGTCCTAATGAATTCCCTGATTATGCAAGCATGATTATTTATGTGATATGAATGTCTGCATATGCCATTTGCATGTATCATGCCTTGACGACCATTGTGAATGGTCGTCCATATTGCTTGTGTGTTTCCCCACTAAGCGTTTATCGCTTAGCACATGTTCTTTTCCCGTGCCAGTGGCAGGTTGGTTCTATTCGAGTCGAGCATCTGCAAGGTCGGCCACATAGGAGTTAGGAGTTTTGTATTTTGTTCAGCTTCTGTATTTTGGATTATGTATTTCTATAGTGTTTTTCATATGTAATTATTATGCAAATATTTTGATGTAATATTTCAGATGATGTAACGTTAAAATGCTTATATATTAAGTTATTCCTCACTTTTACTACTCGCCTTATGCTTCCACTGGTTGAAAGAGTGTATGTGTGTATACTTCCGTTTAGTGCCTACTTGTGGTTGAGTTAATGCATGACCAGCTTTTGCCAGCAAGGTAAGTGTTTAATTACCCTGTATTTATGTATGTTTTGCATTGTATCTGTGTGCTGACACCCTGACTCATACAGGTTCTCACTCCGATTCGGATGGGATCGCCTACGTATGGGTAGGGGTGTTACATTTATTCTTATTATGAACCTTTTTATTGGCAAGAATCATTGCCCGCCTTTACCCTCCTCTAGTTTGTGTATTTTGGTATGTTTTTCCTTCTGAAATACACCCGAACTTCATCGAAACTTTTTAAGACGTATCCATCACATGTTTAGAGCTTGTAAAAGAGTAAATAAATGGCTATTACTTAGACGTACAAGTGACTAAGGGTATAAATAAGAATATTGGCTAAGGTACTAAAAATTTTAATGAGTTAAACACTTTCGAATACGTCGAGTATTGACATGATATAATATGTTAGGGGATTTGAAGTGAAATTCTTTAATTTGTATATTCAACCAGTAGAACTGCGAGGTTCTGAGTCCCAATCCTTGGGGTACGTAAGAAGCTTGGAATACCCTTCCAAGTCCAAACTAAATCTTAGAAACTGATTCATGCATAAAAGATGACATTTGACTGGAACTCTAAGAATGCCTTGGTACTTGTTTAAAGGAATGTAGAATGTATGTGCTAATGTATAGAAAGCTTATTAGGTTATTGGTAATTTGGGCCTTGAGTAGGCTTAATTACGGTTTAAAACTATTATGCAATGTTAAGATTGAATAAAATGATTATGATGTGAACCGGAACCTTTCGTACGTAAAATCATTTTTGAAATGACTGTCTAAATACTGAATAATTCTTGACAATTGAATAATCTGAGGTGTTTGGATATGTGTCATGTGGGGAAAGAGCTAGTTTGGTGTTCTGAGGAGGTAGTGTTTGAAGAGAGCTATGCAGGACTGTGATGGAACGTGACGCTCGTCTGTGTCATGAGAGCGACCTATGTTGCGAGCACGACAAAGAACTTGTCATACAATCTTTCATCGAACTCTCTCTATTGTGAGCGTAACCTTGTATGCGAGCATGACGAAGGCCGTCCAGCCCTCTGTTACAGGCGCGACAGGTTGTTGCAAGCGTGACATATGGTGCAATTCATCTCTATCACGAGCATGACCCTCGTTTGTACTATGAATGTTTATTTGTTTGAAATACTTTGCATCGTTTCTTACTTATGGATTATATGTAATTCAATGTATGAACTATAATATGTTATATCATATGTGTAAGTAAGGTGCTAAGTGATATAATATTGTTTATTGTTATTACCATGCTATATTATGCGGATAGTTGGTGTGACGCGCGCCGGATCCCCGCGGCCGCCCATTCGGCTGCCCGCATGTGGGCGACCGGGGCATTTGTGGGTCCGTTTACAGCTTGCAATAAATCGCAAGTGCATCTATGTTGGGCAACAAGGAGGTTTCATGGAGTCGCCACCCAATAGAACATTGGGAAAGTTACTCTCGCCTCGGAGAGCCTAAGACTGCGCTTGGTATCCATTTTGGGCCAACCAGAGGGGTCCTTGAAGGTAAACTTCTCGCCCTAAGGAGCCTAGGATTAGCGCTAAAGTCTCGTGGCACAAAAAGGTGTCTTGGAGGGTAGACCTCTAGCCTTTTTGAGCCCAAAGACCAGAGTTGGGTCCGAGATTTCTCATCTATTTCTACCTCGATTAC
Organism: Excoecaria cochinchinensis; assembly: GCA_947683425.1. Classification (NCBI taxonomy): domain Eukaryota; kingdom Viridiplantae; phylum Streptophyta; class Magnoliopsida; order Malpighiales; family Euphorbiaceae; genus Excoecaria; species Excoecaria cochinchinensis. Next base: position 3,620,211 of record CANTUQ010000104.1, on the reverse strand, counting down.
TTTATGATCAAATTTTAAATTATCATTGATTTGCTCTCCCTCCACACGATGCAATTTATTAGAGGCACATTTATTCATGTTTGGAAAGCCATAAATGAGCAAGTAAATATCAAAAGACGATAAATTACAATAATACAAGGAGCAGAATACAACTCCCTTTATAAATGTGCGATACATACATGAATCGGGGCATTGTTTATTTTTTAGGACTTTGGTCCTCGCATGCATCATTATCAAAAGTGGATATTTTTATTTGCGATGATCTTTATTGGATAAAAATAGGGTATTGGACCCTTGCTTTTGTGTAAACCTCATTTTATTGAATATAAAACATTGAGTCATTTTTATACATTAATGGGACATGAAAGAAGTACATCCATATACATAAAATAATCAATGAACAACAAATGAAGAAAATATTTAAGAGGATTAGGAAACTAAACCGGACGAAATCCTCAAAATATTGTAGGTAGCCGCTGCAACTCGGGATAGTCCAAGAGAATCAATATACACTCATAGAAAGTTAAAAGATGTCAATATACATACAATCAATATATGGGAATCCAAAGGGACTTGAAAAAGATAGAAAATCATTTAAAGGGGAAGAGACAGAGCCCACCGACTGCCTGTTTTAGGTGACCGACGGGCGTCAGTCAAGATAACCGACACGTTCGTCTATCACTCAAAAAGTGGGTGTCTGTAGATGAGGTGACCGACGGGCGTCGGTGATAGAGATGACCCGTCGGTCACCACTATCTCCGAAAAAAATAAAAACAGAAAAATTCCTTTTAAGGCCAAAAAGAAATTTTACAATAAAATCAAGTAATGAGAGTCAAAATAAAGAAAAATAATGAAAAAATTGAAAGAAATCAACAAATAAAGAATAAATATGAAATGATATGGAGAAGGAATCCGGAATATTTACCCTCAGATAATAGCTTTGGGTGAGATTTTTTGTGTTGATTAGAGCCCCGCGTGTTCCACGAAAAGCAATATGAAGGATCGAAAAGAGGAAAATAGATTTATTTCCTTCTCAACCCTTCAAAATATTGTCTTTGGAATCAAAATCTAAAGGAAAACTAATTAGTTTTTAGTCCCTTTTGATGGATTTGATCCTCTTTTGAACAAGATTTCTTTATGAAATGTGTTTGCTGGAAGAGAGAGAAAATATGCTTTAATTTGGGCAGAGTTTCCCCTCTTCAAAAATTTTTGGAACCCTTTTCTATTGAAAATTCGGAGCTTTTATAAGCCAGACACGACCGACAGGCGTCGGTGTATAGAGGCGGGCGTCGGAAGAATCCTTCTGACACGAGGATTCATCCGACGGCCCTGCCACATCCACCGACTGGCGTCGAAAAGGTTGCGTGATCCGGGAAACCAGGCGGCGTTCTGACAGGGGCGGTGACTTTCTGACGGGCGTCGGAAAATACCACAAGCCGTCGGTGACCCCAAGCGACGGGCTGACTTCACATACGGGCTGGCCGTCTGTGGAGGAAAAAAAGCTTTTTGACTCAAAAAAACCCCAGTTTTCTCCCCCTCTACCTACGAAAGGTAAAAAGACTCATCCCTCGTGGAACGCGGGACTAAAACCCCCAAATCCAAACCATTTATACAGGCTAGGATACTGATTTCATCACAGGGTAACCTCTGATCCGGACCGCTTCGGGACACGGTGCTTACAGTTGCCCCTAGTTTTGGGGAGACTAGTGCACGAGTGCCTAGAGAAGCCAAAACTCAGAGAAAGGACAGAAAGAAAGAAGGCATACCTGCGACGGTTCTTACCTTTCGCGCCTTTTGCCGGGTAGACCTCGTCTCGGTCTGTTCGGCGATGCGAAGATACCCCTACCAATCTCGTCTCGACTTGTAGGTGTTGGTGAGACGTAGCATTCTCTAACTACGGACTTGATCTGGTGAAGAGCAGTGTTTCTTTAACTGCAGCTTCGATCTGAAGTTCCCTTGCTAACCCCCATTCGATCTGCAAGGTGCGTAGAACTCTTTGGCTGCCGCGTGAACTGTGAGATGTAGCAGGCTTTGGCTACAATCTCGGTTTGGTGAAGAGCAGTGTTTCTTTAACTGCAGCTTCGATCTGAAGTTCCCTTGCTAACCCCCATTCGATCTGCAAGGTGCGTAGCATTCTCTAGCTGCCGCGCGAACTGTGAGATGTAGCAGGCTTTGGCTACAATCCCGGTTTGGTGAAGAGCAGTGTTTCTTTAACTGCAGCTTCGATCTGAAGTTCCCTTGCTAACCCCCATTCGATCTGCAAGGTGCGTAGCACTCTCTGGCTGCCGCGCGAACTGTGAGATGTAGCAGGATTTGGCTACAATCCCGGTTTGGTGAAGAGCAGTGTTTCTTTAACTGCAGCTTCGATCTGAAGTGAAGCGATATTCTCTGTACCTGTGTGATAAAAAGGTTTTGTTAGTTCATGTACGAGTGGTCATCTTTTAACCTTTTTATTAATGGCGGGATTTTCGCTTTTATCTGTTATGCCATGTTTCATTTGTTCTTTTTTATTGAGTTGTTATTCATCATTTTTTCACCATTTTTGTTTTAGAGTATGAGTAATTGTGAAGGTATATATTCATCTGCTATATGAATGAATCATAAATTTTGAAAATAAAAGTTTTTCACTAAAAATATCTATTTTCTACAACGTATATATAAAGTACAAATATACAAAAAATATGACTCCCTGAACGTCATAGAGGTGTGTAGTCAGAGGGCTCATCAGGGTCCTCATCATCCGATATATGCACTGTCCCGGGCAGAGGTGGAGGCAGAGCTGGCCGTGCCGGAGGTGGAGGCTGAGCTTTGGAGGGTCCTGCCTCGGCATCGTGGGCTCGCCTAAATTGGATCTGAGCATGGCCATCCAAGAAAGGCTGGGTGCAGGTCCTGATGAACTCCAATGTCTCTGATACTGTGCTTCCCAACTTCTTGAATGCCTTGCTCAACTGAGTGGTCTGCTCGTTGGCGGCCCCCTTCATGTGCTCTAGGCGCTGCTCTATCTGGTCCCTGAACTCCCTCATGGTCTGAGACAAAGGTGGGAGTATCCCCTCTATCGCCTGGACGCGGGATCTCAGAGAGTCAAGTGACTCGTCAATCATCTGTAGGGTCATGTCAAACCTCTGAGACGCCTGGTCCTGTGACGTCCTCAAATCATGAGCGAGCTGCTGTCTGAGCTCCCTGTGACCCTGAGTAACCTGCTCAATCAGCCTCAACTGCTCACCTCTGAGGGTCTCTACGACCCGAGCCTGCTCATCCCTGAAAGAATCCATAACCCGAGCCTGCTCCCGCATAGTATGCTCAATGTAGCCATTCTGCTCTCGGGCCAACTGCTCGACTGACTGGGACTGCTCCTGAATAGCAGCCTACTGGCGGTCCAACCTCTCATGAATAGCTCTGTCCCTCTCGTCCTGTCGTCGCTCTAAAACTGCGAACATGGAGGTGAGGAGCTGAGAGAAGTCGGACTATGCTGGCTGCTGCTGTGGTGGCTCTGGAGGCGGTGCTGTAGAGGTGGATGCCCCCGGGTCGCCTCTAGAATAAGGGTGATACCTCTCGGGGGGCCCGTGGGTAGTCCTATGCACTCTGAAGCCCGGCGATGGGATAAGAGTCGGTGCTCGGGATGCTGGTGAGGCAGCAAAAAGATCATCCATTGTGATCTCTATATCGAAGTCCGATGGGATCCTGGGCTGCTCCTGCTGCTACGGTGGTGGCACAGTCTGAGGCTGAGGAGGCTGAGGCTCTGGCTCTGGATGTAGAGGCTGGTGCTCTGGCTGAGGGTCGGGCTGAGGCTGGGGCTCTGGCTGTGGATGTAGAGGCTGGTGCTCTGGCTGAGGCTCGAGCTGAGGCTGGGGCTCTGGTTATGGAGGCTGATCCTCTGGGTGCTCCGGGTGATCTGGATCTGGACCCAAGGGTGGAAGCGAGAACATCCGCCGGGTCTCATGAATGGTCAACACCCTATAGGCCTCCGCCTGGCCTGATATCTAGGAGATCATCCCCATCTGTACTGCCCCTGCGGCGTCTACATGGATCCCCTCCTCCAAGGGTCCTCTAAACCTGTCAGGGGCAACTCCCACCCTCAAAAGTAGCCGGGTGATAACTCCTCCCACTATCACCACAGGTTTCAACCCTCTGCCGACTCTGGTCAAGTTGGCCAAGATCTCATGGCTAATGTTGAGATGCTGGCCTGCCACCATAGCCCAGAGGCTCCAGATCTCGGCCGCATTAAGCGACCCTGGATTACCAGCTCGACCGAGGTACGAACTGGACAGCACTCTGTGCAAATACCGGAGTGCCTGAGACACCAGTACAGTGCTCTTCGCTGTATCATGATCATACAACACTCCCGATATGGCAATAGCCGCCCAATGGGCGCGTTTAATAGCTCGCCGTGGGATCTCGACCCCGTCCTCTGTAGGGAGCCCCATGGCTTGAGCGAATCTCTGTCTAGTGATACTGAAGTGGTTGCCGTCGAACCAAAACTGAACCACCCCTGGGTCGGTATCTGCACTCTAAAAACCAGTGTAGCGAAGAGTGGCCAGGACCTGGCGAGTAGCCTCTGGAAAAGTCTGGAAGGAGGGCTCAAGGAACTCTGTCCACCCAGCACCCTCGACGAGCAAATCAAACTCTGGGGCCATCCCTAGGGCCTCCAGGAACGGCCGGGATACAAAACGGCTGGCCCGAAGCTCTACCTGAGCCAATGCTCTATACCTCTGAGCTGACTCAGCATTCATCCAATTCGGAACTACGATCTCGAGCTGGGCCTGCGGTACTCTATTAAGTGTTTATCATTTGATAAAACTAATATTATTAGACTTATTCTCAAGGGGACGGCCCACTTGGGCCTCACCAAGGTAATGGCGGCCCGAAAACTAAATAGAGAAACTGATAATAAATGAAAAGGGCAAAGGTTGCCCACATGCTTTGCACATATCAAGGCAAAAACAATATGCAATTAGCATGAAAATAATTTGAAACGAGTAAAGGAAATGGGCTTTCTACGTCCCAAGGCATGCATTATACATGAAAATATTCAATTCTAGAATAAAAAATAAAAATTTGGGCAGCACCCCGGCAGGGGTATGCCCGACCTCCTGCATAAAAAGGCAACAAAATAGGCCTCGGGCCTCGACAATAATATACGCATGTAAATGGGACACACCCTGGCAAGAGTGAGTCCCCAACTACACAAAATAATGGCCTCAGGCCTCACAAGCAATATATACACAGAATCGTGCGCTAGAAACTGTCTATTTCTCAAACACCAAAGTTATAGAAAAATTCTATTTCTATGTGATCATGCAAAAATTCAGGTTTAATTGCACTAAAATAATAAAGAAAAATGGGCATCATTCTCCCTAAATTCCTAAGGCATCTAAAATTTTCTAAACATTTCTAAAGTTAAAAGAAGAAGAAATGAAGAAATAAATTAAATAAAATTCAAAAGAAAGTAGTTATTTACTTACTTGTAGTCGCGAGAAGTGTAGAAACTGGAGAAAAATAAATATCCAAGCACCCGGTGAGTAGAGAATGTGAAAATATGAAGAAATCGCGAAAAAATAAGAGGAAATGCTTGAAAAACCGCAAAAAAAATGCAAAAAAAACGGTTTGAGAGAGGAAATGAAAGGGACAGCAGCGTTTGCACCGTTTATCACTCACCCTTATATAGAATTTCATGACCGACGGGCTGGGCGTCTGTATGTGACCGATGGGCTGGCCGTCTGTCACGCCATAAATGCAAGTTAATGCGTGTGATGAATGCAATGCTGACGTCTGCCAAGTGGATCTATACCGACGGGCAGGCCGTCTCTTAGGAGAGGCAGGCAGGCCGTCCCGAAGGATAGGCGGTCATGCCGTTGCTGTGTAGGGCCAGGTAGGCCGTCGGTGACACTTCCCTATAAATTCTCATAAAATTTTTGCTCTTCTTGTGTCTCTTCATTTTCCAACATCTTGAGCCTTTCATCTCTCCCAATATGTCTTCTTCTCTAGCCCAAAGGATGCATCGTATTTTAGATGACAAACACACTTGGGAAGAAAGTGCCCTTTCCTCTCTGTCCGGGCTGAAATACCTGTGCCGGGTCAAAGTCGACCAAAACCTCCTTCTGGCTGCGACCCACTTCTGGAACCCCCGGTTTCACGTCTTCCACTTCACCTACCAGGAACTGTGCCCTTTGCCTGAAGAGTTAGCTACCATTCTGGGAGACTGGTTCCCTCCTAGTGCTCTGCTTTGCGTCCCCCGCTGCGGTCTATTTCAGACCCGGGACATAGCCATGGGTCTGGCCATACCTTCTTCTGAGGCCGTCCGGCTGATTCCTCCGGGCTCTTCCTTCGCTCTGGGGCCACTGATCGAGGCTCTGGATCAGTTCACCGACATCCCCACCTATCGGGTAAGCATCATATTCTTGTTTTGCATGGTGAACTTCCTTACTGTTGTTCCAGGGGGTTTGACAGGTGACTCTCACCTGTTCGGAGTCTTGGGCGACTTTCATCTGGGATTATCACCCTTGCCGCTCATCCTGGCTGAGACCATTCTGGGCTTGGACGCTGTGAGCTCTGGATCCACTACAACCTTTGCCGGTAGCCCCTTATTGCTCCAGGTATGCCATTATTTTGAAGGTAGTGCGTCCCTTATGAATTTTCACACTAGCTTTTCTTAGCGGGAGGTGCATCCTTTCGAATTTTCACACAACCCTGTGCCTTATTTTTGCCTGAAGTAAACCCTACTTACTCCAGCGGCTTTTTTCCTCTTTTTTCTTTTTCTTCTCTTTTTTCTTTTTCTTTTTCTTTTTTTATTTTTTATTTTTTAGATCTGGCTGCAAGAGAAACTGAAGATGCTGTCTGAGCCACCCCCTCGAGTTACTCCACAGTACTCGCCGAGCCACTTTCTGTCGCGTCGACGACTTCATGGGTGTGCCACTACTGGTGAAGGCATTACCAGATTTAGCGAGCTGTCAGATGACGACATCAGTTTTACGTCTGCCTGGCTCCCACTGTCTCATGTGGTCATTGATGGGCCATCGGGGTGTGTTCCCCTCTGCGGCCTCTGTCAGGCCACCTTCTGCATCACCTCTCGACGTACACGTCAACTCGGGATGACCCAGGATGTAGTGAGGGTTCCCTTGTCTTTCCGGGGAGGAGCTCTCTCGGCTGCATTTGCTTCTCGGTATCATGAGCTGTGGGGCAGACTACCAGTGAAGACTGTTATCCCGAGGTTCGATAATCATTTCATGTCTTCGACTAACGAGTACAAGAAGTGGATCCTTAGTCCAGCATCTGATAATAGGACTTGAGGGCTCAAGCATCTAGTCGGCGAGAGCAGCAGCAGAACTTAGCTTAGCTTACATATGTATTTCTTTTGGTGCTACATTTCTTTTTAATGCAGAACTGGGAAATGACAAAAATGAAAAGAATAATATTCATTCTATTTCACGAATTTGTGTACATTTTCATATAATTTCAGCATACATGATCAGTTTTGGCATTTACTCAGCTGCTTACGCGTTGTCAACACAAGGAACCAAATTTTAACAGCATAAATTCCTGTTACCAATCGGCCCTCTCGGGTTTTCACGATCGGACATTTTCTCTCATGCCTCTAATTTTTGCACAGGATGCCTTTTTTCGGTTTTCACCCTGTCGAGGCGCCCAATTTTAGCACAACTGCCTTTTTTCGGTTTTCGACTTGCAGGGCATTTTATTCTCTTCTTTTTATTTTGGTCTTTAACCGTGGAACCTTTTGAGTCTGTCGACATTGATCGGCTCTTTGAATTTGTTCCCATCACTATCTGACAAGATTGCAGCTCCTTTGGACAGCAGTTTCTTAAGGATATATGGCCCTTCCCAGATCGGTCTGAATTTCCCTCTAATATCTGGTATGCCTGGCCTCATCTGCTTGAACACCAAGTCCCCTTCTTTCAGCGGATGCTTTCTTACCTTCTTTCCAAAAGTTCTTGCCAATCTCTTCTGGTAAATCTGATTATGATAATAAGCTTTTAGCCTACTCTCATCCAGTAAATTCAAGTGCTGTAGCCTCTGCTGCGCCCATTCGGCCTCTGGGATTTGGGCTTCCATGACCACCCTCAGTGATTTGAGCTCTATCTCAACTGGTAATACTGCTTCCATTTCGTATACCAGGAAAAATGGTGTAGCGCCTGTAGACGTCCTTACCGTTGTTCTATATCCCCACAGGGCGAAAGGTAACTTTTCAGCCCAGTCTTTGTAGGTTTGGACCATCTTGGATAGGATTTTCTTCATATTCTTATTAGCGGCTTCTACTGCTCCATTCGCTTGTGGTCGGTAGGGAGAGGATTTATGATCCTCGATACCATACTTCTCGAGGAGCTTCCTGGTTTCTCCCATGAACTGCACCCCATTATCAGACACTATATGATGAGGGAGGCCATATCTGCAGATCAAGTTTCTCTCTATGAACTTGGCCATATCCCTTGCGTCAATCTTCTTGAAGGATTCTGCCTCTATCCATTTGGTGAAATAGTCAATTGCGACTATGATGTATCTGTGCCCATTGGATGCCGTAGGGCAAATCTCTCCAATGATATATATCCCCCAAGCAGCGAAAGGCCAAGGTGATGTCAGGTTACGTAACTCTGATACCGGCAGGTGTCTCAAGTCTGCATATTGTTGGCACAACTGGCATTGTTTAACATACTTTGAGCAGTCATTGTCTATCGTAAGCCAATAGAAGCCTTGTCTCATGATTTTCTTAGCCAAGGTCAAACCATTCATGTGGGCCCCACAAACACCTGCATGGGTTTCCTCCATCACCTTGCGGGCTTCCTTTTCATTCAAGCACCTGAGCTGAATCCCGTCCGACTGTCTTTTGTACAACACCCCTTCCAAGGATATGAACTGAGTAGATAGCTTCCGGATCATCCTTTGGTCTTTCTCAGTAGCTTCTTCTGAAAATTCATTGTTTTCCAAATAATTCATGATGTCGAAGTACCATGGTTTCCCGTCCGCCACTTCTACTTCCATTACAGGCTCGGTCTCAAAGCTGGGCTTATCAGAACTCGAAATTAGCACCGGCTTCATAGCCACTCCCTCAGGGTTATCCCACATCGACACTAAGGTTGCCAGTGCGTCAGCCAGACGATTCTCATCTCTCGGCACGAAGTGGAAAGTGCAAATCTCAAACTGCCCGCAGGCTTCTTTCAAATATTCGACATAGGGTACCAGCTGCTTTTCTTTTACAGCGCACTCACCTCGGATCTGGTTAATTACCAAGGTTGAGTCACCAAAAACCTCTATATTCTTTGCCCCCAATGCCGCTAAAGCTTCCAATCCGAAGGTGCATGCTTCATATTCGTCTTCATTGTTGGTTGCTTTGTATCTCAGTTTCTTGGCTAGGGGAAGTTTTTCATTGTCTGGGGTTGTCAGGACGATTCCGATTTCAGCCCCTCTGTTATTCACTGCCCCGTCAAAGTGTAACTGCCATCCTTGGATAGAAATTGCGACTATGCTCTCATCAGGAAAGGTAAACTCGGGAGTGTCTCCTTGAATAGGATGCTCGGCAAGAAATTCTGCTACGACCCGCCCCTTAATAGTTTTGCGAGTGATGTATTGCACATCGAACTCCTGTAGTAAGAGCAACCACCTCCCCATCTTACCAAGCAAAGACGGCGCGTCCTGCAAATATCTTAATGGATTCTGCTTGGCCACTGCCTGAACTTTGTATGAGTGGAAGTAATGTCTCAGCTTCTTTGATGCCCAAATTACTGCGAGGCAGATCTTTTCTACTTCAGCATATTTTATCTCATAAGCCAAGAACTTCTTGCTGAGGTAATAAATTGCAAATTCCACCCCAAATTCATCTTCTTGAGCCATCATGGCGCCCACTGAACTGCCTTCTACTGCCAGATACAGGATAAGCGGTTTGATTGGTTGCGGCGGCCTTAGCACTGGCGGATTCAACAGGTATTCTCTGATGCTGTCAAAGGCTTTCTGGCAGTCTTCATTCCAGACCACAGGTTGATTCTTTCTAAGCAGCTTAAAAACAGGTTCACTTATCGAAGTGAGCCTGGCGATAAATCTGCTGACATACTGCAGCTTACCCAGGAAACTCCTTACATCCTTCTCTCTTTGCGGTACGGGCATCTCTCTAATGGCCTTCACCTTGTCCGGGTCAATTTCTATTCCCCTCTGACTGACGACATGTCCCAATAGTTTTCCTGAAGTCACTCCGAAAATGCACTTCTTGGGGTTAAGTCACAGATTATACTTGTCAATCTTGATGAAGAACTTCTCTAGAGCTTCAAAGTGTCCCTCTCGAGCGGCTGACTTGACCATCATGTCATCGACATACACTTCCACTTCTTTGTGGATCAGGTCACTCAAGATCTTTGTCGCCATCCTCTGGTACGTGGCCCCTGCATTCTTCAGGCCGAAAGGCATGACTCGGTAGGCATAGGTCCCCCACTCCGTGATGAAAGCGGTTTTAACCCGGTCAGCTATTTTGTTCAGGATCTGGTTGTAGCCCACATAACCATCTCCAAAGCTGTACATCACGCAATTAGCGGCACTGTCTATCAATACATCGATATGAGGTAGTGGAAAATCATCTTTGGGGCAGGCCTTGTTCAGATCTCGATAATCTACACACACCCTGACCTTTCCGTTCTTCTTTGCTACAGGGACCACATTTGCCAGCCATGTGGGATACTGCACTTCAACAAGGAACTTGGCTTCGATCTACTGACGAATTTCCTCCTTGACCTTGTCTGCCCATTCTGGCCTGAGCCTTCTCAACTTCTGCTTCACAGGCTTGTAATTCGGGTAAGTCGGGATAGCATGTTCTGCCACGTCTCGGTCAATTCCTGGCATGTCCTCATAGGTCCAGGCGAAGACTTTTTCATGTTTTCTTATTATTCTCTCAAAATTTTTTCTCTCCTCAGGAGTTATATTTGATGATATTAGAATTTCTCTCGGATTTTCCGAGGTTCCAAGATTAAAAGGCATTGTATCAGTGGAATCAATGTCAAAAATTGATGGAATATGATCATGTTCATGCATGTTGAAATCATTAGAAACATCGCACAAGTAAGAGAAATTGTTAGCCTTATTAATAATATTATAATTGTCATTTACATCATAAAAGAGTTATGGAATAAAAAGACAGTCTAAACTAGAGTCCTCTTCTGCCACTATAGAGGTTGATACTGTCGCAACTTGCTCACTGACTTCCTGATTTAGCAGAGGCCCCTCAGGCATGTCAGAGGAGATTTTCAAACCCCCCATTCTCGGCTCTAATTCTGCTATCTTCTCTTTCCCTTTCAGCTAGGCAGCAATCATTTTCTCGGTAACGACCTCTTCAGGCTCGCATCTATCCCAAGTGATACCCTGAGTCATGACCTCCTCATCCCAGAAGTCTTCAGTACTCTTGATAAACCCGACTCTCCAGTCAAATACATCATTAAAGATCTCGAACCCAGGGACAATTCTCCCCTTCACCCACTGCGGTTCATCTTCGCAAGTGTATGCGCAAACTGAGGATGCGGGCACAAAGCTTTCTGAAATGTGAGGGATCTTGTCTGTTGCCTTCTTCTTGCCGAAGCCGCCTCTGTATCCTATACCTTTTCGGTTCTTCTGACCTCGAGTGGTGATCGCTGTTTGCAACCCCTGAGAGTTTCTGCCCAAACCAGCCCCGGGGAGATAGTACATCTTCTTTAACATATTAACCACAGCTGGGTTATCCACCGACCTGTGCTCCTCTCTTATCATGGACACATGGAAGCCACTAAAGGGCTGGTTAGCTATTTCAAGCGCTGAGACCTGGTTCTCTCTAGCTGCCTTGATAGTCACCACCTCCCCTTTATGTGGGAACTTTATCATTTGGTGCAGCGTAGATGGTACTCCTCCTAATTTGTGAAACCAGGGTCTCCCAAGTAGAGCTGAGAAGTTAGCCGGGATGGGGAGAACTTGAAATTCTACCTCCACTTCAATGGGTCCTGTCTTGACCAAGGTCTTAAAGGTTCCCGAGGCTTGCCTCCTCGAATTATCATAGGCCGTGATAGTCAGATCTGATCCACTGAGCATATCTTCGTTTAAACCAAAAGCCTGCAGAGCTATCAGGGGGCACACATTGATAGAAGACCCATCATCTACCATAACGCAAGCAGTGTGCTTGTCGTTAATCTGTACTTTGATGTACAGGGGTCTGTTATGATTACGGCCCTCGACCGGTAGGTCGGTATCAGAAAAGACCAATCTCTCCTCGGATCCTCCATTGACCAAGCCCAACAGTTCTGATGGGGAAATCGTGGTGGCGACCGTGACCTCAACCAAAGCCTCCACTACCTTATGCCTATGAGAGGGGGACTGTCTCAAAAGATCCCAGATGGATATTTGAGCCGCAGTCTTCTTCAATTGCTTGACAATCTGATTCTCCTCTGGCTCTTTCTCTGCTGGCATCTGCACTGGCTCAGGCAGCCCTGTAATCTCGGGGACCACTCTCCCGCTTCTCGTTACAGCCCCTATCTCTTCTTGATCTTCATCAGACCCCCATAAGTTAAGGTTCATCTCTCCCTCCTCCTCGGCTTCTCCGCCGCTCTCACTGCTAGACCAGCAATCAAGGGTAGCCACGACTGCTCTCTCCTCTCTAATCTCGGAACAATCAGCAGCAGAATTCTCGCTCCCATATAGATCTTGTAGCACGTACCATTCTGGCAAGCTAGATCCGATCATAAACACGGGTGGTGGTACGGGATTATAACCGGGCTTCTTCTCAACTTCCCTCTTTTCGGGGTCAGAAATCTGCTTGTTATCAATCAAGTCTTGGATAGCGTGCTGCAGCACTTTGCACTTATCTGTGACATGGCCTGAATGTTGATGAAATGCATAGAATTCATTATCTTTGTGCCCAGGCTTTCCCAGCGTCAAAGCAGGTCTAGGAGCTAGGGGTTGCAATTTTCCCTCCTTCATTAATCTTCTCAAGACCCAAGATAATGGTCTCCCCAAGTTCAAAAACTTCCTCTGGGTGGTTACCTCAGTAGCAGACACCTCACCTGTTCTTCTGGTGCTACCACTGGGACCCGCAGGCCTACTGGTTCCTTGACCGAGGTTAGCCCTTTTGGCAAAATTATCATTGTTAGCGTTCCTAGCCAAGAACTCTCCTTCTGCCTCGATGGCTATATCCTTGAGAGACTCCCAGTCCTTCAACCCCTTCATCTTCAACCCATCTTTCAAGTACGGGCTTGCGTTCTTGATAAATAAACGAATCTGATCCTGGGTGTCCGGCTTTCTCCGCATCTCCATTACTCGGTTCCGCCATCGGGTGAGATAATCATGGAAAGATTCTCCAGCCTTCTGCTGGAGCAGTTCAAGATCTTTTAGAGTCACCTCCATTTTGGTATTGCAGTCATACTGCTTCAAAAACTCCTCAGTGAGCAGATCCCAATCTTCTTTAGTGCGACGGTTAAGACTATGATACCAGTCGATGGCATGGGCGGTTAGACTCAGACAAAAGTATTCTACCTTTTGCTTCTTAGACAACGTGGTCCCCATCATGACCAGAGAATACTGTTTCACATGAGCGGTTGGATCAGAAGTTCCATCGAATTTTGGCACATCTGGCATCTTAAAGTTATAAGGGACCGGGTCCTCTCCCTCCAATTCCTTATCCTCTGGGTTCATCCCTTGACCCCTGCTCAACATACGAGCCATAGCTTCGAGCCTCTCTTCCATAATTTTTAAAATGAAGTCATCGGTCTGAGGTGCCTTCCCCCTCTCGGATGTAATGCTCATCCTATCATCTTCGATATCATCATCAATTCTCAACACAGGCCTTCTTCTCTACTCTCCCGAGGCTACTGACCTTAACTCTACCGGCGGCGGCCTAACAGGCTCCTCTCGTCTTTCGGCCCTTTCTTCCTCTGGCTTATTCTGCCTCACTGGAGGAGGAGGAGGAGGAGGATTCCATGGAGCATTCTGCTGTGCTAGGGCGGTCAACATATTCATCATTCTGCCCTCGAATTCCTCAAATTGCCAGCCCACTTCTTCTGTAATCATGGCCCTGGTGGCGTCATCCCCCCTAGGCGAGTTTGCCATCTGAGATATAATACCGCTGATTTCTGATAAGATTTCTGGTAGACCCTCTCTATCTGACAGCTCAGGAGTAGGAACTCGGATCAGTCGTCCGATTGGTGATCTAGTCCACCTGGGAAGATCTATGATGGCTGCAGGGACAAGACGTTAGGCATGATGCATGAAATGCAGGTATAATGCATGGTCGTGATATGCAACATTCACAGAGCACAAGCAAGCAAATAGGTCCTTCCACCCTTATTTCTCCCACACACGTGGTCGTGTAGTCTCTTTCCTAGGTGGGATTAGCCCAGGGGTCAACAAGGGACCCGATGGACGCGCATGGTGCGCGGCGAAAAACCGGCAGCATGACACTCCTATGCTAATGTACAAGCGGATGGATAATGATCATCACGTACTTGGACGTTCCACAAATTTCGACATGGCCCTACCGGGGCATGATAGCCTTTGGCTAGGTTACCAAGCGAGATATCTGGACTCACCCAATACACGAGGATCCATATAGCAAGCATGGACTTTAGGGTTCATTTCACCTTTGGAAAGTAACTACAGCCATTACATGAGCTTTGGATAAGGGAGATGTTTCTTTAAGGCTACTCAAGCATAATCCCTGCCGACAGGTCTAGCTCATCACGAGCGTAGCGACCGATCGGATCATCATTTTGATATACCATTTGAGGTACGTGGCTTGCGCTGGTGATTATCCTTGACACTTCCCCAAATTGAGTGAAAATGAGGTCGTGCTTTAGGAATGCACCGGGGCTAAAAGAGGGACCAAACTAGCGTATTCTAAGGCTCTAATGATATGCGAATGCAAATTTGAGGGAAAGCGAATTTATTAATAAAATTTTAATCATAAATGTTAAGCGAGGTATTTTCAAATTGAAATCTCGAACCATAAACGTCCCCAGTGGAGTCGCCACTGTGACGCGCGCCGGATCCCCGCGGCCGCCCGCATGTGGGCGACCAGGGCATTTGTGGGTCCCTTGACAGCTTGCAATAAATCGCAAGTGCGTCTATGTTGGGTAACAAGGAGGTTTCATGGAGCCTAAGACTGCGCTTGGTATCCATTTTGGGCCAACCAGAGGGGTCCTTGAAGGTAAACTTCTCGCCCTAAGGAGCCTAGGATTAGCGCTAAAGTCTCGTGGCACAAAAAGGTGTCTTGGAGGGTAGACCTCTAGCCTTTTTGAGCCCAAAGACCAGAGCTGGGTCCGAGATTGCTCATCTATTTCTACCTCGATTACTTTATGATCAAATTTTAAATTATCATTGATTCGCTCTCCCTCCACACGATGCAATTTATTAGAGGCACATTTATTCATGTTTGGAAAGCCATAAATGAGCAAGTAAATATCAAAAGACGATAAATTACAATAATACAAGGACCAGAATACAACTCCCTTTATAAATGTCCGACACATACATGAATCGGGGCATTGTTTATTTTTGAGGACTTTGGTCCTCGCATGCACCATTATCAAAAGTGGATATTTTTATTTGTGATGATCTTTATTGGATAAAAATAGGGTATTGGACCCTTGCTTTTGTGTAAACCTCATTTTATTGAATATAAAACATTGAGTCATTTTTATACATTAACGGGACATGAAAGAAGTACATCCATATACATAAAATAATCAATGAACAACAAATGAAGAAAATATTCAAGAGGATTAGGAAACTAAACCGGACGAAATCCTCCAAATATGGTAGGTAGCCGCTCCAACTCGGGATAGTCCAAGAGAATCAATATACACTCATAGAAAGTTAAAAGATGTCAATATACATACAATCAATATATGGGAATCCAAAGGGACTTGAAAAAGATAGAAAATCATTTAAAGGGGAAGAGACAGAGCCCACCGACGGCCTCTTTTAGGTGACCGACGGGCATCAATCAAGATAACCGACACGTCCGTCTGTCACTCAAAAAGTGGGCGTCTGTAGATGAGGTGACCGACGGGCGTCGGTGATAGAGATGACCCATCGGACACCACTGTCTTCGAAAAAAACAGAAAGAGAAAAATTCCTTTTAAGGCCAAAAAGAAATTTTACAATAAAATCAAGTAATGAGAGTCAAAATAAAGAAAAATAATGACAAAATTGAAAGAAATCAACAAATAAAGAACAAATATGAAATGATATGGAGAAGGAATCCGGAATATTTACCCTCAGATAATAGCTTTGGGTGAGATTCTTTTGTTGATTAGAGCCCCGCGTGTTCCACGAAAAGCAATATGAAGGATCGAAAAGAGGAATACAGATTTATTTCCTTCTTAACCCTTCAAAATATTGTCTTTGGAATCAAAATCTGAAGGAAAACTAATTAGTTTTTAGTCCCTTTTGATGGATTTGATCCTCTTTTGAACAAGATTTCTTTATGAAATGTGTTTGCTGGAAGAGAGAGAGAATATGCTTTAATTTGGGCAGAGTTTCCCCTCTTCAAAAATTTTTGGAACCCTTTTCTATTGAAAATCCGGAGCTTTTATAAGCCAGACATGACCGAAGGGCGTCGGTGTATAGAGGCGGGCGTCGGAAGAATCCTTCTGACACAAGGATTCGTCCGACGGCCCTGCCACATCCACCGACGGGCGTCGGAAAGGTTGCGTGCTCCGGGAAACTAGGCGACGTTCTGACTGGGGCAGTGACTTTTCGACGGGCGTCGGAAAATACCACAAGCCGTCGGTGACCCCAAACGACGGGCTGACTTCACAGACGGGCTGGCCGTCTGTGGAGGAAAAAAAGCTTTTTGACTCGAAAAAACCCCCCGTTTTCTCCCCCTCTACCTACGAAAGGTAAAAAGACTCATCCCTCGTGGAACGCGGGACTAAAACCCCAAAATCCAAACCATTTATACATACTAGGATACTGATTTCATCACAGGGTAACCTCTGATCCGGACCGCTCCGGGACACGGTGCTTACAGTTGGACAAGTAATTTAGCCTACAATAGTCGAGTCATGGATAGATAGGCATTCCTATAGAGTTCTGTTAGCTGTAACCCCAATGTGTTCTGGACCCTGATCAAATCACCATTTGGGTCCTCGCAATCCTTATAAGTTGGATCTTGTTTAAGATCCCCCAATGTGAAAATGTTTTTTAATGAAAATAAAAGAATTTGCTTTTGCTCGTACCCACGGGTACCAATGTTTTACTCGTTATCCACCCCTTTGACTTAGCAGGCAATAAAGGAATAAAAGAATGTGAATGGAATAATAAGTTATGAATTGATAAATGTACATGATGACTTGTAAGAAAGTATGAGATAAAGGTTTTGATATGAATGTGAACATATTGTTTATTAAGACTTATATGCTGTCTAAACTAGTGCTTCATGCACCTATGCATTCTTGGATCCTTATATGAAAATTTGATATCACCCTTGAGTACCTATGAGTTTCAGTTTTGTTATTCCCTTTGGAATATAAACATGCAGTAAGTGATTATTTGAACATGACTATATGTGTGACATGCATTAATATGCTATGATAAGAACTTACACTATTAGCTTCTTATTCATTATTCCTTAATGTGTGAGAATTGTTGTATTGTGAGAATTGATTATTAGCTGAATATAATTATGGGTGAGTCATGAGAAATATGAGTAGTGTAACATGAAAAGCATGTATTAATTAAAATTGTCACTCTATTTGACTATGTTGATCAATACGGTAAATATATTTCATTTATGATAAAATTTATGCAATAATCGAATTAAATTATTAAGTGTGCTTAGAACATGTATTTATATACATATGAATTTACATTGGATATTTTTATTGTTTGTATTGGCTGACGACCACTATGAGTGGTCATCCACATTACGTGTTTTCCCCACTAAGCCTTGCACTTAGCACAGGTGTTTGTCCGGGCACGTTGAGGAGACGAAAATGTCGCCCGGGCATCCCACTGCAGCTTTGGCCAATGAGTCCATTATATTTTATTAGATAGAATGTAAAGTTTGATTTTTGTAATGTATAAACTAATGTCTTTATATTAACTGTTTGTGGTGTAATAAGTTTTCGGTATAAAGTGTAGTGTGTATTTAGAGGTGAATGTATGTCGTATGTTTCGAGTGCGTTGAGTTAAAGAAATTTATTATTCTATTTCTATTACTACTTTGTTATGTTTTCATTTTGTAACACTCCCCACTCCTCATCGTACACTACTTATGTCATCATACAGTGTGCTATGTGTAATAAGTTTGTGGTGTAATAAGTTTTCAGTATAAAGTGTAGTGTGTATTTAGAGGTGAATGTATGTCGTATGTTTCGAGTGCGTTGAGTTAAAGAAATTTATTATTCTGTTTCTATTACTACTTTATTATGTTTTCATTTTGTAACACTCCCCACTCCTCATCGTACACTACTTATGTCATCATACAGTGTGCTACGTGCGGGTATAGGTGTTACAGGTAGGGCGGTCTATTGTCTCTGATATTGTACTACCTCTAGGTTGATTCATTCTACCACATCCTTTACCTCGTCCTGGTGTCACAGGAGATGCATTTGATCCACCCCTACTGGTTCCTTGTTGGTCTCTACTTGATGTAGAATCCCTTGTGCAATTTGCAAAGAAATGTTCGGTGCTCCCACATCAGAAGCATCCTCCAGTAAGCCATCTATATACACCTCAGTGTTGCTTATTACAATGAGAAAATTTCGATAAAGTATCTCCCTATTAACCTGTAGCACCCTTACTAATGCTAGTTGCTGTAGTAGGCCCCTATCGTCCACCTCGATGGTAGGACCACTAATTGACTCTGCTTGTGAAGCAGCTTGTGAATTTCTATTTCTCTTTCCTGCAGAGGAGCCACCCTTAGCAAAACTTATTCTTTAAACTCTTTATGTTATAGCCAACTCTAACTTTTCAATTCGCATAACAGCTTGAACTAGATGGTAATAACTCATAGTTTGCAATGTTGTCATCACTACCTAATGTTCTTTAATTATCTTATTAAACCCTTCTTCAAATTGTTTATGTAGTGCCCTAATACCCCCTGGGAGTATATCGGAGTCACCATGTGCGCATACACATACAATATAATTCAAACAAAATACTGTAATAAAAATTACTTATAAGCAGAATATTAAAACATCATTTACAAAACATCCTTCCGTAAATAAACTTAAGTTATCATATTACAAAATATCATTATCTTACATAATTAACTTTAACATTCTCTTTTACAATACTACACTTATAATATACAAAATACTTTACATAATCTATATTGTTCAATACAAAAAGAATCATATATAAAAGACAATCTAAGCCTCAACTCCTAGTGGCCAGTAGATGTACACTTACTACACCGAACCTACATACCTACATGGGAAAACACCCGTGCTGAGCGATGGCTTAGTGGGGTATACAAAAGCAAAAGACTTTTAACGAAGTCATAAAAATCACACATTAAGCGTATCAACAATACTCATGCTTATCACATTTTTACATAGCTATGTCATTAGCATATAACCTCTAATCCCAACAATTGTCATATATAACAAGTGACATCATATCCTTATATCTCGCATATATTCATATACATGTACACTTAATGTATCAAAATGCCTTTATCATTTATGTCCATCTAAACGTGTACAAAATCGTTAAATTTAGCATACATCATATACTATAAGTGATAACATATCACTACATCTAATACGTATTCATATACATATAAACATATCATTGTATCTCTTATATAGTTATAGACACACATTAGCTTTCAAAAGCATAGCCTGAATTCACATCGGTGATGGATACGAGTACTCTAGATACTGACTAGCAGTATTAAACATCTGGAGACCGAAGTCTCAAATCTCTAGACACCAAATAGTGACAAACTCTAGACCCAATCAGGGGCCACATTGGCAGCTACAACTCTAACCCTTTATAGGCATGTATAACAGCCTAATCTATACCCTAGTAGCAATATTGGTCTAATTGGGGTAATTGGGTAAATTTAAATTGAAGTTTTCTAAATTTCTGACTTCAGCGTAATTGGAATGAGGACTCAATTAATATAATAAATAAGTTTTAGTGGTATTATTATAGAAGTGCATAATTAAGATTAGTGGATGTTTAATCATTGGATAATGGTGAATAAGTTAACAAAATCAGATTTGGGTAGGAATAGTGGAAATCTGGGTGTCCCTTTTAGGTTGTGCTATATAAACCTTGGAGGAGAGAGAAAACTCCACTCCTTTGCATGTGAATTTCAGCATCCTTTATCTCTCATATTCTTATCTTCATCTTCATCTTCTTCTTTCTTCCTTCGTGAGCCATTTCTTTAGTTTTGATCTCCAAAATATCTGTTGTTGCTCAATCGGTGCTTTGGTTGTGTTGAATCTTTAAGTCAACAAGGTAAGTGATTAGTGTTAGTTGTTATTCTTCTCCTCCTTCTTGATTCTAAGTTAATGTTGAAATTAATTCTTGGTCCAAATATGGAAATGGATATTTGATGTAATGGTTGATCAAAATAAGGACAAAAGAAAGGCAAAGATTGGTGAACCAAGTGCAAAGTGATCTTGAGAGAAGCTTAGGAGAGGAGGTTGGGAACACTATTTCGTGTATTGTTTGATGTGTATGAATACTATAATGCATGTATAAATTATATGGTTGATGAACATAGAAAATGTGTAATTATGTGCTTTTGTGAATTGAATAGAATGATGAACTAATGTGGTGGTTGTTGGCCATAAGATTGAAATTAAGCATGATGTTTTGTTTTTAAGTGATTTGTGGTGTTAATATGTAAATTGTATGATGGTGGCTTAAAGTGATTTTTAGCATGTTAGATTTAGGGTATGTTCACTGGGTAGTCCTGTGTGTGTTTAAAGTTTTGATTTTTATAATTGAATGGATTTTATGCCTGACTAGCTTGGGAGGGTAAAAGCTGAATGTGTAGGGTAAATGTCCTAATAGGTTTGTATAAACTATAGCTTCAATTGTACAACTCTAGATTGAATGAGACTAAGCAATTTGGTTCCTAATAAACATGCCTATAATATGCTAGAAATAGCTATTCTGAATTTGCAGAACCTACGGTCTTCAAAATGTGTACCTAAGTTGGTGTAAGCTTGTAGGAGGGCTTTTGGAGCATGTATTGTTTCTATAGCCATAACTCCTCAGATATATGACTAAAAATAATGATAATTGTACCATTATACTCTTAGCATGTAGATAAATAGGTGTTTAGAAGGCCATGAAGTCAGATAACTATGTTAGGTTGAGTTTTAGAGGTCACAAGTGTGTTTGGGGTAGAATGCTTGAACACTAGGAGTGAAGTGTGGAGCATTGAATAGAAAATTCAGTTCTATCGCGAGCACAACAGGGGTCACGAGCGCGATAGAATGCTCCATTGGACTAAATTTGTTAGTTTGGCTTCTGTCTCATGCGTGAGCATGATAGAGGCAAAGACTGGATTCTTTCGCGTGTCCGACTTGTGTTACGATCGCGATAAAAGCTAATCTGCACGTCTGTCGCGAGCGCGACACTTTTAGATGATGTAAAGATTTTCAAATTTGCTTATTTTTCTTAAATCAATATGTATGATTGATAAATGAATATGCATATGAAAGTTATTATTATGGATACCATGTGATTATTTTTACATATATATATATATATATATATATATATATATATATATATATATATATATATATATATATATATATATATATATATATATATATATATATATGTATGTATATTTATGCAATGAGGGGTGAATTGTGAAGTTAGCCATAGTGCAAATAAGTGATGTGTTGATGCCTATTGAGATGCTATGTTAACGATGATTTTCTCTATGATAATGTAAATAATAATTGGATTAATAATTTAGCCTGCGAGTCAAGTAGTGGATAGATAGGCATGCCTATAGGGTCTTAGTACTACAGCCAAAGTGCCTGATTCCTCTGGAATCCCAATGTGTAATGAATCCTTCCTAGATTCCTAAAGTGTATTTAATATATCTTATTGATTATTTCTATACCTATGGGTACTAATGCGAAAGTGAGTATCTTCGGATACAAATGTGGTTGCTGTACTCTCAAGTACTTATGCGATACCCATTATCCGCGTCTTTGAATTGCAAGCAAGGCTTTAATAATGAAATAAACTATAATGTGCAAAGTGATTGCTATACAAAATGATATTGTGAAAGCAATGAATTATAAATTGATATGAAATAATAATATGTCTATTGAATATTTTTTTCTGATAAGTCTTATGAGTAATGGTAGTGTGCTTAATAATATGAATGCGAAGCATGTTAGAAATGAAGCATGGATATAGGGCATGTATTTGATATTATTTACAATATGCTTGTTAATATATATATATATATATATATATATATATATATATATGCATATATTGTTATTGCTTCCCCACTAAGCATTATCGCTTAGCACGGGTTTTCAATCTGTGTAGGTTCTGTAGCGAAGTTATACTAAGGATGTTCTCGCAATGTAGTTGGTCAATACACTAGGACATCTTTGCTTAGTGTAGCTTTTTGTCCTTTATATTATGAATATGTAATTAATAACTTTTGGACATGTAAGTTTTATAGAATAACTTTGATAAATATGATGTAACCTAATATAAAATTATGAAATTATGAATGCATAGTGAATGTCTTCCGTTGCATGCGAATGAAATTAATTGGTATAGGATTGTGTATGTCTATGAAAGTGTATGAATGTGCATGTGATGTGTGTCGTGACAACAATTCTCAACAGTCACAGTGAAGCTGTGCGAGTGGATAGGAATGGGGTGTTACAGCATGCCTATCTATCCACTACTATGACTCATTCAGGCTCAACATATAAACTCTATTCACTAAGCCATATTCTTACATCACTCAATTACTCTTTCAAACCATTGCATATCATATAATAACTTTACAACTAGGAACATATATATATATATACATACATGTTTATTTATCAGTCATGCCAAAGCACTATCAAACTAACATACTCATGTTCATTCTACTTGCTTATATAATACACAAAATATTTCATCATGCATATAACTCATATACTCACTTATGTTATCCCACAATAGTTCCTAAATGCCTAGCTATTAATAATCCAATGCAATATTACACATAAATAAAGACAAATACCTTGCATTAATAACCCTGAACAATGTCGCGCTCGCGATAGAACCCAACTTCCCTTGCTGTTGCACTCGCAACAGATGTCGCACTCGCGACAGATAGCCCAATTGACTTCTGTTGTGCCTGCAATGAAGCTCACAATTGCGACAGAACACTGCACAATAACTCTGCCTATGGAGCACTCTATCGCGCTACCGACAGAACCTGAACTTTGTGTTCAAGCTCCCAACTTCACAAGTTTCAAGCACAAACCGTACACAATCTCTCCTATATTCAAATGTATGACTACTATGTCAACTAAAATCATACCACATTCACTTCAAAACAATAAAACTCATCTTTTAACATCATCAAACACCAATACAAACAAGAATGACATTCAAACTATATAATCTCATACAAGTAACTTTTCATGCACAAATTAAGTCAAACTCATAATAATCATGTAAAAATCAACATAATACATCTAAACAGGACTTTGTCCCCATATCTATACTAAGCCATGTACGATTTAACAATAGAAGAGCTATGAAACCCTTCAAAACCCAGAATTTTCCTAATTAAAACAGACATGCATCTAATAAGAATCAAGTACAATTAATCACAAACCTCAAAGGTAGCTTGATCAACTTTCGTCTTTTACTCAAATCTTGTCCTTGCCTTTATCCCTTCTCTTGTCTAAAGCTTTTTGCACAAACACAATAAAACACATACTTAGATCATAAATCAAACCCACTCAAAACCGAAATAGAGTTAGGTAGAAGAAGATGATTCTTGAATTTCTAAACCACACTTACCTTTCCAATTTATCACTTAACTCTTCAAACCCATCCAAATTCAAAGCTTATATCTTTAGGTAATTAAACAAAGGAGAAGAATAAGCAAGAAGATTAAGTAAAAAGGAAGAATCAAGAGAGGGGGAAAACCTGACCAACATGCAAAAAAGGGGTCACTATTCATCCACTAAACCTTTTACTTGCATGTAGAGTTTAGGTGGCAAACTCACAACAAACCACATGTCAACTTCTTGACATGTGTTAAGTCTTTAGCAATTAACCCACTTGGTCCTTGGAAAACTTCCACTTAACCCTTGACCAACTACCATTAAGTCCCTCAATTAACTTCTTTCTTTTAACTACTTTTAATTTCTTTTCAATTACATCATAACTCATACTTAAACACTTACGCTTGTACCCTTACTATACAATTAACATTACAATTTCTTCTAGAGTACAATTCGGGTCTTTATAATTTACACCTAAATACTTCTACAAGTACTGCTTCTAGCATATATTTACTAAGTATGCTAAATTCCTTTTCAAACTCTACCACAGTTAAATTCCTTTACTTTAGATTCAAGAATTGCCTCCATTTAGCCTTCTGATAAGTATCAGTGATGATCGAATCTGAAAGCAGTGGATGTTTCGATACAAGCTTCCACCAATCATAAGCTACTCCTTGCAAAAGAAAAACTACACAAGCAACCCTTTGATTAGGAGGACATTTAACTTCTTTGAAAACCTTTTGTACTTTCTCTAACTAATACTCAGCTTTATTGGATTCTTCCAAACTAGTACCATAGAATTATTTAGCTCCATGTTTCCTCACCACATCTATAGGAGCTTTAGGTGCTATAACAGCCTGATTTATATCTTAGTAGCAATATTGGTCTAATTGGGGTAATTGGGTAAATTTAAATTGAAGTTTTCTTAATGTCGGACTTGAGTGTAAATGTCACACCCCGTTTGCCCCCTAATAGAATGAGCCATGTGTGTGTGTATGTATTTGTATGTGTTTTGGCATGATCATAAGGGTATTGTGGGAATATTGTATGAATTTGGGTTTTTCTGGTGCGTGTGTGCGCATGTGTTGCACTATGATGCAAATTAGTTGGGTCAGATTTGTGTGTGCATGAGTGCACCATTGTAGTGTATGCATTGGAGTTGCATTGTGTGTGGTTGAGTGCACCATAGTAGGATGTGCACTAGTGGATTATTGTGGTGTGTGTTGCTCATACATGTGTAGGGTACATTCTTAGGGTGTTCATTGTGTGCATGTGATACATTTAGTTAGGGTGTGAGTAAATGATCTCCTCCACTAGATGGTTGACATGTGTAAAGAGGAAAGAAAGATGGGGAAAGAGGAAATGAAAAAGGGAAATCTGATTTTTGAAACCCATTCCCGTTTTCTCTTCTTCTTCTTCTTCTTCTTCTTCCTCCTTTGCACTCTCCTAAGTGTTCTACTTAGATTCAAGCTCAAGTGGTGGAATTAATTACTCCCTTTCATCTTTCTATATGCATTCCCAAGCATGAACAAACCCACAAAACATGCTTATTTACCAGAATACCCTTACATGATGCAAACTCATGCAAATGTGCACACTCACAAATGGCTCATTCATCTAGGGGGCAAACGGTGTGTGACAATTTTCATCTATCTCTATTAATGACCATTCTCGGAGGTCGACCCGCTTCACCCAAACGGGGCGGAACGTTGGCAGCTGCACTCGATAATCCCTTTATAAGCATGCTTATCTATCCACTATAACGGTAATCAGGCTCAATACCGACTCACACACTATACACGGACATCAACTCATCAACTAAAATTCAAGTGCATTTATCAAATTCAAAGACATTTAATTGATGTACAATCTTTAATAATCAATCATCATATACATGTGTTCAACTCATTACATAAAAATATAAATCATGCAAAGCAAGATAGAAGAAAACACTCTCTTCAAAACTAATAAAACAGGATACGAAGAGGTTCACTGTCGCGATCGCGATAAGAAGTCGCGCTCGCGACAGAAGCCAAGTTTATTGTCGTGATCGCGACAGAACATAGATTACAAAAAGGCTCTAGACTCTATACCAAATGCATTATATAACAATTCCTAAGTTCATACATATTTATCATGTCATTAGCTATCCTTCATTCAATTATACATTGTTACTTTATTAGTTAAATTACTAACTTTAATCATACTCATATGTATTTTTCCATTAACAACTAATTTATCGTCATTTAGGAGCCCTAATCATGTATAAAACGCTAAGGGGAAAGGCAAGGGGTTTACCCATGCCAACTATGGGCTCAAAATGAAGAAAAAAGAGCTTAATATACGTTGTTCTGTCACGAGGTCGCGACCTGTGTCGCGCTCGCGACAGAGGCTCCGCTTTGGCGCCTCACAAGACTGCTTTTTACCCTAAACTTGTATCGTCTAAATGAACCTCTAAACGTCATTTTTAGGCAAAACGGTTTCCTTAACAATTGTTCTCTAGGATGTTAGCTTTCAAATGGGACAATTATCATTTCGTTTGGACATCTATAACAAAAGATATGATCTAAACAACCTATACTATTCCAGTGAACCCGCCAGAACAGGGTCACCTACGTTTTAATTACATTTTGGGATACCTATGGCCAGAATTAGCTCAAGCACCCTCTTAGACATTTTTAGATACGGATATTATTTTTCAGATGCAATTAGAATAAACACAATTGGAGTCCTATAACTCTACTTATGACAAATACAATACACAGGGGTCTAATGACAAATAAGCAGAATTTTGCAACATCAAATTCTTTTATCAACACAAACACTCAAATGATCAGGCTACATACTTATAAACATATATACACATGTCATGAGCACTGTAAGCAATCAAAATGAACATCTTGAGCTAATTAAAGCTCATCAAGCATCTCTTTATTTCAACATGTCTCTATTCAAACATTTTTCATCTAAACACATGCAAAATGAACAAGATCACACTCGATCCCTACCTCTAGGAACTCGATCACAGTTCTCTACTCGTTCCGATCTTCTCTTTGCCTTTATCGACTCTCTTGCCTCCAGCTTGCACCAAAACCACACACAAAAACACTTGGGGTTACTCTTCTTTTTACTTTAAATCAAAACAGAAACCAAGTAGTAGAAGAAGACTAATGCTATCATAATAGTACTACTTACCTCTTCTCAAAATCCACTCTCTTTATCCCAACCTAAATGATTCTCTTTAGGAGCAAATGGAAAAGAGAAGAAAAGAAAGGAAAGTGGAGCACGGCCAAACAAAAGAAAAGGAAGAAGAAGGAAAGCCAAAAGCAAAAGGGCCAAAAGCTAGGAAATGAATAAAATGAATGAATGTTGGCCGGTCAAACCCAAAGAAATCAAATCCTCTCACATAAGTGCCACCAAACCAAATAAATGACAACCACTTCAATTAATCCATCCCTATCTTAATCCAAGCCAAGCCAAGCTAAGCCAAGCCAAGCCAAACCAAGCCAAGCCAAACTAAGCCAAGCCAAGTGTCACCCTCTCAAGTTGCCATGTGTTAACACCCTATCATGCCACTTGTCAAACTCCCTACAATTCCAAGTCTCTTAGTCCCACTTATGCACACATCTCGCGAGGGGATTCTGTTGTGCTCGCGACAGAACGCTCACGCCCGCACCGACCAGCTGAAGTTCAAAAACCGCTGGAGGGCTCTGTCGTGCCCGCGACACTTGTCGCGCTCGCGACAGAACTCTCCCACATAAACTTACCTTTTTCGAACAAAACTCTATAACTCTTCTAGGGCCACTTTGTGGTGTGACAGTTGATGGCTTGAGCTATTTAAGGATTACAACTGCATTGTGGATTACCATTTGGGTAAGGCCAATGTGGTCCCGGATGCTTTGAGTAGGAAATTAGTTCCTGCCTTATTTTTGAGACGATTTAGATGGAGGTTTAGTTCAGATGGGGCTTTGATTGCTCCGTTGAGGGTCAAGCCTACATTGAGACAGCGGATAGTGGATGCTCATAAAGTTGATGAGAAGCTTCAGCGGATTGTGCAAGAAGTCAGTTTGGGCAAGAAGTCAGAGTTTTTAGTTCAGGATGGGGTTCTTCTGTTTAGAAACCGTTTGTGTGTACCGGACAGTGAAGAGTTAAGAAGACAGCTTTTTGATGAGGCACATAGTACAGTTTTCACCATGCATCCTGGCAGTGTGAAGATGTATCGGGATATGAAGCAATTTTATTGGTGGTCTGGTATGAAGAGGGACATAGTAGACTTTGTATCCAAGTGCTTGACTTGTCAGCAGGTTAAGGCTGAGCACCAAGTTCCTTCCGGATTGCTCACGCCTTTGTCCGTTCTGGAGTGGAAGTGGGATGATATTGCCATGGATTTTGTTTTTGGGTTGCCTTTGACTCAGAAGAAGCATGATTCTGTTTGGGTTTTTGTGGATCGACTCACGAAGTCCGCTCACTTTTTGCCGGTTAGGATGGATTACCAGATGAGTAGATTGGCCAGTATTTATGTGGATGAGATAGTTCGGTTGCATGGAGTGCCTTTGTCTATAGTTTCAGACAGGGACCCAAGGTGCACATCTAAGTTCTGGAAAGAGCTGCAGCGAGCTTTGGGTAACAAGTTGAACTTCAGTACAGCGTTTCATCCTCAGACAGATGGTCAGTCCGAGCGAGTGATTCAGATTTTAGAAGATATGTTAAGGGCTTATGTTCTGGACTTTCCGGGTAGTTGGGATAAGTATGTATCGCTGATGGAGTTTGCCTACAACAACAGTTTTCAGTCGAGTATTGGTATGTCACCGTATGAGGCATTGTATGGACGGCAGTGTAGGACTCCAGTTTGTTGGATAGAGTTGTCTGAGAGATCAGTGATTGGGCAAGATTTGGTTAGAGATACAGAGGAGAAGATCATAGTTGTGCATTGAAATTTGAAAGCGGCTAAGGATTGACAGAAGTCTTATGCCAACCTGAAGAGAAAAGATGTGCAGTTTGAAGTTGGGGATAAAGTTTTTCTTAAAGTTTCTCCTTGGAGAAAAGTGCTTCGATTTGGGAAGAAAGGAAAGCTTAGTCCACGCTTTATCGGTCCGTATAAGGTGTTAGCAAGAGTTGGTCCAGTGGCTTACAGATTGGCTTTGCCGATGGAACTATCGAAGCTTCATGATGTGTTTCACGTTTCGATGCTCCGTCGGTATAGATCAGATCCTTCTCATGTTTTGTCAGTTCAAGAGGTTCAAGTGCAGTCCGATTTTTCCTACGATGAGGAGCCTAGAGCTATCCTAGCTCAAGAAGTAAGACAGTTGAGGAATAAGCAGATTCCTTTGGTCAAGGTTTTGTGGAATCACCATGGGGTCGAGGAAGCAACATGGGAACCAGAGGAGTCGATGAGAATTCAGTACCCGCAGTTGTTCAGATCAGGTGAGAATTTAGAGGACGAAATTCTTGTTAGCAGGGGAGAGTTGTCACACCCCGTTTGCCCCCTAGTAGAATGAGCCATGTGTGTGTATATGTAATTTTATGTGTTTTGGCATGATCATAAGGGTATTGTGGGAATATTGTATGAATTTGGGTTTTTCTGGTGCGTGTGTGCGCATGTGTTGCACTATGGTGCAAATTAGTTGGGTCAGATTTTTGTGTGCATGAGTGCACCATTGTAGTGTATGCATTGGAGTTGCATTGTGTGTGGTTGAGTGCACCATAGTAGGATGTGCACTAGTGGATTATTGTGGTGTGTGTTGCTCATACATGTGTAGGGTACATTATTAAGGTGTTCATTGTGTG
Organism: Excoecaria cochinchinensis; assembly: GCA_947683425.1. Lineage (NCBI taxonomy): Eukaryota > Viridiplantae > Streptophyta > Magnoliopsida > Malpighiales > Euphorbiaceae > Excoecaria > Excoecaria cochinchinensis. The sequence continues at coordinate 3,590,452 of CANTUQ010000104.1, read as the reverse complement.
CATGTGATACATTCAGTTAGGGTGTGAGTAAATGATCTCCTCCACTAGATGGTTGACATGTGTAAAGGGGAAAGAAAGATGGGGAAAGAGGAAATGAAAAAGGGAAAGAGGAAATGAAAAAGGGAAATCTGATTTTTGAAACCCATTCCCGTTTTCTCTTCTTCTTCTTCTTCTTCCTCCTTTGCACTCTCCTAAGTGTTCTACTTAGATTCAAGCTCAAGTGGTGGAATTAATTACTCCCTTTCATCTTCCTTAGTAAGTTTATGCTTTTTCCTTTTGGTTATTCATGCATTTTCTTCTTCTTCTTCCTGGGTTTGATCTAAGCTAGTGTTTGTGTTCTTGGTGTTTGGGTGCTTGTTTGTGCTTAGTTGAGCCTCCTCGTGAGCCAAAGGGCAAGGAGAAGGCTGGATCTAGTGGAACTAAGCAATAGGAGCTAAGGATTTGAAGGTTTGGGAATTTCTTGCTTTTGCATGTAAATATGTTCATGTATGAGTTTTTATGATTTCTTAGAATTAGGTTGTTATGTGCTCTTTATTTTGATGTATATGCTATGGGTTGTTGATTTGGAGTGTGGATCTTGCAAGAGCATGAGTTGATTTTTGTAATTTGGGAATTGATGTGATTTTGGGCATAAATTGGGTTTTTAGTTTATTCTTGAAATTGGAAGTTTAAATTTATGTATTGTATGAAATTTCTTGTTAATAATTGTAATATTATGGTTGTTGATGCAATTGGACGGCTAGGTTTGAGGTAAGAGGTTCATGGTTGAATTTTGTGTGTTGATGGATGATTTTGGAAGGAGAAATTTCTGCAAAATTCTGCAGATTTTCGAAATACCGACGCTATCGCGATCGCAACGACTGTCGTGAGCGCGACGGAGAGCAGTGATTGGAGCTTCGCTGTTGCGAGCACACGATCCCGTCGCGAGCCCGCGACAGCCGAGGTGTTGAGCATCCTCTGTCGTGAGCACGACAACTGTCGCGAGCGCGACAGAGCGCGATGCTGGCTGAGTGCTATCGCGAGCACGCGATTCGTCGCGAGCCCACAACTGCACCAATTGTTCTCTATCGCGATCGCGACATCCATCACAAGTGCGACAGAGCCTGGCCCTTCCGTCCTCCTCGCGTTCGCGAAATCCGTCGCGCGCGCGCTGCGAAGAGACTTCAGTCTCTGTCGCGAGCGCGATAGTCCCTGCATGCTGAATGAGTTTTTCCTTCGTTGCGTGTAGTTTTTGAATTCCAGTTTCCTTTAGTGCTTATGAGATTTATGCTTTGCATTTTATGAATTATATGAATGCGGATCCATGATACGATTATGAACATGTATGATAATGGTTTTGGAAATTATGAAATGGATTGAATGGTTTATGCATGACCTGCCAGAGTCTAGTAAGTGGATAGTTAGGCATGCCTAATAGAGTCTTTTAGCTGCAGCGCCCTTTGAATGTTTGGACCCCGATCAGGTCCTCGTTTGGTTCCTCGCGATCCCTTATGTGATAGGATCTTGTTTAAGATCCCCTTTGAAAATGTTTTGTGAAAGTTAAAATGAAAAAAAAGTAAAATTGGTTTTCTCGGCTCGTACCCGTAAAGTACTGTCCGTATCGGCTTGTACCCGTAAAGTACTATCCGTATACTTGTTATCCACTCCCTCGAGTCAGTAGGTGCCTTGTATGGATTGTAATATGACAAAATGTATGTGATATATGTATGGATTCAATGATGAAAAGTATAACCTATTATGAGGATATGATTATTGTTATGAACTTTCTGATGGATGGCTTTATGTATGTGACCATGAGTATATGTTATTGTTATGCCATGATTATTGTATTTATGTACTTGAGGTACGCATGTGTGTTGCCTTGACGACCGTTGTGAATGGTTGTCCTTATGCTATATGTGTGTTTCCCCACTAAGTGTTTATCACTTAGCACGGTTTGTTTACCCGTGCAGGTGCGGAAGGAGTGTGCTTGGGAGAGTTGCCGCCATCGAAGCCAACACAGCAGGGTCTTAGTGTAGGGCTTTATTTTTTGGTGTTTTGAGGATTCTTTTTGTATAAAAATCTCTTATTGGTTATGTAATAGCTTCTGCTTTTGTATACGTATTTTGGGATTTGTAATTCTCTGTTGTATATCACTCAGTTGATCAGAACAGTAATGTAATCCTTCTGTTATATTAATGCATGATCAGCTATTCATGAATGGTGTTGTAAAGTTTTAAATTACCCTGTATTTCGGTATGTATGTTTATGTATGAATGTATGTATATTCTGTATCTGTGTGATGGCAACTTTACTTATACGGCATCTCACTCCTTATCGGATGGGATCGCATAAGTGCGGGTAAGGGGGTGTTACAGTAAATGGAATGAGGACTCAATTGATCTAGTAAAAAAGTTTTAGTGGCATTATTGTAGAAGTGCATGATTAAGATTAGTGGATGCGAATAGGGTGTTACAAGTTGTGATATCAGAGCCTAGGTTTAGTCATTTCTGGGCATAAAGTAGATTATAATGTGTATAGATATGCTGACCCAATGCGGATGTCCTTGTTTATGTATCAAATCGATGGATCCTTCTCAAAGCGCTAGAGAAGAGACCGCTAAAAGCATGAATCCCCGATAAGTTGAAATGTCTGAGTCTAGTCAGTCTGCACCAGCTAGTGTGGGAAGTGATGTGCTCATGGTTCCTTTAGAAGCTTTACTCAAAATGTCACAAGACATGGCGAGGGTGCTTGATCGAATGATAGCACCGAAGGTTCCATTGGAATCTTTGAGGATGCATGGGGCAGAGGAGTTCTATGGAACAAGTTTGGATGAATTAGTTAAGGCTGAGTATTGGATTGAGAAGGTTCAGAGGGTGTTGGATGAGATAAGATGCCCTCCTGAACAGATGGTCGAGTGTGTGGTGTCACTGCTTTAAGGATCTGCCTGCGATTGGTATTAAGGAATTCGATGCTTCTGAACCCTATTACTTGTGAGTTATTTGTATAGGAGTTCTGGAACAAGTATTTTACAAAGATGTATCGAGAAGCTAATTGGAAGCAGTTTATGAATCTGAGGCAGAGGCCTATGTCATTAGCTGAGTATGAGAAAGAGTTCTATAGGTTGAGTAAGTATGCACCTGTGCGAGTGCTAACAGAGGAGTTTATATGTCAGTAAGTTGAGGAAGGATTGATTTAGAGAATCAAGGCATTGCTGATCTCAATGACCATAACTTAGACTGTGAGTTGTTACCAGATTGTATAAGCAGCCATGAGAGCTAAAAGATCACTTGAGATTCACAGAGAGAGAATATAAAGGAGAAATCCTAACAGAGGTGGGGCACATTCGAGTAAGAGATCAAGAGATCCTTTAGTAGCACCTCCAGTTGAGTCAGCTAGTAGTCCAGCTACTAGAGGTAGAAGGCAAGGATCTTCTTGCAACACCCCTTTCTCATACGTAGGGAATCCCATCCGATAAAGAGTGAGATGTCGTATGAGTCAAGGTGCCACCATGCAGAAACACACAGATACAAAACAAATCATACATTCATTCATAACATACATACGAAAATATGGGGTAATTAAAAACTTTGCGAAGCAATAGAGAAAATGGCTGATCATGCATTAATATAACAATATCCGTTACATTACCGATCTGATCAACAGGCTGATACCAAAGATGATTACATAACCAAAATATACAAATGCGAAAGCTATACACAATTACTGATATAGAGAGTTCTATTACAAAAGAATCATCAAAAACTACAAAAGCTAAGCCGTACACTAATCTCTTCTCTGTTGGCTTGACTGGCGGCGACTCTCCCAAAGCAAAACACCTTATGCACCTGCACGGGTAAAAACACCGTTCAAAGCGATAAACGCTTAGTGGGGAAACAAACAACAATTATGGACGGCCATTCACAATGGTCGTCAAGGCATAACACATTCGATATGACAAATGCGGATAACCATGTCAGATATAATCATGCTTACATAATAAAGACATACATTCAGAAGCTCATATACCCATTCATATACTTTTTAACTCATAGCCCATAAGAATCATCAAACTCATTTGAATATCATAATCTCGTAACCATTTCAAAGCAGAACAAAACAAATAAGGCACCTGCTAACTCACAATAGTGGATAACGAGTATACGGACAGTACCTTACGGGTAAAAATTGAATACAGACAGTACCTTACGGGTACGAATCGTAAAACCATTTATCTTATCACATTCAAACAATTTTCGGAGGGGACCTTAAACAAGATCCAAATACTAAGGGTTCGCGACGAACCAAACGGGGACCGGATCGGGGTCCAACGAAACTGAGGCTACAGCTAAAAGACTCTATTAGGCATGCCTAACTATTCACTTACTTGACTCTAGCAGGTCATACATAAACCAATTCATGTTTTTGAGCACAACATATAATTCATCAAGTATAATTCGCAATATAATGGACATATAAGCACATTCATAGAGCATACGGTAAGGATGAATCATGGTCAAGACATTTGAAATTCACTATTACAGAAAAGGCAAAATCAGAAAGCAAGGCAGGCAAAAAGGCACTGTCGCGATCGCGACATCGTCGCGCTCGCGACAGAGGCAGTCTTACCCAGGTCAAGACCTCGACATTCATCGCGATCTCGCGAGGGAACAAGGACATCTCGCTGTCGCACTCGCGACATTGAGCTACCAGCCCAAAACAGATCGGCAGCCGAGCTCTCTATTGCGCTCATGACAGAGGCTTTGCTGCATGACTCGGCATAGAGCTCGAACGCGTGCGAGGGCTGCTTTCACCGGGATCTATCTTGACCTCGCGACGATGTCGCGCTCGCGATAGAGTCGTGAATTTTAGCCCTTGTGCAGAAAATTCCCTCTTCACAACACTCAAACACACACATTCAACTCAAACCTCTTCTTACCTCAATTCCAGTAACCCAAATACAATTAGCAACATAAAATACAACATTTATATCAAGAATTCCAATTAAATCATGCCAATAATCAAATCAATTTACACAAATTGGAATATCAGCACTATTCATCATCATCTCACTCAAGAACATAATTAAGTTCATTAACCCATAATTAAACCTTTTTAACACATCTCAATCATAACCCATAACATTTAAACCCACAATGAACATCAAGAACCCACAAATTTCCAGAAATTCATGCATATCCAAAAGCCCATATATGAACATTACTTAAAAGAAAATTCCCAAACCTTATCTCCTTAGCTCCAAATCTAATGAGCTCCACTAGAACCAGGCTTCTCCTTGCCTTTTGGGCCACGGGGAGGTTCAACTAAGCACAACACATCAAAGAACACCCAAAATACAAATCCTATATTGAAAACCCAGACCTTGAAGAAGAAGAAGATAATAGTGAACAAAGAAGAACTAGATGAAGAAATGCAAGGAAACTTACCCAATTAGAGTGCAAGAAATTGTCAATTCCCACTAATAATGTCTGAAATCCAAACTAGGGTTCTTAGGGAAAGAGAAGGAAGAAGAAGAGTAAGGGAAAGAGGGACAACGGCATTTGAAGAACAAAATCTGCCCTCTCCCTTTTCTCTTTCTTTTTCTTTTTCTTTTTCTAACCCTAGACAAGTGTCACTACCCTATTAGTGGGATTTGGTCACTCACACCCTAAACTCATGGTTCACACACACACAATGCATTCCCAACTTATAATACCCTACAACTTCTCAAACACACCCTAGTATGATATGTTCAAGCACACCAAAACATAACCCAACTAATTCACACCCGAAACACCATACATGCACTCTCATACTAATAAGACCCTCAAACATGCATTTTTACCCAAAATGCCATTAACAAATGCCAAAACACACTCAAAACATGCACACAAAGATGGCTCATTCTACTAGGGCGCAAACGGGGTGTGACACTTCTTATGCATTTGGTACTGGTAGGGGTGCATCGGGTAATTGAAGTGAGGCACCTGAATGTATTCATTACTGTAAGTGCATAGAAGGGATTGTTTGAAGTTGACTGGGGCTTATTTTAGATGTGGTAGTACATAGCACTATTTGGCTAAATGTCCTAAGGCTTATAAGGCAACAACAAATCAGCAAGAAGCTAGTAGAGGTACAACAAATTTGCCTCCATTTAACAGAGGAAGAGGTAAAGGACATGGCAGAGGTGGCCATTCTAGAGGAGGAATAATATCAAAATCAGTGGATAGACCTCCAACAGCACCAGCAAGGGCTTATGCAATAAAGGCTTGAGAGGAGCAGGATGCGCCCGAGGTCATTGCGAGTATATTTCTACTCTTTAATATAGAAATGTTTGCAATGATTGACCCTAGGTCTACATATTCATATGTGTGTTCTAAGAATTATGTGATAAGATATCTGTTATTGATCTTATAGATTATGATATTTGTTTGACTAGCCCTTTGGGAAATAGTGTGAATGTCAACAAGGTATATAGAGATTGTCCTTTAATAGTTTAAGATCATGTGTTCCCTGTAGATCTAATTGAGTTGCCGTTTGATGACTTTGATTTAATATTGGGCATGGAATGGTTGAGTAAGCACCAAGCTACAGTCAACTGTAGGAAGAAAATAGTTGTGCTTAGTAGTGCTAAAAAGTTTAAAGGATTGTGAGGCATGTATGCTCTAATTCACTAGTACATGTGATTTCTGCTATGCAAGCTTACCGGTGCTTGAGGAAAGGATGTGAGGCTTTCTTAGCCCTTATATTGGATTTGAAAAGAGAACAAGTGACAATTTAGGATATTCCAGTAGTGAGAGAATTTCCTGATGTATTTCCAAACGAGTTAGTTGGTGTACTGCTAATAAGAGAAGTAGAATTGTCAATTGATATTGTGCCTAGTATAGCATGATGTGAGCCTAAATAACCCATAATTACCTAGTGTTTTGTGTTTAAATCATGTTTAGTTGTGGTTAATTGTGTTAGAATTAGGTATGTTTTAGGTTTTGTTTTATGTTGTGTGAGTGTAGGAGGAAATGGAGAAAATATTGGAAAAAGGTGTAAATTAAGCAACGAAAGTTGGTTCTGTCACGGGTACGAAAATAGTTGTGAGTGCGACCTAAGGTGCATAAGAAGAAGGAAGGGAAAATGAAAAGAAGTTGAGCAAAAAGGAAATTCGCATTCTGTCGTGGGCATGAAGGAGGCCGCGACCGTGAGAATGCAAGGAAGAAGAAGGGACAACACAAGCAAAAAAAGTCAGCAAAGTGCTAATTTTCTTGCTGTAGGAATTGTGCCTCATGGTTTAACATGGTAACAAAAAAAAAAATTCTTTTCTGATGTTAAGAGCTACCTTTGGGGGAAGCCTTATTTGTTTAAGATAGGAGGGGATGGTGTGATTCATAGGTGTGTAAGTGAGGAAGAGTATGTAAACATTTTGAAGCATTGCCATTCATCTTTATATTCAGGTCATAATGGTAGTACAAAAACTGCATCTCGTGTGCTTGAGTGTGATTTTTATTGGCCTACTTCATTTAATGTTGCTAGGAGTTTTGTAGCCTAATGTGATAGGTGTCAAAGGGTTGGTAATATAGGGAAAAGAGATGAGATGCCTTTGAATAACATTTTAGAGATAGAAATATTTGATGTATGGGGGATAGGCTTCATGGGTCCTTTCCCTATATCTTTTGGACAAAGCTATATATTGGTTGGGGTGGATTATGTATCAAAATGGGTAGAAGCAAAAGCAACATCAACCAATGATCCAAAGGTGGTTGTGAAGTTCTTAAAGAAGCTCTTTTCAAGATTTGGAGTGCCTCGAGGCATAATAAGCGATGGAGGTACGCATTTTAAAAACCACTCTTTTGCTTCATTATTGCATAAATATGGTGTGCATCATAGGGTAGCTACTCCCTACCATCCAAAAACTAGTGGTCAAGTAGAGGTTTCCAATCGAGAGCTTTAATGGATACTTGAAAAAATAGTTTCTAGTTCAAGAAAAGATTGGACGCATAAGCTTGATGATATTGTAATGACCAATGGGTTCCCGACCGAGGGCTATCCTCGAAATATATCCCATCGGGCCTTCCCTGCCCGTCGTTTATGGCCACCACGCCATACTAAAGATCTTTACAATTCCCCTTGTGCATTTTTGCCTTCCGTGGGATTCGAACCAAGGACCTATGGAATAAGTCCTTAATTCCTAGAATCTCACTACCAATGACCTATGGACCGATATATCAGCTAGCATCTCACTATCGCGAGCGCGATGCCTGTCATGAGCGTGACAATGAGTTGTATTTGATCCGCCGTGAGATTGCGAGGACTGCCATGGTCGCGACCTGGAGCAAGTTCGCCTCTATCGCGAGCGCGACAGAACTCCCCCCCCCCCCCCCCCCCAATCTGCCCTGTTTTCTCACGTGCCCCGTTTTCCAAAACTGAACTTAAAATGTCTTTTTGTTGTCTTTTTCCTACTGTATGATATATGAACTTGTTTATATGACTATATTTATATGAATTATGCATGGCAAATTATATATATAGTGAATTGAGACATTATTTGAATTATGCACGACCTGCGAAAGTGAGTCTAGTGGATAGTTAGGAATGCCTAATAGAATCTTTTAGCTGTAGCCTCTATTCATTTGGATAGTTAGGATAGTTTGGACCCCGATCAGGTCCCCGTTTGGTTCCTCGCAAACCCTTATGAATTTTGGATCTTGTTTAAGGTCCTTCCGAAAATTTTTTTTAATGTGATAAAATAAATGGTTATTCGATTCGTACCCATAAGGTACTGTCTGTAATCAATTCGTACCCGTAAGGTACTGTCTGTAATCCATTCGTACCAGTAAGGTACTGTCTGTATACTTGTTATCCACTATTGTGAGTCAGCAGATGCTTTATTTGTTTTGTTCTGCTTGAAATGATTACAAGATTATGATATCTGAATGAGTATGATGATACGTATGAGTTATCAGTTAACATGTACATAAATATGGATATGAGCTTCTGGATGTATGTCTTTATTATGTAAGCATGATTATATATCTGACATGGTTATCCATGTATGTCATATCGTATGTGTTATGCTTTGACGACCATTGTGAATGGCCATCCACTCTTTTGTTGTGTGTTTCCTTACTAAGCGTTATCGCTTAGCATGGTTTTTATCCGTGCAGGTGCCGAAGGCATTTTGCTTTGGGAGAGTCACCGCCAGTCAAGCCAACACAGAAGGGATTAGTGTTAGGTCTTATTTTTGTAGTATTTTATGATGATTCTTTTTGTAATAGAACTCTCATTGTATATGCAATTTTGTAAGCTTTCGCTCTGTATATTTTGGATATGTAATTCTTTTGTTATATCAGTTGATCAAAACATTATTGTAATGAACGTTGTTATAGTAATGCATGATTATGATGATGTTTCTCTAAAGTTTTAATTTTCGCTATATTTTCATATGTTTATGATGTATGATTGTATGCTTTGTATCGATCTATTTGGCATGACACCCCTGCTCCTACAGCATCTCACCCCAATACGGATGGGTTCGCCTACGTATGGGTCGGGGGTGTTACAGTTTTTGGTATCAGAGCCTAGGTTTAGGCATTTCTGGGTGTTTTGTTGTTGTTGTTGTGTATAGATGCGTATATGTCTAGGGCTGTGTTGGCTGATACGATTGTCTTTGCTTGTTTAGATGGATTCCGATTCTGTTCGAGGGTCTCTTGAGGGATCAGCCGAGAGCATGAATCCCCAAGCTGTTAATCCTTTTATTTTTATGTCGGCTCAACCTCCTAGGGTACAGCCTGAGGCCGCAGCCATACCCTTCGAAGCCATGCTTAAGCTATCTCAGGATATGGCTCGAGTCTTGGAGAGAGTGACTGCCCCTAAGGCTCCGACTGAGAGTTTGAGAAGAGCTGGTGCTGAAGAATTTTATGGAATGGGTTTGGATGAGTTGGAGGTCGCTGAGAAGTGGATTGATAAAGTAAAGCGTACTTTGAGAGAAGTCCGGTGTCCTCCCGATCAGAAAGTAGAGTGTGCAGTGGCTTTGCTGCAAGGGTCTACATATGAATGGTGGGAGTTAGTTTATAGACATCCTTAGTTGCCTAACTCGATTACTTGGGAGTTTTTTGAAAGAGAGTTCACGAACAAGTATGTGACTCAGACATATAAGGATGCAAGATGGGCTCAGTTCTTGAGTTTGAAATAGAGGGCGATGTCTGTATCTGATTTTGAGAAGGAGTTTAACCATTTGGCGAAGTATGCACCAGAAGGTATTTTGACAGAGGAGTTCAGGAGTAGGCATTTTGAGACTGAGTTAAATGAGTCGCTGCGGGCGATGTTGATTTCTCTAATGAGTACTACGGGAGTGGGGTATTACCAGATTGTGCAAGCTACTGTTAAGGCTGAGAGGTCAGAATCTGTTTGGAGAGAGAGGGCTCAGAGGAGGAATCCCTCTCGTGGAGGTTCATCTTCTTCATCTTCAGGAAAGAGGTCAAGGAACCTGCAGGATGAATCATCTGCAGGCCCGGCTACTAGAGGTAGAAGACAGGGTTCAGCTGCGGTGTCTTGTTCTAGTGGAGGCGGTGCTGGTGGTAGGACCGAGTCGATGCCTGTGTGCTCTCATTGCAGTAAGCCTCATCGGGGTGAGTGTAAGTGGCTCACAGGTGAGTGTTTCAGATGTGGGAGCACGGAACACTTTTTGGCCAACCGTCCGAGGTTGAATGAGGATTCGGGTGCTTAGAGAGAGACCAGCAGAGTTGGTTCGAATGCCACGTAAGCTAGTCGTGGTAGAGGCCGTGGAAGAGGTCATGGCGGTCAACCTAGAGAAGAAGTTGCATCTGAGTCAGTTGAACATCTGCTACCTGTGCCAACTAGAGCCTATGCTGTAAGAGCCAGAGAGGAGCAGGATGCTCCAGATGTGATAGCTGGTAAGTTTCTACTCCATGACATTGAATTATATGCTCTAATTGACCCTGGTTTCACACACTCATATTTGTGCACAGATAAGTTAATTGATAAGTTGCATGAGGTATAGCAGTTAGATTATGAGATTTGTGTGACCAGTCCTTTAGGGCATAGTGTCAATGTGAGTAAAATGTATAGGAATTGTCCCATGTTGGTTGAGGGAGTTGAGTTTCCAGCAGATTTGATTGAGTTGCCTTTTAGAGAGTTTGATCTGATTCTAGGTATGGATTGGTTGGGTAAGCATCGGGCAGTGGTTGATTATCATAGGAAGACAATTGTGCTTCGAGATAAAAATCGGTCTTCTGTTGTTGTTAAAGGTTTGGGTGCTAGCTCTTTGAGTAATGTGATTTCTACAATGTAACACCCCCATACCCCCGGTAAGGAATATCGGGGCGTTACGCGGACACTTACGTATACATGTACATGCATTAGCGGAAGCGATAGCATAAACACATCCTTTAAAAGTAATTAAATACTACACTAGGGCCCACTTGCATTTCATATTAACTACATATACATTTATATGTTCATATTACATCTGTTTCCATTTAGCTTTACATATACATTTACATGTGATTTTTCTACTTATATTACATAATGACGTTACTCAAAATGTAAAAACTCTATCTCTAACTTATACAAAAAGGTATAACAAAACTCCTAGTGGCCTTGACCTGCAGATGTCCGCTCACTGATCCGAACCTGTAACCTACACGGAAATAAACATCCGTGCTAAGCGATAACGCTTAGTGGGGATAAAATAATGCAAAGGACTTCTTTACGAAGTCACAAATAAATCACACATTTCATGTAACAAAATCAACTAGCTCATGCATATAGTTCTTATACATATACAGATTGCATGCTCAATTATCAAATACTATGAGTTCACATGCATATAACATCTACTCTTTCACTAATTCCTGTACACTACATCTTGTACATTTCATTTATTCAATTATACATTATCATGTAACCACATTCATGTCAATACACTCATGTAATCATGTACTTGTATACAGAACTGTAATGTACTTAAACATTACTCTCATGTACCATGGCTTCATTCGAAGCAACACTGTAATCATCTCAAGTTCACTGCACATCATTTAACAAAACAAGCCTGAGTTCCTCTCATGATGGATACGGGACGCTCTATAAAAAAACATTTTCGGTAGACAGAAGTCATAAAACATTTTTCATATATCTCTATTAATGACCATTCTCGGAGGTCGACCCGCTTCACCCAAACGGGGCGGAACGTTGGCAGCTGCACTCGATAATCCCTTTATAAGCATGCTTATCTATCCACTATAACGGTAATCAGGCTCAATACCGACTCACACACTATACACAGACATCAACTCATCAACTAAAATTCAAGTGCATTTATCAAATTTAGAGACATTTAATTGATATACAATCTTTAATAATCATCATATACATGTGTTCAACTCATTACATAAACATATAAATCATGCAAAACAAGATAGAAGAAAACACTCTCTCCAAAACAAATAAAACAGGATGTGAAGAGGTTCACTATCGTGATCGCAACAAGAAGTCGCGCTCGCGACAGAAGCTAAGTTCATTGTCGCGATCGCGACAAGAGGTCGCGCTCGCGACAGAAGATAGATTACAAAAAGGCTCTATACTCTATACCAAATGCATTATATAACAATTCCTAAGTTCATACATATTTAGTATGTCATTTACTATACTTCCTACAACTATACATTGTTACTTTATTAGTTGAATTACCATCTTTAATCATATGTATTTTTCCATTAACAACTAGTTTGTAATTAATTAGGAGCCCTAATCATGTATAAAACGTTAAGGGGAAAGGCAAGGGGTTTACCCATGCCAACTATGGGATCAAAATGAAGAAAAAAAAGCTTAAAATAGGTTGTTCTGTCGCGGGGTCGCGACCTGTGTCGCGCTCGCGACAGAGGCTCCGCTTTGGTGCCTCACAAGACTGCTTTTTACCCTAACTTGTATCGTCTAAATGAACCTCTCAACGTCATTTTTAGGCGAAGTGGTCTTCTTAACAATTGTTTCGTTGGATGTTAACTTTCAAATGGAAGAAGTTTCAGGTCGTTTGGACATCTATAACGAAAAATATAGTCTATACAAGCTATACTATTCTAGTGAACCCGCCAGAACAGGGTCACCTACGTTTTAATAACTTTTTGGGATACTTAGGGCCAGAATTAGATCAAGCACCCTCTTAGACATTTTTAAATACGGGTCTTATCTTTCATATACAATTGGAATCAACCCAATTGAGATCCTATAACTCTACTTATAACAAATACTATACACAGAGGTCTAATGACAAATAAGCAGAATTTCGCAACATCAAACTTTATCATCAACACAAACACTCAAATGATCAAGTTACATACTTATAAACATATATACACATGTCATGAGCACTGTAAGCAATCAAAATGAACATCTTGAGCTAATTAAAGCTCATCAAGCATCTCTTTATTTCAACATGTCTCTATTCAAACATTTTTCATCTAAACACATGCAAAATTAACAAGATCACACTCGATCCCTACCTCTAGGAACTCAATCACAGCTCTCTACTCGTTCCGATCATCTCTTTTCCTTTATCGACTCTCTTGCCTCCAGCTTGCATCAAAACCACACACAAAAACACTTGGGGCTACTCTTCTTTTTTACTTTAAATCAAAATAGAAACCAAGTAGTAGAAGAAGACTAATGCTATCATAATAGTACTACTTACCTCTTCTCAAAATCCACTCTCTTTATCCCAACCTAAATGATTCTCTTTAGGAGCAAATGGAAAAGAGAAAAAGAAAGGAAAGTGTAGCACGGCCAAACCAAAGAACAGGAAGAAGAAGGAAAGCCAAAAGCAAAAGGGCCAAAAACTAGGAAATGAATAAAATGAATGAATGTTGGCCGGTCAAACCCAAAGAAATCAAATCCTCTCACATAAGTGCCACCAAACCAAATAAATGCCAACCACTTCAATTAATCCATCCCTATCCCAAGCCAAGCCAAGCCAAGCCAAGCCAAGCTAAGCCAAGCCAAGCCAAAGCAAGCCAAGCCAAACTAAGCCAAGCCAAGTGTCTCTTCCCTACAATGACACTTGGCACACTCCTACGATGCCACTTGTCACTCTCATATGCCGCCACCTGTCACTCTCATATCCGCCACTTGTCACTCTTCTATGATGACACTTGTCACTCTTCTATGATACCATGTGTCCCATACACATCTCAAGGTCTCTTAACACCCACTTATGCACACATCTTGCGAGGGGGTTCTGTCGCGCTCGCGACAGAATGCTCACGCCCGCACCAACCAGCTAAAGTTCAAAAACCGCTGGAGGGCTCTGTCGCGCCCGCAACACTTGTCGCGCTCGCGACAGAACTCTCACACATAAAACTTACCTTTTTCGAATAAAAACTCTGTAATTCTTCCAGGGCCATTTTGGGGTGTGACAAATCTCTCCCCCTTAAGAAATTTCGTCCTCGGAATTTCCCCGCTAATCACTTACACCATACAGCTATCAAATCGAACACACTTTACACTTTCCTTAATGCACTGCACTCTAATCCATATATTTCTTCTAAACATCCGTCACTTGTTGTATATCCTGTCAGCTTTTCTCAATGAAACACATACAATGATGCTTTTTCACATACAAATGAGGGATGCGGATGAAATGGTCATGTAATGATTTATGTATGCGAGATGATGCGAAAATGCAATGTAAGCTACTGTAATGCACTTTTCCCATCCCCATGTTTCACTATGCTTATGTCAAATGATTTCAAGAAGATAGCTGACAGGAATACAAAATGTCACCTCGAACTATTACCAATTCACATCTGCCGCTGTCTCTTCTATGCTCTCACGCGAGTCGGACTCCATCTATACTTTACACAAATGACATCTGCATTAGGCCACAACTCTAGACAAACTCTGACATTAACCTATACTCTACATCTTATAGACCAGAACCTCTAACCAAGGCTCTGATACCACTAAATGTAACACCACCATACCCCCGGTAAGGAATATCGGGGCGTTACGCGGACACTTACGTATACATGTACATGCATTAGCGGAAGCGATAGCATAAACACATCCTTTAAAAGTAATTAAATACTACACTAGGGCCCACTTGCATTTCATATTAACTACATATACATTTATATGTTCATATTACATCTGTTTCCATTTAGCTTTACATATACATTTACATGTGATTTTTCTACTTATATTACATAATGACGTTACTCAAAATGTAAAAACTCTATCTCTAACTTATACAAAAAGGTATAACAAAACTCCTAGTGGCCTTGACCTGCAGATGTCCGCTCACTGATCCGAACCTGTAACCTACACGGAAATAAACATCCGTGCTAAGCGATAACGCTTAGTGGGGATAAAATAATGCAAAGGACTTCTTTACGAAGTCACAAATAAATCACACATTTCATGTAACAAAATCAACTAGCTCATGCATATAGTTCTTATACATATACAGATTGCATGCTCAATTATCAAATACTATGAGTTCACATGCATATAACATCTACTCTTTCACTAATTCCTGTACACTACATCTTGTACATTTCATTTATTCAATTATACATTATCATGTAACCACATTCATGTCAATACACTCATGTAATCATGTACTTGTATACAGAACTGTAATGTACTTAAACATTACTCTCATGTACCATGGCTTCATTCGAAGCAACACTGTAATCATCTCAAGTTCACTGCACATCATTTAACAAAACAAGCCTGAGTTCCTCTCATGATGGATACGGGACGCTCTATAAAAAAACATTTTCGGTAGACAGAAGTCAGAAAACATTTTTCATATATCTCTATTAATGACCATTCTCGGAGGTCGACCCGCTTCACCCAAAAGGGGCGGAACGTTGGCAGCTGCACTCGATAATCCCTTTATAAGCATGCTTATCTATCCACTATAACGGTAATCAGGCTCAATACCGACTCACACACTATACACAGACATCAACTCATCAACTAAAATTCAAGTGCATTTATCAAATTTAGAGACATTTAATTGATATACAATCTTTAATAATCATCATATACATGTGTTCAACTCATTACATAAACATATAAATCATGCAAAACAAGATAGAAGAAAACACTCTCTCCAAAACAAATAAAACAGGATGTGAAGAGGTTCACTATCGCGATCGCAACAAGAAGTCGCGCTCGCGACAGAAGCTAAGTTCATTGTCGCGATCGCGACAAGAGGTCGCGCTCGCGACAGAAGATAGATTACAAAAATGCTCTATACTCTATACCAAATGCATTATATAACAATTCCTAAGTTCATACATATTTAGTATGTCATTTACTATACTTCCTACAACTATACATTGTTACTTTATTAGTTGAATTACCATCTTTAATAATATGTATTTTTCCATTAACAACTAGTTTGTAATCATTTAGGAGCACTAATCATGTATAAAACGTTAAGGGGAAAGGCAAGGGGTTTACCCATGCCAACTATGGGCTCAAAATGAAGAAAAAAAAAGCATAATATAGGTTGTTATGTCGCGAGGTCGCGACCTGTGTCGCGCTCGCGACAGAGGCTCCGCTTTGGTGCCTCACAAGACTGCTTTTTACCCTAACTTGTATCGTCTAAATGAATCTCTCAGCGTCATTTTTAGGCGAAGTGGTCTGCTTAACAATTTTTTCATAGGATGTTAACTTTCAAATGGGAGAAGTTTCAGGTCGTTTGGACATCTATAACGAAAAATATGGTCTATACAAGCTATACTGTTCCAGTGAACCCGCCAGAACAGGGTCACCTACGTTTTAATAACTTTTTGGGATACTTAGGGCCAGATTTAGATCAAGCACCCTCTTAGACATTTTTAAATACGGGTCTTATCTTTCATATACAATTGGAATCAACCCAATTGAGATCCTATAACTCTACTTATAACAAATACTATACACAGAGGTCTAATGACAAATAAGCAGAATTTCGCAACATCAAACTTTATCATCAACACAAACACTCAAATGATCAAGTTACATACTTATAAACATATATACACATGTCATGAGCACTGTAAGCAATCAAAATGAACATCTTGAGCTAATTAAAGCTCATCAAGCATCTCTTTATTTCAACATGTCTCTATTCAAACATTTTTCATCTAAACACATGCAAAATTAACAAGATCACACTCGATCCCTACCTCTAGGAACTCAATCACAGCTCTCTACTCGTTCCGATCATCTCTTTTCCTTTATCGACTCTCTTGCCTCGAGCTTGCATCAAAACCACACACAAAAACACTTGGGGCTACTCTTCTTTTTTACTTTAAATCAAAATAGAAACCAAGTAGTAGAAGAAGACTAATGCTATCATAATAGTACTACTTACCTCTTCTCAAAATCCACTCTCTTTATCCCAACCTAAATGATTCTCTTTAGGAGCAAATGGAAAAGAGAAAAAGAAAGGAAAGTGGAGCACGGCCAAACCAAAGAACAGGAAGAAGAAGGAAAGCCAAAAGCAAAAGGGCCAAAAACTAGGAAATGAATAAAATGAATGAATGTTGGCCGGTCAAACCCAAAGAAATCAAATCCTCTCACATAAGTGCCACCAAACCAAATAAATGCCAACCACTTCAATTAATCCATCCCTATCCCAAGCCAAGCCAAGCCAAGCCAAGCCAAGCTAAGCCAAGCCAAGCCAAACCAAGCCAAGCCAAATAAGCCAAGCCAAGTGTCTCTTCCCTACAATGACACTTGGCACACTCCTACGATGCCACTTGTCACTCTCATATGCCGCCACCTGTCACTCTCATATCCGCCACTTGTCACTCTTCTATGATGACACTTGTCACTCTTCTATGATACCATGTGTCCCATACACATCTCAAGGTCTCTTAACACCCACTTATGCACACATCTTGCGAGGGGGTTCTGTCGCGCTCGCGACAGAACGCTCACGCCCGCACCAACCAGCTAAAGTTCAAAAACTGCTGGAGGGCTCTGTCGCGCCCGCAACACTTGTCGCGCTCGCGACAGAACTCTCACACATAAAACTTACCTTTTTCGAATAAAAACTCTGTAATTCTTCCAGGGCCATTTTGGGGTGTGACATACAATGCAAGCTAAGAGATTCATTAGGAAGGGTTGTGAGGCCTTTCTGGCAGTGATATTGGATTCTATGCGGGATCAAGTTAGGATTGAGGATATCCCGGTTGTCCAAGAGTTTGGTGATGTGTTTTCGAGCGAGTTGCTTGGTTTGCCTCCTGAGAGAGAAGTGGAGTTGTCCATAGAGATAGTGCCGGGTACTTTGCCTATATCAAAAGCACCTTATCGGATGGCTCCTGTAGAGTTGAGAGAGCTCAAAACTCAGCTACAGGAGCTATTGGATAAGGGGTTTATTCAACCTAGCATATCTCCATAGGGAGCTCCAGTTTTGTTTGTTAAGAAAAAGGATGGTTCTATGAGAATGTGTATCGACTATAGGCAAATCAATAAGGTCACAGTGAAGAACATGTATCCATTGCCTAGAGTTGAGGATTTATTTGATCAGCTTAGAGATGCAGGAGTCTTTTTGAAGATTGATCTTCGGTCGGGTTATTATCAGCTGCGAGTTCAGGATGTAGATGTGGTTAAGACTGCATTTCGGACTAGGTATGGCCACTACGAGTTTTTAGTGATGCCGTTTTGTTTGACCAATGCACCGGCAGCTTTTATGGATTTGATGAACCGAGTGTTCAGGCCATATCTTGATCGATTTTTAGTAGTGTTCATAGATGATATCTTGGTTTATTCCAAGGACGAGAGTGAGCATGAGGAGCATCTACGGTTGGTTTTGCAAGTTCTGAGAGAGCATCGGTTGTTTGCCAAGCTTAGTAAGTGTGAGTTTTGGCTTCGGGAAGTGTCATTCTTAGGTCATATTGTTTCGGCTAAGGGTATGCAGGTGGATCGAGCTAAGATTGAGGCGATTGTTGATTGGAATGCGCCAAGGAATGTTCTAGAAGTGAGGAGTTTTCTTTGTATGGCGGATTACTACTGTCGGTTTGTGAAGGGTTTCTCAGTGATAGCTGCTCTGATAACGAGATTGTTAAGGAAAGTGGCTAGATTTGAGTGGTCGGATAAGTGCCAGCTTTGTTTTGAAGCTCCTATACTTACTCAACCCATCTCAGGTAAGGAGTTTGTAATGTATAGTGATGCTTCAAGTGTTGGTCTTGGTTGTGTGCTGATGCAAGAGGGAAAGGTTGTGGCTTATGCTTCCCATCAGTTAAAGCCACATGAGAGGAATTATCCGACGCACGATTTAGAGTTGGCGGCTGTCATCTTTGCTTTGAAGATTTGGCAGCATTATCTGTATGGGGAGAAGTGTAGGATCTTTACGGACCATAATAGCTTGAAGTATCTCCTCACACAGAAGGAGTTGAACATGAGGCAGCGCCGTTGGCTAGAGTTGTTCAAGGATTATGACTGCATATTGGATTACTATCTTGGTAAGGCCAATGTTGTGGCCGATGCTTTGAGGTGGAAGTCGGTTTCTGCTTTATTTTTGAGACGGTTTAGATAGAGGTTTGATTCGGATGGGGCTTTGGTTACTCAGTTGAGAGTGAAGCATACCTTGAGATAGAAGATTATGGATGCTCAAAAGGATGATATGAGGCTACAACGGGTTTTGCGAGAGGTTGATTCTGGTAAGCAGTCAGAGTTCTCAGTTTTGGATGGTGTAATGATGTATAGAAATCATTTGTGTGTCCCTGAGATTGAGGAGTTAAGGAAACAGCTTTTGAGTGAGGCACATACTACAGTTTTCACTATGCATCCTGGTAGTGACAAGATGTATCGGGATATGAAGCAATTCTATTGGTGGTCCGGTATGAAACGGGACATTGTGGATTTTATATCTAAGTGCTTGACATGTCATCAGGTAAAGGCTGAGCATCAAGTTCCTTCGAGATTGCTCACACCTTTATCCGTTCCCGAGTGGAAGTGGGATGATATCGCCATGGACTTTGTATCTGGTTTGCCTTTGACCCAGAAGAAGCATGAATCAGTTTGGGTAATAGTGGATCGGCTTAGGAAGTCTGCTCATTTTTTGCCAGTTAGAGTGGATTATCCGATGGATAGGTTAGCCAGTATCTAGGTGGATGAGGTAGTCAGATTGCATGGAGTGCCGTTGTCCATAGTGTTAGAAAGGTTCACTTCGAAGTTTTTGAAAGAATTGCAAAGGGCTTTGGGTACCAAGTTGAACTTCAGTATAGCATTCCATCCTCAGACAGATGGTCAGTCATAAGATCTTAGAGGATATGTTGTGGGCATGTGCATTGAATTTTTCGGGTAGTTGGGAAAGATATGTGCAGCTTATGGAGTTTGCCTATAACAACAGTTATCAGTTGAGCATCGGTATGTCACCGTATGAGGTTTTGTATGGTCGGCAGTGTAGGACACCAATTTGTTGGATCGAGCTATCCGAGTGTTCAGTTATTGGGCAAGAATTGGTTAGGGATACAGAGGAAAAGATCAGAGTTGTGTAGTGGAATTTGAAGGCCGCTAAGGATCAGCAGAAGTACTATGCTAACCTTAAGAGGAAGGAAGTTCAGTTTGAGGTCGGGGATAAAGTTTTTCTTAAAGTTTCTCCTTGGAGGAAAGTGCTTCAGTTTGGTAAGAAAGGCAAGCTTAGTCCTTGATTTATTGGACCGTATGAAGTGTTAGCTAAGGTTGGTCCGGTAGCCTATAGGTTGGCTTTACCGATGGAGTTAGCAAAGTTACACGATGTTTTCCATGTTTCGACGCTACGTCGGTACAGATCAGATCCTTCGCATGTTATGTCAATTCAAGATGTGCAAGTGCAGCCCGACTTTTCTTATGATGAAGAAACGAAAGCCATCCTAGCTCGAGAGGTGAGACAGTTGAGAAATAAGCAAGTCCCATTGGTCAAAGTGTTATGGTATCATCATGGAGAAGAAGAAGCGACCTGGGAGCCAGAGGCAACGATGAAGCCTCAGTATCCGCATTTGTTCGGTTTAGGTGTGAATTTTGAGGACGAAATTCTTGTTTGTAGGGGAGAGTTATCACACCTCGTTTGCCCCCTAGAAGTTCGAGCCATGTTTGTGCATGTGCATTGAGTGTGTTTTGGCATGTGATAAGGGTAATTTGGGTAAATTGCATGTTTTATGGGTTTTATTTTAGTGTGAGTGCATATATGATATTAGAGTGTGAATTAGTTGGGTTGTGTTTGTGTGTGTTGCTCACACATTTGTAGGGTGTTTTAGTTGGGAGAGCTTTGTGCGTGTGTAGTGTATTGTTGTTGGGTGTGAGTTATTAAGACCCACCAATAGCTTTGTTCTATGTGGAAAGGGGAAGGTGCATTATTGAGGAAAGAGAAAGAGAAGAGCAGAAATTCTGCTCCCTCATTCCCGTTCTCCCCCTTCTCTTCTCTTTTGCTTTCCCTTCTACTTCCTCTTCCTCTTCCTCATCTTGGCTCACTCCTTTTGGGTTGGATTATTGGTGGATCTTGATAATTTTAAGGGGTTATTGGTAAGTTTTGCAGCATTTTGTTCTTGTTCTTGTTCTTTCTTCTTCATCTTCATCTTTTCCATGTTTTTGGGTTAGAGTTTAATCTAAGGTTTTTAATTGTGTGCCCTTGTTGGGCTGTTATTTAGTGGAGCCTCCTCGTGATCACAAAGGGAATGAGAAGGCATCGGGAAGTGGCACTAAGTGATTAGGAGCTAAGGAGATTCAGGTTTGGGAGTTTTTGTGATTTATGCATTTTTGTGAATTTTTGATCTTTGGATGAATTTCTTGAAAATTGTTGTGTTCTTGATGTTCATAGTAGTTTATATGTTATGGGTTTTGAGTTAGATGTGTTAAGGAACCTTGATTGTGAGTTATTGAACTCAATTGTGTATTTGATTGAGATGATGAATGAATAGTGCTGAGTTTTGAATTTTTGTAAATTGATATTGTTCTTAGCATGGTTTAATTGAAATTCTTGGTGTAATTATAGTGTTTTATGTTGCTAATGATGTTTGGGTTGCTGGAAATGAGGTAAGTGAAAGTTTGAACTAAGGGTGTGTGATTGGGTGTTGTGAAAGTGAGATTTTCTGCAGTTTTCTCGTGTAGGGGCTGAAAATCAAGACATTGTCGTGACCTCATGATAGAGCTCGGTGAGAGCAGCTCTCGCATGCATCCGAGCTCTCTGCCGAGAGGAGAAGTGGAGCGTCGGTCGCGAGCACGACGGAACGCTCAGCTGCTGAACTGTTTTGGGCAATCCTCTATCCCGAGCGCGACAGATCGGGCTAGCAGCTCACTGTCACGAGCACGACAGTGAGTTCTATTTGATCCCCCATGAGATCGCGACGACTTTCGGGGTCGCGACTTGGGGCAAGCTCACCTCTGTCGCGAGCGTGACAGAGACTCCCACCAATCTGCCCTGTTTTCTCACGTGCCCAGTTTTCCGAAAATGAACTTCAAATGTCTTTTTCTTTTCTTTTTCCTACGGTATGGTATATGAACTTGTTTATATGACTGTATTTATATGAATTATGCATGATAAATTATATATATAGTGAATTGAGACATGATTTGAATTACGCACGACCTGCGAAAGTCAGTCTAGTGGATAGTTAGGCATGCCTAATAGAGACTTTTAGCTGCAGCCTCCGTTCCATTTGGACCCCGATCAGGTCCCCGTTTGGTTCCTCGCAATCCCTAAAAAGTTTGGATCTTGTTTAAGGTCCCCTCTGTAAAAATGTTTTGAATGTGATAAATAAAATGGTTTTCGATTCGTACCCGTAAGGTACCGTCACTGTATACTCGTTATGCACTATTGTGAGTCAGCAGGTGCTTTATTTGTTTTGTTATGCTTGAAATGATTACAAGATTATGATATCCGAATGAGTATGATGATACGTATGAGCTATCAGTTAAAATGAGCATGAATATGGATATGAGCTTCTGGATGTATGTCTTTATTATGTAAGCATGATTATATATCTGACATGGATATCCATGTATGTCATATCGTATGTGTTATGCTTGGACGACCATTGCGAATGACCGTCCACTCTTTTCTTATGTGTTTCTCCACTAAGCGTTATCGCTTACCACGGTTTTTATCCGTGCAGGTGCGGAAGGCATTTTGCTTTGGGAGAGTCACCGCCAGTCAAGCCAACACAGAAGTGATTAGTGTTAGGGCTTATTTTTTTAGTATTTTATGATGATTCTTTTTATAATAGAACTCTCATTGTATCTATAATTTTGTAAGCTTCCGCTTTGTATATTTTGGATACGTAATTCTTTTGTTATATCAGTTGATCAGAACATTATTGTAATGAACGTTATTATAGTAATGCATGATCATGATGATGTTTCTCTAAAGTTTTAATTTCTGCTATATTTTTGTATGTTTATGATGTATGAATGTATGCTTTGTATCGATCTGTTTGGTGTGGCACCCCTGCTCCTACGGCATCTCACCCCGATCCGGATGGGTTCGCCTACGTATGGGTAGGGGGTGTTACAATGCATGTATAATTAACGAACTTATTAATGAGAGTTAAGAGTTAGAATTATAAGTACATGTTTTAGGCACTTTAATTCATGTTGAGAGAATGAATTGGTATATTATTTCAACTTGGCTTGCATGACAAGGATACATTAATAAGCAAGAATAATTACTTAAAGTTCCCTTAATTATTAACTTATCATCATTAATCCTTCTTATCTTCTTTGATCATTATTAATTAGGTTTAGTAAAAATTACATTCCACTAATAGTTTAGAATTATAGTTAAAGATATTGAACATTGTAAACAAGATTAAAATCAAGTAGTAATAGTGAGTAATAATCAATATACATTCTTGATGGGAACGATATCTTAAGTACTATAATCGGTAAACCGTGCGCTTGCGGATTTAGTACCTAACAAGTTTTTGGTGCCGTTGCCGGGGAATTGTTATGATTGATGTTATTGCCATTATAAATCTTGATTTATGATTTTGGATTACAATATTTAATTTGTTTTGTTTGTTTTGTTTTATTTTTACAGGATTGGATAGTTCAAGTATATGCCTAGGACACAGAGTTCTCAAGAAGAACATGAACCATTAAATCTAGAAATAGAAAGATTTCTTTTTAGTAACAGAAAACCTAAGAAAAATAAAAATGAGAGACTAGTAATAGCTTGATACGTATTATACCATATGATAACATGGTTAGTGTATTACGGTGAGTGGAGGGTATTACCGGACGGAGACACAAACCTAGCAGAGAAAAAAATATAATAATAAAATTTCTTACAATCCAAAATACTAATGACACATTACTTACCTATGAATACATCTCTTGCTTACTACTATCCACATTAATCATATTAAAACCCATCATATATTACAGAACAAATCTCAATTACGTTACAATAAACATATACAATACTTTACGGACTCGTTGGCCAAAATTACTGTGGAATGCCCGAGCGAATCTTCTATCTCCTTAACCTACACAGACAAACACCAGTGCTATGCGCAAGGGCTTAGTGGGAAAAAACCATAATAATTAATAGCCACTCACAGTGGTTGTTGATGCTAAACACATGCATAGATAACAATTATACAAAGTACATAAATTAAAAGACACTATAATTGCACTTTTGCAATATACATTCACCTTAAGACTAATTGTTTTTAAACTAAAAATATATGTTTAAACATCCTATCATTTACTCTTTTGCCTAATCATTTGTTAACATTAACTCCTTTTTAAACTACAGATAATTATATTATTCGTCTATTTTAAATCCTAGACATTCTCATTCTCCCAAGTATTCTTAATTCATGACTAAAATAATCTTATGACTTTAATGGGAAAACATTTAATTTGTTCCAGTTAAAGCACTATTCCAAAACTTTTAACATAATAATCTTATAAGATTTGATTCGTGCTTGAAATGAATATTTCAAGGTTCCTACGTATCCCAAAAATTGGAAATCAGAACTACGTAGTTCTAAACATATTTCACAGAATATAAATTCCCAATTTATCCATAATTCATTCTCTAGGTTTAATTATCTATTTCTTGCATAATACACATTATCTTAACTTATTAATCAATATACCTAACTGCAGACACTGGGTCCCGAGGTGGTCCAAGATCAGGATTACCCAATGATGAAAATAAAGACCAATTTATAGGCAAGAAAATAACGATTTATCGTCTCCTTATCAAGTCCTTTTGTCTGTCTCTAAACACTTTTAAAATTTTTATTTTTTATTTTTTATTTTTATTTTTATTTCTACTTTTATCTTTTTTTTTTATTTTTTTTTCCTTTTTTGAGAAAAAAAAAATTTCAACAGCGCGCGCAAGGCCTGGGCTTGTGTGAGGCTTGCGCGCGCGCCCTCACTCTGCTGGCCGCCCTTCTCACCCATTCTTGCCCAGTCTCGCCATTTTAGGCCGAAAATGGCTTTTTTGACATTTTTTGGGTAAAAAATAATTTTTTTATGGGATTTTTGAGATTTTATTGAATTTTGACAAATGTTGAACAAATTTTATGGGTGCCAAAGTCAAAAAACAAATAAAAGATAAAAAATAATAATAAAAATATGAATTGTAAAAATTTGATTTTTGGGATTTAATTTTGAAATATTGGGTTTTTTGTTTGAAATTTTGGGGAGCTTGTCTTTAAAAAAAAAAAGGAAGGAGGACTTTGGTGGTTGGAAAAAAAGAGCTTGAAGAAAATAAAACGACAGGATTTTCATGGAGAGAGGGGATTGATTTTTTTTGGCTAAGGAATTTTTCTAAGAGGATTGAATTTTTTCAAGAAGGGATTTTTGAAAAAAAAAAAGGGAGAAGAATTGTACAGAGAGAAAAAAATGTGTTCTTGAAAGAAAAAATAATACAACTCATTTTCTTTAAAGATCAAAAACTTTCTTCTTGGAATTTTTTCCTTTTGGTTCTTAGATCAAAAATTCTCTTCTTTGATTTTCTTCATTTCTTTTCTTAGATCTAAAACTTTTCTTCTTTGATTTTATTTTAGTTTTTCATAAATCTAAAAATATTTGTTAAGATTGGATTAACTAGAGAAAGGAAAATTAATTTCCTTAGCTTGGGTTTTTCTTATCAAATTAAAACAACAAATAAAAAAAATTACTTTTAATTTTCGTTTCCTTGAGTTTTTTTGAGACAAAAACTTAAGATTTTTTTGAATGTTTCGAGTTTATTCTTGAATCTTGACAAGGTGAATGATTGAGACATCTTGCTTGCATATTATATATTTTGAGGGTAAAGATTCTTGGATCCATTTTTTATCTCATTTCACTTTATTCATGTTAGTTTTTTTTTCATTGATGAATATGTGTTTTTGAGTCAAGATTATTTTTTTTTAGCATGAGTTTTAAATCTTTTTTTTTGTTTTTTGTATGAAAATGGATAAAAATATATGATTTTGGGTGTGAGAAAAATCATATTTATTATTGGCTTTCCATTACATGTTTATTTGCCTTTCTCTTATTTATTTATTTAATTTCATTGGTTTATTATTATTATTATTGTTATTAACATTGTTATTATATTATTATTATTATTATTATTATTATTATTATTATTATTATTATTGTTGTTGTTGTTGTTGTTGTTGTTGTTGTTGTTGTTGTTGTTGTTATTGTTAGTAGTATTATTATTGTTATTATTATTTTCATTATTGTTATTATATTTTGCATGGTGTTATTTCATGATTTAGTTATTATTATTATTATTATTATTATTATTACCATACTTTGCATGATTTTTAATTATCGTTTTTGAAGGGAAAATAATAGAAAAAATAATCGAGGTAACAATACAATTGATACCTACCTCTTTTATCGCGTAAATCTCGTTGCGGAAGCGACACAAGGATCCCTTTTATTTTGCTCACCGGTCTAGATTTTACCCACTCGGGATATTAGTACTAGATCACAATCTAAAATCCCCTATACGATGAACACAAAAAGTCGTGAGTGGGAATGAGCAGCCTTGCGGCGAATACGTTTTCTCATTACCAAATAATGAGATCTCTACTCTATTTATAGAGATCATACTGGCAAGAGACTTGTCCCTAGTCTAACTCAGATTGCTTTCTGAGATAGGATTTGGTAATTTAATTAAGAATAAAATACCCAATTAAATCAGTATTGGAACTCAATCCATTAAAGAGTCATGGGCGTATTCCAACTCTATCATCTCCCACTTGCACATGATGGAACGCATTCCATTTATAATCTTCAGTTATACAGGCTAATAGATTGTGTAACTAGCATACCTCAAGAGCACTATTGCTATACACCTGTTAGGGATATATAGCTTCTCGAAAAGGCGATCCTTTTATTTCACGTCTGCTTAACCCTAGATGACCTTCTCACAAACAATGTTTTAACTCATTATCTCATAAATATTTTTCGTGTTCACTATTATGTTTCTACTTATAGAAACGATAATAGACATGTCGGTGAACCACGAACTCTTATGAATATGATCAAAAGATTATCTTCCCCTCTTACTATATGCCATCCATCATGATTCAAATCACATTTCTAGTTAGATTCGCCAGGTCTAAATTTTTCCCAGACCACTTGAAAACTAAACAAGCTAGCAACATTGAACAATACTTTAGGGATAAGTTAAATGTTGTAAGGGTCAAAATATATATAGGGTCTCACAATAGGGAAAGTTGAGATCAATAGTATTTAAATTCCCATCCCTTTGGTCACTTAAGTACACACGATATAAAACATGTGTTATGGTGTTCTTTCCTTCCCTTAAAAGAGAGCATGTCTTACATTTTGAAAATGTGAATATAAAACACCATACAGAAGCATAAGGTTACGATGCACCGAAGCACCCAACTTTAGTTCGCTTACTTAAGAACTACTTCAGGCTTTTAAGATAGAACATGGTAGTTACATATAACTAACCATCGAATTCCACACGATCCTTATTTTAGATCTCAATCCAGAGCATACAACCTCATTGTGACGCGCACCGAACCCCGTTGGCGCCCCGAACGCTCGCCTTCTCTTATGAATGTGATCAAAAGATTATCTTCCCCTCTTACTATATGCCATCCATCATGATTCAAATCACTTTTCTAGTTAGATTTGCCAGGTCTAAATTTTTCCCAGACCACTTGAAAATTAAATAAGCTAGCAACGTTGAACCATACTTTAGGGATAAGTTAAAGGTTGTAAGGGTCAAAATATATATAGGGTCTCACAATAGGGAAAGTTGAGATCAATAGTATTGAAATTCCTATCCCTTTGGTCACTTAAGTACACACGATATAAAATGTGTTATGGTGTTCTTTCCTTCCCTTAAAAGAGCGCATGTCTTACATTTTGAAAATGTGAATATAAAACACCATACAGAAGCATAAGTTCGCGATGCACCGAAGCACCCAACTTTAGTTCGCTTACTTAAGAACTACTTCAGGCTTTTAAGATAGAACATGCTAGTTGCATATAATTGACCATCGGATTCCACATGATCCTTATTTTGGATCTCAATCCAGAGCATACAACCTCATTGTGACGCGCGCCGAACCCCATTGGCGCCCCGAACGCTCGCCTTTAGGGCAATCAGGAGAGGTTCATAAAACTTGTAATAAATTACAAGGGTATCTATTTTGGGTAACAAGGAGGTTTCATGGAGTCGCCACCCAATAGAACATTTAAAAAGTTCGTCTAGCCTCAGTGAGCCTAAGACATTGCTGCTATATCAATTTTGGGCAAGCCAGAGGGGTCTTGGAGGCCCCATCCTAATAGAACATTAGGATGACCCTCTCGACTCGTGGAGCCTAGGACTATGCAAGTTAAAGACTTTTTACGGGACACAAGAGGTGTCTTGGAAGTCCCATTCCAATGGAACATTGAAATGGTTCTCTCGCGTCGTTAAGCCTAAAGACCAGAGATGGTTCGGGACTTCCCATTTATTCATACATTGATTAGTTTATAATTGAATATTGAATTTAGCATTTTATCCCATTTCTCATTCAATTTTAATGCAATTTAATTAAAGCGCATGTCAATCACATAAAGAAAGCGGTAAATAAAGTAAATAAAAGCAAAATAAATTACAATAAAAATAGGAGCGGAATACAACCCCCATTGGTAAATAAAATATAATTCCTACATAAATCGGGCTATTTATTAAAGATGAGGACCTGCATGTTTAAAGAAAATAATTTTAAAGTGACAATTTATTTTGGATGAAAAAGCTAGGACATTGGTCCCCTTTTTATTTAGAAAAAATCAAATTAATTAAATAGAAATATTTTTGTGATTTTTTAATTAACGTGCATAAAAATAAATTATTTATTACAAATTACATATTAGAAATAAAATAATGAAAGCAAAGTAATGAAAATAATAAAAAATTAACAAATCAACTCCCAAATGGATCTTCAAATCTTCATCGGCTCCCACTTGGTATGGAAAATACTCACACATAAAAATAAGTATTGAAAATAAAAGAGAAACAAATAAAGGTGAAGTTAGTAAAAAATTAATTTAAACATGTAATAAAGATAATTAAAATAAAAAACATGTAAACATGCATCATGTATGGCAAATCAATTAAATGGCATAATAAAAATATGCAAATTACCCAATTAACAATTCAACATGCATAAAAAAGTATAAAATAATAACAAAATTTAACATACATAAGAATATAAATAAAAAAATATATAAAATTCAGCATGCATGAAACATAAATCATAATAATAATAACAACACTAATGAAAATAATAATAATAATAATAATAATAATAATAATAATAATAATAATAATAATAATAATAATAATAATAATAATAATAATAATAATAATAATAACAACAACAACAACATCAAAGAAGATGAACAATCCAATTAAATATGGAAGAATAAAATGAAAATAAAATAAGCCAATTATGCTAAAACATGTTAAATGATAATACTAATAATATATATGAACAAAAATGATGACAATAATATGAACATGAACAATTAAATAAGAAATAAGAATAAGAAATAATAATATGAACAATTAAATAAAAAATTAAGAATAAGAAATAATAATATGAACAATTAAATAAAAAAAATTAAGAATAAGAAATAATAAATAATAGATCTAAAAGAATTTACATGATAATTAATTAATTAATTGGAAGCAAAAAATGAAATTAAAAGTTAAATTGAAGAATTGAGCCAAGAATGTTTACCCTCAAAATTTATCTTGAAGAAATGAAGACAAATGATCCAATTCATTGTCTTGATTTGTAGGAATAATATTAGAAAAATAAAATACTGAAAATGAATTTTTACTCAAGAACAAATAATTGATTTATTTGTCTCATAGTAAAGAATTGTTAAATGAAAAGAAGAAAATTCCTAAGAACAAAAATTGATCTTTTTGCCTTAAGAATTAACTTGGAAAAATCCTTTAGAAACTTGAGAGAATTTCTTTTTGAGAGAAGAAAGAAGAAGAAAAATAATTTTCTAAAGAAAAATCCCCCCCAAATTCTTACTAAAAAACCCATTTTATACATAAAAAAACCCAAAGAAAATCAAATTTTTATTTAACTTAATTAAATCAATTTAATTCCAATAATCACAAAAAAAACTCATGAATTTGAAGGGTTTGGAAAATAAAAGGTTTTACCATTGAATTCTATAAAAAAAAGTGAAGAAAAATGAATTTTTGGGGAAAAAATGGCCAAAAAACGGAAAAAAACGAAAACGGGCGAAGAGGGGGCGAGCGCGCCGACGGACATCGCCCACACGCAACAGTGTGCAGGATGCCCTGGGGTTCGCCCGAGTGCTCGGACGACGCCCAGCGCGTCGCTCGCACAACCGCGCGCGCCTTGCACACTGGGGCGTTGCGACGCACACCCAGCGCTGCCGCAGCCTGACATTCGCGCGAACTTTTTTATTTTTTTAAATTTTTACTAAAATAATATAATTTCAAAACATACACTTTTTCTCTCAAAATAATTTTTAAAACATTTTTAAAATACATTTTTATTCATTCCTAACAAATCAAAACGACAAGGAAATTATCACTTCCAACTTTCATTCTTTTTGCCTATAAATCGGCACACTTAATTTCATTATTGGGTAATCCTGATCAAGGCTACTCGGGACCCGAAGTCTACACTCATCTATGACTTTCTATCGAGCCTTAACAAGACTAATCTTGTCATTTCTGCAAGATAGCACTTTTATTTTGAACAGGCTATCAAGCATACTCATTTGTTCAAAAATTACCTCATCTTAGTCTTTACCAACTCATTGACAACACTAAGGTAAACACCCTTGTGAGTGGGCTACTTCTCTATCTGACATGCTCAAACTCAAATAAATAACAGTAAGTGTTCACACATTAAACATTTACACTCATGTATGACCGACAATGAGCTTTATTATTATTCATAAATAATAACGTTAAGGGATTACAAAAATAAAGTTAATACACATCAAATTCTACGCAAACCTTGAAATCTAATGTGTCTCTCAAACACATATTTCGTTATAGGTTTAGTCAATGGATCTACTATCATCTCATGCGTAGATATGTACTGTAAGTTCACATCTCCCCGTGCAACTACATCTCTTATATAATGATACTTAATGTCGATTGCTTAGTACTACTACGAAATTTCTGATCTTTTGTGTAAGCTATCAATGATTGACTGTCACTATAGACTGTTACTTGTTTCTCTGAGGTAGTTACTCTTAAATGGTCCATTAACCATTTTAGCCAAACTGCCTCTTGTACTGCAGCCACGGAAGCTACAAATTTAGCTTTCGCTGTTGATAAGGCTACAAAGGTTTGTTTCTTGCTACTCCATGAGATGGCACCCTTGTCTAGCAAGAATATGAAACCTGAAGTGGATTTTCTCTCATCCACATCTCCATCCTAATCAACATCAGTGTATCCTCTCAAATGCAGATCCTTGCCTTGATAATAGAGAGAATAATCTCCTGTACCTTTGAGGTATCTAAGTATCCTCTTAACTTCTTTCCAATGTGCTTCGCTTGGGTTAGATTGATATCTACTTGCCATGCCCACTGCATAGCAAATATCAGGTCTCGTACACAACATTGCATACATAAGACTACTCACAGCACTGGCATATGGAACGTTTCTCATACATTCCACTTCTTCTGGCATCTTTGGAAAGATTTCTTTGCTAAGAAACTAATTCTTGGCAATAGGGCAATCTATGGGTTTGCAGTTCTGCATATTGCATCGTTCAAGGACTTTATTGATATATGTCTCTTGAGAAAGAGGTGTCTTGGAAGCATCCACCCTAATAGAACATTAGGATGGCCCTCTCGCCTCGTGGCACCTAGGACTTTGCAATTTTAAGCCTTTTTACGGGACACAAGAGGTGTCTTGGAGGCCCCATCCCAGCAAAACATTGAGATGTCCCTCTCGCATCGTTGAGCCCAAATACTAGAGAAGGAATAAAGTCTAGAAAGTAAACCCGGGAGGAGACCCTTGGGTCTTTGCAGCGGCTTCTACATCAAATGGCTCCGAATCCACCAAACAAGTCAAAAATAAAAAATCACAAAAATAAAGGACATGTTAGTATAAAATTAAAGAACCAAAATAAATACGAAATTAAATGATAAGGAGGAAAACGGAAGAAATTGCATGAGAAAACTATTAAAAAAATAGAAAAAAAAAAGGAGTCAAATGGGGAGAAAAGGCCCAGGGACGGCCTAAAGCGTGTGACCGATGGGTGTCCCTGGGCGCGACAGACGGGCATATGAGCATCCCTTAATGGCCCATCGCTCGCTTGAACGATGGCCGTCGGTGGTCCTTATACTCGTCGGTCGCCTATGTTCCCGAAATGTAACCCAAAGTTCAAACTTTCTCTTTGTTTTAATTTGAATAAAAAATGGATTTTTATGCAAGAAATCACAAGAAATAATCAAATTCAAAGTAATAGATCCAGAATGTTTACCCTCGGATTTTTACCTCGTGAAGGTGAACGTTGCAAGATTTTGACTCCTCGAGTTCTACAAGGATCGGGTTGTGATCACGCGATCGGGAGAGATTTTTGGTGGCAAAAACCTTTCTTTGAAAAATAAACCAAGAGAAGGAAATTATTTTCTCTTTCTTAGAATTTGGACAGTGAGGAATATCTGAATTAGCTAGATTGATGAAAATGAATGGATCTCGCTTCCTTGGATTAGCATAATTCGAGAATAAAATAAAATAAAAGAATAAGAAATTTTGAAAGAAAAATCTTTTTGTAAAAATTGAAAATGAAATCCTCTTTGGAAAATTGCTAAGCTTTAATTTTCTAATTAAAAGTTTTCAAAACAATAGTTTTTCAGCAAAATTTTCCAACCCCCAGAACTGAATTCCCTTCCCCTGTTTTATAGATTTAGGAAGAAATTTCAAATAAGTTGAAATTTTAAATTTAGATTTGAAGAGGGTTTTCCGAAATCAAGCAAAAACTGAAAGATATTCAAAATATTTCAAAATCAAATCCAATCTTTTAAAAATATTTGAA
Source organism: Excoecaria cochinchinensis (assembly GCA_947683425.1). Lineage (NCBI taxonomy): Eukaryota > Viridiplantae > Streptophyta > Magnoliopsida > Malpighiales > Euphorbiaceae > Excoecaria > Excoecaria cochinchinensis. Next base: position 3,556,961 of record CANTUQ010000104.1, on the reverse strand, counting down.
AAGATTTTGGAGATTTAAAAGATATTTTGGATATTTTGTAAATCTTTCCCAAATCTCACCCAAAATTCGGCGGTTAACGCTGCCAAATCAATGACCGACGGCCGTCGACGGAAAGGGCAACAGCAATCATTTGACTGGCAGCCTTACACATGGCGCAATAGCCACTCGCGGGGCATTGTGTAACCCCCCGATACCCCCTTTGGAAGGATGCCAGAGCGCCACATGCACAAATCATTAAAACGCATACATATACTCAAGACATGTTAACAAAACAAGTACATTTAATCAAAATATAACCAATCCTTATACATATAATAATAATATTATCATATCATATCATTTTACAAAAAGGAATTTGTAAATAAATACATACACGAAATAATCCTTTACAAATATTACATTTCCAAAATCATACTCCATATACAAAAATACAGTGGAAGACAAAATAACTCCAATTCTAGACTTATAGTGGCCAACCTGCAGATGTTCGACTCCCAATAAGAACCTGCCACCTACATGGGAAAAGAGCCCGTGCTAAGCGATAACGCTTAGTGGGGAGGAACAACACATACATGTACATATAATCGCAATAATATATATATAACTTAATAATAACAAAAGCATAAAAACATATACTACTCATGCATATAACAATTGTTCATCAAACTCAAGTATAATGGAAGAATAACCATTCATATTTGAATACCAGTATTACATGTCACACCCCGTTTTCCCCCTAGTTGAATGAGCCATATATGTATGTGTGTGCATTTGCATGAGTTTTGTATAATAAGGGCATTTTGGTAATATTGCATGAATTGGGGTTTTTGTCTGGTGCGTGTGTGTGTGTTTGGCACTGTGGTGCTAATTAGTTGGGTCAGACTTGTGTGTGCATGAGTGCACCATAGTAGGATATGCACTAGTGGGTTATGGTAGTGTGTGGACAAGCATATGTTTGTAGGGTGTGTTTTTGGGGCTATGCTTGTGTGTGTGTATGTACACATGTGTAGGATGCATTATTAGGGTATCTCATTGTGTGTATGTGATGCACTAGGTTAGGGTGTGAGTGAGCAATCTCCTCCACTAGATGATTGACATGTGTAAAGTGGGAAAGAGAAAAAGATGAAAAGGGAAAAATCATATTTTTGAAACCCATTTCCCGTCCCCTTCTTTCTTCTTCTTCTTCTTCCTCCTTTGCACTCTCTTAAGTGCCCTAGCTTAGATTCAAGCCTCTAGTGGTGGAAATTGTTCATTGCATTGTATTTTTTTTTAAGGTAAATCTACTGCATTTATTCTCAATTTCTTCATGTGGTTCTCCATCTTCTTCTCTTTTTCTTATTTTCGGATTTGGGTTTGAAGTTGGATTTTTGTGTTTGTGGGTTGTGCTATTTTGTTGCTTAGTTGAACCTCCTCGTGAACCGAAGGGTAAGGAGAAGGTTGGGCCAAGTGGAACTAAGCAATAGGAGCAAAGGATCTTGAGGTTAGGGAATTTCTTGTTTTTGCCTGTAAATGTGTTCTTGATGATTTCTGGAAATTTGAGTTGAAATATGCTTTTGTTATGGCATGTATGCTATGGATCTTTGTTTCAGAATGTGGAACTTGCAAGATTATGAGTTAATTATGATGATTATGGAATTGATGTGGTTTGATGCATAAATTGGGTTTTTGATTGATTCTTGAAATTGAATGTTTAAATTAATGAAATGTGTGAAGTTTATTGTTAATAAATGTTGTATTATAGTTGTTGATGTTAATGGATGGCTGGATTTGAGGTAAGTGACCTTTGATTGAAGTTTGTGTTGTTGGATGAGGAATTGGAAGAGGAAAATCTGCAGAATTTCTGCAGATTTTCGAAATCTCGACGCTGTCGCGATCGCGACAGAGAACGGTGTTGGGAGCTTCGCTGTCGAGAGCACGCGAAATCCGTCGCGAGCCCGCGACAGCCGAAGTGTTGTGTACCCTCTGTCGTGAGCACGACGACTGTCGCGATTGCGACAGAGAGTATTGTTGACCAAGTGCTATTGCGAGCGCGATAGAGTCAGGCCCTACCGTCCACCTCGCGGTCGCGAAATCTGTCGTGCGAGCGTAGCGAAGAGACTTCGGTCTCTATCGCGAGCGCGACAGTCCTTGTATGCTGAATGAGTTTCCCTTCCGTTGCATGCGGATTGAATTCCTATTTCTCTTAGTGCTTATGAGATTTATGCTTGGTATTTTATGAATAATATGAATGCAGAACCACGATATGATTATGTACATGTATGATGATAATTTTGGAAGTTATGAATTGGATTGAATGGTTTATGTATGACCTGCTGGAGTCTAGTAAGTGGATAGTTAGGCATGCCTAATAGAGTCTTTGCTGCAGCTTCTGTTCCCGTTTGGACCCCGATCAGGTCCCTGTCTGGTTCCTCGCGAACTTCTGTATTGTGTTTTGATCTTGTTTAAGGTCCTTCTGAAAATGTTTGTAAATGAATAGTTAATTTGTTTTCGATTTGAAATCGGTTGGTACCCGTAAAGTACTTTCTGTTTACTCGTTATCCACTACCTTGAGTCGGCAGGTGTTTCAATGCATAAAGTGCTTCGTATGAATTGTTATATAGAAAAATATATGTTATATCCTTAGGGATTCAACGGTGACAAGTGTAATCTTTTATGAGAATATGATTAATGTTATGAATATTCCGATGAATGGCTTTATGTATGTGATCATGAGTTTATTATATTGTCATGCCATGATTATCGTATGTACATGAAGTACGCATGTGAATTGCCTTGACGACCGTTGTGAATGGTTGTCCTTATGCTATATGTGTGTTTCCCCACTAAGCGTTTATCGCTTAGCACGGTGTGTTCACCCGTGCAGGTGCGGAAGGAGTTGCCTTTGGGAGAGTCGCCGTCAGCGAAGCCAACACAGTAGGGTCTTAGTGTAGGGCTTTATTTTTATATTCTGAGGATTCTTTTTGTATAGAACTCTCTATATTGGTTTTGTAATAGCTTCCACTTTTATATATGTATATTGGGTTTTGTAATTATCTTTTATATCTCTCAGTTGATCAGAACAGTAATGTAATGCTTTCGTTATATTAATGCATGATCAGCTTTTATGAATGGTGGTGTAAAGTTTTAAATTACCCTGTATTTTGGTATGTACATTTATGTATGAATGTATGTTTATTCTGTATGTGTATTGTGGTGGTACCTTTACTCATACGGCATCTCACTCCTTATCGGATGGGATCGCCTAAGTATGGGTAAGGGGTGTTACATTACATCTCATCACGTCATAACGCATATACATATACATGTAACATATATTCATTTCATATAACTATTAGCTTCATATAACCATCACATGTAATAAACTTAAGTAATAGCCCGATTACTCGCTAACTAGTGCATACGGGTACTAATCATACTGATAGGATACAGTATCCCAAGCATATGGAGACATGGGTCTCAAAACATTTTTATATCATGTATACTCGAAAGTATAACGGAGACCGAGGCCTCAAACATCTTATATGACCCAAATGGGGCCTGCATGTAAAAAGATAACATATAGCAGCTGCACTAACACCTTGACCCTTGATAAGCGCTTATCTATCCACTAACTATGACTACCAGGCTCAAATAACAACTCAATCATGATCTAAAATAATTATCATATAACTGAGGATAAATCAAGTATAATCATGTGATTTTATGAATACATGTATGTTGGTCAAACTCAGAAACATATACATCATATATAAGTCTCAATATGAACATATAACTCACGATTAAATAATGCAGGTACATATAAATTTTATGCATTTAAATCATATATAATAATACTCATGTACATATATGTATATATAACTCATCATGCTTAAGATATTATAGCTCATACACATACAACACTTTATATATATGTGATTGCATACTAACTTGTACATATTACTACATATTAGCACACACATGTTTATACGCATTCACATACAAAATTCTTCACGCTTAGGACACTCATTTCTTAATGTTAAACATATAGTTCAACATACAAATATACAATGCATTATTCATTTCCACATCACATATATACACATATTCATATGTTAAACACATTAGAATTCTTAAATAATGTATTTAAACTAGTTTAGATTCCATTTGGCATACATATGTAACATTTGATGATGTATAATAAAGGAAAAAGCAAGTTGAAGGTACCTCACGGTAATAACTGTAACACCCCAAAATTACCCCAGTAGTTTGAGCCTGTCCGTGTCTGTATATGTGTGTATTTGTATGTGTTTAATTGGATTGTATAATTAATTTAGGTATATTAATTTGAGAAGAGGAGTTAGGCTATAGTATAAGTGGGTGTATGGTAATTAGGTGTGAATAAGAGAAAGATTAGTGTACATAGTAATGTATGGGAAAGAGGATATAAGCAAGGGATAATTTAGAGTGCATGATATTGTATGGGAGTAGGGTGTGATATAGGATATGTGTCTTATGGAGATTTTCACAAGTGGCAAAGGAGATAAGTGAGCATTTATGGGTTAGGTGAGGAGAGAGAGAGAGAGATCAGCCAATTGCCCTTTGATTCCCGTTCTTCTTCTTCCTTCCTCATGCCATTCTTCTTTTTCTTCTTCCTTCTTCTTTGTTCTTCCTTTTTCTTTGCACAATCTTGCTCCTTCTTCCTTAATTGAGTAATTAGAGTTGATTAGATTGTGATTTTGAAGCTTAAAGGTGAGTGGAGTTGTTGATGTCTTAGATTTCTTTTTCTTCCTCTTCTCTAGGTTTAAATATTTGTAAATTCACTTATGGGTTTTTTTTTAGAATTGATCTTGATTACTATGGGTTTGTGGTTCAGAGGAGGCTCCTAGACCGGATAAAGGGAAAGGAATTGCTAGCGGGAGCGGAGCTCGCGATTAGGAGCGAAGGAGAGAAGGTTTGGGATTGTTCATCTTTTGTGCATAATTGTGAAATTGAGTTTGATAAATGTGCTTTTGGTTTTGATTGGGGTTATAAGATGTGCTTCTGTAGTTTAAATTACATTGTGCATGTTAGGAAATACTAGAGAATGAATATTGTTGAAGGATTTATGGGAAATTGTGTGAATAGTTGTAATTGTTGTTAAAATTGCTGTTTTGGAAATCCTTAGAATTAGACATGTAATTGACTTGATTTAATTGAGATAAATGATGATAAAGCTGGGTTATTATTTATGTTATGAGTTATGGATGCCTGGATTGCTGAATTTTGAGGTTTGGAATCAATTTTGGAAGTTTGGATGTGAATTTCGTGTGAATTCTGCAGATTTTGGGCGTAAGAGCTGAAAAACCCGTGTCTGTCGCGATCGCGACACTGTCGCGAGCGCGACAGAATGCGGAGGTTTCAACCCTCGCGCCGGCGCGAGAGATGTCGCGCCGAAGAATTTGAGGGAGCTCTCTGTCGCGAGCGCGACAACTATCGCGAGCGCGACAACTATCGCGAGCGCGACAGAGTGCTCGAGCTCCGGTCTTGCGATAGGCTCTCTTCTGTCGCGAGCGCGACAATCCTCGCGGGCGCGACAGAAGAGCAGCACCTTCGTCCTCTCGCGACCATGAGATCCCTCGCAATCGCGAGACGAGGCGGGGAAGTGTAACTTGGCTTCTGTCGCGAGCGCGACAGTCGTCGCGAGCGCGACAGACGTGACTTCCAAATTTGATTTCTTCTTCTTTTGCTTGACGACTCAAATTCTTTTGCATGCAGTTTTCATTAAGCTTTGACTATCTAATTGTATGAATAATATACATGTAAACGTGATAAGATTTCTGTATAACCTGCTAATGTCGGATAAGTGGATAGTTAGGCATGCCTAATAGAGTTATGTGTTGCTGCAGCTATGTGTACGATTTGGACCCTGATCAGGTCCCCCGATTGGATCCTCGCGATCCCTCTGTCTGAATCTTTCTTAAGATTCTATGTGACAACAATTTGGAATAAAACAAATAGAATATTTTGATACCTCCGGGTATCCATGTGTTTGAAATATGATATCGATACTCTTAAGTATCTATGTGTACTCGTTATCCACTCATTAAGATTGAGCAGGTGTCATTGTGTTTTGTACAAGGACCTTTTTATGAAAATGCAAACATCTGAATTGACTATGTATGGTTATATGTTTATATCGAATTACTATCATGTGTTTTCTGTTACCGTCACTGTGAGTGGCGGTCATGTATTATGTGTTTTTCCCCACTAAGCGATTTCGCTTAGCACGGGTGTTTATCCGTGCAGGTGTGGAAGGTTTTAGTCGCCTCGGGTTGGGTGTGTCGCATCGGGAAGGCCAACGCAGCTAGTGATGAAAGTGGTTTAGTATAGGCTTTCCTTTCTTTTGTAATGGATGTAATATTTTGTTAGCCCTTTTGAACAATGTATCTTGGGCTTTTGTGTTTTCGTTCTTCTTTTGGTAAATTGATGTAAAATGTAAAGACCTCTTTTGTATATTAATAAAAGCATCCATTTTGTTCTGTATCCCTCTACTTTCTTTTAAGGTTTTTATTTATACCAGATATGTGATTCTGTTTGTGATGTTTGCATGTTTGTACTAGTGGGGTGTGACACTCCTATCTATCTTGGGTCCTTCTCGCTCTAATCGAGTAGAAGTATTCATGGTATAGGTTGGGGTGTGACAGTAACCTTTTGGTTGTGACCGTGAGGTCTAAGAATAGGCAATTCTGCCTTCTCTCGGCATTGGTCACGGTGGTAACAATTTTTGTTGCCACCATGACATACCAAAATAAGCAAAACAGAAGCTAAGCTTCAGGACTGCTTCACTCCACAATTTTGTACAGCCTATACCGATGTCTAAACCTCATTTTTAGACAAAGTGTCCTCTTAACTTTTGTTTCTCTACCTCTTAAATTCCAAATGGGATAAGTTTCAGGTCCATTGGATTCCTAGATTAATAGATATACTTTAAAAATTATAGACTATTCAAATGAACCCGTCTAAGTAGAAGCACGTCTGTTTTTGCTATTTTTAAGCCACTTACACTCAAAATTTAATTATGGTCTCTTCAAAATTTTATAGGTACAGAAGTCATGGTTCAAATGGCGTAACAAACACTCATATTGGAGTTGTAAAACTCCATCTATGATGAAAACAATACACAGAGGTCCAGTAAAATTTAAGCAGAGTTTCCCTTAAATTAGTGTTCATGCCCTAGCTAAGGTCTCATGACAATCAACCAACAATTCCAACAAAATTCAACTATATATCTCATCTATATCATCTATCAAGTAACACATATTCACACACAAATTCCATATGCATATAATCACACATCAAATGAACAAAATTACACACAAACACATATAAACAACCAAAGCTCCCAAACCTGGAATGGAGCTCAAAACTTCTCTCACTTTAAAATCCAATCTTTTCCTTCCTTTTGTCCTTCTTTCTTTCTTCATTCACTCTTGGAACCCTTCAAAACTTAAAACCGTAGCTCAAGGAATGGAGGATTACACATGAAAAACTTGAGAGAGTGGAAAATGGGGATGAGGAGAAGAGAGAGAGGACGTGAGAAGGGAGAGGGCAGCTTCAAGTGGCTTCCACGGGAAGCTTCACTTCCTTTCTTCCCTCTCTCTACTCCCTCAAATCACATTCAATGCTCCCAATAACTATCACACATGTCACTCTACCATTGGCCCTTGATCCCATCTTTGACTAACAATCCATGGCACCAAACTAGACTCTCACCATATAAGTTCCAAGAAATCACTTTTTACATCCAAGTTACCATGCACACATACTACTAGATTATTCCACAACAAAAGTACCCTACATGCATACATCACATGTATACCATATAATTCCTTCATTTAACTTGACTAAATTATTTCTTTGCAATAAAGGTCCTTATTATCCAAATTTTCTTTTGCTAATATTACTGATATGCTCTAAATATTTCGACATACCACAAAAATTCCGACTAGGCCTATTTTGGATTATTACACGTTGCACGACCGAGCGAAGGGCGACACTCAGGCTGAGCGGCAAGCACCGCTCAACCGAGCGACGGGACCCAACCGAAGCGACAGATAGTCACTCGAAGCGAGTCCATTGTGCGAGCGATGAGTTATACAGCCCGTCTGTGGATCAAAATTTCAATTTTCAAGGTTTTGACTCTCCGAAATCTCCCGTTCACCGAGAAAACTTCTGATCCACATAAAACTGGAGAATAAGCACCCATAACATTCATCACTTATGCGAAACCAACGCTAGCTTCTTCATCGGGTAACTCTGATTTGGACTGCCTCAAGACCCGGTGTCTACATGCACGTTATTATAGGAAATTAGGCAATACATGTAATTTACTATACACCAGAAATAGTAACCCAATAAAGTTTTCTATTAGACTCAAATTCGAAAAGGTTACTAAAAGTACCAATTACCTTCTAAGTTCTAATGTCCAACTTTATAGGTTAAGATTTCATGCATAGTAAATCTAAAATATTGGATTATTAATTTCTTAAACTTATGAGGGAATTTTTATTAGTTTTAACTTTATTAAGTCTCTACTTAATAAACATGCAAATATTTTACTCATAAAATATTGCAAGGCAATTAACATTTTGAAATAAACACATTTATTAAAAAATAATTAAATGCCATAATAAACTCATTCATTCAACCAATAAATAGATCCAATAATTCTCAAATAAGATACTCATATCAAATATAATAATAGGAAACATAGATCCTATAAAAGCAAACGCTAACTATAATTGACACTCTTGTCAACTACTCTAGAAAACTTTATCTTCTCAAGATCTTCATTGACACTGGGACTGATTCTTTGACCAATTTCATTAACTCATAAGGCAACTCATAAGTTCATTGATGAAGTCATGGATAATGCACTCTATGTCCACTTCTTAATTTCATCACAGATGGAATGTTGCTCCTCAACACTCCTCTTTTGGCAACTCCAGCCAAAAATTTTACGATAGATCTTTTATAAACTCTATCTCCTATGTATCATGTGGTTTCCGTTAGCTCCCTTAGAACTGGATGATATTCAAAAGAGTTAATCAACGCTTTCATTTGAGCTCTGTCATCCCTTCTTAGGCTTAAACCTTCTATCCAAATGTACTCTTGCATTTGTTCATGCATAGTCAACATATGATGCACTATAGCATCAATATTATCAGCTCAAATGTTCCTCCGCATCCTCATGTTGCTTACTAAACGCACTCTTGCATTTCTTAAAGCAATCCCATGCGGGGTTTTAGGAATCATAGGTGTCCTTATCAACATTTTTGAAACACATTACAGAAATGTAAATGGTTAATACACTCATGTATAAACACATATGATTGAAACACATTTCAATCAACAAATAAGGACAAATATCACATAAAAAAAATTTTCAAAATATTTTAAAAATATAAATCACATTTTCCATAATTATTAAAATATTTATTTTGAAATAAAATAAACAAATATATTTTATGGTCATCAAAAAATTTTAAAAAATTGACCAATAAATTAGAAATATTTTGAAAAACATTTTCGAAAAAAAAGGGAGCTGATTTGGAGGCTGGAGCACGCCGCACGCGCCATCACGCACTGATGCTGGGGAGGAAGATGCACTCAAGTGTCCCCACATGCCACACGCGCAGCCTCCCACTCGATCGGACACATGTCATCACCACAGCGTGACACGTGTCACAAATCCATTGGTCCACCTGACGGTACAACACCTGTCATCCATGTTGCAGACTCTGATTGGTACACATGTCACTTTTTGACAAGTCATCATGGCACGTTGCAAGGCTCGGCCTTCCACGTGTCAATCCACCATTTGTCCACCTAGTGCCCACTTGACGGACAGGGGACACGTCGGATGCACGTGGAATGACCACAGTTTACCACGTGGCTCACGACTATTGGGCCACGTGTTAATAACGCATAATATTATTGACACGTGTTTGCACACGTGTGGGCAACCGCCCACGCGCCCAACGCTTTGTGGCGCGTGCAAGCCACGTGAACCTTCCTGGCTGAATTAGGTCTCCGGATTTTGGCCGATCGGGGTATTTCGGGGTCTGTGAATCGAATGGTAAGGTTAAAAATAAAAAATCCCAATTTCTAGACTAGCATTTCGAATATTCAATTTCGTTCCCTTGGGTTACGATGTACATATAAATGAAATCGAGCCAAAATATGCATGCATATATATTTTTCACACAAAAAACAAATTTTTGTTGCGTTTCATGCTTCTTAGATCTATCAATTTTACTCATAAAATTTTAGAACAATTTTAAGCCACATACTAGGATGCAAAAAAATTTAAGGTTCTAATACCAATGAAGGGAAAATAATAGAAAAAATAATTGAGGTAACAATAGAATTGATACCTACCTCTTTTATCTTGTAAATCTCGTTGCGGAAACGATATAAGGATCCCTTTTATTTTGGTCACCGGTCTAGATTTTACCCACTCGGGATATTAGCAACTAGATCACAATCTAAAAGCCCCTGTAAGATTAATACAAAAAGTCGTGAGTGGGAACGAGCAGCCTTGCGGCGAATACATTTTCTCGTTACCAAATAATTGGACCTCTCCTCTATTTATAGAGATTATAAAGGCTAGAGACTTATCCATAGTCTAACTCGGATTCCTTCCTGAGATAGGATTTGGTAATTTAATTCAGATTGAAATACCCAATTCAATCTGGATTGGAACACAATCCATTAAAGGGTCATGGGCGTATCCCAACTCTATCAGTTTTTTTATGTGTGATGTTCGTATATTAAATCAATGTATTTAATTTAACTTATTTTATATTCTATTTGTGTATTAATTTTATACTAGATCTACTCTAATTTTATTTTAGTTTATTTTAGAGTTATTGCTAATATTTTTTTATTGTTGTTTTTTTATTGGGGCTAAAAATATTGTGCTCATTTGTTTGAGCATTTTTTTTGTGACCAAACGAGGGGGTCGCGACACGTAGGAGTTTACATCACTTGGGTGAGACCTTTCCTATCTCTATTTATGTGATTGTTTTTGTTTGTAAATAAAATAGTTTATTTTATACGCCTGTCAAATAAAAAATCACAAAAATATTTTGTACGACCAAATTGGGATTTTTATTAATAATTTGGGACCAATGTCCTACATTTTATCCAAGGAATGCAAAAATATCACGGATTAAAACGAAGAGTTAATTTTATTAAAAATGTGATCACTCATCCCGATTTTCTTGACAAATACAAAGAATAACTTTTCGATCCCTTTTTAAAATGAGCATGAAGGAACCAATGTTCCTAAACCGAATAAATATCCCGATTTATGTTTGTTACCTTTTTTTTATTGATTTTGTGTTATTGTTTGATTTTATGTTTATATCCTGTGGGCACTTGTAATTAATTATTTTTGGGGCAATTTTATTTAGCTTGCTTTTCCTTTAGGGGATTGTATTTGTCCTAATTTCTCTTTTGTAAATGGTGTGTTTGCGTGTTTACCGCTTTCTTTACAACTTTCATTTTATTGCTTTCTTGATGCTTAAAATGCGCTTTTAATAAATTGTACTAACCACGTAAGAAGAGATATGGAATTTTCAAATCTAAAAACTCACTTATAATTAACCAAGGCATAAATAAGAGTGGAGTTCTGGACTTTCCTCTAGTTTAGACCATAGAGATTAGATGAACTTTTCCCAATTTAACGTAAATTGGGTGGCGACTGCAAAATATCTCAAAAGGTGCCTAAAGGTCTCATGAGGCTAGATGAACTTCCCCAATGTTCTATTGGGTGGGGATTCCAAAATATCTCGTGTTACCTAAGATCAAATGACGCGAACCAATCCCTCGGGCTCTAAAAGCGAGCTCCGATGAGGGCCTTTTCGGTTCGGCGCGCGTCACACTAACATAATCTTTTAGCACTGAATATTTAATGTTCATAAATATTCAATGCACATAAGTTCCTTACCTGACATTAGGCATGAGTTATCAGGGCCGAAATCCTAAAAACAGACATACATATCGCAACATGTAATCTATGTTCAAACATACAAGCACCTTCAATGCATGCAAAGGAATGCAACCATATAACACATTTACTGATTATTTGACTATAATAATTACTTATATTAAACACTTCAATAATTCTCTATAATGACCTCATATAAGTAACCATACTCATAACTTATAAACAGATTAACAGTATACATTATTTATTACACTTTCTTTTATGTAGTTAATATTGGAATTAGGATACTATAAGGCATAAATACCCGAAGGTGATTCCACAATTTCACATAGGGGTCCATGTCAGATCTGAGAACACTTAGGTGCATAAAGTACTAGCTCAGATAGCATATCAGCAACAATAGACAATATATTCACATTCATATCCAATGCTTACTCTCATACCTTCCTATGAGTCATCACATAAACTTATCAACTCGATACTTTTTATTCCATTCACATTCTTTGGTTCATTTATTGCCTGCTAAGTCAAGGGGGTGGATAACGAGTGACCACATTGGTACCCGTGGGTACAAACAAAAGCAACATCTATCATTTTCATTCAAAAATATTTTCACATTATGGGATCTTAAACAAGATCCAACTTATAAGGATCACGAGGACCCAAACGATGACCTGACCAGGGTCTAGAACACATTGGGGCTGCAACAATAGAACTCTATAGGCATGCCTATCTATGCACGACTTGACTAACGCAGGCTATACGCATAAATATTTCATTTAATGGTACACCTATTATTTTAAAACCTTCTTAGGAGTATATACCTTTATTGCGGTGACATAATAATCATGCATTTATTCATATTAGTCATACTTATAATATTCAAAAATAATCATGTGCATAATTCACTTAATAATCAAAGCAATAGCTCATACAAAATGTAACAGAGAACAACATTTTCGAACATACTGTAGTGTCGCGCTCGCGAAAGAGACCATTTCTTTTTCGATCGCTCGCGACCCTACGTCGCGCCCGCTATAGATGCTAATTCTTCTCTGTCACATTCGCGCTAAGCCCCGTGTTCGTGATAGAACTCAACCCTATGATTTTCGCTTTACGAAGCCCTCGTGTCGCGCTCTCCACAATTGTCACGCTCGTGACATAGGAATTCCAATTAAAATATCCTCTTTAATTACCCTCATTCATTTCAATTTCCATGCCATGAACAAATAAATCAACTTATAATCAATATTATAATCAATATGACAATATAATATTTAATAACCCAATGTCAATTTCCATATATATATATATATATATATATATATATTATAATATATAATAACATGATGGAACGTGACTTCCATTCATTATCCCACTTCAAGCATTCCACTTATTTTATAATATACATATAAAGCACAATTGGAAACTTAGCATGAAGAATTGTATACTTGGGACAACAAATTAAAAGGAAACAAAGGAGGGAGAAGAAGGCTATCACAAGTAATGCTCATTGTCATGACTCATGACAATGGCCTTCTATCTTGACTCATGATAGAGCCAAATCGTGCCGCGTCATGACATTCTCGAAACAGAACTTGCACTAGGGCAGATTCCAACCCTCTGTTTTTTGTTCAAAATGAAATAGAAAATGGCATCATTAGCCAACATAGTCTTCTTAACAAATGTTCCCCAAGATTTTAAATTTCTAATGGATCTAATTTCAGGTCCTTTGGATTTGTATAACTCTAGATATAAGCTAAACATTCCAAACTGCTCTCATTGAGGCAGTAGAATCCCTTTACCAAATTTGATCACCGTTTCGAGCTTCCTAAAGTCAAAATTAGGTCATGGTTATTTCTATAAAAGATGTAGATATATGTCGTAGCTTTCTAACTGAACTAAAATCATGCATGTTGGAGTTGCATAATTCAAATTACACCCAAACAAATAACTAAATGTCTAACTGAATTTGTGTAGAGTTTCCCTTTTAAAAATTCAACCTTTCCAATTCAATCAATTTCACATCAATCATCAACACAATTCAACTCAATGTCACATGAAATATCCATATACATATTAAGTTAACCTTTTAATAATTAAAAGTACGTAAAACACACAAATCCCAAACCTGACTTCCTTTGCTACTATAAGCTCAATTAATTTCTCATCCTTAATCACAATCATCCAGTTACCTCATCAAATACACACAAAACAACCTAAAATTCAAAGGTCAACCCAAATCACCTATAACCTATAATCATGTAAAATAAGAGGATAAGAAGATGAAAGGAACCAATTACTCACCTGATCAACCTGATATGTAATACCCCAATACCCCTTGGGAGGATATCGGAGCTCTACGCACATATGCATAAACACACAACTGAAGCGGAAGCATTAAACTAGAAAAAGAGATCCAAAATAGTTAATCCAAAATCATATAATATAAATGATCACCAAAACTACAAAGTATTCATTTAAACCAATACATATACATATACCGAAATATTCCTTTACAAAACATATACAATATCTTGATCATAATCTCCTACATATACATATACAAAATTATACAAAATGTAATATCAAAAAGCAAAAAAGGGCTACAGCTGGAACTCTTAGTGGCCGACCTGTAGATGCCTAACACTAGAAATGAACCTGCTACCTACATGGGAAAACACCCGTGCTAAGTGATAACGCTTAGTGGGAAGCAACAAAATAAGAAAATCTCTATCGCAAAAATAACATCATAAGATGAGTGTATATATATAACCGATACATATAATATACATATGAACAATATAAGTAATTCTACTTATGCTCTAACATGCAACATCATTAATTTTACACACACACATCTAAAGAAATGATCATGCAGTAGCATATCTTTACATCACCAATACATGTATACACATATGAGCATATAATAAACGAATATCAGTAACTTGTATAATATCTATTCACTCTGCCTGCCATAACTCAAATTACATGCACATATAACATACTAACATTTTTATAATCAAGTAGACATGTAGTAGCCTGAGTTCATAATAACTAGTGAATACGGGTACTATTGATACTTATAGGACATAGTATCGGAAGCGTATAGAGACATGAGTCTCGGAACATGTATACCCGAAGGTAGAAGGGGATACCGAAGTCTCAAATCATATACACCCAAACGGGGCCAACTTATAAGACCCCAAACGAGGCCAACATATAGCAGCTGCACTCACACTCTAAACCTTAATATGCATGCTTATTTATCCACCACTATGACCCTTCAGGCTCAAACCACTCTATTACTGTCATATAAACATTTCCTGGATAAACATGCAAAGAATAAGTCACAATAACTCAACTCATATAAACTATCCAATGGATCAAGCATGTGATTCATGTATTTATTTATGCAATCAAGAATAAATATTATAAGGTATGATCATATACATCCCATAAGTGAGAAACCATTAAAAGGATCTTAACCAAATAGCATTTGTAAAATAGGGGTGTGTCACACCCGCGATAGATGCCAAAACACCACTGTCGTGCTCGCGACAAAAGACAGGGGTCTCGATCGCTCCTGTGCATACCAGCGCGCTCGTGATAGCGACCACGCATCTGATGCTCGGCTCCCATGATCTCTGTAGCGCTCTCCATAGAGCATGCTCGGCTGGAGATTGTAGCCCAAGCTCTCCCCCATAGTCCGAGACCCATGCTCTCTGTCGCGCCCGTGACAGAGACGAGCTACCAGACCTAAAAATGTCAATCTCCAACTCAATTCATGATCAACTTGACCCAAGATCAAACTATCATGCATACCACCTCAATTCATTCAACATATGCATTCTAAACATGCTAATAATCATATGAATAACAAATTATACTTATTAGAAACAATTAAATAGGCAAAAAAATGCACCATTAGAATCACAAACTCAGAAATTGCTCTAAAATCATACCATTCCATATTTGAACTTTCATATGCCAAATTAATCCTAATATATAATACATAAATCAAAACTCAACGTAAGAATGCATATTCAACATATTTTCCAACTCAATTTTTATAGAAATTCAACATAAGAATTCAAAACAAAATCAACCAATTTACACAAACTCCGAAACCTCAAAGTGGAGCTCTAAGACCACTTTTCTTTAAGATCCCACCTTTTCTTTGCCTTTGCAATTCCTCTTCTCACCAGATTCTTGCACAAATTAAGCCAAACAAAAACTCTTAATCCAAACCCAAGGACACCCAAAAATGTACAAGGAGAAGGAGAAGAAAATCAATTCAACCAACTTACCTCTTCAAACCAAACCCTTATCTCTTAAAATCCTACTCAAATCATGATGATCACCATGGAAGGAGGGTAAGAAGTAGGAAATGAAGAAGAAGAAAATGAGGAAGATAGAGCCTCAAGCAAGAAGGAGAGGGGATGGGAACAAGGGAACAAAAATTTATTTTTTCCTCTCTCTTCTTCACCTTCTCTCTTTTCTTCATTAAATGTTTCCCACCAAACACTCCTAGGGGTCATAATCCAATCGGCCCAATTTAAATATCTTTGTCTTTTTATATCTTTAGTCCATGGCACTTATCCAATCACTCACTCAATTAATTTCTTTCTCTTAATACTTTACTTCTTTTTCAACATAATCCTTATTAAATCAAAACTTTACTTGAAAAATTACAATTATGCCCCTTTTTCCAATGTAATAACCTTGTAATTTCTACTAGGGTCCATTTTGGGATGTTACATGATCAACCCTTGAATTTGCTAAACCATCCAAAATTACAGCAGTAAGAGAGCAAATTGAGACAAGGAAGAAGAAGAAGAAGAATATGAGGAACGTGAGAGAGATGAAAGCATATTTTTTTCTGCCCTTTCTCATGTTCGCTCTCTTCTTTTTTATACCTTTTCAATCCATTCTTATCTCCATGCCACATGTCACTTTGCTATTTTTCCATCCAAGATTTTTATGTCACATTCCCTTTTTAATTCTTGATCATACTTCTTTTCCTTCAAGTAGCATAAAACTTTATCATTCTCCGCATAGGCCCACATCATTAATTGATTCCCTAAATTTAGTCTTAAATTAATACCTCACAACTTTACAATTGGCTGCGCTTGCCGAAACTTTTACATTAATACCAAATTCATTTGTTTGGCACACTCGACATCGCCATTACATAAATTCGGTCACCACTATTCATAGACATGTACAAATCCATCCAGGGTACATTTTGAGGTGCTACAACTCTTCCCTCCTTAAAGAATTTCGTCCTCGAAATTCACTCACATCGGAGAGTCCATAGATTATACTCCAATTCGCTATCATTCATACAGATTACTTCTATGTCATCATATATCACTTACATTCTGCACTTATAACACATACCTTTTAATTATTCCTAAACACTCCATTCTTAACATACTTATTTATTTTTACTTATTCCCATCACTAGGCTCTCAAACAATTTCTTTCCATCATAGCAACTATACAAATCATAACCTTTTCTTGTTCGCAACCATACTCATACTCATAAAATTTATTTAATCAAATCTTATAATTCTGCTCTCATTAACTTACATTCAAATCAAACATATTCAATAGAATAATCATTACTTCTACTACCATTCGAAAACCAAAACACATGCACTTCACACCTGAACCATTATACTGATGATATCTTAAAACGCAATTCCTTAATACCTCAAATATATCAGATACGCCGGTTACTTTCTTCACTTATAACACTCATGTCTTAATCAAAATCTTATCACATTGACTTGCACAAAGTTCTATAATATTCTTTTCTTCTAAACTCTAACTATTTTCACTTTACATTTTCCTTAACAACTACGATACACTTTATCAACATGCCTCCTCTTAATATCAAACACTTTATGTATACCTTGTCAGCTTTCTCTTCAAATGAAACACATACAAAGATGCTTTTCACATACAATTGAGGGATGCAAATAAAATGACTATATATTGATTGATG
The DNA here is from genome assembly GCA_947683425.1 of Excoecaria cochinchinensis. Taxonomy (NCBI): domain Eukaryota; kingdom Viridiplantae; phylum Streptophyta; class Magnoliopsida; order Malpighiales; family Euphorbiaceae; genus Excoecaria; species Excoecaria cochinchinensis. The sequence goes on along the minus strand of CANTUQ010000104.1, from coordinate 3,538,977 downwards.
TATGCAAAATGATGCAGAAATGCAATGTAATCTAAAACAATGCACTTTTCCCATCCACATGTTCAATATGCACATTTCAAATGTTTCAGTGAGACATCTGATAGACATACTGAGTGTTACAACATTCTTATAAAATCTATGTACTCCTCCATTTTGAAATCACTAAATATCTCTTCCTAAGTGGTAATCACTTATCAACAAATTCAAGGACACCTATAAAAATTTCTCCCATTATCCACGTTATACCAAAAAGAATTCCTCATAGAATCTCTAATAACTCATCTAGCAAACACATCCCAAATCTAGCACGCACACATAAAAGTCAAGAGCAGGCAATTTATAATCTATCGAGCTAACACTTTAACTAAATACCTTATCTTACTAGGAACTTTCATTCCCAATGCATACATAAGGAAAAAAGACATCCACTTTGGCCAACACAAAACTATACAAACACACTTCTGAACACCTAGTCGGCCAAAACCGACTAAACCTATGCTCTGATACCACTAAATGTAACACCCTAACTCGTACATAGTACACCGTATGATAACATGGTCAGTGTACTACGGTGAGTGGAGGGTGTTACTAGATGGAGACACAAACCTAGCAGAGACATAAATAGAATAATAAAATTTCTTACAATCCAAAACACTAATGACACATACCTTGCCTACGCATACATCTCTTGCTTACTACTATCCATATTAATCATATTACAACCCATTATATATTATAAAACAAATCTTAATTACGTTATAATAAACTTATACAATACTTTACGGACTCATCGGCAAAAATTATGGCGAAATGCCCGAGCGAAACTTCTATCTCCTTAACCTGCATAGACAAACACCAGTGAGAAGCACAAGGGATTAGTGGGAAAATACCATAATAATGAACAACCACTCATAGTGGTTGTTGATGCCAAAAACATGCATATATAACAATTATACAAAGTACACAAATTAAAAGATACCATAATTGTACTTCTCCTGCAATATACATTCAACTTAAGAGTGATTGTTTTTAAACTAAAAATATATGTTTAAACATCCTACCATTTACTCATTTGCCTAATCATTTGTTAACATTAACTCCTTTTTAAACTATGAATAATCATATTATTCATCTATTTTAAATCCTAGACATTCTCATTCTCCCAAGTATTCTTAATTCATGACTAAAACAATCTTATGACTTTAATGGGAAAACATTTAATTTTTTCCAGTTAAAGCACTATTCCAAAACTTTTAACATAATAATCTTTTAAGATTTGGTTCAGGCTTCAAATGAATATTTGAAGCTTCCTACGTATCCCAAATATTGGGAGTCAGAACCACGTAGTTCTAAAGATAACTAACAGAATACAAATTCCCAATTTATCCATAATTCATTCTCTACGTTCAATTATCTATTTCTTGCCTAATACACATTATCTTAAGTTATTAATCAATATACCAAATATATTCTTTTAGAACTAAAAATTTAATGTTCATAAATATTCAATGCACATAAGTTCCTTACCTGACATTAGGCATGAGTCATCAAATCTGGAATCCTGAAGACAGACATACATATTATAATATGTAATCTAAGTTCAAACATACAAGCACCTTCAATACATGCAAAGGAATGCAACTATATAACTCATTTACTGATTATTTGACTATAATAATTACCTATATTAAACACTTCAATAATTCTCTATAATGATCTCATATAAGTAACAAAACTCACAACTTATAAACAGATTAATAGTTTGTATTATTTGTTACACTTTCTTTTATTTAATTGATATTGGAATTAGGATACCATAATGCATAGATACACGAAGGTGATTCCACAATTTCACAAAGGGGTCCATATCAGATCCGAGAACACTTAGGTGCACAACGCACTAGCTCAAAAAGCATATAACCCACAATAGAAAATATATTCACATTCATATCCAATGCTTATTCTCATACCTTCCTACGAGTCATCACATAAACTTATCAACTCGATACTTATTATTCCATTCACATTCTTTGGTTCATTTATTGCCTACTAAGTCAAGGGGGTGGATAACAAGTCAACACATTGGTACCCGTGGGTACAAACAAAAGCAACTTCTATCATTTTCATTCAAAAATATTTTTACATTGGGGGATCTTAAATAAGATCCAACTTATAAGGATCACGAGGACCCAAATGGTGACCTGATCAGGGTTAAGAAGACATTGGGGCTGCAGCAATAGAACTCTATGGGGCTGACTATGTATCCACGACTTGACTGACTCAGGCAATACGGAGGAGTAAGTAAGTTTCATCCAAGGACAAGGGCGTGGTAACCTGTATTGAAACACTTATAACCTTAGATGGAGAAACCATCCAAGTTTCTCATGGGTTAATGGTAACAGTCAGAATAGAAGAGGTATAGGGTTCCAACAACCTCATGACCGATTTGGAACTTTGGAGGTCAAGATGGATTTTCACACCCCATTTGCCCCTTAGTAGAACGAGCCATATATGTGTGTGTGTATGTATTTGTACGTGTTTTGGCCTGATCATAAGGGCATTTTGGGGAATATTGCATAATTTGGGGTTTTCAAGTGTGTGTGTGTGTACATGAGTGCATCATTGTAGGGTGTGTTCATGGGAGTTGTATTATGTGTGGTTGAGCATATCATAGTAGGATGTGCACTAGTGGGTTAATATTGTGTGTGTTGCTCATACATGTGTGGGGTGCATTAATAGAGTGCTTCATTGTGTATATGTGATGCATGTGCATCTAGGGTGTGACTGATTAATGCCCTCCACTAAGATGTTGACAAGTGTAAAGGGGAGAAAAGAAAGGAAAGGGAAAGAGGAAAAGGGAAAAACTCAGATTTTCTAACCCATTTTCCCGTTCCCCTTCTCCTTCCCTCTTCTTCTTCCTCTTTACTCTTCTCTAAGTAAATCGCTTGGATTCAAGTTGGTGTGGTGGGAATTAATTGCTCCTTGTGTTTGATTAGTAAGCTTTATGCTTTTGGTTTTGTTTTTGTTCAACTTCATCTTCTTCCCTTGCATTTTTCTTGTTTTGGGTTTTGAGTTTGTGTATTTTTGTTTGTGCTTTGTTGCTTAATTGAGCCTCCAAGAGATCCTAAAGGCAAAGAAGTTGCTGGATCTAGTGGAACCAAGTGATTGAGCTCCTAACTTTGAGGTTTGGGAAATTTGTGTTATGTTTTGATGGCATGTGTTTATTGAGCAAATTCTGGAAATTTGAATGCTTTTGATGCTTCTATTGATTCTTACGTTATGGGTTTTGGTTCTCTTTGTTTAGTTAACCTTGATTGTGAAGCTTGGAATCAATTTAGGGTTGATAGATATGTGATGTGAATATTGATGCTTTTGATTTTTGTAAATTGATGTTGTTCTTTGGATTCATGAATAAGATTCTGTTATGGCATGATTTAATGATATTTGAATGGTTTAATTTGGTTATTGAGGTGAGGGTATGCTTTTGATGTGTGAATGGTGGGATTTTTGGCATGAAATCTGGAAAATTGCCTTTAGGAATCGCATCCGGGCGTGGTCACGATGGCATCCTATTTAGTTACCACCGTGTGCCATGAACCAACACTACAAGAAAACTGACATTTAACGACCAAAATTTAACGAAGGGATAAAAATTCGGTCATTAAAATATACAAATAACGAAGGGAAATTAATCCGGTCATTAGTTCTTAAATTTTATTGTTATATAACGAGGGGATTAAATCCGGTCGTTAAAACAATAAAAATCCGGTCGTTAAAATATACAAATAACGAAGGGAAATTAATCCGGTCGTTAGTTCTTAAATTTTATTGTTATATAACGAGGGAATTAAATCCGGTCGTTAAAACAATAAAAATCCGGTCGTTAAAATATACAAATAACGAAGGGAAATTAATCCGATCGTTAGTTCTTAAATTTTATTGTTATATAACGAGGGGATTAAATCCGGTCGTTAAAATATACAAATAACGAAGGGAAATTAATCCGATCGTTAATTCTTAAATTTTATTATTATATAGCGAAGGGATTAAATCCGGTCATTAAAACAATAAAAATTCGATAGTTAATGGTGTAAAATAATTGGCGGGACTTCATCTTTACCTCCAAAATAAAACATAGAATTTGGTGAACTATAAGCTAAACCTAATAGACTTGCTCTCAATTTTCTATCTCCCAAACATAGAAGAAGATGAAGAAATACGCTCCATTTTCTTTCTGCAAAAAAAAGCTAATCTAATTTTGTTTGGTCTGCAAAACCCAAACACAGTATATAATGCTCCAAAATTTTCTGTATTTTTTATTTAATAACGGAGGTTAAATTTTGACGCATAAGAATAGAATTTTTCCTTAAAATTACGTAATTTAATTATTCAAATAAAATTTATACATGTATATATATATATGTATGTTTACATGTAAATGGATGATAAAATATCAAACAAAGCAATAATAAGTAAATAGACAAATAAAATAATTACATGTGACAATTTTATTAGGTCTAGAATTGTCTAGACAATTGAGATTAAGCTAAAACTAGTGGGATTTATGAGAAGAAAAGAAAAATAGAAAGGGAGGGGCACGAACGGTGAGCAGAACAGTGGGAAAGAAAACCGAAGAAAGAGAGAGAGAGAGACGGCAGAGCACGGCAGAAGGGGCAAGCGATTGGCGATGGTCGACGGTGAGCAACCAAACTCCTCGCCGTTGCCGATCGCGGTGTCTTCTTCCTTGTCGCGACGTCGTCGTTTCAAGGAGAATGGGAGGAGAACCGCGAGTTTCTTCAGCGTTTTTTGGTGAGCTTCGACGGCGAGAGATGACACGAGTGGCACCGGGGGACTCACGGCGGACAGACGAACCTTCCGGTGGCCGTGGATCCTCCTCACTCGCCGGAGATGAGCAAATCGGCGTGGAGAAGAACCGAAGCTGCCGACGTCGATTCCGGCAAAATGAAGGGCAGTTACGGCGTGTGGTCACCGGAAAAACAACCCCGACGCTTCAAGCTCCCTCCTGGTGGTTTCGATGCCTCCGGTGGAGTTTCGGCGACGGTGGAGAGATCAAAAAAATGCAAAAAATAAGTAAGTGGCTACCAAATTTATTTTTCCTAGTGATTTATACATAAATTGAATTTGATAGTGTCTGTTTCAATAAAATTTCAATATGTGAGCATATGTTAGTTAAATTGACGTGTTTGTTGTGTTGTGTTGTGCTATGATCTGTATAATAACTGAGTTTTGTTAGCTATTGATTAATTTTATTGGTGGGTAATTAGGAATTTCTGAATATGGTTGCTCAATATGTTTAATTTAAGGGATTTAAAGTGACGCTTCTAGTTTTAGGATTACGATATAGATATAATAATAATGTATTATAGGAGACAGATTTATAATATGAATGAAGGAAGAAAAAAGTTTTTTAAATAATCCTTTGGTCGATATAACTGAGATAGAAATATGCTTTGGTTACTTGTTCAAATTTGACAGTTAAACTATATCATAAGGTGACTTGGAGCTATAAAAACAGAACAAAACAATACATATTTTCTGCAGATTTTTGTATATTTTGTACTATTCGGTCGTCAATGAGTGCTGTTAGACGCCAATCTTGATTAGTAAATTTGTTTGACCAATTGTTATTGGTTTAGTATTGAACTTATAGGTTATGAACATTCTAGTTTTTGTTGAAGGATTAATTATTTTAATATTTTATATAAAGATATACATGTAGACATTATAATAAATCACTTTTTGATAAAATTCAATTTAGAATTGGATAAAAAGTAAAATTACATTTAAATTAATTGTAAAATGTGGCCTTGCACTGTATTCATCCAATTCGGATTTGGAATTTGAATGTGCCATCCCATATAAGAATGCAGAATCCAATTTAGAATTGGATATTAAAAATAATAATAAAATAAATATATGCATGGCAAACTTTTCCATTCCGTTTTGGAATGGAACACTGCTATGATATGATATAATAGATTTTTGGCAAAAATATATATATATATATTTTCTTATTGTTTTAATTTTTAGGCTGTGTGAATATGCATAAAATTTTTGTACCATTAAAAAAATTTTAAAACGAATATTAGCCTACAAACATGTTTCAAATTCGATTTTTAACATACAAATTAAATTTTAAATCCAAACATATCTATATTTGGAGTATTTTTTTTTATCTTTTACTGTGTGTTAAGAACAAACTATAATCTTTGACTTACAAACAATTCTTTTCCGGAATATTTATACATAGTAATTCATTGGTCAAGTGACCATATAGATATATACACATTTTATAATTAATATAATTTGGAATGGGAAAATAGCAATTCAAGTCATTTTAAACAAAAGAATATAATTGCATTTCTATTAAAAATGTAGATATTTATATATACTGAGACATGCCAGTTTTTGGTATATATAAGGTTGAGACAGAAGTTGAAACTTTATAGGAATTCAAGTAATAAAGTTCCATCATCGAAAAATTATGCATAGTTTAAAGGAGTATTATTATATATAAGAAATAAGCCATCTCGCAAAAAGAAGTCATATTTTGTGGTGGTGAATATTTACCCAAACTTCACCCTAATATGCTATTTTTAATTGGTTGTAAATTGGTTAGTCCCATATACTTGTTTTATGGAATTGAAAATTTTAAATTGAACTGCTATGGAGATATGGATGTCACTACATAAATAAATAGAATATTATTGTATCGAAAAGTTTGTAGTAAATAATTATTTATAGTTGATAGTTGATGTATTATCATAGTATCCTTGTATTTTTTATAACTAATGTAAGTATTGAGTGGATGATATTTGTAAATTATTATATGAGTGTGAATGAACCTAAATTGGAGGATGGGCAATCTTGTGTTGGAGTATGAATTGGAGAAGGGTGAATAAAGATATGCTTATTTGAAGTGTAAAGACTTTCTGTTTACAGGGGGATAGGCAATATTATAGAGGAAATTCTGCCGAAATTTCGGTAGAATTGAGTGGCATATTTGTGTTTTGAATAAATAAATAGTAAAGTTTAATAGTTGTAGGATAGTTGAAAAAAAACTTTACTCGGATTTTATCAATAATCTTAAGATTAAGAGTAGTTTTAAGACAATCAAGTTATTGTACAGTGTCGTTCGAACAGTAGTGTGTGTATGTATAGTTTAAGGGTGTTACAAATTTAGTATCTGTAATTGGATTCGAAGTCAAATTTTTTCCTCATACAGTTGTCTCCCCATTTTAATGTAAGTTGTATTCTATTTTTTTTATTATTATAATGACATTATACTTATGATTATTTTTTACGTTTTTTTTTTGTAGCCCTTGTCATTTTTTGGACATTTTGAAGTGCATATACAATTACACTTGTTAGATTTTCGATATTTTGAAGTGTATATATAATTACACTTGTTGGGAGATTTTGAATATTTAAGGTAAATTATATTAAATGATTTGGCCTTTTGATTTATTGCTTTTATGCATGAATTTTAATTATAAATTTATGTTTTAAATTCTACAGGTTTTCAAAACAGTGGGCAATGAAGATATAAGGTTCATTATTCATTCTTTTAGAATTTTTATATTCTAAGGTCAATAGAAAATGATATAGACATGGGCTGTTTTTATATTTTATAGTATATGATACAATTTCGAAATATTGATATATTTTGTATATGATATTTTTCAATCTATGACAAAACTATTTATTATAATTTTGGATTTATTTATATATGTGTGTAAATGATGTGTACAGGTAATAGTCAAATAAAATATTTTATTTATTATGAAAATTATTAATTTCTGAATTTTCTTTGAATGATGAAAAATTCATGACTATCTTTAACTACCGAATATTTTTTCATTGACTATAGCAAAAATGAAAACTTGTCGGTAAAAAGTATCCTCAATGACCAAAAACTTCTTCATTGAAAGCGAATAAAATGAGCAAAGGGAAAATACAATTAGTAAAACAGTATTTGTAACGACATGAAACGTTGAAAGTGAATATAATTAACGAATGAAAAATTCGATCGCTAAAACGTATCTTTCACGAACAAAAATCACTTCGTTGAAAGTGAATATAATTAACGAAAGGAAAATTCGGCTTAGCGAAAGAAAAATCCGGTCGCTAAAAGACATTTTTAACGATCGAAAATTCGTTCGTTGAAAGTGAATACAAATAGCGAAGGGAAAATCCGGTCGCTAAAAGGCTTTTTTAATGACCGAAAATCCCTTCGTTGAAAGTGAATACAAATAGTGAAGGGAAAATCCAGTCGCTAAAAGGCATTTTTAACGACCGAAAATCCCTTCGTTGAAATTGAAAATAATTAGCGAAGGGAAAATTCGGTCGTTAAAAATGACTTTTCAACGACCGGAACCATTCCGGTCGTTAAAGATTTTAACGACCGGATTCAATATCCGGTCGTCTATACTTTTAACGAAGGGGCTTTTACCGACCGAATTTTTCGGTCGTTAAAAATTTTTAACGACCGGATTTTAACTTTTAACGACCGGATTTCCCTTCGTTAAAGAGCATTTTTCTTGTAGTGCAAATGCATTCTGCCCAGAGTTTGAACATGTCACGGTGGCAACCAACCTGGTCACCACCGTGAGTTGTCCAGACTTTAGCTTCTGTCTGGGTAGTGGGTATGTCACGGTGGCAACCAAGTTTAGTCACCACCGTGAGGTACCCCAATGAAGCTTTCTATTTTGGGTCTAGGTATGTTACGGTGGCAACCTAGTTTAGTCACCACCGTGAGGTACCCTAGACTAGCATTCTGCCATAAATCTTTGGTATGTCATGGTGGCAACCAATCTAATTACCACCGTGACCTACCCTGTTTGTGCATTAAATTTCTGATTTCGTCCTACGTTTTAGAAATGTTACATTATTGTTTTTAGCATTCTTTATCACTTCTTATGAGCTATATTCATGCATGAACTGATCTATTTACAGTATATGAATTCTTTATTTGTTGTAATTAAAATGTGGTTGTTAATTGTATAATTTAGCCTGCATGAGTCAGTCTAGTGGATAGTTAGGCATGCTTAATAGAGTCTCTAAGCTGCAGCCCTTTGATAAGTTTGGACCCCGATCAGGTCCCCATTTGGTTCCTCGCGAACCCCTATGTGTTAGGATCTTGTTCAAGATCCCCTTTGAAAATGTTTCGTGCAAAATAAAAGTAAAAATTGGTTTTCTCGATTCGTACCCGTAAGGTACCATTTGTGATCGGCTCATACCCGTAAAGTACTATTTGTTCACTCGTTATCCACTACTTTGAGTCAGCAGGCACTATGTTTTTCTTTGAGTTGCTTTGATAAGTATGAAATTGTATTATCCGAATATGTTTATGTTGAGATGTTATGAAGACAGTGGACTCTATATAAGCTATGACTATATACTCCTGCACGTTCATATATTCTTACTCTTGTGAAATGCGTAATCTGATTATGCCATCTGTATGTGTGTGCTCTGACGACCATTGTGAATGGTTGTCCTTATGCTATATGTTTGTTTCTCCACTAAGCATTTATCACTTAGCACGGTGTGTTTACCCATGCAGGTGCAGAAGGAGTTGCTTTGGGAGTGTCGCAGCCATCGAAGCCAACACAGCTGGGTCTTTAGTGTAGGGCCTAGTTTTGTATTTTTGAGATTCTTTTTGTATAGAACTTTCTTATGGTGGTTTTGTAATAGTTTCCGCTTTTGTTATGTAATTTTGGGATTTGTGATTTATGGTTGTATCTCCTAGTTGATCAGAACAGTAATGTAATGTCTCCGTTATATTAATACATGATCAGCTTTTGCTTTCTTATTCTTCGCAAAAGTTTTTAATTGTTCCGCTTTTATGTATGACTATATATGCATTGTTCTTTGTTTTGCTTGGTTGCACCCTGACTCGTACAGCATCTTACTCCTCTTGGGATGGGATCGCCTGAGTACGGGTAAGGGGTGTCACATGGATAGGTTCTTAGAGGGCATTAATTTGAAATTTAGTTCACAAAAAGAGAACCAAAAGAGGCTAGAGACAAAATTTGACCAAATTATAGAAAATCATGCCTCGTCTATCCATAACTTCGAGGTTCAATTGGGGCAAATACCCAATGCACTACCTTCAAAATTACAAGGAAATCTTCCAAGTAATATGGAAGAAAACCCAAGAGAGCATATGAAGGCAATCACATATAGATCAGGTAAATCCTACACCAATGAATTTGTTTCTACTAACAACGATGGAGTTTTGCAGGAAAATTAAATTTAGAAGGAAGATAGATCTTCTATCGCAAGCGCGACAGTAGGGAAACAAGCCAATATCGCGAGCGCAATACCATCCGCGAGCGCGCTAGAGGAGAAAGAGCCTTCTGTCACGAGCATGAATCCCGTCGCGAGCACTACAAAGGGGGCAACAAATGCTAATATTCCATGAGTTTTCCAACCTCATCCACCATTTTCACAACGTCTCAAGCAGCAAAATAATGATAAGCAATTTCAAACTTTCCTTGATAAATTAAAGTATTTGCATATTAATATAAATTTTATTGAGGCAATAACTCAAATTCCTAACTGTAATTACCGGGTCCTGAGGCAGTCCAAAATCAGGATTACCCGATGATGACAATGATACGTTCTTTTAGGTAAAGATGTCGAAAATGATGTTTCACTTGTTGAGAATCTCCTTCTTTTTCAAATTTTAATTCGGAAAAGAGTCTTTATTTTCATTCCTTTTTCTTTTTATTTATATTTTTACTTATTTCATTTTTATTTTTATTTTTATTTTTTATTTTTATTTTTATTTATTTATTTATCTGATTTCGGAGTTTCAGTGCCGGAGTGGAGCGTATGCGTGCGGGCTCACGTGGCATCGCGTGCGAGGACGCACGTCGCGTGCGGCCTGTAGTGCAAGGCTGCGAGGCGCGAACTATCATGCGGTCCGCACGCTAGCGTGCGGCCTCCCACAAGGAGGCCGCAGCTCGTGACCTCCATATACGGCCCCAGGCCACATGCCACGTGCCAGCATGTGGCCTCCATGCCTCATGCGCAATATGCGGCCTCCTGTAAGGAGGCCGTAGCTCGCGGCCTCCACATGCGGGCTCCCGCGAGGAGGCCACAGCTTGCGGGCTCCCGCATGGGGCTCTCACAAGGAGGCTGCAGCTCGCAGGTATCCGCCTGCGAGCGTTAGCTGCGGGCCTCCACGCGCATTTCCCCTACCCTGTACTATCATTTTCCAAGTGCAAAATTGGTCAAATTTCAGGACTGAAAGGCCAGATTTTAGACTATCTGTTTCATGTTTTTAGGTTCTTTTTGAAAATGGGATAAAAAGGATATTTTGTCTCTTTCCATTTTGGGAAGATAGGGGAAGTAAAAACGAAGACTTTGTCTTCATTTCAAAGAGGGCGGAGGGAGGGGGGGGGGGGGGGGGGGGGGGTGGAGCTTTTGAAGAACAGCAAAGGATTTTTCTCACTAAAAAAATTGCAAACGAGAGCATTCTAAGAGAAAATTCTAAGGATTTCAAGATTCAATTTTTTCTTCTTTCTTTCTAAAATATTTCACTCCTGGTTTGCTTTGAGCTAGGAAAATTAATTTTTTTGCTTGATCATTCCGTCAAAATTATTTTCTTGAATTTTGTAGTAGTTTAAAAACTTAGATTTTCTCAAGTTTTTTGTGTTTATTACTGCAAAAATCGACAAGGAGGATGGATCAAGACACCATTTCTCCAATCTATAAACTCTGAGGGTAAAGGTTCTTGGTCCCATTCTCACAACCTCATTTTATTTCACTTATTTCTACAGCCATAATATTATTGTGCTATTATTATACTTTGTTTTGGCTAATGTCATTGATATTATTATTGTCATTGGTTTTGGTTATTTTTATTGTTATGTTTATACTCATTATTGGCTTTCCTTCTTTTATTGCCATTTTCACTATCCTTTCATCACTGTGCTCGACTGCATCATCCCTCATATTATTATTATTATTATTATTATTATTATTATTATTATTATTATTATTATTATTATTATTATTATTATTATTATTATTATTATTATTATTGTCTTCCTGTTGCTTCCATTATTGTCATTTTATCATCATCATCATCATCATCATCATCATCATCATTATTATTATTATTATTATTATTATTATTATTATTATTATTATCATTATCCTGTTGCCTCCATTATTATTATTATTATTATTATTATTATTATTATTATTATTATTATTATTATTATATTTTTATTTTATATTATCGTTATTTATTATTACGATTTGTGTTATTATTGTTATTATTATTATTATTATTATTATTATTATTATTATTATTATTATTATTCTTTTGCCATGATTATTATTATTATCGTTGCCATAATTTTATTGTTGTTATTGTTATTATGTTGCCATTGTCATTTTGTCATCAGCCTTCGGTTTTTTTGCATGATTTATTTTCATTTCCTTTGCATATGAATCATTTGTATAATGAATTGACATGTCCTATATTTATTTTGGCTTTATTTGATTAATTGTCAGAATTATTACTAACATTTTTAATATTATTTTTGTTTGGGGATTTAAATGTGATTTTCCTTATGTGAGCGTTCCCGTGACCATGCAAAGGGGTCACGACGTGTAGGAGACTACATTGTTTGGGTGATATCTCTCTTGCCACCCTTTTGGTGTTTGTGTTTGTTTGCAAATAAAATATTTTCATTTTGTGCGCATATGAGATAAAAATCACAGAAGTATCTTATAACTAAATCACAAAAGTATCTTATTAATAAATTGGCATTTTATTAATAAAATTGTGACCAATGTCCCTTATTTTAGCCAAGGAGTATAAAATGTCATGATTAAAACGAAGAGTTGATTTTCTCCAAAAATGGGATCACTCATCCCGGTTTTCAAACCAACAACCAAATAACTCTTCGATCCCTCTTTAAGTAAGCATGAAGGAACTAATGTTCCTAAACCAAACGAATGTCCCGATTTATATATGCCATTTTCTATGCTTGACTTTGTTTGTTAGTTTTAAAATTTATGTTCATGTATTTTCTTTAGGGCCCTTATAATTAATTATTTTTGGGGCAAAGTCATTTAGTTTTTATTTGGGATTGTATTCCTTCCCAATTTCCATTTCAATTTTATTTGACTTTCATTTAGGGATTGTATTCCGTCCCAATTTTTACTTTAGCTTTCTTTCATTTGGGATTGTATTCTATCCCAATTTCTCTTATACTTGTGTGTTTGATGGGTTTACTGCTTTCTTTACTGCTTTATTATGGTGTGTGTTGCTCATACATGTGTAGGGTACATTATTAGGGTGTTCATTGTGTGCATGTGATACATTTAGTTAGGGTGTGAGTAAATGATCTCCTCCACTAGATGGTTGATATGTGTAAAGGGGAAAGAAAGATGGGGAAAGAGGAAATGAAAAAGGGAAATCTGATTTTTTGAAACCCATTCCCGTTTTCCCTTCTTCTTCTTCTTCTTCTTCTTCTTCCTCCTTTGCACTCTCCTAAGTGTTCTACTTAGATTCAAGCTCAATTGGTGGAATTAATTACTCCCTTCATCTTCCTTGGTAAGTTTATGCTTTTTCCTTTTGGTTATTCATGCATTTTCTTCTTCTTCTTCTTGGGTTTGATCTAAGCTAGGGTTGTGTTCTTTGTGTTTGGGTGCTTGTTTGTTCTTAGTTAAGCCTCCTCGTGAGCCAAAGGGCAAGGAGAAGGCTGGACCTAGTGGATCCAAGCAATAGGAGCAAAGGATTTGAAGGTTTGGGAATTTCTTGCTTTTACATGTAAATATGTTCATGTATGAGTTTTGATGATTTCTTAGAATTAGGTTGTTATGTGCTCTTTATTTTGATGTATATGCTATGGGTTATTGATTTGGAGTGTGGATCTTGCAAGAGCATGAGTTGATTTTGGTAATTTGGGAATTGATGTGGTTTTGGGCATAAATTGGGTCTTTGGTTGATTCTTGAAATTGGAAGTTTAAATTTATGTATTGTATGAAATTTCTTGTTAATAATTGTTATGTTATGGTTGTTGATGCAATTGGATGGCTGGGTTTGAGGTAAGAGGTTCATGGTTGAATTTTCTGTGTTGATGGATGATTTTGGAAGGAGGAATGTCTGCAAAATTCTGCAGATTTTCGAAATCCCAACGCTGTCGCGATCGCGACGACTGTCGCGAGCGCGACATAGAGAGCGGTGATTGGAGCTTCGCTTTCACTAGCACGCGATCCCGTCGCGAGCCCGCGACAGCCGAGGTGTTGAGCATCTTCTGTCGCGAGAGCGACAAAGCACGATGCTAGCTGAGTGCTATTGCGAGCACGCGAGCCCGCGACAACACCAATTGTTCTCTGTCGCGATCGTGACATCCATCGCGAGCGCGACAGAGCCTGGCCCTTCCGTCCTCCTCGCGGTAGTGAAACCCGTCGTGTGCGCACAGCGAAGAGACTTCGGTCTCTGTCGCGAGCGCGACAGTCCCTGCATGCTGAACGAGTTTTTCCTTCGTTGCGTGTGGTTTTTGAATTCCAGTTTCCTTTAGTGCTTATGAGATTTATGCTTTACATTTTATGAATTATATGAATGCAGATCCATGATACGATTATGAATATGTATGATAATGGTTTTGGAAATTATGAAATGGATTGAATGGTTTATGCATGACCTGCTAGAGTCTAGTAAGTGGATAGTTAGGCATGCCTAATAGAGTCTTTGAGCTGCAACACCCTTTGAATATTTTGACCCCGATCAGGTCCCCGTTTGGTTCCTCGCGAACCCTTATGTGATAGGATCTTGTTTAAGATCCCCTTTGAAAATGTTTTGTGAAAGTTAAAAGGAAAAAGTAAAATTGGTTTTCTCGGCTCGTACCCGCAAAGTACTGTCCGTATCGGCTCGTACCCGTAAAGTACTGTCAGTATACTTGTTATCGACTCCCTCGAGTCAGCAGGTGCCTTGTATGGATTGTAATATGAGAAAATGTATGTGATATAAGTATGGATTCAATGATGAAAAGTATAACCTGTTATTAGGATATGATTATTGTTATGAACTTTCTGATGGATGGCTTTATGTATGTGAGCATGAGTATATGTTATTATTATGCCATGATTATTGTATTTATGTACTTGAGGTATGCATGTGTATTGCCTTGACGACCGTTGTGAATGGTTGTCCTTATGCTATATGCGTGTTTCCCCACTAAGCGTTTATCGCTTATCACGGTGTGTTTACCTGTGCAGGTGGGGAAGGAGTGTGCTTGGGAGAGTCGCCGCCATCGAAGCCAACAAGCAGGGTCTTAGTGTAGGGCTTTATTTTTGGTGTTTTGAGGATTTTTTTTTGTATAGAACTCTCTTATTGGTTATGTAATAGCTTTCGCTTTTGTATACGTATTTTGGGATTTGTAATTATCTGTTGTATATCTCTTAGTTGATCAGAACAGTAATGTAATGCTTCTATATATTAATGCATGATCAGCTTTTCATGAATGGTGTTGTAATATTTTAAATTACCCTGTATTTCAGCATGTATGTTTATGTATGAATGTATGTATATTATGTATCTGTGTGGTGGCACCTTTACTCATACGGCATCTCACTCCTTATCGGATAGGATCGCCTAAGTACGGGTAAGGGGTGTTACACCTCAGGTTGTTAACATGTTGAAGAGAATGAACTTCCTCCGGGGGCCGGTTTGGGCAGGAATTCACAAGGGCCTCAAGCACTTGTCGCTACGAGAGGGCAAAAGCATAGAAGAGGTTTGGGTTATGCCGCTGAAACCAAGAGAAATAAGCTTGTGAAGAAACCTACAAAAATCCCGCATATCCTAGAGAGTTTCATGCCAGCTGCATCAACATGTGCTTATTGTGGGGAAGCCGAGCCACAGTGGATTGGCGGCAGGATTACCTCGGGTTTTGAGATCTTCAATGATGTGTTTGACTGGTCTGATAGAATGGTCAAGTCGGTAGAAGGTTTCTGGGATGAGGAGATCCTCAAACAAGGCTTGGCTTGGCATCAAGAAGTTCCTGAAGAGATCATCACTGACAGTTTGCTAGCCACCCAGGTGAAAGGCAAAGAAAAAGTAGAAGTTGAGGTGGCTATACCAAAATTGGAGAACCTAAAGATCGCAAACAACCAAGATTGTGGACCATCGACTTCAGTGCCGGCATCAGTGGAAGATGTTAATGATAGCTTTTTTGATGTGCTTTTTATCCCTGAACTATTTGACAATTATGCTTGTAATTATGAGTTTGTTAATAAGATGAATGACTTTGCTTACTTGTGCGATGTTTCTCATGGTTTCATTACGCATGATCACGAACATGAATCATTCATATTTGACATTAACTCAACTAATACTACCTCATTTAATCTTGGGACTTTTGAAAATCCAAAGGAAATCTTGATAGCATCCGATGTAACTCCTGAAGAGAGGTTAAAATTTGAGAGAATTTTGAAAAAATATGAAAAAGTCTTTGCCTGAATCTATGAAGACATGCCAGGAATTGATCAAGAAGTTGCTGAGCATGCCATTCCAACCTATCCAGAATGCAAGCCAGTCAAACAGAAGCTCAGAAGTCTAAGACCGGAGTGGGCAGAAAAGGTAAAAGAGGAGGTGCACAAGCAGATTGAAGCTAAGTTCCTAGTAGAAGTTCAGTACCCAACATGGTTACCTAACGTTGTTCCCATAGCCAAAAAGGACGGAAAGGTTCGAGTATATGTCGACTACTCGGACTAGAATAAGGCTTGCCTAAAAGATGACTTTCCTTTGCCCCATATCGATGTGCTAGTAGACAGTGTGGCTGCTTACATGATGTACAATTTTGTGAATGGGTATGCAAGGTACAACCGAATCCTCAATAAGATCGTGGTTCGAATTAAGACAGCCTCCATCACTGAGTGGGGTACGTTCGCTTATATGGTCATGCCTTTTGGATTAAAAAACCTAGGAGCAACATACCAAAGGATGGCTACAAAGATCCTTGATGACTTGATCCACAAAGAGGTGGAAGTATACGTTGATGATTTGATGATCAAGTAGGCTACCCGAGAGGGGCATTTCGAGGCTCTAGAGAAGTTATTTCAGAGGATTGACAAGTATAACCTTCACTTTAACCCCAAGAAATGCATTTTCGGAGTCACCTCGGGTAAGCTGTTAGGCCACGTGGTGAGTCAGAGGGGCATTGAAGTGGACCCCAACAAGGTCAAGGCAATTAGAGAGATGCCAACACCTTAGAAGGAAAAAGAAGTCAGGAGTTTTTTTTGGCATATTGCAGTAGATCAGCAGGTTCATTTCAGAGCTTGCTTCGGTATGTGAACGGATTTTTAAGCTCCTCAGGAAGAATTAGCTAGTCCGATGGAACGATGACTGCCAGAAAGCTTTTGATACTATTAAGGATTACCTCTTGAACCCCCCAGTCTGTCGAACCATTAATCCTTTCCCTCGCAATAGAGGAGAATTCTGTAGGTGCTATGATGACCCAGGAGGATGAATTTGGGGTTGAATTTGTGGTTTACTATCTCAGTAAGAAATTCCTTCCTTATGAGGCCAAGTATGTCGAAGTGGAAAAGATCTGTCTAGCTGTAATCTGGGCTTCAACAAAACTGAGATATTACTGCCATTTTTACAAAGTGCAGGCAGTCGCCAAACAAACCCTCTTCGGTACCTTTAGGAGGCACCCTCCTTGCTAGGAAAAATGGGGAGGTGGCTGATATTACTACAAGAATTTGATGTGAAGTACATCACCAGAAAGACAATTAAGGGTCAGGAAATCACAGAATTTTTAGCCGATCATCCGATCGAAGGTGAACAATTTGAATATGAATTGCCAGATTAAGATGTGGTGGCCATTACAGTGCAAAAGTGGCAAATGTACTTTGACAGGGTGGTGAATAACAAAGGAGCCGAAACGGGAGTAATTTTGGTAACCCCAGAGGGTGAGAGGCTCCCCTTAGCTAAGAAGTTGAGATATTGAGCCACCAATAATGAAGCTAAGTACGAGGCCTGCATCTTCGGGTCGGAAGCGCTCTTAGCCATGGGGGCAAAAGTAGTAGAGGGCTTTGGAGACTCGTCCTTGGTAATCCATAAGGTCAGGGGTGAATTGTCACACCCCGATATCCACCTTGGGAGGATACCGGAGCGCTACGCGCACAAACACATATACATTTACTCAAACATGATAAAAGCAAACACATATAAGAATAAATATGCCAAATCCATATATATAAATAATCATATCGTTCCTTTACAAAATTACATTTTCAAAATAAAAATCCAAATACGAAATATGGGGAAGACAAAAAGAACTCCAACTATAGACATGTAGTGGCAGACCTGCAGATGTCCGACTCCAAAATGAACCTGCCACCTACACAGGAAAATAACCCGTGCTTACCAATAACGCTTAGTGGGGAGGAACAAAACATGCATATGCATATAACTGCAATAACACTATATATGAGCTTAACAGGAAACAAAGCATATAAATATATACTACTCAAGCTTATAACAAGTATTCATCACACACATGTATATAAGAATGTAACCATTGCTTATTCATCATATGCGTATCCACAAGATAAGCAAATTAATCATTCATATCAAAGTAATCAATATTCATATGCATCTTCACAATATAAACATTTAACCATTCATATCCAAATACAAGTATTACATCATATCTTGTCATATTGCATGTACATACACAGGTAACATATATCCATTTTCGTATCAGTGGGAACACATATCATAATCATATATAATGGTCTCATAAATAAATCTCATGTAATAGCCTGATTACTCACTAACTAGTGGATAGGGGTAGTAATGATACTGATAGGACACAGTATCCAAGCATATAGAGACAAGAGTCTCGAATCATTTGTAAACATGTATACTCGAAGGTATACTGGAGACCAAAGTCTCAAATCATATAAACCCAAATGGGGTCAACATATAACTTGTAACATATAGCAGCTACACTCACACTCTAACCCTTGATAAGCGCTTATCTATCCACTACTATGACTATCAGGCTCAAATAACAACTCAATCATGTACTAGTATTATAATCATATAATAAAAATAAAATCAAGTATCATCATATAATTTCATGTATACAAGTATATTGACCAATTTCGAAGACATATAAATAATATACAAATTTTATCATGAACATATCACTTATTATTTAATAATCCATATATAAGACAAATCATGTACCATATAGTAAAAATCCATGTAAAAAGAAGCTTGAAAACCAGTTTTGGAAAACAGGGTAGGCGGGCATATGGGTCACTGTCGTGCTCGCAATAGTAGCCAAGGAAGTACAAGTCATGCTCCATCTGCCGAGTCATGCACAATCAGCCGAGACGTGCACAGTGTCACACCCCAATGGAGACGCCACGTAACCTCCCCAACCGGAGAGCCACACAACAACCCAATCGGAATGCCACGCCCGAACAAACATATAACATACATAAAACAGCAGAAATAAAACTTAAAAGAAGAAACGGCCATTCATTTATAAACATAATAATATCATTACAAACCGTTCGAATATATAAAAATAATTACATCTTCCAAAAAAATATATAGAACGGAAGCTGAACAATAGAATATTACAAATAAGAGTTCACAACCACAAAAGAATCATATTACAAAATGTTAAGTCCTAACATCAGACTCTCTGTATTGGCTTGACTTATGGCGACTCTCCCGACAACTAATCACCTTTCGCACCTGCACAGATAGAACACCGTGCTAAGCTATAACGCTTAGTGGGGAAACAAATAACAATAGTATGGACGGCCATTCACAACAGTCATCAAGCAGAACACATACAATATGGCATATGCTGATATTCATACATACGCATATATATATATATACATCCAAAACATAACCTGAGCACATTCGCTCATTGAAGCTCGCATAGATTCATAAGCACATATTCACATCCGATCAAAAATCACATTCGCATCAATATAACAGAACATAGCAAAACCTACCACAACACCTGCTGACTCACAATAGTGGATAACGAGCAAATGCATAGGGAAACGCATAGGTGTACCTGTGGCTACAATTCAAAAAACAACTTCTTATTTTTTGCATTCAAAACACTTTTGCATAGGGGATCTTAAACAAGATCCAAATGCAAAGAGGATCGCGAGGACCCAAACTGGGACCTGATCAGGGTTTGAAATGCATAGGGGCTGCAGCTTCAGAACTCTATTAGACATGCCTAACTATCCACTAGATTGACTCTCGCAGGTCATGCATAATTCATTTCACATTCCATCTCATAGCATAATTTATCATAGAGAAGTCATCATATCATACATATAAAACAGGCTTACAGTTCATGCAGTAGTAGTAACCCATACAGAACGGATAGCAAAATACATTTTAGAAGGACAGGGCAGACTGAAAATCATTATCGCGATCACAACAAGAGTCGCGTTCACAACAGTGGCCAGAAGGCTAAGCATAAAGACAAATACTCAACCCTTTGTCGCGCTCTCGATCGGCTACTCACTTGGGACTTTCCGTTCGAAAATTCCCAGCTGCTATTCAGGCACGCAACAGAGTGCTGGTTATACTACCGATCGGCAGATAGCAGCTTGGATAGAATTGCTTATCTCCCATTCAGCAGCAGAGCGCTCGATCGGGACCTAGAATCACCAATCCCCATTACTCTCGTGCCGATCGGCATACTTGTAACAGAGTTGCATTCCAAGTTTGTAGAAATTCTGCAGAACACTTCGAAACCCAGAATCATGCCAAGAAATCCAACTAAAACCAGCTTACCTCGGAGCGAGCATTCTCAATACAACAAGCATCACAACACAACTTTAGTCCACCAAAACTCAAAAAATTTACTCACATAAACCTCATTAACAATAATTTTCAAAAGATCAACCAAAGACACGAAACCAAGAGAAATGCATCCAAAACACATAAATTCCCAAACCTATAAAATCCTAAGCTCCTAGCTACGATTTCCACTCTCTCTAGCCTTCTCTATCCCTTTAGGATCACGAGGAGGTTCTTCTAAACCAGGAAACCCAGAAATCACACAAATACAAACCTTAGATCAAGAACACACATCCAACAAAAATCAAAAGAAAAGAAGAAGAGGATTCCTAATAGATCTTACCAAAATAACTCTTGAGCTGATCAATTTCCACCAAGAGCTCAGACAAAGGAACAAATTACAAGGCAGAACAAGGAGAAAGAAGAAAAAGAAGGAGAAGGGGGCAGCGGCGAAGAAAAGAGAACAGAAGAGTTTAGGGCAAAGTGCTGCTCTTCTTTTCTCTTCCCTTGCCTTATATACCCCTTTCTAACCCTTGCCACTTGTCCTCTTGTGATTTGGTGGAACTTAACCACTCACAACCTACACCCACACATAACACTACCACCTTAGCCCACAACTCATGTAATATGGCCCAAACTAAGACATCATATACCAGAACACTCACAAACGCACAGACAAGCATGGCTCAAACTACCAGGGGGAAAGCAGGGTGTGACACACAGTCAGCCGAGCGGGGCACTTCCTGCCGAGTGGCTCTCTGTAATGACCCAATTTGGACCCTATAAGTTTTGACTAATTTTTGTCGGATAGTATCAAGCTTTAGAGTGTTTATTGTGTGTGAGAGTTCTATCGCGAGCACGACAGAACCCTCTAGTGGACAGTCAGCTTATGTGGGTTTTAAAAGGCTTTGAATTGAGATTGTGACATGTGGCATTATAGGAGGTTGACACATGGCAGCAAGGGAGTGTGTTATTTTGACTTAATGAGTTTTGTTTTTAGCCAATAAGTGATGTAAGAGGAATTAAAGGCTAGTTATTGGTCATTTAATGTGAGGGATTGGCTTTCTTTGGGTTTGACCGGCCACTCTTGTCCTTAATCTCCTTTCAATTTCTACTTTTAGTTTCCTTTTTCCTTTATTTTCTTTATTTGTTCTTGGCTTTGCCGTGCTCTTTCTCTTTTCATTCTCATTTGGTTTGCTCCTTAAGTGGATCACTCGGATTGGTTTGAAGGGAGTGAGCTAAAGGTAGAGTTGGTTCTTGAAAAGGTAAGTAGTGTGATTTTGTTATTGATGGTCTTCTTCTTCTACTTTTGTTTTTTGTTTTTGGTTTAAAGTTTAGAGCTTGGTTTAAGTGTTCTCTTTGTCACACCCCAACCTATACATGGATACTTCTACTCGTGATTAGAGCGAGAAGGACCCATGATAGATAGGAGGGTCACACCCCACTAGTACAAACATGCAAACATTACATAAATAGAGCGACATATCAGAGATAATTAAAATCTTAAATATAGAGAAGAATGATACTGAACCAAATGTATACTTTATTAATATACCAAAAGAGGTCTTTACATTTTACATCAATTTACAAAAAGAAAAACGAATATACAAAAGCCCAAGATACTCTGTTCCAAAGGGCCATCAAAATAATACATCGATTACAAAAAGAAAGGAAAGCCTATACTATAAAACACCCAATCTCTAGTTGCGTTGGCCTTCCCGATGCGACACGCCCAGAACACGCGTACCAAAACCTTCCACACCTGCACGGATAAACACCCGTGCTAAGCGAAATCGCTTAGTGGGGAAAACACAAAATGCATAACCGCCACTCACAGTGACGATGACAGAAAGCATATGATAACAATGCAATTATGAGCATATAATCATACATAGTTAATTCAGATATTGGCATTCACATTCAAGAATTCTTGTACAAAACACAATGACACCTGCTTGATCACAATGAGTGGATAACGAGTACATATAGATACTTGAGAGTATCGATATCATCACATATACATATAGATACCCGAAGGTATCGAATCATTCTTTTTATTTTGTTTCCAAATTGTTACTACGTGGAATCTTAAGAAAGATTCAGACAGAGGGATCGCGAGGATCCAATCGTGGGACCTGATCAGGGTCCAAAGTCGTACATATAGCTGCAGCGGCACAAAACTCTATTAGGCATGCCTAACTATCCACTTATCCGACATTAGCAGGTTATGCAAAATCTTGTCAAATTAACATACATATTATTCATTTAAATAGGTATTCCAGGCTTTAAATCAAAGAGCGCATGCAAAAGAAACCAAGTCATTAAGAAAAAGGAAAAGAAATCAAGTTTGGAAGTCCCGTCTGTCGCGCTCGCGACATCCGTCGCGCTCGCGACAGAAGCCAACATACACCTCCCCGCGTCATCTCGCGATCGCGAGGGACCTCGTGGTCGCGAGAGTACGCAGATGCTACTCTCTGTCGCGCTCGCGAGGGATGTCGTGCTCGCGATAGAGGATAGCCGTGTACTAATCGAAGCTCGAGCATTCTGTCGCGGTCACGACCCTTGTCGCGGTCGCGACAGAGAGCTCCTTCGAAAACTTCGGCGCGACACTTCTCACGCCGGCGCGAGGGCTGGAACCTCCGCGCTCTGTCGCGCTCGCGACAGACACGGGATTTTCAGCTCTCACACCCAAAATCTGCAGAATTCATACCAAATTCACATCCAAACTCCCAAAATTGATTCCAAACCTCAAAATTCAGCAACGCAAGCATTCACAACTCATAACATAAATAAAAACCCCGCTTTAACACCACTTATCTCAATTAAATCAAGTCAATTACATGTCCAATTTTAAGAAATTCCAAAACAGCAATTATAACCCAAATTACAAATATTCATATAGTTTCTCACAATTCCTTCAACAATATTCATTCTTTCACATCACATATCACACTAATTTCCATTCAAGCTATAATAACACCACTCATAAACCCAATCAAAGCAAAACCACAATTATCAAACTCAAATCACAAATACACAATAAAGATAAACATTCCCAAACCTTCTCTCCTTAGCTCCTATTCGCGAGCTCCGCTCCCGCTAGCAATTCCTTTCCCTTTATCAAGTCTAGGAGTCTCCTCTGAACCACAAACCAATAACAATCAAGATCAATTTTACAACTACCCAAACATACATATATAATTATAAAACCTATAGAAGAGGAAGAAGAAGAATCTAAAACACCCATAACCCCAACTCACCTTTAAGCTTCCAAAATCCACAAGCTAATCAACTCTAATTACTCAATTAAGGAAGTGGGAGCAAGATTATGTAAAGAAAAGGAAGAACAAAGGAGAAGAAGAAGAGAAGAGAGTGTGGCGTGAGGGAAGGAGAAGAAGAACGGGAAACCACAAGGAAAGGGCTGATTTCTCTCTCTCTCACTCACCAAACTCATAAATGCTAGCCTATCCACTTTGCCACTTGTCAAATTCTCCAAAAGACACTTGCCCCATATCACACCCTACTCCCATACATTCCTATACACACTAAATTATCCTTTGCTCATATCCTAGTCCAATACACTAATATGTACACTAATCTTTCTCTTACTCACACTTAAATTTTCATACACTCACTTACACCCTACACTAGCCTATCTCCTCTTCTCAACTCAAACTAATATACTTAAATTAAATAAATAAACCAATTAAACACCTACATGTAACACATAGACATATACACATACAGACACGGACAGGCTCAAACTACTGGGGTGGTTTTGTGGTGTTACAATACTCCCCCACTTAACAGAATTTCGTCCTCGAAATTCTTACCTGCTTCAAACAACTGAGGGTATTGCAATCTCATAGCTTCTTCTGGTTCCCATGTAGCTTCTTCAATACCGTGGTGCTGCCATAAAACTTTGACTAACGGTATCTGCTTATTCCGAAGCTGTCTGATTTCCTTATCCAAAATCCTCTTCGGTTCTTCATCAAAAGAAAAGTCTGACTGAATCCGAATATCTTGCATTGGTAACACATGTGACGGATCTGACCGATATCTCCTGAGCATAGATACATGAAAAACATCATGTAGTCTAGCTAACTCCATAGGCAAAGCTAATTGATACGCTACCGGACCTATTTTCCTTAGAATCTCATAAGGTCCAATAAACCGTGGACTTAGTTTGCCTTTCTTTCCAAAACGGAGAACCTTACGCCATGGTGACACTTTCAAGAAAACTTTATCACCCACTTCATACTGAATATCTCTGCGCTTCAGATTAGCATAAGAACGCTGTCGGTCCTTAGCTGCCTTCAAGTTCTGTTGCACAACCCTCACCTTCTCTTCGGTATCCCGCACTATATCCGGACCTATCATAGCTTTTTCTGACAGTTCAGTCCAACATACTGGTGTTCTGCATTTTCGTCCATACAGTGCTTCATAAGGAGCCATACCAATACTTACTTGATAACTATTATTATAAGCGAATTCCATTAAAGACACATACCGATCCCAGCTTCCTGAAAATTCTAAGGCACAACCCCGGAGCATATCTTCTAGAACCTGAATAACCCTCTCTGACTGACCATCTGACTGCGGATGGAAAGCAGTACTGAAATTTAACCGTGTTCCCAAAGCTGCCTGAAGTTCTTTCCAAAACTTGGATGTAAAACGAGGATCTCGGTCTGATACAATGGATAACGGAATCCCATGCAATCGCACTATCTCATCCACATAAAGTTCTGCCAACTTGTCCATCGAGTAATCCACTCGCACCGGTAGAAAATGTGCAGACTTTGACAATCGATCTACTATGACCCATACAGAATCATGCTTACGCTGAGTCATAGGAAGACCAGATACAAAATCCATCGTTATGTCATCCCACTTCCATTGAGGAATGGGTAAGGGATGAAGCAATCCCGATGGCACTTGATGCTCGGTTTTCACTTGCTGACAAGTAAAACACCTTGAAACAAATTCTGTTATCTCTCTTTTCATTCCCGGCCACCAATAAAATTGCTTCAGATCTTGATACATCTTATCCCCACCAGGATGCATAGTGAAGACTGATGAATGAGCTTCCTGCAACAGTTTCTTTCTTAACTCCCCCATATTAGGTACACATAACCGATTACCATGTCTCAACACTCCTTCACTGTCTAATAAGTATTCAGTGCGCTTGCCCTCTTTCACTGCTTGACAAACACGCTGAAGCACATGATCATCTAATTGAGCCTTTGAAATTTCTGATCTTAAACTTGGTTTAACTTTAAGTTGAGCAATCAGAGCACCTTCAGAATCAAATCTCCATCTGCCTCTCCTAGCCAATAACGCAGACAAAGACTTCCTACTAAGAGCATCTGCCACCACATTAGCTTTACCCGGATGGTAGTCAATAATACAATCATAATCCTTGAATAGCTCTAACCATCTCCGCTGTCTCAAATTCAACTCCTTCTGAGTTAACAAGTACTTAAGACTCTTATGATCGGTAAAAATTCTGCACGTCTCCCCATACAAGTAGTGTCGCCAAACCTTAAGCGCAAACACTACCGCTGCTAACTCCAGATCGTGAGTCGGATAATTCCGTTCATGAGGCTTCAACTGTCTTGATGCATAAGCTACCACTTTATTCCCTTGCATCAGAACACAACCTAACCCAACGCCCGAAGCATCACTGTACATAGTGTATTCCTTACCCGAAACCGGTTGTGTGAGCACAGGAGCTTTAACCAATAACTCTTTCAACCGATCAAAACTAGCTTGACACTTTTCAGACCATACAAACTTGACATCCTTCCGAAGTAGCTTGGTTAAAGGAGATACTAACACTGAGAACCCCTGAACAAACCGTCGGTAATACCCTGCTAATCCCAGAAAACTTCTCACTTCTGGCACATTCTTCGGAGGCATCCAGTTAACAATTGCTTCAATCTTACTTGGATCAACACGTACACCTTCTGCTGATACCACATGTCCAAGGAAAGCTACTTCTTTCAACCAAAACTCACACTTACTGAATTTCGCATACAGCTGATGATCTCTTAACATTTGCAATACTAATCTAAGATGTTCCTCATGTTCTTTTCGATTTCTAGAGAACACCAAAATGTCATCAATAAATACCACAACAAACTTATCCAGATACGGTTGAAAAACCCGGTTCATCAGATCCATAAAGGCTGCAGGCGCGTTAGTCAAACCAAAGGGCATCACTAGAAATTCATAATGACCATAACGCGTCCGAAAAGCCGTCTTCGCCACATCTGCTTCTTTCACCCCTAACTGGTAATAGCCTGACCTCAAATCTATCGTAGAGAATACCCCAGCTCCTCTCAACTGATCAAAAAGATCCTCAATCCTCGGCAGTGGATACTTATTCTTAATAGTCACTTTGTTAAGCTGTCGATAATCAATGCACATCCGAAGGGTTCCATCTTTCTTCTTAACAAACAGCACTGGAGCACCCCACGGTGACACACTAGGCCGAATGAATCCTTTATCCAACAACTCTTGCAACTGACTCTTCAATTCCTTCAATTCCACTGGGGCCATTCTGTAAGGAGCCTTAGAAATCGGAGCTATTCCCGGGAGAATTTCTACTGACAGTTCAACTTCTCTCTCTGGAGGTAACCCCGGTAACTCTTCCGGAAAAACATCTACAAAATCTCTTACAACCGAAATGTCTTGAATCTTAACTTGACCTCTCCGAGAGTCTAAAACCACAGCCAAAAATGCTTCACACCCTTTCCTGATAAATCTTCTGGCTTTCATAGCTGATACCACATTATGCAAAGAACTACTTCCAATACCCTTTACCACAACAGGCATTTGATCTTTATCCTTCAAAACCATGACTTTCCTGTGACAATCCACTACCGCGCGATGCTTATCCAACCAATCCATTCCCAAAATAATATCATACTCATGGAATGGCAAACAAATTAAATCCACTGCAAACTCTGTACCTTGAATCTTTAAAGGACACTTCCGACATACACGATTAACCATAACACTCTGACCCAACGGACTGGATACACAAATCTCATATTCCATCTTCTCTTCACTACCCAAACTATCCCACAACTTACCGGAACACACATAAGAATGGGTAGAGCCCGGGTCAATCAAAACATAAACTTCAAAATCAAGCAAAGAGAACTTACCGGCAATCACTTCGGGAGCATTATGTTCCTCTCGGGCCTTCATAGCATAGGCCCTACCAGATGGTGGCACAGGGCGATCTACTGATTCCGAGGCTTCTCTATCTCGAGGCCGTCCACCACGACCCCTTCCTCTACCCCTATTACGACTTCCTTGGGGTACATTAGATCCAGCTCGGCTCCCTTCTTGTTGCCCCGAAGGGTCTCCAAGTCGGTTCGGACAATTTGCAAGTAAATGGTCCGTAAAACCACATTTAAAACAGCCTCCTGTTAACCACCGACATTCACCCCAATGTTGTCTATTACAATGAGAACATCGGGGAGGGCCATCTCCTCTACCTGAGCCTGATCCCCTGGAAGAACCCTGTCTCCTCCCTCTAGGGGCCGGATTAACTGTAGAATCATCAGCAAAATTTCCTTGCAACTCCCTCGGCCTCTTGCCTGAAGAAGAGCCACCTCTTGCAGACTTTCTTCTTTGAGCCTTTTCTCTCAATATATTCTCAGAACGCTCCGCCCTCAAGGCTGCTTGAACCAACTGGTAATACTTCACATTCGGAGCCGACATCAATGAAATTAACATTACCTTCAAAGACTCATTCAAACCTGATTCAAAATGCTGACATCGAAACTCTTCCGTGAGAACTCTTGACGGCGCATACTTACTGAGCTTATTGAACTCGTCCTCATACTCAGCCACAGACATCATTCTTTGCTTAAGAGTGAGAAACTGTGCCCACTTGGCATCCTTATAAGCTTTGGTCACATACCGATTCTGAAACTCACCCTCGAAGAACTCCCATGTAATCGGTTCAGGAACTTGCGGTTGACTAACTACCAACCTCCACTAATCATTGGCAGAACCTTGTAACAAAGACAAGGCACACTCCACTTCTTGCTCCGGTGGGCATCTAATCTCCCTAAGTACTCTGGATGTCTTTCTAACCACATCTCTGCTTTATAAGATTCATCTATGCTAGTACCAAAGAAATTCTCTGCACCATGTTTTCTT
Organism: Excoecaria cochinchinensis; assembly: GCA_947683425.1. NCBI lineage: Eukaryota > Viridiplantae > Streptophyta > Magnoliopsida > Malpighiales > Euphorbiaceae > Excoecaria > Excoecaria cochinchinensis. The sequence goes on along the minus strand of CANTUQ010000104.1, from coordinate 3,509,960 downwards.
AACCTTTCAATTGGGGCACTAGGCGCTGTTACCCTTTCAAGTACTCTTGTCATACTCTGAAGCATCGCTTCCATTGGTCCCAAAGGCACCTCAGGATACCCCCTAGGAGGTTGAGCCGGACCGAAAATTGAGGGATCCTGCTCTTGGGGATTCGCACTTTCCGCTGACCCCTCAAGCATGGATGGCATTAAGAATGCATGGCCGTGTTGATGCAGCATCCACAACCACATGCAAGCAAACAGACCCTTCCAACCTTATTACTCCCGCACACGGGGCAATGTGGTCTCTTTCCTAGGTGGACTTAGTTCATGGGTCAACAGGGGACCCTATGAACGCGCAAAGTGCACGGCGAAAAGCCGGCAGCATAACAGCTCTAGTCTAATGTACACGCGTATGAGTTTTGGCTATTTACGTATTTGGACAATTCAATCAAGTTAAGGTGGGCTTACCGGGGCATGAAAGCCTTTGATAAAAGACCACTTAAATTGGTTGATTTCGTTTAATACGTGACGACCCATACCACAAGCATCGTATTAAGGAGCATACCACCTAGGGAAGTTTCTATTTGCCATTACATGGGCTTTAGTCAGGGTGATTTTCTTTAGGCTACCCAAGCATGGTTCGCGCCAACGGATCTAACTCATCACGAGCATAACGACCGATCGGGTCTCCATTTTGATATACCAAAAGGTACAAGGCTTGGGCTGGTGATTATCCTTAACACTTCCCCACAATGAGTGAAAGTAGGGTCGTGCTTCGGGAATGCACCGGGGTAAGATAGGGACCAACTAGCGTAAGTCTAAGGCTCTAAAATGATATGATGCAATTTTCGAAAAGAGATGGAATTTTAAGTTTTCAAAAACCTAATTATAAATTTTAACCAAAGCACTTTCGGAGTGAAGTCTCAAACACAAAGTCCCCAGCGGAGTCGCCACTGTGACGCGCGCCGAACCCGAAAACCCAGCAAGGGCCCTCGCTTTGAACCCACTTTAGGATTCGAGGTATGAAGGTTCGCGTCTTTTGATCATGGGCGCCATGAGACATCATCGGTGTATCCCTCCCAATAGAACATTGGGGAGAATAACCTAGCCTATTGACGCCTAAAGGCACCTTTGAGGTATTTGGAGTCGCCACCCAATTTGCAAGAAATTGGGAAAAGGTTTCTCACCTCTATTTGTCTAAACCAGAGATTTGGTGTCCGGAACTTCCCTCTTATTTATACTTTGGTTAATTATAAATGGTTTTTTAATTTCTTAAAATTATATCTCTCATCTCACACGAGCGATGCATTTAATTAAATAGCTCATTGAAAGCACGTAAAGAAAGTAAATAAAAGCGATAAAGCAATAGATAGAGAAAGCGATAAATGAAAGCGGTAAACACGCAAGCACACAATTACAATAGAAATAAGGGCAGAATACAACCCCATTAAAAGGAGATTAAAGATGTAAGTGGGACGGAATACAATCCCCAAAAGATAAATAAAGTTGCCCCAAAATTAATTACAAGGGCCCAAAAAAAGAAATGAACTTGAATTTAAAACACTCACCCAAGATTAAAATAAAAGAGCATACATAAATCGGGGCATTATTTAAGGAACATTGGTTCCTTCGCACTTGTTCGAAATTTAGGAACATTGGTTCCTTCGTATTAATTTGAAGAGGGTTCGAAGAGTCATTTTTGATTGCTTGAATTGAAAAACCGGGATGAGTGATCCCATTTTTGTAGAAAAGTTGACTCTTCGTTTTAATTGTGACATTTTTATTGTCCGGCTAAAATAAGGGACATTGGTCCCGATTTTATTAGTGAAAATTCCAATTTAGTTATAGAAATATTTTTGTGATTTTTTATCGCACGCGTGCACGAATAAAAATATATATATTTACAAATAAGCACATAACATGTAAAGAGAGATTAAAAGGATCTCACCAAACCGGAGTGATCGTCTACGTGTCGCGACCCATCCGGGGTATCGCGGGGACGCCCAAATAACCCGATTCAAGTTAAATTCATACAAAAATTAACATCAAAAATATTAGTAAATATTTAAAGGTGAATTAATCAAACAAATAATAAATATAATAATACTAACAATGATAGCAATGCAACAAAATAAATCAAATTATCAACAGTAAATAACAATGCAACAATAAATAGGATGAATAGTAGACATAATAATCATAATAAAATCATATAATAACAATAATAATAAAATAATGCGGAATATTAAATGATAATAATGCTAACTAACTAATTAATTAATAATAATAATAATAATAATAATAATAATAATAATAATAATAATAAAAAGATAGCAACAAATACTAAGAGATTAATGAAGTAATAATAATAATAATAAACTTTGAAAATATATTAATATGCAAATATTAAAAATGATTAAGCTAAAATCTAAAATAGAATAAAATAGCAAGTTAAAGAAGAACTAAAAAACAATGGAAAATGGAAACCAACGTGAAGAATAAAAAAATGGTGGAAGTTAAGGAATAAAAGTTAAAGTATAAAAGTTTAATGTCAAACAACATAATACTAATTGTAATAATAATAATAACAGTGGATGGACATAAAAATCAAATTAAAACAAACCAATAATACATTATTAGTGATATTAACACATTAAAATGCTAAAAGTAAATAATAGACATGATAATAATAGCGAAAAAATAATATTAATATACAAAAAGAATAAATGAGGATGAGTTCAAGAATGTTTACCCTCAGAATTTTTAGATTGGGGAAACGGTGTCCTGATAGATTTTCCTTGTCGGATTTGTGGTGATAAACACTTGAAGAAAATGTAGAAATTAATATTTTGAAATAATATCAGGAAAATATTTTGATGAAAATATTTTGGTGGATGATTTGAGCAAAAGGAAATTAATTTTCCAAGCCCAAATCACTCAATAAAGTGGATTGTGTATTTTTTGAAGATCAAATCTAGATTAAAACTTGAGAAAGAAGAGAAAAAAAAAAAAAAGAAAGCCAAAGAGCTAGTTGCTGGAGAGAAAAAGTTGAAAAAAACCTTGAGAAAAATAGTTGCCGTCCAAAAATGAGGGGCAAAATCCCCATTTAATCTTGCCTTGGCCAAAAATGGCAAGGGACAAGATATCTTTCATTTTTAGTTAATCAAAAATATCATAAAATGGTGAAACATCGGAAATGTCAGACTAAAAAAAAACAGACTGAAAAACAGCGAAAAAAAAATGGACAGGCGAAGACCAGGTCGCGCGGGGAGGGCAAGGGCGCGCGCGGCAGGCAGCTGCCTCGCGCGCAAGGGCTGCGCGCGAGGCAGCCTGCCTCGTGCGCAGGGGGGGAGCGCGGCGCCCCCTGCCTCGCGCAAAGGGGCTGCGCGCGAGGCCCCCTGCCTCGCGCGTAGGGGGCCTGCGCGCGAGGCGCCTGCCTTGCGCGCAGGCGCCCCTGCGCACTGGGCGGCCTTCGCGACTTTTTTTTTCTTTTTTTTTATTTTATTTTAAATTTTAACATAGAATTAATATTTTTTTTACTCCATCTTAATTTTAATTTCCCCAAAAATATATATTTTAATTATTTTCTGAAAAACACATCTTTTGATAAGGAACGATCGATTCTCACCTTTCTTGCCGAAAATCGGTCTTCTATTTCATCATCGGGTAATCCTGATCTTGGACCGCCTCGGGACCCGGTGTCTACAACCCCCTTCCCATACGTAGGCGATCCCATCCGAGAAGGAGTGAGATGCCGTATAAGTAAAGGTGCCACCAAGCAAGTACAAAGTAAAACATACATTCATTCATAACATACATCCAGAAATACAGAATAATTAAAAACTTAATGGAAAAGAAAGCCATAGCTGATCATGCATTAGAATAACAACTATTACAATAATGTTCTGATCAACTAGCTGGTACAAAATAATATTACATAACCAAAATATAATTACAAACGCGGAAGCTGAAACGAAACTGATACAGAGAGTTCTATACAAAAAGAATCATCACTGATACAAAACTGAGCCCTACACTAAAACCCTTCTGTGTTGGCTTGATGACGGCGACTCTCACAGAGCAAAACTCCTTCCACACCTGCACGGGTAAAAACACCGTGCTAAGCGAAAAACGCTTAGTGGGGAAACACACATAAATAATGGACGGCCATTCACAATGGTCGTCAAGGCAATGCACATTCACAATGACAATATGCAAAGGCTAAAACATAATCCATGTAAACATGCTCATATAATAAAGCCATACAATCAGTATTTCATAATCATATTCATTCAGAAATAATCCGATATACATTACATCGATATACTCATTCAGATAATCCATTTATAGCCAAATCAGTTCAGAGCAGTTCAAATAAACATTCAAAGAACACCTGCTGACTCTAGGTAGTCGATAACGAGTGTACAGACAGTACTTTCCGGGTACGAGCCGATTACAGACAGTACGTTGCGGGTACGAATCGATTAAACCATTATACTTTAACTTTCACAGATATTTTCAAAATGCACCTTAAACAAGATCCAATACAGAAAAGGGTTCGCGAGGAACCAAACGGGGACCTGATCGGGGTCCAAACAGAACTATGGGCTGCAGCTAACAGACTCTATTAGGCATGCCTAACTATCCACTTACTTGACTCTAGCAGGCTATGCGTCACTCAAATCAAATAACAGAATATCGTGTACAAACATCAGAAAAATCATGGTATTACGCATATCGAAGCATTTAAAAGTATGACATGCATCACACAGCAATAAAGTCCAATCAGAAGAAATACTAAATTCATTTCTGAGTTAAAAATCGAGAAATTTCAGAAATTGGACTGAACGGGGTGACGGATGAGGTTGGCTGGTCATGAGGCGTGACTGGCATCACAACTCGTGACTGGCCTCCTCACAAGGCAGGTCACGAGTCGTGACTGAGGGTCACGCCTCGTGACTTGCTTCGTCCCTCGCAGATCACGCAGCGCTCACGCAGGTCACGCGATGTGACTGCATGTCACGTCTCGTGACTTGCTTCTCTCTTTTGCCGATCACGCGACATGCCTTCTATCAGGCCGGTCACAAGGCGTGACGGCGAGTCACGTCTCGTGACTGCCTTCCTCAAGGACGGTCACGCGTTGTGATAGGCAATCACAACTCGTGACTGGCTTTGCTCTGGCAGGTCACGAGTCATGACTGGAAGTCATGTCTCGTGACTTGCCCGCTCTTCCTTGGCTAGTCACGCGACTCAAAATCTGGAAAACAGGATTTCTACAGTAACTCGATTTCCAGTTTTTCCAGAACACAGAAATCAATCCCAAATTTGATTCAAAACCAATCAAACCTGTTCTTACCTTTTGGAAAACATCCCAAACAATATAAGTAACATATATACAACCCAGTTTCAACATTTAATCAACCAAATTAAGAATATATGCGATCAAGTTCATCAAGAACATAAACCCTAGAAATTTACAGTAAACTCAAAATCATACAAATCACAAGCAAATATTCCCAAACCTGAAATCTAATCTTCTCTTCACTTAGTCCCACTGCTCCCAGCAATCTCTTTGCCTTTGGGATCGCGTGGAGCCTCAGCTAAACACAAATATACAACAATGCAACCCTAAATTAAACCTAAACTCATAGAAGAAGAAGATGAAAATTACAGTAAGACAAAGACAAGGATATGCACTTACCAAGTTAGGAGCAAGAGTGAACAATCTCCACAACACAACTTGATTAACAGATAGCAAGCAGTAATTAGGAAAGGGAAAAGGAAGAAGAAGATGGAGGTTGAAGGGAAAAACGTGAATCTGATTTCCTTTCACTCTTCCTTCATTTCTTTCTTCATTTTCCTTTACCTAATACACATGTCATCCTTTTGGTGGTGAAACTTGCTCACTCACACCCTAACCCCACACACAACACTCACACTTAATGCATTCCTAATTAAAACACCCTACAATGGTATAAGCAAGTGCACACAATTATTTCTCAATTAATTAACACACTAATGCCATGTATGCACCCACATACTAACAAAACCCCAAGAACATACATTTCACTAAAATACCCTTATGAAATGCTGAACAGATGCACATGCATGCTCACACAGACAGGCTCATTCTACTAGGGGGCAAATGGGGTGTGACAAGTTCGTCCTGATTTAGTTTTAGAATTTTACACCACTTTGAAAAAGAATGATAATAATGAGAATTGCTTAGATTTTAAGATGGCTGGAAAACTTTATACTTTAACCTATTTTATGATGAATAGGATGTTTAGATTTTCTCAAGCTGGTTTAACTGATCCACCTAAATCTTTTAAGCCACATGAATTTTGGACCTTTTTGACTGATTTGCAAACACGTTATAGGACTAGGGATGCTAAATCCATGTTTATTAAAGATTTGAGATATTGGATTTTGCATAGGGCTTTAGCTTTTTTAGTTTTTAATAGGTCTGAATTCAATAGAGTTTCCTATAATGAGTTGTTTTTTATGTGGTGTGTACATAAACGTAAGGATGTATGTTGGCCTTTTTGGATAGTTAGTCAATTGTTGCAATGTGTTCATAAGCATAATTCACCTTTAACTCATGGGTATGTTATTTCTAGTATTGCAAGCACTTTAAATGTGGATCTTGATGCTTATTATCGCATTTTTCCTTGCCTTTATTTTAATAAGAATGTGTTAGTTCGTGGAGAAGTTGTTGGTAATAATTTTCAGGAAATCCCTTCTCGTGCTCGATCATGTTGGAGGGATATTGCTGGAACTTCTGAGCCACAAGTAGAGGCACAAGAGGAAGAAGGTGGTGATGAGGAGGCAAGTGAGGATGAAGTGATGCCTGATATTCCAGCTGATGTGGCTGCTGCTCCTGAGATTGGCTCATCTAGCCATAACATTCCCATGATGTTCTCTAATATGCAAGAGCAACTTTCTGCCATTGAGCGACGTCAAAGGAGGTTGGAGTACAAATTTGATAGTTTCCTAACCCAAGCTGGTTTTGTGGTTCCATCACATCCACCTTCGCTATGATAGGGGAGTTTTCTTTCTTTTTATTTTATTTATTTCTTTTATTTGTTTTTGTGTGTCATTCCTACACATTGAGGACAATGTTGGTTCTAAGTGTGGGGGAGTGAGTTAGTTTGTTTTATTATTGTTTTATATGTTTATGTATGTATTGTTTGCATGTTTGTTGTGTGTTTTTTATATTTCAATTAGGTTTTTAAGTAAGCTTTATTATAAAGCATTGTTTATTTGGTATATGATATAGGTTGTTAAGTCCATTATCTTTTATGCTCATTTTTATCAGTTTTTAAAAAATTTTTGGATGTGTTTTAAGTTTTTCAAGTTATTTGGTTTTACTTATTTCAACATTATAGATTATTTAGTCTCTTTACCTACCATATTTTTAAAGTTAGAATTTGCTCATTTTGTTTAAAATTTTAAGTTTCTAGTTGCCTATGGAAACTATAGCCATAATACTTGCCCTTATTTCTTTTCAATAATGGATGAGGACTTAGAAAATAAAAAGAAAAGTTAAACGTGGGATGGAGCATAAAATGCACCCACTAATTTCAACAATAAATAGCAAGATGTACATTTAAAATTACAAAAATATGGGATGGAGCGTAAAACGCACCCATATTACTTTCTCTTGCTATACATGGGAATTAATAAAAAGTTATACCCATGTTAAAGAAAAAAAAAAAAGAAAAAGAGTCTAAAAATGCCATGAGATTTGATTAAGGGTAAGTGAGCTTCAATTGTCCTAAAAGGTGACTAGCAATCTAAGATTTTTGACTTTTATGATCAATTTTCTCTCTTTAATTCATGTTTAGTTTTTGAGACTTTATATTCTTTATGTTGGAATAAATAGTAAAGTTAGGAAACTTGTTGAATTTTCAATGCATATTTTGAATTTTGATTTACTGATATGTGTGAGTATTTGGGATAGTTGATCTTTGCAACTCTAGTGTATATGCTGAATGGACATTGCTTTGTAATTATGTTTACTAGCTGTTACGTTTGCTCATGTCTTTTCTCTTGCTTGAGGACAAGCAAGGGTTAAGTGTGGGGGAATTTGATAAGGAGTTAATTGAAGTATAATTTAGTATTTATTTTTGTATGTATTTATGTAATTAATCATGCTATTGTGTGTAAATTTGATGTGATGTGTTAGTTTATGATTATTTGTATTAGATTGCATGTTTGTGTGTTTACTGTTATTTTTAGGTGAAAAATGAAGAGAAGAACAGATAAAGAAGGAGAGGATCACGAGAGAGGAGCAGGTCACGTCTCATACAAGGAATCACGAGACGTGAGCAAGAGTAACGTGACGTGACTGGAGAAGAAGAACAAAGAAGAAGGAGGAAAAGAAGAAAAGAAGCTGAGAGAGAAGCGTCACGCGACGTGAGCATAGGTGGCGACTCGTGACGCATGAGAGAGGCCAGGAAAGAAAGGGAAAGAGAGAAGAAGAGAAGAGAAAGGGGAGACGTGAGCGCCAGTCACGCCATACGCGAAGAGTCACGCCACGTGATGGGGCGTAGCGAGTCATGACTGGCCAGAGAAGAAAGAGAAAATCGAGAGAGAAAGAAAGAAGAAAATGGGCAAGCGTGTTCTGTCGCGATCGCGACACCGTTGTGATCGCGACAGAGACGATCGTTGGGGCAGTTTTGAGCCAAAAGTCACATGAAAAGTCACCCTCTTTCACCAAACTTTGCAACCTTTCTCAAGGGACATCTATAAGGGACACAATTCTTAAATCAACATCTATAAATATGTAATTTAACTGTAATTTTAGGATGATGAATTTTAGTTAAGTAATTTTTCTGTATTTTGCAAAAAAAAAGATTTTTCTTAGTAAAATTTCTATTTAGTTTTATGGTTTGAAGAAGAAGATCAAGGAGAAGGAAATTTTATTTTCAAGAGATTGAGAAAAGGGTTGAAAGGCTTCTATCTTATTCTCTTATTTTTAATTCTTCTCCAATATTTTTATGAATATCATGTTAATGAACTTGCATATTATAATTCTTTCTATTTCTATCTACTTTCATAGTCTTTCATTGTAGATTCTCTATTAGTATATTTTGTTTAATCTTTATAAGTTAAAGTAATTCGAGAGTTTGCTTTATCTGACATCTAATAGAGTTTCATTATCAAGGTATATTTTGAGAAATCAGTATATTGAGATAATTACTATAGGTTAGTGTTTATTCTTAAAATATGTAATTAGAAACCTCTAATTATTTAATGAAAATTGTGAGTTAGAATTTTAATTGTATGTTTTAGGCATTTTAATTCATGTCGAGAGAGTGAGTTAAAAATTGATTCTAACTTGGCTTGCATAAAAAGATGAAAGATGTTAATAAATTGATGGAATCAAGTTCATTGTTTTTAATTCTTCATGATTTATTTTATCTTCTTTTGACTATCATTAACTAGGTATATTTAGTTTACATGTTAGATTAGATTAAAATCAACTCTACCATCATTTAATCATTGTAAACAAGATTAAAATCAATTAGTAATAGTGTGTAAAAACGTTCCTCGTGGGATCGACAATCTTAAGTACTATTGCGGTACACCGTATACTTGCGGTATAATTAGCATATATAGAAAATGCACAACAGTAGCCAGTCTAGGGTGCAGTTGATTCTGAAATTGTGGATAGGCCTGATGCGACACCAGTGCAGACTTATGCTATGAGGGCACGAGAGGATCAGAATGCACCTGAAGTGATAGCAGGTACTATTCTACTCTGTGTTGTGGAGATGTTTGCACTTATTGATCCTGGCTCAACTCATTCTTATGTGTGTAATAAAAAGATATGTGAAAAGATGCCTATAGTTGAATGTTTAAAATATGATATATGTGTGTCTAACCCTTTGGGTGGTAACATTAATGTGAACAGGGTGTATAGAAACTGTGCATTAGAAGTTCAAGGTAGTGTGTTTCCAGTGGATTTGATTGAACTACCGTTTGATGAGTTTGATTTGATTTTGGGTATGGATTGGTTAACCAAATATGATGCGGATGTTAAGTGTAAGAGGAAGATGGTTGTACTCTATGATGGTAAGGGGAACAGAGTGACGGTGAGGGGAGTGTGCACTAACCCTCTTGTGAATGTGATATCTGCTATGCAAGCCTGTCGGTGTATGAGAAAAGGATGTGAAGCTTATCTAGCTTTGGTGATAGACAGTAAGAGAAAACATGTGAAGATACAAGAGATACCGATAGTCAGCGAGTTTCCTGACGTGTTTCCTGAAGAATTGAGCGGTGTACCACCGATAAGAGAGGTTGAGCTATCGATTGATGTGGCGCATGGAACAGTCCCTGTATCTAAGGCACCGTACAGAATGGCTCCAACTGAGTTGAAGGAATTGAAAGAACAGCTGCAAGAATTGCTAAATAGGGGTTTTATTAGACCTAGTGTTTCACCTTGGGGAGCACCAGTGCTATTTGTCAAGAAGAAAGATGGTACAATGAGAATGTGCATCGATTATCGGCAGTTGAATAAAGTGACAGTAAAGAATCGGTACCCTTTTACCTCGGATTGAAGATTTGTTTGATCAGTTAAGAGGAGCCGGTGTATTTTCAAAAATTGATTTGCGTTCAGGGTATTATCAGTTGCAAGTGAAGAAAGAAGATATACCGAAGACTGCATTTAGAACTCGATATAGGCACTATGAGTTTCTGGTGATGCCTTTTGGGTTGACTAATGCGCCAGCTGCATTTATGGATTTGATGAATTGGGTATTCAGACCGTATCTGGATTAGTTTGTGGTAGTATTCATAGATGATATTCTGGTTTATTCAAGGGATGAGAAGGAGCACGAGCAGCATTTGAGAATTGTGCTCCAGACACTGCGGGAGCATCAGTTGTATGCCAAACTAAGTAAGTGTGAGTTCTGGCTCAAAGAGGTGTCATTTCTGGGTCATGTGATCTCATCTGAGGGGATTAAAGTAGACCCAACTAAGATAGAAGCAATTGTGAATTGGAAACCACCTAAGAATGTGCTGGAGGTTCGCAGTTTCTTAGGGTTGGCTAGATACTACAGAAGGTTTGTGAAAGGATTTTTAGTGATAGCTTCACCGTTGACAAAATTGTTACGAAAAGGAGTGAAGTATGAGTTGTCTGAAAGATGTCAAGTGAGTTTCAATCAGTTGAGGAAGATGTTAGTAGAAGCACCGATTCTTACACAGCCTATGACTGGCAAAGAGTATGTGTTGTATACCGATGTTTCAGGTGTCGGGTTGGGTTGTGTATTGATGCAAGAGGGGAAGGTGTAGCATATGCGTCAAGGCAACTTAAGCCGCACGAACAAAATTATCCGACTCATGATTTGGAATTGGCAGCAGTAGTGTTTGCATTAAAGATTTGGCGACATTACTTGTATGGTGAGAAGTGTAGAATTTACACCGATCACAAGAGTTTGAAATATCTGCTTACACAGAAGGAATTGAATCTGAGACAGCGGAGATGGCTTGAGTTGTTTAAGGATTATGATTGTATTGTGGATTATCACCCAGGAAAAGCTAACGTAGTGGCGGATGCCTTGAGCAGGAAGTCAATTTCAGCATTACAGTTAAAGCGGATCAAGTGGAGGTTTTCTGCAGATGGAGCTTTATTGGGACAGTTGAAAGCAAGACCGGTCCTGAGAGACGAGTTAATGGTTGCTTAGAGAAATGATGTGAGGTTGCAACAAGTTTTGCAGTCAGTCAGTGATATGGATAAGACTGACTATTCAGTGAATGAAAACGGGGTACTGCTGTATAAGAATATAATGTGTGTGGCAAGTGATAAAGAATTAAAGAAGAGATTGATGCATGAGGCTCATAATACGATTTTCACTATGCATCCAGGTGGAAACAAGATGTATCAAGATATGAAACAATTGTACTGGTGGCCTGGGATGAAGAAAGTTGAAGTGGAATATGTGTCTAAGTGCCTTGTCTGTCAACAAGTTAAAGCGGAGCATCAAGTGCTTCAGGGGATGTTGCATCCACTCCCTATCCCACAATGGAAATGGGATAATATCACGATGGATTTTGTATCTGGATTGTCTCTGACCTCAAGACAACAGGATGCAGTATGGGTTATTGTGGACAGATTTTTGAAATCGGCTCACTTTATACCAGTTCGGATGGATTATTCTATGGAAAAGTTGGTTGAATTGTATGTAAGAGAAATTGTCCGATTGCATGGGATACCCTTGTCTATTATTTCTGATAGAGATCCCAGATTCACTTCTAAGTTTTGGAAGAGCTTACAAGCGGCTTTGGGTACGAAATTGAACTTCAGTACTGCTTTCCATCCGCAAACTGATGGACAATCGGAAAGAATTATTCAGGTCTTGGAAGATTTGATGCGAGCATGTGTTTTGTATTTCTCTAAGAGTTGGGATAGGTATCTTCCACATATGGAATTCGCTTATAACAACAGTTATCAGACCAGTATTGGCATGGCACCGTATGAAGTCTTGTACGGAAGGAAATGTCGTTCACCGGTTTGCTGGACATAATTGAATGAGAGCAGAATCATTGGACCTGATCTAGTGAGGGATACAGAAGAGAAAGCTAAGATCATATAGCAAAGGTTGAAAGCAGCAAGTGACAGACAGAAATCGTATGCTGATTTGAAGAGAAGGGGCATTGAATTCAGTGTGGGCGATAAAGTATTTCTGAAAGTGTCTCCTTGGAGGAAGGTGCTAAGATTCGGTAAGAAAGGAAAATTGAGTCCGAGGTTTATCGAGCCATACGAAGTGCTTGAAAGAGTAGGTTCAGTAGCTTATCGGTTGGCTTTGCCCCCGGCTTTGGCTAAGCTGCATGATGTATTCCATGTATCCATGTTAAGAAGATATAGGTTGGATGATTCCCATGTGCTACCTGTACAAGAAGTGTAAGTGCAATCAGATTTTACTTATGATGAGAAGCCGAAAGTGATTTTAGCAAGAGAAGTGAGGCAACTTCGGAATAAGCAAATACCACTGGTGAAAGTGCTCTGGCAACATCACGGTGTTGAGGAAGCAACTTGGGAACTAGAAGCGGCTATGCGAGAGCAGCATCCACAACTGTTCCACTCAGGTATGAATTTCGAGGACGAAATTCTTTAAGGAGGGGAGAGTTGTCATGGCCGGACTTGTACCCTAGTTGCAATTAGTTTAACTTGGGGTCTAAGTGTAATTAAGTGTGTAGGATTGGACTTAATTTAAAGGCTAAGGGAATTTAAGAAGTTAAAAAGGGAATTGTGCATGATTAGTAAGAAGTTGATTAACTAAGTTAAGTAAGCGTGGATTAGAGAATAAAATAACTTGATTAAATGGATAGTGGAGGCAGAATTGAGAGTGGAATCCGTGTGCATCATGAGAGTTAGCCACCTCCTTCTTTGCATGCATTTGCCTAGAGAAGTGAGAGGTGAGTATGTGTTGGCCTCATTCTTCATTTTTCTACATTTGACTTTATCTTTCTTCTTGCTTCCGTGAGTGAGGATGAGAGTGGTTTAAGTGGATGTATGCATATAGCTAATTGGAGCAAGAATTAAGTGTTAAGGCCTAAGGGTAAGTGATTATGTGTGCTTATTCTCATCTTCTACTCTTCTTTGTTTTAATTTGGTATTGGTATGAGAATTGATGGGATTGTGTTCAATACTAGAATTTGAATTGGTTTTGCTAGCTGAAGAAGTGAAGAGAGATAAGGGAAAAGCTGTAATCGGAGAGCCGAGCGTCCGTCGAGATTAGGAGCTAAGGCGACGAGGTTTGGGAACAAACCTTAATTGTGTGGTTGTATGATTTGTGTTGGTTGAACAGAGATTTGAATTGAATTGTATGTGTATGCGAAATTGAAGTTGAGCATGAATTATGTGATGCTAGATTATGTGATTGTAATAGTAATATGCTTGGTGATATAATGCTTGAGAATGATTATGATTTGTGCTATTATTGAATATCAAAACAAAAAGGGAAAATAGGTATGTGCTACTTGATTATGTGGTTGATGTTTATGGGTTGATTGCCAAAAGTGAGAGTGAGATTTCAAGCTTAAATGAGAAGGAAGAAATGAACTGAAAAACATAACTATGTCATGGTGTTTTTGCATAGGTCACGATGACAATCAAATTGATTGTGACCGTGAGATATGCTTGAGTTCAATTCTGCCTACTTGATTTTTGTATGTCACGGTGACAATGGAATTCATTGTGACCGTGAGGTACTTAAGAGAGCATTCTGTTTTGTAAAGTAAGAATATGTCACGGTGACAATGGAGTTCATTGTGACCGTGACATACCCTCAAGAAGCATTCTGCCGAGACTTGGGAACATGTTACGGTGACAATGAAATTGATTGTGACCGTGACCTGTCCCCAGTTTGCATTCTGTTTTGAACTTCAACATGTCACGGTGACAATGAAATTCATTGTGACCATGACCTACCCTATTTTGGCAATATAACAGTAATGTGTTCAGACTTTCTAATGGTAAGTCTTCAAGTGAAATGAAGGACATTATGAGTAAGTGTTAAGCGGGTACACTTGCGCACTATGTGATAAATCTTGAATGCAATCAAATATGTAGTTATGAACTATGAAGAATGAATTTGGAAGCATATTGAATATGCTTGTGAATGTGATATGAGCTATCTCTGTATGTGATGTGAAAAGCGATCAGTGTGAACTGAATAATTTGTTTAACAATTTAAGCCTGCGAGTCAAGTAGTGGATAGTTAGGCATGCCTATAGGGTCAAGTGCTGCAGCCCCATGCGTATAATGTGTCTGATTCCATGGGAATCACAATGCGGAAATAATGTGAATAATCCTTGCTGGATTATATTATAAGTGAAATGATATTTTGGTACTTGAGGGTACCCATGCGTAAGTGTAATCTCAATGAGATTCTTGTACCTGAGTGGTACCAATGTGATACCCGTTATCCGCGTCATTGAATTGCAGGCTAACTGATTAATCAAATAATACAGGGATGTGACTGTAATATAATAAAGCATGTGATGTGGATATGTGAATAAGTGATTGATGCTTTATGATTGAATGTAGTAATGGACAGTACTATGCTTAAAATGATATTTGCTTGATAATAATTGCCCTGGCATGACTTCTAGCATGTAATGTATGGTGTTTCTGAGGTGTGATAAATTATTTGCTATATATGAGTTCCCCACTAAGCGTTGTCGCTTAGCATGGATTTACTCTAATCCGTGCAGGTACGGACCAGAGGTGATCGAAGGACGTCCCCGCATTTTGTACGGTCAAAAGTAGGAAATAGGAAGTGTAGGTTCTGGGTTTAATATTTTGGGATTTCTGTATAAGCTTTTGTACCATTGTATGTATAGCGGGTATGTAAAGGCATGTAATAATCTGATAACTATGAATGTTAACCTAAATATGTATGTGCAATGCGTGTGGCACAAACTCCCCCCACTGTCACTTTACTTCCCTTATTGTCTCTAAGTACTACTATTTTCCTCTTACAGTAAACTACACCACCATATTTACTCAGCCAATCCATACCCAATATTAAGTCAAACTCATCAAAAGGTAATTCAATTAAATCAACCGAGAACATGCCATCCTGAACTACTAATGAACAACCCCTATACACTTTGTTCACATTCACATTATTACACAAAGGACTTGATACACATATGTCATATTTCAAACAGTCAGCATCAGGCATTCTATCACATATTTTTTTAGTACACACATACTGTAACACCCCCTATGTCCCCGTTCGAAGGACGTCGGAGAGCGCTACCGACGCTCACTCACATACATGCATACATACACTATGCAGAAGCATACATTCATACATAATCATACATGCATAAATGCGGAATAATTAAAAACTTACCTTGCGGGCAAAAGTTGGTCATGCATTAATTCACACACTCGCAAGCACTAAGTGGAAGCATAAGCACATACACACACACATACACTCTTTCAATCAGCGGAAGCATAAGGCGAATAATAAAATCGAGGAATAACTTAATACATAAGCATTTTAATGCTTACATCATCAGAAATATTACATCAAGATGATTGTATAATAATTACATATACAAAAGGCTATAGAAACACAAGATCCAAAATACAGAAGCTCAACAAAATACAAAACTTCTAACTCCTATGTGGCCGACCTTGCAGATGCGTGAGTCGAACAGAACCAAACCTGCCACCTGCACGGGAAAAGAACCCATGCTAAGCGTTAAACGCTTAGTGGGCAAAACACACAAGTAATATGGACGACCATTCACAATGGTCGTCAAGGCATAACACAGTCACAATGGCAAATGCGGGCATTCATAACACATATATAATTAGGCTTGCATAGAAAGGCATTCATTCAAAAACTCACATCCATATCCATATACTTATGTCGAAAATAAGCCGAAGCAGACATAACACCATACACGATACAAGTATTATCATGTAGAACTACATACAATCTCACATGCATATACTTACCAAGGTATCGGACATCAGCACCTTACCGTTCATAGTCGCATGAGATTTATACGTGCAATTATCATAACCAATTACTCATACATTAACTGAAAACCCATTCACATGTTATAAGATTACTATGCAATAGTGCACTCAACTATTATGTTAAGAACACTAGCTATCTAAATATACTTTTGTCATGCTATAACACCCACGCTAGCCGAACCTAAGGGAAGACGTCAAACATCACACGTCCACTGCACAACTCTATCACATATAATATCATGCCATAAACGTAGACACATGACGACATGCCGAAGATACTACAATAGTTGAGACCAAAGGAACATATAGCCAAATATTACATTCAGAGCATACACTAGTTCAAGATCAGATTCTTATACACTTTAACTTGCCTCATCCTCATCCATTACTGTACATACACTTACCTAAGCCGATCCACATGCATTGCACACCAAATAATACATATGTGATCATTCAATAGTCCAGATCGCCTTATTATGCATACTAATTCACATGCTACCATAATAGTTAACAGTACGGAATGACATTCATATACATACTAATTAACCCTATCAGTCCGTAATTTAAGCTCACATTCATTGACATATTATTTCGTATGCTTATAACCTAACTAGTCGAATTCACGTTCTCATAAGCATAATAAAATATATTCATGGCATTTGAAAGATCATGGTCACAGTCATGCACGTCTTAATTCCAATACTTATATCCATAACTGATGGCATACAAATACATTCACAATATGATATACATATATATATATATACATATATATATATATATATACACATTCTCTTGTTCATATCCGACAAAACAAACAGCATACTTGCTGACTCAAAATAGTGGATGACGAGTGTACACATGGCGGTCCCTTACGGGTACGAATCGACGCATGGCGGTACCTTACGGGTACGAATCAGAAAGCAACATCATTTTTTTTTCACGTTCAAAAACATTTTCTGAGGGGACCTTAAACAAGATCCAAACACATTAAAGGTTCGCGAGGAACCACACTGGGGACCTGATCAGGGTCCAAACGTAACTGAGGACTGCAGCTAAGAGACTCTATTAGGCATGCCTAACTATCCACTAGACTGACTCTCGCAGGTCATGCATAAACGAAAGCATGTTTCAAGTCACATGACATGGTTCATCATGCACAATACTGAGTATAATAGACATATAAATAAGTTTACACTATCCCCGTGCATCATCAAAATCATGAGTCGATTCACAAAGTACATACATATATATATATATATCTATATATATACATATATAGGTCTTCATGCATAATCCAGAGTCTAATAGTCAAATACCTATGTTCATAATATCAATCATACCTCATACAATTCATATTATGAAGCATGCAATATAATTCAATCAACACACTTTAGCACTATTAATTATTCTAAAACATATCAGAATTAAATGTTGGACCATATTGTGCCAATGATTAACGACACATAATCTTAATCATGGAATGATATAATATACACTTAAGCATAGCATATTATTCTTAGAAAAGGATCCGATTAAAGATATGCATAACATATTTTACATTTTAATATAACATGTTCAGGACTAAACAATCATGAACTTGGCATTCATAATTCCTTCGTATCCGAAATACGCATGCAATACAAATCACAACAATTAACATATCTAAATCAAAACCATACAGTTTAAATCCCACAATCACTTAACAGGATCACTATAATCCAAAACTCATTCCAAAAATACCACATATAACTTATCATGGATAACATATTATTAATCGCAAATAAAGTAGGATAACCATTCACATAAGCAAGGTAATATAGTACAAGTAGAGGAAAAAGCCATAAAGACATTTGAAAGTCGTTTTATAAGAAAACTAGTCATGTGGGGAAAAGGGCAAAACAAAAAAGGCAAAAAGGGAGTCCTGAGCAACCTTCACGAGTCGTGAAGGTTGCTCACGACTCATGAGCAATTGCTCACGCATCGTGAGCATTGCTCACATCTCGTGAGCTACTCACTTGCCTTCTTCCTCCCTGATTCTATTTGCAAAAACCCTAACATCGTGAAATTCATACAGAACCCAGAATTTCCAGAAATGCGCGCAAAACCCAACATAAATAATACAAAATCACTTCCTTAACAGTTCCCCATCCAAAACAGGGAATAACAAAATTAAATCTCACAATATCAAAACCCAGTAAATGTAAAATTCCCAAACCTGAAATTGAAGGATCCAAAACCACTCTTCAAGCTTCAATCTTCAATCTTATCCTTGCCCTTAAGCTTCCTCTTGTAACCCAAAGCTTGCACAAACCAAAACCCACAAATTACTCTTCCAAACCCTAACTTAAACAAAAACCAGAAGAAGAAGAAGAAGAAGAACAAGAAAAACCCAAAATGCAGGAACTTTAGCACCCAAGACCCATATACATGCCTCTTCAAGTAATCCTCAAGCTCCACCAAGACTCCAACTCACACACAACCAAGGAGAGGAGCGTACTCAATGGGAAAAGAAAGAAAGAAAAACAAGGAGGAGGAGCTAGGAGGGCAGAAACATGATATGCCTTCTCTCTCTCTTTCTTTTCCTTTTTCTTCTTTTCCCATTAATTGCCCACCAATCAAGCCACATGGCAGCCTCGTATTGGCCCCAACCAAAATATCTTTGACTTCCCTTCACCAAGGCACCATACACACACATACACCACATAATTGCCTTACATCTATGACACCAAACAACACACTAGATAACTCCTGCACTTAACATCTTTAATTAATTTTGCAATTAAGTCCTTATCATCCAAATTTCTCATGCACAAATTATCGAAATATCCATCACTTATACGACTTAGCTAGCCAAATCCGACTAGGCCCGATTTGGGGTGTGACAACTCGTCCCTCCTAAAAGAATTTCGTCCTCGAAATTCGCTTACACCGGAAAGAATTTCCAACACTACACCCCAAGACTCCACCAAACTCATACACTTCACTTTCAAACCACTCACTTGCTTACACTTATCGCCATCGCTATACTCTTAAATAACTTTCTTATATTTGAATCAATCATATTTACCTGGATAATCATTACTCAACTGTGCATCAGAAATCAAAACACAAACACTTAACACATAAACCATTTAACTTTCACTGGTAGCTACACAAATCCTTTAATACTTCAAAGATATCCATCATACATGCTGTTCTCTTAACAATACTTCTGTTAAACTCCAAAATCATTTCACATTCACTTGTATAAGATTCTGAAATACTCCGTGTACACCCTGTCAGCTTTCTCTCAAGCAAAATGCATATGCTAATGTTTCTCTTGTATGGTCAAAGGGATGATAATGCAATGAGAATGTGATGGCTCATGTATGCAGAGTGATGCAGAAGAAATGCAAATGATGTTATAATGATGGACTTTGTCCCATCCCCATGATTCAGTATGCTTTCATTCAAATACTTGTTAGGGAGATAGCTGACAAGTATACAGGGTATTTACGAAAACCTTACAGAATCCAAATGCTCTTCCATCTCAACATACCAAAACAAACTTTACTTGAACATATCAAAACAAACTTACCGGAAGGCTCTGCAGGCTCTGTCACTTCACTGCAGTGTGCAACAAATCCTGATGGTACACGGGTGGCTCTAAGCAATTCCTCTACATCCTTTCTAGCTTGCCGAGCTAGATTTTTCACTCGTCTCAGGGCAATCAACAATTTGGTGTTCCATGCTGCCACATCTGAAACAAGCACCGGTGAGTTTCCGACACGGACCTCGATGTCGCTTCTGACAGTGCTGACATGTAGGCGGTACCCACTTCTTCTTACACTTGTCACAGTTTTGCTTCTGACCATGTTGACACATTGAAGTTTCTCGAATCCCTTTTTTTTCCCATAACACTTCTCTACCCGATCTCTTTCTCTTTTGAGGTACATTCCGAACAAAATCTTGAGAAGCTCGGGGAGTAGTCAACCTATCCAAAATTTGAATCAACCCTTGCACTAGCGTCCTATCATTTGAAACTGGAACAGAATCTCCAACCGAAGGATGCTCAGAAACACTCTAATCAGCACTAACTAGGTTCACAGTTTCAATTGTCTCGCCCGCATTCCCGCTAGGATCAGACTCCATCTAGACACGACACATCTGCATTAGGCCACGATAAAAAACGGACTCGCATACACAGACTCAACATTTAAACAAGCAAAGGAACCAGAATTGCCAAACCGGCGCTCTGATACCACTAACTGTAACACCCCCTACATCCCCGTTGGAAGGACGTCGGAGAGCGCTACTGACGCTCACTCACATACATGCATACATACACTATGCAGAAGCATACATTCATACATAATCATACATGCATAAATGTGCCAAACCGGCGCTCTGACACATTGAAGTTTCTCGAATCCCTTTTTTTTCCCATAACACTTCTCTACCCGATCTCTTTCTCTTTTGAGGTACATTCCGAACAAAATCTTGAGAAGCTCGGGGAGTAGTCAACCTATCCAAAATTTGAATCAACCCTTGCACTAGCGTCCTATCATTTGAAACTGGAACAGAATCTCCAACCGAAGGATGCTCAGAAACACTCTAATCAGCATTAACTAGGTTCACAGTTTCAATTGTCTCGCCCGCATTCCCGCTAGGATCAGACTCCATCTAGACACGACACATCTGCATTAGGCCACGATAAAAAACGGACTCGCATACACAGACTCAACATTTAAACAAGCAAAGGAACCAGAATTGCCAAACCGGCGCTCTGATACCACTAACTGTAACACCCCCTACATCCCCGTTGGAAGGACGTCGGAGAGCGCTACTGACGCTCACTCACATACATGCATACATACACTATGCAGAAGCATACATTCATACATAATCATACATGCATAAATGTGCCAAACCGGCGCTCTGACACATTGAAGTTTCTCGAATCCCTTTTTTTTCCCATAACACTTCTCTACCCGATCTCTTTCTCTTTTGAGGTACATTCCGAACAAAATCTTGAGAAGCTCGGGGAGTAGTCAACCTATCCAAAATTTGAATCAACCCTTGCACTAGCGTCCTATCATTTGAAACTGGAACAGAATCTCCAACCGAAGGATGCTCAGAAACACTCTAATCAGCACTAACTAGGTTCACAGTTTCAATTGTCTCGCCCGCATTCCCGCTAGGATCAGACTCCATCTAGACACGACACATCTGCATTAGGCCACGATAAAAAACGGACTCGCATACACAGACTCAACATTTAAACAAGCAAAGGAACCATAATTGCCAAACCGGCGCTCTGATACCACTAACTGTAACACCCCCTACATCCCCGTTGGAAGGACGTCGGAGAGCGCTACTGACGCTCACTCACATACATGCATACATACACTATGCAGAAGCATACATTCATACATAATCATACATGCATAAATGCGAAATAATTAAAAACTTACCTTGCGGGCAAAAGCTGGTCATGCATTAACTCACACACTCGCAAGTACTAAGTGGAAGCATAAGCACATACACACACACATACACTCTTTCAATCAACGAAAGCATAAGGTGAATAATAAAATCGAGGAATAACTTAATACATAAGCATTTTAATGCTTACATCATCAGAAATATTACATCAAGATGATTGCATAATAATTACATATACAAAAGGCTATAGAAACACAAGATCCAAAATACAAAAGCTGAACAAAATACAAAACTTCTAACTCCTATGTGGCCGACCTTGCAGATGCGCGACTCGAACAGAACCAAACCTGCCACCTGCATGGGAAAAGAACTCGTGCTAAGCGATAAATGCTTAGTGGGGAAAACACACAAGCAATATGGATGACCATTCACAATGGTCGTCAAGGTATAACACATTCGCAATGGCAAATGCGGACATTCATAACACATATATAATCAGGCTTGCAGAGAAAGGCATTCATTCGAAAACTCACATCCATATCCATATACTTATGTCGAAAATAAGCCGAAGCAGACATAACACCATACACGATACATGTATTATCATGTAGAACTACATACAATCTCACATGAATATACTTACCAAGGTATCGGACATCAGCACCTTACCGTTCATAGTCGCATGAGATTTATACGTGCAATTATCATAACCAATTACTCATACATTAACTGAAAACCCATTCACATGTTATAAGATTACTATGCAATAGCGCACTCAACTATTATATTAAGAACACTAGCTATCTAAACATACTTTTGTCATGCCATAACACCCACGCTAGCCGAACCTAAGGAAAGACGTCAAACACCACACGTGCACTGCACAACTCTATCACATAAAATATCATGCCATGAACGTAGACACATGACAACATACCGAAGATACTACAATAGTTGAGACCAAAGGAACATATAGCCAAATATTAGATTCAGAGCATACACTAGTTCAAGATCAAATTCTTATACACTTTAACTTGCCTCATCCTCATCCATTACTGCAAATACACTTACCGAAGCCGATCCACATGCATTGCACCCCAAATAATACATATGTGATCATTCAATAGTCCAGATCGCCTTATTATGCATACTAATTCACATGCTACCATACTATTTCATATGCTTAAAACCTAACTAGTCGGATTCACGTTCGCATAAGCATAATCAAATATATTCATGGCATTTGAAAGATCATGGTCATGGTCATGCACGTCTTAATTCCAGTACTTATATCCATAACTGATGGCATACAAATACATTCACAATATGATATACATATATATATATATATACAGATAAATATGTCCAATTCACATGTTTAAGTCACACCCAACCCATTTAGAGATTCATAATCACATTCGGATACATAACTGATTCACATGTCCAAAATCAAGCTCATTCGAATATCACATTCTCTTGCTCATATACGACAAAACAGACAGAATACCTGCTGACTCAAAATAGTGGATAACGAGTGTACACATGGCGGTACCTTACGGGTACGAATCGAAATGCAACATCATTTTTTTTCACATTCAAAAACATTTTATGAGGGGACCTTAAACAAGATCCAAACACAATAAAGGTTTGCGAGGAACCACAGAAGGGACCTAATCAGGGTCCAAACATAACTGAGGGCTGCAGCTAAGAGACTCTATTAGGCATGCCTAAATATCCACTAGACTGACTCTCACAGGTCATGCATAAACGAAAGCATGTTTAATGTCACATGACATGGTTCATCATGCACAATACTGAGTATAATAGACATATAAATAAGTTTACACTATCCCCGTGCATCATCCAAATCATGAGTCGATTCACAAAATACATATATATATATCTATATATATACATATATAGGTCTTCATGCATAATCCAGAGTCTAATAGACAAATACCTATGTTCATAATATCAATCATACCTCATGCAATTCATATTATGCAGCATGCAATATAATTCAATCAACACACTTTAGCACTATTAATTATTCTAAAACATATCAGAATTAAATGTGGGAACATATTATGCCAATGATTAACGATGCATAATCTTAATCATGGAATGATATAATATACACTTAAGCATAGCATATTATTCTTAGAAAAGGATCCGATTAAAGATATGCATAACATATTTTACATTTTAATATAACATGTTCGGGACTAAACAATCATGAACTTGGCATTCATAATTCCTTCGCATCCGAAATACGACATGTAATACAAATCACAACAATTAACATATCTAAATCCAAACCATACAGTTTAAATCCCACAATCACTTAACAGGATCACTATAATCCAAAACTCATTCCAAAAATACCACATATAACTTATCATGGATAACATATTATTAATCACAAATAAATAAGGATAACCATTCACATAAGCAAGGTAATATAGAACACAATAGAGGAAAAAGTCATAAAAACATTTGAAAGTCATTTTATAAGAAAACTGGTCACGTGGGGAAAAGGGCAAAACGGAAAAGCCAAAATGGGAGTCCTGAGCAACCTTCACGAGTCGTGAAGGTTGCTCACGACTCATGAGCAATTGCTCACGAGTCGTGAGCATGGCTCACGACTCATGAGCCTTGCTCATGCATCATGAGCATTGCTCACGCATCGTGAGCTTTGCTCACGACTCCTGAGCATTGCTCACATCTCGTGAGCTGCTCACTTGCCTTCTTCCTCCCCAATTCTATTTGCAAAAACCCTAACATCGTGAAATTCATATAGAACCCAGAATTTCCATAAATCATCCCACTCAACTCCAACATATTCTTACCTGAAATTAGCTTCCTCAAGCACGCAAAACCCAACATAAATAATACAAAATCTTAACAGTTACCCATCGAAAACCGGGAATAGCAAAATTAAATCTCACAATATCAAAACCCAGTAAATGCAAAATTCCCAAACTTGAAATTGAGGGATACAAAACCACACTTCAAGCTTCAATCTTCAATCCTATCCTTGCCCTTAAGCTTCCTCTTGTAACCCAAAGCTTGCACAAACCAAAACCCACAAATTTCTCTTCCAAACCCTAACTTAAACAGAAACCAGAAGAAGAAGAAGAGGAACAGGAAAAGCCCAAAATGCAGGAACCTTAGCACCCAACACCCATATACATACCTCTTCAAGCAATCCTCAAGCGCCACCAAGACTCCAACTCACACACAGCCAAGGAGAGGAGCGTACTCAATGGGAAAAGAAAGAAAGAAAAATAAGGAGGAGGAGCTGGGAGGGCAGAAATGTGATCTACCTTCTCTCTCTCTTTCTTTTTCCTTTTTCTTCTTTTCCCATTAATTGCCCACCAATCAAACCACATGGCAGCCTCCTATTGGCCCCAACCAAAATATCTTTAACTTCCCTCCACCAAGGCACCATACACATACATACACCACATAATTGCCTTACATCCATGATACTAAACAACACAATAGATAACTCCTGCACTTAACATTTTTAAATAATTTTGCAATTAAGTCCTGATCATCCAAATTCCTCATGCACAAATTACCGAAATATCCATCACTTATCCGACTTAGCTTGCCAAATCCGACCAGGCCCGATTTGGGGTGTGACACATACGAATGAGTTGATCCAGGGTCTATTAATGCAAACATTTCTACATCATAGAGTAGAAAAGTACCTGCTATAACTTCAGGTGCGTCCTGCTCCTCTCGATCCTTCATCGCATAAGCCCGAGGTGGTGCCATAATAGGTCTGTCCACTGTTTCTGAATCAGTTGCACCTCTGAACTAACCACCTATGCCTCGTCCTCTACCTCTTCCTCTATTAACTGGAGGTAAATTAGAACCACCTCTGCTCTGTTCTTGCTGATTTCCAGTTACCTCATATGCTTTTGGATAGTTTGCTAATAAATGTTCGGTACTTCCACACCTAAAACATGCACCGGTCACTTTCCAGCATTCCCCTTTATGTCTTTTGCAACAATGGGGACACTCATGCACTTCATTCTTGGTACCAAATGTACCTCTACCAGATCCAAATATAGAAGGTGCTCCTCGCTTCTTACCCCTTGCTGCTGAACTAAACACAGATTCTACCGGTGGTGCCATCTGAGAATCTCTTGGTCTCTTACACATATTAGACGCACCTCGATTGGAATTCCTTTTTTGCATCCTTTGTCTTTGTACTCCCAGCAACCTCTCCGCTCTCATAGCAGCTTGAACTATCCGATAGTAACTTACATTCTACTCGGTAGTCAGTGAGATCAGTAGCGCTTTAATCTCTTCAATCAACACCTCTTCAAACTGCTGGCACCTGAACTCCTCAGTCAGAACACCTTGCAGTGCATATTTACTCAATCGACAAAACTCCATCTCATACTCTACCATAGACATAGTTCATTGCCTTAAAATTCAGAACTTTCTTCCAATTTGCCTCCTTGTACGCCTTGGTTACAAACTTATTTCGAAATTCCTTTTCAAAGAATTCCCAGGTGATTGGATCCGGTAGGATTGGATGCTGCAGAACTAATTTCCACCAGTCATATACTGCATCCTGAAGCAGCGATACTACACACTCAACTCATTGGATCGGGGGACATCTTATTTCTCCCAGCACCCTTTGCACCTTCTCTATCTAGTATTTTGCCTTTTTCGACTCATATAACCTTGTACCATTAAACTCTTCTGCTCCATGCTTCCTTAAGGATTCTAATGGAGCTTTCGGTGCTGTCATTCGATCCAACACTCTCGCCATATCATGCGATATCTTTAATAAGGCCTCAATTGGGACCATTGGAACCTCATTTTCGAAACTGACTGGCCTAGACTGACCAGTCCCCGTCACTTCTGCTTCCCGAGGATTAACACTTTCGGCTGTTTCCTCTCTCGAGTTATAACTAGGATCCATCGATCTACTCAGTTTACACAAGGACATCCGCATTAGGCTAACACGTCCATACACATCCTAACTACAAAATTACCCAGAAAAGACTAAACCTAGGCTCTGATACCACAACTTATAACGCCCATTCCCAACCACTAGATTAGCTCAGCTAATGCAGTCAAGAACAGCCGCTACATAGCAACACAAGCACACTTCACAATAACAATCTCATGCCGACAATCTGAATAATAAAATTTCTTAACTAAGCATACATTCACATGCATCATACGTCATAAGTTACTTCCAGTTTTCTAACAATCTTGCTTACATACATACATTACAGGCATTAAGTTTACAACCCTTGGATATTACAACATTGTATACTTTTGGATTACCCCAAAATAACATACATAACTTGTACAAACACATTACTAGAAACCCCCAAAACCTACACAATAGATGTACTCCTAATGTTGACCATTAACAATGCGGAGATGTCCCTCAAAATCACCTCGCGTTCGAACTTGCATGAATTAGGAAGAAACTTGTGCTAAGCGATAACGCTTAGTGGGGAAACACATACAAAGCATATATATACACATATGAAAGTATATATCACACAAGCATCATATTATAATTCATACTTAAGCTATTAAGTCAAAAACATGTAAATCATTATACTCATAACACCATTATTTAATCACATTTTTATATAGCATGCATATGACTGGCAAATACTCATTATAACTAACGTGTTCACACACAACAAATGTATAATTTAAGATTATCATTATCTCATATGATTAGTTTTGTCTGCAATTCAAAGACGCGAATAACAGGTATAGCATTGGAACACCTGAGGTACTATAATTTCAATGTATCAGTGGATACACATACTCGCATTGGTACCTAAGGTACAATAATTAAAATAGAATCAATATTCCACATTCAAGAATCTAATAAGGATTTAACTCGTATTGTGATTCCCAAGGAATCGGACGCATTGGGCTGCAGCACTTTGACCCTATAGGCATGCCTATCAATCCACTACTTTACTCGCAGGCTAAGATTATTGAATTTAATTCACAGTTTGCTTGAACACATGTTGTAACAAGACATTTGTAAACTAACAATGAATTCACATGCTTAAACTCATCATACAGTTGTATTAACTTACCTCATTACTTTTGATATAAGCCCTTGAAATAGTTGGCTTAAGCATAGCACAATGAATCTCTTTAAATTAATCATTCACTTGTAAACATCCCATTTAATAATTGCATAAAGCACTTATTAAGTGTCATTGTATGTGATTAATCATTAACTTAACATCCAACCATTACCCTTAATGAATAAGAATTCTTCTCAAAAATAGGGTACCTCACGGTCACAACCAGTTTGGTTGTCACCGTGACATACCAAAGGTTTCAAAATAGAATGTAGTATAGGGTATCTCATGATCACAACTAATTTGGTTGTTACCGTGACATATATTCAATACCCGGACAGAATGCAATTCTTGGGTATCTCACGGTCACAACCAATATGGTTATCACCGTGACATACCTCATGTGTGCAAAGGCAGATTGTAAACCTTGATACCTCCCGGTCATAACCAACCAATTGGTTGTTACCGTAACATACCAAATTTACTTTGGGCAGAATAGACTACATGATACCTCACGGTCACAAGAGGTTTGGTTGTCACCGTGACATATCAATCACTCTCGGCAGAATGCAAACTTTGCATATCTCATGGTAGCAATCTCTTGGTTGTCACCATGACCTATACACAAGTTGCAAAACACCTCTTTGCAAATCACCTCATTTTCCTGTTTTACTCAAGACTTACTAACTCACCATTTCATACACAAACCATTATGTATTTCATCTCATTAGTTATCACATTACTAACTTCCATTCAAACATCTCAATTCCAGAACTTAGCATTAAATTCACATATATATAATCCACAATTCTAGGTAAAGTTCATTGGTTAATGACAACCCATAAACTCATGCCAGTTAAGTTGCTCCACAATTACATACCATTCAATATTTACATACAAGTCACACGACAATTCTCAAATACAAGCATTCAACATTAAAATCAACTAACTAATTAACACATATTAAAATCGGTTAAGTTTCGCAAACCTCGTCGCCTAAGCTCCTAGTGTTCACTTGGCACTCGATTCCCCGACCTTTGCTTTTCCCTTATCTTTCTTTACTCTTTCCTCTACGAATTCCATCCAATTTCTAGAATTGGATACAAATCATCAATTCCTCAATCCACCATATACCTAAACTAGAAAAAGAAGAAGATGAAGTACAAATAACCACTTACCTTTCAATTTTAACAACTTAATCCAGGATCCACATAGCAATATTCATACAATCAATTTGATGAATTCTAAAGAACCAAAGGAAATGAAAGGTAAAAGAAATACAAAGTTTGCAAGTGGAAATGGCTGAAGATTTATGCTACTAATGGCCCTTTCTCTCTCCTAAATTATATATATATGCATGCACTTAGTGTAGGTAGCAGCACAATTAAGTGCCACTCGGATTCCACCTCCACCTTCTGCCCTCATTTAGCCTAATGACTCTCCACTTAGTTTAATTAATCCACAATTAAGTTAACTAACCCTCAACTAGCTTAATGATGCAAAATTACAACTTGGCCACTTAACTTTCCTTTAGTTTCTCAATTTGGTCCTTACTTTTATTACAATCAAGTCCACATTACACCCTTAGTTAATCCAATTATACCAATTATAACTTGGGTACATTTTTGACTATTACAATGTTTAAGCTTAAGATGGTTTGATTAGCACTAAGTGGGATTTAATTAAGTTAAAACAAGAATTGTGAGTGTGTGTGGTGGAAGTGTCGAGAAGTTTATGTGTATATTAGGGTAGTGTTGAGTGAGTTTGAAGAATCGGTTGATCCAATTTAGTTTAATTCAAGCTTAACTAGCTTAAAATAGTAAACTGGATTTGTATGGTAATTAACCTATTAGATTTGTCTATGTTATAATTTTAGTTGTGTAACTCTAAATTGAATGAGGTTAATGGGATTAGGTTCCTAAGATATGTATAACATCCTAAATTATACCCTAGTGGCAATATTGGTCTAATTGGGGTAATTGGGTAAATTTAAGTTGAAGTTTACTTAATGCAGGACTTAAGTGTAATTGAATTGAGGACTCAAATGAATTAATAAATAAGTTTTAGTGGCCAAATTGTAAGTGTGTATGTTTAAGCTTAAGATGGTTTGATTAGCACTAAGTAGGATTTAATTAAGTCAAAACTAGAATTATGAGTGTGTGTAGTGGAATCCGGGTGTCACTCCATGGTTGTGCCACCTCACGCTTAGACATGCAAAAAAACTATTTTTGCAGAGAGAAGCTCCACTTCTTTGCATGTGAATTTTGGGTGCTCTCTCTCAAATTCTGATCTTCTTCTTCTTTTCTTCCTTTCATGAGTCATCTCTTTAGTTCTTGATTTACCATAATTTTTGTTGTTGTTCAATTAATTCATTAGTTGTGCTGAGTTTTTGAGTTAACAAGGTAAGTGGTTAGTTTAGTGTGTTCTTCATTTTCTTCTACCCTTCTTTATTATCGAGCTAAAATGGAAATGGATTCTTAGTTCAATTCTAGTTTTGGTTATGGCTATAGTAGGAGAATTCAGCAAAGCTAAGGGTAAGGAAAAAGTTGGAGAGCCTTATACTAAGTGAGCATTTAGAGCATAGGAAAAGAGGTTTGGGAAACTCAACATTTGAGTATTAAATTGTGTTTATGAACTCTAAAATTGTATGTTTGTATTGTATGTATGAGTGAATTTAAATATTTAGACATGTGGTATGATGGGCTTAATGAGTAAAAATGGTTAGCATGAAATAATGGCTTAAGCTTATGGCCTTATTTTAATGATTTGAGAACCTGTTTATAAACTGTGTAATGGTTGTTTAAGGTGAATTGAACAGGTTGGGTTGTATGAGCTATAACTTCAAGTATATAAGTCTAATTTGAACGAGGCAAAAGGAATTAAATTCCTAAGAGATATGTCTATTAATGTGTTAGAAATAGCCAGTTTGATTTAGTGAACCTATGGTCTTCAAAATGTGTGCCTAAATGGTTAAATCTGGTAGGAGGCCTTCTGGAGCATGTAATGTTTCCTTGGCCATAACTCCACAAATATAAAGTTAAAAATAATGGGAATAGTACCATTGTACTCTTAACATGTAGATAAATAAGTTTTTAGAAGGCATTAAAGGAAAATAACAATGTTAGAATGAAGTTTAGAACTCATATGTGTGATTGAGGCATAGTGTTTGGGCATGAGGTTTGTGGAGTAGAGTTTTAATACAAAATTCAGGTTTTGTCGTGAGCATGACAGAATGTTCCATTAGGAGAAATATGTTAGCTTGGAATCTATCGTGTGCACGAGCACAATAAATGTCACACCCCGTCTACCCCCTAGTAGAATGAGCCATGTGTAGGGGTGCATTTGTGTTTGTTTTGGCATGCCATGAGGGGCATTTTGGTAAAAGTGCATGTATATGGGTTCTGTTATCATGTGGGTGTGTGCATGGTATTTATATGTGACCTAGTAGGATTGTGCTAGGGTGTGCTTGCTCACATGGTTGTAGGGTGTGAGTGAGTTGGGTGTGATTGCATGTGCATAATGTAGCATAATAGAGTATGTCTAAGTGGGAGAGCATTGTGTGTGTGTAATATATACATGTAGTGTGTGAGTGATTGGTTTCCACCACTAGGAAATGGACATGTGGCCTAGGTTCGAAAAGGGGAAATTAAAAGAGGAAAGAGAAAAGTGAACAGAAATTTCTGCCTCTCTATCCCGTTCCCTCTTCTCTTCGCCTCCTTTCCTCCTCTTCTCTTTCAATTTTGGTGTCCTAGCTTGGATTCAAGCTTGTGTAGTGGGAATTGATTGCTCCTTGGGATTGATTGGTAAGTTTCATGCATTTGTCTTGTTGTTGTTTAAGTTTTTCCCATTTTCATCTTCTCCTCTTCTTATTTTCTGTGTTTGGATCTAAGTTAGAGTTTTGTGTTTGTGTGTTTTGATGGTTTGATGCTTAGTTGAGCCTCCTCGTGAGCCAAAGGGCAAAGAGAAGGTTGGATCTAGTGGGTCTAAGCATTTGGAGCAAAGGATTTCAAGGTTTGGGAATTTGTGATTTATGCATTTTTGGTTATTTATTCTTTGAATAAATTTCTGGAAAATTTTGGTGTTCTTGATATTTTTACTGGTTATTATGTTATGGGTTTTGATTTTTATTGTTCATAAAACCTTGATTGTCAGTTATTGAACCAAATGTGAGATTGATTGAGTTGTGGTATGAATAGTGATGAGGTTGAATGTGTAACTTGATGTTGTTTTGAGAATTCGTGAGTAGGATCTTATATTGGTATGATTTGATGTTGTTTAATGGTTTATTAATGTAGTTTGAGTGAGGGCAGAATGGTTGGAGTGAGATGTTTTGGATTTTGGCCTGAACGAGGTAAAGTTGGCTCTATGGAATTGCATCTGGGCATGGGTCACGGTGACAACCATTTTGGTTGTAACCGTGAGGTATGTACCAGATGCATTCTGCCGTGAGTATGGACATGTCACGGTGACAACCATTTTGGTTGTGACCGTGAGGTGTCCAAACTTTTGCTTCTGTTTGGTCTCTTTGGTAGGTCACGGTGACAACCATTTTGGTTGTGACTGTGAGGTACCCCAGACCTGCTTTCTGCCGAGAGTTTTGGTATGTCACGGTGACAACTAATTTGGTTGTGACCGTGACCTACCCTGTTTTTGCAATAAAATCTTATTTGTTCAGGATGATGTATGAGTGTTAAAGTATTGATTTCAACACACACAATGACACTTAATAAGAGCTTTATACTGGTAATATGGATGATGTTTGCATGTACTGATTAATCATAGTATGTGAATTCTTTGCTTGTTATAATTGAACTATGGATGTTAACTGTATAATTTTAGCCTGCGAATCGACTAAGTGGATAGTTAGGCATGCCTAATAGAGTCTTATAGCTGCAGCCTCAGTTCAGTTTGGACCCTGATCAGGTCCCCGTTTGGTTCCTCGCTAACCCTTTAATGTGTCTGGATCTTGTTTAAGGTCCCTTAATAAAACGTTTTGCAAATGATAAAGTAAAATGGTTTTCGATTCGTACATGTAAGGTACTGTCAGTAATCGGTTCGTACCCGTAAAGTACTATCCGTTCACTCGTTATCCACTACCTTGAGTCAGTAGGTGTTTAATTGCTTTGAATTGTTTTCATGATTATGAAAATGTATTATCCGAATATGTATATTAATGAGATGATATGAAGGCAGTTATGTAATATCAAATATATGACTCTATATGTTCGCTTGTTCATATTTATATCTAATGTGTATTTCTAATTATGCCATCGGTATGCATTATGCTTGACGACCATTGTGAATGGCCGTCCATTTTCATATGTGTGTTTCCCCACTAAGTGTTTATCGCTTAACACGATGTGTTTACCCGTGCAGGTGTGGAAGGAGTTTGGCTTTGGAGAGTCGTCGCAGCTAAGCCAACATAGTTGGGTTATAGTGTAGGGCTTAATTTTGTAGCTTGATAATTCTTTTTGTATTGAACTCTCTTATGTCAGTTTTGTAATAGCTTCCACATGTGTATAAGTATATTTTTGGGTATGTAATTATCTTTTGTACCTGTAGGTTGATTAAACAGTAATGTAATGTTTTCCGTTATTTTAATGCATGATCAGCTTCTTTCATGAATGGTTTTGTAAATTTTTAATTACCCTGTATTTAGGTATGTATGTTTGTGTATGAATGTATGTATATTTTGTATCTGCGTGGTGGCACCTTTACCCATACGGCATCTCACTCCTTATCGGATGGGATCGCCTATGTATGAGTAGGGGCTGTTACAACAGAGGCAAAGGTTGAGTTTTATCGCGGGCACAACTTGTGTCGCAATCGCGATAGAAGCGAATATTCAAGTATGTTGCCGGAGCGACATAGGTTGCGGGTAAGACTTTCAAGTTGACTTATTTTGTTAAATTAATATGGTTGATTGATGAATAAATGTGCATATGAAAGCTATTATTGTGTTATACCATGTGAATGTATATATATACATATCTATGCAATGATAGGTGAATTGTGAAGTAAGCCATAGTGTAATTAAGTGATGTGATGATGCCTTTTGAGATGCTATGATGATGATGATATTCTCTATGATAATGCGAATAATAACCGGATTAATAATTTAGCCTACGACTCAAGTAGTGGATAGATAGGCATGCCTATAGGGTCTAAGTGCTGCAGCCAAAGTGTCTGATTCCTCTTGAATCCCAATGCATATTGAATACTTCCTGGATTCTTAAAGTGTATTTAATATCTCTTATTGATTATTTCTCTACTTATGGGTACTGATGCGAAAGTGTGTATCTTCGGATACAAATGTGATTACTGTACTCTCAAGTACTAATTTAATACCCCTTATCTACGTCCTTGAATTGCAGGCAAGGCTTTAATAATAAAATAAGATATAGTGTGCAAAGTGAATGCTATGCAATATGATATTGTGAATGCGATATGTTATAAATTAATATGTAATAATATGGCAAATGAATATGATTTACTAATATATTTTATGAGTATCGATAGTGTATTTAATAATATGAATATGAAGCATGGATTTAGGTGATAGCTGCATAATTGAAGTATAATTTAGTGCATATTCTCTGTAAGTTTAGGAAGTTAAGTATATACTTATATTTATCTTTCATGTGTTTTTGTCTAGTTTATGTGCTTATATTCTTTGTAGGGTGATTTGGGTAGAGAAGGAAGAAGAGAGGCATGAATCGTGAAGAAGTGCACGACTCGTGAAGAGGAAGAAGAGCTGCCAAACTCGGGCAAAGGAGCACGACTCGTGAAGAAATAAAATAGAGGTTCACGATTCATGAAGACATGCACGACTCGTGAAGATATGCAGCATCGAAGACTGAAATGCATGACTAGTGAAAAAGAGCACGAGTCATGAAGCAAAGCACGACTAGAACAAGAAGCACACTACTCGGACAAGAATCACGAGTCGTGCACCAGAAGAGCAAACCCAGAGAAGAGGAGAGCAAGCAAGGGAAAGCCGCATTCTGTCACGAGCGCGACAGAAAGAGCCGTTGGACAGTTAATTTCAAAAAGTCACTTGAAGGGGCATACTTTTCCACTAACCTTTGCAAGCGTTTGAAGAAAGGGACACAACCTTTAGAACAATATAAATATGTAATTCAACTGTAATTTAAAAAAAAGATTTTTTGAGGATGATTAGAATATGGAATTTTAACTAAGTATTTTTTGACAGTTTAGAAGTTTTTGTAGTTAAAGTTTTAAGTTAGATTTTATGTCTTGAAGAAGAAGACCAAGGAAAAGAAGATTTCTTACAAGAGTTTGAGAAAAGGGTCGAGAGATTTCTTTCTACTTACTCTTATCTATTACTTTCTTCTCTGTAATTAAATGAATGTTATTTAATGAAACTTGAATCATATTAATGTTACTTCTATTTCCATCTATGTTAGTAGTCTTTGAATGCAGAATTTTCTATTAATATTATTGCATGATCATTATAAGTTAAGGTAGAATTGAGAGGTTCATTTTAACTTACATCTAATAGGAGTTCATTATTAAAACATAACTAGAGAGATCAATATATTGAGATAATTGTTATAGGTTGGTGAATAATCTTAGAATATGTAATTGGAATTAACTAGTTCATTAATGAGAGTTAAGGATTAGCATTTCAATTGTATATTTTAGGCATTCTAGTTCATGGTCGAGAGAGTGGATTAGAACAATATTCCAATTTGCCTTGCTTATGAGATTACATTTATATTAAAATGATGGAATCAAGTTTCATAATCATTAGTTCTTCATTATCTATATTGTCTTCTTGGATTATCATTAACTAGGTTTAATTAAGTTGCATGACAAAAGTATTTTAGAGTTAACTTACAAATTAATGAACATTGTAAAAAACATTAAAATTGAGTAGTAATAATGTGTAATATTAATTTACATTCCTCGTGGGATCGACATCTTTTGTACTATAATCGGTACACCGTATGCTTGCGGAATTAGCATGTAGAAATATGCCTAACATTAGGGCATGTAATTGATATTAATTATCATATGCTTGTTATTATATATATATTGTTATTACTTCCCCACTAAGCGTTATCGCTTAGCACGGGTTTTCAATCCATCTAGGTTCTGAAGCGAAGTGACTTGAAGGATGGTCCCGCATCTCGGTTGGTCAACACATTAGGATTCGTTCCTTAGTGTAGGTTTTGTTATTTTGTATTACGTATATGTAATTGATAACTTTTGGGCATGTAAGAATTATAGCATAACTTTGGTATATATGATGTAATCTAATATGAAAGTATGAGTTTATATACACATAGTTGTGACGCGCGCTGAACCCCGTGAGGCCCTCTTTTCGGGTGATCGAGAGAGGTTCGTGAAAACTTGTAAGAAATTATAAGTGCGTCTATTTTGGGCAACAAGGAGGTTTGTTGGAGTCGCCACCTAATAGAATATTGGGAAAGGTCGTCTAGCCTCAGTGAGCCTAAGACAGCGCATATACATCCATTTTGGGCAAGCCAAAGACATTTTGGAGGCCCTACCCCAATAGAACATTGGGATGGTCCTCTAACCTCGTGGACCATAGGACTATGCAAATTGGGCCTATTTTGGCAACAAGAGATATCTTGGAGACCCCACCCTAATGGAAAATTGAGATGGTCCTCTAACCTCGTTGAGCCTAAGATCAGAGATGGTTTGGGACTTCCCATTTATTCATACCTTGATTAAATTATGATTGAGTTTTGGATTTAAGATTTCGTCCCTTTTCTCATTCATTTAAATGCAGTAATTTAACACGCATGTCAATCGCATAATGAAAGCAGTAAATAAAACAAGATTAAAATAAAGTAAATAAGAGCATAATAAATTACAACAAAACTAGAGGTGGACTACAACACCCATTGTAAATAAAATATAAATCATACATAGAACGGGTTGGTTATTTAGGATAAGGATATTGGTCCTCGCATTCATGGTTAAAGAAAATAATTTTAATGTGACAATTTATTTTTGATGGAAAAAACTAGGATATTAGTCCCATCTTATTAGAAAAAAGTTTCAAGTTTAATTAATAGAAATATTTTTGTGATTTTCTTTTTAAACCTACATAAAATAAACAATTTTATTAAGAATTACATTGCAAAATAAATGAAAATGCCAAAAAAATAAAATATTACAAATAATGCAAATAAATAGTCAACCCAAACGAGCCTCCTCGATCTCCCCATTTGCTCGCGAGAATGCCCAAGCAAAAACAACAAGTATTGGAATAAAAAACAAATACAAATAAAATTATGTTAGTGATTAAATCAATTAAATCAATTAAATATATAATAAATAATAAAGTAAAATAAAATAAGATGACATCGAAAGGACAAATGAATTAAAATGTTAATAAATTAAAATAAATGAAGAAAGATGCATTATGAATGACAAAGCAATTAAATGGCGTGACTGAAATAAATAAAATATGTTAATGAATTAATACATAATAATAATAATAATAATAATAATAATAATAATAATAATAATAATATAACAATAATAATAATAATAATAATAATAATAATAATAATAATAACAACAACAACAACAACAATAATAATATAAAAACATATTAATAAAACAAATATACAAATAATAGAATAAATAAATAAATGAAAAAAATAAAAATTTACATGTTAATAAATTAAATATGAACAAAAATAAATAAAAGAGAATAAAAAAAAGAGATCAAACCTAGAATGTTTACCCTCAGAGTTCGGATTCGATGAAGGGAAAAAAGTTGATTGATTTCCTTGCTTTATTTTGCAAAATTAGAATTAAAGATGATAAAAATTGAAATTTCATTCCAAAAAAGTAAATTGCAAAAAAAATGAAATAAAAATGATCTCAAGAATGAATAATTATTTTTTTGTTTGTCTCAAGAAAAGAAATGAAAAATTTTGTTTGTTTTAGAAAATCAAATAAAAAATTGGATTTTAAGAACAAACAATTATTTTTTGTTTGCCCCAAAATCCATTTTTTATCAAAAAATGATTCAAATAAAAATCTTTGAGAAAACTTGAGTAAAAATAATTAAAAGACAAAAGTAAGAAAATTAGATTTTTAAAAACAAACAATTTTATTTGTCTCAAAAAATCAATTTCTCATCAGCAAAATTCCATCTAAAATATTTAGAAGGAATTCTATTGGAAAAGAAGAAGAAGAAGAATTGAACCTTTTAACTTTTAGCAATTTTTAATTTTTTTTTAGGGGAAAACCTAAGAAAAACCTAGAGAGAATTTTGAAGAAGAAGAAGAGAAAAATTGAAGAAGAAACCCTAATAATGAATCCCCCTATTTTTTCTTCATCTTTTTTTTTTTATTTATATTAAGAAAAAAAGGAAAATGTAATTAATTAAGAAAAAACTAATTAATTAATTCAAATATTATTTATATATATTTGAAAATGGAAAAAATCATGAAAAACCTTTAAAAATGGGATAGAAAATCAAATTTGGTAAAAAAAATCCCGAAAAAATCAAATTTGGGCAAAAAATTATCATTTTCGACGGAACAGGGGCGAACGAGGCCCGTCGGTGCATGCGACGGGCGTTAGAGCATGCGTGCTCTCCCAGCGCGGTAGCAACGCGCGAGGATGCAGCGTGCTGATCCCGCTCACCCGCCCGCCTGTGCATTGCCGCAGGGCGCCGCCGTGGCCTACATCCGAATTTTTTTTTTTAATTTCCAAATTTAACTAAAAACACCCTAATTTTCAAACTCCATTTTTCAAATTTATTTTTTATACATTTTTTATTATTTTTTATTTTTTTACTCTAAAATGTAAATTTGACAAGGAAATCATCACTTTTAATCTTTTTGCTTGTGAACAAGCATCTTATCGTCATTGGGTAACTCTGATCTGGGCTGTCTCAGGACCCGATGTCTACAGTTGCCCCCAATTTTTGGGAAACTAGTGCTTAGATTAGCCAAAATTCACAGTAGAAGGAAAAAGATGCGTACCTGAAACAGTCCCTTACCTTTTGTGGTGCGTTCAAGCTAGTGACCTCTCGCTGCTGAGTTGTAGTGTATTTTACTTCAACCTTTTGATGATTCATACGACCACCTTCCTCCTGCGAACCTCGTCTCGACCTACACGATGCCTGACTATCATGAGAGGCAGTGTTATCAAACTGCAACCCAATTGCAATGTGTTTTATTGCGTTTGACTCGCTGGCCTCATTTCAGCTTGCACAGAATCAGAGAGATGCAATGTTCTCTAACCACAATCCTGTTGCTATCTGTTCTATCGCATATGTCCCGCTGGCCTCATCTCGGCTTGCACGGTGTCTGTCAATTACAGTGTTCTCCAACCACAATCCTGTTGCTATCTATTCTATTGCATGTGTCCTGCTGGCCTCATCTCGGCTTGCACGGTGTGTATGAGATGCAGTGTTCTCTAACTACAATCCCGTTGCGATCTGTTCTATCGCATGTGTCCCGCTGGCCTCATCTCGGCTTGCACGGTGTTTGTGAGATGCAGTGTTCTCTAACTACAATCCCATTGCGATTTGTTCTATCGCATGTGTCCCGCTAGCCTCATCTCGGCTTGTACGGTGTCTGTGAGACGCAGTGTTCTCTAACTACAATCCCGTTGCGATCAGTTCTATCACATGTGTCCCGCTGGCCTCATCTCGGCTTGCACGGTGTTTATAAGATGCAGTGTTCTCTAACTATAATCCCGTTGTGATCTATTCTATCGCATGTGTCCCACTGGCCTCATCTCGGCTTGTACGGTGTCTGTCAGATGCAGTGTTCTCTAACTACAATCCCATTGCGATATATTCTATCGCATGTGCCCCGCTGGCCTCATTTTGGCTTGTACGGTGTCTGTGAGATGCAGTGTTCTTTAACTACAATCCCATTGCGATCTGTTCTATTGCATGTGTCCCGCTGGCCTCATCTTGGCTTACACGGTATCTATGAGATGCAGTGTTCTTTAACTACAAACCTGTTGTGATTTTTTCTATCGCAAGTGTCCCACTAGCCTCATCTCGGCTTGCATGGTGTCTGTGAGATGCAGTGTTCTCTAATTACAATCCCGTTGCAATCTGTTCTATCGCATGTGTCCCCCTAGCTATATCTCGGTCCTCAACGATGACTGTGAGATGCAGTGTTCTCTAACTACAACCCTGTTGCGATATGTTCTATCGCATGTGTCTCGCTGGTCTCATCCTGGCTTGTACAGTATAATCTTGCTAACCCCCATCCAGTCTGCAAGACATGATTTTTTGATCTGTCAACCTCCATCCAGTCTGCTTGGTTTCTACCTGTCAACCACTATCTGAATGATGTAGTGTCTGATTTGCTAACCACCATTCGGTTATCCCAGTGCTTGACTGTTGACCATCCTTGGGTTGGCATGGTGAATTGTTCGTCATTGTCTTTGCTGACACTTATCCTGAACCCCTTTGTAACACCCCCTACCCATACGTAGGAGATCCCATCCGAATCGGAGTGAGATGCCGTATGAGTCAGGGTGTCACCACACAGATACAACACAAAACATACATTCATGCATTATAAGCATACGTAAATACGGGTTAATTTAAAAACTTAACTTACCTTGAGGGGTAAAAACTAGTCATGCATACTCACACACACACAAGCTCTAAGCGGAAGCATACACACATACATACATACAATCATTCAACGGAAGCATAAGACGAGAGATACAACTAACGGATAACTTGATACATCATTAAAATAATACATCCAGGTCCTTACATGTGAATACATATACAAAAACTACAGGAATACATAATCCGAATTACAGGAACTGATAACAAAATAATAGAACTTCTAGCTCCTATGTGGCTGACCTTACAGATGCGCGACTCGAACTGAACCAATCCTGCCACCTGCACGGGAAAAGAACCCGTGCTAAGCGATAACGCTTAGTGGGGAGAACACACAAGAAATATGGATGGCCATTCACAATGGTCGCCAAGGCATAACACATTCACAATGGCAAATGCAAATATTCATAGCAAAGAAATAATCATGCTTACATATTAACGCCATACATTCAGTCACTTGTATCCACAACCACATATACTTTAACTGATAGGTCATCTTGTTAACATGCTCATCCGATTTCCACATTTAATATTCATGTCAATTCAACCCAAAGCGGACAGCATACCTTACAAAATACAATATTATCATGCAGAAATCAATACAAACTCAATTGCATAAACTTACCGCATTCACCAGAATATCAGATATTAGATAGCACATCATGCGTATTCGCAATATAAATAAATCTTGCAGCTGTCTTACCATAGTACCCATATACCAACCTAAAGCCGATTCACACATGATGTAACCTTCGTAAAACCATCATACAAGGACGTACATACACACTAACTGATAATCGACTCTGGAGGTTAGTGCATTACACTACCCTACCATACTGTACACAAATCTTATACAAAACTGCTAGAGGTCTAACATACCAATATCATGCCATGGTGCACACACGCACAAGCCAAGAACTAAGGGACATCGTTAAAATACCACACTTCCACTGCGCAACTCTAATACATTTAATATCATGCCATAAAACGTAAGCACCTGACAACATGCCGAAGACTCTATGATAGCTAAGACCAAAGAAATATATATAGCATCTCATTACCTTATTGCATATTCACTTACCGAAAGCCGATCCACATTCATTGCACCACAATAATACACATACCATCCGACAATGAGATGTGAGCACATGCCAACATGCCGAAATCACTACTATAGCAAACAAGAGAAAACACATGCCATAACACAATAATTATGGCATTCAATAGTCAAGATCACATTCACATTCATACTAATTCACATACTTACTAATTAACCATAGCATTCCGTAATTC
The DNA here is from genome assembly GCA_947683425.1 of Excoecaria cochinchinensis. NCBI lineage: Eukaryota > Viridiplantae > Streptophyta > Magnoliopsida > Malpighiales > Euphorbiaceae > Excoecaria > Excoecaria cochinchinensis. The sequence continues at coordinate 3,468,050 of CANTUQ010000104.1, read as the reverse complement.
AGGCTCGCATTCAGATACATATCAATTCCCATGCTTATAACCATAACGGACTATATATTCAAACACAATCACAATACGGTATATGTGAATAATCACCCACAATGTACATGCTTGAGTCATTTTTATCCCATTCAGAGGTTCATAATCACATTCTAATAAATAACTGATTCACATAACTGAAATCTTACACATTCGGATATCTTATTCACTTATTCATATTAGACAAAGCAAACAGAATACCCGCTGACTCAAAATAGTGGATAACGAGTAAACGTATAGCGTGCCTTACGGGCATGAATCGAATACTGACATCACCTTACGGGTGCGAATCGAATACTGACATCACCTTACGGGTGCGAATCGAATACTGACATCACCTTACGAGTGCGAATCGAATACATAAAAAGGGTTCGCGAGGAACCAAACGGGGACCTAATCAGGGTCCAAGTGTAACTGAGGCTGCAGCTAAAGGACTCTATTAGGCATGCCTAACTATCCACTTACTTGACTGTAGCAGGTTATACATCATTCAAATCATATGTCGAATCACATAATATGTACGTATATACATATATATATCATCATGCATAATCCAGATTATAGTAGACATGTAAATAAGTTCATATTATCAGCCATGCATCATACAATTCATGCTACAAAGCATATAATATAATTCAGTCATACACTTTAACATCATTCAATATTCTTAAGCATATCAGGGTCAAGTATGGAAGCATTATTATGCCAATGATTAACAATGCGTAATCTAAATCATAAAATGATACAATATACACTCGAACATAGCATATTATTCTTCAAAAGGGTTCATGAGTAAATGTATGCTTAACATCTTTCACATTTTAATATAACATGCTCATAATAATAATAACCATGAAACAGGGCATTCAACTCACTTGTATTCAAAATGTAACATGCAATATGAATCATAATAATTAACATTAATCAACCAAGTCATACAGTTTAAATCAAACAATGGTCTAACAGAAATCACCATTACTAAGCATATTATAGTCAAATATTAGCATACTATCGATTCAATAATCACACACTTCAGAATACAAATACTAAAATAATTCGGCAAAAATATGTCCCATACAATAGTGAGAAACGATGCAAGGTGAAGAAAAGATCATTTTCGAAAACTAGATAGAAAACAGGATAGAAGAAGGGTTGCTAAGCAGAGCTGGGCACGACTCGTACACATGAGCATGACTCGTGCTCATTTGTGCGAGTCGTGCTTGAAGAGAACGAGTGTGTCCTTCAAGCACGTCTCCTGCTCTGCTACCGAGGGAGAAGAAAAAGCCAGATGGCAGGAAAGCCACCATCACGTTTCGTGCTTCAAGAGCATGACTCGTGCTCTTTGACATGACTCATGTCCTTGGAGCACGTCTCGTGCTCGTCGCTGTAAGGAAAGAAGAAAGAACAAACCCGAAGGAGGACGAACTAACACGTTACGTGTTCTCGAGCATGACTCGTGCTCTTCGAGCACGTTTCGTGCTTTTCTCCTTACAAAGCCCACATTCATCCATGAACACGATTATGAAGACGATTAATCATACGTAAACCCATAACGTCAAGAACAGGTTACCTAGATTCACGAAATTTCACTACCCAAACTCACATACCTTCAATTCAATCCTTATCATGCATTACTAGCACATCTACCCACATAAATCATGCATATACACATGCCAAAACACTCAAAATTCCAGAGATTAAACAATACAAACACATTTATAACCTAATTGAGGATTAGGGCAAATACAACTCAAAAGTTCAAATGCGGAAATCCAAGCTCACAAACTTGGTAATGATGACCCAAAATCACTCTTCTAGCTTCAATCTTCAGTCTTTTCCTTACCTTTAAGTTTCTTCTTGTCACCCAGAGCTTGCACAAACAAAAACCCATAATTACTCTTCCAAAAACCCTAACTCAAAATAGCAAAACCAGGAGAAGAGGAAGAAGAAGAACATACAGGAAACCCTAACCCCAACTTACCTCTTCAAAGCAGCCTCTAAGACTTCCCAATCAACTCCAGCTCACACACAAAACTAGGGGATGAAGAGCAAGAAGAGAGGATAAAGAAGGGGGAGAACATAAAGAGGAGGAGGAGAGGGCAGAACGTGATCTGCCAACCTCTCTCTTTCTTTTCCCTTTTTCTTCTCTCCTCACTAATTACACACACCCACCAAGCCACATGGCAACCTCCTATTAGCTCCAACAAAAATATCTTGTCTTATCACTCTTTGATCCTTAGCAAACTCTTACTTCACTCACTCACACAAATATTTCCTCCCTTGAACTTTAATCACTTCTTCAATTAGATCCTTAATTTCTCAAATTCCATAGGCACAAATTACCAACATACCCACCACTTATCCGACCTAGCTTGCACATTCCGACTAGGCCCGATTTGGGATGTGACACCCTTTTTTTCTACAAAAAGAGGCAAAGAAAATGTGTAGGGTATATGAAAGAGATGCGTACCTGTGGCAGTACATACCTATTGGGCTCGATGTTAGATGGGTGCCCCTTGAAGGACGGTTGGTTGTTCCTTGGAGAAGGATTTGTGGAATATGTACATCTTCCCCTTAATTGCATCGAGTCATTTTCTAGACTTCCAAAGTGTGGATATCATCTTCTTGCAAAGTTCATATATCATCCTCTTAGAGATCCCTTACCGACTATGACATACCAGATACCGATTCCTCTATCATCTCCAGTTGGAGCCTCCTTGTTAAAAAGACCATGTGCCTCTCAAGGGGGTGAGAGACTTAAATGTTGAGCCTTTAGAGAGGAAAATAGGTTTGAGCCTCCTCGGAGAAAAATTAGATTTGACCCTCCTCAGAAGAAAATTAGATTTAAGCCTCCTCAGAGGAAATTAGATTGGAGGTTTTATTGCTTGCCCGCAGGCAGATAGATTTCAATGTCTTTGGTGTCTCTAAAAATGATTTTCATAAATTTTTGGGATTTTCACATTTTGAATGTATTTGAATTTTTACAGCATGTTGGATTTTCAAGGCCTTGAAAATATCTTCTTCTTTTTATTTTGTTTGTTTTTGTTGTTTTTTGTTTGAGAATTTGTATTCTTTGTACGTTTGAATTTGGATTTTGTACACTTATTGTGTGATGTGTGTGAGCGTATATCTTACCTGATTGCCCCCAGCATGCTGTGCATGAATATGCTTATTTTTCTGGGTGTTCCCCTTCTAATTTTATGCCAAATGTAGTGTCCGATAATGTTGAGCTGAGCCCATCTCTTGGATCATCTTTGTGCATGAGGTTTATTCGGACCTTTCCCCCCAAGTCATATACACAGCAATGTATACAAAATATTGTGTGTGTGTATGGAATCAATGTGTGTGAAATATACATACAAAACTATATACAGGAAACATATGCAAAGGATTAATGTATAAAAATTATGTGTGCGCAACTACACGTGTAAAAGGATCGAATGCATGTGATATGCTTATGATATGTATGCTAAACATGTGCAAAGAATTATGCGTTACATGTATGCAAAGATTATGTACACGGAATGTGCACGAAGAATTGCATATGCAAAATATATACAAAGTTCAAGCATGTGTGAATGCTTGTTGGGCATCATGAAAGGCTATGCACGTGTAAAGTTATGCTAGAAGATATGCAAAAGATTATACATGCGAGATGCATGTGAGATGCAAAAATGGATAGACCACGTCTTATGTGGTTAAGGGATTCGTTGAGGGTACTTCTCGGCTGCTCACATTGTCTGATGCCCCCAAGGACCTAGAAAAGCATTGTCTTGACTTTAGAAACTCTGACCCATAATCCTTTCAAAGAGAACTAACCCGTGCATATCTTTGCCCCCTGGTCAATGGGATTTTGCCCCCAAAACTTTAACTTGAGTCCTCAGTTATGCACTACATGCCTAAAGGGAAGTAATGACGCCTTATCGCTCCAGGCTTAAAAAGTCATTATTTTAAAGATAGCGTGTCCCTTGTGGATTTTCACACTAGCTTTTCTTAGCGGTAAATGCGTCCCTTTGGGGATTTTCACATAACCCCGTGCCTAATTGTTGCCTGGAATGGACCGAACCCACTCTAGCGGCTTTTATCCATTTTTTTTGTAGTACAGACTGCCTATTTCTAGGTTTTTACCTTACTCTCTTGCCTAACTTTTGCTTAGAGAGCTAATTACGGTTTTCAACTCTAACGGCCTTTTTTTTTAAGGGTATGACTGTAAGAAAAGTTAAAGATACTATCAGAGCCCCCTTCTAGAGTAATCGGCAGCTGTTCACTGAGGCACTTTCTCCCTAGGCATCGGTTGCATTCTTTGCCTCTCTCAATAAATGTGTTACTAGATTGGGTGAGGTGGCGGATTAGGATCGGGGTTCTTTACGGCTTCATGAGGCTGCCCTTTTACATTACCACCCATTGTGCTCAATAGTTCAAAGGGATTAATGATGTTGTGAGTCATCCCCTATCTTTCCAAGGTGGACCTTTATCTTCGGCTTTTACCTCCAGATACCATAGCCTCTAGGCAAGCTGCCGGTGAAGACTATTATACCATCTATCGGGGATTGTTCTTTTACTCCCACTAATGCATCCAAGAGGTAGGTGCTTAGTCCCGCAATTGATAACAGAACTCATCGACTTAGACATCTGGATGGTGAAAGCAGTAGCAAAGTGTAGTCACTTAGATTTCATGCATTCAGGAAAGAATGATGTTTCTCTTTTTATAAACGAACTAGAAAATAATGAACACATGTATTTGCAAAGATTGTGTACATTTCGGTATGATTTCTCTATACATGATCATTATCTAACATCGATACAAAATGCAAAACTAAATCTAATCTCAGAGTAAATCTTGTAAGCATCAAATTCCTATCTTGTAAGCATCAAATTCTTTCTTTTCTTGGCTATCTTGTTGGTGGATCTTGGTAATTCTTAAGAGCTTTATTGGTAAGTTAGTGGCTCATTCTTCAACAGGCACGCGGTCAGAGCCCACCCTGAGATGTGGATCATCCAAGGCACATTAGCATGGCGTACTTCTCCTGTTCGAACCGGGGTTTGAAACCAAACTACTCCTCAGGAGGATAGATGGGGCAATTCAGGTTAGATCCAATGTAGATCCAACTTTCTATTCACTCGTGGGATCCGGGCGGTCCGGGGGGGACCACCATGGCTCCTTCCCGAACGTAGCATACAATTCTTCATTGTACTGCGCTCTCTAATTGTGCTTGTTCTCCCCTTCTTCCCTACTATGGCAAGTCTTTTTGAATAACTCCGATGAGAAGAAAAAAGAAGGCATTAAGAGACCCTCCTGGGTTTTCTCTTCTTCTTTATCTTTTCTCTTATTTTCTTAGATGTGTTCTTAATTGAGGATTTTTGTGTTTGTTTGGTTCTTGGGTTTTCGGGTTTCGAAGTGCCTACTCAAGATCCCAAGGGGAAAGAGAAGGCGAGTGGGAGCGGAGCTTGCAACTAGGAGCATAAGAATTTACAGGTTTGGGAATTTATTTGAATTTGTGCATTTTTGTGATTTGGTATATTGAATGATTTTTTTGGAAATTTGAGGTTTGATGGGGCTCATGTTAGTGTAAATGTTATGGGTTTTGGTTTTATTTAAGTTGTGATGCATGAATGATGAATTATTGGAGAAAATTTTATGTTTGATGAACTTTATTGCAATTTTCTGGGTTTGTCACTTTTGAGAAGTTTGATTATGTTAATTCATGATTTTGATTGTGTTAATTGTTGTAAAAGTTGTGTTTTATGTTGTTTATGATGATGGGAAGGTTGATTTGAGGAAAGACGAAGTTTGGGTTGATTTATGTTTGAGATTGGAGGTTTGGTTGATTTAGGAGTGTGATTTTCTGCAGATTTTCGCATAAGAGCTGGAAATCACTACTCTATTGTGAGCACGACACTATCACAAGATCGTTACAGAGCTCGGTGAATTCAGCCCTTGCGCGTGGCTGAGCGGATTTGGGTTGCCAAGCCGCCGCAGCGAGAGCTCTCTGTCGCGAGCGCGATAAAGCGCTCGGCTACCTAGCGGATTTGGTCACTCACCTGTGCGCAGGCTTGACATAGTGCGATGACTGTCACGAGCGCGATGCCCCTGGCTTCAATTTGAGTTTTCTTTTGTGAATTCTGATATTTAATTTTTTAACTTGGGATGCGTTTAGAATTATGAATGGATAATTTTATGAATTATATAAATGTGATTTGATGAATTATGCATGACCTGCTAGAGTCAAATAAGTGTATAGTTAGACATGCCTAATATAGTTCAGTAGCTGCAGCCCTCAGTTCTATTCTGGACCTTGATCAGGTCCCTGTTTAGTTCCTCACGAACCTCAATGTGTTTGGATGAGAAAAATGTGATATTGCTTTTTTGATTCGTACCCCTAAGGTACCGCTATGCGTTCACTCGTTATCCACTACTGTGAGTCAGCAGGTATTATATTTCGTTGTGTTATGAGAATGTGAATCTGAATGACTATGATTATAAGTATGTGAATCTGAATGACTCTATTTATGAGCATATGAATCAGTTAGCATATGAATGTGATTATGAACCTTTGAATGCTTATGAATGTGACTCAATTATGATTATGTCTTATGAATATCAGCTTATGCCATTATGTATACGTTTTTCCTCGACAGTCATTGTGAATGGCCATCCATGTTATTGTTATTTCATTCCCCACTAAGCGTTATCACTTAGCACGGGTGTTTCATCCGTGCAGGTCCAAAAGGTGTATAGATTTTAGGAGAGTCGCCACAAGTCAAACCAACACAGAGGGATTAATGATAGGACTTAGCTTCTTTTTGTATTATGATTCTTTTTGTAATAGTGAAATCTCATTGTATTTAGTCTTTTGTTCAGCTTCTGCTTTGTAATTTTAAAAGATGTAATTATATTGGTAATATGAGAACAGTTAAGTAATGAATATTATTATTCCATATATGAATGAATGATCAATTTGTTTTTAAAGATTTAAATTTTGCTGTATATATGTATGTTTATTATATGTGGATGGATGTTATTTGACACGTTCTCAGCAAGTGTACTGAATCGGCAAGTAATATAGTGGGGTAAAATTAAGACCCCAAATTATTGTACCCAAGGGACTGTGTGTGCAAGCAATGAGAATCAAGAGTATGCTAAAGAATTCCCAATTGTTTGAATTGATTTAGTTGTCTATTGATTAAAAATAAAGAATTTAAATAACTAAAATAAGCAAGCAAAAATAATCAAATTAAATTGACATCAAAAATTGAAGAAATAAAATAATGGAAAAATTAACTAGATAAGAATTCAAATTAGACGAACATTGCTCGGGTTCACTTATCCACCCCATACCCAAATATAAATAAAATTAATCCAAGAACAAACTATGAAAGAAATCGAGATAACCCTCTTAACCCAGGCTTCCCAATCCGGAGTCAGCCACTGTAATTATATGACATCCCAAACCAGAGTCAGCCACATAACTAGCCTATGCACGGGTCTAAAATCCTAAGCTTTGTTTATTTTCCCAATACGGAGTCAAATAACCCAGAACTTAATTATTTCACTCACCATACTAGTCCTAAATCATAAAATTCTGCACTTCTAGATTCCCGATCGGAGTCGTCCAAAAGACACAGCAAGAATGATAAGAACTAAATGTAAATAATAATGGCATCCAATCCATACAACACAATAACCAACAAAGATACATGAAATAAATCATTCATCAAAATTGGAAATTAACTTGAGAAAATAAATCCCATGAAGTAACAATAAGAACCAGTGAAATAAACCATTCAATCATATATTTAAATTCAAAAGATGTTCAGAATTCACATCATCGGTAGGGGATTCAAAGATCCCCCAAACAACTAAAACACTACTCACGTTCCATTACAAAATCAAAAGGAAAGAGGAAAGAATAAACCCAGAAATTCATGAAGGTGTAAATCCCAGTTGAATCACACTTTTTTCAATCTCCTTCTTCAAATCTTCAATGGAGAAAAATCTAGAAATTCTAATGTAAAAACTGTGTATTCAAATTAAACTATGTGTTTCCAATGTAAAAACTCTTGAATTGCAAATTAATTCTAAAGATAAAATTGAAAACCTAAATCAAGAACAATAGAAAAGAAACCCAAAATTCTAGTTCTAAAACCCTAATATGAGAAAAGGCTGCCAAAATCCGAACTCCTTGCCCAAACAGAAAACTTTTCTTTTTATATCCCTAGGGGTCAGGGTGGTAACCAGATTGGTTGCCACCGTGAGGGTGTTGAGGAAGTAAATCTGCCCTGCGTGTAGGATAGGGGTCACGGTGGTAACCAGATTGGTTGCCACCGTGAGATGCTCAAATTTCATTTATGTCCAGGACTTTCCTATGTCACGGTGGTTACTAGATTACCTTGGCACTGTGAGGTACCTCCTCACTTGATTCTGCTTTGGTGCAAATTATGTCACTGTGGTAACTAGATAGGTTGCCACCGTTAGGTACTTCTTGCCTGCATTCTGCCCGATGGATAAATATGTCACAGTGGTAATAACATTGGTTACCACCGTGACCCATAGTATGCCTGTATTCTGTTTTTCTTTCCCTTGCATGTCACGGTGGTAACCAGATAGGTTGCCACCGTGAGGTACCCAAAAAATTGCTGCACATAAAATTCAAACTCAATCAAAATACTAACTAAAATGCATAAAAATCTAATTTTACTAAGATTGACAAAATTACATTAAAGTAAGCATATCATAACAATAAACACTACTAAACACCCACAAATCATACGAAAATACTATCAAATCTAAATACTAAATTGAAGTTATCATTATTGTATCGTTTAGCTTGGTGACACCCTTGCTCATACGGGTTCTCACTCCATTGCGGATGGGTTCTCCTACGTACGGGAAGGGGGTGTTACAAGAGATGGTTCAGGACTTCCCATTTATTAATACCTTGATTAAATTACGATTGAGTTTTGAATTTAAGATTTCGTCCCTTTTCTCATTCATTTAAATGAAGTAATTTAACGTGCATGTTAATCACATAATGAAAGCGATAAATAAAACAAGATTAAAATAAAGTAAATAAGCGCACAATAAATTACAACAAAACTAGTGGAGAAATACAACCCCCATTATAAATAAAATATAAATCATACATAAAATGGGTTGTTTATTAAGGATGAGGACATTGGTTCTCGCATGCATGGTTAAAGAAAATAATTTTAATATGACAATTTAATTTGGATGGAAAAAACTAGGACATTGGTCCCATCTTATTAGAAAAAAGTTCCAAGTTTAATTAATAAATATATTTTTGTGATTTTCTTTTTAAACTTGCATAAAATAAATAATTTTATTAAGAATTGCATTGCAAAATAAATGAAAAAGCCAAATAAATAAAATATTACAAATAATACAAATAAATAGTCAACCCAAATGAGTCTCCTGGATCTCCCCGTTTGCTCGCGAGAATGCCCAAGCAAAGAAAACAAGTATTGGAATAAAAAACAAATACAAATAAAATTATGTTAGTGGTTAAATAAATTAAATCAGTTAAACATATAATAAATAATAAAGTAAAATAAAATAAGATGACATCAAAATGACAAATGAATTAGATGTTAATAAATTAAAATAAATGAAAAAATATGCATTATGAATGACAAAGGAATTAAATGACATAACTGAAATAAATAAATCATGTTAATGAATTAATACATACAAATATAAATATGATAATAATAATAATAATAATAATAATAATAATAACAACAACAACAACAACAACAACAACAACAACAACAATAATATATAAACATATTAAATAAAAAAAATATACAAATAATAGAATAAATAAATAAATGAAAACAATAAAAATTTACATGTTAATAAATTAAATATGATCAAAAATAAATAAAAGAAAATAAAAAAAAGAGAGAGATCAAGTCTAGAATGTTTACCCTCAGAGTTCGGATTCGATGAAGGGAAAAAACTTGATAGATTTCCTTATTTTGTTTTGCAAAATTAGAATTAAAGTTGATAAAAATTGAAATTTCATTCCAAAAAAGTAAATTGCAAAAAAAAAATTAAATAAAAATGCTTTCAAGAACAAACAATTATTTTTTTGTTTGTCTCAAGAAAAAAAATAAAAAATCTTGTTTTTTTAGAAAATCAAATAAAAAATTAGATTTTAAGAATAAACAATAATTTTTTTTTGCCCCAAAATCCATTTTTTATCAAAAAAGGATTCAAATAAAAATCTTTGAGAAAACTCAAGTAAAAATAATTAAAAGACAAAAGTAAGAAAATTGGATTTTTAAGAACAAACAATCATCTTATTTATGTCAAAAAATCAATCTCATCAGCAACATTCCATCTAAAATATGTAGAAGAGATTCTATTGGAAAAGAAGAACAAGAAGAAGAAGAATTAAACTTTTTAACTTTTCGCAATTTTTATATTTTTTTTTTTTTGAGGGGAAAACCTAAGAAAAACCTAGAGAGAATTTTGAAGAAGAAGAAGAGAAAAATTGAAGAAGAAACACTAAAAATGAATCCCCCTATTTTTTTCATCTTTTTCTATTTATATTAAGAAAAAAAAGGAAAATGTAATTAATTAAGGAAAAACTAATTAATTAATTCAAATGTTATTTATATATATTTAAAAATGGAAATAATCATAAAAAACCTTTAAAAATGGGATATAAAATCAATTTTGGTGAAAAAATCCCGAAAAAATCAAATTTGGGCAAAAAATCAGCATTTTCAGTAGAATAGGGGCGACCAATGACTGTCATTGGGTGCGACAGGCGTCGGAGCGCATGCTCGCCCAGCGCGCAGCAACACACATGGAATGGCCCCCCCTGCACGCCGCCTCGGCCGACATCCAAATTTTTTTTTTAAATTTCCAAATTTAACTAAAAACACTATAATTTTCAAACTCAATTTTTCAAATTTATTTTTTATACATTTTTTATTATTTTTTATTTTTTTACTCGAAAATGCAAATTTGATAAGGAAATCATCACTTTCAACCTTTTTGCCTATGAACAGGCATCTTATTATCATTGGGTAACTTTTATCTGGGCTGCCTTAGGACTCGGTGTCTACAATAGTGAATGTCTTCTGCTGCATGCGATTGAAATTAATTGGTATAGGAGTGTGTAAGTCTATGAAATTGTATGTGATGTGCTTGTGATGCGAATCGTGACAACCATTCTTGACTGCCGCAGCGAAACTGTGCGAGTGGATGGGAATGGGGTGTTACATTATGTGCCTATAATTGTTATAGAATTTGTCATTTTGATTTAGGGATTCAAAGCTTTCGAAAAGTGTACATAGGTTTGGTTAGATCCTATAGGAGTGCCTTTGGAGCAGGAGGTGTTCCATTGGCCATAACTCCTTAATTTTAAGACAAAAAATAATGAGAATTATGCCATTGTAGACTTAACATGTAGATAAATAATTGGTTAGAAGGGCATGATAGCAGGAAACAATGTTAGGATGGGTTTTGGAAGTCATATGTGTGATTGTGGCAAAGTGCATGAACAAGAGGTATGTGAACACAAAGTTCAGGCTCTGTCGCGAGCGCGGCAGGGGCTGTGGGCCGAATAGAGTGCTCCGACAAGCAAAGATGTTAGGTTATGCTATGACACGAGCACGGGCATTATCGCGAGCGCGACAAAAGCAATCAATTGGTTATGTCGCATTGGCGACTTGTGTCGCGAGCGCGACCGAAGGGAATGTTTGAGTCCATTGCGAGCGGGACATGGGTCACGAGTACAACACTCCTATGTGTTTTGAAGACTTTATAGTTGACCTATTTTGGTTAAACTAATGTGTTTGATTAATGAATGATTATGCATATGAAAGTTATTAATGTGTTATACCATGTGAATACATGTGCGATGATGTGTGAATTGTGAAATAAGCCATATGTGTAAGTAAGTTATTAAGTGATGTGATATTGCCTATTGAGATTATATGATGTTATACTCTGTGATAACAAGAACATTAACCAGATTAATAATTTAGCCTGCAAGTCGAGTAGTGGATAGAAAGGCATCGTCTGATTCCTTTAGAATCCCCAATGCGTATTGAATCCTTCTTGGGTAACCTTTTATGTTATATCTTATTGATTATTTCTATACTTACAGTTACTGATGCGAAAGTGTGTATCTTAGGATAAAAAAGTGATTGTTGTACTCTCGAGTACTGATGCGATAACCTTTATCCGCGTCTATGAATTGCACGCAAGGCAAATAATGAATGAATAAATAATAATGGACAATCTGAATTGTATGCGATAAGAGAGTGCGAATGTGATGCGTTATAAGATTATTTTGCAATGTTGTTATAACTGAACATGATTTACTAATGATGCAATCTTTATATCAATATCTGCTTAATGTTATGTTTATAAATTATGTATATGATGAGGCATGATTATCAATATCTGCACGAGTCATGAAGAGGTGCACGAGTAGAGCAGAGTGAAGAAGTGAAGCAGAGCACGAGTTGTGAAGCAAAGCACGAGTAGAACAAGAAGTGCATGACTCGGACAAGAATCATGAGTCATGCACCAGAAGAACAAACCCAGAGAAGAGGAGAGCAAGCAAGGGAAAGCCGCATTCTGTTGTGAGCGAGACAGAAAGAGCCGTTGGACAGTTACTTTCAAAAAGTCACTTGAAGGGGCATACTTTTCCACTAACCTTTGCAACCTTTTGAAGAAAGGGACACAACCTTTAGAACAATATAAATATGTAATTCAACTATAATTTGAAAAAAGGATTTGAGGATGATTAGAATATGGAATTTTAACTAAGTATTTTCTGATAGTTTAGAAGTTTTTGTAGTTAAAGTTTTAAGTTAGATTTTTTGTCTTGAAGAAGAAGACCAAGGAGAAGAAGATTTCTTACAAGGGTTTGAGAAAAGGGTCGAGAAATTTCTTTTTACTTACTCTTATCTATTACTTTCTTCTCTATAATTAAATGAATGTTATTTAATGAAACTTGAATCATATTAATGTTACTTCTATTTCCATCTATATTAGTAGTCTTTGAATGCAGAATTTTCTATTAGTATTATTACATGATCATTATAAGTTAAGGTAGAATTGAGAGGTTCATTTTAACTTACATCTAATAGGAATTCATTATTAAAACATAACTAGAGAGATCAGTATGTTGAGATAATTGCTATAGGTTGGTGAAAAACCTTAGAATATGTAATTGGAATTAACTAGTTCATTAATGAGAGTTAAGGATTAGCATTTCAATTGTATATTTTAGGCATTTTAGTTCATGGTTGAGAGAGTGGATTAGAACAATATTCCAATTTGGCTTGCTTATGAGATTACATTTATATTAAAATGATGGAATCAAGTTTCATAATCATTATTTCTTCATTATCTATATTGTCTTTTTTGTTTATTATTAACTAGGTTTAATTAAGTTACATGACAAGAGTTGTTTAGAGTTAACTTACAAATTAATGAACATTGTAAATAAGATTAAAATTGAGTAGTAATAGTGTGTAATATTAATCTACATTCCTTCTGGGATCGACATTTTTTTTACTATAATCGGTACACCATATGCTTGCAGAATTAGCGTATAGAAATACGCTGAATGATTTTTTAGCGTCGTTGCCGAGGAAGTTTTATGATTAAATTTATTGCCATTATGAATCTTGACTTATGATTTTTTATTACAATACTTGTTTTCGTTCTACATGTATTTTATTTTATTTTATGATTCTTTATGTTATTTTGTTACTTAATTTTCATATTGTGGATTTTAATATTACTAACTGTAGACACCGGGTCCCGAGGCGGTCCAAGATAAGAATTATCCGATGATGAAAACGATACCGGCTCACAGGCAAAGGTGTTAAAAATGATGTTTTCCTTATCTTTGTAAATAAAAATAGACAAATAAATATATATAATAAAAATTATATAAAAAAATTAAATTTAGAAAGTGTTATTTTGTATATTTCAAAATTTTGATTAAAAAATATTTATATTTAAAAAGGAAATTAAAAGCAATTAATTAAAGATTTGATTAAAATAATAATAATAATAATATTTAATTAATTGAAAAAAAGGGGATTTAAAAAAAAAAGTTTTTTTTGGCATTTAGTGGTCGTATGTGGAGAGCCTCCACACGCGGCCATGTGTGGAAATCCACATAGGGCCGTGTGTGGAGAGCCTCCACACATGGCCCTATGTGGATTTCCACATGAGGGGCCGTGTGTGGAGGCTTTCCACATGCGACCCCCATGCCGCTTCTGCACGCGGGGCCACTCTTTTGCCGTGTGCTCTCTCTCACCAGCAAAATTAATTTTGGGACTGTAAAAAAATCAATTTTTTTTTTCATATTTTGTGTTATTTTGAAAGAATAAAATTAGGAAAGTCAATTAGGTTTTTTCCATTTTGGAAATACAGTGAAATTAAATGAGATTTGGTTCTCATTTTTCTGGAGGCTGCATCTTTTCAAAGAAAGAAAGATATAAGGTTTTCTCTCAAGTAAAAATAGAGAGACGAGAGGTTTTCAAGGGAAAAAATATTAGGAATTTCAAGATTCATCTTTTTCTTCTTTATTGCTAAAACAATTTATTCCTAGTTTGGTTTAAGTCAAGAAAATTAATTTCTTTAGTTTGATCCTTCCATCAAAAAACTATTTTCTTAAAATCTCAAAAAAAAATTAGATTTTTATTGAGTTATTTTTTGTGTTTATCACCGCAAAATCGACAAGGAGAACGGATTGAGACGTCCTATTTTCGGATCTATAAACTCTGAGGGTAAACATTTTTGGACCCGTCCTCATTTATTTTTGTATATCATTTATTGTTGTTAATATTATTATTTTCTGTTATTATTACCATATTCATAATTTATTTCTAGCATTTTTAATGTGATTATTATTTGTTGACATGTTATGTCGTTTCAATTTGATTTCTTATTGATTAATTTTGTAACTGTTGTCGTCCATCTCCATTATTATTATTATTATTATTATTATTAGGACCACTCCCCTGCCACCATTATTATTATTATTATTATTATTATTGCGCAATTGTTATTATTATTATTGTAATTATTGTTATTGTAATTATTGTTATTATTATTATTATTATTGTTGTTGTTGTTGTTGTGTTAATGTTATTGTTATGATTATTATTGTGCCATATTATTATTATTATTATTATTATTATTATTATTATTATTATCAATATTATTATTTCATGTTTGTTTTACTCTGTTGATGTTATTATTATTATGCTATTGTCATCATGATTATGTTGTTTCCCTTTTCGCCATAGTTTTTATTTTTGGCATGACTTGTGTTAATTTATTTGCATGTAAATATTTGTACATTAAATTAACATGTCTTATATTTATTCTGCATTCATTTGATTAATCCGCTTGGAATTATTACTAATATTTTTAAAATATTACTTTCTGTCTGAGATTAAAATTTGAGTTGCATCATTTGAGCATTCTCGCGACCACGCGGAGGGGGTTGTAATGCGTAGGAGGCTATGTCATTTGGTGAGACCTTTCCTGTCCCTTCATGTGTTTATGTTTGCTTGTAAATAAATATTTTATTTATGCACGCGTGAGATAAAAAAATCACAAAAACATTTTTATAATTAAATTGGAATTTTTACTAATAAAATTGGGACCAATGTCCCTCATTTTCGCCAAGGAATGTAAAATGACACAATAAAATGTAGAGTTAATCTTCTCCAAAAGTGGGATCACTCATCCCGATTTTTCAAACCAGCAATCGAATAACTCTTTGATCCCTTTTCAAATAAGTGCAGAGGAACAAATGTTCCTAAAACAAATGAATCCCCCGATTTATGTATGTTTTTCTTATGTTTGAGTTTGGTTGTTTGTTTTAGATTTATGTTCACGCATTTTGGGCCCTTCTAATTAATTTTGGGGCAATATTAGATAGTCTTCATTTGGGATTGTATTCTGTCCCAATTTACTTTTTTAGCCTTCTTTCATTAGGGGTTGTATTCTGCCCCTATCTCTCATGTAATTGTGTGGTTGGTGTGTTTATTGCTTTCTTTATTGCTTTATTTACCGCTTTCTTTATCACTTTTGAATGATTGCAATGCGCTTTTAATTAAATGCATTAATCATCTGAGACAAGAGATAGAATTTTAGGAGCTTAAAAACTCATTTATAATCAACCAAAACATAAATAAGAGTGAAATTCCGAACACCAATCTCTGGTCTAGACCAATATAGGTTAGAGACCTTTCTCAATTTCTTGTGAATTAGGTGGCGACTCCAAAATACCTCAAAGGTGCCTAAAGGCATCGTGAGGCTAGATGATCCTTTCCAATGTTCTTTTGGGAAGGAAACATCTAAAATGTCTCATGGCACCCAAGATCAAAAGACGCTAACCAATCCCTCGAATCCTAAAAGTAAGTTCAACGAGGGCCTTTGCTAGGTTCGGCACGCGTCATAGTGGCGACTCCACTGGGGACACTTCGTGACTTTGCTCTGAAAGTGTTTTGGTTAAAATATATAATTTGGTTTTTAAAACTTAAAAATTTATCACTTTTCAAAATTTGCATTGCAGACATTAGGGCCTTAGAACTATGTTAGTTGGTCCCCCATCTTACCTCGGTGCATTCCCGAAGCACGACCCTACTTTCACTCATTGTGGGGAAGTGTTAGGGGTAATCACCGGCCCAAGCCTCGTACTATTAAAGGTATATCAAATGGAGACCCGATTGGTCACTATGCTCGTAATGAGCTAGACCCATTGGCAGGAACCATGCTTGGGTAGACCTAAAGTATCACCACCTTGACCAGAACTCATGTAATGGCAAATAGAAACTTCTATTAGGTGAAATGCGCTCCTTAATACGGTGCTTGTGATGTGGGCTATTGCATATTAAACAAAACTAAGCAAATTAAGTGGTCTTTTATCTAAGGCTTTCATGCCCCAATAGGTTAACCTTAATTTAATTGAAGTGTCCAAATACGTAATGGCCAAAACCCATATGCATGTGCTTTAAATTAAGAGTGTTATGCTGCCGGTTTTTCACCATGCACTATGCGCGTTCATAGGGTACCCTGTTGACCCATGGACTAAGCCTACCTAGGAAGAGACTATTTGACCTCGTGTGCGGGAGTTAAAAGGTTGGAAGGATCTACTTGCTCGTATGTGGTTACAAAATGCTGCACAACTCACGATCATGCATTATACATGTCATCCATGCATCATTCTAACAATCTGAGTCTTTCAGCCATCATAGATTCATCCAAGTGGACTAAAGATTTTGACGGTAGACTAGTGAGGATAGACTCGCCCTTCGGATTGCTAGAATTAGTGCCTGTTTGGTATTATTTTCGATCTATAAACTCTGAGGCCATTATAGACCATTACCTGGGAGGTTTTGGGGTCCCCGTTGTAACTCAAGGAGAAATCGTAGTTCAAATTGGTTAGCAGAGATATAATGTCTTTATCACAGCATCCACAGGCATTAGAAATGGCTAATCCTTCACGAACGATTAAAGAGACTCGTGCCTTAATGACCCAGGAAATGGATAAAAGGTTCGAGGAGCTTGAAAAGAGGTTGTTGGCCACAATTAACGGAAGGATGGATTCCATGGCGCTAGTTCTTCAAGCTGAACTTATGGCGACTACCCTTAACTAGGTTGAGCTAGCCACGATTAAAAAGGATTATGTAACAACGGCTATAATGTTTCCGTCCACCCCCGAGCCTAGGGGCAAGGCACCACTCGACTCACCAATCGCGCAAGTGGGAAGAGAAAAAGGACTAGAGCCTTTACAGTCGATGGGCCTCCTCAGTCCCTAACACACCGAAGGGAAATTAGACGATCTTGAAGAGATTATAAAGTCCAAGCTAAAAACTACTCGGGTACCTCTCAATAAGACTACTATTGGCCCCGGAAGTTTAGGAGTTGGTTAGTAGAATAATAGCAGTAGTACAATAGGGACAGGGAAAGTACCAATGGCTGAGATAGCTCAAAGGCACTATTTTGATCTGGGCAGACCTTTGTCATGGGTTTTCGAGAAGCTAATGAAGGGGGTGATATTGCAGCCATTGCTAGCTAGGCCTGCCGGAAACCAAGGACATCCCGATCACAAGGCAGATCAGTATTGTGCTTTCCACCAGCACACCAAGCATACCATAGATGATTGCAACACCTTGAGGCGTCGTGTTCAAGACATTTCGGATAGCAAGCAGATATCTGACCCAGAAGAGTAAAAGAAGGAGAGGAAGATAAGTTAAGTACTTGAGTGGGGAAGGAAGATGGTTCCCGAGGATGTTGATGAACCATTGGCCGAAACAGCTGTGTTGATGGAAACTGGAAGAAGATAGCTATTCAGATGTTCTTTTTATCCCAGAACTATTTGATGATGACATTTTTAATTCTAGTTTTTTTTTAAATGAAATGAATGATTTCACTTATCTGTGTGATATTTTCTTGTGATTTCACTATGCATAATCATGGCACATTTATATTTGACATTGATTCAACTAATGCCATTCCATTTAATCTCGAAACTTTGGAGAACCCAAAGAAAATCTTGATAGCATCTGTTATGACTCTTGAAGACAGATTAAAATTTGAGAGAATGAAAAAAAATGAAATAAAAAAGTCTTTGCCTGGACCTATGAAGACATACCTGGAGATAATTATGAAGTCGCCAAACACGCTATGCTAGTGTATCCCGATCATGAACCAGTCAAGCAGAAGCTTAGAAGATTCTAGCCAGGAGGGATAGGAAAGGTTAAAATGGGGAAGCCATAAGCAGAACCAGGGCTAAATTTTTTACCAAAGCACAATGCCCAACTATATGGATCAACGACATCCCAATGGTTAAGAAGAGAAGTGCGCGTATGTGTAAACTTATCAGGATTTAGATGAAACTTATTAGGAAACGAAAAAAATGTACATAAAAAAAAGAACAAAAAAAAGAGAGAAAAAAAATTGATCATCGACATAAGGCAAGGGACAGTTATCTGGGGGCAATCTTTGTTCAGATCCCGTTGATCTATACATACCTGTCTTTTACCGTTCTTCTTGGCCACTAAAAAGGACCTAAACACTGATTCACAAGCTATCCGGCCAGTTCATCAGTATAGAGGATGTGCAGTACGAGAGGTGAGCTGATAACATACGGCTGAGGTGCATAGATGAGAAGAAGGCCAAGAAGGTTATGGAGGGGACCCATGCTGTGGTCTGCAGTCGAAACCCTTACAAGAGTCACGCTTTACTCCTTGATGCATGAGGCAAAAGCACTGCTGCCTATTGAGGCATGTCAAATCTTTAAGCGCAGTCATGGAAGCAACGACTACAGTAGCTAAACACGTTAAATGGAAATAGGATGTGGGATTACTATTTCAATCATATCTATTAGAAAGTGCCTTGTTCAATCATTTAGAAAGAGGGTCAGGAAACACTCGCTGAAAGAGGGAGATTCGGTCTTCAGGCAAATAAGACCCGATTTTCTAGGCACGTGAAGTAAATTTGGTCCGATATGGGTAGACCCGTTTGCTCTTAAGAAAATTTTGTCCAAAGGGGCAGTGGTTCTAATGGACATCAACGAAGATGAGCTCGGATAACAGATCATTATCAACAGACCCAAGAAGGTCCATGGCTAAAGACTAAAAATCAAAAGAAGAGAATAAAAGCCTCGCGGGTTGAAAACCGAAAAAAGGCGGCCTTACTAAAATTGGGCACCTCGTAAGGGTGAAAACTGAAAAAAGGCACTCTGGGCAAAAATTAGAGACTTGAGAGAAAATGTCCAATCAAGAAAACTTGAGAGGGCTGATTGGAAATAGGAGTCTGATGCTTACAGGATCCACTCCAAGATTAGATGTAATTTTGCATTCTGAATCTATGTTAAATGGTGATCATGTATGGAGAAATCATACTGAAATGTACACAATTTTGCCGAAAAATATAAGAGAAAAGCAGTTTAACTCATCATTTCCTAGTCCTTTTATAAAAAGAGGGATACCGTTCATTGTTGAATGTGTGAAATCTAAATGGCTATACTCAACTTCTGCTCTCACCAACCAGATGCCTAAGCCGATGGGTCCCATTATCTACAGCGAGGCTAAGTACCCTTCTCTTATATGCACTTATGGAGGCAAGGGTGTAGTCTCTGTCCTGCAGTTCAACGATTTTTGTAAGCAGTTGTGTCTAAGGGCTATAGTACTCAGGGTTGAAAGCCGAGGATGAGATGCTGCCCTGGAAAGATAGAGGATGCCTCATAACAGCTTGAATCCCCCCGAACTATCAAACGCAACAGGCAATGATATCGAAAGTGTTCTCAGGAAATCCACATAAGAAAACAAAAAGGAGAGCTAGGGGCACAGGGAGTTGACCCTTGTTCGCCACCTCACCCAATCAAGCAACACCTTTGTCAGCGGGGGTGAGGGGATATAATCCTTGTTCAAGGGAAGATGTCTCAGCGATTAATTGCCAATTGCCATAGAAGGAGGATCTAATAATAGCTTCAGTTTTTCTTGTAGCAACGCCGAAAAAAAATAAAAAAAAGGACCGTTAGAGATGAAAACCGTAATTGGTGCTCTAAGAAAAAATTAGGCCAAAGGGCAGGGTGAAAACCTGGGAACACGCAGTCTATCCTACAAAAAATGAAAGGAATAAAAGCCCCTGGATTGGGTTGGGTCCATTCCGGGCTAAAAATAAGGCATAGCGTTATGTGAAAATCCGAAAATGACGCATTTTCTGCTAAGAAAAGCTAGTGTGAAAATCCACAAGGGACACACTACCTTAAAAGAATGACTACAGGTATCAGAAGAGAACCTCATGATCCCTAAGGCATGAAATTCAAAAGCAATTCTAGGGGGCACCTATCCTACTACAAATTACGACCAAACCGGTTGTCACCTCTGAATTCACTTAGAGGAATTCTTTTCCTGCATTACTGCATACATATGCATCTCACGTGCATGCTCACCATTTTTCCTGCATTTTTGGCTTTCTAAGTCTTGCAGAAAGAGAGAATCGATACAAACGCCGACAAAAGGCGAGTGACAACATCAGTCAAAATACCAATCCAATCCAACTAGCCGAAGACCTCTTAAGGGGCAACTAGCTGAAGACCTCTCAAGGGGCAATCAACTAGCCGGAGACCTCTCAGGGGGTAGCCAACTAGCCGAAGACCTCTCAGGGGGCAACTAGCCGAAGACCTCTCAGGGGCCAGCCAAGTAGTCGAAGACCTCTTAGGGGGCGGCCAACTAGCCGAAGAGCTCTCAGGGAGCAACTAGCCGAAAACCTCTCTGGGGGCAGCCAACTAGCCGAAGACCTCTCAAGGGGCGGCCAACTAGTGAAAGATCTCTCAGGGGGCAGCCAATTAACTGAAGACCTCTTAGGGGGCGATCAACCGAACACCTCTCAGGGGCAGTCGATCAACCAAAGACCTCTCAAGGGGCAACCATTTGAAGACCTCTCAAGGGGCGGTGAACTGAAGACCTCTCAAGGGGCGATCAACTTAACACCTCTCATGGGGCAGCCGATCAACCGAAGACCTCTCAGGGGGCGATCAACCGAAGACCTCTAAGGGGGCAGCCAATCAACCTAAGACCTCTCAGGGTGCAACCATTCGAAGACCTCTCAGGGGGCGATCAACCTAAGACCTCTCATGGGGCAATCAACCTTAGACCTCTCAGGGGGCAGCCAACGAGCCAAAGACCTCTCGGGGGGCAGCCAACTAGTCGAAGACCTCTCAGGGGGCAGCCAACTAATCGAAGACCTCTCAGGGGGTGATCAACCGAAGACCTCTCAGGGGGCAATCAACAAAAGACCTCTCAGGGGGCAACCGGCAAACCAAAGACCGCTCAAGGGGTACCACCTCAGAAAGTATAAAATGCAAACAATATCATCCAGTCTGGAAAAGCGACCACCTCAGGTACATGTCTCTTTCCTTTTTTTCTGAATTTTAGCTCACTCAGGCACCTAAGTTCTAGGTTCCCCAAAATTGGGGGTAATTGTAGACACCGGGTCCCGAGACGGTCATAGATCTTGATTACCCGATGATGAAAATGACACCGGCTCACAGGCAAAGGTGTCTAAAATGATATTTTCCTTGTCGAGACCCTTATTTTTTAAATAAAAATAGATAAATAAATATATATAATAAAAATTATATAAAAAATTATTTTGTATATATCAAAATTTTTATTAAAAAATATTTATATTTAAAAAGGGAATTAAAAGTAATTAATTAAAGATTTGATTAAAATAATAATATTTAATTAATTGAAAAAAGGGGATTTAAGAAAAAAAGTGTTTTTTGGCATTTAGTGGCCGTGTGTGGAGAGCCTCCACACACGGCCATATGTGAATTTCCACATGAGGGGCCATGTCCACATGCGGCCCCCATGCCGCTTCCACACGCGGCCACTCATTTGCCGCGTGCTCTTTCTCGCCTGCAAAATTAATTTTGAAACTCTGAAAAAATCTATTTTTTTCATATTTTTTGTTATTTTGAAAGAATAAAATTAGGAAAGTCGATTAGGTTTTTTCCATTTTGGAAATACAGTGAAATTAAATGAGATTTGGCTCTCATTTTTCTTGAGGCTGCATCTTTTCAAAGAAAGAAAGACATAAGGTTTTCTCTCCAGCAAAAATAGAGAGACGAGAGGTTTTCATGGGAAAAAATATTAGGAATTTCAAGATTCATCTTTTTCTTCTTTATTGCTAAAACGATTTATTCCTGGTTTGGTTTAAGTCAAGAAAATTAATTTCTTTGGCTTGATCCTTCCACCAAAAAATTATTTTCTTAAAATCTTAAAAAAATATTAGATTTTTGTTGAGTTATTTTTTGTATTTATCACCGCAAAATCGATAAGGAGAACAATTGAGATGTCCTATTTTCCGATCTATAAACTCTGAGGGTAAAAATTTTTGGACCCGTCCTCATTTATTTTTGTATATCATTTATTGTTGTTAATATTATTATTTTCTGTTATTATTATCATATTCATAATTTATTTCTATCATTTTTAATGTGAATATGTGTTGACATGTTATGTGGTTTCAATTTGATTTATTGTTGTTTTAATTTTGTCACTGTTGTCGTCCACCTCCATTATTATTATTATTATTATTATTATTATTATTATTATTATTATTATTATTATTGTTGTTGTTGTTGTTGTTGTTGTTGTTGTTGTTGTTGTTGTTGTTGTGTTAATATTATTGTTATGATTATTATTGTGTCTATTATTATTGTGTCATATTATATTATTGTTATTATCAATATTATTATTTCATGTTTCTTTTACTCTGTTGATTTTATTATTATTATGTTATTGTCATCATGATTATATTATTTCCCTTTTCGCCATAGTTTTTATTTTTGGCATGACTTGTGTTAATTTATTTGCATGTAAATATTTGTACATTAAATTAACATGTCTTATATTTATTCCGTATTCATTTGATTTATTCCATCCCAATTTACTTTTTTAGCCTTCTTTCATTAGGGGTTGTATTCCGCCCCTATCTCTCATGTAATTGGGTGCTTGGCGTGTTTATTGCTTTCTTTACCGCTTTCCTATATTGCTTTTGAATGATTGCAATGCGCTTTTAATTAAATGCATTAATCGTGTGAGATAAGAGATATAATTTTAGGAGATTAAAAACTCATTTATAATCAACAGAAACATAAATAACAGTGAAGTTCCGAACACCAATCTTTGGTCAAGACCAATACAGGTTAGAGACCTTTCCCGATTTCTTATGAATTGTGTGGCGACTCCAAAATACCTCAAAGGTGCCTAAAGGCGTTGTGAGGCTAGATGATCCTTTCCAATGTTCTATTGGGAAGGAAGCATCCAAAATGTCTCATGGCACCGAAGATCAAAAGACGCGAACCAATCCCTTGAATCCTGAAAGCGGGTTCAACGAGGGCCTTTGCTAGGTTCAGCGCGCGTCACACTAACACAGTTTGCTTTTGTTCTATAGGTAAAAATTGTAAAATTATGTGTTGTTTTATGTGTTTTGTGAAAATAGGAGAAAGTGGAGAAAATAATAGGATAAGGAGCAAAATTTGGAATAAGGAGATGATTCTGTCACTAGAGCAACAAGTATCACGAGCGCAACAGAATGAGTGAAGCTGAAGCCAGTTCGACTCGTGCTTATCTTGACGAGTGGAACATAGAGGTCACGAGTCGTGCGCTTTTTTTCGACTCGTATCCATTTGCATCCAACTCATGTTAGCCTTCACGAGTCGTGCAAAATGGGTCTTTATCATGAGTCGTACTGATCTTCACGACTCGTGCGTGTATGCAGCAGGGCATACCGAGTCGTGAAATATGTCCGAGTCAAATCCATTGTACGTATTTTTCTAATTTGCTTTATTTTCTTTTCATTTTTCTACTAATTTGATTTTTTTTAGTGTGTGTCTCAATTTAATTTAATTTAAGTTAAGAAGAAAAAAAAGAGGAAAAACACAAAACCAAAAAAATAACAAGAGAAATACGAACTTTTTCAAACCCTAATTTAGTGAAACGTCGTGACCTTTTATTTCCATTGTGTCAATTCGATTTTTCCCTTTTATATTCTATTATTCCCACTTCAATTCTCTTTATTTATTTCTAATGTTTTTCTTATTCTCTCCGAGTTGTGTTTTTCCTTCCCCTCTCCTTAGTATCACGAGTTGTGCTCTTCTCTTCTCTTTCATTTTTCTTCTTCTTCCATTTAAGTTTTACATATCGGTTCCTTTATACTTTTTCCTTTAACACAATGGTGAGAACGAAAAACCCCTCATCTTCATGAGTCGATCACGGACGACAGGAGGAAGAACAAGGTGATCTGTCGGTAACATTTGGTGCCAGCTTTCCCATTTTCTCTATTGATGAAGGTAACCATTTTCTTGCTCTTAAGGAGAGAGCCATCCTACAATGTAAGTTCTTTCCTGTTTCCCTTCTTGAGCAAGTAGTTATCTTAGATTCTGTTAATGAGATGCTATCACAGTGTGGATTGTTAAGATTTATAAACATGCACGAGCATTGTTGTCCTGATTTGGTATTAGAGTTTTATACTAATTTAAAGGCTAATGAGGAAAACACTAGACTTTTGGACTTTAGATTGGATGGGAAGGATCATTCACTGACTTATTTCATTATGCATAGAATTTTTGGTTTTAAGCAATCTGGCTTGTGTGATCCTCCTGTAACTTTTCGTCCCAATGAATTTTGGTCTTTTCTCACTGGTTTGACAACACCCTTTAGATCTTGGGAAGCTAAGTTAATGTTTATTAAGGATTTGAAGTATTAGATTTTGTATAAGATTATTGCTTTATTGGTTTTTAATAAATCTGAGTTTAATAGAGTATCTTCTCATGAGTTATTCTTGATGTGGTGTGTGCATAATAGAAAATTTGTTTGTTGGTCATATTGGATTTTTAATCAGTTACTGGAAAGTGTTGGCCGTCATGATACACCTCTCACAAATGGGCATATTATATCTGTTATTATAAGGAATTTCGATATTGATCTTCACTCCTATACTAGAGTCAGTCCTTGTATATATTTTACTAAACATTTGTTTGTGCGTGGAGAGGTTGTGAGTAATACATTTCAGGCCATTCCATACCATGCAAGATATTGTTGGAGGGATATTGCAGGATCTTCTGCTCAACAAGAGGAAGCTAGTGATGATGAGAGCAGTAGGGATGAAGATATGCAAGAGAAGCAGGAAGCTGGTGATGAGGATATGGCTGATGTTCCTGCTATGGCTGCCGTGCCTAGTGTTGGATCTTCCTCCCATAACTTGCCAGCCATGTTAGAACAAATTTTGAGGAATCAGTCCACCATGCAAGATCAAATATCTTCTTTGGCTAGACGTCAATGTAGCCTTGAATATAAGGTAGATACTTTCATTGCCCAAGCTGGTTATGTAGTCTCCTCTCCTCCACCTACCCCATAATGATCAGGGAAGTTTTTCTTATCTTTGTTTTATCTTTTTCTTTCTTTTTCTTTTCATTTTATATCTTCACATTGAGGACAATGTTGGTTCTAAGTGTGGGGGAATTAGTATGCTTATGTTTGCATGTTTGTTTGTGTTTTATGAGTTTTTATGTGTATGTTTTATATATTATTTGCATGTGTGTTTGTGTGTATTAGTTTTTCAATTAGGCTTTTTAGTGAGTTTTATTATAAAGCATTATTCTTTTGTATATAATATAGGTTGTAAGTGAGTTATTTACCTTTTATGCTCATTTTATTAGTCTTTTAAAGCTTTTAGTATGTCTTTTATATTTTTTAAGTTATCTCCTTTTATTTCTTTCAACATCTTAGATTATTTAGTCTCTTTACTAACTATGCTTTGAAGTTAGGATTTGCTCATTTAGTTTAAGATTTTAGGGTTTTAGTTGCCTCATGGAAACTATAGCGATAATACTTACCCTTAGATCCTTTCAATAATGGATGAGGACTTAAAAAGAAAAAAAATAAAGTGGGATGGAGCATAAAATGCACCCACAGGATTCATAAAGCTAAAAGCAAGAAAATAAAGCAAGATGTATATCCAAAATTGAAATAAAGTATGGGATGGAGCGTAAAATGCACCCAATACTACATTCTCTTGCTATTTTAAATTCATGGGATAAAGTTTAAAAGTATACCCATGTTTAAAAAAAAAAGTCTAAAAATTCCATGAGATTGGATTAAGGGTATGTGTGCTTACAAATTGTCCAAAAAAGGCAACTAGAAACCTTAGACTTTTAAAGTTTATGATCGATATTCTCTCTTTTAAGCATGTTTAGTTTTGAGACTCTATACTCTTGATGTTGGAATTAGTAAACTTAGGTGACTTGTTAAATTTAGAATACATGCTCTAAGAATTAATTCACTGGTATTTTGAGTTTTTAAGGTCTTTGATTTCTTTTCAATCCTATCACATATGCATAATGAACAATATTGTATAATAAAGTTTACTTAGTGTATTTTGGCATTAAATTTGCTTATTCTTTCCACTTGCTTGAGGGTAAGCAAGGTTTAACTGTGGGGGAATTTGATGGCTGCTTAATTGATATATTATTTAGTGCATATTCTCTATAATTTTAAGAAGTTAAGTATGTAACTATATTTATCTTTCATGTGTTTTTGTCTAGTTTATGTGTTTATATGCCTTGTAGGGTGATTTGGGTGAAGAAGGAAGAAGAGAAGCACGAATCGTGAAGAAGTGCACGACTCGTGAAGAGGAAGAAGAGATGCTAGACTCGTGCAAAGGAGCACGACTCGTGAAGAAATGAAACAGAGGTTCGCGAGTCATGAAGACATGCATGACTCGTGAAGATGTGCAGTATTGAAGACGAAAATGCATAACTAGTGAAGAAGAGCACGAGTTGTGAAGTGGTGCACGAGTAGAGCAGAGTGAAGAGTGAAGCACAACACAAGTCATGAAGCAAAGCACGACTAGAACAAGAAGTGCATGACTCGAACAAGAATCCCGAGTCGTGCACTAGAAGAACAAACCCAGAGAAGAGGAGAGCAAGCAAGGGAAAGCCGCATTCTCTCGCGAGCGTGACAGAAAGAGCTATTGGATAGTTACTTTCAAAAAGTCACTTGAAGGGGCATACTTTTCCACTAATCTTTGCAAGCTTTTGAAGAAAGGGACACAACCTTTAGAACAATATAAATATGTAATTCAACTGTAATTTAAAAAAGGATTTTTTGAGGATGATTAGAATATGGAATTTTAACTAAGTATTTTCTGATAGTTTAGAAGTTTTTGTAGTTAAAGTTTAAAGTTAGATTTTATGTCTTGAAGAAGACCAAGTAGAAGAAGATTTCTTACAAGGGTTTGAGAAAAGGGTCGAGAGATTTCTTTCTACTTACTCTTATCTATTACTTTCTTCTCTGTAATTAAATGAATGTTATTTAGTGAAATATGAATCATATTAATATTACTTCTATTTCCATCCATGTTAGTAGTCTTTGAATGCAGAATTTTCTATTAGTATTATTGTATGATCATTATAAGTTAAGGTAGAATTGAGAGGTTCATTTTAACTTACATCTAATAGGAATTCATTATTAAAACATAACTAGAGGGATCAGTATGTTGAGATAATTGCTATAAGTTTGTGAATAATCTTAGAATATGTAATAGGAATTCATTATTAAAATATAACTAGAGGGCTCAGAATGTTATTTAATGAAACTTGAATCATATTAATGCTACTTCTATTTCCATCCATGTTAGTAGTCTTTGAATGCAGAATTTTCTATTAGTATTATTGTATGATCATTATAAGTTAAAGTAGAATTGAGAGGTTCATTTTTAACTTACATTTAATAGGAATTCATTATTAAAACATAACTAGAGGGATCAGTATGTTTAGATAATTGCTATAGGTTGGTGAATAATCTTAGAATACGTAATTGGAATTAACTAGTTCATTGATGAGAGTTAAAGATTAGCATTTCAATTGTATATTTTATGCATTCTAGTTCATGGTCGAGAGAGTGGATTAGAACAATATTCCAATTTGGTTTGCTTATGAGATTACATTTATATTAAAATGATGGAATCAAGTTTCATAATCATTAGTTCTTCATTATCTATATTGTCTTCTTTGATTATCATTAACTAGGTTTAATTAAGTTGCATAACAAGAGTAGTTTAGAGTTAACTTACAAATTAATGAACATTGTAAACAAGATTAAAATTGAGTAGTAATAGTGTGTAATATTAATCTACATTTCTCGTGGGATCGACATCTTTTGTACTATGATCGATACACCGTATGTTTTCGGAATTAGCATGTAGAAACATGCCTAACATTAGGGCATGTAATTGATATTAATTATCACATGCTTGTTATTATATATATATATATATATATATATATATATATATATATATGCGCATATTGTTATTGCTTCCCCACTAAGCGTTATCACTTAGCAATGGTTTTCAATCCGTGTAGGTTCTGAAGCGAAGTGACTTAAAGGACGGTCCTGTATCTTGGTTGGTCAACACATTAGGATTCATTCCTTAGTGTAGGTTTTGTTATTTTGTATTACGTATATGTAGTTAACAACTTTTGGGCATGTGAGAATTATAGCATAACTTTGGTATATATGATGTAATCTAACATGAAAGTATGAGTTTATGTATACATAGTGAATATCTTCTGCTGCATGCGAATGAAATTAATTTGTATATGATTATGTAAGTCTATGAAATAGTATGAGATGTGCTTATGATTTGAGTCGTGACAACCATTCTCGACTGCCGCAGCGAAGCTGTGCGAGTGGATGGGAATGGGGTGTTACAATATGTGCCTATAATTGTTATAGAAATGGTCATTTTGATTTGGGGACTCAAAGGTTTCCAAAAGTGTACATAGGTTTAGTTAGATCCTATAGGAGTGCATTTGGAGCAAGAGGTGTTCCATTGGCCATAACTCCTTAATTTTAAGACAAAAAATAATGAGAATTGTGCCATGTAGACTTAACATCTAGATAAATAATTGGTTATAAGGGCATGATAGCAGGAAACAATGTTAGGATGCGTTTTGGAAGTCACAAGTGTGATTATGGCAAAGTGCATGAACAAGAGGTATGTGGACACAAAGTTCAGGCTTTGTCGCTAGCGCGGCAGGGGTCATGGGCACAACAGAGTGCTCTGATAAGCAAAGATGTTAGGCTGTGTTATGATACGGGCATGGGCATTGGTGCAAGCGCAATAGAAGCGATCGATTCGTTTTGTCACATGGGCGACTTGTGTCTCGAGCGTGACAGAAGGGAATGTTTGAGTTTGTCGCGAGCACGACATTCCAATGTGTTTTGAAGACTTTATAGTTGACCTGGTTTGGTTAAACTATTGTGTTTGATTAATGAATGATTATGCATATGAAAATTATTAATGTGTTATACCATGTGAGTACATGTGCGATGATGTGTGAATTGTGAAATATGCCGTATGTGTAAGTAAGTTATTAAGTGATATGATATTGCCTATTGAGATTATATTATGTTATACTCCATGATAACATGAACATTAACCGGTTTAATAATTTAGCCTGCAAGTCGAGTAGTGGATAGATAGGCATGCCTATAGGGTATAATTGTTGTAGCCAAATCGTCTGATTGCTTTGGAATCCCCAATGCATATTAACTCCTTCTTCGGTTCCTTTTATGTTATATCTTATTGATTATTTCTGTACCTACAGTTACTGATGTGAAAGTGTGTATCTCAGGATACAAAAGTGATTGTCATACTCTCGAGTACTGATGCGATTCCCTTTATCCGTGTTTATGAATTGTAGGCAAGGCAAATAATGAATGAATAAATAATAATGGACAATGTGAATTATATGCGATAAGAAAGTGTGAATGTGATGCGTTATAAGATTATTTTGCAATGTTGTTAAAACTTAACATGATTTACTAATGATGCAATCTTTATATCAATATCTGCTTAATGTTATGTTTATCAAGTATGTATATGATGAGGCATGATTATTAAGTATATATTTCTTATTGCTCAAAGCATGTTAGATTGTGGATATTGTAACACCCCAAAACCCCCTTGGAAGTTTGAGCCTGTCTGTGTCTGTATGTGTGCGTATTTGTGTACACTTTTGGTATGCTTGTGTGTTATGTTATTTTAATTATGTGTTTGTGTAATTTAGTAATAGAAGAGGAGTTATGCTAGCATGTGTGCATAAGATAGAGAAGTAGGGTATGAGTAAAGGAAAAAGAATTATGTGTAGGTAAGAGTATGGGAGTGAGGTGAGCTTAGGTTGACCTACCTATGGGAGAGTGACATGTGGCTTTAGGGATAAGAATGAAATAATGAGAACAGAGAGAGAGAGAGGACAACTGTAAATCACTTGGGTTTTCTTCCTCCTTTCCCGTTGCTTTCCTCTTCCTCCTCACGCCATTCATCTCCTTCTTTCTCTTCTTCTTCTTTCCTTTTTCCTCTTCACTCGTTTATGCTCTTTCTTCTTTCCTTGGGTGGTTTGAGTTGCTTCTAAGAGGTAAGTTAGGATTGCATGTGGCTGATTTCTCTTTTCCCTTGTTTTGCTTTTAAATTGGATGAGTTAGGGTTAAAGATTAAGTAATTTTCTGGGTTTATTGTGCAAGGAATTGGTGTTAAGAAGAAGAAGAAAGGAAAAGAGAAGGTAGAAGAGTAAAGAGCAGCTTGGTTGAGCTTGATTTCCAGGTTTGGGAGCTTTGGTTGCTTATATGTGTTTGTGTGTAATTTTGTTTAATTGATGTGTGATTATATGCATATGGAATTTGTGTGTTATTACGTGTTAGTGGATAGATTATATGGATGACATATAGTTGGATTTTGTTGGAATTGTTGGTTGATTGTCATGAGATTTTAGCTAGGGCCTGAACACTAATTTAAGGGAAGTTCTGCCTAAATGTTACTCGACCTCTGCGTATTGTTTTGATCATATAGGGAGTTTTACAACTCCAAAATGAGTTTTTGTTGCGCCATTTGAACCATGACTTCTGTATCCCTAAAAGTCTAAGATAGACCATGATTTAATTCTGAGTGTAAGTGGCTTTAAAATAGCAAAAACCGACGTGTTTCTGCTTAGACGGGTTCATTTGAACAGTCTGTAATGTTTAGTCTATATCTATTAATATAGGAATTCAATGGACCTCAAACCTGTCCCATTTGAAAGCTAAGAGGTAGGGGAACAAAGGTTAAGAAGGGCACTTTGTCTAAAAATGAGGTTTAGACGTCGGTATAGGCTATACAAAATTGTGGTGTGAACCAGTCCCAAAATTTTGATTCTGTTTTGCAACATTTTGGTATGTCACGGTGGCAACCAAAATGGTTACCACCGTGACCTATGAAAATGCAGGGCAGAATACTCATTTTTGGACCTCACGGTGACAACCAATTGGTTACCACCGTGACCCCCTAATATGCATATTTTGAGTGTTTTTCTTCCCGAAACGTACCCGAACTTCATGGTAAGTTCCTATAGCATGTCCAACTCATTTCTAACCTTACGAAATTAGTATGTGGGTGGTTGTCAATCCAAATTATAAGTGATTAAAACTTTAGCATAAGAGTTTAATAATGAAATTAAATGTATATAGGGGATATGAGTAATGAATGCGTGATTAAAGTAATTACCTAATAATATTACGATGCATGCATTGGTAATAAATGTTATTAGAATGTGTTAATATGCAAGATATTTAAGATACTATAACGGTTCATGTGGACATTTGAGTGCCTATATAATATGATAATCATAAAGGTGATTTAATGCTTTTTGTTTATGAATTTCTCTTTTAAACAGAGACCTATAATGTGGCAAACCGGGTAAGTAAGTGTTTATGTAAATGTATAAATAGTTTGTATGAATGATATGATTAAGTGTGAAGAATAGCATTCTGTTTTGAGGTTTTTGGTATGTCACGGTGGCAATGAATGTGGTTACCACCGTGACCTACCCCAGATTGGCATTCTGTTTTGAGGGTTTGGTATGTCACGGTGGCAATGAATGTGGTTACCACCGTGACCTACCGCATATTTGCATTCTGTTTTGGGTTCATGGTATGTCACGGTGACAACCTAATGGGTTACCACCATGAGGTACCCCAAGAGTGCTTTCTGCCGAAAGTTTTGGTATGTCACGGTGACAACCAACCTGGTTGTGACCGTGACCTACCCTGTTTTTGTAAAAAGTGTTTAGTTGTTAAAAAACAAAGTTTGAGTGTTATGTTAATGATTGGCATGATAATATTTCCATATTTGATTCTGATAAATCTTAGAACATTGAACAGTGCTAAAGTATGTCGATGGAATTATATCGTATGCTTTGTAAAATGAATAGTATGATGCATAGCTGATATTATGAATTTCTTTATATGTCTACTATACTCTGGAGTAAGTATGATGATATTTATATATTGTCTGATGTGACACATGTTTTGAATGATGCATGACCTGCGAGAGTCAGTCTAGTGGATAGTTAGGCATGCCTAATAGAGTCTATGTATGTGTAGCTGCAGCGCCCCTTTGAACGATTTGGACCCTGATCAGGTCCCCGAATGGTTCCTCGTGAACCCCTATTATGTGTATGTGTATGTGTATGGATCTTGCTTAAGATCCTGTTCAATGAAATGTTGCTTTCCGACTTGTACCTGTAAGGTACATTATATTATGTGTTCGATTCGTACCCGTAAGGTACCATTCAGTACTCGTTATCCACTATTGTGAGTCAGCAGGTGTATGATTTGTTATGTTATATTTATAACCATGCGATTCTGATCAGTTATGATTCTAGTTATGTGAATTAATAAGTGCAGACTTATTGGCTCTCTGGAATACTGTGATTGGAATGCAATATTGTATAGTTGCTTATGTTAAAGACTAATGTTGTGCAGCGGAAGTGTGATGGTATTATGATTATGTATCTATGCATGATGTACTTCAAAAAGCCTGACTTTCCAATGTGCTTGGTAAATGTATGCATTTGAGGACCTGTATTTGTATGACGATACAAGTATTAGCATATAAATATAATGTTACCGACATGTAATGTATAGGTAAGTGCATGCATATGAAGTTACATGTAGTTATGCATGAACGTACTCACATCTTGTATGGTGATGTTTGATTTGGTTAGTGTCACACTCATAAGTACATGAATATGATTAGAAACATTTGAATGCATAATTATTATATGTAATTATCTATATTTCTCGGTAAGAACTAGGTCTGTATGATGTTTTGTGTGTTATGCCTTGACGACCATTGTGAATGGCCGTCCATACTTTTATGTTTGTTCTCCCCACTAAGCGTTATCGCTTAGCACGGGTTCTTTTTCCCGTGCAGGTGGCAGGTCTGGTTCAGTTCGAGTCGCACATCTGCAGAGTTGGCCACATAGGAGCTAGGAGTTTTGGTTTTTGTCCAGCTTCTTTATTTTGGATTTTGTAATTCTGTAAAATATGTATATGTAATAATATGTAAAGAGACTGAAGTAACATTTTGGGCGATGTAAATATTTGTTATTAACAATTTCCTCTATTTTATCGTCTGTCTGTAACTTCTGCTGCATGGTGATAAACTTACATATCTGTATGTTTCTGCTTAATGTACATGCGTGGGTGAAGTATGTATGATCAGTCTGTGCCTGCAAGTTAAGTCAAGTTTTTAATTAACCTGTATTTCGTATGTATGTTATGTATGAAAGTATGCTTCCGTATTGTGCATGTGAATATCTGTGTGAATGAGCGTCGGGTAACGCGTCCGTCGGCGTCATTCCAACGGGGACGGCGATGGGGGTGTTACAGATATACTATATTGTATGTTGTTTCCCCACCAAGCGTTATTGCTTAGCACGGGTTTTTAATCCGTGTAGGTTCCAAAGTGAATCAAACTTGAAGGACGGTCCAGCATCACTTTTGGTCAACACTAGGATTTGCTACTAGTGTAGGTTTTTGATATTTTATATTTTGTCAAATGTAATTAATATTTTTGACATGTAAGGATTTATAATGTAACAACTGAACTTGTTATGTAATATAAGTTGGAAGCATGTATAAGTATGCATTTTGGTATATGATTCCGCTGCGTGTTTGAAAGTAATTTATTAGTTCAGGATTTTGCATGTGATTATGCTATGTGATGTGTCAGTGTATATTGTGAGTGAAGACCGTTCTCAACTGCTTTAGTGAAGCTAAACAAGTGGTCAGGAATGGGTGTTATAGGTTGTGGTATCAGAGCATAGGTTTAGTCATTTCTGGTCATAGTGTAGAATAGGATGCGTATAGTTGTGTTGACCTGATGTGGACATCCTTGTGTATGTATCAGATTGATGGATCCTTCTCATGATGCGAGAGAAGAGACCGCAGAAAGCATTCATATGAGAGAATCGGAAGTGTCCGTATCTAGACCATCTATACCTGTCGGTGTGAGATGAGATGTTCCAATGGTTTCAATGGAAGCTTGGTTTAAGATGTCTCAAGACATGGCAAGAGTGCTAGATCGTATGACAACACCAAAAGCTCCGTTAGAATCGTTGAGGAAGCATGGTGTAGAGGAATTGTAAGGTACTAGTCTGGATTAGTCTTATAAGGCAGAATATTTCATTAAGAAGGTTCAGAGGGTGCTAGATGAGATTAGATACCCTCTTTAACAGAAGGTGGAATGTGTGGTATCCCTACTTCAAGGATCTGCCTACGACTGGTGGAAGTTAGTCTTAAGGCATCCAATGCTTCCGAACTCGATCTCTTGGGAATTCTTTATACAAGAATTCCATAATAAGTACATCACCAAGGCGTATCGGGAAGCTAATTGGAAGCAGTTGTTGAATTTGAGGCAAAGAGCATTGTCAGTAGCTGAGTATGAGAAAGAATTCTATAGGCTTAGCAAGTATGCACCTGAAGGCGTGCTTACAGAAGAATTCCGATGCCGGCAATTTGAGGAAGGTCTGAATGAGCTAATTTAAGGCATTACTAATCTCTATGACTACTTCTCAGACTGTGAGCTACTATCAGATAGTTCAGGCAGCCGTGAGAGTTGAAAAGTCACAAAAGATTTAGAGAGAAAGAATGCAAAGAAGGAATTCTAACATAGGTGGGCACATTTGGGGAAGAGATCGAGAGATTTACAAGTGGCACCTCCAACTGAGTCAGCTAGCAATCCAGCTACTAGAGGTAGAAGGCAAGGATCTTCTCATGCATCTGGTACTTGTAGGGGTGTGTCTAGTAACAGAAATGATGTGCCTGAGTGTCACCATTGTAACACCCCATTCCCATCCACTCTCATAGCTTCGCTACTGTAGTTGGAAATGCTTTCCATGACACACCACACATGTGTAACACATACTAAAATACCATCATACAACATTCTAAGCCAATTAATTTCGTTCACATGCAGCGGAAGACATTCATTCACATACATAACCCCACATAATCCGATTAAAATTACATCCCATGCTGAGTTATATAATAAATATTACATGGCCAAACATTCCCGAATTACATATCTTTGCTACACAAAATCCATAACCTACAGTAGGAATCGGAAACCTAATGTGCTCATCAACCAAAATGCGGGGACGTCCTCTGGATCACTTCACTGATGAACCTGCATGGATTGAGAACCCGTGCTAAGCGATAACGCTTAGTGGAGAAACAATAACGATACTCATAACACTAATGCATACCCACATATACATATACAGATCATTGAAGAAGTATAGCATACATGGCATCATTCATAATTCATATTCAACATGCTTGCATCAACATAGTCGAGTACGTTATTGGCAATCATAAAACAAATCAGGTTATAGCAGTTGTCATATACATAATCATGTTAGGCATAACGCATCACATTAACAATACCATATCTCATAGCATCGATATATATATATATATATATATATATATATATATATATATATATATATATATATATATATATATATATATATATATATATATACACACACACACACAATGTAACTTATTTAGTTATTAAGCCTTGCCTACATTTAAGTGGGTACAAACACAATTGTATCCATAGATACGCATTTATCGCATTGGTACCCGAAAGTACAGAAATAATCATTAAGATAACATAATTCGCATTGAGGAATCCAAGTTGGATTCAAGTCACATTCGGACGCATTTGGCTGCAACACTTAGACCCTATATGCATGCCTATCTATCCACTACTTGACTTGCAGGCTAAATTATTAGCCCGGTTATTCTCATTGTTATAGCAAGTATAACATTATTGTAACATTAAGTTATACATCATCACAGGTTTCATATACACTATAGGTCGCATCACAATTTACATCATCAAGGCATATGCATAAGATCATACGTATATGTTTGTATACTTACCAACAAGAATAAGTCTCATATAAATATGTATTTCTATTCATATGCCAATAATAAAATTGAAATCATATACATGCTTAATTATCATTCATATATATATATTGACTTAATAAGAATTTGACACAAAGAATTCATGTCCAGCCTTCGGAAGTGTTGCACTCGCGATAGACTCGACTACAAGCTTCTGTCGTGGTAACATAATGGAGCTCTCACCTCTGTCGCACTTGCGACAAAAGTCTTCCTTGCCAAGGAGAGCGCTCTATTGCGCTTGCAACCCTTGTCGCACTCGCGACAGCACAGGAATTTCTTATTCTTTGCTCTCCAACCTTCACTTCCTAATTCTCATTTTGCACCCCTCACACATACAACTCCCATAGCCTATTCCCAACTAATTAAATACCAACATGATCAATTACTCATCTATTTAATTACATGTTATCAACATAATGACACTAATTTTATCAATTATCCTCACCACCTCTAAGAGTTATGGCTAATGGAACTACACATGCTCCATATGCCCTCCTAACCCAAAATTCTAACTTATGTGCACTAATTTGAAGACCATACTGTCCCCAAATCAACATGGTTGACTTCACACTTTTATAGTTACTTCACTAAAGATTAGAACTCTTATATCCAAATTAAAGTTAGACCTAGACTTTGCAAGTTACAGTTCATACAGTTTCACGTGTTAATTACCATACTACACCTGTTCCCATTAGCACATTTGGACACCTTTAGTCTACCAATTTTAGACACTTCCTACATACACATATTACTACCCAATACTCACACTTCACACGAAAATTGCATTACAATAATCATAGAAATATGCGTTATAGGCACAACTCAATCTTAAACATTCAATCATGTCATCAAGGCAAATCAACTCATCATCATTCAATCATTTCGTCATCACATACTAATTCAATTTTACTCATTCCGATCAAACAACCTTAAACTCATGCTTAATGAAAGTATACATAAATACATGTTTCTCAAACCTCAAAATCCTTTGCTCCTCAATATTCACTTGGTGCTTGTCTCACCCACTTTGGCCTTTCCTTTATCTTTCCTCGGTTCTACCACTACAACCAAGACCAAATTTCCAGAAATGGGCTGCAAGGAAATCAAAACCACATCCACTTAAAATACGGAATAAGAAGGGGTAGAAAAAGAAGGAATCAAGCTGGAAAATCGAACCACTTACATTCTAAGAGGATGAAACACACGCATGCGACCGAATAGGTATAAAGTGAGCCGACTTTGAAAATCGATTAACTATTACCCACACAGAATCGTGCTGTTTTAATGACATCAGTAAACCCGAAATGAAGTCCATAGTTATGTTGTCCCATTTCCCTTATGGAATTGGAATGGGGTCCAATAATCCATGTAGAACCTGATGCTCCGCCTTCACTTGCTGGCAAGTCAAACACTTAGAAACATAGTCTACAACATCCCTCTTCATACCAGGCCACCAATAGAACTGCTTTAAATCTTGGTACATCTTATTACCTCCTAGATGCATAGTAAAAACCGTATTATGCGCTTCATGCAACAACCTCTTCCTTAACTCTCTATCATTGGCAACGCATAATCACCCCCGATAACACAACATGCCCTCTTCACTTACTAAGTAATTGGTCTTATCCCATTTCTAACTGACTGCACAATCTGCTGTAACTTAGAGTCACTTTTCTGCGCAGTTACCAAATCTTCCTTTAACACTGGCCTCACTTTCAACTGTTCCATTAAAGCACCATTAGAATTGAATCTCCACTTAATCTTTTGCAATAGCAAGGTTGAAACGGACTTCCTACTCAAAGCATCCGCTACCACATTGGCCTTACCCGGATGGTAGTCCACAATGTAATCATAATCCTTGAACAATTCCAACCACCTTCTTTGTCTCAAATTCAACTCCTTTTGAGTGACCAAATACTTGAGACTCTTATGGTCATCGAAGATCTTACACTTCTTACCATACAAGTAATGCTGCCAAATCTTCAAGGCAAACACTACTGCAGCTAATTCCAAATCATGAGTAGGATAATTCTGCTCGAATGGTTTCAACTGCCTAGAAGCATAAGCCACTACCCTACCATCCTGTATCAACACACATCCCAATCCAATTCTAGATGCATCACTATACAATGCATACTCCTTGCCCGAAATTGGTTGAATCAGAATTGGTGCCTCAACTAAGATTATCTTCAACTAATCGAAACTGGTTTGGCACTTATCGGACCACTTAAACTTAACTTCCTTACGTAACAACTTAGTAAGCGAAGAAGCAATCACCGAGAATCCTTTTACAAAGCGATGATAATACCCCGCTAATCCCAAAAAGCTTCGCACTTCAAGCACATTCTTGGGTGGTTTCCAATTCACCACTGCTTCAATCTTAGCCGGATCCACCGTAACATCCTCAGAAGAAACAATGTGGCCCAGAAAAGACACTTCCTTCAGCAAAAATTCACACTTAGCTTCGCAAACAACTGATGCTCTCTTAAAGTCTGAAGCACAGTTCTAAAATGTTGCTCATACTCCTTCTCATTCTTCGAATTACTAAAATATCATCTATAAATACAACCATAAACTAATCCAAGAATGGTCTAAACACCCTATTCATCAAATCCTTAAATGCAGCAGGCGCATTTGTCAACCCGAATGGCATTATGAGGAATTTGTAATGCCCATATCGTGTTCAAAATGCAGTCTTAGGCACATCTTCCTTCTTTACTTGCAATTGATAATACCCCGATCTCAAGTCAATTTTAGAGAACATGCCAGCTCCCTTCAATTGATCAAATAGATCCTCAATCCTTGGCAAAGTGCATCTATTCTTCATTGTTACCTTATTCAGCTGTCTATAATCGATGCACATCCTCATAGATCCATCTTTCTTTTTTACAAACAGCACTGGTGCTCTCTAGGGAGACACACTTAGCCTTATGAAGCCCCTATCCTACAGCTCTTACAATTGAGTCTTCAATTCCTTTAACTCATTAGGAGCCATCCGATAGGGTGCCTTAGACACAGGTGCTATACCAGGCACAATATCAATGGACAATTCCACTTCTCTCCTTAGCGGTACACCTGCTAACTCTTTCGAAAAAACATCAGGAAGTTCCCTCACCACCAGGATATTCCAAATGTCCACTAGCTCTCTTTTCGAGTCCAACACTAGGGCTAAGAAAGCCTCGCATCCTTTCCTAAAATATCGGCCAGCTTACATAGCAAATATTACATCTACTAGCGGATTAGAGCACACACCTCTAACCACTACTTTAGACCTTCAGCACTGCTAAGTACAACTATCTTCTTCCTACAGTTGACTACTGCTTGGTGCTTACTCAACCAATCCATCCCCAATAACAAATCAAACTCGTCAAATGGTAGCTCAATCAAATCAATGGGAAACTCATAGCCTTGTATTGTTAAAGGGCAATTCCTAAATACCTTGTTCGCATTCACCTTATTTCCCAAAGGACTAGATACACATATATCATATTCCAAATGCTCGATAACAGGCATCTTATCACATAATCTTTTAGAACATACATATGAATGCGTAAACCCAGGGTCAATCAATGCAAATATCTCTATATTATAAATTAGGAATATACTTGCAATGACCTCTGGCGCATCCTGCTCCTCCCGAGCTCTTATGGCATAAGCTCTTGCTGGCACTGTGGGTGGTCTATCCACTAATTCTAACACTGCTCCGCCTCGGGACTAGCCACCTCTGCCATGTCCTCTACCTCTTCCTTGGTGAGTGGGAGGCAAGTTCGACCCACCACGGCTAACCTCTTGCTGATTTTCTACCACCTCATATGCCTTGGGATAGTTACCCAAATAGTACTCATTACTACCATATCTGAAGCAAGCCCCAGTCACCTTCCAACACTCCCCTCTATGCCTCTTATGACAGTGAGGGCATTCAGGAACTTCACTCTTATTACCTGATGCGGCCCTTCCAATACCAGGTGCATAAGATAATCCTTACCTTCTGCCCCTAGTAGCAGGATTGCTTATTGATTCAGCTGGAGGTGCTGCAGAAGGATTGCTTGACCTTTTTCCCGAATGTGCCCTACCACGGCTGAGATTTCTCCTTTTTATTTTCTCTCTTTGAACCTCAAGTGACCTTTCAGCTCTTATGGCCGCCTGCACTATCTGGTAGTAAGTGACAGTCTGAGAAGTGGTCATTGAGAGCAGTAATGCCTTGATTTGCTCAATAAATCCTTCCTCAAACTACTGACATCTAAACTCCTCTGTAAGCACCCAAAGTGTCACACCCTGATTTCCCCCTAGTAGTTTGAGCCATGGGTATGTGTGCATGTGTGAGTGTGGGTTGGCATGTGTTAATTCTATGTTGGGGTTATATGCATATTTTTTGGGTTTTGATAGAGTATGCATGCTCATAGGGAAGTAGTGTATGTATTAGGGAGGATCAGTCTTGTGTGTAGTGTGTGCATGTGTGTTTGTAGGGTGTGAGTGGTCAATTTCCACCAATTACAAGATGACACGTGGCAAGGATTTAGAGAGGGGTATATAAGGCAAGGAAAGAGAAAGAGAGAGCAGAAATTCTTCCCATCCCTTTCCCGTTCTCACGTTCTCTCCCTCTGCTCTTCTTTTTCTTGTTCTCTTTCTTGCTTCAATGCCATTTACCCTCCCTTAAGATGAAGCCCAAGATTTGATGATGAAGTTTAATAGATCAAGTGATTTAAATGAAGAGTGTTAATGCAAGATGCATTATAAGCATTGGGTTTCTTCTTCTCTTCTTGGTTAGGGTTTGACCTAGATTTGTGTTTTGTATTTCTATGGGCGTGATGGGTGAGGATTTTGGATGGGAAAGATCATAAAGGAGTTTGGGAACAAGAATGATCAACCAAGAAAGCTAATAAGAGCAAAGGAGCTGAGGTTTGGGATTTATGAATATTTGATGCATTTTATGATTTTTGGGTTTTGGTTTGATTTTCTTGAAATTATGTTAAGTAAGTTTGAATGTTATGGATTGTGGATAAATTGTGTTTAGATGTCTTGAATTTAAGTCTTTGAGCCAAGAAAGAAATTAATGGAGTTTTGCAGCAAAATTTTTGATTTTGGTTAATGAGGGATTTTAATGATGTGAATAACTTGATTTAATTTTATTTAATAGTATAAAAGTTGATGTAAGAATTTGAAACTCAAATCAATCACATAAAGGAAAGCGATGAATAACAAAATTAAAATAAGGTAAATAAAGGTGTAACAAGTTACAATAAAACTAGGGGTGGAATATAACGCCTAATATTAAATAAATGCGAATCATACAAAAACTGGGGTATTCGTTGAAAATGGGGACATTAGTTCTCGCATACATATTTAAATGAAAATGGTGTTAAGATATTTTATTTTGATTGGATGAAGAAAACTAGGACATTGGTCCCATTTTTATTTAAGGAAAATTTCACTTATTCTATATAAAA
The DNA here is from genome assembly GCA_947683425.1 of Excoecaria cochinchinensis. Lineage (NCBI taxonomy): Eukaryota > Viridiplantae > Streptophyta > Magnoliopsida > Malpighiales > Euphorbiaceae > Excoecaria > Excoecaria cochinchinensis. The sequence continues at coordinate 3,425,667 of CANTUQ010000104.1, read as the reverse complement.
TCCTTTGCCATTTTTTGCATTAATGAGCTCACAAAAATAATATACAACAAATGGTAATTAAAAATTGGTAAAAAAGAAATAAGATAAAGAAATAAACCCGAATAATGTCTTCGAATCATCCTGGTGTTCTCCATTTTTTCAACACCCCAATCAAAGAAAAATAGTTAAACTCAAAAAAACAAAGAGCATATTAGTGCAATAATTAAACAACAAAAAAAAAATGAAAAATGAATAAAGATGAAGAATTTATAAAATATCACCACGAAAAATAAGGAAGAATAAGAATAAAAAAAAAGGTAGGAAAAAGGAGGTAGAAAATGAGGAAGGAAGGCCCAGGGACGGCCCACATTGCTCGAGCAACGACCATCCTTGGGCTGACCGAAGGGTGGAGGCGAAGTTCCGCCATGGCCCATCACTCAGATGAGCGATGGTCGTCGATGGACCCTCAGCCCGTCGGTCTTCCCTGATCCACAAAGAAACCAAGAAATTCGATTAAAATCCAATTTTTACTTCTAAAATTACCTTTTCGCGCAATTGGACACAAATAAATTAATATGAAAAAAAAAAAAAATGAATTAGAGATTGATCAAGAAATATTTACCCTCGGAATATTACCTTCTGAAGGCAAATATCGCGTGATTTCTGGCCTTGAATTCTACAAGGATTAATCAACAATGTGCAATTTTGTGGAGTTTTTATCGTAAAATTTTATTTTTGAAATTAGATCAAGAAAAGAAAATAATATTTTTCCTTCTTCATATTTTGTAGCAATTATAAATGTCAAAAAGGCTAAATCGAGTAAGAACGAATTGATTTCGTTTTCTCATATTCACCTTAGTTTGAAAAAGATTTGATAAGATTTTTTATGAAAACAAGAAAAAAGCTCTTCCGAAATTTTAGTAAGAAACCTCCAATATTTGATAAAAATTGCTAACCTCCAATAATGAACCTTACCCCCCTATTTATAGATTAAGGTGGGAAATTCAAAAAGTTTTAAAATTGGAATTTGAATTTGAAAGAGATTTTCGAAATCGAATTATAACTGCTAAATCCAATCAAATATTTGGAAATCAAATCAAAAGTTTGAAACTATTTAAAAGAGATTTGGAAATCAAATAGAATATTGGAAATATTTAGGAAATATTTCCTAAATCCCCAAAAATCCCACGAAATCCCCTTAGATTCATCGCAGATTGTTGATCGATGGGGGTCGCTCGGTGTACCGATGGGCGTCGGTCGCTAGGGCAGCTGCGGTCATTTCGGGCAATGGGAAATCCTGAGGAACGGGCTCAAGTGACGGATGTCGCTTGCCCGAGGGATGGGCCATCCCACGCGAGCAACGGGCATTGCTCTCATAAGGGATGGGCGTCCCTCAAGCACGAGCAACAGACGTCACTCGCACAAGGGACGACAACCGTTCAAAGCGAGTGATGGGTCACTCTTTGACCGATGGGTATCCCGTCAGTCAACCTCAAGACAAATTTTCAATTCAAAATCTTCTTTTTTGATCCACAGCAACATCTCATTGCCAGAAATCCTTGATCCTTGTGAGTTCAAAGGGAAAAAATCTACAACTCTTATCCTTTTACCCTAATACGGGAACCGATATCTCCATCGAGTAACTCTGATCTAGACTGCCTCAAGACTAGGTGTCTACAATTGCCCCCAATTTTTGGAAACTAGTGCACTAGTGTCTAGATAAGCCAAAATTCTGAGCAAAGGAAAGAAATGCATACCTGAGGCAGTCCTTACCTTTTTGCTGTGCTTGAGACTTGTGGCTTATCGCTGCTAAGTTGTAGCATACTCTACTACAACCCGTTCGTAATCATTTGTTGACCACCATCCGGCCTACACGGCATGTCCTTGCTAAACCCCATCTGATCTACAAGGCATCTAGTTGCTGCCATTAAGCTATAGTGTTATCTATCTATGACTTCATTGCAATTGTTCTGCTGATCCCCATTCGATCTTCACGGCATGCACTTGCTAACCACCATCCGATCTGCAAGGCTTCTAATCGCTGTCGTTGAGCTGTAGTGTTATGTAATTGTGGCTTGTTCGCAATTATTCTGTTGACCAACATTCGGCCTGCACGGCATGTCCTTGCTAACCCCTATCCGATTTGCAAGGTATCTTATCACTACCGTTGAGCTATAGTGTATTCTACCACAACTCCTGTGTAATTGTTCTGCTGACCCCCATCCGATCTGAACGGCGTGCCCTATTAACCTCCATCCGATATGCATGACATATGATCGCTGCCGTCGAGTTTAGTATATTCTACTACAACCCGTTTACTATACCGCATTTATCTTGTGGACCACTTTTGGGCCTGCACAGCATATTCCTTGCTAACCCCCATCCGGTCTACAAGGCGTGTGATTTGATATACCGCACATGTCTTAGTGGCTAATTCCAGGCCTGCACGGTATACTCTTGCTAACACCCATCCAGTCTATAAGGCATGATCTTTGATTTGCTGACCACCCTTCGGTCTGAATGATTTTTGATTGCTTGACCTTTATCTGATCAATGTGACTTTTGATTGGTTGACCACGATCTGATCAACGTGATTTCTAAGTGGGTGACCACCATCTGATCGACATGATTTCTGACTTAGGTGTTGTGGGTCGTTTGACCTATTCTACATCTTATCTCACACGATTAATGCATTTAAATAAAGCACACTACAAGACCTAAAAAGCAATAAAAGAAAGCAATAAATAAAGCAATAAATAAAGTGATAAATAAAGCAATAAAAGAAAGCAGTAAACACACCAAGCACACAATTACGAGGAAAATTGGGGCAGAATACAACCCCAATAAAAGAAGATTATAAATCTAAATTGGGACGGGATACAATCCCAAATGGGAATTAAATAATGTTACCCCAAAATTAATTACAAGGGCCCAAAACAACATACATGAATATAAATTTAAAATAAATAAATAAAGTCAAACATAAGAAAAACGTACATAAATTGGGACATTTGTTTTGTTTAGGAACATTGGTTCCTTCACACTCATTTAAAGAGTGATCGAAAAGTTATTCAATTGTTGGATTTGAAAAACCGGGATGAGTGATCCCATTTTTGGAAAACTTAACTCTTCATTTTATTCGTGACATTTTATGTTAATTTGCTAAAATGAGGGTCATTGGTCCCAATTTTATTAACAAAAATCCCGATTTAGTTATAAAATATTTTTGGCTACTTTTTATCTTACCCGTGCATAAAATAAAAACATGTTATTTGCAATCAAACACAAATATAAGAAATAGCATTGAAAGATCTCACTCAACCGATGTGCTCTCTTACGCGTCGTGCCCTTTCGTGTGGTCACAGAGGCTCAGTTTTTCCTCGCTGGAGGCCGTTGGTGGTTGACACCGTTGTAGCCGTGAGGTAGATCGGAATGCCTGGGATCCACAGCCACTGGTCAAGCACCGGAAGGAGTCGCTAGATCACTGGAAAATGCGCTAGAACCACCTCCGATCTCCCTGCTGCCGGCGAGTGGCAGATGTCGGTGGCCACCGCCTGGTTCGTCCGGGTCCGATCGTTCCTCCGGTGGGGCGCGTACGGTGGTCCGAGGCCGTGGCTGGCTGGCAGTGCCCCTACTTCCTTCCCCTCTTTTTCTTTCTTTGGCTTCTGCGTTTTTCGTTTTGGTCCCTGCTGTTTCGTGTGCTCAGTCTCTGTTGTTTCCCCTTCTTTGCTTCTTTCTTTCCTTATTTTTGTCCTCTTCCTCATATTTGTTTGCTCTCTCTTTGGGTTTCCATTTTCTTGCTATCTTCCTTCCTTTCTTTTTCTTTTGTTTTTCTCTATTTCTTGGCTCGGCTCTCTGTTCTTCCTCTCTCTCTTTATTTTTTTTTCTTTTGTGTTTCTCATCTGCCGGCCTCCTCTTCATTTTGGTCCATCTTTTTCTTTTTATACCCCAAAATTAGGCTAGGGCCAACTCATGATTTTCTCCATATATATATTTTTTTTACCTTTTTAATTTTATTTTAACTCACTTAAATTATCACAAATTCTACCCAATTAAAAACTATATTTATTTTCTTTTTCAACTTTAATTATCCTACAATATTAACTAATTAATTTAACCTAATCTTAATTTTTTTAATTTCATATATATATATATATATATATATTTTATATTATTATTTTTTATTTTTAAGTTTTTATATATTCTATTATTATTTATTTTTTTTCGGAGAAATCATCAAGTTTACGTGGAGAGCCATAATCACCATTTTTTGGACAGATATTACCCTTGACTCAAGAGCCGGTGTCTACAGTTGCCCCAAATTTTGGGGAAGCTAGCGCCTAGATGCTTAGGTGAGCTAAAATTCTAAGAAGAAGGAAGGAAGAGACGCAGAGACGCGCACCTAAGGAAGTTGTCATTCTGATCTAGATGAAATTGTCGGGGTAGATATCGTGTGCTTGTTGACGCGTTAACCCTCATCTTTTTGGCAAGTAACCTGTGTGGTGTATAGCCTTTTATTCGTTGTATAACCTGTTGGTGTGGTGTCTAACGTTCCTCGTTGTGGCATCTAACCTGTGCGTTGTCTAGCCTTAGCCAGGTCGGTATCTAACCTGTAGAATTGCCTCTTAAGAGGACTTGAAAGTTTGCCTCCTCAGAGGACTTTGAGATTCCTCAGTTAGGTTTAGGAATTTTGCCTCCTCAGAGGACTTTGAGATTTTGCCTCCTCAGAGGACTTTGAGATTTTAGGAGAACTTTAAGATTTTGCCTCCTCAGAGGACTTCGAGATTTTGCCTCCTCAGAGGACTTCGGGAATTTGCCTCCTCAGAGGACTTCGAGATTTTACCTCCTTAGAGGACTTTGAGATTTTGCCTCCTTAGAGAACTTTGGGAATTTGCCTCCTCAGAGGACTTCGAGATTTTGCCTCCTTAGAGGACTTTGAGATTTTGAGATTTTACCTCCTCAGAGGACTTCGGAAATTTGCCTCCTCAGAGGACTTAGAGATTTTGCCTCCTCAGAGGACTTTGAAAGTTTTGCCTCCTTAGAGGATTTTGAGATTTTTGATCTGTGTCAATGTTATCTTGACTTGTTTGTCTAGTACGAGTGAGTGCTACTATTGAGCTAAAATTTTCCTGGCCCCACTTTCGTGCGTGCAGTTTTCGTTTTGACTTTTTGCGTAGGAATATATACAAGAGATTGTGCATGCATGTATAAAATGCCATATGCAGCTATTAGATGTATGCAAAATGGGTAAACCAAGTCCTGGGTGGTCAAGGGTCCGTTCAGGGTACAGCTTGGCATTGTCTGATGCCCCCAAGGATCTAGAAAAGCGTCTTCGCGGGTCAGGAATTCTGACCCAGAACCCCCCTCAAGGGGAACCATCCAGTTTGCATCTTTTCCCCCGAGGTTGTGACTCATGTCCTGCATTATACATCATCTTCTCGAGGGGAGGTCATTCGAAGAACCACGGCCTTATCGCTCCAGGCATCGAAAGTCATTAATTAAAGGTAGTGCGTCCCTTGTGGATTTTCACACTAGCTTTTCTTAGCGGGAAATGCGTCCTTTTCGGATTTTCACATAACCCTGTGCCTTATTTTTTTCCTGGAATGGACCCAACCCAATCCAGCGGCTTTTATTCCTTTCATTTTTTGTAGGACAGACTGCCTGTTCCTAGGTTTTCACCATGCCCCTTGGCCTAACTTTTGCCTAGAGCGCCAATTACAGTTTTCATCTCTAACGGCCTTCTTTTTTTTTTTTTACCATGACCTCTAGGCCCAGCTGCTTGTAAAGGCCATCATGCTTGGAAGGTGCTTAGTCCGACGATCGATAATGGGACCCATCGGCTTAGGCATCCGGCCAGCGAGGGTAGAAATAGTGTATAGCCATTTAGATTTCACACACTCAGCAATGAACGATGTTTTTTTTTTGTAAAGAAACTAGGAAATGATGAGTGCATGTGTTAAACTGCTTTTGTTTTATATCTTTCAGCAAAATTGTGTACATTTCAATATGATTTCTCCATACATGATCACCATTTAATATAGATTCAGAATGCAAAATTACATTTAATCTCAAAATGGATCTTGAAAGCTTCAAGACTCCTGTTTCCAATTAGCCCTCTCGGGTTTTCTTGATTGGACATTTTCTCTCAAACCTCTAATTTTTGCCCAAAGTGCCTTTTTTCGGTTTTCATACTGACGAGGCGCCCAATTTTAGTAAGGCTGCCTTTTTTGGTTTTCAACCCGCGGGGCATTTATTCTCTTGTTTTGATTTTTAGTCTTTAGCCATAGACCTTCTTGGGTCTGTTGATATTGATCTGTTATCCGAGCTCATCTTCATTGGTGTCCATTAGAACCGCTACCCCTTTGTACAAAATTTTCTTAGGAGTAAATGGGTCTTCTCATGTCGGACCGAATTTACTTTGCATGTCTAGAAAGTCAGGTCTCATTTTCCTGAAGACTAAATCTCACTCTTTCAGGGAGTGTTTCCTGACCCTCTTTCCAAATGATCGAATAAGGTGTTGATAGATCTGATTGCGATAGTAATCCCACAACCTGTTCTCGTTTAACGTGTTTAGCTGCTGTAGCCGTTGCTTCTATGACTGCTGTAAACACCGAGTTCTGAGGCAGCCCAGATCAGAGTTACCCAATGATTATAAGATGCCTTATCACAGGCAAAAAGGTTGAAAGTGGTGAATTCCTGTTTAAATTTGCATTTTAGAGTGAAAAAGTAAAAAATAATAAAAAAATATTTTGAAAATTAGATTTAAAAAATGGGGTTTAGAAATTATAGTATTTTTAGTTAATTTTTAACAATTAAAAAAAAATTCCACGCGCATTCTCTCACAGCGTCGAGCGCATGCTGGGCGAGCGCTCTCGCCCAACGTGCGCTACGGGCGCCCGTTAGGAGCGCCGAGGGGCGTCCGTCGCCCCTGTCCGCCGTAAAATGCCCAATTTCGCCCCAAAATTCAATTTTTTCGATTTTGTTTTCCACAAAATTCGATTTTTTATCACTTTTTTAAGAGATTTTCATGTTATTTTTAATTTTTAAAATTTAAAATTGTTAATATATGATTTATTTAGTTTTATCCCTTTAATAATTTTTATCCTTCTATTTTCTTCATATAAAAAGAAAGAGATGAAAACCTAAATGGGGGGAATTTTTTAGGGTTTTTTTTTTTATCTTTTCTCTTCTTCTTCCTCTCAATTTTTCTCTAAAAAAATTTCAGATTTTTTTCCCCACAAAAAAGAACAAAAATTCAGTTCATTTTTTATTCTTTTTCCAACATAATTTCTTCTAAACATATATTTAGAAGGAGTTTTTGTTGTTTGATGAAATTTTTGAGACAAATACAACAATTATTTGTTCTTCAAATTCTTTTTTAACCTTTTATTTGTGTTCAATAAAATTTTTTCCATTAATTTTCTTTTGAATCTCTTTTTGATGAAAAGTTAATTTTGAGACAAACAAAATAATTGTTTGTTATCAAAATCAAATTTTTCATTTGATTTTCTAAAAATAAGATTTTTTTATGTTTTATTTCTTAAGACAAACAAATAATTGTTTGTTTTTGGGATAATTTTTTATTTTTTTTAATCAATAAAAATCCTTTTTTTGATCAATATTATTCTTTAGGCAAAGAAATCAATTTTTTGTTCTAAAAAAAATTTGATCATTTTTTAATCTTTTTTCTTGGAATAAAATTTCAACATTTTTATATCTCAATTCTAATCTTGCAAATCATCAAACAAAGAAATCGATCATCATTTTAACTTCATCGAATCCGAAAGTCTGAGGGTAAACATTCTGGGCTTATTCTCTCTTTTTATTATTTTTGTTCATGTTTAATTTATTCATATATATTTTTATTAACTTCATTTATTTATTTATTTTATATATTTCAGATTTGTTTTATTTAATTTGTTTATATATGATTTTATTCTTATTCATGTGAATATTGATTTCTTTTAATTCCTAACATGTAAGAATTTATTTTGTTTGATTTCTCATTATTTTTAACATGTGATTATTAAATCCATTTTAATTGATATTTTTACCATGTAAATGGTTTATGTTAATTGTAAACACATTAATTAATCATGTTATTGCTCTAATTATTTCATCATTCTTTTATTCTTTATTCTTTATTCTTTATCATTGTTTTTATCATTGTTACATGTTTTATTTATTGTTATCCATTTATTTATTTACTATCATTCTTTATCATAGCGATGTTCATATTTTTATGTATTATTTAATTAACATGTTGTATTTTATTTCATTCACATCATTTAATTAACTTGTCATTTACAATGTATTTTTCACATTTATTTTTTAGTTGTTAATATATTAATTCATTTTTCGTTTTGATGTCATACTATTTTATCTTATTTTTTTTTTCATTTTACCATATTTAATTGATTTTAATTGATTCAATTACTAACATTATTTTATTTGTGTTTTATGATTATTTCACATCTCATTTTCCCTCTTGGGCAATTTTTGCGAGCACATGGGGAGATGCAGAAAGCTCGTTTGGGATTAAGTATTTATTTGTTTCATTTGTAATTGTAGACACCGGGTCCCGAGCTCAGCATAAAAATGAAAAAGTGATTTTGGGTCCTTAGTAATTCCCTCTAAAAAAAAATAATATATATGATAATATATAAATATGTGTGTGTATAAAGTTAAAAATTGAAAGTTAATTAGTTAATGTTATTAGTTAATATTATTGTGTGATTGAAATGCATGTAAAATTAAAGTTTAGTTAATTGATATTAATTAGTATGTAGAATGTTTAATTAATTATGTAAAATATATATGGCTAAATAGATTAATTATATTAAGATGTAAAATATGTAATTAATAGAGTATTTAATTAGTTAATGTGTTAGTTTAAGTAAATTAATTAAAATTGAAAATTAAAAGAATGGAAAATTGGAGGAAGTTGTTAGGGTAACCTAATTAACCCTAATATGAGGGTATAAAAAGAATAAAAAGAAGCAAAACAAGGGGGCTCGGCAAATCAAGAAAGGGAGAGCAAAAGAAAAAGAAAGCAAAAGAAAAGAAAGGAAAAAGAAAAGAAAGAGAGAGCAAGAAGAGGAGGGCTCTTGGCTGGGCAAGAAGACACAGACCAAGAACAAAGAAAAAGAAAGAAAAGGAAACCAAAAAAAAGAAATAAAAAAGAACTGAGTGCAAGAAAGAACCGAGAGCAAGAGAGATCAAAGCCAAAGAAAAGAGAAGAGAAAGCTAAGGAAAATAAAGGGAAAGAAAGAAAGAAATAAGGGAACAGAGGAGAGGGCCAATGCCGGAGAGAAGAGGAGAAAGAAGAAAAGAGAGGAGAAGGAGGCGTCCCCTCCGCCGGCCAACCGCCGCCGCACACGGCTGCACGCGCCTCACGAGGCGACCGGCGAGACCCAGACGCACCCGGCGGTGGCCACCGCTCACCGACACTCGCCGGCGTGAGGGAGATTGGAAGGGAAGAACCGTGCGGCTTTCAGCGCGTTTTTCGGCGACAGGAGGTCCTTTCCGGCGCGTGACCGACGACAGCGTGATCCCGGCGCTCCGATCTACCATCCGGTGTCGGCGGTGTCTCCAACGGCTGCTCCGGTGAGGCTCCGGCGAGGGAAATCCGGTGAGTCTATTTTATATTTATTTATTTAAATATATTATTAATTAATATTAATTAATATTATTATTATTATTAATTAATTATTTATTATTATTATTATTATTATTAATATTTATTTATAATTCTGTTTTTATTATTTCTATTATTTTATTTAATATTTATTATTATGTTTTTGTGATTATGTTAATTATTGTTATTATATTTATTTATTATGATTATTATTATTATTATTATTATTTATTTAATTTCTGTTTATTAATATTATTAATATTATTATAATTATTATTATTATTTAATATTATTACTAATATTATTATTGAGTTCTATGGTTATTTAATTTTATTGATTTGTGATTAAATATTATTTAATTTTATGTTTTATTATTATTATCATTATTGATTTTTGTTATTATTATTGTTTATTATTAATATTGAGATTATATTATTGTTATTGTTGTGTGAATATTATTATATTGTTGATACTATGATTATTTTGATATTATTATTTTATGGTTAATGCATTCCATAATTATTATTATTATTATTAATATATTATTATTATTTGGCTAATAATGTGATTATTGTTATTAGTATTATCATTTCATATTATTGTTATTTATAAATATTATTTTTTATTGGTTTTCATCACACCAAATTTATTATCATTTGATTAATTAATTTAATTATTCATTATTTATTCATTCATTATTTCATTCAATTTAGTCAATTATTAATTTTGATTATTTTCTTTAAATTGTTTATTCAATTATTTGCGTATGCATTTATTTATTGATTTTAACTATTTATTACTAACTGTTATTATTGTCCTGTCATGACGGTAACCGAGTGACATGCGACTTATTCGAGGAGAACAGTCGAGACAAGTAGTTTAATATTTATTTATTTATTTATTTAGAAGCATGTAATTATTATTTTATATTATTTTATTTATCTGTGGTCTGTAATAATAAAATGATTTTCGACCGCTCTTAAAAAGAACCACCACACAAATGTTTTCTTCTAAATAGAATGTTTGCTAAATAAAACTGGACCAATGTCCTATTTTTACCCAACAAAATCATCACATAAAAATCGTTTTCCATAATGAATGCATGCGAGGACCAATGTCCTCTTTGTTAATAAATAACCCGTTTTATGCATGTATCGCACATTTACAAGCGAGGGTTGTATTCTGCCCTTAGTATTATTGTAAATTTATTTTATGCTTTAATGCTATTTTATTTTATGCTCTTAAATGGATGATTGCGCCTTTAATTTAAATTGCATCGTGTGGAGAGAGAGCGAATTAATAAACTCAAAATCTAATTGTAAAATTAATCAAAGTACGAATAAATGAGAAGTCCCGAACCTATCTCTGGTCTTTGGGCTCAAAGAGGCGAGAGGTTTACCCTCCAAGACACCTCTTGTGTCACGAGACTTTGACGTTAATCCTAGGCTCCTTAGGGCGAGAGATTTACCTTCCAAGACCGCTTTGGTTGGCCCAAAATGGATATTAAGCGCAGTCTTAGGCTCTCCGAGGCGAGAGAAACTTTCCCAATGTTCTATTGGGTGGCGACTCCATGAAACCTCCTTGTTGCCCAACATAGATGCACTTACGATTTATTGCAAGCTGTTATCGGACCCTCAAGTGCCCGATCGCCCTCAAGCGGGCGGTCATAGGGGCGGCCGAGTGGACATCTGGCGCGCGTCACAGTTATATTTTATTTATTTGGTTTTTACATTTATTTTGCCATGTAATTTTCTTATAAAATTATTTGTTTTAGGCTCGCTATAAAGAAAATCACTAAACCATTTTTTATTAATTAATTTGGAATCTTTCCTAATAAAAATGGGACCGATATCTCAATTTTCTCCATCCAAAATCATCACATCTAAAATTTTTTATAATAAAAACGCATGCGAGGACCAATGTCCTCATCTATCAATGAACATCCCATTTTATGTATGATTTGTATTTTATTTACAATGGGGGTTGTATTCCGCCCCTAGTTTTGTTGTATTTATTTCCATGTGCTTTACTTTGATTATACTTTTACCGCTTTCCCAAACTGGATAACTTGCGCTTTAATTCAAATGCATTAAATCGAATGAGAAATAGGGTGAAACTCTAAATTCAAAGCTCCATTATAAACTTAACCAAGGTATGAATAAATGGGATGTCCCGGACTCACTCTGGTCTTAGGCTCAACGAGGTTAGCAGACCATCTCAATGTTTCATTGGGATGGGCCTCTAAAATATCTCTTGTTGCCCACCAAAAGGCCCAACTCAAATAATCCTAGGCTCCAAGGGGTTAGAGGATCATTCCAATGTTCTATTGGGATGAGGTCTCCAAGATCCCTCAGGCTTGCCCAAAATGGATATAATGCGCCGACTTAGACTCACTGAGGCTAGACAACCTTTCCCAATGTTCTATTGGGTGGCGACTCCAAGAAACCTTCTTTTTGCCCAACATAGATGCACTTGTTGTAACACCCATCACCCACATATAGCATACTATATGGTAACATAGACAGTATGCGATGATGGGTGAGGAATACTACGGGCAAAGCAAGCCGGGAACACTAATATAAGCAGAGTTACAAAAAAATTTTCTCAAAACATACAAACATCCACATAATACAAAAGACCTTCATATACTTATCATTACAATGCTCATTAACATCTTATTACATCCCAATCACTTAATACAATACTAATTAAGAATTACATTACAAAGATGGACTATAATTCCTAAACACTAGCTACTACTACGGACTGGATGGCCCGACTGTTGCGGATTATCCTCGGCGACACGACTAACTTCAAACCTGCATGGATAAAAACCCATGCTAAGCACAAAGTTTAGTGGGGAAAACACATAGCATGGACGACCATTCACAATGGCCATCAGTCACAGCATACAATAAATAACCAACATCAAATCATTTAACACATATATACATAGTTGGTCATAATTAGAATATTTTAATCATAATCATTTATAAGATTAAACAGGGTGACAGTCTTGCTTGATACATGATTTTCATGTTTTATTAATCATATATCGCATGTCATAAACATTATTTTATTTAGCCTATAATCAGATCTCTAATTACAATAATTCTCACATGTCAAGGAGGTCATGATTAAGCCGCTATTAATCTAACTTCGCATTCAAAGCATATAAATGTATCTCATAAATATAATCACTTTCGTTTAATTACTTCCTTCAAATTGTTGCATTACTATCATGTCATTAACTCATGTTAATATTACAAAGAAAATAATCAAAGCTGAAGCATATGAACTTTTAAAAACGTTACCACATTTATGCATAGGGATCCCACAGGATCCAAAACACATAGGTGCGCAAAGCGCAACTCATGCAAAAATAAAAGTCACATCGTACAAGGTGTTCACATTCTCATTGGGTGCATAAATTTACACAAAGCTTCACATGTCTTTATCAATTCACACATATCATTCAGTTCACATTTTTATGCTCGTTTAATGCCTGCTAAGTCAAAAGGGTGGATAACGAGTAACACTAAGATACCCAAAGGTATTAACACTATTCTCATAATTCATAGACACCCGAAGGTATCAACACTATCTTTTCAGTACACAGGGATCATGAAAATCCATTCAGGGACCTGATCGGGGTCCAAATCATGCACAGGCTACAACAACACTAACTTTATTAGGCATGCCTAACTATCCACGACTCGACTAACGCAGGCTAACACATACTTGTTTCCTTTAATAATGTTCATGCTATAATTTTATACCTTTTCCCAAAGCACATACTTTTATTATAGTCGCATAACAATCCGATACATAAATTATTCACAAATGAAAATAATGGATCATATAAAATATAACAATTCATAACTTTTAATTACAATCACATTTACTTTTAATTCATGCTCCACAAATTATTACCACTAACTTGCATGGTATAACATGTCTTAAATTATACACTATGTCACATGTAGACCACAAGCCAAAACTCATGTCAAATAGTTCAATCAATTGTATATATATATATATACAAGGCACAAAAAAGAGTCGCGCTCGCGACACTTATTGCGATTGCGACAGAAAGCTAATGGTCTCTGTCACACTCGCGACAGAGCCAACCATACACCAGGAATCACGTTCGCGACCGCGATAAGAATCAGATGACCTCTGTCACACTCGCGACAGAGCCAAGCATCTCCCTTCTTTCATCTCGCACTTGTATACCCTTCGCATAGGAACATACTTACTTTTGTCATGTCCGTAACTAATTTTCATGAACATTATTTTCCCTAAATTTATACGTAGAACCAAAGAATTTCAATACAATTTTCTCAAATTACCCAATTGATTAAGAATCATTTTTTAATTAAGTAGTCGAACTAAAAATATTTGAGATACAGAAGATTCAATTCAATTTTGATTTATGACATGCTTAATACCATCATTTATTTCATTCTTAACATCTCATACCAATTCTAACTATAAATAAGTCCCCTTAGGCCTTGAATCATTAAAGGCTCACAAACTTTTATTGGTCTTACACAATGTACCACAATTATTCTTAATAGACACCAAGGCACTACTAGGGTTCAATTGATACTCTCTCTTTCATGTCCGATTAAGTTTCCATGCTTTGGTTTGAACTCGAAAGAATATTCTAAACTTCATATGTATCCCGAAGAATTGGGAGTCCAACCCTGTAACTCAACTAGTTCAAAATGTAAGTTATAGAATTCCACATCAAATTGCCTAACATAATATAAATCAGGTTTAAAATGAACATACTCGAAAGTGTTCGATTCATTAAACTTCTAAATAACTAAGTCAATATTCTTATTTATAACCTTAGACATTTATATTCCCAAGTGATAACCATTTATTTGTTCATTTTCAAACTCTATACATATGATAAATAAGTCTCAAGAGGTTCTAAGGATGTTCGGGTGGATTTCAGAAGATAAAACATTATAAAATACATAACCTAGACAAGGGTAAAGAGGGGCAAGGGTTTATACCAATTATAAGGCTCAAAATAAGAGAAAATACCTTTAGCAAGTTGGTTATGTCACGCTAGCGACAAGGGTCGCGCTCGCGACAGAAGCCTCCGCCACTTGCCCTACGAAAACAGATGTACGTCACTGCTTCTTGCCCTAACTTTGTACCGTCTAAATGATAAACTAAATCTTGTTTTTAGCCAAACATTTCTGCATATGAAATTGTTATTAGGATGTTGTCTTGCAAATGCCAAAAATTTCAGATTAAGTGGACATCTAGAACTCCAGATATGAGCTACACAACCTACACTGCTCTCATGAACCCGTCTAAGTATAGAAACCACAATTGTTACAATTTTCAAGGATCTTAGAGCCAGAATTAGATTCCGGTCCTTCAGAGACAATTTTTGATAAATCAATTAGATTTCAAATGGAACTAGTTTCATCTCATTTGGACATCTATAGCTTGACTTATAATTAAAAATAACACTAAAGGTCCAGTGAAATCTAGACAGAGTATCCCCAAAAAATTCAGATTCTCTAAACCCAAGCCAATCCACACAACCACATCAACACAACCAATCCAATTTTTAAATAAAATACACTTCAAAACAGAAAATCATTCATACATAAATCAATAATTAAGAATTCACACCAAAGCATATAACTTTTCCCAAACCTCAAACTCCTTTGCTCCATTAGCTTTAATGGTTGCTCTGCTTGCTTCCACACTCTTTCTTTAGTTTTATTATTCCAATTTCCTCATCAAAACATCGAATATTACTTAAGATTTCTAATTGAACAAAGAGGAATTGCAGAAATCAAAAGTTATAACTTACCCTTCTATCTCTAATCTCTCATAAAAGTACTTGAGCTACAATCCATTATACACAACTTAGGCTTGCAAGAAGAGAGAGAGGGGCTGGCGTGAGATGAAGAAGAAGAGGAAGGGCAGCGGAGAAAGGAAAAACGTGAAGAAAGAGAGGGGAATGAGCGAAAATCTACTCTCACTCTCTCTTAATTAAGTCAAACCTATCTCAAATGTCACATGTCCTCTTCCTATTGGCCCTCAATAGATTTTTTTGATAATTTCCCTTTTTGGTCCCTTAACTCCTTTTTAATCCTTCCTTCACATAATACATAAATATAATTTTACATTGGCCCACAATTAAATCTTATACCCTTCAATTAAGTCCTAAATTAATACCTTTCAAATTTGCAATTGGCCGCTCTTGTCGAAACTTTTGCGCTAATACCGAATTCATCCTTTCGACACACCTAACACCACAACTTACATACATTGGGCATACAAATGATCCATTCTCAAAATTTAGCCCTCATATTTATTTATTCCACTCAGTTAAATCCCTATATGTGAAATTACTGAAATACCCTTGGCTCTCTTTTTCTTAATTCTGATCATATCTTTTCCTACTACTTAATCACTCCGACTATCAAATCACACGGTTTCGAACATCAAAATCCCCGAAAATATACAAATCCTTCTAGGGTACATTTCGGGGTGTTACAAATCTCCCCTCCTAAAAGAATTTCGTCCTCGAAATTCACAATCACCGGATTCTTCTCATATTGTATTGTTTATCACTACCATATTTATGCGTTAACATTCCACTATCAACTAACTTATATACTTTGGTAAGAATTTATCACTTCTTAATCACTACATCATTCACATATCACGTCTCAATATCCGTATGACAGGACATATTCTTAAACAATGTTAACTTGAACTCACTAGAACTATCTTACCAAATCGAGTAAACCCTATCTCCATAAATCGTTACTCCATTCCTGACCCATATCAAAAATATAATCATACCATTGGTTGGGATCTAACACAGGGCTTCTTATGTAATCTACTTACATATACACGTAGGATCTTGTCACCGTAATATCTATTACCTTAATTGCCAAACTCCACTCATGGTAACCTACACTTTACACTTCCTCAACATCTCCACTAAACGATCTCGTACTCAAAGCACAACCTGTCAGCCACTTTTAATTGAGTCAAATCAGAGTGCTTATCACATACGAATGAGGGATGTGAGTGAAATGAATGTACAATGATTTATGTATGAAAAAAATGCGGATGCAATTTATGCAATGATAATTACTTTCCCATCCCCATGCTGATACATGCTTATGTTCAAATAATCCCAATTAAAATAGTTGACAAGTGCATAGAGTTCCACCAAAATCCTCAAATCAAAATCATTTACGTCCTTACTCTACATTCCCCTAAAATAAAAAATTCTTTTCAAACTTGCATCTATACCAGAAGAAACTCCTTAACAAAATTTCTTGTGATATTGTTAATGCTAATTTTCATATCTCTCAACTATAAATAATCAAAAAAAGACAAAAATGTTATCTATTAACTCTACACTTTCTAGCTTTCCACTTAACTTATACAAAACTTACAGTTTCTAACACCAATACAGAACGAGGACATCTGCTTTGGCCAACACAAAAGATACAGTCACACTTTAAACTCCTAGTTGTCCAGAACTGACTAAATCTATGCTCTAATACCACTAAATGTAACACCCCTCACCCACGTATAGAATACTGTATGGTAACATATACAGTATACGATGATGGGTGAGGAATGCTACGGGCAAAGCAACCCGGGAACACTAATATAAGCAGAGTTACAAAAATTTTTCTCAAAACATACAAACATCCACATAATACAAAAGACCTTCATATACTTATCATTACAATACTCATTAACATCTTATTACATCCCAATCACTTAATACAATACTAATTAAGAATTACATTACAAAGATGGCCTATAATTCCTAAACACTAGCTACTACGGACTGGATGGCCCGATTGTTGTGGATTATCCTCGGCGACACGACTAACTTCAATCCGGCATGGATAAAAACCCATGCTAAGCACAAAGCTTAGTGGGGAAAACACATAGCATGGACAACCATTCACAATGGCCGTTAGTCACAACATACAATAAATAACCAACATCAAATCATTTAACACATATATACATAGTTGGTCATAATTAGAATATTTTAATCATAATCATTTATAAGATTAAACAGGGTGACAGTCTTGCTTGATACATGCTTTTCATGTTTTATTAATCATATATCGCATGTCATAAACATTATTTTATTTAGCCTATAATCAGATCTCTAATTACAATAATTCTCACCTGTCAAGGAGGTCATGATTAAGCCGCTATTAATCTAACTTCATATTCAAAACATATAAATGTATCTCATAAATATAATCACTTTCGTTTAATTACTTCCTTCAAATTGTTGCATTACTATCGTGTCATTAACTCATGTTAATATTACAAAGAAAATAATCAAAGCTGAAGCATATGAACTTTTAAAGTCGTTACCACATTTACGCATAGGGATCCCACAGGATTCAAAACACATAGGTGCGCAAAGCGCAACTCTTGCAAAAATAAAAGTCACATCGTACAAGGTGATCACATTCTCATTGGGTGCATAAATTTACACAAAGCTTCACATATCTTTATCAATTCACACATATCATTCAGTTCACATTTTTATGCTCGTTTAATGCCTGCTAAGTCAAAAGGGTGGACAACGAGTAACACTAAGATACCCGAAGGTATTAAAAATATTCTCATAATTCATAGATACTCGAAGGTATCAACACTATCTTTTCAGTACACAGGGATCACGAAGATCCATTCGGGGACCTGATCAGGGTCCAAATCATACACAGGTTGCAGTAACACTAACTCTACTAGGCATGTCTAACTATCCACGACTTGACTAACGCAGGCTAACACATACTTGTTTCCTTTAATAATGTTCATGCTATAATTTTATACCTTTTCCCAAAAGCACATACTTTTATTATAGTCGCATAACAATTCGATACATAAATTATTCACAAATGAAAACAATGGATCATATAAAATATAACAATTTATAACTTTTAATTACAATCACATTTACTTTTAATTCATGCTCCAAAAATTATTACCACTATCTTGCATGGTATAACATGTCTTAAATTATACACTATGTCACATGTAGACCACAAGCCAAAACTCATGTCAAATAGTTCAATCAATTGTATATATATATATATACAAGGCACAGAAAAGAGTCGCACTCGCGACCCTTATCGCGATCGCGACAGAAAGCAAAATGGTCTCTGTCGCGCTCGCGGCAGAGCCAACCATACACCAGGAATCACGTTCGCGACCTGAGTCGTGACCGAGATAAGAATCAGATGACCTCTGTCGCGCTCGCGATAGAGCCAAGCATTACCCTTCTTTCATCTCGCACTTGTATACCCTTCGCATAGGAACATACTTACTTTTGTCATGTCCGTAACTAATTTTCATGAACATTATTTTCCCTAAATTCATACGTAGAACCAAAGAATTTCAATACAATTCTCTCAAATTACCCAATTGATTAAGAATCATTTTGTAATTAAGTAGTCGAACTAAAACTATTTGAGATACAGAAGATTCAATTCAATTTCGATTTATGACACGCTTAATACCATCATTTATTTCATTCTTAACATCTCATACCAATTCTAACTATAAATAAGTCCCCTCAGGTCTTGAATCATTAAAGGCTCACAAACTTTTATAGGTCTTACACAATGTACCACAATTATTCTTAACAGACACCAAGGCACTACTAGGGTTCAATTGATACTCTCTCTTTCATGTCCGATTAAGTTTCCATGCTTTGGTTTAAACTCAAAAGAATATTCTAAACTTCATATGTATCCCGAAGAATTGGGAGTCCAACCCTATAACTCTACTAGTTCAAAATGTAAGTTATAGAATTCCACATCAAATTGCCTAACATAATATAAATCAGGTTTAAAATGAATATACTCGAAAGTGTTCGATTCATTAAACTTCTAAATAACTAAGTCATTATTCTTATTTATAACCTTAGACATTTATATTCCCAAGTGATAACCATTTATTTGTTCATTTCCAAACTCTAAACATGTGATAAATAGGTCTCAAGAGGTTCCAAGGATGTTCGGGTGGATTTCAGAAGACAAAACGTTATAAAATACATAACCTAGACAAGGGTAAAGAGGGGCAAGGGTTTATACCAACTATAAGGCTCAAAGTAAGAGAAAATACCTTCAGCAAGTTGGTAATGTCGCGCTCGCGATAGAAGCCTCTGCCACTTGCCCTACGAAAACAGATGTACATGACTGCTTCTTGTCCCGACTTTGTACTGTCTAAAGGACAAAATAAAACTCATTTTTAGCCAAAACTTTCTTCATATAAAATTGTTAATAGGATGTTATCTTTCAAATGCAACAAATTGGAGATCAATTGGACATCTAGAGCTGCAGATATGAGCTACACTATCTACACTACTCTCATGAACCCGTCTAAGTATAGACACCACAATTGTTACAATTTTCAAGGATCTTAGAGCCAGAATTTGATTCCGGTCCTTCAGAGCAATTTTTGATAAATGAATTAGCTTTCAAATGGAACTAGTTTCATCTCATTTGGGCATCTATAATTAAAACAAACACTAAAGGTCCAGTGCAATCTGGACAGAGTATCCCAACAAAATTCAGATTCTCTAAACCCAAGCCAATCCACACAACCACATCAACACAACCAATCAAATTTTTAAATAAAATACACTTCAAAACAGAAAATCATTCATACACAAATCAATAATTAAGAATTCACACCAAAGCATATAACTTTTCCCAAACCTCAAACTCCTTTGCTCCATTAGCTTCAATGGTTGCTCTTCTTGCTTCCACACTCTTTCTTCAGTTTTATTATTCCAATTTCCTCATCAAAACATAGAACATTACTTAAGATTTCTAATTGA
Organism: Excoecaria cochinchinensis; assembly: GCA_947683425.1. Lineage (NCBI taxonomy): Eukaryota > Viridiplantae > Streptophyta > Magnoliopsida > Malpighiales > Euphorbiaceae > Excoecaria > Excoecaria cochinchinensis. The sequence continues at coordinate 3,405,172 of CANTUQ010000104.1, read as the reverse complement.
ATAAAGAGGAATTGCAGAAATCAAAAGTTATAACTTACCCTTCTATCTCTAATCTCTCATAAAAGTACTTGAGCTACAATCCATTATACACAACTTAAGCTTGCTAGAAGAGAGAGAGGGGCTGGCGTGAGATGAAGAAGAAGAGGAAGGGAAGAGGAGAAAGGCAAAACATGAAGAAAGAGAGGGGAATGAGCAGAAATCTGCTCTCACTCTCTCTTAATTAAGTCAAACCTATCTCAAATGCCACATGTCCTCTTCCTATTAGCCCTCAATGGATTTTTTTGATAATTCCCCTTTTTCATCCCTGAACTCCTTTTTAATCCTTCCTTCACATAATACATAAATATAATTTTATATTTGCCCACAATTAAATCTTATCCCCTTCAATTAAGTCCTAAATTAATACCATACAAATTTGCAATTGGCCGCACTTGCCGAAACTTTTGCGCTAATACCGAATTCGTCCTTTCGACACACTTAACACCACAACTTACATACATTCGGCATATAAATGATCCATTCTCAAAATTTAGCCCTCATATTTATTTATTCCACTCAGTTAAATCCCTATATGTGAAATTACCGAAATACCCTTGGCTCTCTTTTTCTTAATTCTGATCATATCTTTTCCTACTACTTAATCACTCCGACCATCAAATCACATGGTTTCGAACATCAAAATCCCCAAAAATATACAAATCCTTCTAGGGTACATTTCGGGGTGTTACACTTGTAATTCGTTACAAGTTTTAATGAACCTCCTCTCGAAAGCCCTAAAAGCGGGCCTTCGGGGCACCCCGGGGTTCGGCGCGCATCATAGTGGCGACTCCACTGGGACAATACTCGAGACTTCACTTCGAAAGTGCCATGGTTAAAATTTACAATTGAGTTTTAATTTAAAAATTTCATCCTTTTTTGAAACTGCATTGCATCTCATTAGAGCCTTAGATCTATGCTAGTTTGGTCCCTCTTTTAACCCCAGTGCGTTCCCGAAGCACAACCCTAAATGTAAGGAAGTGTTAAGGATAATCACCAGCCCAAGACTCGTACCATTATGGTATATTAAATGGAGACCTAGTCGGTCGTTATGCTCGTGATGAGCTAGACCCATTGGCAGGGACCATGCTTGGGTAGCCCTAAGGTATCATCGCCTTAGACTAAAGCTCATGTAATGGAAATAGTTACTTCCCCTAAGTGGTATGAACCTTAATACTATGCTTGCTGTATGGATCATTATGTATTGGACAAACCCAGATAATTTAATTTGTTGCCTAATCAAAGGCTTTCATACCCAGATAGGCCTAGGTCAATTTATTCGGACTGCCTAAATACATAATGGTCAAAACCCATGCGTATGCACATTAGCTAAGAGAGGTTATGCTGCCGATTTTTCACCATGCACCGTATGTGTCCATCGGGTTCCCGGTTGACCCATGGGCTAATCCCACCTAGGACAGAGAGTGCACGACCTCGTGTGTGGGAGTAACAAGGTTGGAAAGACCTATGTGCTTGCATGTGATTTGTGGATGTTGCATAGCACGATCATGCATCTTATATGTCATTCATGCATCATCCTAACAGGTATTTTTTACAGCCATCATAGATCTGTCCAGGTGGTCTAAAGGTCCTGACAGGTGACTAATCAGCAATTTATTTGTCTTTTCTTTCTGAGGAGCAGAATACATGGGCTCAGAGATTGGCAAGTCATCCCCTTTTACAATATTTGATAGAAAGTAACATGGCCAATCCATCAGGAAGACCGGGTGTAACCTATGCCCTCATTATTGATGAAATGGATAGGAAAGCATGGGACTTAGAGAGCAGGTTGAAAGAATTTGAAGCTAGGATGAAGACTATGAAGGAAGACTTTGCTGCCACGATGACATCGTCTACCAAGGAACAACATACTGGTTTTGCTATGCCACAGAGCAAACAGGGCTTAGCTGCAATAGCATACATGCCGGGAATCGGGTCCAGAGGAAAGATGCCTTGTGCTTTACAGTCAAGGCAAAAAGGCAAAGGATATGTTCTTAATAAGGGGTTTAAGATGACGACGATGGGTGGCCCCAAGAGAAAAATAGACGTCCTCGAGGAGGCAATTCACCGATCCAAACGTGCTACTTCCGAAGCTAGCAACAAGAGGCTCGCCTTTGGCACTACGGACTCGAAGAGAAAAAGTGGTCTATGCAGAGGTGACAGTTCCATCGGCATTAAGAAGGTGACACCCCTTACCTATACTCAGGCAATCCCATCCCCGAGGAGTAAGATGCCGTACGAGTCAGGGTGCAACCAAACAAAACAAAGAACAATGCATATATAGACATACATAAAAGCGGAACAATTAAAAACTTTTGCGAAGTATAAGAAAGCGAAAGCTGGTCATGCATTAATATAACGGAGACATTACATTACTATTCTGATCAACTAGGAGATACAACCATAAATTACAAACCCCAAAATTACATAACAAAAGCGGAAACTATTACAAAACCACCATAAGAAAGTTCTATACAAAAAGAATCTCAAAAATACAAAACTAGGCCCTACACTAAAGACCCAGCTGTGTTGGCTTCGATGGCTGCGACACTCCCAAAGCAACTCCTTCCACACCTGCACGGGTAAACACACCGTGTTAAGCGATAAATGCTTAGTTGGGAAACACACATATAGCATAAGGACAACCATTCACAACGGTCGTCAGGGAAAACACATACAGATTGCATAATCAAATTACGCATTTCATAAGAGTAAGAATATATGAACGTGCAAGCATATATAGTCATACATTATATAGAGTCCATTGTCTTCATAACATCTCAACATAAACATATTCGGATAATACAGTTTCATACTTATCAAAGAAACTCAAAGAAAAACATAGTGCCTGCCGACTCAAAGTAGTGGATAACGAGTGAACAAATAGTACTTTACGGGTACGAGCCGATCACAAATGGTACCTTACGGGTATGAATCAAGAAAACCAATTTTTACTTTTATTTTGCACAAAACATTTTCAAAGGGGATCTTGAACAAGATCCTAACACATAGGGGTTTGCGAGGAACCAAACGGGGACCTGATCAGGGTCATAATCAAACGAAGGGCTGCAGCTAAGAGACTCTATTAGGCATGCCTAACTATCCACTAGACTGACTCTTACAGGCTAAATTATACAATTAACAACCACATTTTAATTACAACAAATAAAGAATTCATATACTGTAAATAGATCAGTTCATGCACGAATATAGCTCATAAGAAGTGATAAAGAATGCTAAAAACAATAATGTAACATTTCTAAAACGTGGGACGAAATCAGAAATTTAATGCACAAACAGGGTAGGTCACGGTGGTAATCAGATTGGTTGCCACCGTGACATACCAAAGATTTATGGCAGAATGCTAGTCTGGGGTACCTCACGGTGGTGACTAAACTAAGTTGCCAGCGTGACATACCTAGACCCAAAACAGAAAGCTTCATTGGGGTACCTCACGGTGGTGACTAAACTTGGTTGCCGCCGTGATATACCCACTACCCAGATAGAAGCTAAAGTCTAGACAACTCACGGTGGTGACAAGGTTGGTTACCACCATGACATGTTCAAACTCTGGGCAGAATGCATTTGGTTCATGGCTCACGGTGGTAGCTAAATAGGTTACCACCGTGACCCACGCCCAGATACGATTCCTGAAGGCAATTTTCCAGATTTCACGCCAAAAATCCCACCATTCACACATCAAAAGCATACCCTCACCTCAATAACCAAATTAAACCATTCAAATATCATTAAATCATGCCATAACAGAATCTTATTCATGACTCCAAAGAACAACATCAATTTACCAAAATCAAAAGCATCAATATTCACATCACATTTCTATCAACCCTAAATTGATTCCAAACTTCACAATCAAGGTTAACTAAACAAAGAGAACCAAAACCCATAACATAAGAATCAATAGAAGCATCAAAAGCATTCAAATTTCCAGAATTTGCTCAATAAACACATGCCATCAAAACATGACACAAATTTCCCAAACCTCAAAGTTAGGAGCTCAATCACTTGGTTCCACTAGATCTAGCAACTTCTTTGCCTTTAGGATCTCTTGGAGGCTCAACTAAGCAACAAAGCACAAAAAATACACAAACTCAAAACCCAAAACTAGAAAAATGCAAGGGAAGAAGATGAAGTTGAACAATAACAAAACCAAAAGCATAAAGCTTACCAATCAAACACAAGGAGCAATTAATTCCCACCACACCAACTTGAATCCAAGCAATTTACTTAGAGAAGAGTAAAAAGGAAGAAGAAGAGGGAAGGAGAAGGAGAAGGGGAACGGGAAAATGGGTTAGAAAATCTGAGTTTTTCCCTTTTCCTCTTTCCCTTTCCTTTCTTTTCTCCCCTTTACACTTGTCAACATCTTAGTGGAGGGCATTAATCACTCACACCCTAGATGCACATGCATCATATACACACAATGAAGCACTCTATTAATGCACCCTACACATGTATGAGCAACACACACAATATTAACCCACTAGTGCACATCCTACTATGATATGCTCAACCACACATAATACAACTCCCATGAACACACCCTATAATGGTGCACTCATGTACACACACACGCACTAGAAAACCCCAAATTATGCAATATTCCCCAAAATGCCCTTATGATCATGCTAAAACACATACAAATACATACACACACACATATGGCTCGTTCTACTAGGAGGCAAATGGGGTGTGACACAGAAGATCAAAAAAGTGCCGGTGGCTAGAGTGGCCCAGAAATATTGCTTTGGTTTAGGCGAGTCTTTCCCTCAGATGAGGTCAACTAAGCCAACTATGGGTTATGGGATAATGGATCCTCATCAGTATGCCACAGGTCTATTTGATGACTGGAAAATCCAAAGGATGCAAGTTCAAAATCTTGAGCCGTCTTGAATTACTGAAGGGTGCCCAAGTCATGGCAATAGCAGCAGAATAAGTAGTGGAGACATGAAGATGCCGGCTAGGGAGGTGACCCGAAATGACCGCATCATCTTAGAAAAGCCTCTGTCGAAGCATTTTGCCTATTTTATTAAGCAAGGGAAGTTACAATCAAAACGAGCTAGACCCTCTAAAAGCCAAGGGCGTCCAGGACATCGAGCAGATCAATATTGTGTCTATCATCAGCAAGCTGGACATGACACTAATGAATGCCGAGCTTTGAGGGAACAGGTTCAAGGCCTCATCGACAAAGAGCTCAAAGGAAGGAAGGATAGGCACTGAAGTTGATTATGGACCGTCGGCAATAAAACCTGCGTCGGTAGAGAGAGGAAGATGATAGTTTAGACATTCCTTCTTAGTTCTGAACTTTTTTATAATAATGATTAATGACGTTTTTTAGTTTTATTAATAAATTGAACAATTTCCTTCACTTGTGTGATGTTATTTTCAATGATTTCATTATGCATGATCGTAATCCATTTATATTTGACAATAACTCGATTGATGCTATTCTATTTATTCTTGGAACCTCAAAAATCTTGATGGCATCTGACATAACTCTTGAAGAGCGAGAAAATTTGAGAGATTTAAAACAAAATACGAAAAGGTCTTTGCCTCGACCCATGAAGACATGCCAGAAGATGATTATAAAGCCACCGAGCATGCTATGCCAAACATATCCTAATCATGGATAGATAACACAGAAGCTCACAAGATTCAACCTGAAATGGGTAGAAATGGTTGAAAGGGGAGATCCATAAGTAGTAACGGGACCAAAATTCATACTGAAATGCAATGCTTGATAACTTCAATTTAGTATTTAGATTTGATAATATTTTCGTATGATTTTTGGGTGTTTAGTAGTGTTTATTGTCGATATATGCTTACTTTAGGTTAATTTTGTCAATCTTAGTGAAATTAGAATTTTTATGAATTTTTGTTAGTTTTTGATTTAGTTTGATTTTTGTTTGCAGCATTTTCTTAGGTACCTCACGGTGGCAACCTATCTGGTTACCACCGTGACATGCAAAGGAAAGAAAAATAGAATGCAGGCAAGAAGTACCTCACGGTGGCAACCTATCTGGTTACCACCGTGACATAATTCGCACCAAAACAGAATCAAGTGAGGAGCTACCTCACGGCGGCAAGGTAATCTGGTTGGCAACGTGACATAGGAAAGTCCTGGACAGAAGTGAAATTTGAGCATCTCACGGTGGAAACCAATCTGGTTACCACCGTGACCCATATCTTACACGCAGGTCAGATTTACTTCCTCGACACCTTCACGGTGGCAACAAATCTGGTTACCATCGTGACCCCTCGGGATATAAAAAGAAAAGTTTGTTGTTTGGGCGAGGAGTTCGGATTTTTGGCAACCTTTTCTCATATTGGGGTTTTAAAACTAGAATTTTGGGTTTCTTTTCTATTATTCTTGATTTAGGTTTTCAATTTTATCTTTAGAATTAATTTGCAATTCAAGAGTTTTTACATTGGAAACACATATTTTAATTTGAATACACAGTTTTTACATTAGAATTTCCAGATTTTTCTCCATTGATGTCATGGCCGGATTTGTACCCTAAGAGAATTAACCTAATTTGGCATGTGAGTGAGTGGATTGAATGTGTAGGATTGGACTTAATTGAAAGAAAGCAGTATAGTTAAGGGGTTAAATGGTAATTATGAATGTTTGTGCTAAGCATGAGTTAAAGGCTGATTAACTAGTTAAAGGAAGGATTAACTAAGAATAAAATAACTTGATTTAATGGAAAGTGGAGGCAGATTAGAGGAAGTGGTTTCCGTGTGGCTTCTTGAGAGGATGCCACCTACACCTTTGCATGCAAGAGTGAGTTAAGGGAAGGGAAGAGTTTCATTTGTGTAATCTAGCAATTTTCTGTGTTCTTCTCTTTTCTTTCTTGCGTGGGAGTGAGTGTTAAAGAAGGGTAAGTATATTGATGTTAAGTTGCTCAAGAATTAAGGGTTAAACCTAAGAGGTAAGTGAATAAGTGCATATTCTCATCTTCTACTCTTTCTTCTTGGTTGAGCTGGTTTGGATGGGATATTATTGGTTTGAGTTTGAGCTTGAACATCTGTGTTGTTTTGTTAGCCGAAGAAGTGAAAAGAGATAAAGGAAAGGCTGTAATCGGCGAGCCGAGCGTCCGTCGTAATTAGGAGCTAAGGCGACGAGGTTTGGGAATAAACCCTAAATGTGTGAAATTGAATGATTTGTGTTAGCTAAATAGGGCCATTGATATGAGCTGTATGTGTATGTGATAATGTGTTTAGTGAATGAATTTCTTAAGAGCATGTATGCTATGTGTGAGATGAAATTGATTATAACTTGTGCTAAAGATGAGTGCCAAATAAGAAGGGAAAATTAGGTATGTGCTAATTGATCATGTGGTTGATGTATTTGGGTTGATTGCCAAAAGTGAGAATGAGATTTGAAGTCATAGTGAGAAGGAAGAAATGGACTGAAAGCATAACCATGTTATGGTGTTTTTGCATAGGTCACGGTGACAATAAAATCCATTGTGACCGTGTGGTATGCTTGAGTTCAATTCTGCCTAATAGATTTTGGTATGTCACGGTGACAATGAGATTCGTTGTGACCGTGACCTACCCAGGAAGGCATTCTGTTTTGCAAATGAGAATATGTCACGGTGACAATGAGATTCATTGTGACCGTGACATACCCTCAGGTTGTATTCTGTCGAGAGTTGGGAACACATCACGGTGACAATGAAATTGGTTGTGACCGTGACATGTCCCCAATTTGCATTCTGTTTTGGACTTCAATATGTCACGGTGACAATGAAATCCATTGTGACCGTGACCCACCCTGTTTTGGCAATATAATCCTAATGTGTTTGGTCATTCAAATGGCATGGCTTTTAGCTGAAATGAAGGACAGCATGAGTAAGTAATGTATATGTGTTAAGTGATCTACAAATGCATACAACTATGATGACTTCTGAATGGGCTAAGTTATGTGAATATTAAATGTGAAGACTGAATTTGAAAGTATATTGAATATGCAAATGAAATGTATGGTTGTGTGCTAATACAAATGTGTAAAGTGAAAAGTGAACTGAATAACGTGTTTAACAACTTAAGCCTGCGAGTCAAGTAGTGGATAGTTAGGCATGCCTATAGGGTCAAGTGCTGCAGCCCCATGCGTTAAATGTGTCTGATTCCATGGGAATCACAATGCGAATATCCTTACTGGATTGTGTTATATGTGGAATGATGAAAGGTACCAGAAGGTACTAATGTGATAAGAAGCACCAGAAGGTGCTAATGTGAAAAAGTAGTCTCGATGAGATTACTGGTATCTAAGAGATACCGATGCGATACCCGTTATCCGCGTCATTGAATTGCAGGCGAAGTGGCAGAAAGGCTAATTGGTTAATCGGCTAAAAGTTAATTAAATATAAACAGAAGTGATTGTGATACAAGGAAGTATGGAAATGTGAATAAGTAATTGATGCCTTATGATTGAATATAGAAATGGTTAATCTGGCATGATTATTAGCATGTTATGTATGATGATTCTGATGTGTGATAAATCATATGCTATATGTATGAGTTCCCCACTAAGCGTTATCGCTTAGCATGGATTTACTCTAATCCGTGCAGGTACGGACGAGAGGTGACTGAAGGACGTCCCCCGCATTTTGGTACGGTCAACAATAGGAAGTATATATTTTAGGTTTGGGGGCTTGTTATTTGGGACTTTTGTATAAGTTTTATATGGTTAATATGTATTTTGAATATGTAAAGGCATGTAATAATGTAGTAATCACGGATGTAACCTCCCACATGTATGTGTGTCATGTGAATAGCTAAGGCGTGTGACTAATAGTAGTTGGCATGTGATGCATGAATTAAAATAGTGCGTGATGAAATTTTATTATTCAGTTTCCGCATGTGTTTCTGTGTGTGTGTGCGACCTTCTCTAACTAAGATTAGCTGAGCTAGTTTGTCGTTAGGGAACGGGCGTCACAAGTTGTGGTATCAGAGCCTAGGTTGAGTCTTTTCTGGGAATTGGGTAGATAAGATGTGTATAGTTTGTTGACCTAATGCGGAAGTCCTTGTTTAATCTGTGTAGTAAGATGGATTCTGGAAGGCATACCGGTGAGGAATCTGCCGAAAGTGTGAATCCTCGTGAAGCTGAGGTGACAGGATCTGGGCAGTCTAGATCGGTTGGCTATGGGAATGAGATTCCATTTGGGCCTATGGAAGCCATGATGAAAATGACACAAGATATGGCGAGAGTGATGGAACGTATGATGGCGCCAAGAGCCCCAATAGAATCTTTGAGGAAGCATGGTTTGGAGGAATTTCATGGAACAAGGTTAGATGAGTCAGAAAAAGCAGAGTACTGGATTGAGAAGGTGGAAAGGATTCTTAAGGAGATACGATGTCCTCCAGATCAGTGGGTTGAATGTGTGGAGTCATTACTCCAAGGTCCTGCATATGATTGGTGGAAGCTGGTCCTGCAGAATCCGATGCTTCATGAACCATTAAACTGGGAGTTCTTTGAAAAAGAATTCAAGAACAAGTATATTACTAAAGCACATCAAGAGGCAAATTGGAAGAAGTTCTTGAGTTTGAGACAGAGGACTATGACAGTGGCGGAGTATGAAGCAGAATTCTGTCGCTTAAGCAAATATGCGCCGAAAGGTGTGTTAACTGATGTGTTGCGATGTCAACAGTTTGAGGATGGATTGATTGAGGAAATTAAAGCTTTGCTGATTTCTTTAACAACAGAGCAGAATATAAGTTACTATCGAATTGTACAAGCAGCTTTGAGAGCTGAAAGGACTTTGGGAGCCCAAAGAGAATGGAGACAAAGGAAGAATGCGAATAGAGGTGGTTCCCAGACGGGGAAAAGATCAAGATTCTCATGTGGCATCACCTGCGGAATCAGGGTTCAGTTCTGCAGCGAGAGGTAAGAAGTGAGGCGCTCCCTCAGCATCTGGTTCTGGAAGAGGAACATCTGGTAATAGAAGTGAGGTTCATGAGTGTCCTCATTGTGGTAAGAGGCGTAGAGGAGAATGCTGGAGAGTGTCGGGTGCTTGTTATAGATGTGGGAGCACTGAGCATTTCATTGCTAATTGCCCGAATACCTATGAGATGTCAGGAAATCAACAAGAGCAGAGTAGGGGTGGTTCAAACTTGCCTTCTACGAACAGAGGAAGAGGAAGAGGACGTGGCAGAGGTAGTCAGTCCAGAGGTGCAGTCGATTCTGAGATTGTGGATAGACCTGATGAGGCTCCAGTGCGGGCTTATGCTATGAGGGCACGAGAGGATCAGGACGCGCCTGAGGTGATAGCAGGTACTATTCTACTTTGTGGTGTGGAAATGTTTGCACTTATTAATCCTGGTTCAACTCATTCATATGTATGTGATAAAAAGATATGTGAAAAGATGCCTAAAGTTGAATGTTTAAAATATGATATATGTGTGTCTAGCCCTTTGGGAGGTAATGTTAATGTGAACAGAGTGTATCGAAACTGTGCATTAGAAGTTCAAGGTAGTGTGTTTCCAGCGGATTTGATTGAACTACCGTTTGATGAGTTTGATTTGATTCTGGGTATGGATTGGTTAACTAAGTATGATGCGGATGTTAAGTGTAAGAAGAAAATAGTTATACTCTCTGATGGTAAGGGAAACAGAGCGACAGTGAGAGGAGTGTGCACTAATCCTCTTGTGAATGTGATATCTGCTATGCAAGCCTGTCGGTGTATGAGAAAAGGATGTGAAGCTTATTTGGCCCTGGTATTAGATAGTAAGAGAGAACAGGTAAAGATGCAAGAGATAGTCAGAGAGTTTCCTGACGTGTTTCCTGAAGAATTGAGCGGTGTACCACCAATAAGAGAAGTTGAGTTATCAATTGACGTGGTACCAGGAACTGTACCGGTATCTAAGGCACCCTATAGAATGGCTCCAACTGAGTTGAAGGAATTGAAGGAGCAGTTGCAAGAATTACTGAACAGGGGTTTTATTAGACCTAGTGTTTCTCCTTGGGGAGCACCAGTGTTATTTGTTAAAAAGAAAGATGGTACAATGAGAATGTGCATCGATTATCGACAGCTGAATAAAGTAACAGTAAAGAATAGGTATCCTTTACCTCGAATTGAAGACTTGTTTGATCAGTTAAGGGGAGCCGGGGTATTCTCAAAGATTGACTTGCGTTCAGGGTATTATCAGTTGCAAGTGAAGAAGGAAGATGTACCTAAGACCGCGTTTAGAACTCGTTATGGGCATTATGAATTTCTAGTAATGCCATTCGGGTTAACCAATGCGCCAGCTGCATTCATGGATTTAATGAATCGGGTGTTCAGACCGTACTTGGATCAGTTTGTGGTTGTGTTCATAGACGATATTTTGGTATATTCAAGAAGTGAAAAGGAACATGAATAGCATTTGAGAGTTGTACTTCGGACTTTGCAAGAACATCAGTTGTATGCCAAACTCAGTAAGTGTGAGTTCTGGCTCAAAGAGGTATCATTTCTGGGTCATGTGATCGCATCTGAAGGAGTTAAAGTGGATCCAACTAAGATAGAAGCAATTGTGAATTGGAAACCGCCTAAGAATGTGTTAAAGATTCGCAGTTTCTTAGGGTTGGCTGTATACTACAGAAGGTTTGTGAAAGGATTTTCAGTAATAGCTTCACCGTTGACAAGATTGTTACGTAAGGGAGTGAAATATGAGTGGTCTGGAAGACGTCAAGCAAGTTTCGATCGGTTGAGGAAGATGTTAGTAGAAGCACCGATTCTTACACAGCCTATGACTAGTAAAGAGTATGTATTGTATACCGATGCTTCAGGTGTCGGATTGGGTTGTGTATTGATGCAAGAGGGGAAGGTGATAGCTTATGCGTCAAGGTAATTGAAACCGCATGAGCAGAATTATCCGACTCATGATTTGGAATTGGCTGCAGTAGTGTTTGCTTTAAAGATTTGGCGACATTACCTGTATGGTGAGAAGTGTAGAATTTACACGGATCACAAGAGTTTGAAATATCTGCTTACACAGAAGGAACTGGATCTGAGACAGCGAAGGTGGCTCGAGTTGTTTAAAGATTATGATTGTATGGTGGATTATCATCCGGGAAAAGCTAACGTAGTGGCCGATGCTTTGAGTAGGAAGTCAATTTCAGCATTACAGTTAAAGCGGATTGAGTGGAGGTTTTCTGCAGATGGAGCTTTATTAGCACAGTTGAAAGCAAGACCGGTTCTGAAAGATGAGTTAATAGTTGCTCAGAGAAGTGATGGGAGATTGCAACAAGTTCTGCAGTCAGTTGGTGATATGGATAAGACTGACTATTCAGTGAATGAAGATGGAATACTGCTGTATAAGAATAGAATGTGTGTGGCCAACGATGAAGAATTAAGGAAGAGATTGATGCACGAGGCTCATAATACAGTTTTCACTATGCATCCAGGTGGAAACAAGATGTATCAAGATATGAAACAGTTGTATTGGTGGCCAGGGATGAAGAAGGATGTAGTGGAATATGTGTCTAAGTGTCTTGTCTGTCAACAAGTTAAAGCGGAGCATCAAGTGCCCCAGGGAATGTTGCATCCACTCCCTATTCCCCAATGGAAATGGGATAATATCACGATGGATTTTGTTACTGGATTGCCTCTGACCTCAAGACAGCAAGACGTAGTATGGGTTATTGTGGACAGGTTTTCGAAATCAGCTCACTTTATACCTGTTCGGATGGATTATTCTATGGAAAAGTTGGATGAATTGTATGTAAGGGAAATTGTCCGATTGCATGGGATACCTTTGTCTATTGTTTCTGATAGGGATCCCAGATTCACTTCTAAATTTTGGAGGAGTTTACAGGCAGCGTTGGGTACGAAATTGAATTTCAGTACTGCTTTCCATCCACAAACCGATGGACAATCAGAAAGAATTATTCAGGTTTTGGAAGATTTGATGCGAGCGTGTGTTTTGGATTTCTCTAAGAGTTGGGATAGGTATCTTCCACTTATGGAATTTGCTTATAACAACAGTTATCAGACCAGTATTGGTATGGCACCGTATGAAGTTTTGTATGGAAGGAAGTGTCGTTCACCGATTTGCTGGACATAATTGAATGAAAGCAGAGTCATAGGGCCAGATTTGGTTCGTGATACAGAAGAGAAAGCTAAAATCATACAGCAAAGATTGAAGGCAGCAAGTGACAGACAGAAGTCGTATGCTGATTTGAAGAGAAGAGATATTGAGTTCAGTGTAGGTGATAAAGTGTTTCTGAAAGTGTCTCCTTGGAGGAAGGTACTGCGATTTGGTAAAAAGGGGAAGCTGAGTCCAAGGTTTATTGGGCCATATGAAGTGCTTGAAAGAGTAGGTTTTGTAGCTTATCGGTTGGCTTTGCCTCCGACTTTGGCTAAGCTACATGATGTGTTCCATGTGTCTATGTTAAGAAAATATAGGTCAGATGATTCCCATGTGCTATCTCTACCAGAAGTGGAAGTGCAGTCAGATTTCACTTATGATGAAAAGCCAATAGTGATCTTAGCAAAAGAAGTCAGACAACTTCGGAACAAGCAGATACCACTTGTGAAAGTACTCTGGCAGCACCATGGTGTTGAAGAAGCAACTTGGGAACCAGAAGCGGCTATGCGAGAACAGCATCCACAACTATTTCACTCAGGTATGAATTTCGAGGACGAAATTCTTTAAGGAGGGGAGAGTTGTCATGGCCGGATTTGTACCCGAAGAGAATTAACCTAATTTGGCATGTGAGTGAGTGGATTGAATGTGTAGGATTGGACTTAATTGAAAGAAAGCAGTATAGTTAAGGGGTTAAATGGTAATTATGAATGTTTGTGCTAAGCATGAGTTAAAGGCTGATTAACTAGTTAAAGGAAGGATTAACTAAGAATAAAATAACTTGATTTAATGGAAAGTGGAGGCAGATTAGAGGAAGTGGTTTCCGTGTGGCTTCTTGAGAGGATGCCACCTACACCTTTGCATGCAAGAGTGAGTTAAGGGAAGGGAAGAGTTTCATTTGTGTAATCTAGCAATTTTCTGTGTTCTTCTCTTTTCTTTCTTGCGTGGGAGTGAGTGTTAAAGAAGGGTAAGTATATTGATGTTAAGTTGCTCAAGAATTAAGGGTTAAACCTAAGAGGTAAGTGAATAAGTGCATATTCTCATCTTCTACTCTTTCTTCTTGGTTGAGCTGGTTTGGATGGGATATTATTGGTTTGAGTTTGAGCTTGAGCATCTGTGTTGTTTTGTTAGCTGAAGAAGTGAAAAGAGATAAAGGAAAGGCTGTAATCGGCGAGCCGAGCGTCCGTCGTAATTAGGAGCTAAGGCGACGAGGTTTGGGAACAAACCCTAAATGTGTGAAATTGAATGATTTGTGTTAGCTAAATAGGGCCATTGATATGAGCTGTATGTGTATGTGATAATGTGTTTAGTGAATGAATTTCTTAAGAGCATGTATGCTATGTGTGAGATGAAATTGATTATAACTTGTGCTAAAGATGAGTGCCAAATAAGAAGGGAAAATCAGGTATGTGCTAATTGATCATGTGGTTGATGTATTTGGGTTGATTGCCAAAAGTGAGAATGAGATTTGAAGTCATAGTGAGAAGGAAGAAATGGACTGAAAGCATAACCATGTTATGGTGTTTTTGCATAGGTCACGGTGACAATAAAATCCATTGTGACCGTGTGGTATGCTTGAGTTCAATTCTGCCTAATAGATTTTGGTATGTCACGGTGACAATGAGATTCGTTGTGACCGTGACCTACCCAGGAAGGCATTCTGTTTTGCAAATGAGAATATGTCACGGTGACAATGAGATTCATTGTGACCGTGACATACCCTCAGGTTGCATTCTGCCGAGAGTTGGGAACACATCACGGTGACAATGAAATTGGTTGTGACCGTGACATGTCCCCAATTTGCATTCTGTTTTGGACTTCAATATGTCACGGTGATAATGAAATCCATTGTGACCGTGACCCACCCTGTTTTGGCAATATAATCCTAATGTGTTTGGTCATTCAAATGGCATGGCTTTAAGCTGAAATGAAGGACAGCATGAGTAAGTAATGTATATGTGTTAAGTGATCTACAAATGCATACAACTATGATGACTTCTGAATGGGCTAAGTTATGTGAATATTAAATGTGAAGACTGAATTTGAAAGTATATTGAATATGCAAATGAAATGTATGGCTGTGTGCTAATACAAATGTGTAAAGTGAAAAGTGAACTGAATAACGTGTTTAACAACTTAAGCCTGCGAGTCAAGTAGTGGATAGTTAGGCATGCCTATAGGGTCAAGTGCTGCAGCCCCATGCGTTAAATGTGTCTGATTCCATGGGAATCACAATGCGAATATCCTTACTGGATTGTGTTATATGTGGAATGATGAAAGGTACGAGAAGGTACTAATGTGATAAGAAGCACCAGAAGGTGCTAATGTGAAAAAGTAGTCTCGATGAGATTACTGGTATCTAAGAGATACCGATGCGATACCCGTTATCCGTGTCATTGAATTGCAGGCGAAGTGGCAGAAAGGCTAATTGGTTAATCGGCTAAAAGTTAATTAAATATAAACAGAAGTGATTGTGATACAAGGAAGTATGGAAATGTGAATAAGTAATTGATGCCTTATGATTGAATATAGAAATGGTTAATCTGGCATGATTATTAGCATGTTATGTATGATGATTCTGATGTGTGATAAATTATATGCTATATGTATGAGTTCCCCACTAAGCGTTATCGCTTAGCATGGATTTACTCTAATCCGTGCAGGTACGGACGAGAGGTGACTGAAGGACGTCCCCCGCATTTTGGTACGGTCAACAATAGGAAGTATATAGTGTAGGTTTGGGGGCTTGTTATTTGGGACTTTTGTATAAGTTTTATATGGTTAATATGTATTTTGAATATGTAAAGGCATGTAATAATGTAGTAATCACGGATGTAACCTCCCACATGTATGTGTGTCATGTGAATAGCTAAGGCGTGTGACTAATAGTAGTTGGCATGTGATGCATGAATTAAAATAGTGTGTGATGAAATTTTATTATTCAGTTTCCGCATGTATTTCTGTGTGTGTGTGCGACCTTTTCTAACTAAGATTAGCTGAGCTAGTTTGTCGTTAGGGAACGGGCGTCACAATTGAAGATTTGAAGAAGGAGATTAAAGAACGTGGGATTCAACTGGGATTTACGCTTTCATGAATTTCTTGGTTTATTCTTTCCTCTTTCCTTTTGATTTTGTAATGGATCGTGAGTAGTCTTTTAGTTGTTTGGGAATCTTTGAATCCCCTACCCTTAATGTGAATTCTGAACATCTTTTGAATTTAAATATATGATTGAATGGTTTATTTCACAGGTTCTTATTGTTAATTCATGGGATTTATTTTCTCAAGTTAATTTCCAATTTTGATGAATGATTTATTTCATGTATCTTTGTTGGTTTTTGAGTTGTATGGATTAGATGCCATTATTATTTACATTCAGTTCTTATCATTCTTGCTGTGTCTTTTGGACGACTCCGATCGGGAATCTAAAAGTGCAGAATTTCGTGATTTAGGACTGGAATGGTGAGTGAGATAATTGAGTTTTGGTTTATTTGACTCCTTATTGGGAAAATAAACCAAACTTAGGATTTTAGACCCGTGCGTAGGCTAGTTATGTGGCTGACTCCGATTTGGGATGTCATATAATTAGAATGGCTAACTCTAAATTGGGAAGCTTGGGTTAAGAGGGTTATCCCAATTTCTTTCATAATTGGTTTTTGGAGTAATTTTATTCACATTTGGGTATGGGGTGGATGAGTGAACCCGAGCAACGTTTATTTAATTTGGATTCTTATCTTGTTAAATTTTTCCTTCAGTTCATTTCTTCAGTTTTTGACGTTAATTTAATTTAATTATTACTGCTTGCTTATTTTAGTTATTTAAATTCTTTATTTTTAATCAATAGACAACTAAATCAATTCAAACAATTGGGAATTCTTTAGCATACAATTGATTTTCATTGCTTGCACACTCAGTCCCTTGGGTATGATAATCCGGGGTCCTAAATTTACGCCATTGAATTACTTACTGATTCAGTACACTTGCTGAGGTCGTGTTAAGTTTTTAGCGCCGTTGCTGGGGTCGTTTTTGAGTTTTGATTATTATTTGTATGTATTTTTCTTTTTCTTATTTTTATTTTTATTTATTCTTTTCAGGTAGTTGTGGTGTATGAGCAGATTGAGACAAGAACAAATAGCACCCTACGACCCTAAAATCGAGAGGACTTTGCATTAATGAAGGAGGACCAATAGAGATAACAGCATGGAAAACTATCCTCCTCCTATTGGTGAATTTCCTCCCGAAAACGAACAAGTGCCGAGGGCACAAGAAGAGATAACTGGTAATTATAGAGATGAGGTCCCTAGGCAGAGGACGATAAGGAACTACACTATACCGAGATGGAAGGAGGATCATCGTACAATTGTGCTACCAAGGGGAGTGCAGTTTGAACTTATACCAGCAACCATCAATATGGTACAGAGGAACCAGTTTTCGGGTACAGAAGTGGAAGATCCTGCACAGCACCTAGACTTATTTTTGGAGGTTAGTGATACGGTCCAGATTCCAAGAGTAAAATATGATTCGGTAAGATTAAAATTATTTCTGTTTACTTTGATCAAAAAAGCAAGAGAATGGCTATAAATGTTACCGAGACAGTCAATCAGATCATGGGACAAGTTACAAGAGAGGTTTTTGATGCAATTCTTCCCTCCTATAAAGACTGCAAATATCTGCAGCAGTATTTTGGGTTTTAGCCAAATGAATGATGAACCTTTTCATGAGGCCTGGGAAAGGTTTAGGAGGTTGTTGAGAAGCTGTCCACACCATGGGATAGCAATCTACCATCTGATGATGCAATTCTATTCTGGGGTTACACCGTAGACAAGATCCCTTTTGGATGTATCCTCAGGAGGTTCATTCATGAATAGGATGTCGGAGGAAGCTTTACATCTGTTGGATGAAATGGCAGCAAATGATGCTCAATGGGCTAATCCTAGATCGGTTCCGAAGAGACAAGGAATACATAATGTGGATGAGGTGTCTATATTGAAGGTACAGATTGAGTCAATGAGAAAAGAGATGAGTGGTTTGAAAGTGCAAAATGTAGCCTCTGTTTCTCAAGAGAGTGGGTGGTACGAAAGTGGGCAATCTAGTCAAGAAAGTGGAGCAATGGGAGATGTAAATGCTGTACGAGACTACCGAAGGAATGACCCTTACAGTAACACATATAACCCGGGTTGGAGGAATCATCCAAACTTCTCTTGGAAGGATGGAAATTATAATGCTTCATCTTCTTATTCACAAGTAAGAGTCCCCTTCAACCAAAACGCTCAATACCAAACACCATATCCACCCAATCATAACCAAGGGCAAGGTTTTAATCAATCACAAGCTCAATCATACCACCCATTGGGATATCAACCAAGGCCACCTGTTCAAGAGAAAAAACCAAACCTTGAAGATATGTTAGCTAGTTTCATTAATAGTCAACAGCAGTTTGTGAATAGCCAGCAACAGTTTATGGCTAACCAAGAAGCAAGGTGGAAATCTCAAGAATAATGGAATCGGAATCAAGATGCTTCCATGAGAAATTTAGAAACTCAAGTGGGACAGCTTGCAAATTCTATGTCTCAAAGGCAACCGGGGACTTTTCCTTCGAATGTGGACTGGAATCCTAAGGAAGAGGCTAAAGCAATCACACTGAGAAGTGGCAAGGAGGTGGTACAGAGAGATGATCAAGGTAAAAATTCTTCACCATCATATGATATGGAGGAGTCGACACGAAAGGTAAGCAACCCTAATTCTAGGGTAGATGTTAATGAAAATGCTCCTAAAAATGATAAGGGTAAAATTTTAGTGAACCCTAGAGTAGAGGATCTTGATATTAATAGATTGCCATTTCCTTCTGTGGCTAGAAAAGAAAAGAAAAATGAGTAATTGGCTAGGTTTCTGGAGATGTTTAAAAAACTGCACATAAATTTACCATTTGCTGAAGCCTTAGCTCACATGCCTAACTATGCTAAATTCATGAAAGAAATATGTTCTAATAAAAAGAAATTAGAAGGGCATGGAACTGTACAGCTCACAGAAAATTGCAGTGATATAATCATGAACAAGATCCCTGAAAATTTGGAGGATCCAATTAGTTTCACTCTACCCTGTGAAATTGGTGAAGATTTTAATGGAAATGCTTTATGTGATTTGGATGCGAGCATAAATTTGATGCCTTATTCTATTTGCAGGAAGCTTAATCTTGGAGAGCTCAAGGAGACGGGAATGAGACTCTAACTTGCAGATAGGTCGTTGAGGAGACAAAAAGGGGTGATTGAAGATTTGTTAGTGAAAGTGGGGAAATTCATTTTCCCGGTGGATTTTGTGGTGATGGAAATAGAAGAGGATCACAAGGTACCACTCATTGTGGGGAGGCCATTTTTGAACATAGCAAAGGCATTGATCGATGTAAATGGTCAAACAGTCACCTTAAAGTTTAATAATGAAGAGCTGGTAGTGGACATGAACAAGGCTCAAAAGTATCCGTCGAGTGATATGGAGGAGTCTATCTATTTTGTAAACACAGTGGATGAGTGTGTACAAGAAGTTCAGGAAAATGTGTTGAGAGCTGATTCAGTGTATGTGAGTTTGATACATTCACTGGAGGATGAAGAGTTGGAAGAAGAGTTGAAGGGAGAAGTGATAGTAGCTGTGGAGAAAGAAGAGGAAGAAGATGAATCACAGCAAGAAGAGCTTAATCTGAAGAAGGGGGATTCAAATTCTGAACTTAAACCTCTTCCATCTCATTCAAATCCAAAACTGCAAAGTTTGGGCAGAGAAGCTGCCTTTCCTGCTGCAAGGCTAGAGAACCAGCATTGTAACCTCTATAAGATTCACCTTTTATAAGGGGGGCAGAGGTAGTATGACCGGGCTAGGTAGAGATCAAATCTTTAAGGATAGCCATGGAAGCCCAAATTTTTAGAAGCCAACTAGTGCAATAATGGCATCAGCAATTAAACACATCAGACAAGGATAGGTCACGAGATTACTGCCACAGTTTGATCTATGAGAAAATACTCTGCTTGATCATCCAGGAAGGAAGCCAAAAAGCAACCTTGAAAAGAAGGAGATTCAGTCTTTCAGCAAATCAGTCCAAATGTTCTAGACAAATGAGGCAAGCTCAGGCCGATGTGAGAAGGTCCCGTTGCTCTTCAAAGTTGTTATCCAGGATAGCAGCAACAGACAGTGGTGAAGATGACGTCCATGAGCCGATCAACATCAATAGACTCAAAAAAAGGTCCATGGCTAAAGACTTAAAAATCGAAAGAAGGGAATAAAAGCCCCGCGGGTCAAAAACCGGAAAAAGGCGATCTTGCTAAAATTGAGCGCCTCGTCAGGGTGAAAACCGAAAAAAGGTATCCTGGGCAAAAATTAGAGGCTTGAGAGAAAATGTCCAATTAAGAAAATCCGAGAGGGCTGTTTGGTAACAGGAGTTGATACTATCAAGATTTGGCTCTGTGAAAGAATGTAGTTTGGCATTTTTGAATTAGTGTTAAATGGTGATCATGTATATTGAAATCGTACTGAAACGGGCACAATGTTGTGAAATGAAATAAAACTAAATTCAGTCATTGATATTATTTCCTAGTTATGCTCTAAAAAGGAACATATTCCTTAAAATCCATACAAATCTGAACTAGACCTTACTACTGCTCTCGCCGGCTGGGTGCCTTAGTGGCCAGGTCCTATTATCAATTGCGGGGTTAGGTGTCCATCCTCTATATGCGCTGGTAGAAGTTACAGAATGATTCCTAGAAAAGGGTATAGTAGTTTTCTCTGGTAGTTCGGTCCAAAGTTCATGATACTGAGAAACAAAGGCTGAGACAAGACCCGCCTCGAAAGGATAAGGAATGTCTCACTACATCGTTAATCCCTTTGAATTATCAAGCACAATAGGTGGTAGTGTAAAAGGCAGCCTCATGAGGCCTTCAAGAACCAGATCCTCATCGGCTACCTCACCTGATGTAGCAACATATGGAATGGAACTGATGCCTAAGGAGAAAATGCCTCAAAGAATAACTGCTGATTACCCTAGGAAGGGGGCTTTGATAGTAGCTTCAACTTTTCTTACAGCCGTACCTAAAAGGCAAGAGAGTCTCAAAAAAAAGGGGCCGTTAGAGATTAAAACTGTGACTGGCTCTCTAAGCAAAAGTTAGGCCACAGGGCAGGGTGAAAACCTGGGAACAGGCAGTCTGTCCTTCAAAAAATGAATGAAAAAAAAGCCGCTAGATTGGGTTGGGTCCATTCCAGGAAAAAATTAGGCACAGGGTTATGTGAAAATCCCTAAAGGGACGTATTTCCCACTAAGAAAAGCTAGTGTGAAAATCCACAAGGGACGCACTACCTTTAAAACAATGACCTTTGAAGCCTTGAGCGATGAGGCAGCATTACTCCAAATAAATTTCCTTTAGGCAGGTGGTGTATAATGCAGAATTTGGTTCAAAGTCCTGGGGGGCAAAATGCTCATTGACCAGGGGGCAAAGATGCACACGAGTCAGTTCTCCTTGAAAAGATTATGGGTCAGAGTCCGTAAAGCCAAGACAATGCTTTTCTACATCGTTGGGAGCATCAGACAATGTGAGCAGCCGAGCAGCACCCTCAACGAATCCTTTAACCACCTGGGATGTGGTCTATTCTTTTTTGCATATCACATGCATGTCACGTGCATTTAGTCTTTTACACGTATAGATATGCACACACAATTCTTGTACATTAATCCTTTGATCGTGTTCCATGTATATAGCTTTATGCATATATTTCCCACACATAGTTCCATACACACACACAATCTTTTGTATATGTTGTTGTGCACATGACTCAGAAGTAAAGGTCCGAATAGACCTCATGAGCATGGATGATCCAAAGGACGGATTTAGCTCCGCATGATCGGCCACTGTATCCGGCATAAAATTAGGTGAATAGGTATAGAGGTGGAACGCTCAAAAGAGCAAGCCTATTTGGACACACTATGCTAGGAATCACACAAATCTATAAAAAATAAGATCCTTTGAGAAGCTGAACTGTCCACACATACTTTAGTCGGAGGAAAATCAGATGCAAAAGTGGGCCAAGGTACAGTTTTGACTCTAGATTGGTGCTCATCCATGCCAAACAATCAAATCAAGATAATGTCCTCACGAGAATGGAATCTCAATGACCCGCTCCTAAGAAGACATTTAAGAGAGCAAGCTGACTCACACACACCATGTCAGGAGCAACAAGGTAAGTTTCTCTATCATAAGATATATGCTTGCACACATTTGTACAATAATCAAGATGAAGTCCTCACGAGAGAAAAATCTCAAGGACCTGCTCCCAAGAGGGAAAAGAATAAGCCTTTCTCATGCACACTATGCCGGGGGCAAACAGGTAAGGTTCTCTATCATAAGATGTACGCTCACACACCTCACAATCCGGATTCAAATGTATGTATATTGCACACACATGATTCCACACACGTGCACAGTGTTTTGTATATGTACATGGCTCAGATGAGGGGTCCGAATAGACCTCATGTTTAAAGATGATCCAAGAGATGAGTTCAGCCTAAGATTGTCAGACTCATGCATGCCATGCCGGAAGCCACCAGGTAAGTTTCCCTGTCATAAGAGGCACGCTCACGCGTATCGCACAATAAGTGTATAAATTCTCAAACAAATGCAAATATACATAGAATACAAACTCTCAAACCAGAAAAAAAAAACAACTTCTTAAACCAAAACAACACAAAAAATACAAATTCTCAAACGAAACAAGACAAAACAAAAAGAAGAATATATAATCAAGGCCTAGAAAATCCAATATACTGTAAAAGTTCAAACGCATCCAAAAATGTGAAAACACAAAAGAACCAAAAGAAGGAAAAAACAGAAACAAAAATGAAAACAAAATAGAAAAATCACCCGCCTGCAGGCAAACAACAAAATTTCCAATCTAATTTTTTCTTGGAGAAAGCTCAAATCTTTTTCCGCCCCGGAGGCTCAACATCAAATTCTCTCACCCTCTTGAGAAGTATGCAGGTCTTTTCAACAAGGGAGCTGCATTGGAGATGATAGAGGAATCAATATCTGGCATGTCACAGTCAGTGTAATCAAGAAAATGGGGAACAACCAACCGTCCTTCGGGGGCACACTCTGACATTGGCCCCAACAAGTATGTACTGCCATAGGTATGCGCCTTTTATACCCTACACATTTGCTTTGCCCTTTCTGTAGTAAAAAAGAAGAGGTTCAGGATAAGTGCTAGTAAAGAAAGCGACAAACGAGTCACCATGTCAACCCAAGGATGGTCAACGGTTAGGCACTGGGTTAACCAGATGGTTGTCGGCAAATACATCATTCAGATAATGGTTAATAGGCAGACACAAAGTAGACTGGATGGGGGTCAAAAAGTTAAAAATCACACATATTATTAGCCGGATGGGGGTTAGCAGATCAGACATTGCACTAGCCGGATGGGGGTTAGCAGATCAGATACTGCACTAGCCGGATGCAGGTTAGCAGATCACACATTGCACTAGCCGGATGTAGATTAGTAGATCAGACATTGAATTAGCCAGATGGGGGTTAGCAGATCAGACATTGTACTAGCCGGATGGGGGTTAGCATATCAGATATTGTACTAGCCCGATGGGGGTTAGCATATCAGACATTGTGCGAGCCTAGACGAGGCCAGCAGAGCACATGCGGTAGAACAGATCACAAACAGAGGTTGTAGTCAGAAAGTACTGCATGTCACAGACACCGTCCAGGCCGGGATGAGCCTAGCAGATCACCAGTAGTAGAATAGATCGCAAACAGAGGTTGTAGTAAGAGAGTACTGCATCTCACAGACACCGTGCAGGCCGGGACGAGGCTAGCGGATCACCAGCGGTAGAATAGATCGCAACAGAGGATGCAGTTAGACAACACTTCACCTCTCACCGTGTAGGCCGGGATGAGGCTAGCGCATCACCAGTGGTGGAACAGATCACAACAGAGGATGCAGTTAGACAACACTTCACCTCACACCGTGCAGGCCAGGATGAGGCTAGCGGATCACCAGCGGTAGAATAGATCGCAATAGAGGATGTAGCTAGACAACACTTCACCTCGCACCGTGCAGGACGGGACGAGGCTAGCGGATCACCAGTGATAGAACAGATCGCAACAGAGGATATAGTTAGACAACACTTCACCTAACACCATACAGGCCGGGACGAGGCTAGCGGATCACCAGCGGTAGAACAGATCGCAATAAAGGATTCAGTTAGAGAACACTTCACCTCGCACCGTGCAGGCCGGGACGAGGCTAGTGGATCACTAGCGGTAGAACAGATCACAACAGATGATGCAATTAGACAACACTTCACCAAGCACCGTGCAGGCCGGGATGAGGCTAGCGGATCACGAGCGATAGAATAGATCGCAACAGAGGATGCAGTTAGACAACACTTCACCTAACACTGTGTAGGACGGGACGAGGCTAGTGGGACACCATCGATAGAACAGATCGCAACAGAGGATGTAGTTAGACAACACTTCACCTCACACTATGTAGGGAAGGATGAGGCTAGTGGGACACCAGCGATAGAACATATCACAACAGAGGATGTAGTTAGACAACACTTCACCTCACACCGTCCAGGCCAGGATGAGGCTAGCGGATCACCAGCGGTAGAACAGATCACAACAGATGATGCAGTTAGATAAAACTTCACCTCACACCGTGCAGGCCGGGACGAGGCTAGCGGATCACCAGCGGTAGAATAGATCGCAACAGAGGATGCAGTTAGACAACACTTCACCTCGCACCGTGCAGGCCGGGATGAGGCTAGCGGATCACCAGCGATAGAACAGATCCTAATAGAGGATGCAATTAGACAACACTTCACCTAACACTGTGCAGGCAGGGACGAGGCTATTAGGACAACAACGATAGAACAGATGGCAATAGAGGATGCAGTTAGACAACACTTTACCTCACAACGTGCAGCCCGGGACGAGGCTAGTGGGACACCAGCGATAGAACAGATCGCAAATGAGGATGCAGTTAGACAACACTTCAACTCACACCGTGCAGGTCGGGACGAGGCTAGTGGGACACCAGCGATAGAATAGATAGCAACAGAGGATGCAGTTAGATAACACTTCACCTCACATCGTACAGGCTAGGACGAGGCTAGCGGGACACCAGCGATAGAACAGATCGCAACAGAGGATGCAGTCAGAGAACACTTCACCTCACACCGCGCAGGCCGAGATGAGGCTAGTGGGACAGACCAGCCCCGTGTAGACCGAGATGAGGTTTGCGGGGGACATGCAATAGAACAGATCAAAATAGAGGATGCAGTTAGGCAACACTTCACCTCACACCGTGCAGGCGAGGACGAGGCTAGTGGGACACCAGCGATAGAACATATTGCAACAGAGGATGCAGTTAGACAACACTTCACCTCACACCGTACAGGCCGAGATGAGGCTAGCGGGACAGACCATCCGCCCTGCAGATCGAGATGAGGTTAGCAGGGGACATAAGATAGAATAGATCGCAACAGAGGATGCAGTTAGACAACACTTCACCTCACGCCGTGCAAGCCGACCGAAGGCAAGCGGGACAATGCGATAGAAAAGATTGCAAATGAGCCAGAGTCTGATAGCGCTACAGCTCAACAGCAACAAGTCGCAACATTCCACACAGCAAAAAGGTAAGGGCTGCTTCAGGTATGCATCTCTTTCGTTCTTCTCTAAATTTTTGCTCATCTAGGCACTAGTGCACTAGTTTCCCCAAAATTGGGGGCAACTGTAGACACTGGGTCCTGAGGCAGCCCAGATCAGAGTTATCCAATGATGATAAGATGCCTTGTCACAGGTAAAAAGGTTGAAAGTGGTGATTTCCTATTTAATTGATTCAATTACTAACATTATTTTATTTGTGTTTTATGATTATTTCACATCTAATTTTCCCTCTTGGGCAATGTTTTGCGAGCACACAGGGAAATCCAGAAGGCTCATTTGAGATTAAGTATTTATTTGTTTCATTTGTAATATTTTATTTATTTGGCTTTTTCATTTATTTTGCCATGTAATTTTCTTATAAAATTATTTGTTTTAGGCCCGCTAGAAAGAAAATCATTAAACCATTTTTTATTAATTAATTTGGAATCTTTCCTAATAAAAATGGGACCAATATCTCAGTTTTCTCCATCCAAAATCATCACATCTAAAATTATTTTATAATAAAAATGCATGCGAGGACCAATGTCCTCATCCATCAATGAACATCCCGTTTTATGTATGATTTGTATTTTATTTACAATGGGGGTGGTATTCCGCCCCTATTTTTGTTGTATTTATTTCCATGTGCTTTACTTTGATTATGCTTTTACCACTTTCCCAAACTGGATAACTTGCGATTTAATTCAAATGCATCAAATCGAATGAGAAATGGGGAGAAACTCTAAATTCAAAACTCAATAATAAACTTAACCAAGGTATTAATAAATGGGAAGTCTCGAACTCACTCTGGTCTTAGGCTCAACAAGGTTAGAGGATCATCTCAATGTTTCATTTGGATGGGCCTCCAAAATATCTCTTGTTGCCCACCAAAAGGCCCAACTCGAATAATCCTAGGCTCCACGGGTTTAGAGGATCATTCCAATATTCTATTGGGATGAGGTCTCCAAGATCCCTCTGCCTTGCCCAAAATGGATATAATGAGCCGTCTTAGGCTCAATGAGGCTAGACGACCTTTCCCAATGTTCTATTGGGTGGCGACTCCAAGAAACCTCCTTGTTGCCCAACATAGATGCTTGTAATTCGTTATAAGTTTTAATAAACCTCCTCTCGAAAGCCGTAAAAGCGGACTTTCAGGGCGCCCCGAGGTTCGATGCGTGTCACAACTACCCCTAAAGATTTGATGTATTCTAACAGGCAGTAGTGCTTCCGCCCCCATGCATCGAGGAATAAAGTGTGACTCTTGTAAGGGTTCCGACTATAGATCACAGCATGGGTCTCCTCCATAACCTTCTTGGTCTGCTTCTCGTCTAAGCACCTCAGTCGTATATCATTAGCTCACTTCTTGTATTGCACATCCTCTACACTGATGAACTGGGCGGATAGCTCGTGAATCAGTCTTTGGGTCCTTTTCAGTATCTAAAAAGAATGGTAAAATACAGGTATGTGTAGATCAACGGGATCTGAACAAAGCTTGCCCCAAGATAACTGTCCCTTGCCTATGTCGATGATCAATTCTTTTTCTCTTTTTTTCTCTTTTTTTCTTTTTT
Organism: Excoecaria cochinchinensis; assembly: GCA_947683425.1. Taxonomy (NCBI): domain Eukaryota; kingdom Viridiplantae; phylum Streptophyta; class Magnoliopsida; order Malpighiales; family Euphorbiaceae; genus Excoecaria; species Excoecaria cochinchinensis. Next base: position 3,377,796 of record CANTUQ010000104.1, on the reverse strand, counting down.
TGTTGTTTGTTTGTTTTTTTTTGCTTTGTTTGTTTTTCTTTCCTCTTTTTTCTTTTTGCTCTTTTTTTCTGCGTACAATTTTTTTCGCTTCCCAACAAGCTTCGTCTAAATCCTGATAATTTACACATGCACGCACTTCTCTTCTTAACCATTAGGAATGTCGTTGATCCACCCAGTTGGGCATTGCGCTTAAGTAAAAAAAATTAGCCCTGGTTCTACTTATGGAATCTCCCTTTTAACCTTTCCTATCCCTCCTGGCTTGAATCTTCTGACCTTCTGCTTGGCTAGTTTATGATCGGGATACATTGGCATAGCGTGTTCGGCGGCTTCATAATCACCTCCTGGCGTGTCTTCATAAGTCCAGGCAAAGACTTTTTTATTTAATTTTTTTTTCTTTTCTCTCTTTTAATCTCTCTTCAGGAGTCATAATAGATGCTATTAGGATTTTCTTTGGGTTCTCCAAAATTCCGAGTTTAAATGGAATGGCATCATTTGAATCATTATTAAATATGAATGTGTCATGATTATGCATAATGAAATCGCAAGAAACATCACACAGATGAGTGAAATCATTCATTTCATTTAATAAAACCAGAATTAAGATATCGTCATTAAATAGTTCAAAAATAAAAAGAACATCTAAATAGCTATCCTCTTCCTATTTCCACCAGCACAGACACTTTGGCCAATGGCTCATCATAATCTATGAGGACTGTCTTCCTCCTCCATTTATGTAACGCCCTAATACCCCCAGGAAGGAATATCGGGGTGCCACAAGCCAAGTACACGCATACTCATACACATGCATACACAAAGGCGGAAGCAATAATAATAAATAAATATAAGAGCATCTTTAACAAGCTCCTAGTGGCAATGACCTGCAGATGCATACTCTCTATTCGCATCCTGAAACCTACACGGGAAAAACACCCGTGCTAAGCGATAATGCTTAGTGGGGATAAACAAAAGCAAAAGACTTCGAACGAAGTCACAATTATATCACATGCATATCAATAGTCATGTCATTTACAAATAACAATATACACAACCTTATAATAGATAACATTCACTCTAATCAGTTCCATATGCAAATATCCAAGCAATATGGAAAAATAATATCGATATCATGTTATGTTATGTTCACGTATATCTATATGAATCTTTATACATATGCAAATCTCTACTACACTTCTCATACACTACAGACCATACAGTAGCATAAAAAACACAATAAAACATAAAGTAGACTAAAAAACACTACAAAACATAAAGTAGCCTGAGAAACACTACAAAACATCAAAGTAGCCTGAATTCTCATTAATTTTGGATACGGGTACATTTCAAAACAGAAGATAGAAGTCTCAGGACAGAAGACAGAAGTCTCAAAACATTCTCTCTATCTTATTAAAATGACCATGTCGAAGGTTGGCCGCTTGGCCCAAACGGGGCCGAATTGGGTAGCTGCATTCGGTATCCCTTTATAAGCATGCTTATATATCAACTACTATGACCATTCAGGCTCAACATAAAGACTCTACAAACTGAATCATATACATTGCATGTATTCTAATGTTCATTGCAAAACACTATACACTATTTACATATTAACTAATCAAACCATGTGCATACATATACCATATGCATATACTAACATGTAGCAATATAATATCAATGAATCTTGCACTCTACATTACTAATTAATCAAATACACACTCTATTATACATATTTATAGACTTTATACATTATGATTCAATCATACAATGATTAATATCACATGCCATGTCATGTTTAATAATTAAAAAGCATGTATACATTTAATTTCATTATTAAACTCTTATGCCATAGCTTTAATTGCCTATAATTTCAATTGACAACCACTTGTATACTCATTTTATAAGGTTAGAAATGAGTTGGACAAGCTATAGGAACTTGCCATGAAGTTCGGGTGCATTTCGGGAAGAAAAATACTCAAAATATGCAAAACAGGGGATGGTCATGGTGGAAACCACTTGGTTGTGACCGTGAGGTCCAAAAACATTCAATTCTGCCTTGTCTGGGTAGTGGTCACGGTGGCAACCACTTGGTTGTGACCGTGACATACCCTAAATAGCAAAATAGAATCAAAAACTCAGGACTGCTGCACTACTCTATATTGTACAGCCTAAACCAATGTCTAAACCTCATTTTTAGGAAAAACTCTCTTCTTAACAATTGTTCCCTAGGATATTAAATTTCAAATGGGACAATTTCTATGTCAATTAGACATTTATAACATCAGATATGATCTAAATAATCTGACCTGCTCAAATGAACCGGCCAAAGTAGAGACACCTTAGTTTTGGCAAATTTTCAGGGTCTTAGAGCCAGAATTTGCTCAAGGTCATTTCTGAGTCTATTATAGGTGTAGAAGTCATGGTTATAATGGCTCAGGAATCATTCAATTTAGATGTCCGAAAGTCTACTTATAAGAAAAACACTTCACAAAGGTCAGATGCAAAATGAACAGAATTTGCCAAAACCAAACTTTATCATCATCACACACTCAAATGATCAAGTCACATACTCATAAACATATATACACACATATATCATAAACATATATATACATATACCACAAAAACACAGCAACCAATCAAAATGAATAGAAATTAAAATCACACGCGATCCCGACCTCTACGAAGCTCAATCTCTGCTCTCTATTCGTTTTCGATCTTCTCCTTCCCTTTATCCAATTTCTTGTCCACAGCTTCAACATAATCATATAGAAAACACTTGAGTTAAACTTCTTCTCACTTTAAATCAAAAATAGAAACCAAGTAGAAGAAGAAGACCAAACATGGAAGTCTATAACTTACCTCTTCACAAGAATCCAACTCTGCCCTTTGACACTCTCTTCAAACCAATCCAAGAGGTTCTCTTATCAAGTAACCCAAAATAAAAGTAAAGAAAAGGAAAAGAGAGAGCACGACAGACCAAAGGAAAAGAAATAAGAAGGAATAAGCCAAAAGTTAAAAGCAAGATAAAATGACGAGGAAAAGGGAACAAAGGCAGCCGGTTAATGCTAATCCAAAATCAATTACCCACATAAATGCCACTTACCACATTAATTCCTCAATTATCCTAAGCCAAACCAAGTGTCTCTTCCCTATAAAGCCACTTGTCACACTAATATAAGCAACATACTTAAGTCTCTTGCCAAGTGTCACACTCTCAAGCTGCCATGTGTCATTCTCCTACGATACCACTTGTCAAAATCTGACAAAACTTTGCCAAAACTTCTAGGGTCGAATCGGGGTGCTACAATTTAAGTACTCAATTTGTCTTCCTCTCTTTCTTTCGCTCTTCTGGGTCAGAGATCTGCTTACTATCAATGAGGTTGTGAACTTGGTCCCTTAATGTCCTACAATAGTCTGTCAAATGTCTAGTGTGTTGGTGGAATGCACAATATTAATCCGCTCTGTGGTTGGGCTACCCCTGGCTTCTTGCGGGCTTAGGAGGCAATGGCTGTAACATCCCCTTTTCCATTAGCTTCTTAAACCTGCCATTCTTAGGCTGTTAACTTTTTGAGTTAATGCCTCAATTTGAGCTTGCAAAGCTACCATGGAATCAACTGAATGCAGTCCCCTAGGATTAGAATTAGATACCTTTACTCTATCGGTTTGCCACATGCAATTATTCATTGCCATCTCTTCCAAAAGCTTAAAAGCAGCTTCAGTTGTTTTTCTCATCAAGAATCCACCAGCTGCAACATCTATTGTAACTCTTGTAATTGGATTTACACCATTCTAAAAAGTTTGCATCAAAAGCTCCCTCGAAAGGTTGTGGTGTGGACACATCCTTTGCAACTCTTTAAACCTTTCCTAAGCCTCATACAACGATTCATTGTCATTTTGAACAAAGGTTATGATATCTTTTATAATCTTCGTTGTTTGGCTAAGGAAAAATATTTTGATAGAAAAGCTTGAGCCAATTGGTCCCAAGTAGTGATTGATCCCCTTGTGAGTGAATTCAACCAAGCTTTGGCTTTGTCCTTCAAAGTGAATGGAAAAAGCCTAAGCTTAATTGCATCCACTGAAACACCATTGATTTTAAAAGTATCACAAATTTGCAGAAAATTTGCCAAATGAGCATTGGGATCCTCATTTGCCAAACCGTAAAACTGAATACTATTTTGAATCATTTGTAAAAGTGAAGGTATAATCTCAAATTGGTTAGCATTTACCGTAGGTCTTACCACTCCTTGTTGAGCACAACTCAATGCTGGGGTGGCAAAATCCATTAGTCTAGGTGGATTTCCTTCTTCAGCCATGATAATTGGTCTCTTATTCTTGTTCTTTTTTCTGTTGGATTTCCGGTTACGTGACAAAAATCGTTCAATTTCAGGATTCAAAGGTTCAAGCTCTTCTTGTGAACTTCTTGTACTAGGCCTGAACTTTCAAATCCTGTAAAAACCAAAATCAAACACAAAGTCAAACTAAAATACACAAACAAATTAAAACAGAAGAAAATATTGTAATCCAAAATCATAAATCAAGTTTCATAATGGCAAAATTAAACATTCCCCGGCAACGGCGCCAAAAACTTGTTAGCATATTTTATAGGTGCTAATTTTCCGCAAGTATACGGTGTACCGAAATAGTACAAAAGGTTGTCGATCCCATGAGGAATATTATTTTTACTCACTATTACTAATTGATTTTAATCTTGTTTACAATTATCATTAATTTGTTGGTTAAATCTAAACTACTCTATTAAATAAACTAATTAAACCTATTTTATGTTAATCAAAGAAGACAAATGGATAGATGATGATAAGTTTTGACCAATTAACTTGAAATGATTATTCTTGATTATTGAAGTATTGTTGTCATGTAAGCCAAGTTGCATAATATTCTAATTTACTCTCTCGACATAAATTAGAGTGCCTAAAACATGCACACATAATTCTAAATCCCAATTCTCATCTAAGACTTAGAGTCTTATACATGCATATTTCAAGAATAGAAAACAACCTATAGCAACCAATTAAACAATATGATCTCTCAATTAATGAATAAACGATGAATAACTATTAGATTTAAGAATGAATTTTTCTCTCGACTAAACTCAAACTTATAAAGATCAATGCATAAATTACCAATAGAAATTCTACAAACAAAAGTACCAAATGATATTGAATAATGAAACTTAGTATTAAAATATTCAAGTTCTTAAATACATCATGTAATAATTACAAAGAAGAAGAGAGAGATAAGAAATAGAAAAAAGGAGATCTCTCAACCCTTTTTCACTTCAGCAAATGCAGTCTTCTTCCTTGCAGAAGTCTTCTTCTCAAAATATAAATTCTAACTTAAGAAATTTAACTAAGGAAAAGAAAACTGTTCTTCAAAACTACAGAAATTACTTAATAAAAATTCCATTCTCTAAAAATTACAGTTAAACTAATATTTATAGATGATAATTTAAAGTTTGTGTCCCATGAAGATGTCCTTTGAAGATGGTTGGAATTGTTGGTGAAAAGAAATGACTTTTCAAGTGACTTTTGGCTGAAAAATGCTCCAACGGTGGGCTCTGTCGCGATAGCGAGGATGTCGCGCTCGCGATAGAACACGTTAACATTTTGCCTCTTTCCTTTTTCCTCTCTTTCTCCTTCGATTCCTCTCTGTAGTAGCATGACTCGTGCTCTCCTCTCCTACTCGTGTCCATCCATCCTAGTCGTGCTTATGCAGCACGTCTCAGCCTTCCTCTTCTTCTTCTCTTTCTTTCTGCTCTATCTCTACCATGCACATCTGCACCCTTGTCCTAGCTGTGCTCTCTTGTCCTAGTCGTGCTCTCTAGCATCCAGCCTTCTCTTCTTTCTCTTTGCCTTTCCTTTTCTCTTTTGTCTCTCTGCCAGCACGACTCGTGCTCAAGCATCCTGTCTTCTCTAATCTCGTGCTCCTCTCCACCATATATGCTTCTTTTCTTCTTTTTTCACCTAAATACACCAGTAAATACAAAAACACACACATATGACATCAAATATACACACAATTGCATAATTAATTTTATAAACTCATACAAAACATATACTAAATTATACTTCAATTAAGCTCCTATCAAGCATTATTTTGATCGTCTATTTTTCTTCTGCTTTCACCAGTTTTTCTTCTCAATTGTGCAGTCCATTTTTCATTTCCTTGTGCCTTTATCATCATCATAACATTTTGTTCTTCTTCCAGCTTTTATATTTTCTTCAGCTATTACGTTATTCCATTATCTTCCCTATCTGCCTTAAGCAAACAACCATGGTTAGGACTAAAAATCCCTCAACCTCACACACTAAACCAATTCAGGAGGCTGTTGAGGGGGACATTTCTTCTACATTTGGAGCTGCATTTCCCATCTTGTCCGTGGATGAGGTGGGCAGATTCACTGCTTTACGTGGTAGGCCAGTTTTGCAATGTAAGTTTTTTCCAACTGTTCTTCTAGAATAGGTAGGCATGTTTAACACTGTTAATGCAATGTTAGCCAACTGTGGTTTATTTAGATCTGTTAACATGCAAGATTTCATTTATCCTGACTCAATGTTAGAGTTTTACACTACCTTGAATATAAATGAGGAGAATAAAAACTTATTAGATTTCAGACTTGATGGCAAGCCTTATATTTTGACATGCTTAATGATGCATATAATCTTTGGCTTTTCCCAAAATGGACTAACTGAACCACCTAGGTCTTTTAAGCCAAATGAATTTTGGACATTTCTAACTAATTTGACCATACCATTTAAGACTAGAGAGGCTAAGTCTATATACGTCAAGGATTTGAAGTATTAGATTTTGCACAAGATTTTGGATTCATTAATTTTTAACAGGGCTGAATTGAATAGAGTTTCTTTGCATGAATTATTCCTAATGTGGTATGTGCACAAGGGCAAAGCTATATGTTGGTCATATTGGCTATTTAATCAATTGTTGCGATGTGCAAGACAAAAAGATTCACCTCTCACACATGGGCATATTATTTATGCTATTGCAAGGAGTTTAGATATTAATTTTCATTTATCTGCTCATGATCATCCTTGTGTATATTTTACTAAACAATTATTTGTGCATGGAGGAGTTATCAATAATGAAATTCATGAAATTCCACCTCGTCTAAGGTCGTGTTGGAGGGAACTTACAGGCCCTTCTACCCAACAAGAAGAAGAAAGTGATGAGGAGCCTAGTGGTGATGCTACTTTGCATGAGGTACCTACTGCTCCTGAGGTTGGATCCTCTAGCCATAATGTGCCAGCAATGTTTGAGCAAATTTTTCACAATCTTCATCACATACAAGATCAGCAATCCATTTTGGCTAGACGCCAATGGCAGTTGGAGTACAAGTTTGACAACTTCATCATGCAAGTTGGTTTTGTGGTTCCATCACCTCCACCTTCACTATGAGCAGGGACTTCTTCTTTTCTTGTCGTTATTTTATTTCTTTCTTTTAATTGTTCGTTTTGTTTCATTTCTTCACATTGGGGACAATGTTGGATTTTAGTGTGGGGGAGTGAGTGTGTTGTGTTGTTTGTGTTTACTTATGCTTTATGAGTTTTTGTATGTATTTTGTATGTTAATTGCATGATTATTTGTGTGTCTTAGTTTTTCAATTAGGTTCTTAGTAAGCTTTATTATAAAGTATTGTTCTTTTGGTATATTATATAGGTTGTTAAGTCAATTATTTCTTATGCTCATATTTATCAGTTTTTCAAAATTTTTGGTATGTGTTTTAAGTTTTTTCAGTTATTTTCTTTTACTTTTTTCAACATTATAGATTATTTAGTCTTTTTACTAACCATGTTTTTAAAGTTAGAATTTGCTCATTTAATAGAAAATTGTAAGTTTTTAGTTGCCTAAGGAAACTATAGCCATAATACTTACCCTTTTGTCTTTTCAATAATGGAAAAATAAAATAAAAACAAGTGGGATGGAGCATAAAATGCACCCACACTTTTCAAAAATTATTAGCAAGATATATATCCAAAATTGAAAAAAAATATGGGATGGAGCGTAAAACGCACCCATATTACCTTCTCTTGCTATGCATGGGATCAAATAAAAAATTATGCCCATGTGAAAAAGAAAAAGAAAAAAAAAATGAAAGAAAAGAAAGAAAAGTCTAAAAATGCCATGAGATTGGAGTAAGGGTAAGTGAGCTCAACAATTATCCTAAAAGGTGACTAGCAATCTTAGAATTTTTAACTTTATGATCAATTTTCTCTCATTGATTCATGTTTAGTTTTTTGAGACTTTATATTCTTTATTTTTGAAGTAGTAAAGTTAGATGACTTGTTGAATTTCCAATACATACTTTGAATTTTGATTTACTAATATTTGTGAGTGTTTGAGATGCTTGATCTTTGCAATTTTAGTATATATGCTGAATGGACAATGCTATATAATTATGTTTACTAGCTGTTAAATTTTCTCTTATCTTTTCTCTTGTTTGAGGACAAGCAAGGTTTAAGAGTGGGGGAATTTGATAGGAGCTTAATTGAAGTGTAATTTAGTATATGTGTTGTATGAGTTTATAAAATTAATTATGCAATTGTGTGTATATTTGATGTCATATGTGTTAGTTTATGTTTATTTGTATTTGTTTGTGTGTTTTTGTATTTACTAGTGTATTTAGGTGAAAAATTATGAAAAGAAGCATATATGGTGGAGAGGAGCACGAGATCAGAGAAAACAGGATGCTTGAGCACGACTAGGATGGGAAAGCATGAGTCGTGCTGGCGCAGAGATAAAAGAGAAAAGGAAAGGCAAAGAGAAAGAAGAGCAGAAGAGAAAACTGGATGCTAGAGAGCACGACTAGGACAAGAGAGCACGACTAGGACAAGGGTGCAGATGTACATGGTAGAGATAGATCAGAAAGAAAGAGAAGAAGAAGAGGAAGGCTGAGACGTGCTGCATGAGCACGACTAGGATGGATGGACACGAGTAGAAGAGGAGAGCACGAGTTGTGCTACTGCAGAGAGGAACTGAAGGAGAAAGAGAGGAAAAAGGAAAGAGGCAAAATGTTAGAGTGTTCTGTTGTGATCGCGACATCCTTGCGATCGCGACAGAGGCGACCGTTGGAGCAGTTTTCAGCCAAAAGTCATTTGAAAAGTCATTTCTTTTCACCAACAATTGCAACCATCTTCAAGGGACACCAACTTTAAATTATCATCTATAAATATTAGTTTAACTATAATTTTTAGAGAGTGGAATTTTTATTAAGTAATTTCTGTAGTTTTGAAGAACGGTTTTCTTTTCCTTAGTTAAATTTCTTAAGTTAGAATTTATGTTTTGAGAAGAAGACTTCTGCAAGGAAGAAGACTACATTTGGTGAAGTGAAAAAGGGTTGAGAGATCTCCTTTTTTCTATTTCTTATCTCTCTCTTCTTCTTTGTAATTGTTATATGATGTATTGAAGAACTTGAATATTTTAATACTAAGTTTCATTATTCAATATCATTTGGTACTTTTGTATGTAGAATTTCTATTGGTAATTTATGCATTGATCTTTATAAGTTTGAGTTTAGTTAAGAGATAAATTCATTCTTAAATCTAATAGTTATTCATCATTTAATCATTAATTGAGAGATCATAATGTTTAATTGGTTGCTATAGGCTGTTTTCTATTCTTGAAATATGCATGCATAACACTCTAAGTCTTAGATGAGAATTGAGATTTAGAATTATGTGTACATATTTTAGGCACTCTAATTTATGTCGAGAGAGTAAATTAGAATATTATGCAACTTGGCTTACATGACAACAATACTTCAATAATCAAGAATAATCATTTCACGTTAATTGGTCAAAACTTATCATCATCTATCCATTTGTCTTCTTTGATTAACATAAAATAGGTTTAATTAGTTTATTTAATAGAGTAGTTTAGATTTAACCAATAAATTAATGATAATTGTAGACAAGATTAAAATCAAGTAGTAATATTGAGTAAAAATAATATTCCTCGTGGGATCGATAACCTTTTCTACTATTTCGGTACTCCATATCCTTGCAGAAAATTAGCACCTATAAAATATGCTAACAGTGCCTTTGATTCATTTTTTTGGTTGGCACTCCCGTCCTCTTCATATTGCCCTTACCATCCTTGCGGATACTTGGACTTTTGTATCTAAAAGCATGCATTCGCACTGGATCTTCCCCCCCCCCCCCCCTCCCCTTTGGATGTGATATTATACTCTACAGTAGGCCTCTTATTTCCTCTTTGCCCAATGGGTAACTCCAGTGGCTCCTTGGCTCTAGACATGGAAATGCAAGGAGACGATGTGGTCGTTATTGTATCACTACAAGAAAATTACAATTTAGCAACGGAAAATAGCAACGGAAAATAGACATTTTCCGTTGCTAATAAAAAATAGCAACGGAAATTAGCAACGGATCTTTCGGTTGCTAAACCATTGGATGCTAATTTTTAGCAACGGAAATGAAATTCCGTTGCTAAATTTAGCAACGGAAAATAATTTCGTTGCTAAATTCAACCAAGTAACATTTTGGTGTATTGGTCATTTTTAGCAACGGAAATAATTTAGCAACGGAAACAATACTTCTGTTGCTAATTTAGCAACGGAAAAACTTTTTCCGTTGCTAAATTTAGCAACGGAGTTTTAGTTTCCGTTGCTAAATTTGGCAACGAAAACGTAACTTTCGTTGCTAATTTAGCAACGGAAAAATTTTCCGTTGCTAAATTCAACCAATCAAATTTTCCATATTTCTGTTGCTGATTTGCTAAATTTAACCATAAAAATTATCCAATTTTATTGGTAGCATAAGATTTTAATTAAATTTTAATTTTATTGGTCATAAAAAAAATATAATCCAAATTTATAATGCAATTTACTTGTAATAGTATAAATGTACGAGAATAAATATTCTTAATACATATTCTACTGTAAAATAAGAATCCATAGAAATTAATAAAAACACAATATGAAAGCGGTCTCAATACCTAAATATAACAAATATATAAACTATGTAGTTGGTGAAGGAGGACGATCTGGCTGCTCTGACTGCTGAGAGGTGTTGCCCTTGCTTCTCATCTCTTTCATCTCATTCTTTAGTTGGATTACAGTATCGAGCAACATGCTGACAATATTCTCTAACTGAATGACTCTCTCAGAAGGTTCAGAACGCCTACTACTAGCAGCTGTAGATGACACCAAATGCTACATGGTAAAACAAAACAGTGCAAATGACACCAAATGCTGGAAGCAGAAAAATGGGAAACAATAGAAAACAAGGCATTTAACAACATAAAACATTATAAAAACATAAATTTGAATACAAAACTGGAACATTAACAACATTAAATTCGAATTAAAGCTAGACGACTTTATGGAAAGTCCAATTGATTAAAATTACTGTTAAAATCATATTCACAATTCTCCTGTTCAGGTGGCTACAAAGATGCAGTGTATATTTTTTTTCTAAGAAAAAACAACTATTTTGGAGGTTTATGACCAAAACATGACAAGTCCATCTTAGAATCTTTTTTTAATTGCTTTTATCAGTATATTTAAAACAGGGTTTTCTAAAAATTTAATAGGCCATAATCTCTGTGACGTGGATAGTACAGTTTGCTTGCCATTCAAAGATATTGCCAATGAGAACTAGGAATAACAAAAATTAATACTTACAAATTAGGAGACAAATCCAACAGAACCAGGCCTGTACAGCTTGCAAGCAATTATGTTATCAATTGTTCCAACAGTAGCAGGGCCAATAACAACCTGAAACGCCATCATACACTAAATTTAGGAGACACAGTCAAACTAGATGAGCAATTGAATCCTCAAGGAAAATGCATTTGTGGTAGCATCATACCATTGAAAATGCAGGATTTCCCTTGTTCAGCTCACCAAACCATAACACTAAACTATCAAAGAATATTTTGTCTTTGGTCTTATATAACTACTTTAAGCTAAACTTACCAGAGCTTATGTTGCCAGCAGCACCACAACAACCACCTAAGAACAACCCCTTAAAAGCAAACCAGAAAAATAAATGGATAAAATTGCAGCACATAAAGAACACAAAAGGAAAGATTGATTTTTGAAGTTGATGAAAAGTTTAATTGGAGAAAGATCTTAAGGCATCATTCAATTTTACCTTAATCTCAAGGTCTTTACAATATTATTTGCCTTTCTAAACAAGTTAGAGGATAATATCCAAATACAATTCAAGAATACAAGTGTTCAACAAAAATTAAATGCGTATAAGGAAATTACTGTCAACCAAATAACAAATCATACTACTTAATAAAAAGTTTCTATCCACAGTAATTTAAAGGTACAATTAAGACATGAAAACCAAACAAAAACTCATATAATCACCAAAAACATCATCACGTCCTGTAACATCCTCATGTTTTCATTCTCACCATAATCTTCTTTAAATTCATTGTCATTATTTTCAAAATTCAATAATAATGTGACTAACTTGACTACCTTGCTAAAGGAATAAGAAATCTACTTACTCTATACTCTAAACATCAAATTCCCAAATAAAATTTTCAAATCCCTAACTCTGCCATCCTAAGAATTTCACCCAAATTTAAGATTAATGGTTAAATATACTTACTCTACAACTATCATTGAAAGGGGGAGGACTGGAGGCGATTAACGGTGGCCGGTGGTAGAAGAAACGGCGGAGGACGAGGCTAACCCGAAGTAACTCACGAAGGAGAAGAGGGAGCTGCCGTCGCGCGGAAAGGAGAGGAGGGGAAGAGAGAGCGGCATCGCTGGAGTCAAGCGGCGGGAACAGAGGCGAGGCGGCTGGGGTCAACGGGGATGGAGGAGCTGATCTGATCGAGGGAGGGGGAAAGGCTGGAACGGGAATGGGGAGAGAGGAAAAGGAAAGAAGAAAAGAAAGAAAAAAAAATAAAGAAGAGGGAGGGGACTAAAAACGAGGTAGTTTTGAGTTTTCAGCTTGAATATTTAAATTTGATAGCAACGGAATCCGATTTCTTTCCTTAATCATCAATTGGGCTTGAAGGACTAGCGCCATGGCATCTATTCTTTCCTTAATCATGGCCGACAACCTTTTTTCAAGATCCTCGAACCTCCTATCCATCTCCTGGGCCATTAAGGCATGAGTCTCTTCGATTGATCGAGAAAGGTCAGCCGCTCTTACTGCCTATTTGAATCCCTCTTATTTTCCTTCCTCCTCTTCCTCCCCACTCTTGCTGGTGAACTAATAATCTATCGCCGCTACAAAAATCCCTCCTTCACTTATCCCAGGGTGAGTGGTGGCAACGAGTTGGTTACCAAACAAGTCTTGCAGTACATACCATTTAGGCAAGCTTGAACTAATCATGGCATTATAGGCGGACTTCTTCTTACTTTCCCTCTTTTTAGGATCACTGATCTACCTGCTGTTGATCAAGTCCTGAATTTCATGCCTTAGTTTCGTACATCGGTCCGTCATATGCCTCATATGTTGGTGAAAAGCACAATACTCATCGTCTTTATGGCTCGGTTGTCCTTCGGTTTTAGCTGGCTTAGGCGATAGAGGATCCAGGTTTCCCTCTTTTTCCAGTCTCTTTAACACTTAGGATAAAGGTCGGCCCAAATTCGAAAAGTGCCTTCAGTTCACCCCTACAACCGATACTTCAGCCGTCATTTCAGTCCTATCACCACTGCTGGAGCCTGCCCACTTATTTGCCCCCTGACTGTTATAGCCCTTCTTAACAAACCCTTCAGTACTCGCTTTCTTGGCCATGTGTTCACCCTCTGCCACTATGGCGATGTCCTTTAAAGACTCCTAATCTTTTAACCCTTTCATCTTGAGCCCTTCCCTCAAATACGGACTTACATTTCTAATGAACAGCCTGATCTAATCTGCCGTATCAGGCTTCCTCTTCATGTCCATTGCCCGATTTCTCCACCGAGTGAGATAGTCATGGAAGGACTCGCTAGGCTTCTGGTACAATAGCTCAAGGTCTTTCAAGGTAACCTCCATCCGAGTACTACAGTCATATTGCTTATGCAATTCTTCTATCAACAAATCCTAATCTTCTCTAGACCTTCTATCCAACCCATGGTACCAATCGATTGTCGGCCCCATTAGACTGAGACATAAATACTCCACCTTCTGCTTTTTCGTTAGCCTCGTGCCTTTCATGATCAGGGCATATTACTTAACGTGTGCAGAAGGGTCTGAAGTGCCATCGAATTTTGGAAAATCCGACATCTTGAACCTCTGAGGCAGCAGTTCTTCATCACCCAGATCTATACCTCCGGGGTTGACCCCCTTTCCGGCCGACAGTAGGCGTGTGATTGCTTCAATATTTTCCTCTATCTTCTTCACTACATCATCCTCCGCTTTGGGGACTCTTCCCCTCACAGTTTGAGGAATTATTGGCTCATCTTCTTCTTCCACTATAAGGTCATCTTTTGGGTCTGAAATGCTCAACCTTCCCTACTCAGCTGGTGCCGCTGCTCTAGGCTCGACAAGTGGTTATCGTACAGTGGCAGCTGCTATAGGAGCTTCCCCCACAATAGGGGTTATAACTTGCTCCATAGTAGGAGCCACGGATGGTTGCCCGGCACTTGGTGCCACCTGGGCGATGATGCTCCCCATCATAGCTAACATTTTCCTCTCAAAATCCTCAAATCTTTTGTCCAAATCTTGTGTCATCGAAGCACCCATTTCTTGTGGTAGATCTATCATTACCGACCTAAAAAATTGTTCTGAAGAAGAATCTGAATTTTTATCCCAACCTGAATCCAATACGGACGATAACCGACAGTTCAGTTACTGGATTTTTGATAAGTCCTACACTAGGATCCCTAGAACACGGCAAATGGTACTTAGTGGATGAAAATTGAGGAGTTAGAATGATGCATGGAAGAGATGTAATGGATGATCGTGCTATACAGATGGTCCTCGATGAGTGAAAGATCAATAGATTACAATGATACGATGCGATGCATGGAAAAAATTGTATGTAGGATGATACATACCTGTGAAAAATGATACCCAAGCAAAAGGATACACACACACACAAAAATGAAATGTATATACATATATATACATATATTTTTTCACATGCATGAATGACACGCGATGCATGAGCATACTTTGCAGCATCCACAACCACATGCAAGCAGATAGATCCTTCCAACCTTATCACTCCCACAAACAAGGTCGTACGGTCTCTTTCCTAGGTGGGTTTAGTCCATTGGTCAACAAGGGACTCAATGAACATGCAAAGTACACGATGAAAAAAAACCAGCTGCATAACACTCTTAATTTAAAGCACATGCGTATGGTTTTTGGCCATTACATATTTGAACAATTCAATCAAATTAAGGTGAACCTACCGGGGCATGAAAGCCTTTGATAGAAGATCACTCAATTTGCTTGATTTTGTCTAATACATAATGACTCACATCACAAGCATTGTATTACGATTCATACCACCAAGGGGAAGTATCTATTTGCCATTACACGACCGATCGGGTCTCCATTTGATATACCATTAATGGTACGAGGCTTGGGTTGGTGATTATCCTTAATACTTCCCTACAATGAGTGAAAGTAGGGTCGTGCTTCGGGAATGCACCGAGGTAAGATAGGGGACCAACTAACATAGTTCTAAGGCCCTAAAATGATGCAATGCAATTTTTAAAAAGAGATAGAATTTTAAGTTTTAAAAACTCAATTATACATTTTAGCAAAAACACATTCAAAGCAAAGTCACAAATAGTCCCCAGTGGAGTCGCCACTGTGACGCATGTCGAACCTAGCAAAGGCCCACTTTGAACCCGCTTTTAGGGCTCGAGGGATTGGTTCGCGTCCTTTTGATCTTGGGTGCCATGAGACATCTTGGATGACTCCTTCCCAATAGAACATTGGGAAGGATCATCTAGTCTCATGACTCATTTAGGCACCTTTGAGGTATTTTGGAGTCGCCACCCAATTTACAAGAAATTGGGAAAGGTCTCTAACCTCTATTGGTCTAGACCAGAGATTGGTGTTCGGAACTTCACTCTTATTTATGTTTTGGTTAATTATAAATGAGTCTTTAACTTTCTAAAATTCTACCTCTTATGTCACACGATTAATGCATTTAATTAAAGCGTGCTACAAGCACTCAAAAGCGATAAATAAAGCAATAAAAGAAAGCAGTAAACACACCAAGCACACAATTACAAGAAAATTGAGGCAGAATATAACCCCAATAAAAGAATAATAGAAATGTAAATTGGGATGGGATACAATCCCAAATGGGAATTAAATAATGTTGCCCCAAAATTAATTACAAGGGCCCAAAAGAAGATACATGAATATAAATTTAAAACAAACAAATAATGTCAAACATAAAAACAACATACATAAATTGGGACATTTATTTTATTTAGGAACATTGGTTCCTTCGTGCTCATTTAAAGAGTGATCGAAGAGTTATTCAATTGTTTGCTTTGAAAAACCGGGATAAGTGATCCCATTTTTGGAAAACTTAACTCTTCATTTTATTCGTGACAGTTTATGTTAATTTGCTAAAATGAGGGACATTGGTCCAAATTTTATTAACAAAAATCTCGATTTAGTTATAAAATATTTTTGGTGACTTTTTATCTTACCCGTGCATAGAATAAAAACATGTTATTTGCAATCAAGCACAAACATAAGAAATAGCATTGAAAGATCTCACCCAACCGATGTGCTCTCTTACGCGTCGTGACACCTTTGCGTGGTCACAGAGGCTCGATTTTTCCTCGTCAGAGCTGCCGAAGGCCGTCGGTGGTCGACACCGTGAGGTAGATTGGAATGCCTAGGATCCACAGCCACCGGTAGCGCATCGGAAGGAGTCGCCAGATTGCCAAAAAATGCGCTGGAACGTCGCGGTGGAACCACCTCCGATCTCCCTGCTGCTAGCGAGTGGTGGAGATCGGTGGCCACCGCTTGGTTCATCCGGGTCCGCTCGTTCCTCCGGTGGGGCGCGTGCGGTGGTCCGAGGCTGTGGCTGGCTAGCGGTGCCCCTGCTTCCTTCCCCTCTTTGTCTTTCTTTGGCTTCTGCATTTTTCGTTTTGGTCCCCGCCGTTTCGTGTTCTCAGTCTCTGTTGTTTCCCCTTCTTTGCTTCTTTCTTTCCTTATTTTGGTCCTCTTCCTTAGATTTACCTACTCTCTCTTTGGCTTTCCATTTTCTTGCTATCTTCTTCATTTCTTTTTCTTTTGTTTTTCTCTATTTCTTGGCTCGGCTCTCTGTTCTTCCTCTCTCTCTTTAATTTTTGTTTTCTTTTGTGTTTCTCATCTGTTGGCCTCCTCTTCATTTTGCTCCATCTTTTCTTTTTATACCCCAAAATTAGGGTAGGGCCAACTCATGATTTTCTCCATATATATATTTTTTTACCTTTTTAATTTTATTTTAACTCACTTAAATTATCACAAATTCTACCCAATTAGACACTATATTTATTTTCTTTTTCAACTTTAATTATCCTACAATATTAACTAATTAATTTAACATAATCTTAATTTTTTTAATTTCATATATATATATATATATTTTGTATTATTATTTTTTATTTTTAAGTTTTTATATATTTTATTATTTATTTATTTTTTTCGGAGAAATCATCAAGTTTACTTGGAGAGCCATAATCACTATTTTTTGAACAGATATTACCCTTGACTCAGGAGCCGGTGTCTATAATATCCATCTAGGAATGGCTGCGCACAGGCCTAAAGAACTCCAATGTCTCGTTGATCACCCTGCCAAGATATACAACAGCATGAGACTGTTCCAAACCCTAGCATCTGGATGCATTTCTGATGCCTGTGAGTCTAATCTCAATCTGCTCTCTCAGGTCCCAAATGGATATGGATATAGTCGGTATAGCACCCTCTGTGCTCTCTATGACGGAGGGGTGCTTAGCAAATCATCCACACTAAACTCAATGTCCATGTCGAACGATGTGTGGGGCTGGCTCTCCTTCGGCTGAGGTTGTTGTGGAGGTGGTTGTTGCGGCTGATACTCCTGATACTGAGGCTACTCCTCCTAGGGCACCCCTTAATCATCCTCCTCTGGCTGGAGCGAAGGCAGGTTAAACAACTATCGGGTCTCTGCCATAGTAAGTAAACAGAACTCCTTTGGGTGGCCGTGCACTGGTGCAATCATGAACATAGTCTGAGCTACTGTGGCATCCACAAAAATAACCTCATCGAGTGGGGGACCATAGCTACCAGGATCAACTCTCAAGTGTAGAAGTAGCCTGGTATTCTCCCCGCCGGCCCATACAATAGGGGCTATCCCTTGTGCTACCCCGACCAAGTTAGCCACTATCTCGTAACTAATATTAAGGCGTTGTCCTGCTGCCATCGCCCACAAGCTTCAAATCTCGGCCCATTCACCGACCCCGGGTTACCTGCCCAACCCAAGTACGAACTAGAGAGGACCCTGTGTATGTATCGTAGTGCCTGAGATGAGACCACCATACTCTTCACCGTATAATGGTCATACGGCACTCCTGGCATGGCAAGAACCTCCTAATGCTGTCTCCAAATAGCTCTCTAGGGAATCATCACATCAGCTTTGTGGGGAAGCCCATGGCCTATGAACCATTCTAGCGCATAATGCTATAATGGTATCCTCTAACCCAAAACTGGATGACTCCCTCCTCTGTGTTCGATATCTAGAATCCCCCATAATAAATAGTGACTAAGAACTCTCTAACAACCTTGGGATGGGTCTGAAACGAAGGCCATAGAAACTCTATCCACCCAGCTGCCCCTATGAGCGCATCGACCTCCTCGAGCATCCCCATGCTCTGCATCAATGGTCTAGAGATGAAGCGGTTGGTGCAAAACTGTATGTGTGCCAAGGCTTAAAACCGCCTTCTAGTCTCATCGCTCATCCACTCGAGAGCCTGAGGCTCGGCCCTATCCTAATGGACGTTGCGTCATGGAGGCATCCTGATAGTCGATGAAGTGGACTAAAAATAAACTTGAAGAAACTGAAAGAAAACTAGTCTTACATGTGCGTAATGCAGCGAGGAAAACGGATCAAAAATGGGTGAAAAAGGAAGAAAGAGAAGCTGAAGGTGCGTAGTTACGCGGACCTTTTGTAATTTTTGCTGACAGATTTGCTTTTGTGACGTGCGCCGAACCCCATGGCCTCCCAAAAGCCCTCTTTAGGGCGATCGGGATGGGATTCATTAAAACTTGTAAGGTATTACAAGTGCGTCTATTTTGGCAACAAAGACGTTTCTTGGAGTCGCCACCCAATAGAACATTGGGAAGGGTCGTCTAGCCTCAGCGAGCCTAAGATGGCGCATACATATCAATCTTGGGCAAACCAGAGAGATTTTGGAGGTCTCAGCCTCTACCCCCTGGAGCCTAGGATTATGTAAATTAAGCCTTTCGAAGGGGAACAAGAGATATTTTGGAGGTTCTAGACCTCTAACCTCATTGAGCCCAAGACCAGAGTGAGTTCGGGACTTCTCATTTATTTGCACCTTGATTAATATTATAATTAAGTTTTAAATTTATTGTTTCATCAACTTTCCACACGATGCATTTAATTAAGGTGCAATCATTCACGTCAAAAGCAATAAGTAAAGCATTATTAAAATAACCATTCTCAAAATAAATTACAGTAAAACTAGGGGCAGAATACAGCCCCCATTAAAGAAAATAATATATAAATCATACAAAAATCGGGATATTTATTTAGAGTGAGGACATTGGTCGTGCCATGCATATTTATTATAAAATAATTTTTGATGTGATGGTTTTATTTTGGAGGGAGAAAATTGAGACATTGGTCCCATTTTTATTTAGGAAAAATTTCAAATTAATTAATAAAAATGGTTTAGTGACTTTTTCCTAGCAATATTACAATAATCTTCATAATAAAATGAATAAAGTTAAGGGTAAAGAAAGAACCCGGATGGGAAGCCTCAGGTTAGCGCGACCACCCTTATTAACCACTCCAATTCAAACATGGTAAAAAAAATAACTCATAGAAATAAACATGTTAGTGTTAAAATCATGAATAAAATAAAGAAAAATAACATAAGAAGAAACTTTAAAAGAAATGGGTTAAAAGATAAAAAGGGTAGAAAATAAATTAAAAAGCCTTTCAAAATTCCAATTCTTTGTAAAAAAAATATTAACTCAAAAAAACAATTAATATGAGTCAAGTTAAATTACACAAATATCAATCCAGAATGTTTACCCTCGGATTTTACCTTTTTGGGTGAATGTCGAATGATTTCGGTCCCCGCATGCTCCACAAGGATCAAGTAAAAATGGATCAAAGAAAGAAAATTTATGTTTTTCTTTCTTTGAAAATTTGACAGCGATCAAGTATTTGAATTAGCTGGATTGATGGAAACGAATGAATTTCGTTACCTCAAATTGGCTTAATTCACAAAAAGAATTTTAGAAAAATCAATTAACTGAAAGAATTTTAATCGAATAAAATTCTGAAAATAGTAGAGGTTTTTTAGATTTTTGTAAATTGCTCACAAAAGATTTTTGTTTAAAAATTTCCCACTCTCTCAAAATTTGCTATTTTTCCTCCAAAAAATTTATGAATTTTTCCAACCCGTGTTAATGAAATTTACTTCTCAATTTATAGAATTTTTGGAGATCAATAGGATAAGCATCAGTTTAAAGTTTGAATTTTAAAAGGAGTTTAAAATTCAACTTTTTAACCAAAATCTCATCCCATTTTTTCCAAAGATAAAAGCTTATCAGATTAGATTTTAACAAATCCGGTGCTATCTGATCAGATCCACTACCGACGGCCATCCCTTTAAATACCGATGGGCTTTATGCCCCTAATGAGGGTACATGTGGAAATCTGGACATAGACGAGCTAAGGTGCAGGACTAGGGACGAACATTTCTATGCCAACACGTGTCTGCTGCTACAGACGGGGTCGTCCCTATAACGAATAAGGACGGCATGTTTGTCCAAACGATGGCCCGTCCCTATATGCTAGAGACGGCCTATCTGTCCAAATGACAGCTCGTCCTTATATGCTAGAGACGGGGCACAGCAACTAGGGACGAGCGTCCCTACTCCGACGGTCATCCCGTCTGAATAGCAAAATCTCAATTTTAAGCTAAATTTCCAAATTCTTTCAAAACCTCACGCCATAGAGAAAAAGATTTTAATCTTTGTGAAACCGAAAGACCAAAACCTCTGAATTCCATCCATTTATCCAAAAATTGATATTGATCTCGTCATCGAGTAACTCTGACCTGGACTACCTCAAGACCCGGTGTCTATAGTTGGCCCCAATTTTGGGGAAACTAGTGCATTAGTGTTTAGATGAGCCAAAATTCAGAGAAGAAAGGAAAGGAATGCATACCTGAGGTAGTTCTTACCCTGTTGTCGGGGAAGTAGCGATGCGTCGAGTCTGCTCCAGTCTTACAAAACGTGAGGGTTGCTCTCCTGAGCTGCACCAAGTCTGCTCCAGACGGATGATGTGTCGAGTCTGCCCCAGACTTACAAAATGCGAGGGTTGCTCTCCTGAGCTGCACCGAGTCTGCTCTAGGCTTACAAAGTGCGGATGGTGATGCGTCGAGTCTGCTCCAGACTTACAAAACGCGAGGATTGCTCTTCTAAGCTGCACCGAGTCTGCTCCAGACTTACAAAATGCGGATCCAATCTATCGCGTGTGCCCCGCTGTCCTCGTCTCGGCATGCACTGTGGCTAATCTGTCCTGCTAGCCTCGTCTCAGCCTGCGCGGCGCGAGGTGCAGTGTCTCTAACTTCAACCTCTGTTGCGATCCGTTCTATCTCGTGTGCCCCGCTACCCTCATCTCGGCATGTGCAGTGAGTAATCTGTCCTACTAGCCTCATCTCAGCCTGCATGGTGTCTGATTTATATCGCTAGTCCCCTCTACGCTTGCAAACTTTGCTTACTAATGCCCATCCAATCTATAAGGTACGATTCTAATATGTTGATTCTCATCTAATATTGAATGTGATCTTGAAGGACATACTGTTTGATATGTTTATCCTTCCTTTTAACTACTGGTCATTTTCGAATTGGTGTAAAACCATGTTCCTGTATTGTAAGAGATTCTTGTTAATTCTCGTGCCAATTAACTTGATTGGTAGATTTATGAACATTTTTATGCTGCCCTTTATTTTTTATCATCCTTTTACCATATGATCAATTATCTTTTTTCTTTTTTAACAAAGTTAAATCATGAAGAAATAACATGCACATTTAACAGGTTAGCTGTAACACCCCGTGACCCCCGTTGGAAGGATACCGGAGCGCCACAAGCATAAATCACATACAAACTCAAATAAGTTAAGATAACAATTACATTTAATTAAAATTTAATTAAAAGATACCAAATCAATAATTAACCATATAGTTTTTACAAAAGGGATTTGTAAAAGATAAACATTTACAAATACAAAATCATCCTTAACAAAATTACATTTTCCAAAATCAGTTCCCAAATACAAAAAGTACAGCGAAAGACAAAAAATAACTCCAACTACAGACTTCTAGTGACCAACTTGCAGATGTCCGACTCCAAAATGATCCTGCCACCTACACGGGAAGAGAGCCCGTGCTAAGCGATAACGCTTAGTGGGGAGGAACAACACATGCATGTACATAAAATTGCAATAAACATATATATGTAAGCTTATTAATAACAAAAGCATAAACATATACTGTTCATTCATATAACAATTGTTCATCATACTCAAGTATATCAAAAAAAAATAACCATTCATATTTGAATACAAGTATTACATTTCATCTTGTCATAATGCATATACATATACATGTAACATATATTCATTTTATATAAATAACGGTTGCATAGATTAAACTCAAATAATAAATTCAATTAATAACCTGATTATTTGCTAACTAGTGGATACGGGTACTAATGATACTGATAGGACACAGTATCTTAAGCACATGGAGACATGAGTCTCAAAACATTTTTATAATCATGTATACCAGAAGGTATACTGGAGACCGAGGCCTCAAACATCTTATATGACCCAAACGGGGCCCGCATGTAACAAATAACATATAGCAGCTGCGCACACACCCAGACCCTTGATAAGCGCTTATCTATCCACTAACTATGACTACCAGGCTCAAATAACAACTCAATCCTAATCTAAAATAATTATCATATAACTGAGGATAAATCAAATATAATCATGTCATTTTATAAATACATGTATATTGGTCAAACTCAGAAACATATACATCATATATAAGTCTCAATATGAACATATAACTCATGATTAAATAATGCAGGTACATATAAATTGTATGCATTTAAATCATATACGATCTTATTAATCATGTTATTTTATTAGTTAAATTACCAATCTTAATCATACTCATAAATTTTTCCCAATGATAACTACTTTTATAATCATTTAATAACCCTAATCAAGCATAATATGTTGAGGGGAAAGGTAGGGGATTGATCCATGCCAACCATGGGCTCAAAAATGAAGAATAAAAAGCTAATATGTGTTGTTCTGTCGCGAGGTCGCGACTCTGTCGCGCTCGCGACTGAAGCTCAGCTCAGGTGCCTAACGAGACTGGTTTTCACTCCAAACTTCCATCGCAAAAACCAACCTCCAGACCTCATTTTTAGAC
Organism: Excoecaria cochinchinensis; assembly: GCA_947683425.1. NCBI lineage: Eukaryota > Viridiplantae > Streptophyta > Magnoliopsida > Malpighiales > Euphorbiaceae > Excoecaria > Excoecaria cochinchinensis. The sequence goes on along the minus strand of CANTUQ010000104.1, from coordinate 3,354,154 downwards.
AAAGTGCCCTTCTTAACAATTGTTCCCCTACGTCTTATCTTTCAAATGGGACAAGTTTTAGGTAAATTGGATTCCTAAATTAAGAGATATTTATTAAGAACTAAAGACTGTTCAAATGAACCTAGCTAGACAGAGACACGCCCGGTTTTTTCCATTTTTAAGCCTCTTAGAGATAGAATTAATTTATGGTCTCTCTTATACTTTTAAAGGTACGGAAGTCATGGTTCAAAAGGCATGACAATAATTTAATTTAGAGTTGTAAAACTCTAACTATGATCAAAACAATACACAGAGGTCCAGTAACAATTTAAGCAGAATATCCCTTAAGTTAGTGTTCATGCCCTAGCTAAAGTCTCATGACAATCAACCAACAATTCTAACAGAATTCAACTATATATCTCATCTATATCATCTATCAATTAACACATATTCACAGATAAATTCCATATGCATATAATCACACATCAAAAGAACAAACTTACACACAAACACATATAAGTAACCAAAGCTCCCAAACCTGATATGGAACTCAAACTCCCACCGTAACCTTCAAGCCCCTAACTTCCCTTTTCCTTTATCCTTCCTCTTCTCTTCAGCAGCTTGTATGAACCAACAAATAAACCGCAATATCAACCCAATGAAACAGCAACAAAAATCCAGAAAGAAGGAGAAGATGGAGAACCACACATAAATATAGTAGCTTACCTTGAAAACTCAGCTCTTAACTCTTTAAACACAACTCAACTTGTAGAGTATTAAAACATGCAAAACCCATAGAGAAGCAAGGAAGAATGAAGAGAAGAAAGAGGAGAAATGGGACAGCCAAGGAAAAAATGAAACCAATTTCTGCCTCTTCCTCTTTCTTCTTTCAAATCCTCAACATGCACACTATCCACTTGTCATATTCTGATTGGACCCCCAATTCCACTAACTACTATTTTTCCAATAGCTCCTTACAATTACTAATAAATCCTTGTCAAAATACTTTTTACTCACTAAATAAAATCTGCCAAATAAATAAAACAATACTCTTAATCCTTTGCAATTAAGTCCTCTTTTCCTTGTAAAATTACTCAAGTGCCCTTAATAAATCCAATTAACATGAAATTTCTACTAGGCCATATTTGGGATGTGACATTAACCATAAATGTTTTTCCACTAAGAGGTTAAATTTTGTACAATATACAGATGTGATTACAACAAAAGAATAAATACAAAGCTAGAAGAACTCCCTGAACAATCTATAATTGCAAATAATCTGAGGGCTCCTCTGGATCATCATCATCATCTGATAGATGAACCGGCTGGCCCTGTGATGAAGAAGCAGAGGGTCTCGCATCTGAAGCAGATGGCTGACTGGGAGTGGCTGATGGTCTGGCCTACTGAGCAGCCGAGGCTCTGGCCTGCTGCTGGTATCTGGGAGGTATAACCATCGGTACAGATAACGGTTGCGCTCTCGCTAGGTCCTGCTGCTGGAACTAAACCTGAGCATACCCATCAAGAAAAGGCTGTGCACATATCGTTATGAACTGCAGCGTATCAGTGACGACCCCCCCTCACTCTCTGAAAGCATCGCCCAGGCGGAGGGTCTGACCTGTGGAGGTAGTCCCCATACTCCTTAGCCTATCCTCTATCTGCTCTCTAAACTCCCGCATAGACTGGGCGATGGGAGGTATGGCACCCTCTAGGACCTGGATCCTGAATTTAAGAGCCTCAACTGACTCATCCACCATCTGTATAGATGCATCTATCCTCTGGGTTGCCTCATCCTGGGAGGCCCTTATCTCCTGCCTCAACTGACCTACGAGTCTCTCCTGTTCTCATCTCAAATAGTTAATAAGCCTCCCTTGCTCCTGGATGATACCCTGCTGCTGATCCAGCCGCTCTAAAATGACTCTATCTCGTTCATCGAGCTGCCCGAGAAGGGCCCTATCTCTCTCCTCCTGTCTGTGCTCAAAAGATGCGAACATAGAGGTAAAAATCGCAGTAAAATCTGGCTGTGCCGGGTGAGTCGATGGTGTGGATGGAGGGGGAGCTGACTCTGGTGCCCGCTCTGGAGGTGGAGCTGTAGAAGTAGATGCCCCTGGGTCCCCTGCTCTAGCATATGGATTGAACCTCTCAGGTGCCCGATGAGCTGTCCGCTGTACTCTCGATGGCGAAGGAAGAGTAGGACTCTGTACTCTCTGCACCGGAGGAGTACCAAATAAGTCATCCAGGGTGAACTCAATCCCCATGTCAGAAGGTGTACCTGGATGCTCCTCCTCGTGCTGTGGCTGTGGGGGCTAACCCTCTTGGTGCTCTGGATGTCGGACATCCTGGTCCTCCTGGTGCTACTGGGGCTCGAGAGGATGCTGCTCCATCTGAGGCTGCTCCTGAGGTTGCTCCTCTACTGGCTCTAGTAAAGGCAGGCTAAATGCACATCTGGTCTCATGAATAGTGTGGAGTCTATATGCCTCGGCCTGACCCGGTATCGGTAATATCATAGCCATCGTAATAGCTGCCGGAGCGTCTACATAAATACTCTCCTTCAAGGCACGCCCAAGGATATCTGGACGGACACCCAAACTCAAAAGCAGTCTAGTAATAACCACACCAACATATACTATAGGGGCTGTCCCCCTAGATACTCTCACCAGGTTAACCAAAATCTCATGGCTGATGTTGAGCCGCTGGCCTACCACCATGGCCCATAAACTCCAAATCTCTGCGTTATTGAGAGACCCCGAGTTACCAGCTCATCCCAGATAAGAGCTGGATAAAACTCTGGGAACATAGCAAAGGGCCAGTGACGAGAGTACCGTGCTCTTTGCCGTATCATGGTCATACGGCACTCCCGGTAAGGCAATGGCCGCCCAGTGGTGGCGTCTAACTGCTCTCTGGGGCATTATAACATCCTGCCCAAGTGGAAACCCCATAGCCTGTGCAAATCGCAGACGAGTAATGCTATACTGGTAGCCCTCTATCAAAAACTTTATGACACCCTCCTCTGTGTCGGACCTCTGGTACCCCCTGTATTGTAATGTAGCAAGGAACTACCGAACTAACTCTAGATGAGTCTGAAAAGTAGGCGTCAGAAACTCAGTCCATCCCGCACCCGCTATCAGAGCATCAACCTCGTCTACCATCCCTAGAGCCTCGAGGAATGGCCTACAGATAAAGCAGCTAGCTCGGAACTGCACCTCAGCCATCGCTGTATACCTCGGTCTGGCCTCGGCACTCATCCAATCTGGGGCCTGAGGCTCAGGCTGATCGTGTGGAGCATATCGTCGCGGTGGCATCCTGAAAATAAAGTAAACAGTTAGTTTGACATTGTAATCATAAACAGAAAAAATTAGGCAGCATTCCGACAGGGATGAGTCTAAACCGAAAGGATTAAAAAAATTTGGGCAGTACCCCGGCAAGGATGTGCCCAACCTCCTGCATGAGTAAACAAAAAATAAAGAAAAAAGGACAGGCCTCAGGCCCCAAGCAACAGTGCAACATTTTTAGATTTGCTTTATTTTCTAATTCTTAGTACTGGTTCCAATGTGCATGCATTCCTAAGGCCAGGTCTGTACATCTAACTAAAAAAATAAATATGCGTCCATCATTAATTGTTCTCAAAACAGCATATATCCATGCATTTTATCTCAACTAAAGAACGGCATATTATTTATTCTAGCACTTAAAAAAAAACATAACATTAACTAAATAATTGCATTCCAAATTAAACAACTAAAACTAAAATCAATTAGCAAGGCTCCTAATTACACTAATCCAAAAAAATGAAAATTACATTACTCATAATAAGATAAATAAACAAATAAATAATAAGAAAAATAGAAGAATTTTACTAAGCTGGAAATTGAGACTCAATGAAGAAGAAAGGACAAGACACTGGTGCAAAGAAAACCAACCGAAAGGGTAAAAATGAAAAAAAATGCAACTGAAAAGGAAGGAAAGAGCGTCGGTGTGAAGAAAAGAGAAAAGAAAGTGACAGTCCGTCGGTACTAGCGTCTTTATATAGAATTTAAGTCCCGACGGGCTTTACGTCTATACAACGACAGACGGGCATGCCGTCTGTCTTTCCGGATTCTGCTTTTTACCCCTCATTAATTACCTAATTAATGCGCGTCATGTGCATAATGCAAAGATCTGCCAGGTGGACAATTACAGATGGGATAACCGTCCGAGCGAGAGACGGGCTAGCCGTCGGTAAATCAATCCTATAAAGTTCACCATTTTCTTGGATTCCGTGCCTTTTCTCTCATTTTAGCTTCATAATAGGCTCTTTTCTCCATTTTTTCCTCTTTTCCTTCTTAATTTCCTTTAGTGACTTCAATTTTAGCCACTGAGGAATGAATTCTCCTCTTCTTCCCAAAATGCACCGTATCTTAGACGATGCTCAAACTTGGGAAAATAGCACCCTTGGCCCCCTTTCCTGGCTGAGATTTTTATGAAGAGTCCAGATAGACCACAACCTTTTTTTAGCTGTGACCCACTTTTGGGACCCTCGCTTTTATGTTTTCAGGTTCACCTACCAGGAAATATGCCCCCTGCCTGAGGAACTTGCTGCTATTATCGGGAGCTGGTATCCTCCAAGTGCTTTACCCTGCGTTCCTCGTTGTGGTTTGGTTCAATCTCGAGATATTGCTCTGTCCTTAAGTATAGCTCCTTCTGACGCTGCTCGTCTAGTTCCTCAGGGCCCTGTATTTGCCTTAGAACCTCTGATTGAAGCACTAGATGAATTCTCTAACCTTCCTTCATATAGCGTAAGTGTCATCTTTCTTTTCTGTCTGATGAAGTATTTGATGGTGACTTCAGAGGAGCTGCTTTGAGACCCTCGTCTATTTGGAATTTTGGACGATTTTCACCATGGGCTGACCCCTTTCCCACTTATTCTGGCTGAGACTATCTTGGGTTTGGACTTTGTCTGTGCCGGGCCGACCACTTTATTCTCTGGGAGCCCCTTATTACTCCAGGTACGTCATTATTTTAAAAGGTAGTGCGTCCCTTGTGGATTTTCACACTAGCTTTTCTTAGCGAGAAGTGCGTCCTTTCGGATTTTCGCACAACCCTATGCTTAATTTTTTCCTTAAGTAAATCCAACTTACTCCAGCAGCTTTTCTTTTCCTTTTATCTTATTTTCTTTGGCTTTTATTTTTCCTTGCTTCCTCTTTCAGATTTGGTTGCAAGAGAAATTTAAGCTGCTGTCAGAGCCACCTCCTAGGGTCATTAGTCAGTACTCTGCGAAGCATTTTCTTCCTCACCGGTGTCTGTACCTACATGGGACCCCTGATGAAGGCATTACCAGATTCAGTGAGATATCAGATGAGGATATTAGCTTCATGCATGCTTGGCTTCCCTTATCCAGTGCAGTTACTGATGGGTCTTCAGGATGCATTCCCCTATGCGGGCTTCGTGAGGCAACCTTCTACATCACGGCCCACTGCTCTCGTCAACTTGGAATGACTCAGGATGTGGTGAGACTCCCTCTATCCTTTCGAGGTGGAGTCCTTTCTGCGGCTTTTGCCTCCTGCTATCAGGAGCTCTTGAGCTAACTTCCATTGAAGACTATCATATCTCCCTACGGGAACCATTATGTCACCTCTACCAGTGCATACAAGAGGTGGATACTTAGCCCATCATCTGATAACCGAACACGGCGACGGAGGCATTTGGCTGGCAAGAGTAGTAGTAGGGCATAGTTTAGCTTTGCATGCATTTTGAGGAATATGTTTCTTTTTAAAGCAGAATTTGACAACGATGTAAATGAATAAGTCAAGTCTTATTTTATTTCACAGTATTGTGTATATTTCAGTACGATTTTAGCATACATCATCATTTTTACACTAATTCAATTATGCAAGACTACATTCATTCATGGAACCAAATCTTGATAGCATCAACTCCCGTTACCAATCGGCCCTCTCGGGTTTTCACGGTTGGATATTTTCTCTCAAGCCTCTAAAGTTTGCTCAGGATGCCTTTTTGCGGTTTTCACCCTGACGAGGCGCCCAATTTTAGCAAGGCCGCCTTTTTTCGATTTTCGACTCACGGGGCTTTCATTCTCTTCTTTTAATTTTCTAGCCTTTAGCCATGGAACCTTTTGAGTCTATCCATATTGATCAGTTCTTTAAATTCATTGCAATCGCTATCCGATAAAATCGCAGCTCCTTTTGGCAGGAGTTTCTTGAGGATGAACGGTCCTTCCCACGTTGGCCTGAACTTTCCTCTAATAATCGGTGCACCTGGTCTCATCTGTTTAAATACCAGATCCCCCTCCTTCAATGGATGTTTCTTCACTTTCTTTCCAAAAGACCTCGCAAGCCTCTTTTGGTAGATCTGGTTGTGATAGTAGGCTTTTAACCTATTCTCATCCAACATGTTCAAGCATTGCAGCCGCTGCCGCACCCATTCGGCCTCCGAAATCTCTGCTTCCATTATCACCCTCAGTGACTTAAGTTCGACCTCGACTGGCAATATTGCCTCCATCCCATATACCAAATAATATGGAGTGGCTCCTGTTGAAGTTCTGATGGTCGTTCTGTAACCCCACAATGTAAAAGGCAACTTTTTCGCCCAATCTTTATAATTCTGGACCATCTTAGCCAGGATCCTCTTGACATTCTTGTTGGTGGCTTCAACTGCCCAGTTGGCTTGAGAACGATACGGAGAAGACTTGTGGTGCTCGATACCATACTTTTGGAGTAAATTCTTCGTTTCGGCCATGAACTGGACCCTGTTGTCAGATACCACATGGTGTGGAAGGCCATACCTACATATCAAGTTCTTCTCGATGAATTTTGCCATATCCCGAGCATCAACTTTCCTAAAGCACTCAGCTTCTACCTATTTGGTAAAGTAGTCGATGGCGACAATGATGTATCTATGCCCATTGGAGGCCGTGGGGCATATTTCCCCAATAATATCAATCCCCCAAGCTACGAATGGCCAAGGTGATGTTAGATTATGTAATTTTCAAACAGGTAGATGCCTTAAATCTACATACTGCTGGCATAATTGACACTGCTTTAAATACGTCGAGCAATCGTTATCCATGGTGAGCCAGAAGAATCCTTGTCTCATAATCTTTTTGGCCAATGTCAGTCTGTTCATATGGGCCTCGCATACTCCGGCGTGTGTTTCTTCTATCACCCTCTTAGCCTCTTTCTCATCTAAACATCTCAACTGGATACCATCAGCCTATCATTTGTACAACGCTCCATTTAGGCAGATGAACTGAGTAGATAGCTTGCAAATCATTCTCTGATCTTTCTCGGTAGCTTCCTCTGGATATGTCGCATTCTCTAGATAGTCCTTAATACCATAATACCACGGCTTCCCATCTGCTACTTCTATTTCCATGACTGATTTAGATTCGAAGCTAGGTCTCTCAGAGCTAGAAATCAAAACTGGCCTCAGAACCACCCCTTCGGGGTTGTCCCACATTGAGACTAAAATGGCAAGCACATCGGCTAACTTGTTTTCGTCCCTTGGAACAAAATGGAATGTACACACTTCAAATTGACTACTCAGGTCTCTCAAGTGCTTGATGTATGGCATTAGCCTCTCTTCTTTAACGGCCCATTCACCTCGGATTTGATTGATCACCAAGGAGGAATCACCAAACACTTCCACGTTTTTTGCTCCTCAGGCTATCAACTCCTCTAACCCAAAGGCACACGCTTCATACTCAGGTTCATTATTGGTAGCCTTGAACCTCAATTTCTTGGCCAAAGGGAGCTTCTCATCATCCGGGGTTGTTAAAATGATCCCTACTCCTGCCCCCTTGTTGTTCACAACTCCGTCAAAGTGCAATTGCCAACCTTGAACTCCAATAGCTATCACATCCTCATCTGGAAAGTTAAACTCGTACGAGTCTCCTTGAATTGGGTGTTCTGCCAGGAATTCAGCCACTGCACGCCCTTTGATAGTTTTTCGAGTAATATACTCTACATCGAATTCTTGTAGCAACAACAACCACCTACCCATTTTCTCGAGTAAAGAGGGGTCTTCCTGTAAGTACCTTAAAGGATTCTGCTTAGCAACTGCCTGTACCCTGTAGGCATGAAAGTAATGTCGCAACTTCTTAGAAGCCCAGATTACGGCAAGGCAAATCTTTCTACTTCTGTATACTTAACCTCATAGGCCAGGAACTTCTTGCTAAGGTAGTAAACAACAAATTCCGCTCCAAATTCATCCTCCTGGGCCATCATGGCTCCTATAGAACTGTCTTCTATAGCCAAATACAAAATTAATGGCCTGACTGGCTGCGGCGGTCTCAAAATCAGTGGATTCAGCAGATACTCTTTGACTGTATCAAAAGCCTTCTGACAACCTTCATTTTATACTATTGGTTGGTCTTTTTTGAGTAGTTTGAAGATTGGTTCGCAGATTGAAGTAAGCTTAGCAATAAACCTACTGATGTATTGCAACCTAACCAGAAAGCTTCTCACATCCTTTTCCTTCTTCGGTATTGGCATTTCTTTGATGGCCTTAACCTTATCCGGGTCAATCTCAATACCCCTCTTGCTAACCACATGTCCTAGGAGCTTCCCTGAGGTAACACCAAAGATACATTTCTTAGGATTTATCCGTAGATTATACTTATTTATCCTTAGGAAGAACTTTTCTAGGGCTTCAAAATGACCGTCTCTAGTGGCTGACTTGATCATCATGTCATCCACATATACCTCCACTTCTTTATGGATCAAGTCATTCAAGATTTTTATTGCCATCCTCTGATAAGTGGCTCCTACATTTTTCAGGCCAAAAGGCATTACTCGATAAGAATAGGTCCCCCATTCCGTGATGAATGTCGTCTTAATTCGGTCAAATATTTTATTGAGAATTTGATTGTAGCTCGCATAACCATCTCCAAAGCTATACATCTCGCAAGCAGCGGTGCTGTCTATCAGCACATCTATATGGGGCAATGGAAAGTCATCTTTTGGACAGGCCTTATTCAAGTCCCGATAATCTACGCATACCCTTACCTTGCCATTCTTTTTGGCTACGGGGACAACATTGGCCAACCAAGTCGAATACTGCACCTCAACTAGAAATTTGGCTTTGCTTTGCTGGTGAATCTCCTCCTTCACTTTATCTGCCCATTCTGGCTAAGCCTTCTCAGCTTCTGTTTAATGAGTTTGTGGTCTGGATATGTAGGAATAGCATGCTCTGCGACTTCCCAATCGATTCCTGGCATATCTTAGTAGGTCCAGGCAAATACTTTTTCATATTTTTTAATATTCTCTCAAATTTTTCTCGCTCTTCAGGAGTTATATTTGATGATATCAAAATTTCATTTTGGTTTTCTATGGTTCCAAGATTAAATGGAGTAGCATCAGTTGAATCAATATCAAATATGGATTGATCATGATCATGATCATGCATAGTGAAATCATCGAAAACATCACACAAGTAAGCAAAATCATTCAATTTATTAATAAGATTGAAATTGTCATTAACATCATTGAAAAGTTCTGGAGTAAAAAGAAAATATAAACTATTTTCCTCTTCCTCTTCTGTTGGCACATCTGTCGCGGTTGATGGTCCTGCATCACTTCGGCTATTTAGAAGCTCCTCAGTCAACTCCTGTATGGCTTCCTCTACCTTTGCTTTCCCCTTCAGCTAGGTGACTACCGTCTTCTCAGTGATCACTTCTTCAGGCATCTCACGGTCCCAAATTGTCCTACTGGTCATGATTTCTTCATCCCAAAAGCCTTTTAATGGCTTGATCAATCAATTGTCCCAGTCATAAACATCATTAAAAACCTCGAACCCTGGTACAATTCTTCCATCCAACCATTGCGGTTCAACTTCCCCTGCATAGGCACACGATGCGGTTGCTGGCTCAAAAGTTTTCCGGATATCCTAGACCCCTTCTGTCTTTTTGGCCCTTGGTAGCAATAGCTATTGGCATCCCCTGAGAATTCTTACCCAGTCCTACGCCAGGGAGGAATGACATCCTCTTCATCATATTTAGTACATGGGGGCTTTCTTCCTTCTGCTCTTCCTCACCTATCATGGCAACATGAAATCCACTAAATGGCTACCTAGCGATCTCCAGTATTGAAACATAATTCTCCCATGCAGCCCTTATAGTCACGATCTGGCCTTCATGAGGTATTTTTACCATCTGGTGAAGCGTAGAGGGGACTCCTCCCAACTTATGAAACCATGGTCTACCTAGAAGAGCTGAGAAATTGGCTGGTATAGGCAGTACCACAAACTCCACTTTCGACTCTACTAGTCCCATCTTCATTGTCGCCATGAATGTCCCCGAAGCATGTCTACGCAAGTTGTCATATGCTGTGATGGTGAGATCTAATTTGGCCAACATATCCTCTGTCACCCCAAAAGCTGCCATTGCCACCTATGGGCACACATTTATCGAAGACCCATCATCTACCATTACACAGGCTGTGTGCTTTTGGTTAATCTGTGCCCTTATGTACAAAGGGCGATTATGGTTATGGCCTTCTGCCGGCAAATCAGCACTGGTGAAAACAACATCTTCTCCCAATCCTCCTTTCACTACATCCAGAAGTTTCGTAGGTGAAATGGTTGTGGCCACAATTGCCTCGCACAAAGCCTCTACTACCTTCTGAGCCGGCGTCTTTTTCAGCTATTTGGCGATGAGATCTTCTTTCGGCTCTTTTCCTTTTTCGCCCTCAACCGGCCCTTGGGGTTTCTCAACTTCTGGAGTTACCCTTTCGCTCCGGGTTACAGCTCCTACTTCATTCTTCTTTGCTTCTTCATCCTCCTCCGAACACCACGGGTCGAAAAATATTTCAAAATCATTGTTTTCAGTTCCACTATATCAGTGGACAAACAATCGATCACTGTAGCGGGAAGCCCTTCTTCACTCCCCTCATGGAGGTCCGTGACAGCAGTGTGAACATCGTTGCTATACAATTCCTTTAACATAAACTTTTCGGGTAAACTGGACCCGATCATATTCACTGGCGGGGGCATAGTATTGTGCCTAGCTTTCTTTTGACCCCCTCTCTTCTCTGGGTCTGTGATCTGCTTTGAGTCAATTAGATCTTGAATTGCGTGCCTCAACGTCTTGCAGTTATCAATTATATGCCCAGTGTGCTGATGATATGCACAATACTCATCATCCTTATGTCCTAGTGTGCCTTGTGTTCTAGCAGGTCTAGGTGGCAAAGGCTGTAGCTTACCCTCTTTCATCAGTCTTCTCAGCACCCATGATAAAGACCTTCCAAGATTGGAAAAATGCCTCGGGGTAGCATTAGCTGTTGATACCTCAGCAGTTTTCCTTGCGCCACTAGCGGAACCTGTTGGTCTACTTGCTCCCTAGCTACTGCTACCCCTTTTGGGATAGTTCTCATTAGCTGCTCTCTTAACAAGGTACTCTCCCTCGGCCTCAATGGCGATGTCCTTCAGAGACTTCCAGTCCTTCAATCCTTTCATCCTTAATCCTTCTCTCAAATACGGGCTCGCATTTTTAATAAATAGCCGTATTTGATCCTGAGTATCCGGTTTCCTCTTCATTTCCATCACCCGATTCCTCCACTGGGTTTGATACTCATGGAAGGACTCACCTCCCTTCTATTGTAACAGCTCTAGGTCCTTCAGGGTCACTTCCATCCATGTACTGCAGTCGTATTGCCTCAAAAACTCCTCCGTCAATAAATTCCAATCCTCCTTGGTTTGGCGATCGAGCCCATGGTACCAATCTACTGCTGGGCCAGTCAAACTCAAGCAAAAGTACTTAATCTTCTCCTTTTTTCTCAAAGTGGTGCCCTTTATTACCAGCGAGTACTGCTTTATGTGTACCATGGGGTCAAAAGTGCCGTCAAACTTCGGAACATCCGGCATTTTAAAGTTCATTGGGACTAAATCCTCTGCTTCTAACTCCTTGTCTTTCGAGTTTACTCCTCGGCCCTTTGTTAACATTCTTGTCATTGCTTCAAATTTCTCCTCCATCTTCTTCCAGATGGCTTCTTCAGTTTGAGGGGCTTTCCCTTTCTCAGACATACTCTCCTCATATTCTTCATATTCCCAATCATCATCTAGCCTTAGGGTTGGTCTTCCCCTTTATGCCCCTGAGGTAGTAACTCTTAGGTTCATAGGTGGCATGCGAATTTCCTCTTGGGGGTCTTCTCTGACCTCCCCCCTTTCATTATTTCTCATAGGAGGAGGTGGTGGGTTCTGCGAGACCGCTTGCTGACCCATTGTGGCCATCATTGCCATCATCCGATTTTCAAATTCTTCAAGCCTTCGGCCGACTTCCTCTGCTATCATTGCCCTGGTGGCATCTGCCCCTCTTGGTGAGTTTGCCATTTCTTCGGGTAAAAAAAATTGAGTTGAAGTAGCTTAGCTGGTTTCAGAAGAAGTGTCCGGATATGCCACCCTTTCTGGTAACTCGAAGAATGGATTTCTGCGTAATAGCCCCTGAGACCCTCTTGTCCACCTAGGCGAATCTATGATGGCTTGAAAAATAGAAAGGGTCAGGATGATGCATGATCGTGCTAAGATGCATGATCGTGCTATTCAACATTTACAAACCATATGCAAGCACATAGGTCCTTCCGACCTTGTTACTCCTACACACGAGGTCATAGTCTCTTTCCTAGGTGGGATTGGCCCATGGATCATCCGGGGACCCGATGGACACGTATGGTGCATGGTGAAAAACCAGCAGCATAACCTCTCCTAACTAATGCACAGACGCATGGGTTCTGATCGTTATGTATTTAGGCAGTCTAAATAAAATATCCTGGGCCTATCGGGGCATGAAAGCCTTTGATTAGGTGACCAGTCAGGTTATCTGGGTTTGTCCAATACATAATCATCCATATAGCAAGCAAGGTATTATGGTTCATACCACCTAGGGAGAGTATCTATTGCCATTACATGAGCTTTGGTCAAAGGTGGTGTTGCTTTAGGGCTACCCAAGCATGGTCCTTGCCAACGGGTCTAGCTCATCACGAGCGTAATGATCGATTGGGTCACCATTTAATATACCATTATGGTACGAGGCTTGGGCTGGTGATTATCCTTAACACTTCCCTACATTGAGTGAACGTAGAGTCGTGCTTCGGGAATGCACCGGGGCTAAAAGAGGGACCAAACTAGCATAGATCTAAGGCTCTAATGAGATGCAATGCAGGTTTGAAAGAAGGTGAAATTTTTAAGCTAAAACTCAATTATAATTTTTTAATCAAGGTACTTTCGAATCAAAGTCTCGAATATGTCCACAGTGGGGTCGCCACTGTGACACATGCCGAACCCCGTGGCCTCCCGAAAGCCCGCTTTAGGCCGATCGGGATGGGATTCATTAAAACTTGTAAGGTATTTACAAGTGCGTCTAGTTTGGGCAACAAAGAGGTTTGTTGGAGTCGCCACCCAATAGAACATTTGGAAGGGTCATCTAGCCTCAGCGAGCCTAAGATGGCGCATACATATCTATCTTGGGCAAACCAGAGAGATTTTGGAGGTCTCAGCCTCTACCGCCTGGAGCCTAGGATTATGTAAATGAAGCCTTTCGAAGGGGAACAAGAGATATTTTGGAGGTCCTAGACCTCTAACCTCATTGAGCCCAAGACCAGAGTGAGTTTGGGACTTCTCATTTATTTGTACCTTGATTAATATTATAATTAAGTTTTGAATTTATTATTTCATCAACTTTCCACACGATGCATTTAATTAAGGAGCAATCATTCACGTCAAAAGCAATAAGTAAAGCATTATTAAAATAAGCATTCTCAAAATAAATTACAATAAAACTAGGGGCGGAATACAACCCCCATTAAAAAAATAATATATAAATCATACAAAAATCGGGATATTCATTTGGAGTGAGGACATTGGTCCTACTATGCATATTTATTATAAAACAATTTTTGATGTGATGGTTTTATTTTGGATGGAGAAAATTGAGATATTGGTCCCATTTTTATTTAGGAAAAATTTCAAATTAATTAATAAAAATTGTTTAGTGACTTTTTCCTAGCGATATTACAATAATCTTCATAATAAAATGAATAAAGTCAAGGGTAAAGAAAGAACCCGGATGGGAAGCCTCAGGTTAGCGCGACTACCCTTATTAACCACTCCAATTCAAACATGGTAAAAAAAAATAACTCATAGAAATAAACATGTTAGTGTCAAAATCATGAATAAAATAAAGAAAAATAACATAACAAGAAACTTTAAAAGAAATGGGTTAAAAGATAAAAGGGGTAGAAAATAAATTAAAAAGCCTTTCAAAATTCCAATTCTTTGTAAAAAACAATATTATTTCAAAAAAACAATTAATATGAGTCAAATTAAATTACACAAATATCAATCCAGAATGTTTACCCTCGGATTTTACCTTTTTGGGTGAATGTCGAATGATTTTGGTCCCCGCACTCTCCACAAGGATCAAGTAAAAATGGATCGAAGAAAGAAAAATTATGTTTTTCTTTCTTTGAAAATTTGACAGCGATCAAGTATTTGAATTAGCTAGATTGATGGAAATGAATGAATTTCGTTACCTCAAATTGGCTTAATTCACAAAAAGAATTTTAGAAAAATCAATTACCTGGAAGAATTTTAATCGAATAAAATTCTGAAAATAGTAGAGATTTTTTAGATTTTTGTAAATTGCTCACAAAAGATTTTTGTTTAAAAATTTCCCACTCTCTCAAAATTTGCTAATTTTCCTCCAAAAAATTTGTGAATTTTTCCGACCCCTGTTAATGAAATTTACTTCTCAATTTATATAATATTTAGAGATAAATAGGATAAGCATCAGTTTAATGTTTGAATTTTAAAAGGAGTTTAAAATTCAACTTTTTAACCAAAATCTCATCCCATTTTTTCCAAAGATAAAAGCTTATCAGATTAGATTTTAATAAATCCTGCGCTATCTGATCAGATCCACTACTGACGGCCATCCCTTTAAATACTGACGGGCTTTATGCCCCTAATGAGGGTACGCGTGGAAATTTGGACACAGACGGGCCAAGGCGCGGGACTAGGGACGGACATTTCAGTGCCAATATGTGTCCGCCACTACAAACGGGGCCATCCCTACAATGCACAGAGACAGCATGTCTGTCCAAATGACGGCCCGTCCCTATATGCTAGAGACATCCTATCTGTCCAAATGATGGCCCGTCCCTATATGCTAGAGACGGGGCACAGCAACTAGGGATGGGCATCCCTACTCCGACGGTCATCCCGTCTGAACAGCAAAATCTCAATTTTAAGCTAAATTTCCAAATTCTTTCAAAACCTCACGCCATAGAGAAAAAGATTTTAATCCTTGTGAATAGAAAGACGAAAACCTCCGACTTCCATCCATTTATCCAAAAATTGACATTGATCTCGTCATCGGGTAACTCTGACCTGAACTGCCTCAGGACCCAGTGTCTACAGCTTCCCGTCTGAACACTGAGCGACGGGCACCCTTCGGTCGCTTAAAATTCCTGTTTTTCCTTTCTTTCTCTTTTCCCTCCTTTTTTAAAATTTTCAAAAATACAAATACACTCTGAACATTTTGCTTTCTGATTTTCGTGCCCGGTACACATCTCTGACAAATTTTCTCCACTGTAAAATAAAAATCAACCAAAAATATACAAAAAATTATTTTATGTGCGTGACATGCATGAAATGTTCAGGAGAACAGATCTCTTAAGGGTCAACCAGGTTGACCGATGGGTTCCCCGTCGGAAAATAGACCGACGGGCAACTTGTCTGTCGGTGTTTCTCTTTAAATAGACCTTATTTTCCTCAAATTTGATGCACTCAATACTCCAAACCTCATCCAGAGATTCTTTTCCAAGTTTTTCTTCTTTTCCTCTTTTCCTTTTCCACTTATATTTAATTTTGGCTCTGAAACTTTTAGAAAATGTCATCATCTGCCCTCCACAAGATGTACCGAGTTCTGGATGAACCCCGAACTTGGGAAAACACCCCTTTAACTCCTTATTCCTAGCTAAAACTTTTGAGGATTAAATTGGACCATAATCTCTTATTAGTTGCCGTACACTTTTGGGACCTTGTTTCCATGTATTCAAGTTTACCTACCAGGAATTATGCCCCCTGCTTGAAGAGTTTGCTACTATTATCCGAACGAGGTTTCCACTTGGCATATTGCCTTGCATCTCGGCTTGCGACTTCGTCCATGGAAGGGACATAGCATTGGCCTTGGGTGTTTCTTCATCAGTCGCCACTAGACTAGCTCCTTGAGGGACCACTTTTGATCTGGAGCTCTTAATCGAGGCACTAAAGTACTTTTCTACTACGTTGACTTATTGGCCAGTGTAATCCTCCTCTTTTTCCTTTCTGAATATTTGACAGTGACTTCTGATGAGTTGACTAGCAACTTCAAACTGTTCGGGATAGTAGACGGGATCCACTGCAGACTGACCCCATTTTCCTTGATTTTGGCCGAGATTATTCTGGGCTTGGATTCAATTTATTTTGACACTTCTGTTGCTTTTACTGGTTGTCCCTTATTACTCTAGGTATGTCATTATTTTAAAAGGTAGTGTGCCTGTGACACGTGTCGAACCCTGTGTGGCCCCAAATTGACCCGCTTTGAGGGTATTCGAGAGAGGTTCATAAGACTTCTAAGAGATTATAAGGGCATCTATTTTGGGCAACAAGTAGGCTTTTTTGAGTTGCCACCCAATAAAATATTGGGAAAGGTCGTCTAGCCCCACTGAGTCTAAGACAGCACATGTGTGTCTATTTTGGGTAATCAGAGATATTTTTGAATCCTTCTTCCAATAGAATGTTGGAAAGATTCATCTAATCTCGTGAAGACTGAGACAATGCATATACGTCTATTTTGGGCAAGCTAGAGATATTTTGTAGTTCCCACCCCAATAAAATATTGGGATGGTTCGTCTAACCTGATGGAGCCTAAGATAATGCAACTTGGGCCTATTTTGGGCAACAAGAGATATTTTAGAATTTTCTTTCTAATAGAACATTGGAAAGGTTCATCTATCCTCATTGAGCCTAAGACCAGAGATGGTTCAGGATGTCCCATTTATTCATACCTTGATTAAATTATAATTGAGTTTTGAATTTAATATTTCATCCCATTTTCTCATTTAGTTCAATGCAATAAATAAACCATCAGATCAATCATATAGTGAAAGCATCAAATAAAGTAAGCTCAAAATGAAGTAAATAAAAAATACAATAACTTACAAAAAACTAAGGGCGGAATACAATCCCCATTATAAATGAGCAGAAAAGGGAAACATACACAAAGCGGGATATTCGATTATGGATGAAGACATTTGTCTTTGCTTGCATATTTAGAGAAAAATAATATTACAATATCTATTTTGTTTAAACAAAAAATCAGGACATTGGCCCTATTTTATTTAGGAAAATCCCATTTATTTGTAGAAATCTTTAGCCATTTTTACATTAGTGGGCTCAAAATTATATTTACAATAAATTGGAGATAAAAATAAACTAAAATGAAATAGGGTAAAGAAACTAAACCAAATCGCTGTCCCTGGATCATTCTAGCGGGCTCCCCTTCTCCGTACCCCATATTCAGTAGAAATAAATAAACTCACAAGAAAAACAAATAACACGTAAGTGGGATAATAAAATAAAATAATGAAAATAAAATGAAATATCATAGATGAAATAAATATATAAACAATAAAAATAAATATCTACATGTTGATAAAAATGATTGTGAATAAATAAAATAAAATAAAAGAAAAGAAAAGAAGAGTAGATTGAAGCCAGAATATTTACCCTCAGAATTCGAAGTCGATGGAGGAAAAAAGATGATTAATTTCCTTGCTTTAGTCTGCAAAATTAGAATTGAAAATAATAAAAATTGGAGTTTTATTCCAAGAAAGAAAACTTCATTAACAAAATAATGAAAGAAAATAAAAATTCTTAAGAGCAAAAAATTATTTTCCTTGTCTCAAGAATGACTTTTTATGAAGAATTTATTTTTAAAGCCTTAAGAAATTTATTTGAACAACAAAACTCAAGAGAAAGAAAATATAGAAATAATTCCTTTGAAGAAGTAATAAAAAAAAAAACAAAAATTAGAATTCTTTTCTCGATTCTCAACCTATTATTTATAAGCTAACTGACGATAAAGATAAAAAAAAATTCAAATCTTTTTAAAATTCAAATTAAAAATTCAAATATTTTCAAAATTCAAATTAAAAATTCAAATTAGAAATTTAAATCTTTTTTAAAATTTGAATTATCATTAAAGATAAATATCAAATCTTTTTGAATTCAAATTAGAAATTTAAATTTTTTTAAAATTTGAATTATCTTTAAAGATAGATATCAAATTTTTTTAAATTCAAATTAGATTTTAGAAAATAAAATCTAATCATTTTGAATTTAAATTAGATTTAGAGATAAAATCAAATTTTTTCGAATTCAAATTAGAATTTAGAAGATAAGATTAAATTTTTGATATTTATTTTAAGGATAAATTTTAATAAAAAATATTACATGAAATAAGTTAAAACCTATCTTAATTTGAAAAATTGAAAAAACAATGAAAATACAAAAAACAATGGGATAAAAAATTAATTTTGTGGAAAAAAACCCAAAAAAATGCCTCGTGCCTCGTGCGCACGCCGCACAGCGCAGGGGTGAGTGCCCCAGCACCAGCGCGGGCGCACTATGCGTTGGGCTCTCGCCTGGCGTGCGAGGGAGGTACTCCTCGCATGCCGGTTGCAGCAAACAATCATTTGTTTTTTAAATAAACAATTTTAACTAAAATACTATAATTTCCAAACTCCATTTTTATTTTTATTTATTTTATTTTTTATTTTTTTATTTCAAAAAAGCAAATTTGACAAGAAAATCATCACTTCCAACCTTTTTTCCTCTGAATAGGCACTAATTTCATCATTGGGTAACCTTTGATCTGGGCGGACTCAGGACCCGTTGTCTATAGTTGCTCTTAATTTTGTGAAAGCTGGTACATGGGTGCCTAGGTGAGACAAAATTCAGAGAAAATGAAAGGAGTGCATACATGAGGCTGCTACCTTCCTGCTGTGTTGATGAAGTTGTGGCTGGTTTGACTAACGCTAGCTTGTTGACGTGTTAAGTTATGCTCTTGGTGGCTAATTAACGATGCCTTTTTGGCATATTACATTCCCATTGAGCTAATGTCGGATGGACGCCCTTTGAAGGACGGTTGGTTTTTCCCTAAAGTACGGTTGACCCCTGGGTAATTTTTGCTAGTTTATAAATTAGTGCCTCTAAGAGGACTTTGGAGATTTGCCTCTTAAGAAAACTTTGGAGATTTGCCTCTTAAGAGGGATTAGAGAATTGCCTCTTAAGAGGACTTAGATAATTGCCTCTTAAGAGGACCTGGGGATTTTCCACTTGAGAGGACTTGGAGATTTGCCTCTTTAGAGGACTTTGAAGGATTTGCCTCTTAAGAGGACTTCGAGATTTGCCTCTTAAGAGGACTTGGAGAATTTGCCTCTTAAAAGTACTTGGAGATTTTCCTCTTAAGAGGTCTTTGGGATTTGCCTCTTAAGAGGACTTAGAGATTTGCCTCTTAAGAGGACATGGAGAATTTGCCTCTTAAGAGGACTTGGACATTTTTCTCTTAAGAGGACTTTGAAGGATTTACCTCTTACGAGGACTTCGGGATTTGCCACTTAAGAGGACATAGAGAATTTGCCTCTTATGTGGACTTGGAGATTTGCCTCTTAAGAGGACTTAGGGATTTGCCTCTTAAGAGGACTTTGAGATTTGCCTCTTAAGGGGACTTAGAGAATTGCCTCTTAATAGGTCTTGTAACACCCCAAATTGGGCCTAATTTGAAATTGCATATTATTTGGATAATTAAGGGCATTTTTGGTATTTATGTAAGTGAATTTGGAATTATTTGAGGACTTAATTGATGGGAAATAAAAGTGTTTCGGTGAAGAATTAATTTTAGTGAGTAAAGTGATATGGAGCAAGCAACAATTAAAGAAAGCTAAGGATTAAAGAGTAAAGTCAAAGATATTTCTATGGTGACCAATAGGATCTTGCCATGTGGTTTGGTAGGTGAGCAATTAATGAAAAGGGAAGAGAGAGGGAAGGGAGGGGCAGAAAATTGGATAGCTTCCTGTGGAAGCTATCTCCTTCTCCTCTTTCTTCACTCATTCCCATTCTCTCTACTCTTCCTTTCTTCATTTTCTGCTCTCAACCTCTCCCTTGTGTGCTTCTTCGAGGTTTAAGTTTGGATTTTCTGAGTTTAGGAGCTGGTTTTGAAGGTAAGTTTGG
This sequence comes from Excoecaria cochinchinensis, assembly GCA_947683425.1. Taxonomy (NCBI): domain Eukaryota; kingdom Viridiplantae; phylum Streptophyta; class Magnoliopsida; order Malpighiales; family Euphorbiaceae; genus Excoecaria; species Excoecaria cochinchinensis. Next base: position 3,333,916 of record CANTUQ010000104.1, on the reverse strand, counting down.
TTGGCTCCTTCTTCTTTCCCTTTTTTTGGTTGTCGAGTTTTGGTTTGCTTGGTTTGATTTACTGTTGGTTTGACTGGGTTTTGTGCAAGAACTGGAAGAGAAGAGAAGTAGAGTAAGAGCAAAGAGAAGGTTCTAGCTTGAAGAAGAGCTGGGTTTTGAAGCCCCATTTTTCTAGGTTTGGGAGTTTGCTTGATGTTTGTCTGCACTAATTCTCATTTCGGATTAGGTGTTATGTGTTGTTGATTTCTATAATTTTAGAGTGTTTTGTATGTATCAATGCATGAGATTGTTTGAGTAATGAAGTGTTTTTGAAATGCTATTGTTGTGAGGGTTCTGCATTTTAGGTTTGAAGGGAAATGGCATTAGTTAGGGTAACGTATGTTCTTCATGTTCTTGAGCTATATTTAGAGCATTTAGTTGTGATTTCCTGTTAAATCATATAAATTGAGTGTTTGTTGATGATTATCAGTATGTTTTGAGGGCCTTGGAGGTAAGATTTACATGTTATTATATCAAGGAATGATTTTGAATGGGTTTTTGCAACTTTGCATTTCGGCAAATTTCTGGATTCCAGAAAAGACATGATTCTGTCACGAGCGCGACATTCGTCACGATCGCGATAGAACCGCGTATTTCCAGCTTGAATCAGTGGCTGTGCACGAGTCGTGTAACCATGCACGAGTCATGCAATTCGCCTTAGCTCTGGGTCGTGAATACCAACACGACTCGGCACTTTTTAGGCATCTAGAGTGAGATGTGCACTGTGGTGCACAAGTGCACGAGTCGTGCAATAGTGCACCAGTTCACGTGACATGCATATGTGCACAAGACATGCACAAGTGCACAAATCGTGCACCCAGAGCTAGTGAGATTTAGTTTATTGTTTGAGATGTGTGAGTGTATGTTCAGTGTATTATTATAAGTGTATGTTCAGTGTAGTGTCATAAGTGTACGTTCAGTGTAGTGTTATAAATAAATGAGTGGCTTGGAATAGTGATTATGTTTTGATATGATTTTGGTATGTCGTGCATGTGATATCTCGTGTGTTGCCATGGTAAGTATTTTGGTATGTGTACGTATTCGTATTTGAATGACTTATGGTATTCTTGTTTAGTGTACTGGTTTCTTGTGTCTTTGCTCCTCCCCACTAAGCATTATCGCTTAGCACGAGTTATTTTTCCATGTAAGTGGCAGGTTTGTTCAGTTCTCATCGCGCATCTGCAGGGTCTGCCATTAGGAGTTAAAGTTTTATTTTTTTGTACCTGGTTGTTGTAATCATTGTACATGTATATGTAAATGTTATATAAGAATATCCCTTTAGATATTATTTTGTATATGTAACTACCTATGGATAATGTATTAAGTTATTCTTTTGTTCTTGTATGCTTTCGCTTATGCGCATGAATGTATGTTTATAGTTATCGTCGTGATTTGTCGTAGTGCTCCGGTATCCTTCCAACGGGGGTATCTGGGTGTTACAGGTCTTGGGGAATTTGCCTCTTAAAAGGACTTGGAGATTTCCCTCTTAAGAGGACTTGGAGAATTTGCCTCTTAAGAGGATTTGGAGATTTGCCTTTTAAGAGGACTTGGAGAATTTGTGTCTTAAAAGGACTTCAAGATTTACCTCTTAAGAGGACATTGAAGGATTTGCCTCTTAAGAGGAGTTGGAGAATTTGCCTCTTAAGAGGACTTCGAGATTTGCCTCCTAAGAGAACTTAGAGAATTTGCCTCTTAAGAAGACTTGAGGATTTGCCTCTTAAGAGGACTTGAAGAATTTGCCTCTTAGGAGGACTTAGAGATTTACCTCTTAAGGGGACTTGGAGAATTGCCTCTTAAGAGGTCTTGGGAAATTTTCCTCTTAAGAGGACTTGGCGATTTGCCACTTAAGAGGGCTTGGAGAATTTGCCTCCTAAGAGGACATTCAGATTTGCCTCTTAAGAGGACTTAGAGAATTTGCCTCTTAAGAGGACTTGGAGATTTTCCTCTTAAGAGGACTTAGAGAATTTGCCTCTTAAGAGGACTTGGATATTTACCTCTAAAGACAACTTGGGGATTTGCCTCTTAAGAGGACTTGGAGATTTGCCTCTTAAGAGGACTTGCAGATTTGCCTCTTAAGAGGACTTTGAAAGATTTGCCTCTTAAGAGGACTTCGGGATTTTTCGCTTTGGAGGACTTAGAGAATTTGCCTGTTAAGAGGACTTGGAGATTTGTCTCTTAAGAGGACTTAGGGATTTGCCTCTTAAGAGGACTTGGAGATTTGCCTCTTAAGGGAACTTGGAGAATTGCCTCATAAGAGGTCTTGGGAATTTGCCTCCAAAGAGGACTTGGAGATTTGTCTCTTAAGAGGACTTAGGGATTTGCCTCTTAAGAGGACTTGGAGATTTGCCTCTTAAGAAGTCTTGGGAATTTGCCTCTTAAGAGGACTTAGAGATTTGTCTATTAAGAGGACTTGGGGATTTGCCTCTTAAGAGGACTTGGAGATTTTCCTCTTAAGAGGACTTAGAGATTTGCCTCTTAAGAGGACTTGGAGATTTGAACCTGTGTAGACTTCATCTCGGTCTGATTGTCCAGCACGGGTGAGTGCCTATGTTGTGTTGAAGTTGTCCTCGATCTGCTTTTGTGGTGTTGTCTTTATTTGGACTTTTCTTGCAAAGTTGTGTGCACTAGAATACATACAAAACATTGTGTGTGCATGTGAAAAGTTATATGCAGATGTTTTCAAAAGAATTATATGACCTGAAATACATGTAAAAATAAATAGACAATATACTGGGTGGTTAAGGGTCCATTGAGGGTATGGCTTGGCTGCTCACATTGTCTGATGGCCCCAAATATCAAGATGAGTGTCATCTTGGCTGAAGAATTATGACCTATAATCATTTAAAAGAGAACCAACCTGTGTGCATCCTTGCTCCCCAGTCAACGAGCATTTTGCTAAAAGCTGTACAGCATTTTGCCCCCAAAACTTTAACTCGTGTCCTGAATTCTACATGATTTACTTGAAGTGAGACTATTTGGGCTACCCTATTGCTTCATGTACTGGTGGTCATTTATTAAAAGTAGTGCATCTGTGACGCGCGCGGCCCGAACCCGGCCCGTCTTAAAGGTTCGTGAAGGGTTAGCGTCTAGATTTTGGGTAGCACGAGATATTTTGGAATCCCCTACTGAATAAAACATTGGGAGGTTCATCTAATCCCACGAAACCTTTAGGCTTCTTTGAGGTATCTTTGAGTCACCACCGAATTTATAAGAAATTGGAAAAAGGTCATCTAACCTCGAGGCTCTTTAAACTAAAGAAGGTGTTCGGAACTTCACTCTTATTAATCCCTTAAGTTAAGTTTGTAAATGAGTTTTTAAGAAATCAAAATTCCATCTCTCATCTCACTTGATGATGCACGTAAATTTAAAGCGCATTTCAAGCATTTCGGAAAGTGATAAAGGAAGCAATAAATAAATTCCAAGTGAAAAATATGGGACAGAACAATCCCCCAAAATAAAGAAAACATAAATAAATAAAAGAATAAAACTTGCCCCAAAAATAATTACAAGGGCCCACAAATGAATAAATAAATAAATAGAAAGAATAAATAAAATAAAATATATCATACATAAATCGGGAGATTTATTTGATTTTAGGGACATTGGTTCCTTTTCATTGACTTAAAAATTTGAGAACTATTTTTTTGGGCATTTATTGAAAAACATCGGGATGAGTGATCCCATTTTATGAAAATTAATTCTCCATTTGAAAGTGAGATTTTATTGGTTAAAATAGGACATTAGTCCATTTTATTAGGAAAAAACCCCAATTAATTATTGTAGAAAAAAACATGAACTTCTATAATGTAAACGGATTAAAGATACATTTTACATACAACATAAAATGACATAATAAAGAAAATCCAACAATTAAAAATGCAAACCGAAATTCTGATGGTCTTTAATCCCTTGATCTTCGGCTCGCCCAGGAATATTACTCAAGGTGAAAATAAATCAAATTTGTAGGCAACAAAAAAAACAAAGAAGAACGTTAGCGAATTAGATTAAATTAATAAAATAAAATAAAACCAAACAACCAACAAAATAATATAAATAATCAATTAAATTAATTAAATATAAACAATCAATTAAATTAATTAAACATAAACAAATACGATAAACAAGAACAAAATTAATACTTACACAGAAGAATAAATTGGATAAAAAACTAGAAATTAATAAAACAAATTAATAACTATGTGCGGAATCAAATAGAAATAAAGTTAGTATTAATTATTTTACGGGTTAATCCTATATTCCATGCATCATGCCAGCATATTGATCTAAGTTAATCTAAATGATATTAATCATAACAAACCACAAAATAACTTAAATATTATAACAACAAAAAGACATTAATAAACAACAACAGACTAATAAAAATAACAGCATGCGGATTAATAATAAACAACCAAACAACATATTGATAGTAATAAACGGCAGACATGCAGATTAATCATAACAAATAACAACCTAACAATATACAACAAAAAATATATTAATAATACAATAGCAATAGGCAATAGATAATAAACAAATTTAAGTTTATGTCCAATATAACAAACAACAAGAATTATATATTGTACATACAATGGAGGAAACAAACTAGCGACACCAAATAAAAAAGAAAAAAAAAAGAAAGAACTGATTTAGCCCAGGTATTTACCCTCAGAGATTTGATATTTGCAGCAAAAAGAAGAAGTGATTAGTTTCATGTCGCTTTGCTTGAAAAGGAAATTAAAATAACTGTTTTAAAATAATTTTTTAGAAAATCAAGTCGTGAGAATTGAGTCTTAAACCCAAATAATTAATTTATTTTGCTCAAGCACAATCTCAGAATATTTTAGGAAAGAAAATTGTTTTGCTCTCAAAAACTTTTCTCTCTGAATTTCTGTATATTTGCCATTTTTTTTGTTCCTCCCCCTATTTTCCTCTTCTCACTTTTCTTTTTATATGCTCCTGAAAAATTAGGTTTCTCAAAGACTTTTCTGGTTAAAAACCCTTAATTACACTTTAAAATCAAATTTTATCCCCTTAAAAAATGGAAAGGGAGTCTGAATTTCAAACCAAAAACCAGAGAAAATCGAAAAAAATGTGCACTGGAGAAGATAGGAGATACGCGACATTCACCTTCATGCTAGGGGCCACATGTCACCCACGCAAAGTCACAACACTCTCAACTTGCCTATCAACAGGACACCTAGTCTCCTCAAACACTCGCTGCACTTTCTCAATCCATTTCTCAGCAAGCTCAGACTCATCCAGACTGGTCCCATAGAAATCCTCTGCACCAGCTCTCCTCATGCTCTCTAAAGGGGCTCTCGAAGCAGTCACCCTATCCAAGACTCGAGCCATGTCCTGAGAAATCTTCAACATTGCCTTGAAGGGCATGGCTGTAGCCTCAGGCTGAACCCTAGGTGTTTGAGCCAAAACAGACACTGAAGGATCAACTGCTTGGGGATTCACACTTTCAGCGGACCCCTCAAGCGACCCACGAACATAATCAGAATCCATCTAAAAGAAAGACAAAGACAACCACATCAGCCAACACAATCCTAATCATATGTCTAAACACAACAATCACCCAGAAAATGCCTAAACGAGAGCTCTGATACCAAAAATTGTAACACCCCCTACCCATACGTAGGGGAACCCATCCGCGAGGGAGTGAGAACCCGTACGAGCAGGGGTGTCACACCAAATAGAACGGAGCAAACATACAATCGCATAATATAAACATACATATAACCAACAGAAATTAAAACTTCAAATCAAACTGAGCATTTATTCATGATATAACAATATTCAATTACATAACTGTTATGATACCAACATAATTATATCATTCAGAGATATATAGCGGAAGCTTAACAAAATACTATATATAAGAGAGATCACTATTATAAAATAATGATTATACAAAAAGGAAACTAAGTCCTAACAACAATCCCACTGTGTTGGATCGACTGGCGGTGACTCTCCCAAAAGCTATACACCTTTCACACCTGTATTGGTGAAAACACTGTGCTAAGCGATAACGCTTAGTGGGGAAATAAACAATAACTTATGGATCCATTCACAATGGTCGTCAAGGCAAATCACATACGAAATGGCATACTGAATATCAGAAGATATAATCATAATAGAATTCCATTCATAACATTCAAAGGTTCAATAACATATTCATATGCTTATATTAGAGTCATTCAGATTCAATTACTTATAATCATATCAGAACAAATCACAACACCTGCTGACTCATAGTAGTGGATAACGAGTAAATACATAATGGTACCTTACGGGTACGAATCGATGCATAGTGGTACCTTATGGGTACGAATCGGAAAACAATATCATATTTTCTCTTTTCAAAACATTTTACAAAGGGGATCTTAAATAAGATATGTACACATAGAAGTTCGCAAGGAACTAAACTGGGACCTGATCAAGGTCCAGAACATTACAAAGGCTACAGCTAAAGGACTCTTTTAGGCATGCCTAACTATCCACTAGACTGACTCTTGCAGGTCATGCATAATACAAATCATGCTCAAAGCATATCATAAAATTCATTATGAATAAATCATAATAGTACACATATATAAGCATAATTATTCCCATACAGTAGTAAAAACCCATGAAGAAATGGCACAAAAATCATTTTAGAAGAAATGGACAAAATCAAAAAATAGGACGAAAAGAGGTCACTGTCGCGATCGTGACCAGTGTCTCGCTCGCGAAAGTGGCCGATAGGCCTGCGCGAGGGGAAGGGGCGAAGGGGCGTGCGAGTCGTGAAACAACCTTCATGACTCGTGAAGGTTGTTCATGACTCGTGAACAATGTTCACGACTAGTGAACTATGTTCACTACTCATGAACTTGGTTCACGACTCGTGAACCTTGTTCACAACTCGTGAACTCTCAACCTTCCCTCTGCCGACGCGTGATTCTGCTGCACCACTCGCGCATGCCAAGCTTCACGAGTCGTGCTGCCCAATCACAAGTCGGACGCCTTACAAACCAACCAAGCAAATCTAGCATAAAACTGGAATTCACCATTCTGTCGCACTCACGACAGCATCGCGATTTCCAATTTTCCAGCAAAACGTAGAAAACCCAGATTTCCAACAACAAAACCATTTCGACCCAAAATCAAACTAAACCTCATCTTACCTTCAAATCAGCCTTCCACCATCACAAATAACATAAAACACAACTTAATTCAACAATTTACACAATCAAAATCATGCATTATCAAAATCAAAGTCCTCAAGAACACAAACCCAGAAATTTACAGCAAACATTCATCAAACTTCAATAATTGCTCAATACTTCAACATTCATGCATCATAACTCAAATCAATTAAATACCCATAACCTTAACACTATAATATGCCTCATCAAACATCAATTTTCTAGAAATCACCTGCAAAGACATAAATCACCATATGAACATCAAACAATCAAATTCCAAACAAAACCCAAACAAAATCCCAAACCTGTAACTCCTATACTCTAAATCAATAAGCACCACTCCCACTAGCCTTCACCTTTCCTTTGGGATGGCGAGGAGCCTCAACTAACCAAGAACACCCAACAAAATCACACAAATACAAAACCTAAATTAAAACCCAATCTAAACAAAACAAGAACAATGGAAGAAGAAGATGAAGAAAAAACCATGAAAGACTTACCAATCAAAGCTAAGGGAATGATCAATTTCCACCACCACACTTGAATGCAAGCTAGGGCACCCAAGTGAAGAGAAAAGAGGAAGAAGGAGGGAAGAGAAGGGAGGAAACGGGAAAGGGATAGCAATTTGTTGTTCTCATTTCTCTCTCCTTCTCTTTATTACCTCTTTCCTAATTCCTAGCCACTTGTCACTCTTTGCTTAGTGGAACTTGACCACTTGTAGACACCAAGTCCTGAGCCATCCCAGATCAGAGTTATACAATGATGATAAGATGCCTTATCACAGGCAAAAATGGTTAAAAGTGATGATTTCCTGGTCAAATTTTCATTTTAGAATGAAAAAATAAAAAATATTTTTAAAATTAGATTTAAAAAATGGGGTTTAGAAATTATAGTATTTTTAGTTAATTTTTTATAATAATTAAAAAAAGTTCGAGCGTCGGCCGCGACGGCACATTGCGATAGATCGCAGCGCTCGTGCGAGACGCGCGAGGCGTCCCTCCCGCGTCTCGCCTACCAGCGTGTGGCGCGTGAACTGGCAGCCCGTCGCTCGCTAGCGACGTGCGTCGGTGACCCAATTCCGCTGCAAATCTTGTTTTTTGCCCCCAAAATCATTTTTTTTCGATTTTTCACCCAAAAATCGATTTTTTATCCCATTTTTTGGGTTTTAAAGGTTTTTTTCTTTTCTTAAATTTCAAAATAAAGAAGATCTGATTTAATTGGATTTTTTCCTCTTAATTAATTGTTTTTTTCCTTTTTTTCTTCATTTAAAAAGAAAATGATGAAACTAGTTGAGGGAGGATTTTCTTTTAGGGGTTTTTTAAGTTTTCTCTTCTTTTTCCTCTCAAAATTCTCTCTAACTCTCAGCTGAAATTTTCCCCCAAAAATAAAAAGAAAATAATTCCATTCTTCTTCTTTTTCCAATAGAATTTCTTCTAAACATACTTTTAGAAAGAGTTTTATTGATGGATTTAATTTTGAGAAAAAAATAATAATTCTTTGCTCTCAAAATTTCATTTTTTAACTTACTACTTGTTTTCAATTGGTTTTTTTATGATTTTTATTTGAATCCCTTTTTGATGAAAAATAGATTTTGAGACATTCAAAATAAATGTTTATTCTTGAAATCTAATTTTTTATTTGATTTTCTAAAAAATAAGTTTTTTTCACAAATAATTTTTTCTTGAGACGAATAAAATAATTGTTTTGTTCTTGAGAACTTTTTTGGTTTAACCAATAAAAATCATTCTTTAGACAAAGAAATTAATTCTTCGTTCTTAAAGAATTGTTGATTTTCTTCCATCATTTTTTTCAAGTATATTTTTCCTTGGAATAAAATTCCAACATTTTTATTGTTCAATTCTAATCTTGCAAATCAAGAACAAGGAAATCAATCATCATTTTTTACCTTCATCGAATCCAAAACTCTGAGGGTAAACATCCTAGCGTTAAATATTTTTATTTTTTATTATTTTGTTTATATTTAATTTATTAACATGTATATTATTATTATTTTTATTATTTTCATTTATTCATTTATTCTATTGTTTTTATATTTGTCTCATTTAATATGTTTATATATTATTTTTGTTCATGTAAATATTGATTTCTTATCATTTCTAACATGTAAATATTGATTTCTTATTATTGCTAACATGTAAGTAATTTATTTTTGCTTTGATTTCTCATTATTCTTAACATGTAATTAATTAATTTATTTTCATTGATTTTTTTTTGCCATGTAAATATTTTAAGTTAATTTGGATAACATCAATTAATCATGTCATTCATTTAATTATTTTCATCATTGATTTAAAGGTAGTAGAAATGGCTGGCCCTTCACAATAGACTGAAGAGACTCGTGCCTTGATTGCCTAGGAGATGGATAGAAGGTTTAAAGAGCTTGAAAAAAGGCTATTGGCTGTGATCAAAGAAAGAATGGATGTCATGGCACTGGTTCTCCAAGCTCAGCTTATGGCAACAGCTCTCGACCAAGTGAAGCCGACCATAGTCGACAAGGCTCATACAGCGACGGCTACAGTACCTCCATTTTCTTTCTAAACCAAAGGCAAGGGGCCACTTGATTCACCAGTTGAGCAAGGAGGAAATAGGAGGCCTACTCTAGAATGTAGCACTGTGCCTGAAGAGGATGGGACCCTTGCAATCATGCATAAAGATGAAAGCTTAGGAAGCCATAACAACAGTAAGGCAAATGTTAAGGTTACAGAAGTCTCAGCCACTAGAGCATTTTAGTGCCACCACACTATTTCGGGTAGGCCATTATCCTGGCACTTCACCCGTCTCGTCAAGAAAGGAAAGTTACAACCCTTGCCGGCTGGTCCTGCCCAAGTCAAGGATGCCCTAGACATATAGCAGATTGGTACTGCACGTATCACCAGTATTCAGGGCATAGAACAGACTACTGTCGTCCCTTGAGAGATCGCACTCAAGAACAGATGCCAGGCCTAAAAAAAGAAAAGATTGTAGAAGCGCTAACCACGGAAGTAAAACAAAGGCATTTTTCAAACTTGGGCAGATCTTTGTCCTGGATCCTCAAGAGGCTAATGAAGGAGGGGATATTACAGCCATTACCGGCTAGGCCCGCTAGAAGCCAGGGACAGCCCGATCACAGAGGGGATCAGTATTGCGTCTTTCACCAGCACACCGGGCATACCATAGATGATTGTAAGGCATTAAGACATGCCATTCAAGATCTAATTGATTCCAAGAAGATCTCCGACCTAGAAAAGCGAGAGGGAAAGAATAAGATGGACTAAGTGCCTAAGTGGAAAGGAAGGACGGTTCTTAGGGATGATAATGGACCATCGATTGCAACAGCTGTGTTGGCAAGAACAGAAGTTGATTAGCTATTTAGAATGTTCTTTTTTATTTTTGAACTATTTAATAATGACATTTTAGTTTCATTAATAAGTTGAATGTTTTTGCTTACTTGTGTTATTTCTCTTATGATTTTACTATGGATAATCATGATCATAACACATTCATATTTGACATTGATTCAGTTGATGCTACTCTATTTAATCTCAAAAACTTTAGAAAGTCCAAAGAAAATCTTAATAGCATCTAATGTAACTCCTGAAGAGAGATCAAAACTTGAGAGAAATTCAACAAAATATAAAAAAGGTCTTTGCCTGGACATATGAAGACACGCTAAGAGTTGATCATGGAATCACTAGGCACATCGTTTAAACACACCACAATCATGAACCGGCCACGCAGAAGCTCAGAAGATTGAAGCTGAAAGGGGCGAAAAAGATCAAAATGAGGAGTCAACAAGTAGAGATGAAGCAAAAATTTCTAATCGAAGTTCAACGCCAGACTTGGTTGGTCAATGTTGTCCCAAATTTAGAAGAGGAGGAGTGCATGTATGTTTAAACTATTAGGATTTGAACAAAGCTTATCCTCGGAAAAAAAAACAAAAAAAGAACAAAAGAAAAAGAACTGGAAAAAGAACAAAGGAATAAAGATGAAAAGAGAAAAATAAAATACAAAAAAGAGAGAGGAGTAAAAAATCAATATGTAGGGGAAGCTTTGTTCAAATCCTGTTGATCTACACATGCCCATACTTTGCCATTTTTCTTGAGTTTCAAAAAGGACCAAAAGGTTTATATTGACTTAGGATATGGGTTGCTCGAGTCTGGGAATAAGATTCATAGGGGAGGTGCATCCTATGGCCTCCAATAGATAGGGTCACCAAAAGGAATCCGATATTTCAATATGGTCTCCCGCACCATGCAGGGTTCAAGGACAAAAGAACACTTTATAGCTAAGGCTAGGAAGTTGATACAGGGGTATGACATTAAAGACCACAAGTCTTCCCTGTATTGCCCTTAAACCAATAGGGCAGGAGAGACTACTAATAAGAAGATCTTGATCAAGATGGCTCGAAACTACAAGGATTCGGCATGAAATGGCCTTTTGCACTTTAAGACTGGAGATCCACCATCGAAACCTCTACAAGAGTCACCTCTCAGTTCTCAATACATAGGGCAAAAACAGTATGGCCGATGAAAATAGAGTTCAAATCTTTAAGAACAGTATGAAAGCCTAAATTTTGGAAGCCGACAGGGCACAGCAACGGCAGTAGCAATTGAACAAGTCAGACAAGGATAGGTCATGGGATTATCGCTATGGTCAAATCTATCAGAAAACATTCTTCTTGATCATTTGGAAAGATGGCCAGAAAGCATCCGATGAAAGAGGGAGATTCAATTGTCAAGCTAATGAGACCAGGTGTTCCGGGCATACGGGATAGGTTTAGGCTAACGTGAGAGGACCCCTTGTCCTTCAAAGATTGTTATCCAAGGGAGCAGCAACCGGCAGCGATGAAGATGGCTTCAAGAATCGATCAACGTCGACGAACTCAAGAGGGTCCATGGCTAAAGACTTAAAAATTAAAAGAAGAGAATAAAAGCCCCGTGGGTCAAAAATCAAAAAAAGGCGGTCTTGCTAAAAATTAGCGCCTCGTCAGGGTGAAAACCGGAAAAAGGCACCCTAGGCAAAAATTAGAGGCTTGAGAGAAAATGTCCAATCAAGAAAACTCGAGAGGGCTGATTAGAGACAGGAGTTTGATGCTTACAAGATCTACTCTGAGATTAGATGTAGTTATGCATTTTGAATTGATGTTAGTTAATGATCATGTATAGAGAAATCACACTGAAATGTACACAATCTTTGCAAATACACGTGTTCATTATTTTCTAGTTCACTTATAAAAAGGAGAAACATCATTCATTGCTGAATGAATGAAATCTAAATCACTACACTCTACTACTGCTCTCACTGCTCGGATGTTTAAGTCGATGAGTTCTGTTATCAACTGCGAAATTAATCACCTACCTTTTGAATGTATTAGTGGGTGTAAAGGAACAATCCCCGATGGATGGTATAATAATATTCACCAGCAGCTTGCCTAAAGGCCATGATAAAAGCCGAAGTCGAAGATCCACCTTGAAAAGATAAGGGATGCCTCACTACATCGTTAATCCCTCCGAATTATCAAGCACAATGGGTGGTAATGTAAAAGCCAGCCTCATGAATTCCTAAAGAACCCAATCCTCATCTGCTACCTCACCCAATCTAGCAACACATTTGTCAAGGGAGGCCATGGAATGCAACCGATGCCTAAGGAGAAGATGCCTCAGAGAATAACTGCTGATTACCCTAGGAAGGGGCTTTGATAGTAGCTTCAATTTTCTTGTAGCTATACCTGAAAGGCAGAAGAGTCTCAACAAAAAAAAAGAGGCCATTAGAGATGAAAACCGTGACTGGCTCTCTAAGCAAAAATTAGGCCAAAGGGCAGGGTGAAAACCTGGGAACAGGCAGTCTGTCCTTCAATAAAAAAATGAAAAAAAAAAGCCGCTGGAGTGGGTTGGGTCCATTCCAGGCAAAAATTAGGCACAGGGTTATGTGAAAATCCCTAAAGGGACGCATTTCCTGCTAAGAAAAGCTAGTGTGAAAATCCACAAGGGACGCACTACCTTTAAAACAATGACCTTTAAAGCTTGGAGCGATAAGGCGGCATTACTCCAAATAAATTTCCTTTAGGCAGGTGGTGCATAATTCAGAACTTGATTCAAAATCATGGGGGCAAAATGCTCGTTGACCGGCGGGCAAAGATACGTACAGGTCAGTTCTCCTTGAAAAGATTATGGGTCAGAGTCCATAAAGCCAAGATAACACTTTTCTATATCCCTGGGTGCATCAGACAATGTGAGCAGTTGAGCAGTACCCTCGATGAATCCCTTAACCACCTGGGATATAGTCTATCCATTTTTTCATATCACTTGCATCTCACGTGCATTCAATCCTTTATGCGTATAGATATGCACACACAACTCTTGTACATTAATCCTTAGCTTGTGGCTCGTGTATATAGCTTTGTGTATATATTTTCTAAACATAATTCCATACACACAATCTTTTGTATGTGTTGTTGTGTGCACACAATCTTTTGTATATGAGCAAGGATGATCCAAGAGATGGGTTCAGCTCGACATTATTGGCCACCGTATCTGGCACAAAATTAGGTGAATAGGTGCAGAGGTGGAATGCCCAGAAGAACAATCCTATCCGGGCACACCATGGTAAGGGCAATCCAAAATCACACAAATCTACGAAAAAGAAGATCCTTTGAGAAGCCGGACTATCCACACATACTTTGGTCAGAGGCAATTAGACGCAAAAATGGGCCGAGGTACAGTTTTAGGTCTACATCGGCGCTCATCCATGCCGAACAATCAAATCAAGATGAAATCCTCACGAGAATAGAATCTCACGGACCCGCTCCCAAGAAGACATTTAAAAGAGCGAGCTTACTCATGCACACAATGCCGGGAGTAACCAGGTAAGTTTCTATATTAGAAGATGTACGTTCACACACATCATACAATAAGTGTACAAAATCCAAATTCAAATGTACAAAGAATACAACTCTTAAAAAAAAACAACGAAAAACAAACAAAGCAAAATAACAAAACCAAAGGAAGAAGATATTTTCAAGGCCTTGAAAATCCAATATACCGTAAAAATTCAAAAACATCCAAAATGTGAAAATCCCAAAAAGACATTGATACCTATCTGCTTGGGGGCAAGCAACCAAAACCTCAAATATAAATTCCCTCTGAGGAGGCTCAAATATAAATTTCCTCTGAGGAGGCTCAAATATAATTGTCCTTTGAGGAGGCTCAAACATAATTTTCCTCTCCGGAGGCTCAAATATAATTTTTGTCTGAGGAGGCTTAAACCTATTTTCCTATCTGGAGGCTCAAATCCAATTTCCTCTCTGGAGGCTCAAATATAATTTTTCTTTGAGGAGGCTCAAATCCAATTTCCTCTTTGGAGGCTCAAATATAATTTTCCTCTAAGGAGGCTCAAATCCAATTTGCTCTCTAGAGGCTCAAATACAATTTGCCTCTGAGGAGGCTCAAACCTTTTTTCCTCTCTGGAGGCTCGAAATCAAAGTCTCTCAGTGAGCATCAAAGACACTCAGTAAGCATTTAAACCTCTCAGTGAGCACAGATTTTTAAAGTCTCCCTGTGAGCACAAAGCCCTCTCGAGAGGTATGTAGGTCTTTTCAATAAGGAGGTTCTTATTGGAGATGATAGAGGAAAATGTATCTGGCATGTCACAGTCGATAAGGGATCTCTAAGAGGATGATACCTGAACTTTGCAAGAAGATGATATCCGCACTTTGGAAGCCTAGAAAATGACTCGAGGCAATCAAGGGGAGGATGTTCATATTCCACAAATCCTTCTCTAGGGGAACAACCAACTGTCTTTCATGGGGCACCCATCTGACATCGACCCCAACAGGTATGTACTACCACAGGTAAGCATCCCTTTTATATACCCTAAACATTTGCTTTTCCCTTTTTTGTAGAGGAAAAAAAGAAGAAGAAGAGGTTCAGGATAAGGGCCAGCAAAGAAAATGGTGAACGAGCCACCATGCCGACCTAAGAATGATTGACAATCAGATATTGCACTAGCCGAATGCGGATCAAAATATTGTACTAATCGGAGGGGGTTAGCAGATCAGACATTGCACTAACCGAATGGGGGTTAGCAGATCAGAATATTGTACAAGCCGGACGGGGGTTAGTAGATAAGACATTGTACTAGCCGGATGGTAGCAGATCAGAATATTGTACTAGCCGGATGGGGGTTAGCAAATCAGACATTATACTAGCCAGATTGGGGTTAGTTTATCAGAATATTGTACTAGCCGGATGGGGGTTAGCAGATCAGAATATTGCACTAGCCGGATGGGGGTTAGCAAATCAGACATTATACTAGCCGGATAGGGGTTAGCACATCAGACACTGTAGTAGCGGAATGGGGGTTAGCAGATCAGATATTGTACTAGCCGGATGGGGGTTAGCAGATCAAACACTGTACTAGCTGGATGGTGGTTAGCCTATCAGAGATTGTACTGACCGGATGGTGGTTAGCAGATCAGATATTATACTGACCGGATGGTGGTTAGCAGATCAGATATTATACTGACCGAATGGTGGTTAGTAGATATTACATTCACCAGATAATGGTTAGCAGATAAGATGTTACACGGATTGGTTGAAGGTTACCAAGGTTATGCTGTGCAAGCCCAAAAGAAGCTAGCAAGACAGAACGTTCAACCACATGTGGTAGAATAGATCGTAACCGAGTTGCTGTTAAAGAACACTGCATCACACAGATACTGCGCGAGCCGAGATGAGGCCAGCAGAGCACATGCGGTAGAACAGATCGCAATGGGATTGTAGTTAGAGAACACTACATCTCACAGATACTGTACGAGCCGAGATGAAGCCAGCGGAGCACATGTGGTAGAACAGATCACAACGGGATTGCAGTTAGAGAACACTGCATCTCATAGATATCGTGCGAGCTGAGACGAGGCGAGCAAAGCACATATGGTAGAACAGATCGCAACCGAGTTGCAGTTAGAGAACACTGCATCTCACAGATACTGCGCGAGCGGAGATGAGGCCACCGGAGCACATGCGGTAGAACAGATTGCAACGGGATTGTAGTTTGAGAACACTACATCTCACAAATACTGTGCGAGCCGAGACAAGGCTAGCAAAGCACATGCGGTAGAATAGATCGCAACGGGATTATAGTCAGAGAACACTACATCTCATAGATACTGTGCGAGCCGAGATGAGGCCAGCATAGCACATGCGGTAGAACATATCGCAACAGAGATTGTGGTTAGATAACACTGCATCTCATAGACACCGTGCAGGCCAGGACGAGGCTAGCGGGACACTAGCAATAGAACAGCTCACAAATAGAGGTTGTAGTTAGAGAACACTGCATCTCATAGATTCCGTACAGGCCAGGACAAGGCTAGCTGGACACCATAAATAGAACAGATCGCAACAGTGGTTGTAGTTAGAGTACTGCATCTCACAGACTCCGTGCAGGCTAGGATGAGGCTAGCGGGACCCCAATAATAGAACAGATCGCAATAGAGGTTGTAGTTAGAGTACTGCATCTCACAGACTCCGTGCAGGCCAGGACTAGGCTAACGGGACACCAGCAATAGAACAGATCGCAAATAGAGGTTGTAGTTAGAGAACACTGCATCTCACAGACTCCGTGCTGGCCGAGACGAGGCTAGCGGGACACCAGCGATAGAGCAGATCTCAAACCGAGGTTGTAGTTGGAGAACACTACATCTCACAGACTCCGTGCAGGCCGAGACGAGGCTAGCGGGATACCACCGATAGAACAGATCGCAAACAGAGGTTATAGTTAGAGTACTACATCTCAAGGACTCCATGCAGGCTGGGACGAGGCTAGCGGGACACCAGCGATAGAACAGATCGCAAACAGAGGTTGTGGTCAGAGAACACTGCATCTCACAGACTCTATGCAGGCCTGGACGAGGATAGCGGGGCACACGTAATGGGACTGTAGTTAGAGAATACCACATTCCACAGACACCGTGCAAGCCGAGATGAGGCCAGCGGGACAGATCAGCCACCGTCCATGCCGAGACGAGGACAGCGGAGCACACGCGATAGAACAGATCGCAACAGAATTGTGGTTAGAGGACACCACATCTCACAGACGCCGTGCAAGCCGACCGGAGGCGAGCAGGACAATGCGATTGAAAAGATTGCAAACGAGCCATAGTTGGATAGCACTACAGCTCAACGGCAACAAGTCGCTACATTCCACACGGCAAAAAGGTAAGGGCTGCCTCAGGTACGCATCTCTTTCCTTCTTCTCAGAATTTTGCCTCATCTAGGCACTAGTGCACT
Organism: Excoecaria cochinchinensis; assembly: GCA_947683425.1. NCBI lineage: Eukaryota > Viridiplantae > Streptophyta > Magnoliopsida > Malpighiales > Euphorbiaceae > Excoecaria > Excoecaria cochinchinensis. The sequence continues at coordinate 3,316,395 of CANTUQ010000104.1, read as the reverse complement.
AGTTTCCCCAAAATTAGGGGCAACTGTAGACACTAGGTCCTGAGGCAGCCCAGATCAGAGTTACCCAATGATGATAAAATGCCTTGTCACATGCAAAAAAGGTTAAAAGTGATGATTTCCTGGTCAAATTTGCATTTTAGAGTGAAAAAATATAAAATAAAAAAAATATTTTTAAAATTAGATTTAAAAAATGGGGTTTAGAAGTTATATTATTTTTAGTTAATTTTCAATAATAAAAAAAAAAATCAAGCGTCGGCACCTTGCCACAGCGCGCAGCACCCTCGCGTGGCACTCTGCCCGCAGCGCCCGCACCGCGCGCGCTAGCAGTCCATCGCTCGCCAGCGACGGGTGACCCAATTCCGCCGCAAAACGTGTTTTTTGCCCCCAAAATCAATTTTTTTTCCGATTTTTCACCCAAAAATCCATTTTTTATCCCATTTTTTTGGTTTTTTTCCTTTCTTAAAATTCAAAACAAAGAAGATCTGATTTAATTGGATTTTTTCCTCTTAATTAATTGTTTTTTCCTTTTTTCTTCATTTAAAAAGAAAATGATGAAACTAGTTGAGGGAGGATTTTCTTTTAGGGTTTTTTTTAAGTTTTCTCTTCTTATTCATCTCAAAATTCTCTCTAACTCTCAGCTGAAATTTTCCCCCAAAAATAAAAACAAAATAATTCCATTCTTCTTCTTTTTCCAATAGAATTTCTTCTAAACATATTTTTATAAGGAGTTTTATTGATGGATTTAATTTTGAGACAAATAAAATAATTGTTTGCTCTCAAAATTTCATTTTTTAACTTGTTACTTGTTTTCAATTAGTTTTTTTTATGATTTTTGTTTGAATCCATTTTTTATGAAAAATAGATTTTGAGACATTAAAAATAAATGTTTGTTCTTGAAATCTAATTTTTCAGTTGATTTTCTAAAAAAACAAGTTTTTTTTCACAAATAATTTTTTCTTGAGACGAACAAAATAATTGTTTTGTTTTTGAGAACTTTTTTGGTTTAATCAATAAAAATCATTTTTTAGACAAAGAAATTAATTCTTTGTTGTTAAGGAATTGTTGATTTTCTTCCATCATTTTTTTCAAGTATATTTTTCCTTGGAATAAAATTCCAACATTTTTATTATTCAATTCTAATCTTGCAAATCAAGAACAAGGAAATCAATCATCATTTTTTATCTTCATCAAATCCGAAACTCTGAGGGTAAACATCCTGGGCTTAAATATTTTTATTTTTTTTATTTTGTTTATATTCAATTTATTAACATGTATATTATTATTATTATTTTTATTATTTTCATTTATTCGTTTATTCTATTATTTTTATATTTGTCTCATTTAATATGTTTATATATTATTTTTAGAAATGTAAATATTGATTTTTTATCATTTCTAACATGTAAATATTGATTTCTTTTTTTTGCTAACATGTCAATAATTTATTTTTGGTTTGATTTCTCATTATTTTTAACATGTAATTAATTAATTAATTTTGATTGATTTTTTTGCCATGTAAATATTTTAAGTTAATTGGGATAACATCAATTAATCTCGCCATTCATTTAATTATTTTCATCATTCTTGTATTCATTTTTTTATCGTTCTTTTTCATTGTTATTGTTTATTCTTTTATTTGTTTTTTTGTCAATGTTCATTATTATTATTATTATCATGTTCATGTTTTTATGCATTAATTCATTAACATGTTTTATTTATTTTAATCAAATCATTTAATTCTTTTATCATTTAATGCATATTTTTATTTATTTTGATTTGTTAACATGTTAATTCATTTATCATCCTTCATGTCATCTTATTTTATCTTAATTTGTTATTCATTATTTTATATGTTTAAATGATTTTATTGATTTAATTACTAACATTATTTCATTTGTGTTTTATTTTTTTATATCAAAACTTATTTTCTTTACTTTAGCATTTTTGCGAGCACCCGAGGAGATCCAGAAAGCTTGTTTGGGTTAAATATTTAATTATTTTATTTGGCTTTTTCATTTATTTGGCCATGTAATTTTCTTATAAAATTATTTATTTTAGGCACGCTAAAAAGAAAATCACAAAAACATTTTTATTAATTAACTTGGAACCTTTCCTAATAAAAATGAGACCAATGTCCCAATTTTCTCCATCCAAAATAAAAATTGTCACATCAAAATTGTTTTATAATAAATATGCATGAGAGGACCAATGTCTTCTTCTTTAATGTATATCCCGTTTTATGTATGATTTGTATCTTATTTACAATGGGGGTTGTATTCCGCCTCTAGTTTTGTTGTAATTTAGTTTCATATGCTTCATTTTAATTATACTTTTATTTATCATTTCCTTTGAATGAATAACTTGCGCTTTAATTAAATTGCACCGAATTGAATAAGAAAAGGGATGAAATACTAAATTCAAAGCTCAATTATAAAATTAGCCAAGGGATGAATAAATGGAAAGTCCCCAACCTTCTCTGGTCTTTGGGATTAACGAGGCGAGAGGGCCATCTCAATGTTCTATTGGGATGGGGCCTCCAAGACACCTCTTGTGTCTCGTAAAAGGCTCAAAATTGCATAGTCCTAGGCACCACAAGGCGAGAGGGCCATCCTAATGTTCTATTAGGGTGGATGCCTCCAAGACACCTCTGGTTTGCCCAAGCGTGAGGCTAAAGGACCATCCAATCATTAGGGTGGAAGCCTCCAAGACACCTCCGGCTTGCCTATAATGGACATAGCAAATGCTATCTTAGGCTCACTGAGGCTAGATGACCTTTCTCAATATTCTATTGGGTGACGAATCCAAGAAACATTCTTGTTGCCCAAAATGGACGGACATGTAATTTCTTACAAGTTTTTATGAACCTCATCCCGAAAGCCTCAAAGGCGGGCGGTTCGAGGTACCCCGGGGTTCTGCGCGCGTCACACCACTTGTAACACCCCCATCCGACACCCCCGTTGGAAGGGCACAAACAGGCGCTACCTGCTGCACGCTAATATACTAGACAATACTAACATACATTCATGCATCACAAGCATACAAAAACACGGGTAAATTTAAAACTTACCCTGAGGGCAGAAGCTGATCATGCAATAATTTATACACACGCAGGCACTAAGCGGCAACATACACACATACATACACACAACTATTCAACAGAAGAATAATACGGACGGTGCATCCCATAACTTGATACAAACATATAATAACATGTACTTAGCCAAAAATATTACATCCGGATCCTTACTTATAAATACATATACAAAAGCTGTGAAAACAAATACAAAATCCAAAATATAAAAACTGATAACAAAAATAACACAACTTCTAACTCCTATGTGGCCGACCTTGCAGATGCTCGACTCGAACCGAACGAAACCTGCCACCTACACGGAAAAGAATCCGTGCTAAGTGATAAACGCTTAGTGGGGAGAACACGCAAGCAAAATGGACGGCCATTCACAATGGTCGCCAAGGCAAGTCACATACACAAACGGCATATGCAAATAATCATAGCAGATAGATATACATGCTTGTATATAAAACCATGAACTCAGAAACTCACATCCACATGCGTATATATATACATACGGTAACCACATTTTATAATCATATTAAGCAAATCAAGTAGACAGAATATCATATAAGATACAGATATTATCATGCAGAAATACTTACCATCCCACATGCATATACTTACCGAGATATCAGATATCAGAATTGCGTCATGCATAAACACAGACCTTTAAACATGCAATTATCATACCAGAATATCTAGGTACTCAATAAAAGCCAATTCACATGAGTTTCAATTAGTATATACATCTAGCATGCAGATTCACAGAAATCTCAACATGTCCATATCATACCATAATACACCCACACTAGCCGAGAACCAAGGGACGTCGTCTAAACACTACTCTTCCACTGCGTAACTCTAATACATAAAGTATCATGCCATGGAATGCGACACATGACAACATACCGAAGATGCTATGATAACTGAGTCCAAAGAGACATATAACATAACATTCCATTATGGCACATGCACTTACCAAAAGCTGATGCACATACCTAGCATCACAATCATACATATATAATCAAATAATGACATGAAACGCATGCCAACATGCCGATACTACTACCATAACAAAAGTACAGAAAACAATTAACATTACTCATTATTTATAGCAATCCATAGTTAAGAATGCACTCATATTTATACTAATTCACATAATTCACCATAATGGTCAATAGTACAAAATCACATTCATGTTTATACTAATTAGCCCAAGCACTTAATAATTCAAGCTTATATTCTCATTCGGATATCACATTCATTTACTCATATCAGACAAAACAAATAGAATACCTGCTGATTCAAAATCGTGGATAATGAGTGAACTGACAGTACCTTGCTGGTACGGACTTAACGGTAGCAAACTGACAGTACCTTGCTGGTACGGACTGAACAGTAGCGTACCTTACGGGTATGAGTCGATAAGCAATATCATTTTCCACATTCAAAAATATTTTACAAAGGGGGACCTTAAACAAGATCCATACACATTAAAAAGGTTCACAAGAAACCAAACGGGGGACCTGATCAGGGTCCAAACGTCCAAAGGGCGCTGCAGCTATAGGGCTCTATTAGGCATGCCTAACTATCCACTTACTTGACTCTAGCAGGTCACGCATAAATGATTCACGATTCAAATCACATAGTACATATATATATATCATCATACGTGTACCAGAGTATGATAGGCATATCAATATGTTCATGATGCCAGACATGCATTGAATAATTTACATTGCAATCCATTCACACACTTTAACTTTATTCATTACTCTAAGGCATATCAAAATCAAATATAAGAAACGATATTATACCAGTAAATGACATCAATAAACTAAGTCATACATCAACATGTAGAATCATAAAACATTTACTTACTTAAACATAGGGTTCAAACACCCGTAATCACCTTCAAAACCATTTACAATAATTATCATGCACAAATAAAAGTATAGATAAGCATAACACATTGGGATCCTGAGCTAAGGCATAATTTTGCATTCTAACGTCAACCATAATAATCAAATAATTTGGCATAGCACAATACTAACCACATGTTGAGTTCATGACTCAAGGCATAACTGACTCATTTTATTATCAACTATAGCATTCATAAGATTTACCGTAGTAAAACATGCCATTAAATGCTATGCGATATATGAAATAACACTAAATAATATTTTAACCCAAGCATAAGAGAAAAAGGAGTGAAAAGGAAGAAGGTCAAAAATCTGTAAAACTGAGGACAATAGCATTTTACACGGCGGTATGGGTAGTCCCTTACCGCCGTGTAAGGCACCTTACACTGGGATATGGTTTAGATCTTACCGCTGTATAAGACGACTTACACAGGTACTGGAAAAAACATTTCACACGGCGGTATGGGGGAAACCCTTAATCCCGTGTGAGACGTTCAGCTCAAAACGCTCTTAGGGCAGTAGCGTTTTACACGGCAGTATGGGTAGTCCCTTACCGCCGTGTAGGACGACGGCCTTGCACGTTCTGATGAATATCCTTGATCCACATGGCGGTGAGCCATTTCCTTATCGCCGTGTGACTTCCAAGATTTCCAAAAATTTGCAGAGTTCACTCCAATTTCAAACCAAAAATCACATACATCAAAATTGCACTTAGCAAACCATAAAGTCCACATAAAACTTACCTTTCCAGCTCAACTTATAATTATCATATGCAATAATATACTCAATCAATCAATTTATTTAACAATTTAAGAATCACATTTTAATAAACTTATACACGCATAAGTCACCAAATCACAATCGTAAACACACTATCAGCTCTTAACTCAACATATCTAAAATATCATATCACACACACCATTTTGAACACCAACATCTTACAAATTTCCAGAATCATGCCAACTCCCAATCACAAAAAATATAACCAATTCAAGAAGATTCCCAAACAATTACATGCAAAAACTCATAACAAAGCACTCAAATTTTCTGGAAATCAAGTACAGATACACATTTATAATCTAAAAAGAAATAGGGCAGAGACAACTCAAAACTCAATTTCAGAATTCAAAGCTCCCAAACCTCTTTGAAGCACCAAGACCACAATCCACTTTAAGCTTTAATCTTCAATCTTTTCCTTGCCTTTAAGCTTCCTCTTGTCACCAAAAGCTTGCACAAACCAAAACCCATAAATCACTCTTCCAAAAACCCTAACTTAAACAAAATCAGAAGAAGAAGAGGAAGAAGATGAACCCAAAAATGCAGGACACCTAAACCCCACGCATACCTCTTCGTTCTTGCTCCAAACCCAAACAAAATCACCTCAAAGCAAAGTACAGATCCCAGCCAAAAGAGAAGAAGTAGGAAAAGCAGAAAATGAAGAAAAGGAGTAGAAGAGAACGTGAGAGGGATGGGAAAAGGGAATGCAGATTTCTGTGTTCCTTCTCTCTCCCTTCTCTCTTTTCTTCATTCAATGCACACACCTACCAAGTCCACTTGGCAAGCTCTCATTGGACCAATGATTCCACTTATTGACTTATTCCCTCATTGATCCCTACAAATCCCACTTAAATCCTTGGTAACTTACACTTCACTCCCTATCATAATTATTCCTCACTTAGACCTTGATTATATTTTCAATTGGGTCCTTAGATACTCTAATTCCATGTGCATATTTTTCCATTAACTCCAATCCAACCAATCAAAAATGACCGAACTACCCACAACCATTCCGACATCGAATGCGCATTTCGACTAGGCCCGATTTGGGGTGTGACAACCCTTCCCTCCTAAAAGAATTTCGTCCTTGAAATTCACTTACACCGAAAAGAAATCCCAATACTGCACTCCCAGACACCAACAAACTCAAGGACTTCACTTTCAAATCACCCACTTGTTTACACCTATCACCATCACTATACTCTTAAATCACTTTTGTAACACCCCGAATACGCCCTAGTCGGATTGGGGTAAGTTTAGGGTGTAACGGAAACCCAATGTGGTTAAACTAAGGACGAAAGTGTTAAAAAGGACGCAACCGTCATTAATTTGAAAGTTTTGGTAAGTTTCGATAAATTGGACAGTTATATCATCGCGCCATAAATGATGTGAAAAGAATTATTATGGAGACTAAAATGTGTAATTGGATGATGGAAGTGATTAATCGTAATAGAGAATGTGACTAGTTTTATTTGTGTAAGGTAGGGGTATTTCGGTCATTTTGTAATTAAGGATTAAATTGATTGAATTAATTAATTAAGTGGGCTAAAGTATGAAATGGAAAGATGTTGTGTTAATTAAAGAAAGAAGGTAAGTTAAGGGGTTAAATTATAAAGTTTGGCATAAATATCTTGAAAGGACCAATCAACTTGTGACATGTGGCATTTGAGATAGGAATGGAATTAATGGCTTTAATTAAATCATTTTGACTTCAAGTAGGCCATTTTTGGCCATGGAAATGAGGGAATCAGATTGAGGGAGGACTCTTCTCCTCCTTCCTCACACCATTTTTCCCTTAGTTCAAGCCTAAAGTGGATTTACTCATGTTCAAGTAATTGGATGCAAGTTTTTGGTTGAGAAAGGTAAGTGGTTGATTCTTTTCCCCTCCCTTTCTTCTTTTCTTTAAACGTGAGTAGAAGTGTGTATGATTCTAAGTGTAATTCTGAATTTTTATTGGTTGTGTTGAGGAAAACAAGAGAAGCTAAAGAAGGAGGAAGAAATCAAAGGTGTACAGTCATTTGAGCAATTAGGGAGCAAAGGAAGAGAGGTTTGGAAACTAGTTTAATTTGATGTCTTTTGATGATAAATAATATGATTTGTGATATATTTGAATGGTATGTGTTGAATCTATGATGATGATAGTGAGTATTGGCTTTAGATTGTTAAAATTGTGCATGTGAGTAGGATTTGATGAAAACTGTGTTAGAAAATACTTGGCCCTTCTTCGGTCATTAGGCTTTATCCAGAGTTTTAGAACTTGAAATGATATGAGACCAGTACTGTTTGAAAGCTAAGACATATTCCTACAAATGTCTTAGAAATACGCTTGAGCTAATTTTAGCTCTAAGTGTCCCAAAAGTGGTAATGAAGTAGAGCTAGCTTCTCTGGTCGGGTTCAGGGGAGCAGTATAGATTGTTTTAATCATAACTTAAGATTTAAGTGTCCAAATAACCTGAAATATGTTCCATATGAAAGATAACATCCTAAGTATCATTGTTTAAGGATGTTTGACCTAAAAATGAGGTTTAGAGGTCGGTTTAGGCTATTGAAGTTTGAAGTGGAAAGCAGTCCTGACCTTGTGATTCTGTTTTGCTATTTTGGTATGTCACGGTGGCAACCAAATTGGTTACCACCATGACCAATGCCTAAAGAAGGCAGAATGCTTAATTTTGGACCTCACGGTCACAACCAAGTGGTTGCCACCGTGACTCTCCCCTGTTTTGCATATTTTGGGTGTTTTTCCTCCCGAAACGCACCCGAACTTCATCGGAACTTTTTGGAACTTATCCGAAAGTTTTGTAAAGCATAATCAATTGGTTACAACTTAGGAATACAAGTGACTAGGGTTTTGAATAAGAATTTGGATTAAGATATTTAAAGGTTTAATGAGTCGAACACTTTCGGATTCGTCTAACATTGATATAATTATAGTATCTTAGGAGATTTGAAGCGAAGTTCTACCACCTTTATTTTGAACTTGTAGAACTACGGGGTTCTGATTCCCAATTCTTTGGGATACGTAGGAAGCTTGGGGTATTCTTCCAAGTCCGAACCAAAACACCAAGGCTTATTTAGACATAAAGTATAGTGTTTCAATTGAATTCTATTAGACGCCATGATACTTATTAAAAATAAATGTGATATGTATTTGTCGTTTTACAAAAATATATAAAGTTATTAATGACTCAAGTCTTGAGTAAGATAATGTATAGTTTAAAATTTGCATGTGATATTAAGATGGAAAAAAATGAATGTTTAGGTGTGTGTTAACTTAAGTTGAACGAATATTTCGTATATCAAATACCAAACGGTTTTATATGAATGACTGAGTAATAATTAATCCTTAATAAATTGAATAGTACAAATTCCCTGTGTTGGAATTCTTGAGGTTAACGCATGTGCTTAAAGAAGTAATGTTTATAAAATTGATTATGGACATTATAAGAATAAATATGTTTTTTTTTTGTAAAGTTCATTTAATTAAGAATAACTAGAGTGGGATGCTTGGTTCTCTATCACGAGCGCGACAGAGGCCATTTAATTTTCTGTCGCGAGCGCGACTCCTTCTTATGTCATAAACGTATATCATAGGAGCTTTTAAACATGAGTCTTGACTTGTAATTAGCATATGACATATTGTTTCAATTAGGATATAATATACCATGTGAGCTATAGTTGAGATAAATGGTTAAGCCGTTAATGAATTAAATTATGATTGTAATTAAAGCTTATGGTTGGTTATATTTTTTTTATGAGCCATTGCTTTAGCTTATGTATGAATTATGCGTAAGATTGTTATATGACTATAATAAGTGTATGTATTTATGAAAAGTATGAAAATATAATATGTACATCATTAAAAGAAACAAGTATGTATTAGCCTGCATTAGTCGAGTCATGGATAGTTAGGCATGCCTAATAGAGTTATGTGTTGCTGCAGCCATGTGTACGATTCTGGACCCTGATCAGGTCCCCCGATTGGATCCTTGCGATCCTTCTGTTGAATCTTTCTTAAGATTCTATGTGAATACGTTATTGAACAAAAATGAAAAGAATGTTTTGATGCCTTCAGGTATCTATGTGTTATGTGATGATATTAATACCCTCGGGTATCTATGTGTACTTGTTATCCACCCTTTTGACTCAGCAGGCAATAAATGAACAAGAGTATGTGATTCAAATAATAAGATGTGAATTGATCAATATATATGATGACTTGTATGCAAGTATGGGATTAAGCAGTTCACAAGAATGTGACCTATGTGTGTGAAGTGGATTAGTGCTTTAAGCACTCATGGGTTTATGGGCTCCGTATGAATCTTTGTTTATGAATAGGATAATACCTTTGTATAAATTGGTATATGTGATCTAATACTCCATTGATTAGAAAGTTATATGGTAAGACCTGTGTAAGTAAATTGTATGAAATGAATTTTTGGAACCGTAATGAATGTAAATAAGTTAACAAAATGACATGTATATGATGCGAAAAGGTGTATTATTACATAAGTGATTTGTTAACATTGATACACGAAGTGAGTAGTTATTTTGATGACCTACTAGAAAATATCTAACTTATTATGATAGATACAATTATACTTTCTGTATTATGTTCTTCTTTGAACTTATCTGACGGCTCTTCTTAGTGGTCGTCTATATTTATATGTTTCCCACTAAGCTTTATGCTTAGCACGGATTTTCTTTTAATCCGTGTAGGTACCATTGATCGGATCGTTTGAGAGTCCTTCCGTAGCAGTCCAGGCCAGTGCAAGACTATGAAAGGATTTTAGGATAGGATTTGTATAGTCTTCGAAATGTATACAAGATTTGTAGTTATAAATAATAAGTTTGTATAAGTGAATTTAGTTTTGTAAATGATCTATCTGTAGTAAATTCTGGAAAACTTATACTTTATGGTGTGATTGTGTAATGAATTTAAAGTTAACCATAATGTGTTATTGAAAACGAAAGAAATTTTATAATTCATATTCTAGCTTAAAGGTTTATAAGTTTTACTTGGTTGTTCGGTAATGCCCTTGACCGTCGTCGTGAACCACCGGTTCACGGTATGGTTTACTACGTATGGGTAAGGGGTGTTACAACTTTCTTAGGTCCGAATCAAACACGTTCATCAGAATAACCATTACTCAACTGTACATCCAAAAATCCAAAACACAAACACCTCACACATAAACCACTTAACTTTCACCGATAGCTACACAAATCCTCTATTATATCAAAGATGTTCGTCATACATACCGTTCCCCTTTACCAACAATACCTTTGTCAACTCCAAAACCTTTTTACATTCACTTGTATGAGATCCCGAAATAATCTTTTTACCCACTTTAACCAAACACAGAATACTTTCATTAACAGTTGCTAGGCTCGCCATTCCTACCCTTAACCTTAATACCTAATACTCCATGTACACCCTGTCAGCTTTATCTCAATCAAACACATATGCAATTGATTTTCATGTATGGTCAAAGGGACGATGATGCAATGAAAATGCCATGACTCATGTATGCAGAGTGATGCTGAGGTAATGCAATTGATGCTATAGTGATGCACTTTATCCCATCCCCATGATTCAATATGCTTTTTATTCAAATACTTTTTCTGGAGATAGCTGACAAGTATACAGAGTATTACCAAAACCTGATAGAATCCAAATACCCTTCCATCTCAAAATACCAAAAACAACTTTACTCGAACATACCAAAACAAACTTACGGGAAGGCTCTGCAGGCTCTATCACCTCACTGCGGTGCGCAACAAATCCCGATGGCACACGGGTGGTTCTAAGCAGTTCCTTAATATCCTTCCTAGCTTTCCGAGCTAGGTCCTCCCCCATCTTGGGACAAGAAGCAATTTGATGCTCCATACTGCCACATCTGAAGCAAGCACCCCTGAATTTTTGACACTGACCCTGATGTCGCTTCTGGCAGTGCTGACATATTGGCGGTGCCCACTTCTTCTTACACTTTCCCTCACGTTGCTTCGGACAATGTTGACACATCGGAGGTTCTTGAATCCTTTATCCCATTGACACTTCTCTACCTGACACCTTTCTTTTCTATGGTACCTTCTGAATAAGGCCTTGAGAAACCCGAGGAGCAGTCAGCCTATCCAAAATCCGAATCAATCCTTGCATTAATGTCCTATCATTAGAAATAGGACCGAAATCTCCAACCATAGGATGCTCAGAAACACTCTGCTCAGCACTAACTGGGTTCACACTTCCTGTTGTCTCGCCCACATTCTCACTTGGATCAGACTCCATCTATACATGCCACAAGAAAAGACACATCTGCATTAGGCCACGACACAAAACCGGCTCGCATGCAAAGACACAACACATAACCGACTAGCATGCAAAGACTCAACACTCAAATAAACAAAGGTGTCCAAAACCGCCAAACTTGGGCTCTGATACCACAACTTGTAATACCCCCATCCGACACCCACGTTGGAAGGGCACAGACAGGCACGTTACCCGCCGCACGCTCACATACAAGACAATACTAACGTACATTCTTGCATCACAAGCATACAAAAACACGGGTAAATTTAAAACTTACCCTGAGGGCAGAAGCTGATCATACAATAATTTATACACACGCAGGCACTAAGCGGCAGCATACACACATACATACACACAACTATTCAGCGGAAGCATAATACGGAAGGTGCATGCCATAACTTGATACATACATATAATAACATGTACTTAGCCCAAAATATTACATCCGGATCCTTACTTAAAAATACATATACAAAAGCTATGAAAACAAATACAAAATCCAAAATATAAAAACTGATAACAAAAATAACACAACTTCTAACTCCTATGTGGCCGACCTTGCAGATGCTCGACTCGAACCGAACCAAACCTACCACCTGCATGGAAAAGAATCCGTGCTAAACGATAAACGCTTAGTGGGGAGAACACGCAAGAAAAATGGACGGCCATTCACAATGGTCGCCAAGGCAAGTCACATACACAAATGGCATATGCAAATAATCATAGCAGATAGATATACATGCTTGTATATAAAACCATGAACTCAGTAACTCACATCCACATGCGTATATATATACATACGGTTACCACGTTTTATAATCATATTAAGCAAATCAAGCAGACGGAATATCATATAAGATACAGATATTATCATGCAGAAATACCTACCATCCCACATGCATATACTTACCGAGATATCAGATATCAGAATTGCGTCATTCACAAACACAAACCTTTAAATATGCAATTATCATACCAGAATATCTAGGTACTCAATAAAAGCCAATTCACATGAGTTCCAATTAATATATACATCTAGCTTGCAGATTTATAGAAATCTCAACATGTCCATATCATACCATAATACACCCACACTAGCCGAGAACCGAGGGACGTCATCTAAACACTACTCTTCCACTGCGTAACTCTAATACATAAAGTATCATGCCATGGAATGCGACACATGACAACATACTGAAGACGCTATGATAACTAAGTCCAAAGAGACATATAACATAACATTCCGTTATGGCACATGCACTTACCGAAAGCTGATCCGCATACCTAGCATCATTATAATACATTTATAATCAAATAATGAGATGAAACACATGCCAACATGCCGAGACTACTACCATAACAAAACTAGAGAAAACAATTAACATTACTCATTATTTATAGTAATCCATAGTCAAGAATGCACTCATACTTATACTAATTCACATAATTCACCATAATGGTCAATAGTACAAAATCACATTCATGTACATACAAATTAGCCCAAGCACTTAATAATTCAAGCTTATATTCAACCCATTTAGAGATTCAAAATCTCATTCAGATACATAACTGTTCCACATGTCCGAAATAATGCTCATTTGAATATCACATTCATTTACTCATATCAGACAAAACAAATAAAATACTTGCTGACTCCAAATTGTGGATAGCGAGTGAACGGACAGTACCTTGCTGGTACGGACTGAACAGTAGCGAACTGACAGTACCTTGCTGGTACAGACTGAACGGTAGCGTACCTTACGGGTATGAGTCGATAAGTAACATCATTTTCCACATTCAAAAATATTTTACAAAGGGGGACCTTAAACAAGATCCATACACATTAAAAAGGTTCGCGAGGAACTAAATGGGGGACCTTATCAGGGTCCAAACGTCCAAAGGGCGCTGCAACTATAGGGCTCTATTAGGCATGCCTAACTATCCACTGACTTGACTCTAGCAGGTCACGCATAAATGATTCACGATTCAAATCACATAGTACATATATATATATATATCATCATACGTAGACCAGAGTATGATAGGCATATCAATATGTTCACGATGCCAGACATGCATTGAATAATTTACATTGCAATCCATTCACACACTTTAACTTTATTCATCACTCTAAGGCATATCAAAATCAAATATAGGAAACCATATTATACCAGTAAATGACATCAATAAACTAAGTCATACATCGACATGTAGAATCATAAAACATTTACTTACTTAAACATAGGGTTCAAACACCCGAAATCACCTTTAAAACCATTTACAATAATTATCATGCATAAATAAAATTATAGATAAGCATAACACATTGGGCTCTTGAGCTAAGGTATAATTTTGCATTCTGACGTCAACCATAATAATAAAATAATTTGGCATAGCACAATACTAACCACATGTAGAGTTCATGACTCAAGGCATAACTGACTCATTTTATTATCAACTATAGCATTCACAAGATTTAGCATAGTAAAACATGCCATTAAATGCTATGAGATATATTTTAACTCAAGCATAAGAGAAAAAGGAGTGAAAAGGAAGAAGGTCAAAAATCTGTAAAACTGAGGACAGTAGCATTTTACACGGCGGTATGGGTAGTCCCTTACTGCCGTGTAAGGCACCTTACACGGGGTTGTGGTTTAGACCTTACCGCCGTGTAAAACGACTTACACAGGTACTTGCAAAAACATTTCACACGGCGGTATGGGGGAAACCCTTACTCTCGTGTGAGACGTTCAGCTCAAAACGCTCTTAGGGCAGTAGCGTTTTACACGGCAGTATGGGTAGTCCCTTACCGCCATGTAAGATGACGGCATTGCACTTTCTGATGAATATCCTCGATCCACACGGCGGTAAACCATTTCCTTACCGCCGTGTGACTTCCAGGATATCCAGAAATTGCAGAATTCACTCCAATTTCAAACCAAAAACCACATACATCAAAATTGCACTTAGCAAACCATAAAGTCCACCTAAAACTTACCTTTCCAGCTCAACTTATAATTACCATATGCAATAATATACTCAATCAATCAATTTATTTAACAATTTAAGAATCACATTTTAATAAACTTATACATGTATAAGTCACCAAATCACCATCTGAAACACACTATCAGCTCTTAACTCAACATATCTAAAATATCATATCACACACACCATTTTGAACACCAACATCTTACAAATTTCCAGAATCATGCCAACTCCCAATCACCAAAAATACAACAAATTCAAGAAGATTCCCAAACAATTACATTCATAAACTCATAACAAAGCACTCAAATTTTCTAGAAATCAAGTACAGATACACATTTATGATCCAAAAAGAAATAGGGCAGAGACAACTCAAAACTCAATTTCAGAAGTCAAAGCTCCCAAACCTCTTAGAAGCACCAAGACCACAATCCTCTTTAAGCTTTAATCTTCAATCTTTTCCTTGCCTTTAAGCCTCCTCTTATCACCCAAAGCTTGCACAAACCAAAACCCACAAATCACTCTTCCAAAAACCCTAACTTAAACAAAATCAGAAGAAGAAGAGCAAGAAGATGAACCCAAAAATGCAGGGAACCTAAACCCCAAACATACCTCTTCGATCTTGCTCCAAACCCAAACAAAATCACCTCAAAGCAAAGCACAAATCCCAGCCAAAAGAGAAGAAGAAGGAAAAGCTTGTTTTATTTGCACAAATGCCTCTTCTATCTTATTCCCTGATGAACATTTTTGTGCTTTATTCGCAAGTGAATTTTCTGTCCCTTGGTTTGCTAATGTGGCTAATTTTCTTACATGAGGATTTATGCCAAAGGATTTCACATGGCAGCAAAGGAAGAAGCTGAAAGCGGATGCCAAACACTACATTTGTGATGACCCTTATTTATTTCACCTGTGTGCTGATCAAGTGCTGAGGAGGTGTATCTCAGATGAGGAGAAGGATGAGATCATCAAGGCATGTCGTAGCGGGGAAGCTAGTGGACACTATGCACCAAATAGAACGGTATCGAAAATTCTATCCTCTGATTTTTATTGGCCTACTATGTTTAAAGATGTGCAATTCTTTGTGAAAACCTGTGATAGATTCTAAAGAGTAGGTAACATTTATAAGAGAGATGAGATGCCTTTAACCAATTTGCTTGAGGTAGAATTGTTTGATGTGTGGGGGATAGACTTTATGGGGCCTTTTTCGGTTTCTTACGGGTATGAATATATTTTAGTGGCAGTGGACTATGTGAGTAAATGGGTGGAAGCCATAGCTACTAGAACTAGTGATGCTAAAGTTGTTCTCAATTTCTTGAGAAAGAATATATTCACCCGCTTTGGAGCCCCTAGAGCGATTATTAGTGATGGTGGTAAACATTTTGTTAACCACCAATTCAACGCTTTATTGAAAAAATTTGGAGTTAGGCATAAGGTTACCACCCCTTATCATGCTCAAGCTAATGGGCAGGTAAAAGTGTCTAATCGGGAACTTAAGGCCATCTTAGAAAAGACTGTAAATTTATCTAGAAAGGATTGGTATTTAAGGTTGGATGAAGCTTTGTGCGCCTACAGAACTGCATTCAAAAAATCTATAGGATTATCCCCATTTAAGCTTATTTTTGGTAAACCATGTCATCTCCCTGTCGAATTAGAACACAAAGCTTACGGGGCAACCAAGTTTTTAAATTGTGATATCAAGAGTGCAGGTGAGAAGCGACTTCTCCAGATGAATGAACTAGAAGAGATATGCTATTGGTCGTACCATCAAGCAGAGAAGTATAAGAAAAACACAAAGAAATGGCATGACAAGAAATTAGTCCGGAAAGAATCCATTCTAGGTTTGAAAGTTCTTTTATATGATAGCAGGCTGCGTTTATTTCCAGGAAAGTTAAAATCGAGGTGGAAGGGACCTTATGAAGTTGTGGGAGCTGATCAGTTTGGAGTGATCACATTGAAGCACCCGATGGGTGAAAATTAGTTCAAGGTAAATGGACACCGTGTGAAGCCTTATTTTGAATCAACATATGATGGGGCTTTAGCGATCGTCGTCCTTGCAGATCCTTATCGGTATTCAAAAGTCTAGCTGCAGACTTGTTAAATGCAAAACTTCTTCTCCAACTTAGTTATTTTGCGTTTATTGTTATTTTCTCTAGGTAGTTAGACCTGTTTATTTTTGTCCAAGTTATGTGGTTTGTAGTCCTGATGAAATTATGTTGTTAATGGGAGAATTTTTCAGGTTTTAGTAGCTAAAGTTTTGAGTGATCGATGAAATTTTTGCAAGTTTGCAGGTGGTCACGGTGGTAATGGATTTTGTTACCACCGTGACCAGAGGAGAATGCAGCCTGGATTCTGGAATGTGCACATGTCACGGTGACAAGGTTTCTGGTTGTCACCGTGACTGGATGAGGTAGACATTCTGGATTGGCATATTTGGTATGTCACGGTGGCAATGGTTTTGGTTACCACCGTGACCAACTGTTAAGTAGCATTTTGTTTTGATGCGTGCGTATGTCACGGTGGTGATTGATTTTGTTACCACCGTGACATAGGGTGGGTTGCATTATGTTTTTAATTTTGCACATGTCATGGTGGCAATGATATTCGTTACCACCGTCACGTGTTAAAATTTCAATTCTGTTTTGAATTTGTAGTATGTCACGGTGACAATGACCAAGAGGCGGTTCAATTCTGGATTGAAAATTTTGGGTACCTCACAGTGGTTACCATTTGGTTACCACCGTGACCCCCATGAAAATTTGTTTTAAAATTCCAGTTTTCTGTGTGTTGTTTCTCACCCTACCACATCTCTCACTCTCCAAACTTGGATTTTTCGTTATTCTCTAGCATTTCGAACTTCAATCTTTCTTTTAGGCGTTGATTTTTGCAAACACACAATAAGTAAGTAATTTTGCTCTTTCTTTTTATTCTTCTTTTGCATTTAATTTTTTTTTTGCGATTCTTTCCCCTATTCATGTTCTCCTCCATAGCTACTTTCGAGGTCTCCATATTGTTAACCACTTAGGATTTTCTTATTTTTATGCCCTGAATTAATGTTGTGAATGTTATCAATTCTTATTTCTCCTCTCAATTTCAATATATGACGTTGAAACCATGAACGAAGTTGGGTTGGGATGTTAGGGCAGGTGTCTGTGTGCATAATTTGAGTTGTGATTTTTATTCAATTTCTTGGTTGAAAATGGGAATTGCTAAGCTTTAACTGTTTGCTCTATATTTTAATGCTTCGTCTTGTAGTTTTGGGTTGTGATTATTATCTGTGGGGTTCAATTTTAGTCAGTTAATTGGCTGCATACTAAGTGTTTGATAAAATGTCTTAGTGAATGGCTTTCCTGATTTTGCCATTTCTTGCAAATTTGAAATGCAGAGATTCTTTCGCCATAGTGTTCAAATGCGTTTGTTGTTCACATTGATCATTTTTGCCTTTTGTCAATAACTGCAACTCTCTTAACCTTCTATTGAGTTTATGCTGATGGTTATTCTTGGTTTAATGTTGAATTTGATCATCACTTTTGCTGAATTGTGCTTATGTCATTTGAATACTTCGTGCATTGATGTATCCTTTATAATCTCAATTTGGAATGTGGAGATTGTTTTAATAGGTTAGCATGAGCTTGAAATAATGCTTTAATTTGAAACCCATTACTGTTTGATGCACATCGAATGCTACCCCTAAGCGAAAAAGCTCTGCTCTAGCCTCGAGTTCAACAGGCCAAACATCCAGCCAACCTCCCGTTGATATTTCCCATGTGCCTTCTCGGGTTTCGACTAGTCAGAAACCTGCATATGCTCTGTTTTCAAAATGCTCATACATTCCAACGAGTTATTTAGATTTTGGTTTGTTGGAGAAGCTGGGAATAAAAAATGAAGTACAGCGGCTCATATCCAATATTGGGTGGGAGCGACTCTTTGCAATTAATGAGTAAGTATATCCGGGGTTGACAAGAGATTTTGTGTCAACTGTCACATGTAGGATCAGCTGCGACCCTTCTCAAGATCCTGGAAAAATATCATTTTTTTTGGAAGGAACGAAATATGAGCGGACTTTTGTGGATTTTGCAGAAATGCTTGTTTTCCCTGCCCTAGCCCTAGATTGCTTTGAGGATTATGACAAGAATAATGCCTGGGCAATAATTCAAGATTCGGTGACAGCCACGACATATGTATCAGGCAAGACAAAGGCCCACAATCTCGATAATCATGCCATGCAGATCATCTATAGATTTTTCTCTCTCTTTTTTGAGTCATGTGGACTCACCTGGGCAAGTCAATCTACCGGAGGAGGCCTTATTTTTAGCTTGTATGGTGTGGGGTGTGAGAATTAATGGGGCACCTCATTTGTGGCATAAATTGGAAGAGATGCAATGGCACCCTAAGAAGGTGAAGAAGATTGCTCTGGGTGGGTTGGTAACAGTTATTGCTAAGGGTGTACATCACCCCTTGAGGAGACCCAAGTCACTTTCATCCACTGTGACCATTGATAAGAAGATGCTGAAGAACATGAAGGTCATAGTGGATGATGCGATGGCTGCACATGGTTTCAGATTGACTACTCGCGCAGAGTATCTTCAGGGAGTCCAGCGAGGTTTAGGAGGCTTGCCCCATGAGCAAGAGGACGATACGGAAGCACCTCCAGCACCAGAGCCCGGACATTTATCATCTCAGCAGTACGACGCGCTGATGGAACGCATGGACACCATCGCTGCGTCTGTGGACACCATCGCCACATCTGTGGGCACCATCTCGTTATCGCAAGCCAATCTCCAGTCCTAGATGGACCAGGTGCTCTTGGGATTCTCCTCATTGACAGCGCGCATTGATGCACATTTCCCGCCTCCACCACCTCCGCAGAGTTGAACAGGGTGATCTACTATCTTTTATTTTTTTTATTTTAATTTTGTTTTGTAATTATTTAACTTGCTGCGGACAGCAAGGTATTCAGTGTGGGGTAGGAGGAGTGACTCCAACTCCTTAATATGTAACTAATTATTGTTATTTTTATTTTTATTTTATCTGCATGTTTTATGTTTTATTTATTTTTGTTCGCATATTTTATTGTGTTTTAGTTATTTGAATACTTAATTGTGGTAGTTTGAATTTTTCCTAGCTTAGTTTAGCTTGCCTCTAGTTATTCCTGTTGTGAATGTTTTGAACTTTAAGTTGTGAATGAAATTTCTTTAAAATTGATCTTAGCAAGAGAGTAGTTGTTAGTTTTAGCAGCAAATTAATCTCAATTAGTCATATATCTTGGAATTTCTTATCTTTTGTGCACTATAGGCTTGGTTGTGAAAAACTTGAAAAATTCCAGTGTGTGAAAGTTTTTGAGTAAAGGAATTGTAGGATAGTTAGAACCTTCCTCATCACCCTTCGAAACGTTATAACAACTTAAGCAGGTTTAGGACATGATTTATGCAAAATTTTTATTTGATAACCACTTTAAATGACTTTTTGCCTACCTATTTGCATAATTTCCATTGCTAGCCCCGTTGAGCTGATTTGGTATGCTAAAAGCATACTATGCATTTTTTTTCTTTGTTACACTATTATGTTACCATTTAACCTAAATGCTTTTGCGTATCCTTTATAAGAATTGGCCACTCTAGGATTGGGTTGGGATAACATTGAAAGTTGAATAAGGGTATTTACTGTGAAAATAGTGTAGGAGTGAGAAGAATTGTGAAACTTTGGGGTGTTGTCTAGTATATCGTTTAAATTTCCCTTAATGGAGTCAAATTTGTGGTAAGAAAATAGAGGTTTCGGGTATCTCATAAAAAAAAAGGAAGAAGAAGCCAAAAAGAAGAATTTGATATAAAGGTTGATCATTGTTCTAAATTCGTGAGTTAATCAGATGTAGAAAAATTCAAGTGTGGGGTACCCTCAATTAGAAGAAGATGTATTTACATTTAGAAATGATTGGGTTGAGAGAAAAATTTCTTTGGGTAATTTCTTCTCTTTGTTTTCCTGTGGTTTAATTTTTTATTTTTTTCATTATGGGTAGTTCAGACAAGTTTTGGCAACTACGGGAGGATTAAAAATAGGTCATGGAAAGATTGTATTCAAATTGGGTAGTGGTGTTTTTAGGTAGAGTGGCTAACTCTTTGTTTGAATTCCTTAACTTTTCTTGTTAGCCAATACCCTAACCTAACATTTCAACCTTGGAATAAGTCCTAATGATCCTACTCTTAGCTTGAGTTGTTTAGTGGAGATGACCGTTGTGGTTCCGGTGCTAAAGGAAAGGCTTATGATTACCTCGAGTTGCAAGTGCGTAACCAATTTACAATTTATTTGCTCGTTCATTTCCTTTGCTAAATTGCTGAATTACACTGGTTGTCTTGTTTTGAAAAGAGAAAATTTGTTTTAGCCTAGCACATACACACGTGAAATTTATTGATATAAGTTGAATTGAGAATTTGTGGTTAAGACTATTCTACTTAACGTTTGGATTGTTTTTGAGCTTTCTTGTTCCGAGTTAGAGTTTGAAATTTCAGGAATGTGGATAATTCATTTACTCGAGGTCGAGCAAAGTCTAAGTGTGGGGTATTTTGATAACTTCAATTTAGTATTTAGATTTGATAGTATATTCCTATGATTTGTGGGTGTTTAGTAGTGTTTATTGTCATGATATGCTTATTTTAGATTAATTTTGTCAATCTTAGTGAAATTAGATTTTTCATACATTTTAGTTAGTATTTTGATTGAGTTTGAATTTTGTGTGCAGCAAATTTGTAGGAATCTCATGGTGGCAACCTATCTGGTTACCACCGTGACATGCAAAGGAAAGAAAAACAGAATGCATGTGGTAACTAATGTCATTACCACCGTGACATATTTATCCATCGGGCAGAATGCAGGCAAGAAGTACCTCATGGTGGTAACCTATCTGGTTACCACCGTGACATAATTCGCACCAAGGCAGAATCAAGTGAGGAGGTACCTCACGGTGGCAAGGTAATCTTGTTGCCACCGTGACATAGGGAATTCCTAGACAGAAGTGAAATTTTAGCATCTCACGGTGGCAATAAATCTAGTTGCCACCGTGACCCCTATCTTACACGTAAGTCAGATTTACTTCCTCGACACCCTCATGGTGGCAACCATTTGGTTACCACCGTGACCCCTCGAGATATAAAAAGAAAAGTTTTATGTTTGGCAGAGAGTTCGGATTTTTGGCAGCCTTTTCTCATATTAGGGTTTTAGAACTAGAATTTTGGGATTTTTTCCTCTTGTTCTTAATTTAGGTTTTCAATTTTATCTTTAGAATTATTTTGCAAATCAAGAGTTTTACATTCGAAACACATAGTTTAAGTTCAACAAACAGTTTTTACATCAGAATTTCCAGAATTTTTCTCCATTGAAGATTTGAAGAAGGAGATCAAAGGACGTGGGATTCAACTGGGATTTACGCCTTAATGAATTTCTGGGTTTATTCTTTCCTCTATCCTTTTGATTTTGTAATGGATCGTGAGTAGTCTTTTAGTTGTTTGGGGGATCTTTGAATCCCCTACCCATGATGTGAATTCTGAACATCTTTTGAATTTAAATATATGATTGAATGGTTTATTTCACTGGTTCTTATTGTTAATTCATGGAATTTATTCTCTCAAGTTAATTTCCAGTTTTGATGAATGATTTATTTCATGTATCTTAGTTGGTTATTGAGTTGTATGGAGTGAATACCATTATTATTTACATTTAGTTCTTATCATTCTTGCTGTGTCTTGTGGATGACTCGGATTGGGAATCTAGAAGTGTAGAATGTTATGTTTTAAGACTAGAATGGAGAGAGAAATAAGCAATTTTGGGTTATGTTACTCCGTATTGGGAAAATAAACCAAGCTCAAGATTGTAGACCCGTGCATAGGCTAGTTATGTGGCTGACTCTTTGTTTGGGATGTCATATAATTAGAGTGGTTGACTCCGGATTGGGAATCCTGGGTTAAGAGGGTTATCCCGATTTCTTTCATTGTTGGCTCTTGGATTATTTTTATTCACATTTGGGTATGGGGTGGATGAGTGAACCCTAGCAACATTCATCCGTTTTGAATTCTTATCTTGTTATTTTTTTCCATCAATTTATTTATTTTAATTATTCACATCAATTTCATTCGATTATTTCTGCTTGCTTATTTTAGTTATTTGATTTCTTTATTTTTAACCATTAGATAATGCAATCAAATCAAACAATTGGGAATTCTTTAGCATACACTTGATTTTCATTACTTGCACACACAGTCCCTTGGGTACGATAATTTGGGGTCTTAATTATACCCCACTGTATTACTTGCCGATTCAGTACACTTGCTGAGGTCGCGTCAAGTTTTTGGAGTCGCGCATCTGCTGGCCACTAGGAGTTGAAGTCTTCTTTTTGTACTAGTATAGGGATAAGTTGTATAGTCCAGTTTTTGCTTGTACATTTTGTAACATTTTATAAGGCATGTAATTCTGATATGTAATGTAATGACTTAGTATATGTATACTTTATAAGTTCAGTTATGCAAGTTTACATGGTTATTCATAAGTGCTTCTGCTTTAGCCCTTGCTTGAATGTTTATGTTGTGTGTGACATCTCAATATTCCTTCCAAGGGGTATTGGGGTGTTACAATAGGCTTCTCATCATAAGATAAGTCTGGTTGGACTTGTACATCTTGCATGTGAATGATATGGGATTCATCCGAACGGTATCTCCGAAGCATTGACACATGAAAAACATCATGGAGCTTAGACAATGCTAGAGGCAAAGCCAATCGGTAATCCATGGATCCTACTCTTTCCAATACCTCATACATCCCAATGAACCTCGGACTTAGCTTTCCTTTCCTTCCAAACCTTAGCACTTTCCTCCAGGGAGATACTTTCAAAAAAACTTTATCCCCTACTTCAAATTCAATGCCTTTTCTCTTCAGATCTGCATAAGATTTCTGCTATCACTTGCAGCCTTCAACTATTGCTGAATCAACTTCACTTGCTCTTCAGTATCCCTTATTAAATCTGGACCAATGGCCTTATACACCATCAATTCCATCAAACACACTGGAGTTCAACACTTTCTACCATACAAAGCTTCAAACGGTGCCATACCAATACTCGCTTGGTAATCGTTGTTATAGGCGAATTCCATTAATGGAATATACCTATCCCAACTCTTCAAGAAATCTAGCACAAATGCCCAAAGTAAATCTTCCAACACTTGAATTACCCTTTTCGACTGTCCATCAATATGTGGGTGAAAAGCCGTACTGAAATTCAATCTAGTACCCAAAGCAGCTTGCAAACCCTTCCAAAATTTTGAGGTAAACCTCAGATCTCTATCGGAGATGATAAACAAAGGAATACCATGCAGCCTAACGATCTCCTTCACATGCAAATTAGCTAACCAATCCATTGAGTAGTCAAGCCGAATCGGTATAAAATGAGCTGACTTCAAAAACTGATCAACTACTACCCACACGGAATCGTGCTGCTTTGATGACATCAGTAAACCCAAAACGAAGTTCATGGTTATGTTATCCCACTTCCACTATGGAATCGGAATGGGATCCAATAGACCATGTGGAACCTGATGTTCTGCCTTCACTTGTTGGCAAGTCAAACACTTAGAAACGTAGTCAACAACATCCCTCTCTATACCAGGCCACCAGTAGAACTGCTTTAAGTCTTGGTACATCTTATTACCGTTGGGATGTATAGTAAAAACTATGTTATGCGCTTCATGCAACAACCTCTTCCTCAGCTCTCTATCATTGGCAAAACATAATCGCCCCTGATAACATAATACGCCCTCATCACTTACTAAATAATCGATCTTGGCCCCATTTCTAACTAACTGCACAATCTGCTGTAACTTGGAATCACTGTTCTGTGCACTAACCAACTCATCCTTTAACATTGGCCTCACTTTCAATTGTGCCACTAAAGCACCATTAGAGTCAAATATCCACTTAACCTTCTATAATAGCAAGGCTGAAATGGACTTTCTACTCAAAGCATCTGCCACCACATTAGCCTTACCCAGATGGTAATCCATGATGCAATCATAATCTTTAAACAAATCCAGCCACCTTCTTTGTCTCAAGTTCAGCTCTTTCTGAGTGAGCAAATACTTAAGACTCTTATGCTCCAGGAAGATCTTACACTTCTCACCATACAAGTAATGCTGCAAAATCTTCAAGGCAAACACTACTGCAGCCAATTCTAAATCGTGAGTAGGATAATTTTGCTTGTGTCACTTTAATTGCCTAGAAGTATAAGCCACCACCTTACCATCCTGCATCAACACACATCCCAATCCAATTCTAGAAGCATCACTATACAAAGCATTCTCCTTACCCGAATTTGGTTGAATCAGAATTGGTGCCTCAACTAACATTCTCTTCAACTGTTCAAAACTGGCTTGGCACTTATCGAACCACTCAAACTTGACACCCTTATTCAACAACTTAGTAAGTGGAGAAACAGTCACTGAAAACCGTTTTACAAAGCGACAATAATACCCCCTTAAACCCAAGAAGCTTCGTACTTCGGGCACATTCTTAGGAGGTTTCCAATTCACCACAGCTTCAATCTTAGCCGGATCCAAATTAACAGACTCAGAAGAAACAATGTGACCGAGAAAAGATACTTCCTTCAACCAAAATTCACACTTACTTAGCTTCGCAACCAACTGATGCTCTCTTAATGTCTGAAGTATAGTTCTCAAATGTTGCTCATGCTCTCTAAGTCCCGTGCTTTCCTATCCAATTTATCAATAATAAGGGCATGGGTTGCACAAGGTCTTCCTGATGGATTGGCCATGTCACTTTCTATCAAATATTCTAAAAGGGGACGACTTGCCGTTCTCTGAGCCCACATATTCTGCTCCTCAGAACAAAAGACAAATAAAATGCTAATTAGTCACCTGTCAAGACCTTTAGACCACCTGGACAGATCTATGATGGCTGTAAAAAATACCTGTTAGGATGATGCATGAATGACATATAAGATGCATGATCATGCTATGCAACATCCATAAATTACATGCAAGCACATAGGTCCTTCCAACCTTGTAACTCCCATACAAGAGGTCGTGTATTCTTTGTCCTAGGTGGGATTAGCCCATAGGTCAACCAAGAACCCGATGGACACGTACGGTGCACGGTGAAAAATCGGTAGCAT
The DNA here is from genome assembly GCA_947683425.1 of Excoecaria cochinchinensis. NCBI lineage: Eukaryota > Viridiplantae > Streptophyta > Magnoliopsida > Malpighiales > Euphorbiaceae > Excoecaria > Excoecaria cochinchinensis. Next base: position 3,290,158 of record CANTUQ010000104.1, on the reverse strand, counting down.
AACCTCTCTTAGCTAATGTGCATACGCATGGGTTTTGACCATTGTGTATTTAAGCAGTCCAAATAAATTGACCTGAGCCTATCGGGGCATGAAAACCTTTGATTAGGCAACCAATCAAATTATTTTGGTTTGTCCAATACATAATGATCCATACAGCAAGCATAGTATTAAGGTTCATACCACTTAGGGGAAGTAACTATTTCCATTACATGAGCTTTAGTCCAAGGCAATGATACTTTAGGGCTACCCAAGCATGGTCCCTGCCAATGGGTCTAGCTCATCATGAGCGTAACGATCGATTAGGTCTCCATTTAATATACCATAATGGTATGAGGCTTGGGCTGGTGATTATCCTTAACACTTCCCTACAATGAGTGAACGTAGGGTTGTGCTTCGGGAATGCACCGGGGTTGAAAGAGGGACAAAACTAGCATAGAACTAAGGCTCTAATGAGATGCAATGCAGTTTCGAAAAAGGATGAAATTTTTAAATTAAAACTCAATTGTAAATTTTAACCAAGGAACTTTTGAAGTGAAGTCTCGAGTATTATCCCCAGTGGAGTCGCCACTGGGACGCGCGCCGAACCCCGGGGTGCCCCGAAGGCCCGCTTTTAGGGCTTTCGAGAGGAGGTTCATTAAAACTTGTAACGAATTACAAGTGCGTCTATGTTAGGCAATAAGGAGGTTTCTTGGAGTCGCCACCCAATAGAACATTGGGAACAGTCGTCTAGCCTCAGTGAGCCTAAGATGGTACATTATATCCATTTTGGGCAAGCCTGAGGGATCTTGGAGACCTCATCCGAATAGAATATTGCAATGATCCTCTAACCCCGTAGAGCCTAGGATTATTCGAGTCGGGCCTTTTGGTGGGCAACAAGAGATATTTTAGAGGCCCATCCCAATGAAACATTGAGATGGTCCTCTAACCTCGTTGAGCCTAAAACCAGAGTGAGTCCGGGACTTCCCATTTATTCATACCTTGGTTAAGTTTATAATTGAGTTTTGAATTTAGAGTTTCATCCCATTTCTCATTCGATTTGATGCATTTGAATTAAAGCGCAAGTTATCCAGTTTGGGAAAGAGGTAAAAGCATAATCAAAGTAAAGCACATGGAAATAAATACAACAAAACTAGGGGCAGAATACAACCCCTATTGTAAATAAAAGACAAATCATACATAAAACGGGATGTTCATTGATGGATGAGGACATTGGTCCTCGCATGCATTTTTATTATAAATAATTTTAGATGTGATGATTTTGGATGGAGAAAACTGAGACATTGGTCCCATTTTTATTATGAAATATTCCAAATTAATTAATAAAAAATGGTTTAGTGATTTTCTTTCTAGCGGGCCTAAAATAAATAATTTTATAAGAAAATCACATGACAAAATTAATGAAAAAGCCAAATAAATTAAATATTACAAATGAAACAAATAAATACTTAATCCCAAACGAGCCTTCTGGATCTCCCCGTGTGCTCACAAAAATTGCCCAAGAGGGAAAATGAGATGTGAAATAATCATAAAACACAAATAAAATAATGTTAGTAATTGAATCAATTAAAATCAATTAAATATAGTAAAATGAAATAAAATAAGTTAAAATAGTATGACATCAAAAACACAAATGAATTAATATATTAACAACTAAAAAATAAATGTGAAAAATACATTGTAAATGACAAGTTAATTAAATGATGTGAATGAAATAAAATACAACATGTTAATTAAATAATAAATAAAAATATGAACATGACTATGATAAAGAATAAAAGTAAATAAATAAATGGATAACAATAAATAAAACTTGTAACAATGATAAAAAGAATGATAAAGAATAAAGAATAAAAGAATGATGAAATAATTAGAACAATAACATGATTAATTAATGTGTTTACAATTAATATAAACCATTTACATGGTAAAAATATCAATTAAAATGGATTTATTAATCACATGTTAAAAATAATGAGAAATCAAACAAAATAAATTATTACATGTTAGGAATTAAAAGAAATCAATATTTACATGAATAAGAATCAAATCATATATAAACAAATTAAATAAAATAAATAAATAAATGAAGTTAATAAAAATATACATGAATAAATTAAACATGAACAGAAATAATAAAAGAGAGAATAAGCCCAGAATGTTTACCCTCAGATTTTCGGATTCGATGAAAGTAAAATGATGATCGATTTCTTTGTTTGATGATTTGCAAGATTAGAATTAAGATATGAAAATGTTGAAATTTTATTCCAAGGAAAAAGGAATAAAAGATGATCAAAATTCTTTTATTACAAAGAATTGATTTCTTTGCCTAAAGAATAATATTGATCAAAAAAAGGATTTTTATTGATTAAAAAAATAAAAAATGATCCCAAGAACAAACAATTATTTGTTTGTCTTAAGAAATAAAACATAAAAAATCTTATTTTTAGAAAATCAAATGAAAAATTTTATTTTGATAACAAACAATTGTTTTGTTTGTCTCAAAATTAACTTTTCATCAAAAAGAGATTCAAAAGAAAATCAATGGAAAAAATTTTATTGAACACAAATAAAAGGTTAAAAAAGAATTTTGAGATCAAATAATTGTTGTATTTGTTTCAAAAATTTCATCAAACAACAAAACTCCTTCTAAATATATGTTTAGAAGAAATTATGTTGGAAAAAGAATCAAAGATGAAATGAATTTTTGTTCTTTTTGGTGGGGAAAAAAATCTGAAATTTTGTGGAGAGAAATTGAGAGGAAGAAGAAGAGAAAAGATGAAGAAAAAACACTAAAAAATTCCCCCCATTTAGGTTTTCATCTCTTTCTTTTTATATGAAGAAAATAGGAAAATAAAAATAATTAAAGGGATAAACTAAATAAAATTAGATATTAACAATTTTAAATTTTAAAAATTGAAAAAAACCTTAAAATCCCTTAAAAAAGTGATAAAAAATCGAATTTAGTGGAAAAAAATTGGAAAATTGAATTTTGGGGCGAAATTGGGCGTTTTGTGGCAGGCAGGCGCTAAGGACGCCCGTCGGCGCGCCCGATGGGCGTCTGTAGCACACGCTGGGTGTGAGCGCTCGCCCAGCGTGCGCACGACGCTGCGCATGGCGCTCGCGGACAATTGGGCGTCGCGTGCGCTGCCGCGTCCCACGCTCAAAATTTTTTTTTTTATTATTGTTAAAGATTAACTAAAACTACTGCAATTTTTAAACCCCATTTTTCAAATCTAATTTTCAAAATATTTTTTTATTATTTTTTACTTTTTCACTATAAAATGCAAATTTAAACAGGAAATCACCACTTTCAACCTTTTTGCCTGTGATGAGGCATCTTATCATCATTGGGTAACTCTGATTTGGGCTGCTTCAGGACCCGGTGTCTATAGTGCACCTCACTCAACAGCTGTTTCCTTAACTCATCATTCTCGGGCACACACAAACGATTTCTATACATAAGTACCCCATCCAAAACCGAGAACTCTGACTGCTTACCAGAACTAACCTCTTGCATAACCCGCTGCAACCTTTCATCATCCTTCTGAGCATCTACAATCCTCTACCTCAAGGTCGGCTTCACTCTCAATTGGGCAACCAAAGCCCCATCCGAATTAAACCTCCACCTAAACTGCCTCAAGAACAAAGCTGAAACCGACTTCCGACTCAAAGCATCTGCCACAACATTGGCCTTACCGGGATGGTAATCCACAATACAATCATCGTCCTTGAACAACTCTAACCATCGGCGCTGTCTCATATTTAACTCTTTTTGCGTGAGGAGATACTTCAAGCTCTTATGATCCGTGAAGATCCTACACTTCTCCCCATATAGATCATGATGCCAAATCTTCAAAGCAAAGATTACGGCCGCCAGCTCCAAATTATGCGTCGGGTAATTCCTCTAATGTGGCTTTAACTGACGGGAAGCATAAGCCACAACTTTGCCTTCTCGCATCAGCACACAACCAAGATCGACACCGGAAGCATCGCTGTACATCACAAATTCTTTACCCGAAATGGGTTGAGTAAGTACAGAAGCTTCAACTAGCAAACTCTTCAACTGCTCAAAACGGGCCTGACACTTATCCGACCACTCAAATCTGACCCTTTTCCTTAACAACCTCGTCATCGAAGCGGCAATCATTGAGAAATCCTTCACAAACCGATGATAGTAACCCGCCAAATTGAGAAAACTCCTCACTTCCGAAACATTCCTAGGCGCTTTCCAATCAACAATCGCCTCAATCTTAGCCAGATCAACCTGAATACCCTTAGCCGATACAATATGACCCAACAATGACACTTCCCGAAGCCAAAAGTCGCACTTACTGAGCTTCGCAAATAACTGATGCTCTCTCAACACTTGCAAAACTAACCGGAGGTGCTCCTCATGCTCACTCTCATCCTTAGAATAGACCAAAATATCATCTATGAACACCACTACAAATCGGTCAAGATATGGCCTAAACACTCGATTCATCAAATCCATAAAAGCTGCAGGTGCATTCATCAAACCAAATGGCATTACTAAAAACTCATAGTGGCCATACCGAGTTTGAAATGCAGTCTTAACCACATCTGCATCTTGAACTCGCAACTGATAATAACTTGACCGAAGATCAATCTTCGAAAAGACTCCAGCATCTCTAAGCTGATCGAACAAATCCTCGACTCTAGGCAAAGGATAATTATTCTTCACTGTGACCTTATTGATTTGCCTATAGTCGACACACATCCTCAAAGAACCATCCTTCTTCTTAACAAACAGAACCGGAGCTCCCCATGGAGATATGCTGGGTCTGATAAACCCCTTAACCAATAGCTCTCATAGCTGAGTTTTGAGCTCTCTGAACTCTACAGGAGCCATCTGATAAGGTGCTTTCAAAATGGGAGTAGTACTCGGCACTATCTCTATAGACAACTCCACCTCTCTCTCAGGAGGCAAACCAGGTAACTCACTCGAAAAAATATCTCCAAAATCTTGAACAACTGGGATATCCTCAATCCTAACTTGATCCCGCTTAGAATCCAACACCACAGCTAGAAAGCCTCACAACCCTTCCTAATGAATCTCTTAGCTTGCATAGCGAAAATCACATTGCTCAAAGAACTAGCACCCAAACTTTTAATAATAACAGAAGACCGATCTCTATCCTGAAGCACAACTGTTTTCCTATGACAATCGACCACTGCCCGATGCTTACCCAGTCAATCAATGCCTAAGATCAGATCAAACTCTCTGAATGGAAACTCAATCAAATCTGCTGGAAACACAACTACCTCAACCTGGAGAGGACAACTCCTATACACTCTACTCACATTGACACTATGCCCTAAAGGACTGGTCACACAAATCTCATAATCTAACTGATCTACCTCATTCAACTTATCAATTATTTTATTTGTGCATAAATATGAGTGTGTGGAACCAGGGTCAATTAGAGCATATAATTCAGTGTCATGGAGTAGGAACTTACCCGCTATCACATCTGGAGCATCCTGTTCTTCCCGAGCTCTCACTGCATAGGCTCTAGCTGGCACTATCAAAGGATGCTCAACTGACTCAGATGCAGCTCCTTCTCTAGGTCGGCCGCCTCGACCTCTTCCATGGCCTCTACCGTGACTAGCTTGAGTAGTATTCGAACCAACTCTACTGGCCTCTCGCTGATCACCAAAACCATCATTCCCCCATGGAGGAAAGCAAAGCAGCCAGCGCGAAGGTAGAGAAGCAAGGGAGAGAAGGCCGCGCGCTATCCCGAACGCGATAGAAAGAGTTGTTGAGCAATTTATTTTGAAAAGTACTTGAACAATTGGGACTTTCCACCAACTTTTGCAACTCTTTGAAGAAGTTTATCAAGGGATATGACTTTTAGAACATTATAAATATTAATTTTAACTGTAATTTTAAGATGGTGGAATTTTTTACTAATTAATTTTCTATAAGTTTGAGAGAATAAATTTCTATAGTTAAAGTTCTAAGTTAGATTTTATGTTTTGAAGAAGAAGACCAAGGAGAATAAAATTTCTTATAGGGGTTTCGGAAAAGTGTTGAGAGATTTCTTTCTACTTATTCTTATCTATTACTTTCTTCTCTATAATTAAATGAATGTTATTTAAGGATCTTGAATGATATTATTGTTATTTTCTACTTCCATTTATGTTATTAGTCTTTTAATGCAGAATTGTCTATTAGTATTATTGCATGATCATTATAAGTTAAGGTAGAATTGAGAGGTTCACTTTATCTTACATCTAATAGAAATTCATTATCAAAGCATAGCTTGAGAGATCAGTATGTTAGGATAATTGCTATAGGTTGGTGATTAATCTTAGAATATGTAATTAGAATTAACTAGTTCATTAATGAGAGTTAAGGATTGGTATTGTAATTGCATGTTTTGGGCACTCTACTTCATGTCGAGAGAGCGAATTAGGATTTTTTTCCAAGTTGGCTTGCTTATAAGATTATAATTACAATTAAAAGATGGAATCAAGTTTCGTAATTATTAGTTCTTCATCATCTACATTGTCGATCATTTTTAACTAGATTTAATTAATTTGTATGACATGAGTAGTGTAGAATTAATTTACATATTATTGAACATTGTAAACAAGATAAAATCAAGTAGTAATAGTGAGTGATATTTAATCTACATTCTCTATAGGATCAACATCTTAAGTAATATGAGCGATTAACCATGCACTTGCATAGTTAGCGTTTTTAGCACCTTACCAAGTTTTTGGCGCCGTTGCCGAAGATAGTTATGATTAAATTTATTGCCATTATGAATCTTGATTTATGATTTTGGATTACAATACTTATTAGTTTTGTTTGTTTGTTTTGTTTTGTTTTTACATGATTGGATAGTTCAAGTATATGCCAAATACAAGGAGTTCTCAAGAAGAACTTGAACCATTGAATCCAAAAATAGAAAGGTTTCTTTCAAGTAACCATAAATTCAATAAGAAGAAGAATAAGACTCTGAGACTAATCATGGCTGAAGAAGAGAATCCACCAAGATTTACGGATTTTGCTACGCCAGCATTGAGCGGGGCTCAACAAGGGGTGGTAAGGCCAACAGTAAATGCAAATCAATTTGAAATTAAGCCATCTCTTTCACAAATGGTTCAAAATAGTATTCAATTTTATGGTTTGTCAACTGAGGATCCAAATGCTCATTTCACAAATTTTTTAGAAATTTGTGATACCTTCAAAATTGATGGAGTTTCTGCTGATGCAATCAAGCTTAGGCTTTTTCTTTTCACATTGAAGGATATGGCAAAGGCTTAGTTGAATTCATTTACTAGAGGATCTATTACAAATTGGGACCAATTGGCTCAAGTATTTTTATCTAAATATTTTCCTCTAGCCAAAACTGCAAAAATTATTAAGGATAACACTACTTTTGTTCAACATGATAATGAATCTTTGTATGAAGCTTGGGAAAGGTTTAAAGAATTGCAGAGAAGTTGTCAACATCACAACCTTCCAAGGGAGTTACTTATGCAAACATTTTACAATAGAGTGAATCCCACAACTAGAGGAACGATAGATGCTACAGCCGGTGGTTCACTTATGAGGAAAACAACGGAAGCTGCATTTGAGTTGCTAAAGGAAATGTCCATGAACAATTACATGTGGCCAACCGAAAGAGTAAGGGAATCAAATTCTACTAATATTAGAGGGGTACATTCAATTGATTCGGTGGTAGTATTACAAGCCCAAGTTGAGGCTTCGACTCATAAGCTTAATAGCCTAGGTATGGGAGGAAGTCCACCAAATGCGTGCACCATTTGTGGTCAACAAGGTCATACTAGTGAAGTGTGTAATTTGGGAATAGCTAGTATAGATTAAAAAGTGAGCTTTATCCAAGGACAAGGGCATGGAAATCCATATTTAAATACCTATAACCCTGGTTGGAGAAGCCATCCAAATTTTTCATGGGGAAATAGTAGCAATCAAAATAGGGGTGTAGGATTTCAACAACCTCAAGATAGGTTTGGAGCTTTAGAGGTTAAGATGGATAGGTTCTTAGAGGGGATTAATTTGAAGTTTAGTTCACAAGAAGAGAACTAAAAGAGGCTAGAGACAAAGTTTGATCAAATCGCTAAAAATAATGCCTCATTTATCCATAACTTGGAGGTGCAATTAGGGCAAATTGCTAAGGAATTACCTTCACAATTGCAAGGGAATTTCCCAAGTAATACGGAGGAGAATCCAAAGAACATCTTAAGGTAATTAAATTGAGGTCAGGTAAATCCTATACTAGTGAATTTGTTTCTACTAACAAGGATGATGATGTGAAGAAAAAAAAAATCAAAAGGATGATTCTTCTTTCGTGAGCACGACAGAGGAGAAACCAGCAAACATCGTGAGCATGATGCCCTTCGCGAGCGCGCAAAAGGAGAGTCCATCTTTTGTGGTGCGGGGCTACCAAGACAAATTCTTTAAAAAATTTTCAACCTCATCCACCATTTTCGCAACGTCTTAAGCAGCAAAATTAGGATAAGCAATTTCAAACTGTTATTGATAAATTAAGGCACTTACATATCAATTTGAATTTTATTGAGGCTATAACTCAAATTCCTAACTATGCAAAGTTTCTTAAAGACTTAATTTCTAAGAAAAGACATTGGGAAGACATATCTACTGTTGAGATGACTAAGGCATGTAGTTCAATTATCACTAATAATTTGCCTACTAAGCTTAAAGATAATGGGAGTTTTACTATTCCTTGTACTTTGGGGGATGTTGAATTTCCTAAGTGTTTATGTGATTTGGGGGCAAGCATTAATCTTATGCCATTGTCTATCTTTAAGAAGTTAGGTTCAGATTATGTTAAACCTACCTCAATAGTCTTGCAATTGGCTGACCAATCTATTAAGAAACCATATGGCATAGTGGAAAATGTACTTATTAAAGTGGATAAATTCATTTTGCGTTCTGACTTTATTATTTTAGACTTTACTTATGACATTAAATGCCCATTGATATTAGGAAGACCTTTCATGAGAACTAGAAGGGCTTTAGTTGATGTTTATGAAGGAACTTTAGTTTTAAGAGTAGGGGAAGATAGTGTAGAGTATCACGTGTATAAAGCACTCAAATACCCCATGGATGAGAATGTATGTATGAAAATTGACGTCATTGATGCTTGTGTTTTTGAAGTATTGGATGATGCAGGTCAAGAGGAGGTCAATATTGAGAAAGAAGTTCATGAAGAGGTGGAGCATGAGAGCTCAAAGCCATAACTTTTGTATAGAAATGAAGCACCTTTGCCACCTTCTATTGTAAGTCCTCCTAATGTGGAATTGAAAGAACTACCAAGCCATTTAAGGTATGCATTTCTTGGTTCAAATAATAATTTACCTATCATTATTTCTAACAAGCTAACTAGTAAGCAAGAGTCTTTATTATTAGAGGTTGTTAGAAAGAGGATTAAGAGTATAGGTTGGCAAAATTTCTGATTTGAAGGGAATTAGTCCAAACATTGTCATGCAGAGAATTAACATGGTAGATGTGTAACACCCCCTACCCATACGTAGGCGAACCCATCCGGATCGGAGTGAGATGCCGTAGGAGCAGGGGTGTCACACCAAATAGATCGATACCAAGCAAAAGTTCATACATCAAAAACATACGAAAATGTAGTGAAAATTAAAACTTTAGAGAAATATCAACATGATCATGCATTACTATAACAACATTCATTACAATAATGTTCTGATCAAACTGATATAACAAAATAATTACATATCCAAAATATACAGAGCAGAAGCTTACAAAATTACTGATACAATGAGAGTTCTATTACAAAAAAATATTGACAGGCTATAAAAATAAAGCCCTAACACTAATCCCTCTGTGTTGGCTTGACTGGCAGCGACTCTCCCAAAGCAAAAATGCCTTTCGCACCTGCACGAATAAAACACCATGCTAAGCGATAACGCTTAGTGGGGAAACTCACAAAAAAAGAGTGGACGGCTATTCACAATGGTTGTCGAAGCATAACACATACGATATGACATATGCAGATAATTTTGTCAGATATATAATCGGGCTATCATAATAAAGACATATATTCAGAAGCTCATATCCAATTCATAAGCATATAATCTGATAGCTCATACTTATCATTATACTCATTCGGATATCATAATCTTGTAATAATTTCAAAGTAGAACACAACAAATAAAGCACCTGCTGACTCACAATAGTGGATAACGAGTATACAATGACGGTACCTTACGGGTATGAATCGAACAGTGACAGTACCTTCGGGTACGAATCGAAAACCAATTTTTATCTTATCATAATTAAAACATTTTACGAAGGGGACCTTAAACAAGATCCAAATACATTGAGGTTCATAAGGAACCAAACGGGGACCTGATCGGGGTCTAAAAAGAACAGAGGACTGCAGCTAAAAGACTCTATTAGGCATGCCTAACTATCCACTAGACTGACTTTTATAGGTCATGTAATACAATTCAGGTTCCAAACCATAACATATCATTTATCATGAAGAATTCATAATATTGCACATATAAATAGGCATATTATATAGCATACAGAGGTAAAAATTCATGAATAAACCATTTGAAATTCATTTTAAAAGAGAAGGCAAAATCGAAAAAATAGGGCATGGATAGGTCACTGTCGCGCTCGTGACAGAGGCAAACTTGCCCCAGGTAGCGACCACGGCAGTCGTCGTGATCTCATGGGGGAGCAAATACAACTCGCTGTCGTGCTCGCGACAGTGAGCTACCAGCCCGATCCGTCGTGCTCGTGCTCGAGAGTGCGCTCGCGATAGAGAATTGCCCAAAACAGCTCGGCAGCCTAGCGCTCTGTCGCGCTCGCAACAGAGGCTTTGCTGTACCACTCGGTAGGGGTCTCGGACGCGTGCGAGAGCTGCTACCACCGTGCTCTATCGCGAGGTCGCGACAGAGTCGTGATTTTCATCCCTTACACTAGAAATCTGCAGAATATCTCACTTTCACAACACCCAATCACACACACTTAATTCAAACTTCCACTTACCTCATTTCTAGCATCCAAACCATCATTTCTAACATATAATACAACATTTATGCCACAAATTCCAATTAAATCATGCCAATAACAACACCAATTTACACAAATAGAATATCAGCACTATTCATCATTCATCTCAATCAAGAACACAATTGAGATCAAGCCTTCTTATCACATCTAAATCAAAACCCATAACATTTAAACTACTATGAACATCAAGAACACCATATTTTTCCAGAAATTCATCCAAAGATCAAAAATCACAAAAATGCATAAATCACAAAAACTCCCAAACCTGAATCTCCTTAGCTCGTAATCACTTAGTGCCACTTCCCGATGCCTTCTCCTTCCCTTTGGGATCACGAGGAGGCTCAACTAACAACCAAACCCACAAATCACACAAAAAAGAACCCTAGATCAAAACCCAAACCATAAATGTGAAGAAGAAGAAGAAGAAGAAGAAGAAGAAAATGCAGAAAACTTACCCAAAATGAGACTATGAGATGATCAATTCCCACCAACTAAGACTTGAATCCAAGCTAGGGCACCAAAATGGAAAGCAAGGGAAAAGAAAGACAAGGAGAAGAGGGGAAAACGGGAAAGGAGATGAAAAATTCTGATCTCCCAATTCTCTCTCTTCTTCTTCTTTTCTTTACCTAACCTAGCGATGTGTCCTCTTCCTAGTGGTGTATCTTGATCACTCACACCCAACAAGCATACACCACGCACACACATAAGACTCTCCCAACTAATAACACCCTATAAAGGTGTGAGCAACACACACAACCACAACTCACTCACTCACATCCCACAAACATGTGAGCAACACACCCAAAAACAGCCCAACTAATTCACACCCTAAAACCGAACATGCACCCACATACTAGCAAAATCCACAAACATGCATTATACCCAAAATACCCTTATTACATGCCAAAACACATACAATGCACAGGAACAAACATGGCTCAAACTTCTAGGGGGCAAACGGGGTATGACAACTCACCCCTACTAATAAGAATTTCAACCTCGAAATTCTCACCTGCACCGAACAAATGCGGATACTGAGCCATCATGGTCGCCTCTGGCTCCCAAGTCGCTTCTTCTACCCCATAATGCTTCCATAACACTTTGACCAAAAGGACTTGTTTGCTTCTCAATTGTCTCACCTCTCGAACTAAAATGGTTCTTGGTTCTTCATCATAAGAGAAATCTGGCTACACTTGCACATCTTGAACTGACAGAACATGCGAAGGATCTGATTTGTATCGACGAAGCATCGAAACATGGAAAACGTCATGCAACTTCGCCAACTCCATCGGTAAAGCCAACCTATAGGCTACCGGACCAACCTTAGCTAACACTTCATACCGTCCAATAAATCGAGGACTAAGCTTGCCTTTCTTACCAAACCGTAGCACTTTCCTCCATGGAGAAACCTTAAGAAACACTTTTTTCCCAACCTCAAACTGAACATCTTTCCACTTAAGGTTCTGCCGGTCTTTAGCTGCCTTCAAATTTTGCTGCACAACTCTGATCTTCTACTCATAATCTCTAACCAATTCTGGCCCAATAATCATACGCTCTGATAACTCAGTCTATTAAACTGGAGTCCTACACTGCCAACCATACAAAGCCTCATACGGTGACATACCGATGCTCGATTGAAAACTGTTGTTGTAGGCAAACTCCATCAACTGCACATATCTGTCCCAACTACTCGAAAAATCCAATGCACAAGCCCGCAACATATCCTCTAAGATCTGAATGACCTGCTCTGACTGACCATCTATCTGAGCATGGAACACCGTACTGAATTTCAACTTGGTACCCAAAGCTCTTTGCAACTCTTTTCAAAACTTAAAGTAAACCTTGGGTCCCGATCTGATACTATGGACAACGGCACTCCATGCAATCTGACTACCTCATCAACATAGATACTGGCTAACTTATCCATCGGATAATCCACTCTAATTGGCAGAAAATGAGCTAACTTCGTAAGTCGAACCACTATTACCCATACTGAGTCATGCTTGATAACTTCAATTTAGTATTTAGTTTTGATAGTATTTTCGTATGATTTATGGGTGTTTAGTGGTGTTTAATGTCATGTCATGCTTACTTTAGATTTATTTTGTCAATCTTAGTGAAATTAGAATTTTTATGCATTTTAGTTAGCATTTTGATTGAGTTTGAATTGTGTTTGCAGCATTTATCTAGGTACCTCACGGTCACAACGAAACTGGTTGTGACCATGACATTCAAAGGATTCAAAAACAGTAGCTGGGCATACTATGGGTCACAGTGACAACCAATGTTGTTGTGACCGTGACATATTTCTTCATTGGGCAGAATGCAAGCAGGAAGCACCTCACGATGGCAACCTATCTAGTTGTCACCGTGACGTAAAATTCACCAAGGCAGAATTAATTGAGAAGGTACCTCACGGTGGCAAAGAAATCTATTGTCACCGTGACATAAGGAATTCCTGGATAGAAGCTAAAGTTGAGCATCTCACGATGGCAACAAATCTGGTTGCCACTGTGACACCTATCCTTTGCGTAAGGCAGAATCACATCCTTGACAACCTCACGGTGATAACCATTTGGTTGGCACCGTGACCCCTCGGAATATATAAATACAAGTTTTCTGTTTGGCATGGGGGGTCGGATTTTTAACTTATTTTCATATTAGGGTTTTAAATCTAGAATTTTTATTAGCTTTTCTATGGTTCTTAATTTTTGTTTTCAACTTTGTCTTTAGAATAAAATTACAAATCAAGAGTTTTTCATTTGAAACACATAGTTTAATTTCAATACACAGTTTTTACATCCATATTTTTAGAATTTTTCTCCGTCAAAGATTCGAAGAAGGAGATCGAAGAATGTGAGATTCAACCGGGATTTCCTCCTTAATGAATTTCTGGGTTTATTCTTTCCTTTTTCCTTTAGATTTTGTAATGGATCATGAGTAGTCTTTTAGTTGTTTGGGGGATCTTTGAATCCCCTACCCATAATGTGAATTCTGAACATCTTTTGAAATTAAATATATGATTGAATGGTTTATTTCACTGGTTTTTATCATTAATTCATGGGATTTATTTTCTCAAGTTAATTTTTAGTTTTGATGAATGATTTATTTCATGTATCTTTGTTTGTTATTGAGTTGTATGGATTGGATGCCATGATTGTAATGACCGGGCCCGTACAGAACAGAATCAACTCCCCGGAACACATCCCGTCGGGAGGATGACAGAACTGTGTCCCAGCCATTACTCATAGAACTTCACACTCCCCTTGTGCATTTTTGCCTTCCGTGGGATTCGAACTCAGGACCTAGGGATAAGTCCTTTAATTCTTAGAATCCCACTACCATTAGGCTAGTAGCCTAATGGTAGTGGGATTCTAAGAATTAAAGGACTTATCCCCAGGTCCTGAGTTCGAATCCCACGGAAGGCAAAAATGCACAAGGGGAGTGTGAAGTTCTGTGAGTAATGGCTAGGACCCAGTTCTGTCATCCTCCCGACGGGATGTGTTCCGGGGAGTTGATTCTGTTCTGTACGGGCCCGGTCGTTACAATAAAAGGCTGTAACACCCCCTTCCCATACATGGGCGATCCCATCCGAGAAGGAGTGAGATGCCGTATGAGTAAAGGTGTCACCAAACAATAGCAAAACAAATACATACATTCATTCGAACATACATTCAGAAAATACAGAATAATTAAAACTTTACATGCAGAGAGCAAAAGCTGATCATGCATTACTATAATAAACTATTACAATAATGATCTGATCAACTAGCTGATACAAAATAATATTACATATACAAAATATAGATACAAAAGCGGAAGCTGATACAGAGAGTTCTATACAAAAAGAATCAATAACTGATACAAAACTGAGCCCTACACTAATCCCTTCTGTGTTGGCTTGATGACGGCGACTCTCCCAAAGCAAAACGCCTTTCGCACCTGCACGGGTAAAAACACCGTGCTAAGCGATAAACGCTTAGTGGAAACACACATAAATAATGGACGGCCATTCACAATGGTCGTCAAGGCATAACACATTCACAATAGCAGAATGCAAAGGCTATAACATAATCCATACAAACATGCTCATGTAATAAAGCCATACAATCAATATTTCATAACCATACTCATTCAGAAATAATCCAAAATACAATACATTGCTATACCCATTCAGATAATCCTTTTATAGCCAAATCAGATCAAGCAGTTCAAATAAACATTTAAAGAACACCTGCTGACTCTAGATAGTGGATAACGAGTGTACAGACAGTACTTTCCGGGTACGAGCCGATTAGAGACAGTACATTACGGGTACGAACCGATTAAACCATTTTACTTTAACTTTCACAGATATTTTCAAAAGGGACCTTAAACAAAATCCAATACAGAAAAGGGTTCGCGAGTAACCAAACGGGGACCTGATCGGGGTCCAAACAGAACTATGGGCTGCAGCAACAGACTCTATTAGGCATGCCTAACTATCCACTTACTTGACTCTAGCAGGTTATGCATCAAACCGATCACATTTCAGGATGCAAAATATAATTCTTCAGAAAATCATGCTATCACGCATATCGGAGCATCAAACAGTAAGACATGCATCATACAACAGTAAAGTCCATTCAGAAGAAATACCAAATTCATTTCTGAGTTAAAAAATAGGATATTTCGGAAAAATGAGCTGAACAGAGGAACGGGCGAGATTGGCTGGTCACGAGGCGTGAGTGGCCTTCCCAACAAGCAGGTCATGCGACGTGACCGAGGGTCACGCGACGTGACTTTCTTGTTCCTCGCCGGTCATGTTGCGTGATCTTCACAAATCACGCAACGCCCTCGCAGGTCACAGCGTGACTGGACGTCACGACTCGTGACGTGCTTCTCCCTCTCGCAGATCACGTCGCGTGATCTCACAGATCACGCAACGCCTTCGCAGGTCGCACGACGTGACCGAGGATCACGTCGCGTGACTTGCTTGATCTTCAGCTGGTCACGCGACTAGCTTCTCAGCAGGCAGGTCACGGCATGACCGAGGGTCACGTCTCGTGACTTCCCTTCCTTTGTAGCGAGTCACGCGATAAAGAAGAACTTCAACAGTACCTCGATTTTCCAGAATTTCCAGAATTTCCAAAACAAAGAATTCAATCCCAATTTGATTTAAAACCATACAAACCTGTTCTTAACTTCCAGAAATCATCTCAAACAACATAGGCAACAATTATACCACTCAATTCATCAAATATTTAATCAAATCATATGCATTCAAACTTACAAGAACATAAACCCTAGAATTTTACAGTAAACATCAAAATCACAATCAAATATTCCCAAACCTGGATTCTAAGCTTCTAACACTTAGTCCCACTTCTCCCAGCAACCTCTTTGCCTTTAGGATCGCGTGGAGCCTCAGCTAGAACATAAACACAGTAATGACCATCAACATGCAACCCTAAATTAAAACTCAACCTAAAGAAGAAGATGAAGATGTAAAGTTACAGTAAAACAAAGACAAGATATGCACTTACCAAGCTAGGGGATGCAAGGAGAGATTAACTTCACCAATCAAACTAGAATCCACACCACAATACTTAGAGTAAAGAAAAATGGAGAAAAAGAAGAGAAGAAACGCCAGAGAAAGAAGATAACGTAAATCTGTTATCTTCACTTCTTTCTTTTTCTTTTCTTTGCCCTAAGTATGTGTCCAAATCCTATTGATGAAGCTAATTGCTCACACCCTAACTCAACAAACATCACACACACATAATGTATTCTTAATTAAAACACCCTACAATGGTATGCTCCAATGTACACAATTAATTCCTAACTAATTCACACACTAATGTCATGTATGCACCCACATAATAATAAACCCCAAAATCATTCATTTTACTGAAATACCCTTATGACATACTGAACACACGCGAATGCTTACACATACAGACAGACAGACAGGCTCATTCTACTAGGGGGCAAATGGGGTGTGACAACTCTCCCCTACTAATAAGAATTTCGTCCTCAAAATTCTCACCTGAACTGAACAACTGTGGATACTGAACTCTCATCGACTCCTCTGGTTCGCAAGTCGCTTCCTCGACTCCATGATGGATCCACAACACTTTAACCAAAGGAATCTGCTTATTTCTCAACTGCCTCACCTCTCGAGCAAGAATAGCTCGCGGTTCCTCATCATAAGAGAAGTCTGGCTGAACCTGGATATCCTGAACTGACAGAACATGCGAAGGATCTGATCGGTACCGACGAAGCATCGAAACGTGAAACACATCATGCAACTTTGCTAACTCCATCGGTAACGCCAATCTGTAGGCTACAGGTCCTACCTTAGCCAAAATCTCATAAGGTCCAATGAAATGAGGACTCAGCTTACCCTTCTTTCCAAATCGAAGCACTCTCCTCCAAGGAGAAACTTTAAGGAAAACTTTGTCCCCGATCTCAAATTGCACGTCTGTCCTTTTCAAATTGGCGTAAGACTTCTGTCGATCCTTGGCTGCTTTCAAATTTCGCTGCACTACTCTGATCTTCTCTTCAGTATCTCTAACCAAGTCTGGTCCAATCATAGATCTCTCAGATAGCTCGGTCCAACAAATCGGAGTCCTACACTGACGACCATACAAAGCCTCATATGGTGCCATACCGATACTCGACTGAAAACTGTTGTTGTAGGCAAACTCCATCAACGATACATATCTGTCCCAACTACCCGGAAAATCCAAAGCACAAGCTCTCATCATATCCTCCAGAATCTGAATAACTCGCTCTGATTGACCATCGGTCTGAGGATGAAACGCTGTACTGAAGTTCAACCTAGTGCCCAAAGCTCTCTGTAACTCCTTCCAAAACTTGGAAGTAAACCTCGGATCCCGATCTGACACTATGGACAAAGGCACACCATGCAACCGAACTATCTCATC
Organism: Excoecaria cochinchinensis; assembly: GCA_947683425.1. Lineage (NCBI taxonomy): Eukaryota > Viridiplantae > Streptophyta > Magnoliopsida > Malpighiales > Euphorbiaceae > Excoecaria > Excoecaria cochinchinensis. The sequence continues at coordinate 3,272,161 of CANTUQ010000104.1, read as the reverse complement.
CACATAGATACTGGCCAATCTGTCCATGGAGCAGTCCACTCTAACCGGCAGAAAGTGAGCTGATTTCGTAAGCCGATCCACAATAACCCAAACCGAATCATGCTTCCTCTGAGTCAAAGGTAAACCAGAAACAAAGTCCATGGCGATATCATTCCATTTCCATTCAGGAATGGATAAAGGCGTGAGTAAACCTGAAGGAACCCGATGCTCAGCCTTTACTTGCTGACAAGTCAAGCACTTAGAAACAAAATCCACTATATCACGCTTCATACCGGACCACCAATAGAATTGCTTCATGTCTCTGTACATCTTCTCACTGCCCGGATGCATAGTAAAGACTGAACTATGCGCCTCACTCATGAGCTGTCTCCTCAAATCCTTAGATTTTGGCACACACAAACGATCTTTGAACATAAGTACCTCGTCCTGAACTGAGAACTCTGACTGCTTACCCGATCTAACCTCATGCACAATCTGCTGAAGCCTCTGGTCATCTCTCTGAGCATCCATAATCCTCTGTCTCAATGTAGGCTTCACATGCAACTGGGCAAGCAAAGCCCCATCACAATCAAAACGCCATCTGAATCGCCTCAAGAACAAGGCTGAAACTGACTTACGACTCAAAGTATCTGCAACTACATTGGCCTTACCAGGATGGTAATCCACAATGCAGTCGTAGTCCTTAAACAACTCAAGCCATCTGCGCTGTCTCATGTTCAACTCTTTCTGCGAAAGGAAATACTTCAAGCTCTTGTGGTCCGAGAAGATCCTACACTTTTCCCCATACAAGTAGTGACGCCAAATCTTCAAAGCAAAGATCACAGCTGCCAACTCTAAATCATGCGTCGGATAGTTCTTCTCATGTGGCTTCAACTGACGAGAAGCATAAGCCACTACTTTTCCTTCCTGCATCAGCACACATCCAAGACCAACTCCAGAAGCATAACTGTAAATGACAAACTCCTTACCCGAGATGGGTTGAGTAAGGATAGGAGCCTCAACAAGCAGCTGCTTTAACCGATCAAAACAAGACTGACACCTGTCTGACCACTCAAATCTAACTCCTTTCCTCAACAATCTAGTCATAGGAGCAGCAATCACAGAAAATCCCTTAACGAACCGACGGTAGTAACCTGCTAAACCGAGGAAACTCCTCACTTCCTGAACATTTCGAGGCGCTTTCCAATCAACTATCGCCTCAATCTTGGCTGGATCAACCTGAATACCTCTAGCTGAAACAATGTGACCCAAGAATGACACTTCTCGAAGCAAGAAATCACACTTGCTAAGCTTAGCAAACAACTGATGCTCTCTCAACATCTGCAAAACCAATCTGAGATGCTTCTCATGCTCACTCTCATCCCTGGAATATACTAAGATGTCATCAATGAACACTACTACAAATCGATCTAAGTATGGTCTAAACACGCGATTCATCAGATCCATAAAAGCCGCTGGAGCATTTGTCAAACCAAACGGCATCACAAGAAACTCATAGTGGCCATACCTAGTCCGAAATGCAGTCTTAACCACATCTGCATCCTGAACACGAAGCTGGTAGTACCCTGATCGAAGATCTATCTTGGAAAAGACACCCGCACCTCAAAGCTGATCAAATAAATCTTCAATCCTAGGCAGTGGATACTTATTCTTCACTGTAACCTTATTAATCTGGCGGTAGTCAATACACATCCGCAGTGATCCATCTTTCTTCTTGACAAACAGAACTGGAGCTCCCCAAGGAGATATGCTAGGTCGAATAAACCCCTTATCCAATAACTCTTGTAGCTGAGATTTAAGTTCCCTCAACTCTACAGGAGCCATCCGATAAGGTGCTCTCGAAATAGGTGCTGTACCTGGCATAATCTCAATGGACAACTCAACCTCTCTCTCGGGAGGCAAACCAGGCAACTCGCTCGGGAACACATCACTAAACTCCCGCACTACAGGGATGTCCTCAATCTGAACCTGATCCCTCTTGGAATCTAACACAACTGCTAGAAATGCCTCACATCCCTTCCTAATGAATCTCTTAGCTTGCATCGCAGAAATCACGTTATTCAACGAACTAGCACCCAAACCTTTCAGAAACACAAGAGACTGACTTCTATCCCGAAGTACAACTGTCTTCCTATGGCAATCAACTACAGCCCGATGCTTACCCAACCAGTCCATACCCAGAATCAGATCAAACTCTCTGAAAGGTAACTCAATCAGATCCGCTGGAAGCACAGCTCCCTCAACAATCAGAGGACAACTCCTAAAAACTCTACTCACACTGACACTATGCCCTAATGGACTGGTCACACAAATCTCATAATCTAACTGATCAACTGAATGCAATTTATCAACAATTCTATCTGTGCACAAATATGAGTGTGTGGAACCAGGATCAATTAGAGCATACAACTCAGTGTCATGGAGTAGGAACTTACCAGCAATAACGTCAGGCGCATCCTGCTCATCTCTGGCTCTCACTGCAGCCTCCACTATCTGATAATAGCTAACCCCAGGTATACATATCAAGGAAATCAAAGCAATCTTCAATGACTCATTTAACACAGCCTCGAAATGCTTGCATCTAAAGTCATCAGTCATAACTCCTCGTGGGGCATAGCGAGATAACCTGTTAAACTCTTTCTCATACTCTGCTACTGACATGGCCCTCTGCTTCAAACTCAAAAACTGAGCCCATCTCGCATCTCGATAAGTCTGAGTAATGTACTTCTTTATGAACTCACCCTCAAAGAACTCCCAGGTAATCGGATCCGGTAACTGAGGATGCCTGCAAACCAATTCCCACCATTCAAAAGCAGACCCCTGAAGAAGAGCTAATGCACACTCTGCCTGCTGGTCGGGAGGACACCGAATCTCTCTCAAGGCACGCTTCACTTTGTCTAACCATCTCTCTGCGATCTCAGACTCATTCAAACCCGTACCATAGAAATCCTCAACTCCTGCCCTTCTCAAAATTCTCCATAGGTGCTCTAGGAGCAGCCACTCTCTCTAAAACCCTAGCCATGTCCTGATGCAGTCTAAACATAGCCTCAAAGGGCATGGCTGCGGCCTCGGGCTGGACCCTAGCATGCTGAGCCGACACAGTAACAGAAACAGACTGATCTACAGCTGGAGGATTCACACTCTCGGCGGATTCCTCACGCGCACCATGAGCAGAATTAGAAGCCATCTAAACAAACAAGAAACAACCGTATCAGCTAACACAGATCTAGACACATACACATCTAAGAAACTCAGAACAATCATAACAACACCCAGAAACGCCTAAACCTATGCTCTGATACCACTAACTGTAACACCCCCTTCCCATACATAGGCGATCCCATCCGAGAAGGAGTGAGATGCCGTATGAGTAAAGATGTCACCAAACAATAGCAAAACAAATACATACATTCATTCGAACATACATTCAGAAAATACAGAATAATTAAAACTTTACATGCAGAGAGCAAAAGCTGATCATGCATTACTATAATAAACTATTACAATAATGATCTGATCAACTAGCTGACACAAAATAATATTACATATACAAAATATAGATACAAAAGCGGAAGCTGATACAGAGAGTTCTATACCAAAAGAATCAATAACTGATACAAAATTGAGCCCTACACTAATCCCTTCTGTGTTGGCTTGATGACGGCGACTCTCCCAAAGCAAAACGCCTTCCGCACCTGCACGGGTAAAAACACCGTGCTAAGCGATAAACGCTTAGTGGGGAAACACACATAAATAATGGACGGCCATTCACAATGGTCGTCAAGGCATAACACATTCACAATGGCAGAATGCAAAGGCTATAACATAATCCATACAAACATGCTCATGTAATAAAGCCATACAATCAATATTTCATAACCATACTCATTCAGAAATAATCCAAAATACAATGCATTGCTATACCCATTCAGATAATCCTTTTATAGCCAAATTAGATCAAGCAGTTCAAATAAACATTTAAAGAACACCTGCTGACTCTAGATAGTGGATAACCAGTGTACAGACAGTACTTTTCGGGTACGAGCCGATTACAGACAGTACATTATGGGTACGAACCGATTAAACCATTTTACTTTAACTTTCACAGATATTTTCAAAAGGGACCTTAAACAAGATCCAATAAAGAAAAGGGTTCGCGAGAAACCAAACGCGGACCTGATCGGGGTCCAAACAGAACTATGGGCTGCAGCAACAAACTCTATTAGGCATGCCTAACTATCCACTTACTTAACTCTAGCAGGTTATGCATCAAACCGATCACATTTCAGGATACAGAATATAATTCTTCAGAAAATCATGCTATCACGTATATCGGAGCATCAAACAGTAAGACATGCATCATACAACAGTAAAGTCCATTCAGAAGAAATACCAAATTCATTTCTGAGTTAAAAACTAGGAAATTTCGGAAAAATGAGCTGAACGGAGGAACGGGCGAGATTGGCTAGTCACGAGGCGTGACTGGCCTTCCCAACAGGCAGGTCACGCGACGTGACCGAGGGTCAGGCGACGTGACTTGCTTGTTCCTCGCCGGTCACGTTGCGTGATCTTCACAAATCACGCAATGCTCTCGCAGGTCACAGCGTGACTGGACGTCACGACTCGTGACGTGCTTCTCCCTCTCGCAGATCACGTCGCGTGATCTCACAGATCACGCAATGCCTTCGCAGGTCGCACGACGTGACCGAGGATCACGTCGCGTGACTTGCTTGATCTTCAGCTGGTCACGCGACTAGCTTCTCAGCAGGCAGGTCACGGCATGACCGAGGGTCACGTCTCGTGACTTCCCTTCCTTTATAGCGAGTCACGCGATAAAGAAGAACTTCAACAGTACCTCGATTTTCCAGAATTTCCAGAATTTCCAAAACAAAGAATTCAATCCCAATTTGATTTAAAACCATACAAACTTGTTCTTAACTTCCAGAAATCATCTCAAACAACATAGGCAACAATTGTACCACTCAATTCATCAAATATTTAATCAAATCATATGCATTCAAACTTACAAGAACATAAACCCTAGAATTTTACAGTAAACATCAAAATCACAATCAAATATTCCCAAACCTGGATTCTAAGCTTCTAACACTTAGTCCCACTGCTCCCAGCAACCTCTTTGCCTTTAGGATCGCGTGGAGCCTCAGCTAGAACACAAACACAGTAATGACCATCAACATGCAACCCTAAATTAAAACTCAACCTAAAGAAGAAGATGAAGATGTAAAGTTACAGTAAAACAAAGACAAGATATGCACTTACCAAGCTAGGGGATGCAAGGAGAGATTAACTTCACCAATCAAACTAGAATCCACACCACAATACTTAGAGTAAAGAAAAATGGAGAAAAAGAAGAGAAGAAACGCCAGAGAAAGAAGATAACGTAAATCTGTTATCTTCACTTCTTTCTTTTTCTTTTCTTTGCCCTAAGTATGTGTCCAAATCCTATTGATGAAGCTAATTGCTCACACCCTAACTCAACAAACATCACACACACATAATGTATTCTTAATTAAAACACCCTACAATGGTATGCTCCAATGTACACAATTAATTCCTAACTAATTCACACACTAATGTCATGTATGCACCCACATAATAATAAACCCCAAAATCATTCATTTTACTGAAATACCCTTATGACATACTGAACACACGCGAATGCTTACACATACAGACAGACAGACAGGCTCATTCTACTAGGGGGCAAATGGGGTGTGACAATGATTATTTATATTCAGTTTTTATCATTCTTGCTGTATCTTTTGGATGACTCCGATTGGGAATCTAGAAGTGAAGAATTTTATAATTTAAGACTAGTGTGGCGAGTGAGATAATTAAGTTCTGGGTTGTTTGGCTTCGTATTGGGAAAATAAACCAACCTTAAGATTTTAGACCCGTGCATAGGCTAGTTATATGGCTGACTCCGGATTGGGATGTCATGTAATTAGAGTGGCTGGCTCCGGGTAGGGAAGCTCTGGTTAAGAGGGTTATCCTGATTTCTTTCATATTTGGTTCTTGGATTAATTTTATTCACATTCAGGTATGGGGTGTATGAGTGAATCTGAGCAACGTTCTTCTATTTTGAGTTCTTTGCTTCATAAATTTTTCCATCATTTTATTTCTATCAATTATTGATGTCAGTTTAATTCTTTCATTTTGATTTGCCTTTTCGTTGTTTAATTTCTTTGTTTTTAATCAATAGATAGCTCAATCAATTCAAACAATTGGGAATTCTTTAGCATACATTTAATTTTCGTTACTTACACACACAATCCCTTGGGTACGATAATTCAGGGTCCTAACTTTACCCCACTGTATTACTTGCTGATTCAGTACATTTGCTGAGATTGTGTCAAGTTTTTAGCGCCATTGCCGGGGATTGGCGTTGTTTGTGAGTTTTGATTGTTATTTGTATGTATTTTTCTTTTTCTTTTTTTATTTTTGTTTATTCTTTTCAGGTAGTTGTGGTGCACGAGCAGATTGAGACAAGGACAAATCGCACCCTACGACCCTGAAATCGAGAGGACTTTACATCAACGAATGAGAGCTACTTTGGAAAATAATCCTCACATTGATGACTTTCCTCCTGAGAACGAACAAGTGCCGAGGGCACAAGAAGAGATGTCGGGTAATTATAGAGAAGAGGTCCCTAGGCAGAGGATGATAAGGGACTATGCTATGCCAAGATGGAATGAGGATCATCGGATGATTGTGCTACCTGGGGGAGTGCAGTTTGAGCTTAAACCAGTAACCATCAATATGGTACAGAGGAACCAGTTTTCGGGTTCAGAATTGGAAGATCTTGCGTAGCACCTGGATATATTTTTGGAGGTTAGCGATACAGTTTAGATTCAAGGGGTGACATCTGATGCGGTAAGATTAAAATTATTTCCTTTCACTTCGATCGAAAAAGCGAGGGAATGGCTGCAAATGTTACCGAGCCAGTCAATCAGGTCATGGGATCAGTTGCAATATAAGTTTTTGATGAGATTTTTCCCTCCTACGAACACTGCAAATATCCACAACAGTATTTTGGGTTTTGCCAAATGAATGAGGAGCCTTTTCATGAGGCTTGGGAAAGGTTTAGGGCGTTATTGAGGAGTTATCCACATCATGAGATAGCGGTCTACCATTTGATGACAACATTCTATTCTAGGGTTACACCATAGACAAGGTCTCTTTTGGATGCATCATCGGGAGGTTCATTTTTAAATAGGCTTCCAGAAGAAGCTTTCCATCTGCTGGATGAGATGGCAGCAAATGTTGCTCAATGGGCTGCTCCCAGATCAGTTTCGAAAAGGCAAGGGATACATAATATGGATGAAGTGTCGATGCTGAAGGCATAGATTGAGTCAATGCGAAAAGAGATTAGTAGATTGAAAGTTCAAAATGTAGCCTCCGTTTCTCAAGAGAGTGGGCTGTTTGAAGGTGGGTAGTATGTCCAAGAGGGTGAAACCATGGTAGATGTAAATGCTGTGGGAGATTGCTGAAGAAATGACCCCTACAGTAACACGTACAATCCGGGTTGGAGGAATTACCCAAACTTCTCTTGGAAGGATGGAAATTAGAATGCATCATCTTCTCTACCACAAGTGAGAGCTCCCTTCAACCAAAACATTCATCACAACCACAACCAGTCATACCAACCTCAACCATCCACTCATTACCAAACACCATATCCACCAAACTACAACCAAGGGTAGGGTTTAAATCAACCACAACCTCAATCTTACCATCCACCGGGATATCAACCTAGGCCACCTATTCAAGAGAAAAAGCCTAACCTTAAAGATATGTTAGCTAGCTTCATGAACAGTCAACAACAATTTGTGACTAGCCAACAACAGTTCATGGCTAACCAAGAAGCAAGGTGGAAATCTCAAGAACAATGGAACCGAAATCAAGATGCTTCCATGAGAAATTTGGAAACTCAGTTGGGTCAGCTTGCAACTTCTATGTCTCAAAGACAATTGGGGACTTTTCCTTCAAATGTGGACTGGAATCCTAAAGAAGAGGCTAAAGCAATCACATTAAGAAGTGGCAAGGAGGTCGTGCAAGGAGAGGACCAAGGTAAAATTTCTTCACCATCATCAGATTAGGGGGAGCCAACATAGAAGGTAAGCAACTCTAACTCTAGTGTAGAAGTTAATGATAATTCTCCTGTGCATGACAAGGGTAAGAGTCTAAAGAATCCTAAAGTAGAAGATCTTGATATTAATAAATTGCCATTTCCTGTTGTGGCTAGAAAAGAACAGAAAAATGAGATAGGTTGCTTGAGATGTTTAAGAAATTGCATATTAATTTACCATTTGCTGAAGCCTTAGCTCACATGCCCAATTATGCAAAATTCATGAAAGAATTATATTCTAATAAAAAGAAATTATAAGGGCATGAGACTGTGTAGCTCACAGAAAATTGTAGTGCTGTAATAATGAATAAGATCCCTGAAAAATTGGAGGACCCAGATAGTTTCACGTTACCCTGTGAAATTGGTGAGAACTTTTATGGGAGTGCTTTGTGTGATTTAGATGCTAGCATAAATTTAATGCCGTATTCTATTTGCAGGAAACTTAATCTTGGAGAGCTCAACGAGACGGGAATGAGAATCCAACTTGCGGATAGGTCGGTAAGGTGACCAAAGGGGATAATCAAGGATTTGCTAGTAAAAGTGGGAAAATTCATTTTTCCAGTGGAATTTGTAGTAATAGAAATGGAAGAAGATCGGAAGGTACCACTCATTGTGGGGAGGCCATTTTTAAATACAACAAAGGCTTTGATCTATGCACATGGTCAAACGGTCACCCTACGGTTCAATGATGAAGAGCTAGTTGTGGACATGAACAAGGCTCAAAAGTATCCATCGAGTGATATGGAGGAGTCTATTTATTTTTTAGATATGGTGGAGGAGTGTGTAGAGGAAGTTCAAGGAAAGGTTTTGGGAGTTGACCCAATGAATGTGAGTTTGATACATTCAGTGGAGGGTGAAGAGTTAGAAGAAGAGATAGGGGGAGAAATGATAGCAGCTGTGGAGAAAGAAGGTGAAGAAGAGGAATCACAGCAAGAAGAGCTTAATTCGAAAAAGGGGGATTCAATTCCTGAACTTAAACCCCTTCCTTCTCATTTAAAATATGTATTTTTAGAGAATGAGAAAAAACTAGTAATTATCTCCTCTTTGTTGACAGGTCCTGAGGAGAAAAAGCTGCTTGAGGTGCTGAAAAAGCACAAAGATGCAATCGGATGGGAGAAGTCCAATTTAAAGGGGATTGACCCAAGCTATTATACTCACTGAATACTGATGGAGGAAGAATGTAAGCCGGTAGCTCAGCCCCAAAGGAGACTAAATCCGGCAATGCAAGAAGTGGTAAAGAAGGAGGTACTTAAACTCCTTGACTCGGGTATAATCCATCCTATTTCTGATAGTAAATGGGTTAGTCCAGTGCAGTGTGTGCCTAAGAAGGGGGGGATGACAGTGGTTAAGAATGAGCTAAATGAATTGATTCCAACTCGTACAGTTACGGGTTGGAGAGTCTGTATTGATTTTAGAAGATTAAACAATGCCACAAGAAAAGATCATTTCCCTTTGCCATTTATTGACCAGATGTTAAAGAGGTTAGCAGGGAATAGGTTTTACTATTTTTTAGATGGGTATTCGGGGTATTTACAAATTCACATAGCCCCTGAAGATCAAGAGAAAATGACCTTTACCAGCCCTTATGCCACATTTGCCTATATGAGAATGCCTTTCGGATTATGTAATGCACCAGCTACATTTCAGCGGTGTATGATGGCTATTTTTCATGACTTCATAGAGAAATTTATGGAGGTATTTATGGATGATTTCACCATTTATGGGGCAGATTTTGAGAGCTGTTTAGAGCATCTTGATTTTGTGCTAGGGAGGTGTGAAAAGACCAACTTAGTATTGAATTGGGAAAAATGTCACTTTATGGTGAGAGAAGGCATTGTGCTTGGACACAAAATTTCTGAGAAAGGGATAGAGGTTGATAAGGCTAAGGTGGAAGTGATAGAAAAATTGCCACCCCCAACTAGTGTCAAGGGCATTAGTAGTTTTTTAGGGCATGCAGGGTTTTACCGCCGATTTATCAATGATTTCTCAAAAATTGCTAAACCCTTGTCAAATTTATTGATGAAAGATGCCCCTTTTGATTTTAATAATGAGTGTATGCTAGCTTTTGAAACTTTGAAACAGAGGCTGATTTCTGCCCCGGTGATTATATCTTCGGATTGGAATTTGCCTTTTGAATTAATGTGTGATGCTAGTGATTATGCTGTAGGGGAAGTGCTTGGGCAAAGTCGGGAGAAGGTATTTCATGCAGTTTATTATGCAAGCCATACTCTGACAGGAGCCCATGTCAATTACACCACAAATGAGAAGGAGCTTCTTGCAATCATTTATGCTTTCGAGAAGTTCAGGCCATATTTGCTGGGTACAAAAATTGTGGTGTGGTCTGACCATGCAGTCTTAAGGCATCTGTTTGCTAAGAAGGAGTCAAAACCAAGACTGATTCGATGGGTGCTCCTCTTACAAGAGTTTGATGTGGAAATCAAAGATAAGAAGGGGGCAAAAAATTTTATAGCGGATCATTTGTCAAGACTGGATAATGATCACATTGAAAAGGGGGAAATTTTAGATTTATTCCCTGATGAACATATTTGTGCTTTATTTGCAAGTGAAATTTCTGTTCCTTGGTTTGTTAATTTGGCTAATTTTCTTGCAGGAGGATTTATGCCAAAGGAATTCACATGACAGCAAAGGAAGAAGTTGAAAGCAGATGCCAAACACTACATTTGGGATGACCCTTATTTGTTTCGTCTGTGTGCTGATCAAGTGCTAAGGAGATGTATCTCAGATGAGGAGAAGGGTGAGATCATCACGGCTTGTCACAGTGGGGAAGCTGGTGGACACCATGGGCCAAATAGAATGGTATCGAAAATTCTATCTTCTGGTTTTTATTGGCCTACTATGTTTAAAGATGTGCAATTTTTTGTAAAAACCTGTGATAGATGCCAAAGGGTTGGCAACATTTCTAGGAGAGATGAGATGCCCTTAAGCAATTTGCTTGAGGTAGAATTGTTCGATTTGTGGGGGATAGACTTTATGGGGCCTTTTTCGGTTTCCTATGGGTATGAGTATATTTTAGTGGCAGTTGACTATGTGAGTAAATGGGTAGAAGCCATAGCCACTAGAATATGTGATGCCAAAGTTGTACTAGATTTCTTGAGAAAGAATATATTCACCCGATATGGAGCCCCTAGAGCGATTATTAGTGATGGTGGTAAACATTTTGTTAACCACCAATTCAAGGCTTTATTGAAAAAATTTGGAGTTAGGCATAAGGTCACCACCCCTTATAATACTCAAGCTAATGGTCAAATTGAAGTATCCAACCGAGAACTTAAGGCCATCCTAGAGAAGACTGTAAATTCATCTAGAAAGGATTGGTATTCAAGGCTGGATGAAGCTTTGTGGGCTTACAGAACTGCATTCAAAACATCTATAGGATTATCCCCATTTAAGATTGATTATGGTAAATCATGTCATCTCCCTATCGAACTAGAACACAAAGCTTATTGTATAACCAAGTTTCTAAATTTTGATATCAAGAGTGCAGGTGAGAAGAGACTTCTCCAGATGAATGAACTGGAAGAGATACGCTATTGGTCGTATCAACAAGCAGAGAAGTATAAGGAAAACACAAAGAAATAGCACGACAAGAAATTGGTCAGGAAAGAATTCATTCCAAGTATGAAAGTTCTTTTATATGATAGCAGGTTGCGTTTATTTCTAGGAAAGCTAAAATTGCGGTGGAATGGACCTTATGAAGTTGTGGGAGCTGATCAATTTGGAGTGGTAACATTGAAGCACCCGAGGGGTGAAAACGAGTTCAAGGTAAATGGACATCGTGTGAAGCCTTATTTTGAATCAACATATGATGGGGCTTTAGCGATCGTCAACCTTGTGGATCCTTAATGGTATTTAAAAGTCCAGCCGCGGACTTGTTAAATGCAGAACTTTTTCTCAAACTTTGTTATTTTGTGTTTATTGATATTTCCTTTAGGTAGTTAGTCTTGTTTATTTTTATCCAATTTGTGTGGTTTATAGTCATAAAGAAATTATGTTTTTAATTGGAGAATTTTCAAAGTTTTAGTAGCATGAAGTTTAGAGTGATTTATGAAGTTTTTGCAAGTTTGCAGGTGGTCACGGTGGCAAGGGATCTGGCTGTCACCATGACCAGAGGAAAATGCATTCTGGATTATGGATTGTGCACATGTCACGGTGGCAAGGTATCTGGTTGTCACCGTGGCCAGATGAGGATGGCATTCTGGATTGGTATACCTGGTATGTCACAGTGACAATAATTTTGGTTGTCACCGTGACCAGCTGATAAGTAGCATTCTGTTTTGATGTGTGCGCAGTCACGGTGGTGATTGTTTTGGTTATCACCGTGACCCAAGGTGGGTTGCATTCTATTTTTAAGTTTGCACATGTCACGATGGCAATGAAATCCATTATGACTGTGACGTGTTGAGGTTTCGATTATGTTTTGAAATTGTGGTACCTCATGGTGGCAACCGATTTAGTTGCCACCGTGACCATATGGTGGTTCAAATCTGGATTGAAAATTTTGGGTATCTCACGGTGGCAACCATTTTGTTACCACCGTGACCCCCAGCAAATATCTGTTTTAAAATCCCAGTTTTTCGTGTTTTATCTCTCACTCTACCACTCATTGCTCTCTCAAAGCTTGCACTTTTCATTATCTTCTGCTATTTTGTGCTTCAATTCTCTCTTTTTGGCTTCGATTTCTGCGAACCTACAACAAGTAAGTAATTTTGCTCTTTCTTTCTTATTCTTCATTTTCATTTATTTTCTCTTTGCGTTTCTTTATCCCTATTCATGTTCTTCTCCATGGCTATGCTTTTGAGGTCTTAATTTTATAACCATTTAGAATTTTCTTCTCATTATGCTTTAAATTAATATTGTGATTGTTCTCAATTCTTATTTCCATTCTCAATTTTACATCTCTGACATTGAAACCATGAACAAATTTGGATTGGGAAGTTAGGGCATGTGTTTTTGTGCGTAAATTTGTTTGATTGATTTTACTCAAATTCTTGGCTGCAATTGTAATTTGTTAGGCTTTACCAGTGTTGTTCTACATTTTCTTGCTTCCAATTTCAATTTTGGCTTGTGATTGATGCCTACGATTGAATATTTCAGAAAGTATATTTGCTGCATATCAGTTGTTCGACAAAATGCCACAATGATTATTTTTCCAGATTATTGCAACTCCTATCAAGGTGGAATATCGGATTTAATTTGTTGTGGTGTTTAATTGTGGAATATGTAACCATTGAGCATTCCCAACCTAGCATTTCAACCTTGGTTTAAGTCCTAATGATCCTGCTCTTAGCTTGAGTTGTTTAGTGGAGATGACCTTTGTGGTTCTGGCGCTAAAGGAGAGGCTTATGATTACCTTGAGTTGCAATTGCGTAACCAATATGCAATTTATTTGCTTATTCATTTCCTTTTCTCAATTGCTAAAATGCGCTAGTTGTTTTGTTTTAAAAAGAGACAATATGTTTTTAGCCTAGCACACACACACATGAAATTTCTTGATATAAGCTGATTTCAGAATTTATCGTTAAGACTATTCTACTTAATGCTATGATTGTTGTTAAGTTTTCTTATTCCGAGTTAGAGTTTGAAATTTCAGGAATGTGGATAATTCATTTACTCGAGGACGAGCAAAATCTAAGTGTGGGGTATTTTGATAACTTCAATTTAGTATTTAGTTTTGATAGTATTTTCGTATGATTTATGGGTGGTTAGTGGTGTTTAATGTCATGTCATGCTTACTTTAGATTAATTTTGTCAATCTTAGTGAAATTAGAATTTTTATGCATTTTAGTTAGCATTTTGATTGAGTTTGAATTGTGTTTGCAGCATTTTTCTAGGTACCTCACAGTCACAACGAAACTGGTTGTGACCGTGACATTCAAAGGATTCAAAAACAGTAGCTGGGCATACTATGGGTCACGGTCACAACCAATGTTGTTGTGACCGTGACATATTTCTTCATTGGGCAGAATGCAGGCAGGAAGCACCTCATGGTGGCAACCTATCTAGTTGTCACCGTGATATAAAATTCACCAAGGCAGAATCAATTGAGAAGGTACCTCACGATGGCAAAGGAATCCATTGTCACCGTGACATAAGGAATTCCTGGACAGAAGCTAAAGTTGAGCATCTCACGGTGGCAACAAATCTAGTTGCCACCGTGACCCCTATCATGTGCACAAGGCAGAATCACATCCTCGACAACCTCACAGTGACAACCATTTTGTTACCACCGTGACCCCTAGGGATATATAAATACAAGTTTTCTGTTTGGCAAGGGGGTCGGATTTTTAACCTATTTTCATATTAGGGTTTTAAATCTAGAATTTTTACAAGCTTTTCTATGATTCTTAATTTAGGTTTTCAACTTTTTCTTTAGAATAAAATTACAAATCAAGAGTTTTACATTTGAAACACATAGTTTAATTTCAATACACAGTTTTTACATCCGTATTTTAAGAATTTTTCTCCGTCAAAGATTCGAAGAAGGAGATCGAAGAACGTGGGATTCAACCGGGATTTCCACCTTAATGAATTTATGGGTTTATTCTTTCCTTTTTCCTTTTGATTTTGTAATGGATCGTGAGTAGTCTTTTAGTTGTTTGGGGGATCTTTGAATCCCCTACCCATGATGTGAATTATGAACATCTTTTGAAATTAAATATATGATTGAAAGGTTTATTTCACTAGTTCTTATCGTTAATTCATGGGATTTATTTTCTCAAGTTAATTTCCAATTTTTATGAATGATTTATTTCATGTATCTTTGTTGGTTATTGAGTTGTATGGATTGGATGCCATGATTATTTATATTCAGTTTTTATCATTCTTGCTGTATCTTTTGGACAACTCCGATCGGGAATCTAGAAGTGCATAATTTTATGATTTAAGACTAGAGTGGCGAGTGAGATAATTAAGTTCTGGGTTGTTTGGCTCTGTATTAGGAAAATAAACTGAACTTAGGATTTTAGACCCGTGCATAAGCTAGTTATATGGCTAACTCCGGATTGAGATGTCATGTAATTAGAGTTGCTGGCTCCGGGTAGGGAAGCTTGGGTTAAGAGAGTTATCCTGATTTCTTTCATATTTGGTTCTTTGATTAATTTTATTCACATTCGAGTATGGGGTGGATGAGTGAACCCGAGCAACATTCTTCTATTTTGAGTTCTTTTCTTTTTAAATTTTTCCATCATTTTATTTCTATCAATTATTGATGTCAGTTTAATTCTTTTATTTTGATTTGCCTTTTCGTTATTTAATTTCTTTGTTTTTAATCAATAGATAGCTCAATCAATTCAAACAATTGGGAATTCTTTAGCATACATTTAATTTTCGTTACTTACACACACAATCCCTTGGGTACGATAATTCGGGGTCCTAACTTTACCCCACTATATTACTTGCCGATTCAGTACATTTGTTGAGATCGCGTCAATGCTTCCTCTGAGTCAAAGGCAAACCGGATTCAAAGTCCATGGCGATATCATCCCACTTCCACTCGGGAACGGATAAAGGTGTGAGCAATCCCGAAGGAACTTGGTGCTCAGCCTTTACCTGCTGACATGTCAAGCACTTGGATATAAAATCCACAATATCTCTCTTTATACCGGACCACCAATAGAACTGTTTCATGTCCCGATACATCTTCTCACCACCGGGATGCATAGTGAAAACCGTAGTGTGCGCCTCACTCAAAAGTTGCTTCCTTAACTCATCATTCTTAGGCACACACAAGCATTTCCTAAACAACAGCACCCCATCCGAAATTGAGAACTCTAACTGCTTACAAGAACTAACCTCTTGCAAAACCCGTTGTAGCCTCTCATTGTCCTTCTGAGCATCCACAATCCTCTATCTCAAGGTAGGCTTCACTCTCAACTGAGCAACCAAAGCTCCATCTGAATCAAATCCTCATCTAAACCACCTCAAGAACAAAGCAGAAACCGATTTTTGACTCAAAGCATCTGCGACCACATTGGCCTTACCCGGGTGGTAATCCAATATGCAGTCGTAGTCCTTGAACAACTCTAGCCATCGGCGCTACCTCATGTTCAACTCCTTCTGCGTGAGGAGGTACTTCAAGCTCTTCTGATTCGTAAAGATCCTACACTTCTCCCCATACAGATAATACCGCCAAATCTTCAAAGCAAAGATCACAGCCGCTAACTCTAAATCATGCGTCGGATAATTCCATTCATGTGGCTTTAACTGACGGGAAGCATAAGCCACAACCTTTCCCTCTTGCATCAAAACACAACCAATATCGATACCCGGAGTGTCACTATACATTGCAAACTCCTTACCCGAGATGGGTTGGGTAAGTATAGGAGCTTCGACTAGCAACTTCTTTAACTGCTCAAAATAGGCCTGACACTTTTTCGACCACTCAAATCTGACCCCTTTCCTTAACAACCTCATCAGCGGAGCAGCAATAACTGAAAAACCCTTCACAAACCGACGTTAGTAACCCGCCAAACCAAGAAAACTCCTCACTTTTGGAACATTCCTAGGCACTTTCCAATCAACAATCGCCTCAATCTTAGACGGATCAACTTGAATACCTTTAGCCGAAACAATATACCCCAAGAATGACACTTCCCGAAGCTAGAAGTTACACTTACTGAGCTTCACAAACAACCGATGCTCTCTCAGAACTTGTAAAACCAACTAGAGATGTTCCTCATGCTCACTCTCATCCTTGGTATAAACCAGGATATCATCTATAAACACCACTACAAATCTGTCAAGATATGGCCTAAACACTCGGTTCATCAAATCCATGAAAGCCGCAGGTGCATTGGTCAAACCAAACGACATCACTAAAAACTCATAGTGCCATACCTAGTCCGGAATGCAGTCTTAACCACATCCGCATCCTGAACTCGCAGTTGATAATAACCCGACCAAAGATCAATCTTTGAAAATACTCCTGCACCTCTAAGCTAATCAAACAAATCCTCTACTGTAGGCAGGGGATACTTATTCTTAACTGTGACCTTATTAATCTGCCTATAGTCGATACATATCCTCATAGAACCATCCTTCTTCTTCACAAATAGAACCAAAGCGCCCCATGGAGATATGCTGGGCCGAATAAACCCCTTATCCAATAGCTCTTGTAGCTGAGTTTTGAGCTCTCTCAACTCTACAGGAGCCATCCAAGAAGGTGCTTTTGATATAGGCAAAGTACCCGGCACTATCTCTATGGACAACTCCACTTCTCTCTCAGAAGGCAAACCAGGCAACTCGCTCGGAAACACATCCCCAAACTCTCAAACAACCGGCATATCTTCAATCCTAACTCGATCCCTCTTAGAGTCCAACACTGCAGCTAGAAAAGCCTCACAACCGTTCCTAATGAATCTCTTAGCTTGCATTGCGGAAATCATATTGCTCAAAGAGCTAGCACCTAAACCTTTAACAAACACAGAAGACCGATCACTATCCCGAAGCACAACTGTCTTCCTATGAAAATTAGCCACTGCCCGATGCTTATCCAACCAATCCATACCTAAAATCAAATCAAACTCTCTAAAGGGAAACTCAATCAAATTCGATGGAAACACAACTCCCTCAACCAACAGGGGACAATTTTTATACATTCTACTCACATTGACACTATGCCCTAAAGAACTGGTCACACAGATCTCATAATCTAACTGATCTACCTCATGCAACTTATCAATTAGCTTATCTGTGCACAAATATGAGTGTGCGGAACCAGGGTCAATTAGAGCATATAATTCAGTGTCATGGAGTAGGAACTTACCAGCTATCACATCAGGCGCATCCTGCTCCTCCCTGGCTCTCACAGCATAAGCTCTAGCTGGCACCGTCAAAGGACGTTCAACTGTCTCAAATGCAACTCCTTCTCTAGGTCGACTGCCTCGACCTCTACCTCTGCCTCTACCACGAGCAGGTTGAGAAGCATTCGAACTAACTCTACTAGCCTCTCTCTGATCACCTGAATCCTCATTCAACCTGGGACAGTTTGCTAAAAAGTGTTCAGTGCTCCCACATCTGAAACACTCACCTGTGAGCCACCTACACTGTAACACCCCCTACGTCCCCATTGGAAGGACGTCGGAGAGCGCTACCGACACTCTCTCACACACAAGCGCACATGCACTAAGCAGAAGTATACATTCATACATAAAAACATACGGAGATACAGTGGAAATTAAAATTTGAACGAAACAGTAGCTGAACATACAATAACTCACATACATACATACATACAATCATTTAGCGGAAGCAGAAGGCGAAAGATAGAACGAAAGAATAATTGAAACCTTTATTATAATAAGATCCTTTCATACACTTACATATACATAAGACTAGAGAAAAACAAAAGCCAAAATACAGAGGTTGAGCAAAATACAAAACTCCTAACTTCTATGTGGCCGACCTTACAGATGCGACTTGAACGGGACCATACCTGCCACTTGCACAGGAAAAGAACCCGTGCTAATCAATAATGCTTAGTTGGGAAACACACAAGAAATACGGGCAGCCATTCACAATAGTCGCCAAGGCATAACACATGAAAAAGGCATATGCGGACATTCATAACACACATAATATTATACTTGCATATAAAAGCCGTGCGTTTAGAGGATCATATCCACATTCATATATAATCATTCACTAGTCAATGTCGCATTTTCATGCAAACTAGTTCACATGCTAATCCATAATAGTTAACAGTATAAAATCACATTCATATACATACTAATTCACATGCTTATAACCACAATCGATTATATTCAAATGCAGTTACAATACGATATACATATAAATAATCGCACATAATATGCATGTTTAAGTCACATCTAACCCATTCAGAGATTCATAATCACATTCGAATTCATAACTGATTCACATGACTGAAATCTTATGCATTCGGATATCATATTCTCATATTCATATCAGACAAAGCAAACCAAAATACCTGCTGACTCAAAATAGTGGATAACGAGTATACGGACATCACCTTATGGGTGCAAATATCACCTTACGGGTGCAAATCGAGTACTGACATCACCTTACGGGTGCGAATCGAAAATCAATTTCATTTTCACATTCAAAACATTTTCATTAGGAACCTTAAACAAGTTCCAAACACATTAAAGGGTTTGCAAGGAACCAAACGGGGGACCTGATCAAGGTCCAAAAGTCCAAAGGGCTGCAGCTAAAAGACTCTATTAGGCATGCCTAACTATCCACTAGACTGACTCTCGCAGGTTGTGCATCATTCAGATCATGTGTCAAATCAGACAGTATAAAAATGTCATCATACTTAATCCAGAGTATAGTAGACATATAAAGAAATTCATAATATCAACCATGCATCATACTATTCGTATTACAAGCATACAATATAATTCCATCAACATGCTTTAGCACTATTCAATATTCTAAAAATTATTAGAGTCAAATATGGAAACATTATCAGGCCAATCATTAACTTAACATTCACACTTTACTTTTAACAACTAACCACTCTTTACAAAAACAGGGTAGGTCACGGTCACAACCAGATTGGTTATCACCGTGACATACCAAAACTCTCGGCAGAATGCAATCTTGGGGTACCTCACGGTGGTAACCCATTAGGTTGTCACCGTGACATACCCACACCCCAAAACAGAATGCACTTTTGGGGTACCTCACGGTGGTAACCCATCAGGTTGTCACCGTGACATACCCACTGCCCAAAACATAATGCTATACCTCACACTTAATCATATCATTCATACCAACTATTTGTACATTTATATAAATACTTACTTACCCGGTTTGCCACATTATGGGTCTCCATTTAAAAGAGGAATTCATAAGCTAAAAGCATTAAATCACATTTATCATTATCATATTAAATAGTCACTCAAATATCCACATGAACCATAATAGCATCATAGATATCTTGCATACTAATACATTCTAATAATATTTATTATCAAAGCATGCATCATATAATATTGTTAGGCAATTACTTCAATCACACATTCACTACTCATATCCCATATATATATATATATATATATATATATATATATATTTCATTAAGCAAACTCATTTCATGTGATGTCTTTCATGTGTATATAACTTAGATCTTAATTCATACTTATGCATACTTGTTCATATCATACACGTCTATATAGATTAAAGTTTTATAATGCTCAATAATGTCAATAAACTTGACTTGATTCTAATACATACAATTACACATCATTACTTCATTAGTTTGCTATTAATCTTAATCCTATTCATGTTTATTTTCCATGTGATAACTATTCTTATACTCATTTAATAGTCCTAAACATGCATCGGATGGATCCCAGAAAGTTTCGGTGCAATACGGGTTCAATTCGGGAACAAAAACACATAAAATGGTCAAAATATAAGGGGTCACGGTGGCAATGAATTCATTGTGACCGTAAGGTCCAAAAATAAGCATTCTGCCTTCTCTGGCCATTTGTCACGGTGGCAATGAATTCCTTGTGACCGTGACATACCAAAAATTTGCAAAACAGAAGCCAAAACGCAGGACTGCTTCACTACACGTTTTTGTGAAGCCTAAACCGACATGTAAACGACCTTTTTAGGAAAACCTTCCTTCTTAACATTTGTTCGCTAAGATTTTAAATTTCAAAAGAAACAAATTTCAGATCAATAGGACATCTATAGCTTCTGATATGATCTAAAAAACTTACAGTGCTCCCCTGAACCTGGCCAGAGAAGATAGCTATACTTGTTTACCACTTTTGGGACACATAGAGTTAAAATTAGCTCAAACTTATTTCTAACACATTTGTAGGAATATATCTTATCTTTTCAACAGCACTAGTTGCATACCATTTGGAGTTTTATAACTCCCAATACAGCTTAACAACCGAAGAAAGGTCAAGTGCATTCTAACCCAATTTTTCACCCAAAATCCTATTCACATGCACAAATGAACAATTTAAACCAACACTCACTACCATCATCATATATCATCAACAACACATTCAAGAAACTTATATCACACATGAATATACTAAAATTCACGTATACAATAGAAAGTTTCCCAAACCTCTATAAAACACAACCCACTATCCTCTTAAAGCTTTAATCCTCAATCTTTCCCTTTGTCCTTGAAATTCCCCTTGCCATCCAAAGCTTGCACACACCAAAACCCAGAAAATTACTCTTAATCCACATCCTAGATCCAAAATCAAAAGCAAACCTAAAAAGAGAAGAAGATCAAAACATGAATAACAAAACCCTAACCACTTACCTCTTCAATCATGCTCCCCAAGCTCTACCAAATCAACTCTAACTCACTCAAAACCAAGAGATTGAGCAAGAAACAGGGAGGAAAGGAAAACAAAATGGAGAATGAGGAGGAAGAGAGGGTAACGAGAATAAGAAGAAGAAAATCTACTTTTTCTCTCTCCTAAACCCAAATCACACTAAATGCTCCCACCTAACCCTCCACATGGAAGGCTCCCATTGGACAAACAAACCACTTTTGACCTTCAAGCTCCAATGTACCATACACCACTCACACACTAAATGATCCCTTAAATCAATGCTTTGAAATATTTGGTACCAAAACACAACACACACCAAATAATTGCTCATAAACACTTTACATCCTTTGGTACAATACACACACTTCACTAGATTAAACAACCACAAATACCCTACACCCTACACCACATTCACACCTAAATTTTCCCCACTTAACTTATTTAATTAATTACTTTGCAATTAAGTCATTCTTGTCAAATTCACTCATGCACAAATTACCGAAATACCCTTCACTTATCCGACTTAGCTTGCCGATTTTGACTAGGCCCGATTTACATACACTCACCCTTATGAGGCTTACTGTAATGAGAGCACACACGCATCAACTCCATCCTACCACCAACACCACCTCTACCAGAACCAAACACTGCTGCAGAATCCTGTCTTCTACCTCTAGTAGCTGGGCCTGCAGATGACTCATCCTGCGGGTTCCTTGACCTCTTACCCGAGGATGAAGAAGATGAACCTCCACGAGAGGGATTCCTCCTCAGAGCCCTCTCTCTCAAAACTGATTCGGACCTCTCAGCCCTAATAGCAGCTTGCACAATCTGGTAATACCCCACTCCCGGAATACTCATCAGAGAAATCAACAACGCCCACAGCGACTCATTCAACCCTGTCTCAAAATGCCTACACCGGAACTCTTCTATTAAAATACCTTCAGGTGCATACTTCGCCAAACGGTTAAACTCCTTCTCAAACTCAAACACAGACATCGCCCGCTATTTCAATCTCAAGAACTGAGCCCACTTAGCATCCTTATATGTCTGAGTCACATACTTGTTTGTGAACTCTCTTTCGGAAAACTCCCAAGAAATCGGGTCAGGCAACTGAGGAAGTCTACAAACCAACTCCCACCATTCATATGCAGACCCTTGCAGTAAAGCCACTGCACACTCTAATTTCTTATCAGGAGGACACCGAACCTCCCTCAAAGCACGCTTCACCCTATCAATCCATTTGTCAGCCAAATCCGACTCATCCAAACCCGTTCCATAAAAGTCTTCAGCACTAGCTCTTCTCATGCTCTCAGCCGAGGCCTTAGGGGTTGTCACTCTCTCTAAGACTCGTGCCATGTCCTAAGATAGCTTAAGTATCACCTCGAAGGGCATGGCTGCGACCTCAGGCTGAACCCTAGCAGGTTGAGCTACACAGAAATTGAAGGATCAGTAGCTTGCGGATTCACGCTTTCAGCTGACCCCTCAAGAGACCCTCGAACAGAATCAGAATCCATCTAAAAAAAATAAGAGGATAACCGCATCAGCCAACGTAGTCCTTGACATCTACGCATCTATACACAACAACGACAACAAAACACCCAGAAACGTCTAAACCTAGGCTCTGATACCAAAAACTATAACACCCCCTACCCATAAGTAGGCGAACCCATTCGGGTCGGAGTGAGATGCCGTAGGAGCAGGGGTGTCACTCCAAACAGATTGATACCAAGCAAATGTTAATACACAAAAAACATATGAAAATGTAGCGAAAATTAAAACTTTTGAGAAACATCAACATGATCATGCATTACTATAACAACATTCATTACAATAATGTTATTATCAAACTGATATAACAAAATAATTACATAACCAAAATATACAGAGTGAAAGCTTACAAAATTACTGATACAATGAGAGTTCTATTACAAAAGAATATCAACAGGCTACAATAATAAAGCCCTAACACTAATCCCTCTGTGTTTACTTGACTGGCGATGACTCTCCCATAGCAAAAATGCCTTCTGCACCTGCACAGATAAAACACCATGCGAAGCGATAACGCTTAGTGGGGAAACTCACAACAAAAGAGTGGACGGCCATTCATAATGGTCATCAAAGCATAACATATACGATATGACATATGCGGATAATTATGTTAGATATATAATCAGGCTAGCATAATAAAGACATACATTCAGAATCTCATATCCAATTAATAAGCATATAATCTGATAACTCATACTTATCATCATACTCATTCGGATATCATAATCATGTAATCATTTCAAAGTAGAACACAACAAATAAAGCACCTGCTGACTCACAATAGTGGATAACGAGTATACAGTGACGATACCTTGTGGGTACGAATCGAATAGTGATGGTACCTTACGGGTACGAATCGAAAACCAATTTTTATCTTATCATAATCAAAACATTTTACAGAGGGGACCTTAAACAAGATCCAAATACATTGAGGTTCGTGAGGAACCAAACAGGGACCTGATCGGGGTCAAAACAGAACAGAGGGCTGCAGCTAAAAGACTCTATTAGGCATGCCTAACTATCCACTAGACTGACTTTCGCAAGTCATGTAATACAATTCAGGTTCTAAACCATAACATATCATTTATCATGAAGAATTCATAATATTGCACATATAAATAGGCATATTATATAGCATACAGAGGTAAAAATTCATAAAGAAACCATTTGAAATTCATTTTAGAAGAGAAGGCAAAATTAAAAAAACAGGGCATGGATAGGTCACTGTCGCGCTCGCGACAGAGGCAAACTTGCCCCAGGTCATGACCACGATAGTCATCGCGATCTCGCGGGGGAGCAAATACAACTCGCTGTCGTGTTCGCGACAGTGAGTTGCTAGCCCGATCTGTCGCGCTTACGCTCGAGAGCGTGCTTGCAATAGAGAATCGCCCAAAATAGCTTGGCAGCCTAGCGCTCTATCGCGCTCGTGACAGAGGCTTTGTTGTACCACTCGGCAGGGGGCTAGGACGCATGCGAGAGCTGCTATCAATGGGCTCTGTAGCGATCGCGACAGAGTCATGATTTTCAGCCCTTACACGGGAAATCTGCAGAAAATATGACTTCCACAACACCCAATCACACACACTCAATTCAAACTTCCACTTACCTCATTTCTAGCAACCAAACCATCATTTCTAACATATAATACAACATTTATTCCACAAATTCCAATTAAATCATGCCAATAACAACACCAATTTACACAAATAGAATATTAGCACTATTCATCATTCATCTCAACCAAGAACACAATTGAGTTCATTAAACCCCAATCAAGCCTTCTTATCAAATCTAAATCAAGACCCATAACATTTAAACTACTATGAACATCAAGAATACCATATTTTTCCAGAAATTCATCCAAAGAGCAAAAATCACAAAAATGCATAAATCACAAAAACTCCCAAACCGGAATCTCCTTACCTCCTAATCACTTAGTGCCACTTGCCGATGCCTTCTCCTTCCCTTTGGGATCACAAGGAGGCTCAACTAACAACCAAACCCACAAATCACACAAACAAAAACCCTAGATCAAAACCCGAACCATAAATGTTAATAAGAAGAAGAAGAAGAAAATGCAGAAAACTTACCCAAAATGAGACTAGGAGATGATCAATTCCCACCAACTAAGACTTGAATCCAAGCTAGGGCACAAAAATGGAAAGCAAAGGAAAAGAAAGGCAAGAAGAAGAGGACAAAATGGGAAAGGAGATGAAAAATTCTGATCTCTCAGTTCTCTCTCTTCTTCTTCTTTTCTTTACCTAATCTAGCCATGTGTCCTCTTCCTAGTGGTGGATCTTGATCACTCACACCCAACAAGCATACACCATACACACACATAAGACTCTCCTTACTAATAACACCCTACAAAGGTGTGAGCACCACACAAACCACAACTCACTCACTCACATCCCACAAACATGTGAGCAACACACCCAAAAATAGCCCAACTAATTCACACCCTAAAACCGAGCATGCACCCACATACTAGCAAAACCCACAAACATGCATTATACCCAAAATACCCTTATTACATGCCAAAACACGTACAATGCACAGGCACAAACATGGCTCAAACTTCTAGGGGGCAAACGGGGTGTGACAAGATGAGTGTCAACCTAAGGCTAATAGACAAAGGAGGCTTAATCCCAATATGAAGGAAGTAGTTAAAAAAGAAGTCATTAAGTTATTAAATGCTGGGATTATCTATCCGATTTCGGATAGTGCATGGGTGAGTCCAATTCATTGTGTACCTAAGAAAGGGGGAATGAATATAATTAAAAATGAGAATGGAGATTTGATTCCTACTAGAACCACCACGGGTTGGAGGGTTTGTATTGACTATAGGAAGGTGAATTCAGCTACTTGGAAGGATCACTTTTTTTTGCCATTCATTAATCAAATGTTAGAGAGGATAGCTGGACATTCTCATTATTGTTTTCTAGATGGTTATTCGGGGTATTTTCAAATATTCATATACCCTAGTGATCAAGAAAAGACAACCTTTACTTGTCCATATGGGACTTTTGCCTCTATAAGGATGCCCTTTGGGCTATGTAATGCACCAATAACTTTTGAAAGGTGTATGACTTCTATTTTTGGGGATATAATAGAAAAAATCATAGAAGTTTTCATGGATGATTTTTCTGTTTATTGTGATTCATTTGAGTTGTGTTTGAGAAATTTGGATAGAGTATTGGCCAGATGTGAGGAGAACAACTTGGTACTAAATTGGGAAAAATGCCACTTTATGGTAGAAGAAGGGATAGTTTTAGGCCATAAGATCTCAAATAGGGGTATCGAGGTGGATAGAGCAAAAACTAAATTGATAGAGAAATTACCTCCAACTACTACACTTAAGGGTGTAAGATCCTTTTTAAGACATGCAGGATTCTATAGAAGGTTTATAAAAGATTTTTCATTAATTTCTAAGCCTTTAACTAACTTGTTGGTAAAGGATGTGCCTTTTGAATTTTATGATGCATGTATGAAAGCTTTTGACACATTAAAGAAAGCTCTTGTAAGTGCACCCTTAATAACTTCACCTAATTGGAGTTTACCTTTTGAAATCATGTGTGATGCAAGTGACCTCGCTGTAGGATGTGTGCTAGGTCAATGACAAGGTAAACATTTGCATGTCATTTATTATACTAGCTATACGTTGTCACCACCTCAAGTGAATTACACTACAACTGAAAAAGGAAATGTTAGCTGTTGTTTATGCATGTGATAAATTTAGGTCTTACTTGTTAGGATCTAAAGTTATAATTTATACGGATCATGCAGCACTTAGTTATTTATTTGCTAAAAAAGATGCTAAACCTCATTTAATTCGTTGGGTTCTTTTGTTATAAGAATTTAACCTTGAGATTAGAGATAAGAAAGGTTCAAAAAACTTAGTGGCTAATCACTTGTCAAGGTTAGAAAATGATGAAAGACCTATAGGGGATAGCAATGAAATTAATGAATCCTTTCCGGATGAATCTCTAATGCCAATTGAATAAGTGCATGTACCATGGTTTGCGAATTTTGCTAATTTTCTTGCTGCAGGGATTGTACCTCATGGATTGACATGGCAACAAAAGAAAAAGTTCTTTAGTGATGTCAAGAATTACCTTTGGGAGGAACCCTATTTGTTTAAGATAGGTGGGGATAGTGTAATTCGTAGGTGTGTAAGTGAGGATGAATTTGTGAACATTTTGACACATTGTCATTCATCTTTGTATTCATGTCATAATGGTAATACAAAAACTGCCTCTCGTGTGCTTGAGTGTGGTTTCTATTGGTGTAAACATCGGGTCCTGAGTCAAGGGTAACATCTAAAAAAAATGGTAATTTTGGCTCTCCAGGCTCCTTGATAAATTCCTCCATGAAAAAATAATATAAAATATGTAGGTAAAATTAAAAATTAAAAATTAAGATTAGGTTAATTTAATTAGACAAATTGTAAGATAAATTAAAGTTGGAAAAGAAAATAAATCTATAGGGGCTAATTAAGTAAAATATAATTTAGGTAAATTAATTAAATTAAAAAATGGAGGAAATTATTAGAGGAACCAAGTTTACCCTAATATGGGGATATAAAAAGAATAGGATGGACAAAATGAAGGGGACTCTCTCGGCAGACAAGGGGAAACCAGACGAAAGAAAATAGAAAGAAAATAGAAAATAAAAGAGAGAGCAAGGAGAGAGCACAGACCAAAGGAAAACCAAGAAGATAGAAATAAAAAGCAAAATCAAAAGAGAAACAAGAGAGAAGAAGACAAAGTAAAGGAATAAAAGAGATAAAAGAGGGAAGCAGGGACACGGAAAACGCACAACGCCTGAAAGAAGAGAAGAAAAGGGAGGGGAGGAGGCGGTGGCTCCGCCGGCCACCCACGTTGCCGGATCGGGACACGCGCCCTACTGGCGTGCTCCCGGCAGCCGGACGCACGGTTCGTCGGCCACCAGCCTCCCCCGTTAGCCGCTGTGAGGCAGAACGGCGAGGAGGACCAGCGACGCTCCGGCGCAATTTTCGGCGATCCAACAGCTCCTTCCGACACGTGAACTCCGGCGGAAGAACCATGACGCTCCGATCTGCTCCTCGGCGATAGCTGTGTTGGCCACCTCCCACCGCCGGCGGCTACGGCGAGACAAGTCCGGTGAGCCTTCCTTCCCCTCTTATTTTCTGTTAATGATTTTTATTATTAACATTATTAATTAACTATTATTATTATTATTATTATTATTATTATTATTATTATTATTATTATATATTACTATTTAATATTTTGTATTATTATTATTATTATTATTATTATTATTATTATTATTATTATTATTATTGTTTTTGTATTATTATTATTATTAATTAATTATATTTTACATCATCATCATTATTATTATTATTATTATTATTATTATTATTATTATTATTATTATTATGTTTATTGTTATTGTTGTTATTGTTATTTTATTATTATTATTATTATTATTATTATTATTATTATTGTTGTTGTTGTTGTTATTACTATTATTATTATTATTCTATTTTTATTACTATTACTATTATTATTATTTATTTACTATTGTTTAATATTTAATATTCTTTTTTTATTATTGTTATTATCATTATTATTATTATCATTATAGTTTGTTTTATCATTTATTGTATTATTATTAGTATTATTATTACTTGTTATTCTATGTTATTATTATTGTTAGTATTGATTATTTTATTTTTATTTATTTATTTATTATTATTATTATTATTATTATTATTATTATTATTTATTTAGTATTGTTAATATACTATTATTATTATTATTATTATTATTATTATTATTATTATATATTTATTTTATGTTTATTGATGTTATATTGTTATTATTGTTATTATTATTATTATTATTATCATTATTATTATTATCATCATTATTGTGGTATTATTATGATTATTATATTCATAATTATTGTTATGTCATTAATTTATTATTGGTATTGTTATTATCATTTTGCTATCATTTTATTTATTTATTTATTATTATTTATGTCATGTTTATTTAGTTTATATTATTAGTATTATTATTATTTGTTTATTATTATTGTTATATTATTTTTATTATTATTATTCATTGTTGTTGATATTATTTGTTATATTATTAATATTATTATTATTTTTTGATATTATTATTAGTATGATTATTTCTATTAGCATTTATCATTATAATTATCATTTGAGTTTTATATTCACTAATCTTATTTTCACTACACTGGATTAATTTTCAAGTTACTTTATTCATTTATTTACTTCTTTATTTGTCATCCATTTTAGTTCAATTCATTATTGACTAATATTATTTTCTGTTTTGACCGTAAGTAAGAGTGCCATGTGATTCATTCAAGGAGCACGGTTGGGACAAGTAGATTAGGTTTTATTATTATTTATTATTTGAAAATATGTAATTATTATTATTTTATTTTATCCTCCTGTGGTCTGTAATAATAGAGGATTTTCGACCTCGCTTAAAAGAACCACCACACAAATGTTTTCTATTGAAATGAAATTTGTTAATAAAACTGGACCAATGTCCCGGTTTTCATCCCAAAATAAAAGGTTTAAGTCGATTTGAAAACTCTAAAACCTTTTTATAAAGGAAGCAGTTGGGAACCAATATTCCCGCCCAAATGAATAGCCCGATTTATGTATGTATTTTCATTCTATCATTATTATAGATTTTTACATTTACTTTTAGATAATTGTAATTATATTTTATTTATCGTTTCATTTATTGCTTTTTTATGTGCTTAAAATGCACTTTAATTTACTTGCATAAATCTTGTGAGAAGAGAGATAAAATAATTGACCCTAAAAACCCCTTGACATAATATTAACCAAAAGTATGAATAAGAGTGAGGTCCCGAACTCTCTCTGGTTTTTGCCTCATAAGGTTAGAATTTATTTCTAAATGTTTTATTGGGTGGCGACTCCGTGATGACTGCCTTATGATAGCCAATAGACGCTTTCGTAAGTTGATTGCCAACAATGGAATAGGGGTGAATCCCTGTCCATTGCGAAGGTTCGGGCACGTCACAATTGGCCTACCTTATTTCATGATGCTAGGAATTTTGTAGCTAAATGTGATAGATGTCAAAGGGTTGGTAATATTGGGAAGAGAGATGAGATGCTTTTGAATAGTATTTTTGAAGTAGAGATATTTGATGTGTGGGGGATAGACTTTATGGGTCCTTTTCTTTCATGTTTTGGGCAAAACTACATATTGGTTAGGGTAGACTATGTCTCTAAATTGGTTGAAGCCAAAGCAACACTAACCAATGATTCAAAGGTGGTGATAAAGTTTTTGAAGAAACTCTTTTCCAGGTTTGGAGTGCCACAAGCTATCATAAGTGATGGAGGTATGCATTTCATTAATTGTTCTTTTGCTTCACTATTGCATAACTATGGTGTGCATCATAGGGTAGCTACTCCTTACCATCCACAAACTAGTGGTCAAGTAGAGGTTTCCAATAGAGAGCTTAAGTGGATACTAGAAAAAATAGTTTCTAACTTTACGAAAGATTGGGCACATAAACTTGATGATGCACTATGGGCATATCGCACCGCATTCAAAACGCCAATTGGGATGTCACCATATAGGTTAGTGTATGAAAAAACATGCCATTTACCTGTTGAGTTAGAACATAGAGCCTATTGGGCCATTAGAACTTTGAATTATGACATAAAGGAGGCTAGTGTAAAGAGGTGTTTGCAATTAACTAAACTTGATGAATTACGTCTCATATATTATGAAAGTGCAAGAATATATAAAGAAAGATCAAAGAAATGGCATTATGCTCAAATTAGATATAAAAGCTTTAATGTTGGGGATAAAGTTCTTGTATTCAATTTTAGGTTAAAATTATTTCCTAGAAAATTGAGGTCTAGGTGGAGTGGACCTTTTGAGGTAACACAAGTATGTGACCCTGACTATTTGGAACTTAAAAATGATAAAGGAGAATTGTTTAAAGGTAATGGTCAAAGATGTAAGGTATGTTTGGATGGAACTTTTAAAGGAAGAGAGGTCTCAAGTATCTCTTTAAAGTTGGATTGAAGGTTATTTACACATTCTTTTTATTTTTTATTTATGTATTGCATTATTTTTATGTTGATTTTGTATACTACTATAGTTTATCTTTGGTTCTACAGGTTACCTTAATTAGTAAGTCCTAAGAGTTTGTAACACCCCCAACGTCCCCGTTGGAAGGACGCGGGTGTGCTACCGACGCTCACTCACATACATGCACACATACACCAAGCGGAAGCATACATTCATAAATAACATACATATGGAAATACAACGGAATTAAAACTTTAAAGAAACAATAGCTGAACATACATTAACTCACATACATACATATAATCATTCAGCAGAAGCATAAGGCGAAAGATTAAACGAAGGAATAACTGAAAACTTAATTATAATAAGATCCTTACATAATCAAATACATAAGAAAAAGGCTACAAAATTACAAAATCCGAAATACAGGAGCTGGAACCAAAATAACAATACACTTTTAACTCCTATGTGGCCGACCCTGCAGATGCGCGACTCGAACTGAACCAAAACCTGCCACCTACATGGGAAAAGAACCCATGCTAAGCGATAACGCTTAGTGGGGAGGAACAAAGATGAACAGACACTATGCAAACAAACATATATCATCATGCAAAAATACATATAAACTCATAGGCAAACACTTACCGGTTCCACCGAAGTCTCAGATATCAGAAGGTGAATTATGCAAAGACACAAATGATATATATATATATATAGCTGTCATACCAAAGTACCCATATACCAACCGAAAGCTGATTCACACGCGATGCAACTATCATGCAAAGATGCACATAGATGTTAACTGATACCCAAAATACGAAGTTGATGCACTATACAACCATACAATGATGCACACAAATATCATGCAAAGTCACTAGAGGTCAGAACATACAACTATCATGCCATAATACACACACACACTAGACAAGAACCAACTGATAAGGTCAAAGCACAACACTTCCGCCGTGCTACTCTGATACATATAATATCATGCCAAAAACGTAATCATGTGACAACATGCCGAAGACACCCCAATAGCAGAGGCCAAAGAAATTATAACACAACAATACTTCCAAGTCACTACACAGTACATATGTTATCACACCATGAAATGTAAACGTATGTCAACATATCGAAATCACTACGACAGCATAAACCAAGGAAACATAGATCATAGCACTACCTTCATAGCATTCAAGAGGTCAAGATCACAACCTTAAACATATCAATTTACATACTTATAACCACAACTTATCCGATTCACATGCTTATATACAATAAAAACACGCTTGAGTCACATACGTAAATACATTAGTCGAATCGCATTCAAAGCATTCTGAAACTTATAACACATCATATGACAAGTACAGATAATCATGTCAGATATAAAATCATGCTTGCATAATAAAGACATACATTCCGAAGCTCATATCCACGTTTATATACATATAAACTGATTCCTCAAATCATTATTATGCTCATTCGGATGTCACATTCTTATAGTCATTTCAAAGCAAAATAAAACAACAAAGCACCTGCTGACTCACAATAGTGGATAACGAGTGTACGAACAGTACCTTACGGGTACGAATCGGCCAAAGGGTACCTTATGGGTACGAATAGAAAACCATTTAATTTTATCACATTCAAAACATTTTCTGAGGGGGGTCTTAAACAAGATCCAAACACATTAAAAAGGATCGCGAGGATCCGAACACATTAAAAGGGTTCGCGAGGAACCAAACGGGGACCTGATCAGGGTCCAAATGTCCAAAGGTGCTGTAGCTAAAGAGACTCTATTAGGCATGCCTAACTATCCACTAGACTGACTCTCGCAGGTCATGCGTAATACAAATCATGTCTCACATCATGGCGTATAATTTAACATATCACATTCATATAATTCATAACATTGTCCATGCATAATACATCCAATTTTATTAATATACTTCATAAAATAGTCCAAGTATAAACCTAAAGGCATCACAATTTCAGAAATCAAACATTGGAATCACAAAAGAAAACTCAATTTGGAAACCAGGAGTGTCGCGATCGCGACGGATGTCGCGCTCGCGACCGAGGCGACTTGCCCCAGGTCGCGATCACGACAACCTTCGCGATCTCGCGATAGAGCAATACACATCTCATTGTTGCACTCATGACAGGCGTCGCGCTCGCGACAGTGAGCTGCTAGCCCAATCTGTCGCGCTCGCAATAGAGGATCGCCCAATTCATATCGGGAGCCGAGCGCTCTGTCGCGCTCGCGACATACGCTCTGCTGCACGGCTCGGCAGCGAGCTCGGACGCGTGCGAGGGCTGATTTCATCGGGCTCTGTCGCGACTGTGACGCGCGCCGGATCCCCGCGGCCGCCCCTCTGACCGCCCGCTCGAGGGCGATCGGGCAATTGTGGGTCCGTTGACAGCTTGCAATAAATCGTAAGTGCGTCTATGTTGGGCAACAAGGAGGTTTCATGGAGTCGCCACCCAATAGAACATTGGGAAAGTTTCTCTCGCCTCGGAGAGCCTAAGACTGCGCGTGGTATCCATTTTGGGCCAGCCAGAGGGATTATGGAAGGTGTACTCCTCACCCTAAGGAGCCTAGGATTAGCGCTAAAGTCTCGTGACTCAAGAAGTATCTTCAAGGATGACCTCTAACCTCTTGAGCCCAAAGACCAGAGCTGGGTCCGGGATTTCTCATCTATTTCTACCTCGATTAATTTATGATCAAATTTTAATTATCATTAATTCGCTCTCTCTCTACACGATGCAATTTTAATTTAAAAGCGCAAAGATTCACATTGAACGCGATAGGATAAACATATCAAAAATAACATCAAAGGTAAATTACAATAATACCAGGAACGGAATACAACTCCCATTTAAAAGTGCAAACATACATAAAACCGGGGAATTTATTAATTATGAGGACTTTGGTCCCCGCATGCACAATTAAAGAAAATATTTTGGGTGTGATAATTTTATTTGGGACGAAAACTAGGACATTGGTCCCATTTTATTATGAAAAATCTAAATTAATTTAGTAAAACTATTTTTGTGATTTTTATTTAGGTGCGCATAAGAAAACATTTTATTCAATGAATATATACAAGGAAATTAAAATAAAATGAAAATTAAAAATGTATAAAGAAAATACCAAACCCCGCAACTCTTCCTTCACGTGCATGGGTGCTCAAATGAGAATAAAACAATGATTTGCAACCAAAAATAAAAATAAAAGAAATTAATGTTAGTGATTAAGCCAACGAAATAATATGACATAAAAGATAATATGTACAATGACCATATAACATGCATAAAAATAATTATGATGCAATTTAACATGCATAAAATGAGATAACATCATGGCAAATGCAATTTATTAATAATAAAGGTTAACATGCATGAAAAATTAATGACAATCAATTTTATTACTCATAAAATGTGCATGAATGTGTAACATAAGAACAATAAAACTTAACATGCATAATAAAGTTTAAAGTAATATCTATCATAAGGGCATAAGAAAATAAATTTGAAATTTAACATACATGCAAAATATGAACAATAACATTAATGATAATAATGATACTAGCACCTAATGATAACAATAAACCAGTCTAATAAAAACTTTAATGATATTTAACACATGCAAACATAATAATAATCATGATATAACATAAAGAAATCAAAGATATTGACAAACTAGATTAAACATGCATAATAACATGGACAAAAAAATAATTTGACATGAAAATAATATAATAAAATTTAAAAGAATTTACTTGTTAAAGATAAAAATAAGAAGAAGAATATGGAGACTAAGAGAATTTACATGTTTAATATGTTACTTGGAAGCAAAAATAAATGAAATTAACAAGAGAATTAATGAGTAAAACCAAGAATAATTACCCTCAGATTCAGTTTTGAAGAATTGAAGGTAGAAGTCTTGAATTCCTTGTCTCTTCCTTGTGAAAATGCTTGGAAAATAGCTTGGAAACTTGAAGAAAAACTCTAAAAACCAGTATGTAAAGATTGATTTTTTCTCTCCAAGTAAAAACCCAAAAAATCAGTTTTTTTTGCTCTCAAAATGTTCTTCCTTCATCTCCCCCTGTTTCTGAATTTTTTCCTGTGTTTTAACCATCAAAAAGCACCCAAAAACCACCCAAAACCATCCAAAAACCGTTAAAAAATGAGTGGGAGCTAAAAATGGGCGAAGTGGGGCGAAATGGGGGCAAAATCGGCGCCCCACGTCGAGAAACGGCGCCACTCCGCGCATTTCCGCGCGGAGTGCGTGCGTTCCGCGCACGTTCCGTGCGTGGAGCGAGCGACGCCCAAGGCATCGCTCGCGCAGAACGACCGACGCCCGGGGCGTCGGTCGCGCGGAGCGCGCGCTCCACGCACGTACAAGGCCGTCGCCCTTCCGTCGTTATTTTTTCCCCAATTTTTTTCCATCATTTTTCATTTTTTAATCATTTTTTCACCTTTTTTTTTAATTTTTTATATAAAATACCCTCAACCTAAAACACACTTTTTCTTCTTCAAAATAATTTTAAAAAATATTTTTAAAATATTTTCAAAATACACTTTTTACTTACCGAAAAGACAAGGAAAATCACTTCTGAGCTCCAATCTTTTTGCCTATAAGCCGGCATAGCTAAATTTCATCATCGGGTAATCCTGATCAAGGCTACTCGGGACCCGGTGTCTACAGTTGCCCCCAATTTTGGGGAGGCTAGTGCATGGGTGCCTAGGTGAGCCAAAATTCAGGAAAAGGAAAGAAACGCGTACCTGAAGCGGCGATCTTCCTGCTTGATGATGGTAGCTGTTGCTGTCTTTTGGTTGTAACTAGTAATGTCGTGGTCGTGCTAACCTCTTGTGGGTAGTACCGCCATCGTGCTAACCTCTGTGGATTGTATTGCCATGGTCGTGCTAACCTCTTGTGGGTAGTGCTGCCATCGTGCTAACCTCTGTGAATTGTATTGCCGTGGTCATGCTAACCTCTGTGGATTGTATTGTCGTGGTCGTGCTAACCTCTTGTGGGTAGTGCCGCCGTCATGCTAACCTCTTGTGGGTAGTGCCGCCATCGTGCTAACCTCTGTGAATTGTATTACCGTGGTCGTGCTAACCTCTTGTGGGTAGTGCCGCCATCGAGCTAACTGTTGTGAATTAGTAGTGCCGTGGTCGTGCTAACCTCTTATGAGTAGTGCCGCCATCGTGCTAACCGTTGTGAATTGGTAGTGCCGTGGTCGTGCTAACCTCTGTGGATTGTTTGAGCTGTGCTCCTTTAGATGCTTGGACTGGTGTCATCACTCGGCTTTTGTTGGTGTTCCCCGCCGATTTCTCCTGCAAGATTGTATGCATAGGAATATACAAGAAATCACGTGTGCATGATGTGGAATGCAAATGCTTGCAAAAATGTATAGATTGTGCCCTAGGTGGTCCAAGGTTTGCTGAGGTTGTAGCTTGTTTGCTCTACAATGCCCCCTAAATCCTGAGGATCGTCGACAAGTTTTCTGAAAGAGACGTCCGGTGTACATCCTTTGCCCCCTGGTCAATGATCACTTACCTGGGATTCTGTTTCATGTTCTGTGTTGTATGTTATATGATTGAAAGAAGATCATCCGAAATAACGTCGCCCTATTGCTCCAGGCATTGAACGTCATTGTTTTAAAGGTAGTGCGTCCCTTGTGGATTTTCACACTAGCTTTTCTTTGCGGGAAATGCGTTCCTTAGGGGATTTTCACACAACCCTTTGCCTAATTTTTGCCTGGAATGGACCCAACCCTATCCAGCGGCTTTTGTTTATTTTATTTTTTTTGTAGGGCAGACTGCCTGTTTCCAGGTTTTCTCCCTGCCCTTTGGCCTAGCTTTTGTTTAGAGAGCCAGTTACGGTTTTCATCTCTAACGGCCTTCTTTTTTTTTGTTTTTTTTATTATATTTTATTATTATTTTTTTTTTTAGAGAAAGTTATCACCAAAGCTTCTGTTAAGAGCAAAAAAAACACATATCCAATGACGGGACTGAGCAATAATCATTAGATGAACAATTGGTATATTTCTTTTTTTTAAGACAGAACTGAAAGAACAATGAAAATATATTCTTTTATTCATTGCGAAATTGTGTACATTTCTATATGATTTCATCATACATGATTTTCATTTGACAAGAATTCAAAAGCATATGACTACACCTAATCTCGGAGTGGATTTTGTCATCCTCAAACTCCTGTTATCAATCGGCCCTCTCGGGTTTTCTCGATTGACATTTTCTCTTGGCCCTTAATTTTTGCCCAAGATGCCTTTTTTCGGTTTTCACCCTGGCAGGGCGCCCAATTTTAGCAAGGCCGCCTCTTTTCGGTTTTCGACCCGCGGGGCATTTATTCTCTTCTTTTTATTTTTTTGTCTTTATCCATGGAACCTTTTAAGTCTATCGACATTGACCGGGTCCTTGAACTCATTCCCATCGCTGTCTGCTAAAATTGCTGCTCCTTTTGTTAGCAACTTTTTCAAATTGAATGGACCTTCCCAGGTTGGTCTGAATTTACCTCGTATGTCTGGAACTCCCGGCCTCATCATCTTAAAGACCAAGTTCCCCTCCTTCAACGGGTGCTTTCGTACTTTCTTGCCAAACGACCGAGCCAGCCTCTTTTGATAAACTTGGTTGTGGTAATAGGCTCATAACCTGTTTTCATCCAACAGATTTAGCTGTGACAAACGTTGTTGTGCCCATTCTGCTTCAGGAATCTCAGCTTCCATGACTACCCTCAATGATTTCAGCTCAATTTCAACCGGCAGGACTGCTTCAGTTCCATATACCAGAGAGAATGGCGTTGCCCCTGTAGAGGTTCTGACTGTTGTTCTATATCCCCAAAGTGCGAAGGGTAACTTTTCTGCCCAATCCTTGTAGTTCTGAACCATCTTGGCCAAAATTCTCTTCGCATTCTTATTCGCCGCTTCAACTGCACCGTTTGCTTGAGGACGGTAAGGAGAAGACTTATGATGTTTGATCCCAAATTTCTCGAGCATCTGTTTAGTCTCTGCCAGGAATTGCACCCCATTATCAGACACAATGTGATGTGGGAGACCATATCTGCATATCAGATTCCATTCGATGAATTTAGCCATATCCCTTGCATCAACCTTCTTGAAAGATTCAGCCTCAACCCACTTAGTAAAGTAGTCAATGGCAACTATGATGAATCTATGCCCATTAGAAGCCGTAGGATGGATTTCGCCTATGATGTCTATTCCCCACGCTGCAAATGGCCATGGAGATGTTAAGTTATGTAACTCTGAAACTGGCACATGCCTCAAATTCGCGTACTGTTGGCATAACTGGCATTGCTTCACAAATTTTGAACAATCTGTATCCATTGTGAGCCAATAAAACCCTTGGCGCATGATCTTCTTTGCTAAGGCTAAGCCATTCATGTGAGCTCCATAAACCCATAACTCTTTTAGCTTCTTTCTCTGCCAGACGTCTTAACTGGATACCATCAGCTTGCCTTTTGTACAAAGTGCCATTAACACTGATGAATTGAGTGGATAACTTCCTGATCATTCTTTGATCCTTCTCATTGGCTTCCTCTGGAAAGACTGATCTCTCTAAATAATTCTGAATGTCATAATACCATGGATTTCCATCATTGGCCTCAATGTCCATCACCTGTTCAGCTTCAAAGCAAGGTCTTTCCGAACTATAAATCAGCACGGGTTTCATTGCAACTCCTGTTGGGTTATCCCACATAGACACTAATGTTGCTAGAGCATCAGCTAATTGATTTTCGTCTCTGGGGATGAAGTGAAAAGTGCAAATCTCAAACTGGCTGCTCAACGTTCTCAAGTGCTTTACATAAGGCAGCAGCCTTTCTTCCTTGACTGACCACTCCCTTCTGATCTGATGAATTACCAAGGAAGAATCTCTGAATACTTCTGCGGTCTTTGCCCCCAGAGCAAGTAATGCTTCCAATCCAAAGATGCAAGCTTCATATTCTGCTTCATTATTGGTAGCCTTATACCTCAACTTCTTAGCCAATGGTAGCTGTAGACACCGGGTCCTGAGTAAGCCTAGATCGAAGTTACCCAATGATGATAATTGCCTTCACAGGCTTAAAAAGTTAAAAGTGATGGTTTTCTCGTCAAATTTGCATTTTAGAGTGAAAAATTAAAAAATAATAAAAAATGTTTAAAAAATTACTTTTGAAAAATGGGGGCTTAAAATTATGGTGTTTTTAGTCAATTTAAAATTTAAAAAAAAATAGAAAAAAAAAAAAAAAAAAAAAAAATTCGGACCGCGAGTGTCGGGCGCGGCAGCGCGCTGGCGCCCAGCTCGCAGGCGCCAGGCGCCCAGCACGCAGACGCCCAGGCGCCCAGTGCGCTGGGCGCGATTTGGCGAGGCGCTGCGCGCCGCACCGTGCGCTGAGGGGCGCGATTTCCGCGCCTCTGCGAGCGGATTTCGCGCGCCTCGCCGCGTGAGTGCCCGTCGCTCTATAGCGACGGGCGGTGTCCCTCTATAGCAACGGGTTCCTGGCCGTCGGTACAGGGTCTGATGCCCTATTTCCCTCTTTTCAGCCTTTTTCCGATTTTTTCACCTAAAAATCCGTTTTTTATCCCATTTTTTTGGGGTTTTTGACTTCAAATTAACTTCTAAAATATTTTTTTAGATAATTAAATAATAAAACTTGATTTTATCATTAAAAATAAATGAATTTTGTGTTAAAATAGGTTTTTTTCCTTAATTAAATTAGGGCAACCTTTTTTATCCTATAAATAGTTTATGATGAAATCAAAAAAGGGTCTCCACACATTTTTTAGACCTAAAACTTCCAGAATTCTTCTTCTTCTTCCACTAAAATTCCAGATTTATTCCCCAACCAAAAATCAAAAAGAGAAATCAAATGTTTCATTCTTTTTCCAACATAATTTCTTCTAAACATATTTTTTAGAGGAAGTTTTGTTGTTTGATTCAATTTTTGAGACAAGTAGAATAATTATTTGTTCTCAAAATTGTTTTTAATCTTTTATTTTGGGTTCAATAAAACTTTTTCATTGATTTTGTTTTGAATCTCTTTTTGATAAAAAATTGATTTTGAGACAAATAAAATAATTGTTTGTCATCAAAATCTAATTTTTATTTGATTTTCTAAAATAAAACTTCAATCAATTTTTGATATGAACAAAGTGATTGATTGTTCTTGAAATCATTTTTCTTTATTTTAATCAATAAAAACCTTTTTTTGATCAAAATCATTTCTTTAGGCAAAGGTATCAATTCTTTGTTCTTAAAGAATTCTTGATCATTTTTTCATGTTTCTTGGAATAAAATTCCAACATTTTCATCATATTTCACTCTAATATTGTGAATCATCAAACAAAGAAATCGATCATCTTTTACCTTCATCGAATCCGAAACTCTGAGGGTAAACATTATGGGCTTGTTTTTATTATTTCTTTTGGTTCATATCTAATTTAATTATGTATATTTTATTGTTTT
Source organism: Excoecaria cochinchinensis (assembly GCA_947683425.1). NCBI lineage: Eukaryota > Viridiplantae > Streptophyta > Magnoliopsida > Malpighiales > Euphorbiaceae > Excoecaria > Excoecaria cochinchinensis. The sequence continues at coordinate 3,231,563 of CANTUQ010000104.1, read as the reverse complement.
TATTTTATTATTTATTTCAGATTTGATTTATTTAATTTGTTTATATATGATTTTTATTCACATAAATATTGATTGTTTATTAATTTTAACATGTAATTAATTTATTTCACTTTAATTCATCATTAATTTTAACATGTAATTAATTTATTTCACTTTAATTCATCATTATTTTTAACATGTAATTAATAAATTCATTTTAATTGATCTTTTTGCCATGTAAATGGTTTATATCATTTGTGAACATATTTAATTAATCATATTGTTCATTTAATTGTTTTCATTTATTATTCTTTTCTTTATCATTTTATATATTCTTTGATTCGTTTATCCTCATCATCATTGTTATCATGTTCATATTTTTTCATGTACTAATTAATTAACATGTTTTATTTTATTTTCATCACATCATTTAATCATTTGTCATACATAATGCATGTTTCTCATTTATTTTGTTTTGTTAACATTTTGATTCAATTATCATTCTTTTCATATCATCTTATTTTATTTTAATTTGTTATTCATTATTTTGTATGTTTAATTAATTTAATTGATTTAATTACTAACATTATTTTATTTGTATTTGTTTTTATGTCTAAACTCATTTTTTCGCTTGGGCGTTTTTGCAAGCACATCGGGAGGTCCAAAAAGGCTCATTTGGTTTGTAATATTTTATTTAATTTTGCCATATAATTTTCTTGTAAAATTATTTATTTAGGCACGCTAAAAAGGAAATCACAAAAACGTTTCTATTAATTAACTTGACATTTTTTTCTAAATAAAGGGGGACCAATGTCCTAGTTTTTCATACCCAAATAAATCATCACATCAAAACTTTTTCATAATAAATATGCATGCGAGGACCAATGTTCTCACTATTAATAAATAACCCGTTTTATGCATGTATTTCACTTTTATAAATGGGAGTTGTATTCCGCTCCTAGTGTTATTGTAATTTATTTTTAAATGCTTTATTTTGGATTTTGCTTACATTTACCGCTTTTGATATGAATGATTGCGCCTTTAAATTAAAATTGCATTGTGTGGAAAGTTGATGAAACAATGAATTCAAAACTTAATTATGATATTAATCAAGGTATAAATAAATGAGAAGTCCCGAACCAGCTCTGGTCTTTGGGCTCAAAGAGGTTAGAGGTTATCCTCCAAGATACTTCTTGTGTCATGAGGCTTTAGCGTTAATCCTAGGCTCCTTTGGCTGGCCCAAAATGGATACTAAGCGCAGTCTTAGGCTCTCCGAGGCGAGAGAAACTTTCCCAATGTTCTATTGGGTGGCGACTCCATGAAACCTCCTTGTTGCTCAACATAGACGCACTTGCGATTTATTGCAAGCTGTCAACGGACCCACAAGTGCCCCGATCTCCCACGTGCGGGCGGTCGAACGGGCGGCCGCGGGGATCCGGCGCGCGTCACAGTAGCGACTCCACTGGGGACATACTCGAGACTTCGATTCGAAAGTACCTTGATTAAAAATCATAATTGAGTTTTAATTTAAAAATTTCGTCTTCTTTCAAAACTGCATTGCATCTCATTAGAGCCTTAGATCTATGCTAGTTTGGTCCCTCTTTTAGCCCCGGTGCGTTCCCGAAGCACGACCCTATTTTCACTGAATTTAGGGAAGTGTTAAGGATAATCACCAGCCCAAGCCTCGTACCATCATGGTATATTAAATGGTGACCCGATCGGTCGTTACGCTCGTGATGAGCTAGACCCGTTGGCAGGGATCATGCTTGGGTAGCCCTAAAGTAACACCACCCTTTGACCAAAGCTCATGTAATGGCAATAGATACTTCCCTTAGGTGATATGAACCGTAATACCTTGCTTGCTATGTGGATCATTATGTATTGGACAAACCCAAATAATTTGATTGGTCACTTAATCAAAGGCTTTCATGCCCCGATAGGCCCATGTCAACTTGTTCGGGCTGCCTAAATACATAACGATCATAACCCATCCGCTTGCACATTAGATAAGAGATGTTATGATGCCGGTTTTCCACCGAGCACCATACGCATCCATTGGGTTCCCCGCTAACCCATGGATTAAGCCCACCTAGGAAAGAGATCGCATTACCTCGTGTGTGGGAGTAATAAGGTTGGAAGGCTTTACTTGCTTGCATGTGATTGTAAATGTTGCATAGCTCACTATCATGCATTGTATATGTCATTCATGCATCATCCTAACAATCTAATTTTTTCAGCCATCATAGATTCATCTAAGTGGACTAGAGGTTCCGACGGTCGGTTAATAAGGACAAATTTGCTCTTTGAGTTACCGGAACTAGTGTCTGACTGGGATTCTGAGTCATCCTCATCAATCAGTGAAGCCTCTGTAGAGCCACCAATGGCAGAAGAAACCGGAGCTTTAACCACTCAGGACTTAGCTAGGAGGCTAGAGGATTTTGAACGAAGAATGATGGATATGATGGGTGCCATGGCTAAAAGGATTGCCCATCCACCTGTAGCCCCACAGCCGCCTGCTGCTCTACAGCCACAAGCAGCCCCTCCTCGGGGGCAAGCCGAACCACCTGCTGGTGGGGAGGCTCCCTTCGTTGGAGCTGCTGCTCCCCAACCCAACAATGAGCACAGAGCTGCCGCACCCATCGAGCCAAGAGGGGAAAGGATTCATAACCCCAACGATGATTTCCTGATGGAAGAGGAAGAAGAAGAGGTGTCGATAGTCCACCAAGCTGCGAGGCCCAGAGCACCCAGAGTAGAGGATAAAGCTTTAAGAGGTATGAGACAGCAGATCGAAGCTATCACCCGCATGCTCTCAGCTGGAAAGGGGGTCAACCCAGAAGACAGAAATCTGGGGGATGAAGAGCTGCTGCCCCAAAGATTCAAGATGCCCGAGCTGCCGAAATTTGATGGCACCTCTGACCCATCCGCCCACATCAAGCAGTACACCCTGGTCATGAAAGGTACAGGGCTGAGCAAGAAGCAGAAGGTGGAATATTTCTGCCTTAGTCTGGTGGGCCCGGCAGTTGACTGGTACCACGGGTTGGATAGGAGGTCCAAAGAGGACTGGGACCTTTTGACCGAAGAATTCATGAAGCAGTACGACTGCAGCACCAGGATGGAGGTCACCCTAAAAAACCTCGAGCTTCTACAGCAGAAGAATGATGAGTCATTCCATGAGTACCTTACAAGATGGAGAAACAGGGTCATGGAGATGAAGAGGAAGCCTGACACTGCAGACCAAATCAGGTTGTTTATCAGAAACTCATGCCCTTACTTAAGGGACTTGCTCAGTTTTAAGGGGCTCAAGGACTGGGAGTCGCTTAAGGATATCGCTATAGAAGCTGAGGCGGCTTACCTGGCAAAGAAAGCAAGCCAAAATAACTTTGCTGGGAAAGGCTATGGGAACCAGTCAGGATTCAAATCAGGCGGAGCTGGAGGCAGCAACAGCAGAAACGGTAGGACGGCAGAGGTCTCAGCTACTGGAGTTGGGAAGGGTCAAAGATATTACTCCAACTTAGGCCGCTCTCTATCCTGTGTACTGGAGAGACTAATGAAAGAAGGAAAGTTACAGCCATTGCCACCCAGACCAGCCTTGAGTCAGGGACAGCCGGGACATAGAGGTGATCAGTACTGCGCTTACCACCAGCACACCGGCCATTTGACTGACCATTGCTGAATTTTGAGAAACAAGATCCAGGATCTCATTGACACCAATCAGATCGTAGATCCTGAGAAGAGAGAGAAAAAGAAGAAAGCAGGTTATAATGCAGTCCCTCCACCGCAAACATGATCGTGTCTTGTGGCCCACTAGTGATATTGCTCTTAGATGCTGAAATTCTTTTCATTTCTAGAACATTTTATGCTACAATTTTCTGTTTGTAATAAAGAGAACAATTTTTTGCTTATTTGAATAATGTTTCTATTGATTTCATTTCGCATGATTATAATAAATTAACTTTGGCATTAATTCAAATAATATGACTGCAGTTAATCTCGGAAACTTTGGGGAACCCAAAGAAAATTTTGATAGCATCTGACATAGCTCCTGTAAAGAGAAAAAAAGAAAAAAAAAAACTAGTTGCAATTAGGGGACTGGATGGAAACTCACTAAGAGCACTAGAACCTTTCTGATTACCCGTCAAAGCGATCCCTGGATAAGACGGAACCTAGAAAATGATTTAGGCAACATTTTCTTTGTATAGTTCCCTAAATGACCATTTCCTACCCTTACTTCACAATCGCTTACTAGCCCATTGAGCCTTTATGTGGGTATGCTAAATGCGTGCCAATTTTGTTGTTACACATGTTAAAACTATCCCCCCGCCTAAAATGATTTTGGCTTCCCCTTAGAAGAGTGGCCTCTCTAGCAGGGATGGATGAACGTTTTAACAATTAACAATTTCTTTGTGGGTTATCAAAATTGCCTTAGTAAGGATGAGTTTACACTTTGGGAAGAGAGTTTCAGTCATGCGCCAAAGACATGAGCTCCCTAAAACAAAAAAAAAAAAAAACAAAAAAAAGAGCTCAAAATAATAACCACTTGATGAGTTTTGATGATTACCTTTTTAACTGTCAATCTGATCTTAAATGAGCTAAAATGTTATCAAATCCAAATTCAAGAATACCTTTGTATATACAACTGAGCTGAGAATGGTTCAAAGTTGCATCTAGAATTCGCATTCAAAGAAAAAGATTAAGAGATGAGAGAAAATCTTCAATCATAAAACCCGAGAGGGCTGATTGATAACAAGAGTTTGATGCTTTCAAGATCTATCTCGAGATTAGCTAAAGTCTTGTATTTTTTAAAGTCAATGCCAAAATAATGATCATGCTTAATGAAATCAAATTGAAACACATACATTTCTGCAATGATGTGATCAGAGCAGTTCTCTTTGTGTGACCAAAGTCGCCTATTGTCCACCGCTCAAGCGATTCAGCCGATTCATCCTGTTATCAGATGTGCAAAATCAAGCTCATGCAACCATGTCCTAAGACTCCCTAAAGATTCTTGCCAACAACTTCAGCAAGCTTCAAAAAAATAAAAAAAGAAAAGAGCCGTTAGAGTGAAAACCGTAACTGGCGCTCTAACCAAAAACTAGGCAAAAAGATAGGGTGAAAACCTGAAAACAGGCAGTCTGTCCTTCAAAAAAAAGAAGAAAGATAAAAGCCGCTGGATTGGGTTGGGTCCATTCCAGGCAAAAAAAAAATAAGGCGCAGGGTTATGTGAAAATCCACAAAGGACGCATCTCCCACTAAGAAAAGCTAGTGTGAAAATCCACAAGGGACGCTGTGACGCGCGCCGGGTCCCCGCGGCCGCCCGTTCGGACCGCCCGCACGTGGGCGATCGGGGCAATTGCGGGTCCGTCGACAGCTTGCGATAAATCGCAAGTGCGTCTATGTTGGGCAACAAAGAGGTTTCATGGAGTCGCCACCCAATAGGACATTGGGAAAGTTTCTCTCGCCTCGGAGAGCCTAAGACTTGCGCATTTTATCCATATTGAGCCATGAGGCCTAGGATTAACGTCTAAGTCTCGTGACACAAGAGGTGTCTTGGAGGATAACCTCTAGCCTCTTGAGCCCAAAGACCAGAGCAGGGTTCGGGACTTCTCATTTATTCGTACCTTGCTTAAGTTTACAATTGAGTTTTGAATTTATTAGTTCGCTCTCTCTCCACACAATGCAAGTTTGGTTTAAGCACAATTTATTCATTCAAGAGCATAAAATAAAATAGCATTAAAGCGTAAAATAAATTTACAATAATACTAGGAGCGGAATACAACTCCCATTTATAAATGTACTATACATGCATAAAACGGGTTATTCATTTATTTTGAGGACTTTGGTCCCCGCATGCGTTAATTATGGAAAACAATTTTTATGTGATGATTTTATTGGGTAAAAATAGGATATTGGTCCAAGTTTTATTTAGCAAACATTCTTTTTAGTAGAAAACATTTGTGTGGTGGTTCTTTTAAACACGGTCGAAAAATCATTTATTATTACAAACCACAAATACATACAATAATAATTACATATTTCTAAACAAATAAATAAATGAATACATAAATAATTGCATAAACAAATAATAATAATAATAACAATAATAATAATCAATAATGATAATAATAATAATAAAACATAAATTTAAATAATAAATAATCACAAATCAATAAAATTAAATATCAACCTAAAATTAACACAAATTAGACAATAACCACAATAATATTAACATAATAATAATGAATATAAAAACATATAATAAAAAGTATAATAATAATAATAATAATAATAATATAAAAAAACAGAAAATATATAATAATAATAATAATAATAATAATAATAATAATAATATAAAAAAATAATAAAAACAATAAAAACAGAATTATAAATTTATAAATATTAATAATAATAATAAATAAATAATTAATTAATAATATTAATTAATATTAATTAATAATATATTAAAATAAATAAATAAAAAATGGACTCACCGGATTTCCCTCGCCGGAGAGTCGCCGGAGTAGCCGTTGGAGACACCGCCGACACCGGATGGTAGATCGGAGCGCCGGGATCACTCTGCCGTCGGTCACGCGCCGGAAAGGACCCCTCTGTCGCCGGAAAACATCTTGGAAGCCGCACGGTTTTCCCTTCCGATCTCCCTCACGCCGGCGCCGATGGCCGATCGGAGGCTGCCGTTCGGTGCGCCTGGGTCTCCTCTTCACTCCGGCGGGGCGCGTGTGGTGGTCGGTGGCCGGAGCTGGCCGGCGAAGGCGACGCCTCCTCCTTCCCCTTTTTTCTTCTTTTCCTTCTTCTCCGATCCGGCGTCTGGGTCTGCTCCTCTCCTTTCTTCTCTCTTTCTTTTCTTTTCTCTCTTTTTCCTTTCCTTTTCTTTTCTTTGGCCGGCCCTCACTCTTTTCTTTTTCTTGGTCTCTTTTCTTTCTTGATCTCTTGATCTGCCGACCCCCTCCCTCAATTTTCTCATCATTTTCATTTTATACCCCTAAATTAGGGCTAAAGGATAATTTCCCACTCAATTCCCTCCTTTTCTCTTTTCTTAATTAATCTAACTTAATTAAAACTAATACACACACATACTAATTTAATTAAACATTACATATTAATTACATCTTAATATAATTTATCTAATTAATTAAACATTCTACATTTTAACTAATTAATTAACTAATTAATCTTTAATTTTACATGCATCTTAATTAATACAATAATATTAATTACTCAAATAACTAACAATATTAACTAATTAATTTTTAATTTCACACACATATTTATATATATTTTTTTGTTTTTTTTTTATTTATATATATATATTTTTTTATTTTTCTTTCGGAGGGAATAATCGAGGATCAAAATCACCATTGACATTTTATGCCGGACTCGAAACCCAGTGTCTACAGTTGCCCCCAATTTTGGAGAAACTATTGCATAGACACTTAGGTGAGCCAAAATTCAAAGAGGAAGAGAGAAGGGATTCCATACCTGCGGCGGAGACCTTGCCTTCTTGCCGATAGTTGGATAAAGAGATGCCTCCTCAGAGGGCTTGGAGAATTTGCCTCCTCAGAGGACTTTGAGATTTTGCCTCCTCAGAGGACTTTGAGATTTTGCCTCCTCAGAGGACTTTGGAAAATTTGCCTCCTCAGAGGACTTCGGGAATTTTGCCTCCTCAGAGGACTTTGAGGTTTTGGTGGATGCGCTGAGTCTGCTCCAGACTTACAAAACGCGAAATACACTGAATCGCTACCAAGATTCGAAGTGTTCGCACTGAATCGCTACCAAAATTCAAAGTGCAAAAGTTTTGAAATTACACCGAATCGCTGCCAAGATTCAAGGTGTTTGCACCGAATCGCTACCAGGATTCAAAGTGCGAGGGTTCCTCTCTTGAGCTGCACCGAGTCTGCTCCAGACTTACAAAGCGCGAAATACACTGAATCGCTACCAAGATTCGAAGTGTTCGCACTGAATCGCTACCAAGATTCAAAATGCGAGGGTTGCTCTCTTGAGCTGCACCGAGTCTGCTCCAGACTTACGAAGTGCGGGGGTTGCTCTCTTGAGCTGCACCGAGTCTGCTCCAGACTTACAAAGTGCTGATGTTGTTCTTCTGAAATGGATGTCCTTCCGGACTGGGTGTCCTCCTGGACTGCCCTTCTGAGCGGTCTTGGATTGATTGTCTGCAAAATCAGATGCACAAAATATACACAAGAAGTTATATGCATGATGTTGTGTGGGATTTGTCTCCTTAGGGAGCTTGGGGAATCGGCCTCTTCAGAGGGCTTCGAGATTTGCCTCCTCAAAGGACTTCCCGTTTTGCCTCCTCAAAGGACTTCAAGAATTGATAACTGCCCCCTGAGAGGTCTTGCTTGTCTTGATTGATGGATGGAATGATGTCGCCACTCGGATTCTACCGGTGTCCGCATCGAGTCCCTTTTTCTTTCTGCAAGACTTAGAAAGGCAAATATGCAGGAAAAAATAGGTGAGCATGCAAGTGAAATGCATGTGTATGCAGCAATGCAGTATAAAAATTCATCCAAGTGGATTTTGAGGCGACAGCCGATTTGATTGCAATTTGCAGTAAGATCAGTGCCTTCTGGAATTGCCTTTGAATTTCATGCTCTTTGGGGATCATGAGGTTCTCGTCTGAAACCTGTAGTCATTATTTTAAGGTAGTGCGTCCCTTGTGGATTTTCACACTAGCTTTTCTTGGCGGGAAATGCGTCCTTTCGGATTTTCACATGACCCTGTGCCTTATTTTTGCCTGGAAGGAATCCAACCCAATCCAGCGACTTTTTCTTCTTTTTTTTTTTTCCCTTTTTTTTTTTTTTTTTTTTTTTTTTTTTAGGACAGACTGCCTGTTTTCAGGTTTTCACCCTATCCTTTTGGCCTAACTTTTGCTTAGAGCGCCAATTACGGTTTTCATCTCTAACGGCCATTTTTTCTTTTTTTCTTTTTTTCTTTTTTCTTTTTTTCTTTTTTCTTTTTTTTTTGTTTTTTTTCTTTTGTACATCAAATGAACTATTCTGGTTACATCGATACCATTGCATAAATGCACATATTTCAATTTGATTTCATAATATATGATCATTATTTGACATGAATCTCAAGATACAAAACCTTATCCAATCTCGGGATGGATCTTGAAAGCATCAAACTCCTGTTATCAATCTGCTCTCTTTTTTATTCTCATGATTGAATATTTTCTCTCTGCTCTCATTTAATCTTTTGAATGCAAATTCTAGAAGTAACGTCGGAGACGAGACTTAACTCGAATGCATGAATGCACTCATGGCTTCTCGCTTGAAGCTCAAGAAACACCATAGGCCTCTTCTTACGTACCAAACCTTCTTAGAAGGTCATCTCCGCTAATTGGATAAGACTGAACCCAGAATCAAAAGGTCTTACTTTGGTTGTAATGTCAGGTTTGGGTAGATGGTTGTCAAAGAAAGATCAGGTCGCTAGAGAAAAATGGCCGCGATATTTTCTCGACTGATGGATGAACCGTTCTCGGCTCAAAAGTATTCTTGAATTTGGACTCGATAACATTCTAGCTCCTTGAGATCAGAAGGGCAATCGTTGAAACTAGTCAATTGGTCACCATTTTGAGCTCTCTTTTTTATTCTTTTCTTTTTTTCTTTTTCTTTCATTTTTGATTCATTTTTTCTTTTTGGATTTTTCATTTTTCTTTTTCTTCTTTTTGCTTTCGCTTCTTTTTTTTTTTTTTTTGAGCTCATGCCTTTCATGCATGACTAAACCCTCTTTTCAAAGTCTGAACTTGCTGTTATCAAGGCAATTTTTTTTTCTTTTAATAGTCCAAAGAATTGTTCAAATGTACATCCATCAGTTTTAGAGCGGCCACTCTTCTAAGGGGAAGCCAAAATCATTTTAGGCGAGTGGGTAGTTTTAATGTGTGTAACAACAAAATTGGTACGCATTCAGCATACCTGCATAAAGGCTCAACGGGCTAGCAAGCGATTGCAGAATAAGGGTAGGAAATAGTCATTTAGAGAGCTATGCAAAGAAAGGATTGCCTAAATCATTTTCCAGGTTCTGTCTTATCCAGAGATCGCTTCGACGGGTAATCAGAAAGGTTCTAGTGCTCTTAGTGAGTTTTCATCCAATCTCCTAATTGCAACTAGTTTTTTCTTTCTTATTTTTATTTTCTCTGAAATTTCTCTCTTCAGGAGTTATATCAGATGCCATCAAAATTTTCTTTGGATTTCCAAAGTTCCAAGATTAAATGCAGTAGTATTGATTGAATTAATGTCAAAATGAATGAATGTATAATGATCATAAGAAATGAAATCATTAGAAATAATGTACGTAAAATATTGTTCATCTGTCATCAGCTTTTATTTTCCCTTCTTCTCTGGGTCAGCAATTTCTTTATTGTTGATAAGATCTTGAATTCAGTCTCTTAGAATTTAGCATTGATCCGTTAACTGGCCAGCGTTGGTGGGCTGCTATGCCCTCAATCTCATCTTCTTCCTCCATCATAAATCATAATTGGGATTGTGAACTCTTGCCCTTCTTGGCTCAATAAGTGTCGCAGCTCCATGCTCATTGACAGGTTGACGAGCATTGCCAATAAAAAGAGTCTCTCCACCAGCAGGTGGTTCGACTTGCCCCCAGCATGGGCTACTGGTTGTTGTGGATCAGCAAGTGGTTGTGAGATAGTAGGTGCTCGTGAATCATGAGGATGAGGTACTAGATGCTGAGAGTGGCTCAGGATCCCAATCAAGCACTAATTCGAGCAATCCAAAGGGCAAGTCCGTCCTTACTAATTGACCGTCGGGACCTCTAATCCACTTGAATGAATTTATGATGGCTAAAAATTTAAACTGTTAGTATGATTCGTGTATAGCAATATACAATGCATGATCGTGAATTATGCAGATGGAGTGAAAAAAATCAATAATTTGCAATTATGCGATGCAATGTATGAGAAAATTATATACATGTGATAGTATATGTATGTGAAAAATAATATGCAGGCAAAAGGTTATATACACACAATATTAAATGTATTTTTTATTTTTTATATTTTTTACATTTTTTATTTTTGATTGATTTATTTTTTTGACATGAATGACATGTGATGTATGTGCATGTTGTGCAGCATTCACAGCCACATGCAAGCAGGTAGATCCTTCCAACCTTATTTCTCCCACACACGGGGTCGTGCGGTCTCTTTCCTAGGTGGGCTTTATCCAAGGGTTAACAGGGAACCCAATGGACGCGTATAGTGCACGGTGAAAAACCGGCAGCATAACAACTCTTACTTTAAAGCACACGCGCATGGATGTTTGGCCATCATATATTTAAACAATTCGATTAAATCAAGATAAGCCCATCGGGGCATGAAAGCCTTTGATGAAAATCATCTAATTCAATTGATTTTGTTCAGTATATGACGGCCCAAATAGCAAGCACGATATTATGTCGCATATCACCTAGTGGAAGTTTCTATTGCCATTACATGGGCTTTGGTCAAAAGGTGGTGTTACTTTGGGGCTACCCAAGCATGATCCCTGCCGACGGGTCTAGCTCATCACGAGTATAACGACCGATCGGGTCACCATTTGATATACCATTGAGGTACATGGCTTGGGCTGGTGATTATCCTTAACACTTCCCCAAATTGAGTGAAAATGGGGTCGTGCTTCGGGAACGCACCGGGGCTGATAAGGGGACCAAACTAACATATTCTAAAGCTCTAATGATATGCAATGCAAATTTTAAGGGAAAGCGAATTTAATAAACTAAAACTTAATTATAAATTTTAATCAAGATACTTTCGAATCGAAGTCTCAAATACGTCCCCAGTGGAGTCGCCACTGTGACGCGCGCCGGGTCCCCGCGGCCGCCCGTTCGGACCGCCCGCACGTGGGCGATCGGGGCAATTGCGGGTCCGTCGACAGCTTGCGATAAATCGCAAGTGCGTCTATGTTGGGCAACAAAGAGGTTTCATGGAGTCGCCACCCAATAGGACATTGGGAAAGTTTCTCTCGCCTCGGAGAGCCTAAGACTTGCGCATTTTATCCATATTGAGCCATGAGGCCTAGGATTAACGTCTAAGTCTCGTGACACAAGAGGTGTCTTGGAGGATAACCTCTAGCCTCTTGAGCCCAAAGACCAGAGCAGGGTTCGGGACTTCTCATTTATTCGTACCTTGCTTAAGTTTACAATTGAGTTTTGAATTTATTAGTTCGCTCTCTCTCCACACAATGCAAGTTTGGTTTAAGCACAATTTATTCATTCAAGAGCATAAAATAAAATAGCATTAAAGCGTAAAATAAATTTACAATAATACTAGGAGCGGAATACAACTCCCATTTATAAATGTACTATACATGCATAAAACGGGTTATTCATTTATTTTGAGGACTTTGGTCCCCGCATGCGTTAATTATGGAAAACAATTTTTATGTGATGATTTTATTGGGTAAAAATAGGATATTGGTCCAAGTTTTATTTAGCAAACATTCTTTTTAGTAGAAAACATTTGTGTGGTGGTTCTTTTAAACACGGTCGAAAAATCATTTATTATTACAAACCACAAATACATACAATAATAATTACATATTTCTAAACAAATAAATAAATGAATACATAAATAATTGCATAAACAAATAATAATAATAATAACAATAATAATAATCAATAATGATAATAATAATAATAAAACATAAATTTAAATAATAAATAATCACAAATCAATAAAATTAAATATCAACCTAAAATTAACACAAATTAGACAATAACCACAATAATATTAACATAATAATAATGAATATAAAAACATATAATAAAAAGTATAATAATAATAATAATAATAATAATATAAAAAAACAGAAAATATATAATAATAATAATAATAATAATAATAATAATATAAAAAAATAATAAAAACAATAAAAACAGAATTATAAATTTATAAATATTAATAATAATAATAAATAAATAATTAATTAATAATATTAATTAATATTAATTAATAATATATTAAAATAAATAAATAAAAAATGGACTCACCGGATTTCCCTCGCCGGAGAGTCGCCGGAGTAGCCGTTGGAGACACCGCCGACACCGGATGGTAGATCGGAGCGCCGGGATCACTCTGCCGTCGGTCACGCGCCGGAAAGGACCCCTCTGTCGCCGGAAAACATCTTGGAAGCCGCACGGTTTTCCCTTCCGATCTCCCTCACGCCGGCGCCGATGGCCGATCGGAGGCTGCCGTTCGGTGCGCCTGGGTCTCCTCTTCACTCCGGCGGGGCGCGTGTGGTGGTCGGTGGCCGGAGCTGGCCGGCGAAGGCGACGCCTCCTCCTTCCCCTTTTTTCTTCTTTTCCTTCTTCTCCGATCCGGCGTCTGGGTCTGCTCCTCTCCTTTCTTCTCTCTTTCTTTTCTTTTCTCTCTTTTTCCTTTCCTTTTCTTTTCTTTGGCCGGCCCTCACTCTTTTCTTTTTCTTGGTCTCTTTTCTTTCTTGATCTCTTGATCTGCCGACCCCCTCCCTCAATTTTCTCATCATTTTCATTTTATACCCCTAAATTAGGGCTAAGGGCACAAGGATAATTTCCCACTCAATTCCCTCCTTTTCTCTTTTCTTAATTAATCTAACTTAATTAAAACTAATACACACACATACTAATTTAATTAAACATTACATATTAATTACATCTTAATATAATTTATCTAATTAATTAAACATTCTACATTTTAACTAATTAATTAACTAATTAATCTTTAATTTTACATGCATCTTAATTAATACAATAATATTAATTACTCAAATAACTAACAATATTAACTAATTAATTTTTAATTTCACACACATATTTATATATATTTTTTTGTTTTTTTTTTATTTATATATATATTTTTTTTTATTTTTCTTTCGGAGGGAATAATCGAGGATCAAAATCACCATTGACATTTTATGCCGGACTCGAAACCCAGTGTCTACAGACGCACTACCTTCAAATAATGACTACAGGTACCGGATGAGAATCTCGCAATCTCGAAGGGCATGAAATTCAAAAGCAGCTCAAAAGGCATCAATTATATCGAAAATTGCAGCTAGCCCGGCTATCATCTTCAAGTTCACATAGATGAATTTTCATCCTGCATTCCTGCATAATTTATGCATTTCACTTGCATGCTCACCATTTTTGCATAGTTTAGTTTCCTTATTTTGCAGAAAGAGAGACTTGAGGCAGACACCGACAAAAGCCAAGTGATGACATCGGTCAAATCATCAATCAAAACCTCAAGTCAATCATCAATCCAGACATCGATCAAATCATCAATCCACATACCAGCTTAATCATCAAATCCAAGCACCATCCGAAGACCTCTCAGGGGGCAATCAACCAAAGACTTCTCAGGGAGCAACAAATTGAAGACCTCTCAGGGGGCAATCAACCAAAGACTTCTCAGGGAGCAGCAAAATGAAGACCTCTCAGGGGGCAATGAACCGAAGACCTCTCAGGGGGCAATCAACCAAAGACTTCTCAGGGAGCAGCAAACTGAAGACCTCTCAGGGGGCAATCAACCAAAGACTTCTCAGGGAGCAGCAAACTGAAGACCTCTCAAGGGGCAATAAACCGAAGACTTCTCAGGGAGCAGCAAATCGAAGACCTCTCAGGGGGCAATGAACTGAAGACCTCTCAGGGGGCAATGAACAGAAGACCTCTCAGGGGGCAAACGATCAATGAACTGAAGACCTCTCAAGGGGGCAAAGAACTGAAGACCTCTCAGGGGCCAATGAACAGAAGACCTCTCAGGGGGCAAACGATCAATGAATCGAAGACCTCTCAGGGGGCAATCAACCAAAGACTTCTCAGGGAGCAGCAAATTGAAGACCTCTCAGGGGGCAATCAACCAAAGACTTCTCAGGGAGCAGCAAACCGAAGTCCTCTCAGGAGGCAAACGATCAATGAACTAAAGACCTCTCAGGGGGCAAATGATCAATGAACCGAAGACTTCTCAGGGAGCAGTAAATCGAAGACCTCTCAGGGGGCAATGAACTGAAGACTTCTCAGTGAGCAGCAAACTGAAGACCTTTCAGGGGGCAATGAACGGAAGACCTCTCAGGGGGCAAACGATCAATCAACCAAAGACCTCTCAGGGGGCAATCAACCAAAGACTTCTCAGGGAGCAGCAAAATCGAAGACCTCTCAGGGAGCAATGAATTGAAGACCTCTCAGGGGGCAATGAACTGAAGACCTCTCAGGGGGCAAATGATCAGAAAACTGAAGACCGCTCAGGGGGCAAATAATAAATGAACCGAATACCTATCAGGGGGCAATCAACCGAAGGGCTCACAGATAGCACCACTTCAACAAACAAAAACACACCATGGTAATAACCACCATCTCAGAATTCTCCAGTTCGGAAAGACGGCCGACTCAGGTACGCGTCTCTTTCCTTTTCTTCTTTGAGTTTAGGCTCACCTAGACACTAGTGTACTAGATTTCCCTAAACTGGGGGCAACTGTAGACACCGGGTCCTGAGTAAGCCTAGATCGAAGTTACCCAATGATGATAATTGCCTTCACAGGCTTAAAAAGTTAAAAGTGATGGTTTTTTCGTCAAATTTGCATTTTAGAGTGAAAAATTAAAAAATAATAAAAAATATTTAAAAAATTAATTTTGAAAAATAGGGGCTTAAAATTATGGTGTTTTTAGTCAATTTAAAATTTAAAAAAAAAAAATAGAAAAAAAAAATAAAATTTCGGACCGCGAGTGTCGGGCGCGGCAGCGCGCTGGCGCCCAGCTCGCAGGCGCCAGGCGCCCAGCGCGCTGGGCGCGATTTAGCGACGCGCAGCGTCGCCAATGCCGCGCGTCGCTAAAGAGCGACGCGCAGCGTTGCGCGCTGCGCGCCGCACCGTGAGCTGAGGCGCGCGATTTCCGCGCTTCTGCGCGCGGATTTCGCGTGCCTCGCCGCGTGAGTGCCCGTCGCTCTATAGCGACGGGCGGTGTCCCTCTATAGCGACTGGTTCCTGGCCGTCGGTACAGGGTCTGATGCCCTATTTCCCTCTTTTCAGCCTTTTTTCGATTTTTTCACCCAAAAATCCGTTTTTTATCCCCTTTTTTTGGGGTTTTTGACTTCAAATTAAATTCTAAAATATTTTTTTAGATAATTAAATAATAAAACTTGATTTTATCATTAAAAATAAATGAATTTTGTGTTAAAATAGGTTTTTTTCCTTAATTAAATTAGGGCAACCTTTTTTATCCTATAAATAGTTTATGATGAAATCAAAAAAGGGTCTCCACACATTTTTTAGACCTAAAAATTCCAGAATTCTTCTTCTTCTTCCACTAAAATTCCAGATTTATTCCCCAACCAAAAATCAAAAAGAAAAATCAAATGTTTCATTCTTTTTCCAACATAATTTCCTCTAAACATATTTTTTAGAGGAAGTTTTGTTGTTTGATTCAATTTTTGAGACAAATAGAATAATTATTTGTTCTCAAAATTGTTTTTAATCTTTTATTTTGGATTTAATAAAACTTTTTCATTGATTTTGTTTTGAATCTCTTTTTGATAAAAAATTGATTTTGAGACAAATAAAATAATTGTTTGTCATCAAAATCTAATTTTTATTTGATTTTCTAAAATAAAACTTCAATCAATTTTTATATGAACAAAGTGATTGATTGTTCTTGAAATCATTTTTCTTTATTTTAATCAATAAAAACCTTTTTTTTGATCAAAATCATTTCTTTAGGCAAAGGTATCAATTCTTTGTTCTTAAAGAATTCTTGATCATTTTTTCATGTTTCTTGGAATAAAATTCCAACATTTTCATCATATTTCATTCTAATATTGTGAATCATCAAACAAAGAAATCAATCATCTTTTACCTTCATCGAATCCGAAACTCTGAGGGTAAACATTATGGGCTTGTTTTTATTATTTCTTTTGGTTCATATCTAATTTATTTATGTATATTTTATTGTTTTTATTTTATTATTTATTTTAGATTTGATTTATTTAATTTGTTTTTATATGATTTTTATTCACATAAATATTGATTGTTTATTAATTTTAACATGTAATTAATTTATTTCACTTTAATTCATCATTAATTTTAACATGTAATTAATTTATTTCACTTTAATTCATCATTATTTTTAACATGTAATTAATAAATTCATTTTAATTGATCTTTTTGCCATGTAAATGGTTTATATCATTTGTGAACATATTTAATTAATCATATTGTTCATTTAATTGTTTTCATTTATTATTCTTTTCTTTATCATTTTATATATTCTTTGATTCGTTTATCCTCATCATCATTGTTATCATGTTCATATTTTTTCATGTACTAATTAATTAACATGTTTTATTTTATTTTCATCACATCATTTAATCATTTGTCATACATAATGCATGTTTCTCATTTATTTTGTTTTGTTAACATTTTGATTCAATTATCATTCTTTTCATATCATCTTATTTTATTTTAATTTGTTATTCATTATTTTGTATGTTTAATTAATTTAATTGATTTAATTACTAACATTATTTTATTTGTATTTGTTTTTATGTCTAAACTCATTTTTTCGCTTGGGCATTTTTGCAAGCACATCGGGAGGTCCAAAAAGGCTCATTTGGTTTGTAATATTTTATTTAATTTTGCCATATAATTTTCTTGTAAAATTATTTATTTAGGCACGCTAAAAAGAAAATCACAAAAATGTTTTTATTAATTAACTTGACATTCTTTTTCTAAATAAAAGGGGACCAATGTCCTAGTTTTTCATACCCAAATAAATCATCACATCAAAACTTTTTCATAATAAATATGCATGCGAGGACCAATGTTCTCACTATTAATGAATAACCCGTTTTATGCATGTATTTCACTTTTATAAATGGGAGTTGTATTCCGCTCCTAGTGTTATTGTAATTTATTTTTAAATGCTTTATTTTGGATTTTGCTTACATTTACCGCTTTTGATATGAATGATTGCGCCTTTAAATTAAAATTGCATTGTGTGGAAAGTTGATGAAACAGTGAATTCAAAACTTAATTATGATATTAATCAAGGTATAAATAAATGAGAAGTCCCGAACCAGCTCTGGTCTTTGGGCTCAAAGAGGTTAGAGGTTATCCTCCAAGATACTTCTTGTGTCACGAGGCTTTAGCGTTAATCCTAGGCTCCTTTGGCTGGCCCAAAATGGATACTAAGCGCAGTCTTAGGCTCTCCGAGGCGAGAGAAACTTTCCCAATGTTCTATTGGGTGGCGACTCCATGAAACCTCCTTGTTGCTCAACATAGACGCACTTGCGATTTATTGCAAGCTGTCAACGGACCCACAAATGCCCCGATCGCCCACGTGCGGGCGGTCGAATGGGCGACCGCGGGGATCCGGCGCGCGTCACAGTAGCCTTTCACCATCTGGGGTCGTAAGAATAACTCCTACGCCTGCTCCCTTATTATTGACTGCTCCATCAAAGAATAATTGCCACCCTTGTACTGCTATGGCCGTGACATCTTCATCTGGGAAGTTGTATTCAAACTGATCTCCCTCAATAGGATGCTCGGCTAAGAACTCCGCTACGGCTCTTCCCTTAATGGTTTTCCTAGTTATGTACTCAATGTCAAATTCCTGCAATATCAGTAACAATCTTCCCATCTTCCCTAGTAGAGAGGGTGCTTCTTGGAGGTATCTGAGCGGATTATGTTTGGCAACCGTTTGTACCTTGAAGGAATGAAAGTAGTGTCGCAACTTCTTAGAAGCCCAGATAACTGCTAAACAAATCTTTTCCACCTCTACATATTTGGCTTCGTAAGGCAGGAATTTCTTGCTAAGATAGTAAACGGCAAACTCTACACCAAATCATCTTCCTGAGACATCATAGCACCCACTGAGTTATCTTCCACAGCTAGGTACAGGATTAGTGGTTTGGCATGGCGTTGTGGTCTTAACACCGGAGGATTTAACAAATACTCCTTAATGGTGTCAAAGGCAAATTGACAGTCATTGTTCCATATCACCGGCTGATTCTTCCTAAGAAGCTTGAAAATAGGCTCACATACTGAAGCTAGCTTGGCAATAAATCGGCTGATGTACTGAAGCTTTCCTAGGAAACTTCTGACGTCCTTCTCCTTCTAGGGCACTGGCATCTCTCTTATGGCTTTGACTTTATCGAGATCTACCTCGATTCCCCTCTGGCTTACTACATGTCCTAACAACTTTCCTGATGTAACTCCAAAAATGCACTTCTTGGGATTGAGGCGCAAATCATACTTGCTAATTCTTTGAAAGAACTTTTCTAAAGCCTCAAAATGACCTTCTCTAGTAGTCGACTTAATCATCATGTCATCGACATACACCTCCACTTCTTTGTGGATTAAGTCATTGAGAACCTTGGTCGCCATCCTCTGATAGGTTGCTCCTGCATTCTTCAACCCAAAAGGCATAACCCGGTAGGCATATGTCCCCCACTCGGTGATAAAGGCTGTCTTGATCCGGTCCACTATCTTGTTAAGGATTTGATTGTACCCTGCGTACCCATCCACAAATCTATACATCATACAAGCAGCAACACTATCTACTAGCACATCAATATGAGGCAGTGGGAAATCATATTTAGGGCAAGCTTTGTTCAGGTCTCGATAGTCGACGCATACTCGAACCTTACCGTCTTTCTTAGCTACAGGAACCACATTAGCTAACCATGTTGGGTATTGAACCTCTATCAGGAACTTAGCCTCAATCTGCTTATGGATCTCCTCTTTTACTTTCTGTGCCCATTCTGGCCTAAGCCTCCGAAGCTTTTGCTTGACTGGTTTAAACTCTGGGTAAGTTGGGATGGCATGTTCGACAACATCTTGATCTATTCCCGGCATATCCTCATAGGTCCAGGCAAAGACTTTTTCATATTTTTTTAATATTCTCTCAAATTTTATTCTCTCTTCAGGAGTTATGTCTGATGCTAGCAAAATTTCCTTTGTATTTTCCAAAGTTTCGAGATTAAATGCAGTTGTGCCAGTTGAATTAATATCAAAAATGAATGCATCATGCTTATGATCATGCGAAATGAAATCATCAGAAACATCACACAAGTAAGCAAAGTTGTTCATCTCATTAACATAATCAGAAACATTAACATTGTCCTCAAAGAGTTCTGGTATAAAAAGAGAATCTAAATGACTATCAACTTCAGTCGACGCCGATGCTGCAGCTGACTGTGCTTTGGCTTCTTGATTTGGTGAAATCTTGAGATCTTCAATCTTCGGCTCTGACTCCACTATCGTCTCCTTCCCTTTGAGCTTAGTGGCTAACAGCTTATCAGTTACAATCTCTTCGGGCTCATCTCTGTCCCAGATGCTGCATTGGGTCATAATCTCCTCATCCCAAAAGTTCTCTACAGCTTTAACAACTCCGATCTCCCAATCAAAGACATCGTTAAAAATTTCAAATCCCGGGGTAATTTTCCCATCTACCCACTGCGGCTCTTCTTTTCCGGTGTAAGCACATACCGAGGATGATGGCACAAAGCTCTCCGAGATATGGGGGATCTTCTCTGATACTTTCTTCTTACCATACTCTCCTTTGTAGCCCAACCCTTTTCGATCCTTCTGACCACGTGTAGTGATAGCATTCTGCAGTCCCTGTGACTCTTTTCCCAAACCAGCCCCTGGGAGGAAGTGCATCTTTTTCAGCATATTCACCACTTGAGGGCTACCTTCTAGGCTTTGCTCTTCTCCGATCACCGATACATGAAAGCCACTGAATGGCTGATTAGAGATCTCCAAGGCAGACACTTGGTTCTCTCTTGCCGCTTTAATGGTCACTACCTCTCCTTCATGGGGTATCTTAATTATCTGGTGTAATGTGGATGGCACTCCCCCTAACTTGTGAAACCACGGTCTACCAAGTAGAGCGGAAAAGTTTGCTGGGATCGGCAAAACCATAAAATCCGTTTCTGTCTCAATAGGCCCCGTCTTTACCAAAGCTTTGAAAGTTCCCAATGCTTGCCTCCTGGAGTTATCATAGGCTGTGATAGTCAGGTCGGACTTGCTTAACATACTCTCATTCAACCCGAAGGCTTGGAGCGCCACTAAAGGACAGACATTTATCGACGACCCGTCGTCAACCATGACGCAAGCAGTGTGTTTACCATTGATCTATGCCTTGATGTACAAAGGTCGGTTGTGGCTGCGACCCTCAACTGGTAAATCTGCATCAGAAAAAACCAACTTCTCCCCAGATCCCCCCTTTACAAGGTCTAACAGCTCAGATGGGGAGATTGTAGTTGCTACAGTTGATACACTCAATGCTTCAACTAACTTTTGTCTGTGAGAGGGAGACTGTCTCAAGAGATCCCAAATAGATATCTGAGCCGTGGTCTTTTTCAGTTGCTTCACTATTGAATTTTCTTCCAGCTCTTTCTCTGCGATTGCTTGTGCTGGGTCTTGCTGCTTCTCAGCTTCTGGAATGACCCTCCCACTTCTTGTTACTGCTTCTACTCTTTCTTCTTCCTCTGAATCCCACGGATCCGTAAACTCTCCATGTTTCTCATCTTCATCATCCCCACTCTCACTAGTTGACCAACAGTCTATCGCTGCCACGGAAATCCCTTCTTCATTCACTGTAGGGCGAGTAATAGCGACATACTCATTTCCATATAGATCTTGCATCACGTACCACTCTGATAGGCTCGATCCAATCATAAAGACTGGAGGTGGCACCGTATTATAACCGGACTTCTTCTTGCTTTCTCTCTTCTCAGGATCGGTGATCTGCTTGTTGTCAATTAGATCTTGGACCCGATGCCTTAGCGTTATACAATCATCCATCAAATGGCCGGTATGTTGGTGGAATGCGCAGTATTCATTCTCTTTGTGCCCTGGCTGTCCTTGGGTCTTGGCCGGCCTAGGTGATAGGGGCCGCAGTTTTCCTTCTTTTATTAGCCTCTTCAGTACCCATGATAAAGGCTTACCCAAGTTGGAGAAATACCTCTGACTTACGCCGGTTGCAGACACCTCGACAGTCTTCCCAACTCTGTTACCAGTGCTTGAACTTGCTAGTTTGGCTGTCCCCTGATTGCTGTATCCCCTCCTGGCATAGGACTCACTATTTGCCCTCTTGGCTATATATTCTCCTTCTGCTTCTATGGCAATGTCCTTCAAGGATTCCCAATCCTTAAGTCCCTTCATTTTCAGTCCATCTCTCAAGTAAGGGCTGGCATTTCGAATGAATAGCCTGATATGATCAGAAGTGTCTGGTTTGCGTTTCATCTCTATAACCCGGTTTCTCCACCGAGTAAGGTACTCGTGGAAGGACTCCCCAGTCTTCTGTTGTAGCAACTCGAGGTCTTTCAAAGTGACCTCCATTCGGGTACTGCAATCGTACTACTTAAGGAACTCTTCAGTTAGAAAGTCCCAATCCTCCTTGGACCTCCTCTCAAGCCCATGGTACCAATCAATAGCAGCTCCTGTGAGACTCAAGCAGAAATACTCTATCTTTTGCTTTCTTGTTAAGGTCGTTCCCTTCATGACCAGCGAGTATTGCTTGATGTGTGCGGCAGGGTCAGAGGTGCCATCAAATTTGGGAATGTCCGGCATCTTAAAATTCTGGGGAATCAGGTCATCCCCATCCAGCTCTCGCTCTTCCGGGTTCATTCCTTTTCCTACGGTCATCATCCTTGCCATGGCCTCAAATCTTTCTTCCATTTTCCTCCACATTGCCTCATCCAGTTTTGGCGACTTCTCTTTAGCTACTTTATGCTCCTCTAGCTCATCTTCCCCAAATTCAGCTTCAGACCTGGGGCCCTCTCTGCGCTCAATAGGTGCAGGCACTCTTTGCTCAACAACAGGTGGGTCAACCACTGGTTGGTTAATTGCAACAGGACGTTCTTCTCTTACAACCTCTTGTTCAGCTGGTACTCGGATAGGGGCAGCAGCAGCTTATTGCCCAGTTATGGTGGTGGCAAGATTGCCCATCATTGCAATCATTCGGGCTTCAAATTCCTCCATTCTCTTTCCTACCTCCTCGGTGATTATTGCCCGGGTTGCATCAGACTCATTTGATGGATTAGCCATGCTTACTTCTGTTGATGATTCTAATGAAAACCCCACACTATTTTCTGAGATTGAATCTGAACTCTGATCCGACACTAACTCTGTTAACCCCAAAAGCGACGTCCTTCTTAACCGTCCCTCGGGACCTCTAGACCACCCAGGAGAATCTATGATGGCTGAAAAGCAAAAATTATTAAAATGATGCATGATTAAAATGCAGTGCATGCTCGTGCTGATGCAACATAGACAAACACATGCAAGCAGATAGATCCTTCCAACCTTATATCTCCCACACACGTGGTAATGCGGTCACTTTCCTAGGTGGGCTTGATCCATGGATTAACGTGGAACCCAATGGACACGTATGATGCGCGATGAAAAACCGGCAGCATAACAGCTCCTATCTAATGTACATACGTATGGGTGTTTGGCCATTATGTATTTAAACAATTCAACTTAACTAAGATGGGCCCACCAGGGCATGAAAGCCTTTGATGAAGACCATTTAATTAAATTGATCTCGTTTAATATATGATGGCCCATATAGCAAGCATAGTATTACGGTACATTTCACCTAGTGGAAGTATCTATTGCTATTACATGAGCTTTGGACAAGGGAGATGTTACTTTAAGGCTACCCAAGCATGATCCCTGCTGACGGGTCTAGCTCATCATGAGCATAACGACCGATCGGGTCACCATTTGATATACCATTAATGGCACTAGACTTGGGCTGGTGATTATCCCTAACACTTCCCCAAATTGAGTGAAAATGAGGTCGTGCTTCAGGAACGCACCGGGGCTAATAGAGGGACCAAACTAGCATATTCTAAAGCTCTAATGAGATGTAATGCAAATGAGAGAAAGCGAATTTATGAATTAAATTTTAACCATAAATGTTAAACGAGGTATTTTCGAATTGAAATCTCAAACCATATCGTCCCCAGTGGAGTCGCCACTGTGACGCGCGCCGGATCCCCGCGACCGCCCCTCTGACCGCCCGCTCGAGGGCGATCGGGCAATTGTGGGTCCGTTGACAGCTTGCAATAAATTACAAGTGCGTCTATGTTGGGCAACAAGGAGGTTTCATGGAGTCACCACCCAATAGAACATTGGGAAAGTTTCTCTCGCCTCGGAGAGCCTAAGACTGCGCGTGGTATCCATTTTGGGCCAGCCAGAGGGATTATGGAAGGTGTACTCCTCACCCTAAGGAGCCTAGGATTAGCGCTAAAGTCTCGTGACTCAAGAAGTATCTTCAAGGATGACCTCTAACCTCTTGAGCCCAAAGACCAGAGCTGGGCCCGGGATTTCTCATCTATTTCTACCTCGATTAATTTATGATCAAATTTTAATTATCATTAATTCGCTCTCTCTCTACACGATGCAATTTTAATTTAAAAGCGCAAAGATTCACATTGAATGCGATAGGATAAACATATCAAAAATAACATCAAAGGTAAATTACAATAATACCAGGAGGTAAATTACAAATGTGTAACATAAGAACAATAAAACTTAACATGCATAATAAAGTTAAAGTAATATCTATCATAAGGGCATAAGAAAATAAATTTGAAATTTAACATACATGCAAAATATGAACAATAACATTAATGATAATAATGATACTAGCACCAAATGATAACAATAAATCAGTCTAATAAAAACTTTAATGATATTTAACACATGCAAACATAATAATAATCATGATATAACATAAAGAAATCAAAGATATTGACAAACTAGATTAAACATGCATAATAACATGGACAAAAAAGTAATTTGACACGAAAATAATATAATAAAATTTAAAAGAATTTACTTGTTAAAGATAAAAATAAGAAGAAGAATATGGAGACTAAGAGAATTTACATGTTTAATATGTTACTTGGAAGCAAAAATAAATGAAATTAACAAGAGAATTAATGAGTAAAACCAAGAATAATTACCCTCAGATTCAGTTTTGAAGAATTGAAGGTAGAAGTCTTGAATTCCTTGTCTCTTCCTTGTGAAAATGCTTGGAAAATAGCTTGGAAACTTGAAGAAAAACTCTAAAAACCAGTATGTAAAGATTGATTTTTTCTCTCTAAGTAAAAACCCAAAAAATCAGTTTTTTTTGCTCTCCAAATGTTCTTCCTTCGTCTCCCCCTGTTTCTGAATTTTTTCCTGTGTTTTAACCATCAAAAAGCACCTAAAAACCACCCAAAACCGTCCAAAAACTGTTAAAAAATGAGTGGGAGCTGAAAATGGGCGAAGTGGGGCGAAATGGGGGCAAAATCGGTGCCCCACGTCTAGAAACGACGCCACTCCGCGCGGAGTGCGTGCGTTCCGCGCACGTTCCGTGCGCGGAGCGAGCGACGCCCAAGGCGTCACTCGCGCAGAACGACCGACGCCCGGGGCGTTGGTCGCGCGGAGCACGCGCTCCGCGCACGTACATTGGCGATGGCCTTGGCCGTCGCCCTTCCGTCGTTATTTTTTCCCCGATTTTTTTCCATCATTTTTCATTTTTTAATCATTTTTTCACCTTTTTTTTTTATTTTTTATATAAAATACCCTCAACCTAAAACACACTTTTTATTCTTCAAAATAATTTTAAAAAATATTTTTAAAATATTTTCAAAATACACTTTTTACTTACCGAAAAAACAAGGAAAATCACTTCTGAGCTCCAATCTTTTTGCCTATAAGCCGGCATAGCTAAATTTCATCATCGGGTAATCCTGATCAAGGCTACTCAGGACCCGGTGTCTACAGCGACCTCGCGACAATGTCGCGCTCGTGACAGAGTCATTAATTCCAACCCTTACATGAGAAATCTGCAGAAAACCCAACTTCACAAATGCCCAAATCTCAAACCAAATATCAAAACATCAACTTACCTCATCTCCAGTAAGCCACACATCATTGACAACATAAAACACAACATCCATACCAAGAATTCCAAACAAATCATGCCACTAACAATATCCATTTACACAATCTACAATATCAGCACTATTTGTCATTCATCTCAACCAAAAATACAATTAAGTTCAATAGCTCACATTCAAGGCTTCATGCATCATCTAAATCTAAACCCATAACATTTAAACTATTATGAACATCAAGAACACCATAATTCCATTCTCAAACATTTTTTATTCTATCTCCGAACTCTAAACAAGTAATGACTAAGTTTTAGACAGTTACAACGAAGTTCGGATGCATTTCGGAAGCAAAACGTACCAAAATACTCAACCTAAAGGAGGGTAAGGAAGGGCAAGTGCTCAAGCCATCCATAGGGTTCAAAATAAGAGAAAACACCTTCAGCAAGCAGGTTCTGTCGTGCTTGCAACAAGGGTCGCGCTCGTGACAGAAGCCTCCGCCACAGCACTATGAAAACAGACTAAGATGACTGCTATATGCTCCCGACTTGTATCGCCTAAAACAACCTCTAAAACTCATATTTAGCCAAAACGTTCTTCTTAACAAATGTGCTATAGGATGTTATAGTTCAAATGAAACAAATATTAGATCAATTGGACATCTATAACTTCAGATA
The DNA here is from genome assembly GCA_947683425.1 of Excoecaria cochinchinensis. NCBI lineage: Eukaryota > Viridiplantae > Streptophyta > Magnoliopsida > Malpighiales > Euphorbiaceae > Excoecaria > Excoecaria cochinchinensis. The sequence goes on along the minus strand of CANTUQ010000104.1, from coordinate 3,204,992 downwards.
TTAGCAAATTAACCTATACTGTTCAAGTAACTCGACCCAAACATAGATACTACGGTTTTGGCAAATTTTCAGGATCTTAGAGCAAGAATGTTCTCAAGGCTATTTCTAAGACTTTTAAAGGCATAGAAGTCATGGTTCTAATAGCTCAAGAATCATACAATTTAGATGTCTAAAACTCTACTTATGACAACAAAAATACACAAAGGTCAGATGAGAATTGAACAGAATTGCCAAAATCACCATAAAACATCAAACTCAAAGAAATTCCCAAACTCATACATGTCAATACCAACCCTCATATACATTTATCTCAATCAATAACATGGATTACTAACACATTTACCCAAATTAATTCATGCATAAACTCATATCAAAGCACTCAAATTTATGGAAAGCAAACACAAATACACACTCATGATCCATGGAGAATTAGGCAAAGACAACTCAAAACTCAAAGGCAGAATCAAAGCTCCCAAACCTGAAATTTGCAGCTTTAATCTTCTCTTTCAAACCTCTACCTTCTCTTTCCCTTTGCTCTCTCTCTCTTCTCCACCGAATCTTGCATAAAAACCCAGCCAAAACTCGCTTAATCCAACAAACACACCATATCCAAAACCCAGAAAAATAGAGTAGCAGATTTAGAAGAAGACCCGCTCAAAACTCAAGAACTTACCTCCAGAAATCTAGCTCAACTCAGCAAATCCAACTTTAACTCTTGAAGATCCACGTTAGGGCAAGTAAGGAAGAGCAGAAAATGAAAGAAGAAAGGAGAGGGAAAAAGGTGAAAATGAGAAACGTAGAGAGGAAGTAGAAAATCTGCTTTCTTCCCTTCCCTCTCTCCTCATTAATGCCCTTCACCTACTCATCCTATGTGGCAAGCTTCAACTGGACCATAATTTCCACTACTTTGACTTACCAATCCTTGGCACCATACTCTTACCTCACAATATAATTCTTAAGTAGATATTTTCCATCCTTAGTACCATACACACAAACCCCTAGATACTTCCCTTACATCCTTGTTACCAAACAACACACACACACTAGATAAAACCACAACAAACAACCTACATCCATACACCACATGCACACCAAATAATTTCCCCCACTTAACTTATTTAATAATTACTTTGGAATTAAGTCCTTATTATCCAATTCCCTCATGCACAAATTACTGAAATACCCTTACATTCTCGACTTGGCATGCGCATTCCGACTAGGTTCATTTTGGGTTGTTACAATCTCTCCCCCTTAAGAAATTTGGTCCTCAAAATTTTTCTGCTAAACACTTGCATCCAAACAATCCAAACAAACAAAACTGACTTAAATAAAAACCTATAACACATACTTACCGGAAGGCTCTGCGGAATTAATCTCTTCTATGTGGTTAGTGATAGATACTCTGGCTGAATCCTTAGAGGCATCTAATTTTACAACTGATTCGGATGATGCTTGCACAGCTCGAAGCAATTCATCCACATCCTTTCTAGCCTTCTGAGCTAGATTCTCATTCATCTTCTTAGGACAATCGACTATTTGATGTTCTAAGCTGCCACATCGGAAACAAGCTCCAGTCATCATTCGACACAAGCCCCGATGTCGCTTCTGACAGTGCTGACATATCGGCGGTACCCACTTCTTCTTACACTTGTCCCAATGTTGCTTTTGACAATGTTGACATATCGATGCTTCCCGAATCTTCTTTCCTGCTGGCACTACACTACTCGATCCTTTTCTCTTCTGAGGTACATTCAGAACAAATTCTTGAGAAGCTCGAGGAGCAGTCAATCTATCCAAAATCTGAATCAACCCTTGTACTAAGTTCCTATCATCAGAAACAGAACCAGAATCTTCAACAGCAGGACGCTCGGAAACATTCTGATCAGCACTAACTGCGTTCACACTTCCCGTTGTCTCGCCCACATTCTCACCAAGATCAGACTCCATCTAGACATGACACAAGACAAGACACATCTGTATTAAGCCACGACACAACCGACTCGCACGCAAAAACACGACACAAACCAACTAGCATACCAAGACTCGACACTCAAACAAACAAAGGCAACCAGAACTGCCAAACCGGCGCTCTGATACCACTAAATGTAACACCCCCTACGTCCCCGTTGGAAGGACGCGGGTGTCCTACCGATGCTCACTCACATACATGCACACATACACCAAGCGGAAGCATACATTCATACATAACATACATATGGAAATACAGCGAAATTAAAACTTTAAAGAAACAATAGCTGAACATACATTAACTCACATACATACATATAATCATTCAGCGGAAGCATAAGGCGAAAGATTAAACGAAGGAATAACTGAAAACTTAATTACAATAAGATCCTTACATAATCAAATACATAAGAAAAAGGCTACAAAATTAAAAAATCTGAAATACAGGAGCTGGGACAAAAATAACAATACACTTCTAACTCCTATGTGGCCGACCCTGCAGATGCTCGACTCGAACCGAACCAAAACCTGCCACCTACACGGGAAAAGAACCCGTGCTCAACGATAACGCTTAGTGGGGAGGAACAAAGATGAACGGACACTATGCAAACAAACATATATCATCATGCAAAAATACATATAAACTCATAGGCAAACACTTACCGGTTCCACCGAAGTCTCAGATCTCAGAAGGCGAATTATACGAAGACACAAATGATATATATATATATATACAGCTGTCACACCAAAGTACCAATATACCAACCGAAAGCTGATTCACACGCGATGCAACTATCATGCAAAGATGCACATAGATGTTAACTGATACCCAAAATACGAATTTGATGCACTATACAACCATACCATGATGTACACAAATATCATGCAAAGCTACTAGAGGTCAGAACATACAACTATCATGCCATAATACACACACACTAGACGAGAACCGACTGATAAGGTCAAAGCACAACACTTCCGCCGCGGTACTCTGATACATATAATATCATGCCAAAAACGTAATCATGTGAGAACATGCCGAAGACACCCCAATAGCAGAGACCAAAGAAATTATAACACAACAATACTTCCAAGTCACTACACAATACATATGTTATCACACCATGAAATGTAAACGTATGTCAACATACTGAAATCACTACGATGGCATAAACCAAGGAAACATAGATCATAGCACTACCTTCATAGCATTCAAGAGGTCAAGATCACAACCTTAAACATATCAATTTACATACTTATAACCACAACTTATCCGATTCACATGCTTATATACAATAAAAACACGCTTGAGTCACATACGTAAATACATTAGTCGAATCGCATTCAAAGCATTCTGAAACTTATAACACATCATATGATAAGTGTGGATAATCACGTCAAATATAAAATCATGCTTGTATAATAAAGACTTACATTCCGAAGCTCATATCCACGTTTATATACATATAAACTGATTCCTCAAATCATTATTATGCTGATTCAGATGTCACATTCTTGTAGTCATTTCAAAGCAAAACAAAATAACAAAGCACCTGCTGACTGACAATAGTGGATAACGAGTGTACGGACAGTACCTTATGGGTACGAATCGGCCAAAGGGTACCTTACGGGTACGAATCGAAAACCATTTAATTTGATCACATTCAAAACATTTTCTGAGGGGGATCTTAAACAAGATCCAAACACATTAAAAAGGATCGCGAGGATCCGAACAAATTAAAAGGGTTCGCGAGGAACCAAACGGGGACCTGATCAGGGTCCAAACGTTCAGAGGTGCTGCAGCTAAAGAGACTCTATTAGGCATGCCTAACTATCCACTAGACTGACTCTCGCAGGTCATGCATAATACAAATCATGTCTCACATCATGGTGTGTAATTTAACATATCACATTCATATAATTCATAACATGCATAATACATCAAATTATATTAATATACTTCATAAAATAGTCAATTTGGAAACACAAAAGAAAACTCAATTTGGAAATGAGGGAGTGTCGCGATTGCGACGGATGTCGCGCTCGCGACAGAGGAGACTTGTCCCAGGTTGCGATCACGGTAACCTTTGCGATCTCGCGATGGAACAATACACATCTTACTGTCGCACTCGCGACAGTGAGCTGCTAGCCCAATCTGTCGCGCTCGCGATAGAGGATCTCCCAATTCAGATCGAGAGCCGAGCACTCTGTCGCGCTCGCGATAGAGGCTCGGCAGGGAGCTCGGACGCGTGCGAGGGCTGCTTTCACCGAGCTCTATCGTGACCTCGCGACAATGTCGTGCTCGCAACAGAGTCATGAATTCAAACCCTTACACGAGAAATCGGCAGAAAACCCAACTTCAAAAATACCCAAATCTCAAACCAAACATCAAAATATCAACTTACCTCATCTCCAGTAAGCCACACATCATTGACAACATAAAACACAACATCCATACCAAGAATTCCAAAAAAATCATGCCACTAACAATATCCATTTACACAATCTACAATATCAGCACTATTTGTCATTCATCTCAATTAAAAACACAATTAAGTTCAATAACTCACATTCAAGGCTTCATGCATCATCTAAATCAAAACCCATAATATTTAAACTATTATGAACATCAAGAACACCACAATTCCATTCTCAAACATTTAATTATTCTATCTCCAAACTCTAAACAAGTAATGACTAAGTTTTAGACAGTTACAACGAAGTTCCGATGCATTTCGGAAGCAAAACGTACCAAAATACTCAACCTAAAGGAGGGTAAGGAAGGGCAAGTGCTCAAGCCAACCATAGGGTTCAAAATAAGAGAAAACACCTTCAGGAATCAGGTTCTTTCATGCTTGCGACAAGGGTCGCGCTCGCGACAGAAGCCTCCGCCACAACACTACGAAAACAGACTAAGATGACTGCTATATGCCCCCGACTTGTATCGCCTATACCAACCTCTAAACCTCATTTTTAGCAAAACCTTCCTTCTTACCAAATATTTTCTAGGATGCTATCGTTCAAATGAAACAAATTTCAGATCAATTGGACATCTACAACTTCAGATATGAGCAAATCAATATATACTGTTCAAGTAACCCGACCCAAACAGAGACACTATGGTTTTGGCTAATTTTAGGATCTTAGAGCAATAATTTGCTCAAGGATATTTCTAAGACTTTTAAAGGCATAGAAGTTATGGTTCTAATAGCTCAAGAATAACAAGATTTAGATGTCTAAAACTCTACTTCTGACAAAAACAATACATAGAGGTCAGATGAAAACTAAACAAAATTGCCAAAATCGCCATAAAACATCAAACTCATACATGTCAATGCCAACCCTCGTATACATTTATCTCAATCAATAACATGGATTACTAACACATTTACCCAAATTAATTCATGCATAAACTCATATCAAAACACTCAAATTTCTAGAAAGCAAACACAAATACACACTTATGATCCATGGAGAATTAGGCAAAGACAACTCAAAACTCAAAGGCAGAATCAAAGCTCCCAAACCTGAAATTTGCAGCTTTAATCTTCTCTTTCAAACCTCTACCTTCTCTTTCCCTTTACTCTCTCTCTTCTCTACCGAATCTTGCATAAAAACCTAGCCAAAACTCACTTAATCCAACAAACCACCACATCCAAAGTCCAGAAAAATAGAGTAGCAGATGAAGAAGAAGACCCGTTCAAAACTCAAGAACTTACCTCTAGAAATCCAGCTCAACTCAGCAAATCCAACTTTAACTCCTGAAGATCCACGTTAGGGCAAGTAAGGAAGAGCATAAAATGAAAGAAGAAAGGAGGGGGAAAAAGGTGAAAATGGGAAACGTAGAGAGGAAGTAGAAAATATGCTTTCTTCCCTTCCCTCTCTCCTCATTAATGCCCTTCACCTACTCATCCTATGTGGCAAGCTTCAATTGGACCATAATTTCCACTACTTTGACTTACCAATCCTTGGCACCATACTCTTACCTCACAATATAATTCTTAAGTAGATATTTTCCATCCTTAGTACCATACACACCAACCGCTAGATACTTGCCTTACATCCTTATTACCAAACAACACACACACACTAGATAAAACCACAACAAACACCCTACATCCATACACCACATGCACACCAAATAATTTCCCCCACTTAACTTATTTAATAATTACTTTGCAATTAAGTCCTTATTATCCAATTCCCTCATGCATAAATTACTGAAATACCCTTACATTCTCGACTTGGCATGCGGATTTCGACTAGGGTCATTTTGGGTTGCTATAGAGTTATTCAAATATTTAGTGTTTTCTTGAAAAAACAAATTTTTCGTTGAGTTTTTCCTTACTGTCACGAGCGCGATATTGTCAGGAGTTTGTTTTTGCATGTTGCTATCACAAGCGCGATAGTTGTCGTGAGCACGACAGATTGGGCAGAAAACTTTCTATCGCGAGCATGCTTTGTATCGCGAGCGTTAAATTGTGGGATTTCGTTTCTGTCGCGAGCTCGCGACAGCACTAGGGATTTCAAAATTTTGGGGAATTTTAACCGTTGGACACTGGTTTCAAAACCCCCTATAAATATCTTGTATGCCCTAATTCTTCATTTTTACTTTGGTTTTCAGTTTTCTTTCTATATTTAAGTTAGCTTTCTCTTAAAATTCTTCTTCTCCTTTGATTTTCCTCTGGTTTTTCTGTATTTTTGTCATGGAATTTTGTTGTAGCTGCAAATTTCAGGATGGTACGAAGCAAAACTTTGGCAAACAAGGGAAAAGGAAAGAAGGCCACCTGAGAGTTCAGTGCTCAAGGCCATGATTCTGACTCGTTGTCTCTCCAACTCAAGTATTATTGTCCATTTCCTATTTACACAGACGAAGAAGGTGACAAATTTTTATATTTTGCTAAGAAAACCTATGTAGGTATGTGGCATATGCATTTTTCTTTGTTGGATGATTTAGGCATAACTGAGCAATTTGAAAATTCTTAAAGTATATGAATTGGAGTTCATTTATCTTTGCCAATTTAGAAGGAATGAGCTGTCAAATTTTTGGTAACAGTCGAATGGTATGTCCAATATGAATTTCTAGTAATGCCATTTGGGTTGACCAATGCTCTAACAGCTTTTATGGACCTAATGAATAGGATTTTCCATCCATATTTGGATCAATTTATAGTAGTTTTCATTGATGATATTCTAGTGTATTCAAAGACGCAAGAAGAACATGATAAGCATCTATGGATTATTCTACAGACATTAAGAGAAAAACAACCGTATGCTAAATTCAGTAAATGTGAGTTCTAGCTGGTTCAAGTGTCTTTCTTGGGTCATGTAGTGTTAGTAGAAGCAATAAAGGTCGACTTCAAGAAAATTGAACCCATTCTACACTGGAGAACTCCTAGGAATATTATAGAAGTAAGAAGTTTCCTTGGGTTGGCAGGATATTATAGAAGATTTGTGAAGCATTTCTATACCATTGCAGCACCATTAACCCGACTGTTATAGAAGCATGTCAAGTTCCAATGGATTAATAAATGCTAGGAAAGCTTTGAAAAGCTTAAAAACAAGTTGACAGAAGCTCCAGTTTTAACATAGCTTTAACCTAGTAAAGACTTTATGATTTATAGTGATGCCTCTAGAAATTGTTTGGGATGTGTATTGATGCAGGAAGGCAAGGTGATTGCATATGCCTCCCGATAGCTCAAGACTCATGAAAGGAACTATCCCACACATGTAATTATTAAAGAAATATGAACATGAAGATTAAATAAAGGTTTAATAATAATAATAATGACAAACATATTGTGTATAATAAAAATGTGCATATTGATAAGGTTAATATTGATAATGTAATTGACGTTAGTGTAATTAGTTGGATTTAATTATGTTAATGCTTGAATTAGCATATATGCCTTTGTGTATATATTAATGCATGAATTAATTATGGAAAATCTTGGATATGTATCCACCACTGAGTATAATAAATGCTCAACACATAGTTTTATTTGACTGCATAAAGATACGAATTAGGAGCCTATAGCAAGCATACAAGGAGATATTGAGAATAGGTTCACCAGCAAATTCTGAAGGATATTTGGTTATGTATATATGGCATGTATATGTAAATTATCTAAAGAGTTTGGTTATGATTAATGGATTGTATAAGCTTGGTACAGATGTTTGAAGTATTTTAGACAAGTACGGTATGAGTGTGAAGAATATAATAAGGATATAGGTACTTGTTAAAGAACAAGGTACTCAATTGATCAACTATGAGATCACTACATGGAATAGTGTTATAAGTGATTTCATCATAGTTATGCTATCAAATCCTTAAACCTAAGATTATCACAGATTCCTACATGACGAACATTATGTTTTGACATAATCAAACGTTGTCTTTAATTGGATAATCATAAAGGTTATGCTTGAACATGATGAGAATTATGTAGAGGATAGTGAATAATAAAGATGAAATTTGTCCCTCTCTTATGAGATAGATATCTATTGGGCCCCTCGATAAGTAAGGTTGAGAATTGCATGGCCATGCTTAAATTATTTTATAGTGTGATCAATGTCATTTGATTTTATCAGTCTACTTAGTGATTGATAAATTATATGTTTAAATAATATAAGTTTGACATGAACCATGACTTATGTTCAAATAAGATATCGTGTGATAAAAGTATTGTAACATGTCCCATTGGTTAGGTTAAAATTGAACTGATGATATTTATATTATTTGGGTAGTCATAATATCTTGCTAGAGGCCACTTATGACTTATGGGCCCATAATGGGATTGGGCTCACTGCCAACTTAATATGAACCTATTGGGTCGCACACCAAGAACGTAATGAACAGACTGGATTTTAATTTGGGTATTTCGAATCTAAATATGATAGATATTTAGTTTAAAATTGTTTATACATATATGTATATGTGTGTGTGTGTGTATATATATATAGATAATATTTCTTATTATTTGAATAAGAAATAAATAAATAAATAAATACATATATATCTTATTTTTGAATAAGATATGATATCCCTGAATTATTTCTCTATACTGCCTCTTAGAATTGACAAAAAGGAAAACCCTAGCCGCCGCCTTTTCTTTGAGAAAGAAAACACAAAGAAAAACAATCGAAATCTAGTAGCACATTCGAGGGAGCTAGCATGTCGTATCTATTCGTGATCATTCGTGCATGTGGATATTAGGAGAGGGCATTCATCCTTAGAGCAGCGCCTACAATCCGATAGAATTAAGGAGTTAATTCATTTTTTCTTCGCTACAACAACTTGGTTAATCTTTCAATTCCTTTTGAATCTATTGGATCTCATGAATCCAGTTTGGATTTCATTCCGCTGCACAATAATTTGAATTATTCCATTTAGAAAACCCAACATTGGTATCAGAGCCACTTGTGGATTCAATTGATTCAAATATAATGTGTCTTGTATGTATGTGATATGTATGATTCTGTTGGCATGAATGTTGATTGGTTTGTATGTTGATACATGGAAATTGATTTCTACTTTTAATTGTTAAAAATGAATAAATTGTATATGGTATGATTGAAATCAATTAAGTAATGTTATTAATGTTATGTAAAAGGGCTACGAAGTTGATTGATGTTAATATGATTAACATATCTCGTGATATTTTTGTGTTAATGTGATTAACGAATTCTGTTAAATGTTAATATGATTAACAAGTTTTGTTTTTAAGGAAAATAATCTTATTAATATGATTAATATGATTAATTTGATATGATTAATACGAAATTAATTTTAGTGGCATTCTGTATGATTAAATGATCACTGATATGATCAGCATAATCATTTTTCAAAGATGCATATTAGGTTTTTTGGGTAGAAAATTGTTAATGAGATTATCGATAGCAGGACTGTTGTGCTTTCTTATAGTAGCGCCTTATATATCGTTGAATTCATTATGCGCTAATTTTAATACATCAAATTTTAATAATATGTTTTATTTGATGTATTGTATGTATGATGGCTTTACATGGTGCATAACATGGCCAGTTGAACCTCATGTGGATGAGATTTATTTATTTTATTTAGTTTTATGGATTTGTAATTTTAAATACGACCTACATGTCGTTAATTTTTGTTGTAATTTTATTTTAATCAATAGTTGTAGTAGAATATCTTTCTATCATTATTGTAATGAAGACAAAGAGCATTCATGGAGACAATAATAGATATTAATCCACATCTATGGTGATGAAGGTGCAAGATGGAAGCTGTTGATCAAGTCCATTATCTTACACTTAGGATTGACCTTTGATCTTCATATTGGCTTATGAGGATCAAAATAGATTTTGGCCAGGCTACGACACGTTTTATATATTATGCATATTTTCTTAGTATAAGATTCGATGAATGATTATATATTTGTATGAGATGCCATGTATGTTATTGTAATGGCCTGAAACCTAGGTAGTAATGATCAGTGAATTCTATAGAGTCTGTAGTGTAATTTTGGTGTGAAAACAACAGTTCTAGTACCTTGAATTGTAGATGAGTTAAAAGGTTAAACGTGCTCTAAGCATAATAATTCTAGGATGGGTGACCTCCTGGGAAGTTATATAGCTGTAAATGACAGTTGTCTGCTAAAAATAGTTTATTGGCCTATTAGAATCTATGAAAATTCAGGAGTCTGGTGGTAAAATATGGTGCAAAAAGGAGGTCATATAGGTCTCCGAAAGTCAAACTGAAAATAGGCCTTTGGTTGGGTTCAATAGTAACCAAGGGTTTGACCGAAGTTTGACCAAATTTTTTAAAAATAATAAATAACTTGAAAAAATTATTTTGAAAGACATAGATAGACATTAAATAATATTTATGAATTTTTGGTGGTGAAAAATAAAGTTTTCAGTGACACTAAAAAATTGGTGAACCGGACCGAACAGGGACTCTGATTGAGATAAAATCAAGGTTAAATGAGTTATAAAGAGTAAAAATAAGGTCAATGATGAAAAGTGAACCGAAACAGTTCAATCGGTGAATCGAACCAGTCGGAGCAGTTCAATGTGATTTGACTAGTTTGACTGGACTCTAAATGGAGTTATGGACCTCATAAAAATTATCTGAAAGCATGAATTTGCTTGAAATATTATGGAGAATCAAATGGTAATGAAAAATAAATTTTATGGTAAGAAATTATTGGACCGGAAAATGGACTTCGGTTGAGCTAAAATTTTACATGGAGGCTAAATTATATATTTTAAGAATAATGGAATTGATTTTGGAAAGAATTGAGCTTGGGAAGTGAGAGAAATTATTTTTGGTTGGAAAATGGGCTTAAATTACTTAATTAGGCTTTGGGTTTGGCCCAATTGATTGGCCCATTATTTGGCCCATTAGGAGAGGCTATATAAAGGCTGGAATATCAGATTTCTCTAGAGAAATCCCTAGAATTCCAACACGCTCTCTTCCTCCCTCCTTTGGCCGAATTGCTCTCTCTCCCTCTCCACCAAATTTCTTCAATTCTCTCCACATCTGTTACACCCCCTACCCATACATAGGCAATCCCATCCGATAAGGAGTGAGACGCCGTATGAGTAAAGGTGTCACCAAACAAATACAAAGCAAATTATACATTCATTCATATCATACATACAGAAACATGAAATAATTAAAAACTTTAAGGAAAAGAAAGCAATAGCTGATCATACATTAATATAACAAACCATTACAATAATGTTCTGATCAACTAGCTGAAACAAAAGATATTACATAACCAAAATATGAATACAAGAGCGGAAGCTATAACAAAACTGAAACAGGAGAGTTCAATACAAAAAGAATCATTACAGATTACAAAACTGAGCCCTACACTAAAACCTTCTGTGTTGGCTTGACGGCGGCGACTCTCTCACAAAGCAAAACTCCTTCCGCACCTGCACGGGTAAAAACACCGTGCTAAGCGATAAACGCTTAGTGGGGAAACACACATAAAATATGAACGGCCATTCACAATGGTCGTCAAGGCATAACACATTCACAATGGCAAAATGCAATAGATCATAACATAATTCATAAGAACATACTCACAATTTAAAGCCATACCTTCTGCATCTCAAATTCATATCCATTTCCATATTAGTTGAACATACATTACATCAATATACTCATGCAGATATCACATGTATATAGTCATAAGAGTAGGGCAAACCAATCGAACACCTGCTGACTCTGGGTAGTGGATAACGAGTGTACAGACAGTACTTTACGGTTACGAGCCGATTACAGACAGTACCTGACGTGTACGAATCGAGAAAACTATTTTACTTTTAACTTTCACAAATCATTTTAAATGGGGACCTTAAACAAGATCCTTATACATAATAGGGTTCGCGAGGAACCAAATGGGGACCTGATCGGGGTCCGAACGAAACTGAGGGCTGCAGCTAAAAGACTCTATTAGGCATGCCTAACTATCCACTTACTTGACTCTAGCAGGTTATGCGTCATTCAAATCGTATTTCAAAACATAACATATAATTCATCTGAAGAATCATGGTATCATTCATATCAAAGCATATAAAAGTATGACATGTATCATACAGTAATATAAGTCCATTCGGAAGAATTACGGAATTCATTGTTGAGTTAAAACCGGGAAATTTCAGAAAATAGGCCGAACGGGGTAACCAACAAGGTTGGCTGGTCACGAGTCGTGACTGGCATCACAACTCATGACTGGCCTCCTCACAAGGCTGGTCACTAGTCATGACTGGGAGTCACGCCTCGTGACTGGCTTCTTCCTTCGTTGGTCACGCGACGTGACTTGCTCTCTTGCTGGTCACGAAACGTTAGGGGAAGAAGGGAAAACGTGAATCTACCATTCCGCTTCTTTCTTTCCTTTTTCTTTTTCTTTTCTTTTGCCCTAAACATGTGTCAATTTCCTATTGGTGAAACTAATCACTCACACCCAACAAGCATGCATTACACACACCCAATGCATTCCCAACTAATTCACACACTAATATCATACATATAACCATATGCTAATAAACCCCAAAAACATGCATTTTACTAAAATACCCTTATAATATGCCGAACACATACAAATGCATGCTCACACAGACAGGCTCATTCTACTAGGGGGCAAACGGGGTGTGACAACATCTCTCCCTAAATCCAAGCTTTCTAATCAAAGTTCAGCCCCTCTATTAGATAGTAGTAGCCTCTAGACTTCATTTGAAATGAAAGAAGTGGAAGAAAGTAAGTGATAAATGTTATGTGCTAAAAATGAGGTAAGTGATTTAGGGTTCTATTATTTCATTTAAAGGCTCTAATAGGTATTTTAGGAAATGTAGATTATATTTATGTAATTATATTGCAAAAAGGAAGCAAGATTTTGAGTAGATCTTGATGAATGTATTCGGCCACCTTAGGTTTTCAAAGAGAAGGAAGTTGTTTCATGGGTTAGAGGCTCTGGAAAGGAAGTTTAAGAAGTAGAGATCAAGGAAATAAGGTTAGCAGATACAATATCCTTCATTTTCCATTAAGAATGCATGATTTTAGGTTTTGTTTAAGGCATGTGAAATATGCATGTATAATTGAATAAGATCTTATAAACATGAAGCAAGCCAAATTGGAATAAAATTCTAATTCACTCTCTCCACATGAACTAGAGTGCCCAAAACATGCAATTACAATACCAATCCTTAACTCTCATTAATGAACTAGTTAATTCTAATTACATATTCTAAGATTAATCATCAGCCTATAGTAATTATCTTAACATACTGATCTCTCAAGCTATGCTTTGATAATGAATTTCTATTAGATGTAAGATAAAGTGAACCTCTCAATTCTACCTTAACTTGTAATGATCATGCAATAATACTAATAGACAATTCATCATTAAAAGACTAATAACATAAATGGAAGAAGAAAATAACAATAATATCATTCAAGATCCTTAAATAATATTCATTTAATTATAGGGAAGAAAGTAATAGATAAGAATAAGTAGAAAGAAACCTCTCAACCCTTTTCCCAAACCCTTGTAAGAAATTTTCTTCTCCTTGGTCTTCTTCTTCAAAACATAAAATCTAACTTAGAATTTTAACTACATAAATTTATTTCTCAAACTTACAGAAAATTAATTAGTAAAAAATTCCATCATCTTAAAATTACAGTCAAATACATGTATCTTGTCATTTTTGGACATTATCATTATTTTCTTAACAAACAACATGTAATTTCTTGTACAAATATTATACTTATAACCTTCATCACATATATTTCCAAGTGAAATTCATGTGTATTTACATTTTATAGCGCTAGGCTAAATAAATCCTTCAAATGGACTGAATTCAGTGCTTCCAATCGAGAATTGCATAATTCTTGCTCCTTTGGTGTAATATCCTGCACAGAAAATTGAAGTTAAATTCCAAACAAACACAAGATTTGTCTTCAAAAACGATTGGCTCCTCTTTTTCTTCATGCAACCTGTCATCGAAATCTTCAAAATCTATTATGACTACCATACGTGTAAAACCCCAAAATACACCCTAACTGTATTAATGCATGCTTAGGGTGAAGTGAAAACCGAATGTAGACACCGGGTCCTGATACAACCTACATCAGAGTTACCCAGTGATGATAAGATGCATTACCACAAGCAAAAAGGATAAAAAGTGGTGATTTCCTTGTAAAATTTGCATTTTAGAGTGAAAAATTAAAAAATAATAAAAAATATTTTAAAAATTAGATTTGAAAAATGGGCCTTAAAAATTATAGTATTTTTAGTTAATTTTAAAGATTTAAAAAAAGGGGGGGGGGGGGGGGGGGGGGGGGAGCGTCAGCCACGGCCGCGGCAGCGCGCTACGGGTCGCTGCTGCGACGCGGAGCGCCATTGCGAGGCGCTCCGCACGCGCGCTACGAGCCAACTGTCGCTCGCCAGCGACGGGTGTCCGTCAACCCTATCCGCCGAAATCGCCCGAAATTCAGATTTTTTCGATTTTTCACCCTAAATTCCATTTTTTCAGGGTTTTTAAGGATTTATTCAATTTTTAAAATTTAAAATAGTTAATATCTGATTTAATTAGGTCTTATCCCTTTAATTATTTTTATATTCCTATTTTCTTCATATAAAAAGAAAAAGATGAAAAAAATCAAAAGGGTGATTTTTTATTAGGTTTTTTGAGGTTTTCTCTTCTTCTTCCTTTGAAATTCTCTCTAAAAATTTCCAGATTTTCCCTAAGAAAAAATCAAAAGAAAAAAGTTCATCTTTCATTCTTTTCCCAACACAATTTCTTCTAAACATATTTTGAGAAGAGGTTTTATTGATGAATTTAATTTTGAGACAAATAAATTGATTATTTGCTCTCAAAGTTCAATTTTTTATCTTTTTTTTCAATTAGACGTTTTTCAAAGTTTTTTTTTCTTATTTTGAATCCTTTTTTATGAACAATTGATTTTGGGCAAACAAAATAATTGTTTGTTCCTAAAATCTAATTTTCATTTCATTTTCTAAAAACAAGTTTTAAAAATGATTTTTTTCTCGAGACAAACAAAATAATTGTTTGTTCTTGAGATCGTTTGTCATTTTTTATAAATAAAAATAATTCTTTAGGCAAAGAAATTAATTATTTGTTCTTAAAGAATTTTTGATAATTTTTTCTATCTTTTTCCTTGGAATAAAATTCCAACATTTTATCATCCAATTCTAATCCTGCAAACCACAAAAAAGGAAATCAATATCATTTTTTACCTTCATCAAATCCAAAACTCTAAGGGTAAACATTCTGGGCTCATTCTTTTTATTCTTCTTATTATTTTATTATTTAATTAATTATTCATATACATTTTTATTATTTTCATTCATTCATTTATTTTATTAGTTTATATTTGTTTTATTTAATATGTTATATATTATTTTATTCTTGTTCCCGTAAATATTGATTGCTCATTATTTTCAACATATAATTAATTAATACATTTTGATTAATTTTTTTGCCATGTAAATGGTTTATGCTAATGGTGATAATAGTAATTAATCATGTTATTCATTTAATCATTTTCATCATTCTTTTATTTAATTTTTTTTATTATTCCTTTCATTGTTATTTTATATATTCATCGTTTATTCATTTATTTATTTATTTTCATTTTTCATTATGAATATTATCATGTTAATATTTTTATATGTTCATTCATTAACATGTTATATTTTATTTCAATTACATCTTTTAATTAATTTGTCATTCATAATACATTTTTCTCATTTATTTTAAATTGTTAACATGTTAATTCATTTATCATCTTTCATGCCATCTTATTTTATTTTAATTTGTCATTCATTATTTTATATGTTCAATTGATCTTATTATTTTAATTACTAACATTATTTCATTTGTATGTTGTTTTTTTTTGTCAAAACTTATTTCCTTTACTTGGACATTTTTGCGAGCACACGAGGAGATCCAGAAGGCTCGTTTGGGTTAAATATTTAATTGCTTTATTTGTAATATTTTATTTATTTGGCTTTTTTCATTTATTTTCCCATGTAATCTTTAATAAAATTATTTATTTAGACACGCTAGAAAGAAAATCACTAAAACATTTTTATTAATTAACTTGGAACTTTTCCTAATAAAAATGAGACCAATGTCTCAATTTTCTCCATTCAAAATAAAAATTGTCACATCAAAATTATTTTATAATAAACACGCATGTGAGGACCAATGTCCTCATCATTAATGAACATGCCGATTTATGTATGATTTGTATTTTATTTACAATAGGCGTTGTATTCCGCCCCTAGTTTTATTGTATTGTATTTACATATACTTTATTTTATTTACGCTTTTATTTATTGCTTTCCTTGAGTGAACAACCTGCGCCTTAATTAAATTGCATTAAAATGAATGAGAAATGGGATGAAACTCTAAATTCGAAGCTCAATTATAAACCTAACCAAGGTATGAATAAATGAGAAGTCCTGAACCCACTCTTCTCTTAGGCTCAACAAGGTTAGAGGACCATCTCAATGTTTCATTGAGATGGGGCCTCCAAAATATCTCTTGTTGCCCACCAAAAGGCCCAACTCGAATAATCCTAGGCTCCACGGGGTTAGACGATCATTCTAATATTCTATTGGGATGAAGCCTCCAAGATATCTCTGGTCTGCCCAAAATGGATATATATGTGCCGTCTTAGACTCATTGAGGCTAGACGACCTTTCCCAATGTTCTATTGGGTGGTGACTCCAAGAAACCTCCTTATTGCCCAATATAGACACATTTGTATTTTTTATAAGTTTTATGAACCTCTCCCGATCGCCCTAAAGGCGAGCGGTTCGGGGCACCACGGGGTTTAGCACGCGTCACAGTGGCAACTCCGCTGGAGACTCAATCGAGACTTCAATTCGAAAGTACCTTGATTAAAATTTATAATTGAGTTTTAATTTAAAAATTTTATCCTTTTTTCAAAACTGCATTCCATTCCATTAGATCCTTACATCTATGCTAGTTTGGTCCCTCTTTCGACCCCGGTGTATTCTAGAAGCCTGACCCTACATTCACTCAATGTACGAAAGTGTTAAGGATAATCACCAACCCAAGCCTCGTACCGTTCAGTATATTAAATGGAGACCCGACCAATCATTATGCTCGTGATGAGCTAGACCCATTGGCAGGGACCATGCTTAGGTAGACCTTATATGTCACCTTTGACGAAAGCCCATGTAATGACAATAGATACTTCCCCTAGGTGGTATGAACCATAATACCTTGCTTGCTGTATGGATCATTATGTATTGGACCAACCCAGATAACTTGATTGGTCACTTAATCAGAGGCTTTCATGCCCCGATAGGCCCATGTCAATTTATTCAAACTGCCTAAATATGTAACGATCACAACCCATACGCATGAGCATTAGTTAAGAGAGGTTATGCTGCCGGTTTTTTGCCGTGCACCATATGCATCCATCGGGTCCTCGGTTAACCCATGGGCTAATCCCACCTAGGAAAGAGACTACGACCTCGTGTGTGGGAGTAACAAGGTTGGAAGGACCTATGTGCTTGCATGTGATTTGTGAATGTTGCATAGCACGATCATGCATCTTATATGTCATTCATGCATCATCCTAACAACTATTTTTGCAGCCATCATAGATCTATCCAGGTGGTCTAAAGGTCCTGACAGGTGACTAATCAGCAATTCATTTTCCTTTTTGTTCTGAGGAGCAGAGTACGTGGGCTCAGAGAACGGTAAGTCGTCCCCTTTTACGATATTCGGCAGAAAGTAACATGGCCAATCCATCAGGAAGACCTGGTGCAACCCATGCACTCATTATTGATAAAATGGATAGAAAAGCACAGGACTTAGAGAGGAGGCTGAAAGAGTTTGAAGCCAGGATGAAGACTGTGAAGCAAGACTTTGTTGCCTCGATGACACCGTCTACCAAGGCACAACACACTAATTTTGCCATGCCACAGAGCAGGCGTGACCCGGCTGTGATAGCATACATGCCAGGAACCGGGTCTAGAGGAAAGGTGCCTTGTGTTCCGCAGTTGAGGTGAAAAGGGAAAGGACATGTTTGTAATGAAGAGTTCGGGATGATGATGATGGGTGGCCCTAAGAGAAGAGTGGACGTCCTCGAGGAGGAATTTTAGCGATCCAAATGCACTACTGCCCAAGCTGCCAACAAGGGGCTCGCCTTTGGTACTGTGGACTCAGAGGGAGAAAGTGGTTTGTGCAGATATGACAGTTACGTCGGCGCTCAGGGGGTCAAAAAGTTTCGGTGTCTGGAGTGGCCCAGAAATATTGCTTTGGCTTAGGCGAGCCTTTCCCTCAGATGTGGTCAGTTAAGCTAGTTGTGGGTTATGGGATAATGGATCCTCATCAGCATACCACATGCTTATTTGATGACTGGCAAGTCCCGAGAAAGCAAGTTCAAAATCTTGAGCTGCCTAGAATTACTAAAGGGTGCCTAAGTCATGGCAATTGCAGCAGAATAAGTGGTGGAGACCTGAAGGTTCCGGCTAGGGGAGTGACCCGAAGTGACCACATTATCTTGGAAAAGCCTCTGTCGAAGCATTTTGCCTATTTTGTTAAGCAAGGGAAGTTTGTAACGCCCAAATGTCCCTTAGAAGGATAAGTGGACGCTACACAACACTAAGCATGCAATTACCTTATTAACCTTACTTTCATTTTAACATTCACTAATACTTAAGATCCATGCATTCCACTACATTATACTTCATTACTAGTACCTCACTATTCACCATTACAAATTACAAGCTTCACTACAATAAGCCACTTATAACATTATACATGTTCAAAAAGAACAACTATTACAAAAATGGAGCTTAATATACAAAATCTTTACACTCAAAAGACCCTTCACGCTCCTAGGGTGGCCTGCAGAAACCTTCCAAAATGCGTCTCCAATCTACAACCTACACGGGAGACAAGCACCCGTGCTAAGCGATAACGCTTAGTGGGGATGTACAAACAAGCACTAACATAATAATCACAAAGCACTACACAATAGAGAGCATGCTTAACACATATGGCATATCATGTACACTCACTAGATCAATATTACTCTAGCATGCCAATATACAGTAGCTCATGTTAATCACAAATCATATATTGTCTATAACATACTTTAAATCACTATTAACTTACCAAGTTCAATATTCACTTCACTATGTCAATAACGAACAATAAGTCACTATCAATCAACAATCATGTGCACTGCTCATTAGTCACTACACTAAGCCATTTCTAGGCTCACTGCACTATCACTAATTAAATAGCATGGCATAAATATCACACTATTGTTCAGAATAACAATACCAATACATATCTATCACGAACACATACAATATCTTTGTCATTTATTAATAGCATGTATAGTCTTAGAGATGGATACGGGTACACTATTCAATAACACTAGAGACCGAGGTCTCGAACATTATATCACTAGAGACAGAAGTCTCAAACACTATATCACTGCATACCCATCGGTATCAATCACTAGACACCCGTCAGTGTCACACTAGCAGCTGCAAATCACTAGCCCTTCATAAGCATGCTTATTTATCCACGACTCGACTACAGGCTTATTAGTTTATTTATACACTACGCATTCATTCTCATGGAATTATTCATTCGCATATAATTAAATCGCATATTAAAATTCATTCGCATGATTTGATTCTCCTCACACGTTCACAATTCGCATGATAATGCAATCAAGCTTAGTTAGGCTATCATGCATTTCTAATTCACATAGTCACATGTTCGCATGATGATGCATTCAAGCTTAGTTAGGCTATCAAGCATCTCTAATTCGCATAGTCACATGTTCGCATGATCATCTCAATTATATGCTTATATAGTTCACTTATCATATTCGCATCCATGGTTTACCATCCTTATTTATACCCATTCACATACTTAATTCATCACCCTTAGAACACTTAAAGCTCATACATATTTATATACATTAGCATGCATAGATCATCATGCTTAAGATGCTCATTTTATAATGATAAACATGGATTGGACAAGCTATGGGAACTCGTACTGAAGTTTGGGTGCATTTCGGGAAAAAAAATACCCTAAATAGACAAAACAGGGAGGGGTAACGGTGGTAATGACTTTATTGTGACCGTGAGGTCCATAAATAGGCATTCTGTCTTCTATACACATATGTCACGGTGGCAATGAATTTGGTTGTGACCGTGACATACCAAAATAAGCAAAATAGAAGCTAAACTTCAGGAATGCTTCACACCACAATTTTGTACAGCCCAAATTGAAGTCTTACACTAAATTTTTGGCAAAGGTCCCTTCATAACATTTATTCCTCTATGTCTTATCTTTCAAATGGGACAATTTTAAGGTCAATTGGGTTTGTAAAACATCATATATGAATTAAACAATATAGACTGTTCCAGTGAACCCCACAAGATAGAGACACGTCTGTTTGTGCTATTTTTAGGGGTCTTAGAGCCAGAATTATTTATGTTAAATTTATAGGTATGGAATTCATGGTTCCAATGAAGTAACAAAAACTCAATTTAGAGTTCTGAAACTCCAGTTATTCGCCAAATACTATACGGAGGTCTGGTAAGCTATAAGCAGAATTGTCCCTAACACTAGGGTTCATACTTGATCACATACAATACTCATGGCAATTCACTTAACACTTCAATACACATCCATTTTACATTTTAAATATACCAAACATCAATTAACACATACAATTCAAATACAAAAACACATTAAATATGCATCAATGCAAATACAATCCCAAACCTCTTGGAGCACTCCTTCCTTTACTCTTCTATATCACTTTCTCTTTTCCCTTTCCAGCTCTACTTGGCTCTTCAACTCACATGCACATATAACACATACAAATTCATGAGGCTATACCCATAGTTTAACCATCAAAATTAGAATTTGAAGGATATGAAGAAGATGAACTCAACTCCAACATATCTTTCTAGACAATTATACACAATCTTCTAACTATCACTATCTACCCTTTGATCTCCATGGTAGGTTAAAGGTAATAGAAAGAGAGCAAATGACTGAAGGTTTGAAGAGCAACGTGAGAGGAAAATAGAATAGAAAGAGGCCAATCTTGCGGAGCAAATGACAGATTCTTACCCACTTTACCACCTCATGCTTGCATGCATGAATGAGGTGTCCACTTCTCAATCCTCTCATGCTAGGTGGCCGGCGAAGACACTCACATTTGTTGTCCACTCAACCTCACTTAACGCTTAGTTAAGTTCAGCTAATCACCATTACACTAATTCAATCTCCACTTATCACTAATCCTGCAATTTACACTTCAGCCACTACAATACTTTACTTTTCTTTAATTAAGTCCCTAATTTTACTTTTTCAATTAGGTCCAATGCTGTAAACCCTAATTATCATGCACACTATTACACTAATGACACTCAGTTCTTTTAGGGTGATTTTTGGGGTGTTATAAAGTTGCAGTCAAAACGAGCTAGACCTTCCAAATACCAAGGGCATCCAAGTCATCGGGCAGATCAGTGTTGTGCCTATCATTAGCAGGCTAGACATGACACTGATGAATGCCAAACTTTGAGGAAACGAGTTCAAAGCCTCATTGGTAAGGAGCTCAAAGGAAGGAAGGATGGGTCCTAAGGGTGATGGCGGACCATCAGCAACAACACCTACATCGACAGAGAGAGAAAGATGATAGTTTAGACTTTTCTTTGTAATTCTGAACTTTTTCAATAATGTTAATGACATTTTTTAGTTTTATTAATAAGTCGAACAATTTCCTTTAGTTGTGTGATGTTTCTAATGGTTTCATTATGCATGATCATAATTCATTCATATTCGACATTAACTCGATTGATGTTACTCTATTTATCCTTAGAACCTCAAAAATCTTGATGGCATTTGACATAACCCCTGAGGAGTGAGAAAATTTTGAGAGAATACAAAAAAAGAGAGAAAAAGCCATTGCCTGGATCTAGGAAGGTACGCCGATGGCAGACAGTAACTTCACAAGAAGACTCAAGCCAGGAAGAGCATAAAAGGTTAAAGGGAACCACGAGTAGAAGCAGGACCAAATTTTCTTATACTCGACGATATCCTAATACCAAGAAGAGGAAGAGTGCGTATATGTTTAGATTATCAAGGATTTAAATGGAGTTTATCCACGAGAAGAAAGAAAAGACAAAATAAAAAAAAGCAAAAAGAGAAAAAATAAAAGAAGAAAATAATATAAAAAAGAGAAGAACAAAATATAAAAAGAGGAGAAAAAGGAAGGAAAATAATCAATAAGTAGACCTGGCCAAAACTGTCGATATGAAAGGCAAGAGAAGGGGGCAAGCTTTGTTCGAATCCTGTTGACCTACACATACACGCACTTTTCCATTCTTCTTGGCTTTCGATGAGGGCCAAGAGGTTTCTATTGACTTACAACAATATGTGGGATGCTCGATCTTGGGAAAAGACATCATAGGGGAAGTACACCTCACGACCACTAATGGATGGGGTCATCAAAAGAATCTAGTATGTCTTGCCGCGCCACGTAAGGTTCAAGGACGGAAGGACGGTTTATGGTTAAGTTGTTCAAAAAGTATGGTAGTAAAGGCCACCAGTCCTCTCTGTATTTCCTTCAAACAATGGGGTGGGAGAAGATGCTAATAAAAGATCTTGGTCAAGATGGTTCGAAATCACAAGGGTTGGAAAAGTGCCCTTCTGCACTTCAAGGCTGGAAAGTTGCCATCAGAACCCCCACAAGAGTCATCTTCTATTCCTCAACATAGGAGGCAGAAGCAGTATGGCCGATCAAGGTAGAGCTCAAATCTTTAAGACAGCCCAAATTCTGGAAGCCGACAAGGTACAATGGTGGTAGAGGCAGCTAAACAAGTCATACGGGGACAAGTCATGGGATTACTACGATAGTTGGATCTGTCAGAAAATGCTCCGCTCAACCATTCATGAAGGGGATTAGAAAGCATCTGATGAAAGAGGGAGATTCATTCTTCTAGTGAATGAGACCAGGTGTTCCGGAGATATGGGGAAAATTTAGGCCAATGTAAGAAGGTCCTTCTGTTCTTCAAAAATTATTATCCAAGACAGCAACGATACATAGCGGTGAAGATGGCATCAAAGAGCTGAACAACATCAACACACTCAAGAAGTTCCATGGCTAAAGGCTAAAAATTAAAAGAAGAGAATAAAAGCCCTGCAGGTCAAAAACTGGAAAAAGGCGGCCTTGCTAAAAATGGACGCCTCGTCTGGGTGAAAACAAAAAAAAGGCATCCTGGTCAAAAATTAAAGGCTTGAGAGAAAATATCCAATCAAGAAAACCCGAGAGGGCTGATTGGTAACAGGGGTTGATGCTATCAATATTTGGTGTACTTTAGCATTTTTGAATTAATGTTAAATGGTGATCATTTATATTGAAATTGTACTGAAATATACACAATTTTGTGAAATAAAATAAAACTAAACTCATTCATTGATATTATTTCCTAGTTATATTCTAAAAAGGAACATATTGCTTAAAATGCATGTAAATCTGAACTAGACCTTACTACTGCTCTCGCCAGCCAGAAGCCTAAGTTGTCAGGTCCTGTTATCAACTGAGGGGCTAGGTACCCATCTTCTATGTACTCTGGTAGATGTTATAAAATTATTTTCAGAAGAGGGTGTAATGGTCTTCACTGGTAGTTCAGCCCAAAGATCATAATGCCGAGAAGCAAAGGCTGAAGGCCAGACCCCGCTTTGAAAGGATAGGGAATGTCTCACTACATCATTATTCCCTCTGAATTATCGAGCACAATGGGTGGTAGTGTAAAGGGAAGCTTCATGAAGCCCTAAAGAACCCGATCCTCATCCGATACCTCGCCCAATCTAGCAACACATTAATCAAGGGAGGCCATGGAATACAACCGATGCCT
The DNA here is from genome assembly GCA_947683425.1 of Excoecaria cochinchinensis. Lineage (NCBI taxonomy): Eukaryota > Viridiplantae > Streptophyta > Magnoliopsida > Malpighiales > Euphorbiaceae > Excoecaria > Excoecaria cochinchinensis. The sequence goes on along the minus strand of CANTUQ010000104.1, from coordinate 3,180,567 downwards.
AAGGAGAATGCCTCAGAAAATAACTGTTGTTTATCCTAGAAAGGGGCTTTGATAGTAGCTTCAATTTTTCTTACAGCTATAGCTGAAAGGCAGAAGAGTCTTGGAAAAAAAAGGAGAAAAGAAAGGCCGTTAGAGATGAAAACCGTGACTGGCTCTCTAAGCAACAGTTAGGTCAAAGGGTAGTGTGAAAACCTAGGAACAGGCAGTTTATCCTTCAAAAAAATGAATGAAAGAAAAAGAAGCCACTGCAGTGGGTTGGGTCCATTCTAAGCAAAAATTAAGCACAGGGTTATGTGAAAATCCCTAAAGGGACACATTTCTCGCTAAGAAAAGCTAGTGTGAAAATCCACAAGGGACGCACTACCTTTAAAACAATGACCTTTGATGCCTGGAGCGATAAGGCTGCATTACTCCAAATAAATTTCCTTTAGGTAGGTGGTGCATAATGCAGAATTTGATTCAGAGTCCTGGGGGGCAAAATGCTCATTGATCAGGGGGCAAAGATGCGCACGAGTCAGTTCTCCTTGAAAAGATTATGGGTCAAAGTCCGTAAAGCCAAGACAACGCTTTTTTACATCCTTGGGAGCATCAGACAATGTGAGCAGCCGACCAATACCGTCAATGAATCCCTTAACCACCTAAGATGTGGTCTATTCATTTTTGCATATCACATGCATGTCACGTGCATTCAGTCTTAGATATGCACACACAATTCTTGTATATTAATCCTTTGCATGTGTTTCTTATATATAGTTTTGTATGTATATTTCACACACATAATTCCATACACACACACAATCTTTTGTATATATTACTATACACATAACTCAGAGGGAAGGGATCGAATAGACCTCATGAGCAAGGGTGATCCAAGAGATGGGTTTAGCTCAACATGATCGGCCACTGTATCCGGCATAAAATCAAGTGAATATGTACAGAGGTGGAACGCCCATAAGAGCAAGCCTATTCGAACACACCATACTAAGGGCACTCTGGAATCACACAAATCTACAGAAAAGAAGATCCCTTGAGAAGCCAGACTACCCACACACACTTTAGGCAATCGGACGCAAAAATGGGCCGAGGTACAGTTTCAGCTCTACATCGGCTCTCATCCGTGCCAAACAATCAGATCAAGATGAAGTCCTCATGAGAATGGAATCTCACGGACCTGCTCCCAAGAAGACATTTAAAAGAACAAGCCTATTCATGCACACCATGCTGGGGAGAATTAGGTAAGTTTCTCTATCATAAGATGTACGCTCACACACATCACACAATAAGTGTACAAAATCCAAACTCAAATGTATGAAGAATACAAATTCTCAACAACAAAAACAAAACAACACAAAACAAAAAGAAGAAGATATTTTCAAGGCCTTAAAAATCTAATATATTGTAAAAATTCAAATACATCCAAAATGTAAGAATCCCAAAAACTTACAAGAAAGAAAAAAAAAATACAAAAATAAAAGAATAAAAACAAAAATAAAAAATCATTTTAAAGGTCGCCAAAGACATGGAAACCTATACGCCTGCGGGCAAGCAACCGAAACCTCCAATCCAATTTCCTCTCTAGAGGCTCAAATGTTATTTTCCTCTGAGGAGGCTCAAATCCAATTTCCTCTCTGGAGGCTCAAATATAATTTTCCTCTGAGGAGGCTCAAACCTATTTTCTTCTCTAGAGGCTCAAATGTAATTTTCCTTTGAGGAGGCTCAAATCCAATTTCCTCTTTGGAGGCTCAAATATAATTTTCCTCTAAGGAGGCTCAAACCTATTTTCCTCTCTAGAGGCTGAAATATAATTTTCCTCTGAGGAGGCTCAAGTCAGATTTCCTCTCTGGAGGCTCAAATATAATTTTCCTCTGAGGAAGCTCAAACATATTTTTGTCTCTGGAGGCTCAAAATCAAAGTCTCTCAGTGAGCGTCAAAGTCTCTCAGTAAGTATCAAAGCCTCTCAGTGAGCATCAAAGACTCTCAGTGAGCATCAAAATCTCTTAGTGAGCCTCAAAGACTCTCAATGAGCATCAAAGACTCTCAGTGAGCATTTAAACCTCTCAGTGAGCACAGATTTTTAAAGTCTCCTTGCTAGCATGGAGCCCTCTTGAGAGGTATGCAGGTTTTTTCAACAAGGAGGTTCTAATTGGTGATGATAGAGGAAAATGTATCTGGCATGTCACAGTCGATAAGGGATCTCTTAGACGATGATACCCGAACTTTGCAAGAAGATGATGTCCGCACTTTAGACGCCTGGAAAATGACTCGAGGCAATCAAGGGGAGGATGTCCATATTCCACAAATCCTTCTCTAGGGGAACAACCAACCGGCTTTCAGGGGGCATCTATTTGACATCATCCCCAATATGTATGCACTGCCACAGGTAAGCATCTCTTTTATATACCTTGCACATTTGCTTTTCCCTTTTTTGTAGAAAAAAAAAAGAAGAAGAGGCTCAGGATAAGCGCCAACAAATAAAATGATGAATGAGTCACCATACCGACCTAAGGATGGTAAACAGTCAGGCTTTGGGTTAACCGAAGGTGGGAAATCAGACACTACATCATAATGGTTAGCAGATATTGTACTAGCCGGATGAGGGTTAGCAGATTAGACATCGTACTGACCGAATGGTGGTTAGTAGATCAGAATATTGTACTAGCCGGATGGGGGTTAGCAGATCAGAATATTGTACTGATCGGATGGTGGTTAGCAGATCAGAATATTGTACTAGCCGGATGGGGGTTAGCAGAACAGAATATTGTACTAGCCGGATGGGGGTTAGCAGATCAAACATTGTACTAGCCGGATGGGGGTTAGCAAATAAGAATATTGTACTAGCCGAATCGGTGTTAGCAGATCAAAATATTATACTAGCTGAATGGGGGTTAGCAGATCAGACATCGTACTAGATGGATGGGGGTTAGCAGATCAGAATATTGTACTAGCCGGATTGTGGTTAGCAGATTAGTTATTATACTGACCGGATGGTGGTTAGCAGATCAAATGTTGTACTGATAGGATGGTGGTTAGTAGATAAGATATTATACTGACCGGATAGGGGTTAGCATATAAGATATTGTACTGATCGGATGGTGGTTAGCAGATCAGATATTATACTGACCGGATGGTGGTTAGCAGATCAGATATTGTACTGACCGAATGGTGGTTAGCAGATATTACATTGACCGAATAATGGTTAGCAGATAGGATGTTACACGGATCAGTTGGAGGTTACCAAGGTTATGTTGTGCAAGCCTAGAAGCGACTACCAAGATAGAACGTTCAATCACATGTGATAGAATAGATCGCAACGGGATTGTAGTTAGAGAACACTACATCTCACAGACACTGCGCGAGCCAAGACGAGGCCAGCGAGGGCACATGCGGTAGAACAGATCGCTACGAGATTACAGTTAGAGAACACTGCACCTCACAACGGGATTATAGTTAGAGAACACTACATCTCACAGACTCCGTGCAGGTCGGGACGAGGCTAGTGGAACACTGGCGATAGAACATATCGCAAATAGAGGTTGTAGTTGGAGAATACTGCATCTAACAGACTCCGTACAGGCCGGGACGAGGCTAACGTGACACCAGCGATAGAACAGATCACAAACAAATGTTGTAGTTAGAGTACTGCATCTCACAGACTTCGTGCAGGCCTGGACGAGGCTAATGGGACACCATCAATAGAACAGATCGCAAGCAGAGGTTGTAGTTAGAGTATTGCATCTCACAGACTTCGTGCAGGGTGGGATGAGGCTAGCAGGACACCAGCGATAGAACAGATCACAAACAGAGGTTGTAGTTAGAGTACTGCATCTCACAGACTTTGTGCAGGCTAGGACGAGGGTAGCGGGAAACCAATGATAGAACAGATCGCAAACAGAGGTTGTAGTTAGAGTATTACATCTCACAGACTCCGTGCAAGCCGGGACGAGACTAGTGGGACACCAACGATAGAACAGATCGCAAACAGAGGTTATAGTCAGAGAGTATTGCATCTCACAGACACCGTGCAGGCCGGGACAAGGCTAGCGGATCCCCAGCGGTAGAACAGATCGCAAGCAGAGGTTGTATTCAGAGAGTACTGCATCTCATAGACACCGTGCAGGCTGGGACGAGGCTAGCGGATCACCATCGGTAGAACAGATCGCAAAAAGAGTTTGTAGTTAGAGAGTACTGCATCTCACAGACACTGTGCAGGCCGGGACGAGGCTAGCGAATCACCAGCGGTAGAACAGATCGCAAACAGAGGTTATAGTCAGAGAGCACCGTATCTCACAGACTCCGCGCATGCTGGGACGAGGCTAGCGGATCACAAGCGATAGAACAGATCGCAAATATAGGTTGTAGTCAAAGAGCACTGCATCTCATAGATACCGTGCAGGCCAAGATGAGGCTAGCAGGACATCGGCGATAGAACAGATCGCAAACTGAGGTTGCAGTTAGAGAGTACTGCATCTCATAGTCTCCGTACAGGCTGAGATGAGGCCAGCGGGATAGACCAGCCACCGTACATGTTGAGATGAGGATAGCGGGGCACACGCGATATAATAGATCGCAATAGGTTTGTGCTTAGAGAACACCGCATCTTACGGATGCCGTGCAAGCCGACCAGAGGCAAGTCGCCACATTCCACACGGCAACAAGGTAAGGGCTGCCTCAGGTACGCATCTCTTCCTTTTCTCCTCTAAATTTTGGCTCATCTAGGCACTAGTGCACTAGTTTTCACAAAATTGGGGGCAACTGTAGACACTAGGTCCTGATACAGCCAAGATCAGAGTTATCCAGTGATGATAAAAGGCCTTGCCACAGGCAAAAAGGGTAAAAGTGGTGATTTCCTTGTAAAATTTCCATTTTAGAGTGAAAAATTAAAAAATATTTTAAAAATTAGATTTGAAAAATGGGGCTTAGATATTATAGTATTTTTAGTTAATTTTAAAGATTTTTAAAAAAAGGGGGAGGGGGGGGGGGTGCTGAGCGTCAGCCACAGCCGCGGTAGCGAGTAGGCGCGCGCGCACGCTGCTGCGACACTAAGCGCCATTGTGCGGCGCGCTGTTGCGACACTGAGTGCCATCGTGCGGCACGCGACGGGCCAACTGTCGCTTGCCCGTCTCGCCTGCCAGCACGCGCTGGTAGCCCGTCGCTCGCCAACGACGAGTGTCCGTCAGCCCTGTCCGCCACAAATCTGCCGAAATCGCCCGAAATTCAGTTTTTTCTAATTTTTCACCCAAAATTCCATTTTTTCAGGGTTTTTAAGGATTTATTCAATTTTTAAAATTTAAAATAGTTAATATCTGATTTAATTAGGTTTTATCCCTTTAATTATTTTGATTTTCCTATTTTCTTCATATAAAAAGAAAAAAGATGAAAAAAATCAAAAGGGGGATTTTTTATTAGGTTTTTTGAGGTTTTCTCTTCTTCTTCCTTTGAAATTCTCTCCAAAATTTTCAGATTTTTCCCAAGCAAAAATCAAAAGAAAAAAGTTCATCTTTCATTCTCTTCCCAACAAAATTTCTTCAAAACATATTTTGAGAAGAGGTTTTGTTAATGAATTTAATTTGGAGACAAATAAATTGATTATTTGCTCTCAAAGTTCAATTTTTTATCTTTGTTTTTCAATTAGACTTTTTTCAAGGTTTTTTTTCTTCTTATTTTGAATCGTTTTTTATGAACAATTGATTTTGGGCAAACAAAATAATTGTTTGTTCCTAAAATCTAATTTTCATTTCATTTTCTAAAAACAAGTTTTAAAAATGATTTTTTTCTCTAAACAAACAAAATAATTATTTGTTCTTCAGATCGTTTATCATTTTTTATAAATAAAAATAATTCTTTAGGCAAAGAAATTAATTCTTTGTTCTTAAAGAATTTTTGATCATTTTTTCTATCTTTTTCCTTGGAATAAAATTCCAACATTTTATCATCCAATTCTAATCCTGCAAACCACAAACAAGGAAATCAATATCATTTTTTACCTTCATCAAATCCGAAACTCTGAGGGTAAACATTCTGGGCTCATTCTTCTTATTGTTTTTTCTTTGTATTTAATTAATTATTCATGTACATTTTTACTATTTTCATTCATTCATTTATTTTATTTGTTTATATTTGTTTTATTTAATATGTTATATATTATTTTATTATTGTTCACGTAAATATTGATTGCTCATTATTTTCAACATATAATTAATTAATTCATTTTGATTAATCTTTTTACCTTGTAAATGGTTTATGTTTATGGTGATAATAGTAATTAATCATGTTATTCATTTAATCGCTTTCATCATTCTTTTACTTAATTTTTTTTATTATTCCTTTCATTGTTATTTTATATATTAATCGTTTATTCATTTATTTATTTATTTTTATTTTTCATTATGAATATTATCATGTTAATATTTTTATATGTTTATTCATTAACATGTTATATTTTATTTCAATTACATCTTTTAATTCATTTGTCATTCATAATAGATTTTTCTCATTTATTTTAAATTGTTAACATGTTAATTCATTTATCATCTTTCATGCCATCTTATTTTATTGTAATTTGTCATTCATTATTTTATATGTTTAATTGATCTTATTATTTTAATTACTAACATTATTTCATTTATATGTTGTTTTTTTGTCAAACTTATTTCCTTTACTTGGGCATTTTGGCGAGCACACGAGGAGATCTAAAAGGTTTGTTTGGGTTAGATATTTAATTGTTTTATTTGTAATATTTTATTTATTTGGCTTTTTTCATTTATTTTTCGATGTAATCTTAAATAAAATTATTTATTTAGACACGCTAGAAAGAAAATCACTAAAACATTTTTATGAATTAACTTGGAACTTTTCCTAATAAAAATGGGACCAATGTCTCAATTTTCTCAATCCAAAATAAAAATTGTCACATCAAAATTATTTTATGATAAACACACATGCGAGGACCAATGTACCCATCATTAATGAACATCCTGATTTATGTATGATTTGTATTTTATTTACAATGGGAGTTGTATTCCGCCCCTAGTTTTATTGTAATGTATTTACATATACTTTATTTTATTTACGCTTTTATTTATTGCTTTCCTTGGGTGGACAACCTGCACCTTAAAATAAACTGCATTAAAATGAATGAGAAATGGGATGAAACTCTAAATTTAAAGCTCAATTATAAATCCAACCAAGGTATGAATAAATGAGAAGTCCTGAACCCACTCTAATCTTAGGCTCAATGAGGTTAGAGGACCATCTCAATGTTTCATTGGGATGGGGCCTCCAAAATATCTCTTGTTGCCCACCAAAAGGTCCAACTCAAATAATCCTAGGCTCCACGGGGTTAGAGGATCATTCCAATATTCTATTGGGATAAAGCCTCCAAGATATATCTGGTCTGCAAAAAATATATATATATGCGCCGTCTTGGGCTCAATGAGGCTAGATGACCTTTTCCAATGTTCTATTGGGTGGCGACTCCAAGAAACCTCCTTGTTGCCCAATATAGACGCACTTGTATTTTTTACAAGTTTTATGAACCTCTCCCGATCGCCCTAAGGTGGGCGGTTCGAGGCACCACATGGTTCGATGCGCATCACACCGAATTTGTTTGATTTAGCGATGGAAGTGTCAGAAAGGACACAACCGTCATTAATTCGAAAGTTTCGGCATGTTTCGTTAAATTGGACAATTATATCGTTATGATTTAAATGGCATCAAAAGAATTATTTTGGTGACTAAAAATAATGTGTAATTGAATGATTGAAATAGTTAATTATAGTAAAGGACATAACTATTATTATTTGAAAAGGTTAAGGGTAATTTGGTAATTTTACACTTATGGATCAAATGGAAGGAATTAAGTAATTATGTGGACCAATGTATGAGAATAGATTAGTGGTATGCCAAATGTATGAAGAAACAAAAGAGGAAGGGACTAAATTGAAATTGAACATAAAAATCAAGAAGTAGCCAATGAGAAGTTGGCATGTGGAGATAGGGATAAGAATACATTAAAGACCATATTTAAGCCAAATTTGGCTTAGCTTTTTGAGGGAATTCTACTGACCACAAGAGAGAGGGAGGAGATCATCCACTTTCCTCTTCAAGTTCCTCAAAATTTCTGCTCTCCCTCTTATGTTTATGCTTTTCCAAATAGATGTCATGGAATTCAAGTGTATAAATCAAGTTAAAAAGGTAAGTTTGTTTAGTTGCATCTCTTCTTCTTATCTATTGGTAAGATTTAATGCACTTATCAGATTCAGTGAAATTGTTTTTCCAACAATATACAAATATAATAATATAACAATTACACTAGCACACCATTCATATACTTATCCTATACAATCTCGTGTTCATCCATCGCAGTCGTATACATGCCATGCTTAATTCTCCTTACCTTTGTTTTCAATTCCCATCTCAACTGTCATCAAATCTCAGCCACTTTAAACTTCCTATCTTTCTATAACCTGCATGTAGTAATCGCACTATGTGCTGAGCGTTAAAATGCCTAGTGGTGGATACATATCCTAAGTTTTCCATATCATTAATACATGCGTGCACACACAAGTATATATCTTTGTATCTATTATATGAACATTAATTCTTAAGACTTTTAGGTAATTTATGCCTTACTTTTAATGTCCTAATAGATTTCTTGCTTCAGTCATTATCTTATTCCTTTTTTTATTACTTTAATACCCATATTTTAAACATTACTATTATTGATCATAATCATCTTTATCTGTACTATTAACTTTCACATTAATACTATTATATTTAGTCCGTTAATTCAATGATCAATTATATTAACAATGTTTGTAAATATCTTATTAACTTATTCATTTGTCTTTCATTATTTGTTTATAGCTTATACATCAGTTAAGTCTACACTTGGGTACAATATCAGTTACTAACATATCTATTGAACAGTCATCATCGATGTTATTTACGGTATGATTAACCCACGCGCAAGCACAGGCAAGGCGCACCGTCGATGGTCGAATTTTTTTTTTTTAATTTTTAAGAAAAAATTGACTAAAACACTATAATTTTAAACTCCTTTTTTTTATTTTTATTTTTTAAATTTTTTATTCTTTTGGTTCTAAAAAATAATCTTAACAAAGAAATCATCACTTCCAACCTTTTTACCCGTGAATAGGCATTTATTCATCATTAGGTAACTCTGATCCGGGCTGTCTCAGGACCCGGAGTCTATAGTTGCCCCCAATTTTAGGGAAAGTAGTGCACTAGTGCCTAGATGAGCAAAAATTCAGAGAAGAAGGAAAGAAGTGCGTACCTGAGGCAATCCTTACCTTCCTAACACTAGAGACCTATGGCTTGTGACCGTTGCTGCCAAGGACTTGTTTTATGCACAACATTTGTCTTGCCGACCACCTCTGGCCCTATATGCCGTAGAGTTTTTGACAAGCTATAGCGTACTCTGCTATGACTTGTCGCTTACATGGCATAGAATTGTTGACGAGCTTAGAGTACTCTGTTGTGACTCATCACTTACACCGCATAGAATTATTGACGAGCTGTAGCGTACTTTGCTGTGACTCATTGCCTGCACCGCGTAGAATTATTGACAAGATGCAGCGTATTCTGCTATGACTCGTTGCCTGCACGGCGTGGAATTGTTGAAGAGCTGTAGCGTACTCTGCTATGACTCGTTGCCTACACTATGTAGAATTATTGACGAGCTATAATGTACTCTGCTGTGACTCATTACTTACACAACATAGAATTATTGACGAGCTATAGCGTACTCTGCTGTAACTCATTGTCTGCACCGCGTAGAATTCTTGACGAGCTGTAGCATACTCTGTTATGACTCATTTCCTACACGGCGTAGAATTGTTAATGAGCTGTAGTGTACTCTACTATGACTCGTCGCCTACACCATGTAGAATTGTTGACGAGCTGTAGCATACTCTGCTGTGACTCGTCGCCTACACCGTGTAGAATTATTGACGAGCTATAGCATACTCTCTTGTGACTCATTCCCTGCACGGCGTGGAATTGTTGACAAGCTATAGCGTACTCTGCTGTGACTTGTTGCCTGCACCGTGTAGAATTGTTAACGAACTGTAGCGTACTCTGCTGTGACTCGTGGCTTGCACGGCGTAGAATTGTTTATAAGCTATAGCGTACTCTACTGTGACCCGTCACCTGCACCGTGTAGAATTGTTGACGAGCTGTAGCATACTCTGCTGTGACTCATTGCCTGCACGGTATATTGCTGCTAACCACTATCCAATTGGCTTGGTGACTCATTCGTCGTTGTGTTTGCTGGCACTTATCCTGAACATTTTTTCCTATAAAAAGGGCAAAATAATTATGCAGGGTATATAAAAGAGATGCGTACCTATGGCAGTACATACTTGTTGGGGTCGATGTCAGATTGGTGCCCCTGAAAGACGGTTGGTTGTTCCATCGTGAAGGATTTGTGGAATATAAATGTCATCCTCTTGATCACACCGAGTCATTTGCTGGAATTTTAAAGTATGAATATCATCTTCTTGCAGATATGGGCCTGTGTGAGTAGGAAATAGAAAATATCTATTCTAGTTCTATCATCAACTATGGCTTTGAATCTAAGAGAAATTTTAGAGAATGTGTGTTACCCTGAAATTTTCTTAGCTTTCCTGAATAATAAGGAAAAAAAATTGGGTCAAAGGAAAATGCCATTTTGGAGTTTTATCAACAATTTACTTGTGTAGGAGGAGATCCAGTATTTTCTGAATCCTTATGTAAGGAATTACAAAAAAAATTCTCTCAACAAAGATGTGAATTAGGAAGGATTGGTCGATTAAATATGAATCGGAGCCTGAATCTAGATATACCTCATAACAATACATTTTTGTTACCAAGAGATATATTGGCGGCTGCCGATCATTTGATTAGTCATGGATAGATCACCCAGGTTCAGGTCCATAAGCAGTGACAATTACCCTGATCAAAAAGATATACCTTGGTTATATTTCGTCTCTTCAACAAGTTTAGTAATGAGTATAACGGCTCTATTCTTCCAATGGAGAGATCCATTTTGCATCATATCTAAGGGACTCCTTGGTTCGGGCCGAAGAAGCAATGTCACTCGATCATTATCAAACTGATTGCAATCTTTAAACTAATGATTCGTTATTGGAGCAGATAGCAACAACCACCATTTCATCCGACATATGTATTTTTGATTTTCCAAATAGGTTCACGAATACCATCAATATCTACCAGAGGGGCAGCAATGAAAGTGATAATAAATACAGAGGTTGCAGTTAATAAAGTAGGGACCATCAAAACACCAAACCATCCAATGTAAAGACGGTTTTCAGTGCTGGTTATCCAGTTACAGAAATGACCCCATAGGCTTTTGCTTTCGCGTCTCTCTAAAATTGCAGTCATGGTAAAGTCTTATTTTATTTAATCATCACGGACTCAGATTATGAATGTTTGGAATCCATATTATGCAAGGAGACATTGCTTTTGCTAATTCGAATTGAAGGGTGATATAAACATTCATATTGCTCTCTGAAAGAAAACTTTAACTTTAAAAGGAATTATTTTGATTCAACCATCTATCATCCTCTTGGAGATGGCTTACCAACCGTGGTATACCAGATAACAATCCCTCTATCATTTCAAACTGAAGCCTTCTTATTGAAAAAAACCTGTATGCCTCTTAAGAGGGCTTTGTGTTCGCAGGGAGATTATGAAAATCTATGCTCCCTGAGAGGTTTTGATACTCACTGAGAGACTTTGATTGCTCACTGAGAGGCTTGATGCTCACTGAGAGGCTTTAATGCTCATTGACAGACTTTAATTGCTCACTGAGAGACTTTGATTGCTCACTGAGAGGCTTTGATGCTCACTCAGAGAGTTTGATGTTGAGCCTCCTAAGAAGAAATGAGATTTGGGCCTCCTGATAGGAAATTAGTTTTGAGCCTCCTAGGAGGAAATGAGATTTGAGCCTCCTAAGAGGAAATTTACATTTGATGTTGGTCCGTAAGAGAATTGGTTTCAATGTCTTTGGTGTATATTAAAATGATTTTATTTTTATTTTTTTTAATTTTTGGGATTTTTGCATTTTGAATGTATTTGAATTTTTGCAGTATGTTGAATTTTTAAGGCCTTGAGAATATCTTCTTCTTTTTTTTTATTTTTTTATTTTGTTTTGTTATGAATTTTTGTTCTTTTTACATTTGAATTTGGATTTTTGTATACTTATTGTGCGGTGTGTGTAAGTATACATCTTATGAAAGAGAAACTTACCTAATTGCCCCAAGCATGGTATGCATGAATACACTTGATCTTCTGGGTGTTCCTCTTTGCCATAAGTACACAGGATTTCTTTTTTGTGAGGACTTCATCTTGATCTAATTATCCAACATGGATAAGCGCCGATATTGAACTGAAATTGTACCTCAGCCCGCTTTTGTGTCTGATTGCCTCTAACTAAAGTACATGTGGGTAGTCCAGCTTCCCAAGGATCTTCTTTTCTATAGATTTGTGTGATTCTGGATTTTCCTCAGTATGGTGTGCCTGGGTAGGCTTGTTTTTTTGGGTGTTCCTCCTCTGTACAGGCCCATATGATTTTATGCCGAATGCCATGACCGACAATGTTAAGCCAAATTCATCTCTTGGATCACCTTTGTGCATGAGGTCTATTCAGACCTTTCCCTCAATGTTATGTATGCAGCAATGTATGTAAAAGATTATGTGTGCATATGGAAATGTATATGTGTGCGAAATATATACACAAAACTAACATATAGGAAACACATGCAAAGAATTAATGTATAAAAATTATATGTACACAACTATACGTGTAAAGGATTGAATGTATGTGATATGCATGCTAAACATGTGCAAAGAATTATGCGTTACATGTATAAAAACATTATGTACACGGGATGTGCATGAAGAATTGCATATATGAGATATATACAAAGTTCATGCATGTGTGAATGCATGTTGGGCATCGTGAAAGGCTATGCACGTGTAAAGTCATGCAAAGAGAAATGCAATAGATTGTACATGCAAGAGACACGTGAGATGCAAAAATGGATAGACCACATCCTAGGTGGTTAAGGGATTCATTGAGGGTACTGCTTATAATATCTGATGCCCCCAAGGATCTAGAAGACATCTTTGCTTAGGAATTCTAACCCACAAGCTTTTCAAAGATAACTATCCGGTGTGCATCCTTGCCCCCCGGTCAATGAGTATACGCCTTTTGCCATAATTTGTATAGCGTTTTGCCACTAGGACTCTGACCCATGTCCTACATTATGCACTATCTGCCTAAAGGGAGGTTATCTGAAGTAATGCTGCCTTATCGCTCCGGACATCGAAAGTTATTGTTTTGAAGGTAATGCATCCCTTGTGGATTTTCACATTAGCATTTCTTTGCGGGAAATGTGTCCTTTTGGGGATTTTCACATAACCCTGTGCCTTATTTTTGCCTAGAGCGGACCCAACCCACTCCAACGGCATTTATTCATCATATTTTTTGTAGGACAGACTGCCTATTTTTAGGTTTTCACCATGCCCTTTGGCCTAACTATTGTTTAGAGAGCTAATTACGGTTTTCATCTCTAACAGCCTTTCATTTTTTTAAAAAAAAATCCTCCTGTCTTTCGTGTATGGTTGCAAGAAAAATGGAAGCTACTATCACTGCCCCCTCCTAGGGTGGTCAGCAGTTATTCATTAAGGCATTTCCTTCCCCGACAGTGGTTGTATTCCTTTGCCTCTCCTGACAAAGGTATTACAGAATTGGGCGAGGTGGCGGATGAGGACATCAGCTTCATGTGCTCCCGACTCCCCCTTTCTGTTGTGACTCTAGATAGCTCTTCGAGATACGTACCCTTATGCGGATTTCATAAGGCTACTTTCTGTATTACCACCCGATGTGTTCGATAGTTCAAAGGGATTTAAGATATTGTGAGGCATCCTCTATCCTTTTAAGGTTGCCCTTTATCTTCAGCTTTTACCTCTAGGTACTATAGCGTCTGGACACAACTACCATAGATTGGAGATCGTTCCTTTGCTTCTTATGAGGGCCCACAAGAGGTGGGTGCTTAGTCCTGCAGTTGATAACATGACCCATTGAGCTAGGCATCTGGCTAGCGAGAGTAGTAGTAAAGCATAGCTATTAGATTTTATGCATTCAATGTAGAATAACATTTCCCTTTTTATAAAAGAACTATAAAATAATTAACACATGAGTTGAATTTATTTTACAAATATTATGTACAATTCGGTATGATTTCTCAATACATGATCATTATCTAACATAGATTCAAAATGCAAAACTACATCTAATCCCAAAGTAGGTCTTGAAAGCATCAAACTCCTATCTCCAATCAACCTCTCGAGTTTTCTTGATAGGACATTTTCTCTCAAGCCTCTAATTTTTGCCTAAGATGCCTTTTTTCGGTTTTCACACTAACAAGGTGCCCTTTTTTAGCAAGGCCGCCTTTTTTGGTTTTCGACCCAAAAGGCTTTTATTCTTTTCTCTTGATTTTTAGTCTTTAGCCATGGAACCTCTTGAGTCTGTCGATGTTGACCATTTCTTTGAGGTCTTTTCCATCTCTATCTGTTGCTGATTCCATAGATAACAACCTCTTAAGAACAAACAGACCTTCCTACATCGGCCCAAATCTACCTTGTATGTCCAGAGACCTGGTCTTATTTACTTAAGGACTAAATCTCCCTCTTTCAGTGGTTGCCTTCTGACTTTCTTCCCGAATGACCGAGCAAGCCTTTTCTGGTAGATTTGGTTGTGATAATAGGCTCGCAATCTATTCTCGTCTAGCATGTTCAGCTGCAGTAATCGTTGTCGGGCCCAATTAGCTTTTGGAATCTCTGCCTCCATAATTACCCTTAAAGACTTGAGTTCTATCTCAACAGGCAACATTGCTTCTATCCTATATACCAAACAATAAGGCGTGGCTCCCTTAGAGGTTTTGATAATGGATCTATAGCCCCAGAGTGCAAAAGGTAGTTTCTCAACCCAATCCTTGTAGTTCTGCACCATTTTAGCCAGGATCTTATTGACGTTTTTGATAACCGCTTCAGCTGCCCCATTAGCTTGCGTGCGATATAAAGAAGACTTGTGATGCTCAAAGCCATACTTCTGGAGTATCTTCCTAGTTTCAGCCACAAACTACACCCCGTTATTGGACACGACATGGTGTGGAAGATCGTATCAAATTCTTCTCAATGAACTTTGCTATATCCACATATCAATTATTTTCCTTCCTTTTTCTTGGATTTTTTTTTGGTTCAAATCTTGATACTTTTTTGCTCTTCTCGACTATCGAGATGACGCTGACCAACCAAGTCAGGTGTTGAATTTTGATAAGAAATTTGGCTTCGTTTATGCTTGTGGATCTCTTCTTTAACCTTTTCTGCCCTTTCTGGTCTGAGTCTTCTGAGCTTCTGCTTGACTAGTCTATGATCGGGGTATGTTTGGGATAGCATGTTCAGTGACTTCATGATCATCTCCTGGCATGTCTTCGTATGTCCAGGCAAAGACTTTTTCATTTTTTTATTCTCTCAAATTTTAATCTCTCTTCAAGAGTTACATCAGATGCTATCAAGATTTCCTTAGTGTTTTCCAAAGTTCTAAGATTAAATAGAATGGCATCAATTGGATCAGTGTCAAATATGAACGTATCATGATTATAATTATGCATAATGAAATCATAAGAAATATCATACCAGTAACAAAAAATGTTCATCTTATTAATGCAACAAAAATTAAGACGTCATTATTAAATAGTTCAAAAATAAAAAGAAAATCTAAATAGCTAAAATCTTCCTCTCCTGCCAACACAGATGTCGTAGTCGATGGCTCATTGTCATCCTTAGGAATCATCTTCCCTTATCACTTAGACACTTAATCTATCTTACTCTTTCCCTTTTGCTTTTCTTGGTCAAAGATCTATTTGGAATCAATCAGATCTTGAATAGCATGTCTCAAGGCCTTGTAATTGCCTGTGATATGCCCAGTGTGCTGGTGGAAAGCACAATACTGATCCACCTTGTGATTAGGCTGTCCTTGGTTTTGGGGGGCCTAGCCGGCAATGGCTGTAACATCCCCTCCTTCATTAGCCTCTTAAGGACCCAAGATAAGGATCTGCCCAAATTAGAATAATGCCTTTAATTCACTTCCATGGTTGGTGCTTCTACTATCTTTTCTTTTTCTGGGTCAGGCATCAATTCTTGAATACGGTCTCTCAAAGGACGATAGTAGTCTATTCTATGCCCTGAATACTGGTGATACGCACAATACCGATTTACTCTGTATCTAGGCTATCCTTGACTTAGGGCAGTCCCGGCTGGCAAGGGTTGTAACTTCCCTTCCTTGATGAGACGGGTAAAGTGCCAAGATAACGACCTACCCGAGATAGTGAGGTGGCATCGAGTTATTCTAGTGGATGGGACTTCTGTAGCCCTAAAATTTCCCTTACTGTTATTGTGGCTACCTGGGCTTCCATTTTTTAGAGTATGCATCATCGCTGGGTCTCCACCCTCGTCAGGCACAATGTCACATTCTAGAGTAGGTCTCATATCTCCTCTTTGCTTGACTGGTGAAATAAGTGGAACCTTGCCTCTGGGCTCGGAAGTAAATGGAAGCACTGCGACCATCGCTGTATGAGCCTTTCTGACCATGGACGGTAGGGCTGTTCATGGGTTGGGTTGGCTCAAAAATCAAATAAACCCAACCCAACCCAATATATATGAAGATTGATGGTTTATCTATTGAAAACGAACCCAAACCATTACAACCTATAACGGTTTGGGGCGGTTTAAAAATGGTTTGAAAACGGTTTGCAACGGTTTTTTTCTTGTTTGAAACTCTAGCTCTTTAAATTTGTTATAAAATAAAATAATAAATAAAAAATAATCGTGTTAAATTATAAATTGCATTTTATTTTAAAAAAAATGCAAATTTTCTTTTATATATATATATAAACTGGTCGTATCATTTCTTTCATATTCATATCAAAACTTGTACACTTGAAATGCTGCCAATAACAGAATATAATATAAAATTAACAATTGTCCATAAAATTAATAATTGTCCAGAAAAATTAACAATTATCCATAATTTATTTCTTCACATGTCATGCACACTCAAACCTATAAACACACATAAATTGAACATTGGCATATACTATATTAGATAGACCATTAAATCAACTATTTAGCTCAATAAACTACCATAAAATAAAGATTAACCATTTATCTTTATATTATATAACATATTACAGCAGCAAAAGTTCTTTGACATTTGCACCAACATTTACATTTCTTACTGCCATAACCACATGAACACCTCTCAATGCAAGAACTCTTGGTGTCTCTACTCCAATGCCACTTGATGCTCCTGATATTTGACCAAGAAAAGGATTAACAGACTTAAAGGCCGACATAGAATATATATTGTAACTTAAAATCATTAATTAACAAAGCTCAAAGGTTCAAAATACCAATGGGGAAATTATACCATCAACAATAGGTTTTTATTATCAGCAGGCCCAGAGAAGTGCAAGTCATACAATCAATATAATATGCTAAATTGTCACCTCTTCTTTGAGCTTAACCCTTTCAGAACTATATATATTGTACATCATGATGCCCCTTCTTATGACGATGGCCATAGATTATTGCCAAGGAAATTAAGTACAAGATGTCTAGATTAAATTTCTTATAGTGACATTTAAAGTTATAATCAAATTAATATTATTGTCTGATGTGGTGTCTAAAGAGCTTTAACTAATTTAGCCCCAAGTGATCTATGTTTATATCCTCTTTTTAAATTAGTGGCATAATTTTTATGAAAAACTCTATTATATAGGAAAAAAATGATTATACCTGCATACAAATTATATGACATTTGAATCCAACTTCTCTTTTGGACCACTGCTACAGATGTCTAGAAGATCATACCTGCATACAAATTAGGAGGATGAAATACTGTTCAAGTATTATTATAATATTAAGCAACTTTTACAATATTAAGCAAGGTTACTTCAATCAACTCAGTCAATAACTTTATGTCATGTAAATTTCCAGCTCAGAACTGTTATGCACCCAATCCAATGCTGTATAAGAGATTACTTAATCAGTTATAATCACGATAAAAACCAATGGCTAAAGCATTTTATGAAAAAATGTAAATGAAGCTTCATAATTTTAATTTAAGCTTAAAGATACTAAATTAGGAGGTAAATTCTAGATTTGGAAAAAGAAACTGCAAATTAGTTGATATTTAAAATTCGATTGCAATTAAGTGATGGGAATTCATGAAATCATTGAAACTGAGTTCCACAGAAAATGCATGTCTATCAAATAAATGCAAAACTTTTGTTGATTGTAGAAACAAACACCTATTCTGCAAAACCCAGATCCTCAAATTCTACAAAATTCAAGAATCATAAACCCACCCAAAGAACTAAAAGATCAAAACCCATTACCTGCAGATCCAAGAACTGACAGAGCACATATGATGAGTAGCCAAAAACCCACCTGCATCCCCATTTTCATTAATAATTGCCAGAACCAGTATAATTAAGTAATGGTGCATACGGGCAACATGTAAGAAGAATAAGAGCAAAACATTTTCTTCTCTTCAAAAATATGCACCAGCAGACAAAGAAAGAAAAGAATTATTAAGTAATTATTAAGTAATTTTGTTCACAATTATTCTATGCAAGAATAAATCCAACAAACCCAACTTAATGAATGATTGATGATGCCGCATTGATAGCAGAATATATAAAGCTAGATCACAATTATTCTATGCAAGAATAAATCCAATAAACCCAACTTAATGAATGATTGATGATGCCACATTGATAGCAGAATATATAAAGCTAGATCTCAATTAGGAAAATCAAAATCAGGGAGAAATTAATGGCAAATCTAGATCTAGTTTCAGATAAATCAAAATCAAAATCAATATTCAAATCTAGATCACGAGCAAAAAAACATCAACTGAAAATGGCAAAAAAACAGCATACTTGGTTGATGGCACAATACCGAGTGAGGGAGAGTGAGACCGATATGGAAAGCGAGAGCAAGATTGAGGAGAGAGCAAGATTGGGACAGAGAGATAGAGAAAGATCGAGATAGAGATAGAGAGAGATCGAGACAGAGAGAGTGAGAGCGAAATAGAGGCAGAACAGAGAGAGCGAGGTAGAGGCAGAGAGACAGAGAGTACGATATCGAGATGAAGAAGAAAATGGTCGGTTTAGCAAAAAACCGACTATTTATCCCATAACCCGACGTAACCCAATTTTAAATCAAAAAAACCGACCAACCCGACTAAAAAACCACCAAAACCGTATTTTTCAGGTTTGGTCGGTTTGACTCGGTCGGTTTGGTCGGTTTGACCCAAAAGTTGAACAACCCTAATGGACGGTTCAAATTGGTTAAGGGTAGTCGCCATAAGTTGTGCTTGAAGAACAAGCGCCATGGCATCCATTCTTTCCTTAATCATGGCCAACAGCCTTTTTTAAGCTCCTCGAACCTTCTATCCATCTCTTGGGCAATAAAGGCACGAGTCTCTCAATCTATTACGAAGGTTCAACTATTTCTAATGCCTGCGAATGTCCTGGTAATGATGCTTGATCTCTATCCACTAACCCAAACTCTAATTTGCTCTTTAAACAACTATCGGGATCCCTAAACCACCCAAGCAAATGGTCTACAGTGGCTGAAAATCAAGGAGTTAGAATGATGTATGAAAGACATGCTATGCATGGTCATGTTGTGAAAATGGTCATCGATGACTAAAAGATCAGGAGATTACAATGATACATGTGATGCATGAAAAAAAATTATGCACAGGATGATATATATATGTGAAAAATATATGCATAGAATAGAATGTATACACATGGAGGAAATTTAAATGTTTTTTTTTATGCTTTATGTGTACAGAATAGAGTGTATACACACGAAATGAAATGTATATTTTTTTTTACATGCATGAATGACACGTGAGGCATGAATATGCAATGCAACATCCTCACCCACATGCAAGCAGATAGATCCTTTCAACCTTATCACTCCCACACACGAGATCATGCGGTCTCTTTCCTAGGTGGGTTTGGCCCATGGGTCAGCGGGGGACCCAATGGACACATATGGTGCACAGTGGAAAAGCGGGAGCATAGCATCTCGTAAGAAGGTTTGCTACAATTATGTGTAAAAATATTTGCAGAAAGCATATGTACAAAGAATATTGCTGGGTGTATATGCAAAGTATCACTTTTGTGAGTAGTGATAAGAAATACCCCAAGATTGTAAAATGATTGCAACCTACTAGGTACCCCAAACTCAAGTTTCTATCTGCCCTTGAACGCACTGAATGAACCACATTCTCAAGTAATTCAATCTTAGCAAAAAGAATTAAGGAGTCATTCCCAATGAAGGGCAAGAATATAAACATGTAAAAATCAAGGCTTACTAAACCAAGACGTAAATACTAGGTATACCATGCAATCTATGTGTGTGTGTGCAAAAGGCCAAAGCAGAACTTTTCATAATTTGAAAGCAAATTCTAGATGCGACGTTGGGACAAGACTCAACTCGAATGCATGAATGCACTCGTGGCTTCCCATTGAAGCTCAAGAAACACCATATACCTCTTCTTATGTACCAAACCTTATTAGAAGGTCATCTCCGCTAATTAGATAAGACCGAACCAGGAATCAAGAGGTCTTACATCAATTGTAACGTTAGGCTTAGGTAGATGGTGTTGGGTTTCATTGCAATAATTCAAATTAAACGCAACGGAATATAAATCGAAACCCAAATAGCATCCATGTATTTTTAAATTGATTCAAAAGAAGGGATTAAGAATACCGACCTTTTGTGTGCTAAAAATGAACTAACTCTTAGCTATATCGGATTGTAGGCACTGCTGCAACCACGAACGTCCTCTATCGGTATCCACACGCACGAACCGATGAACAAAAATCGAAGGGTTGCTAGCTCCCTTACATTCGATTGGATTTTGTGTTTTTCTTTCTTAAGAATTTGGCGGCTAGGGTTTCTTGTCTCTCTCAAGAATGGCAGCCACTCTCTATTTTCTCTTAAAAAAACAAAAATTAGGGTTAAGTTATTATTAACATATATCCACATATATATATATATATATATATGTATAAATTTAAACCCTAAAGAGATAAATTAGGGATATTATCTCTTATTTAAAATAAGAGATACATATATATATATATATATATATATATAGTAATTTATTTCTTATTCGAAATAATAAGAAATATTATATCAATATATATTATTATCTCTTATTCAAAAATAAGATATATATATATATATATATATATATATATATATATATATATATATATATATATATATATGATTTTGAAATTAAATATAAATATCCATATTATAATTTTAAAATACCGTAATTAAAACCCATTCTGTTCATTTTGGTCTTGGTGTATGACCTAATAGTTTTATATTAAGTTGGCAGTCGGCCCAATACCATAATAGGCCCACAAATCATAATTGGTCTCTAGTAAGACATTATGACTACCCAAATAATATAAATATCGTTAGTTCGATTTTAACCTGACAATAGAACATGCTATTATCCTTTTGTCACATGATATCTTGTTTGAGCATAAGTCATGGTCCATGTCAAACTTATATTATTCAAACATATAATTTCCCGATCACTAAGTAGACTGATAAATTCAAATGACATTGATCACACTATCAATTCATTCGAGCACGGCCATGCATTTTTACAGTCCTACTTATCGAAGGGCCCAATAGATATCTCTCTCATAAGAGAGGGACAAATTCCATCTTGATTATTCACTTTCTCTGCATAATTCTCATTATGTCCAATCATAAACTTTATAATTATCCGATTAAAGATAATGTTTAATTATGTCAAAACATAATGTTCCTTATGTAGGAAACCGTGATAACCTCAGGTCAAAGGATTCAATAATATATCTATTATAAGATCACTTATGACACTATCCCATGTAGTGATCTCATAGTGGGTCTATCCAATACTTTGTTCTCTAACAAGTACCTATAGATTTGATTTATATAATCATATATAATCATCCTATGATTATCAATGCAAATCTATACTAGTCTTAATTTATCTTTATGCCCTTTAGTGATAAATGACTAGGGACGACATGAATAACATTGTTATTCATAAACATTACAATAAATTAACATGCCAATAATATTAACGTGAAGAAAACCATCATATAAATGAAAATGTAATGATTACATCAAGGTCCAAATGTTTGGCGTAGGGCATAACCACTAACAGATGGTTACCAAAGAAGGATCAAGTTGCTAGAGAAAAATGGCCACAACATTCACTCGATGGATGAGAGGACCATTCTCAGCCCAATTGCATCCTGTCAAGATATTCTTGAATTTGGGCTTGATAATACTTTAGCTCATCATGCTCAAAATAACAATTAAGTTAAAAAGATAACCATTAAAACTCATCAAGGGATACTACGTCTTTTTTTTCTTTATTTTTTTTGTCTTCTCCTTTTCGCTTTTATTTTTTTTGTTGTCGCAAGCTTATATCTCCAATTACACAAAGAGTTTGTCAATGATTAAACCCATCCTTATCATGGCAATTTTTGATAGCCCAAAAAATTGTCAATGATTGAAACTCTTTTCCCGAAGTGTAAACCCATCCTTATCAAGGCAATTTTTGATAGCCCAAAGAATTGTCAATGATTGAAACTCTTTTTCCGAAGTGTGGACTCATCCTTATTTGGATAGCACGAAGAAATGTCATAATGTACATCCATCCTTACTAGAGCGGCCATTCTTCTAAGCGGAGGCTAAAATCATTTTAGGTAAAGGGTAGTTTTAATATGTGTAACAATAAAATCGATACGCATTTAGCATATCCAAATAAAGGCTCAATGGGTTAGCAAGCGATTGCAAAATAAGGGTAGAAAACAATCATTTAGAGAGCTATACAAAAAAGGGCTGCCTAAATCACTTTCTTAGTTCTGTCTTATCTAGGGATCGCTTTGATGGGTAATCGAAAAGGTTCTAGTGCCCTTAGTGAGTTTTTATCCAATCCACTAATTGCAACTAGTTTTTTTTTCGGCTTTTTTTCAAAATGGGCCAAAAGTGCTCTAAACTTAGAAATTATATGGTATAGTAAAATATTTTCATGCGATCCAGCAATCAGAGACCAAACATATTTACCCTTTGCTTAATTCAAAATGGAATGAAATGCATATTTCAAGAACTGAGATTAAAGCCATTCATAGTTGAGACCTACTTAGGTAGAGTCAAACTTTGAATCAAAGGTACCTTATCATGTTAGCATTTAGGTACAACTTAACACAAAATTTTTTGCGCCATCAAAATTTATATACATTAGAATTGCAGAGGTATACAAAGGATTATTTGTAAAATATGTGCCAACTATGTGCTAAGAATCATGTATGGGAAAAGATGCATGCAATAGTATTAGGCATATTAGTACTGCGTGTAAGGAACTATGTATGTGAAAAATGTGTGAAAACATATTGTATAGAAATGCATACATGAAATATGTGCAAAGACGTGTATGCGTAAAACACATACAAAAAATTATAAGTAAGTGTGTAAACACTACATGACAAATGATGTGCATACATAAATTTGCAGTGTGCATGCAAGCAGCATATAATGAAGGCATAAGTACAAAATATGTCACAACATGAGAATGAATGTTCATGATACATGGTGCATCTGCACATGGCATGACTTAGACATGATAGGGATATATATGTGATGTAAGATGAAGAAGATCAAGCACGATAATGTGTATTAATGAGTCGTGAGGTATGGCAAAACTCACATACATAGAAGTGCAAAATATATACAAATAATGCACATGACATGGGACACAATATAAGAATGAATGTGTATAGTGAGCGGCATATGTGTGCGACACAAGACATGGTACGAAAGTGGCTGCAAGAAACGAATGGCGTATACAAGGTATGTGTATTCACATGGTATGCATATGCAAAGCGTGGCATGACATATATAATGACTAACGTACATGATGCAGATTCATATGTACATGGTATAACTTATGCATGGTAATGCACGTGCATGATATGGCATATAACATGAAAGGTGCGAGGTGCCTGCCGTGCACAATGTGTACAATGCTCGGCCTAATGATGTATGCTAATATGTACACGCTATGATATGCAGCGTAATGTATATGCTGTAGCACACAATGTTTATGTACATATGCAATGTGAGTATACTAAGATATATGTCCATATGTACATGCCATAACACATAATTGAAATTTTATCTATTTATTTTTATTTTATTTTTTTATTTTTTTATTTTTTTCATGTTATGATGGAGGCTTGTCTATGTGTGTTATGATGTATGTCAATATGTACTTTCCATGATACATGCTAGATGTAACGATTATGGTGCACGATGTATATTGTGTATGTCATGATGAATGTTAGTATGTATATGTTGCGACATGCATCGCTATATATATGCATGACAAGCACATGTTACATTCATAATCACGTATTATCATACAAGAAATTTTACATAAGATACACATGTTTTATTATTGTATGGAAAGATTTATACATGAGACAAAATGCATAGGCTTTATTTACTATTGTTGTTCATGAAAAAAAATGCGCGAGCAGCACGAATACACAAAAAAAAAAAAAAACTCCTCCCAATCATATATCTCCCATACAGGAGGTCGCGTGGTCTCATTCCTAGGCGAGCTTGATCCATGGGTTAACGGGAAACCCAACGGACGCGTGCAGTGTGCTGCGAAAAACCAACAGCACAATCTCTCATTACTAAAAAAAAAAAGCACATGCTGATGAATTTTTGGCCACAATGTATTTAAACAATCCAAATAAATCATGTTTTTTTATCCTTAACACTTCCCTACATTGAGTGAATGTAGGGTCGTGCTTTGGGAACGCACTGGGGCTGAAAGAGGGTCCAAACTAGCATAGATCTAAGTCTTTAGTAAAATGCAATGCAATTTTTCAAAAAGAGATAAAATTTCTTAATCCTAAACCCATTTATATTAGATTAATCAAAAGTACTTTCGAAGATAAATCTCATGATGTCCCCAGTGGAGTCGCTACTGTGACGCGCGTCGAACCCCGCTCAGCATTCGGGTCGCTCTCGGGAGTCCGCTTTTAGGACCCGATACCGGATGGAGGTTTATTAAAACTCGTGAAAGCTGATCGTTTTGCAATGGATGGGGATCCAGACCCATTCCATTGTTGGCAATTAACGTACGAGGGCGTCTGTTAGGTATCACAAGGTAGGTATCACAGAGTTAACACCCAATAAAACATTGAAAAGTAAATTCTAATCTTATGAGGCTAAAACCAAAGAGAGTTTGGGACCTCACTCTTATTTATACCTTTGGTTAATGTTATATGATTGACTTTTTAGAGTTAATTATTTTATCTCTTTTCTCACACGATTCATACAAATAAATTAAGACGCATTACAAGCACATAGAAAAGCAATAAATAAAGCGATAAATAAAATATAATTACAATTATTCAAAAAATAAATGCAAAATCCATAATAGTGATAGAATGAAATACATATATAAATCGGGACATTCCTTTAGATGAGAACATTGGTTCCCAACTGCTTATCTTACGAAAAAAGGTAAAGAGTTCTCAAACCGATTTTATGAAAAAGGAAGAAGTGATCTCGTTTTTATAAAAACAAGAACCTTTCGTTTTTGGGATGAAAACCAGGACATTGGTCCAGTTTTATTAATAAATTTCCAATTTTAGTAGAAACATTTTGTGCGGTGGTTCTTTATAAGTGCGGTCGAAAAAAGCCTTTATTATTATCGACCTCAAGCAAATAAAAGAAAATAAAAAAAAATTAACACAGGCCTCGAATAATAAATCCTAAACTATTCAGCTCGATCGTGCTCCGCTTAGCTCCTTAGACGAGCCACATGGCCCTCGCGGTTGCGGTCATAACAGCAAATGATATTGGTAAGTAACAGTCTAAATTAAACTAAATGATAAATAAATCAATAATTGAATGAAATAAATTCGACTGACATAAATAAAAAATTAATAATTATAAGACTCAAATGACATAATTATAATAATCACTAATAACAAAAATAATAATTATATTGATAATAGTGATAACAAAGGATAAGAGTAAAAATAACATTCATCACACAATAATAATAATAAAAACAATAATAAAATTAATATTCACAACACAATAACAATAATAACAATAAAAATAATATTAATCCAAATAATAATAATAATAATAATAATAATAACAATAACAACAACAACAACACAACAATATAATAATAATAATAATAATAATAATAATAATAATAATAATAATAATAATAATAATAATAATAATAATAACAACACTAAAACAAATACTAATAATAATAGCAACTAATAATAATAATAAAAAATAATAATAATAATAATAATAATAATAATAATAATAATATAAAATAATAATAATAATATAAAATAATAATGATAATAATAATAATAATAATTACATAATAATAATAGTATAAAATAATAATAATAATAATTACATAAAAATAATAATAATAATAATAATATAAAATAATAATGATAATAATAATAATTAAATAATAATAATAATAATAGTATAAATAATAATAATAATGATTACATAATAATAATAATAATATAAAATAATATTAATTAATAATAATAATAATAATATTAATAAATAAAATAAAATAAAAAATATAACCCACTTACCTGTTGCCTCGCCGAAGCCGCCGGGGGCTCGCCGGTGGTCGATACCACCATCACCGGAGGGTAGATTCGGTCAGGCGCCGGAAGGAGGCGCCACTTGATCGGAAATCACGCCAGAAGCTCGTGGCTCCACCTCCTCCAATCTCCTTCTTGCCGGCGAGTGGGGCCGATCGGTGGCTGCCGGCCGGTTTGTCTGGCCCTCCTCCATCATTTTGCGTGGCGTGTAACACCCCCTTCCCATACGTAGGGGAACCCATCCTCGAGGGAGTGAGAACTCGTATGAGCAGGGGTGTCACACCAAACAGAACGGTACAAATATTCATTCATATAATATAAACATACATATAAACAGCGAAAATTAAAACTTTAAAATAAACAGAACATTCATTGATGGAATAGCAATATTCAATACATAATAGTTCTGATACCATCATAATTACAACTTTCGGAGATACATAGCGGAAGCTTAACAAAATACTAAATACAAGAGAGATCACTATTACAAAATAATCATGATACAAAAATACGCTAAGTCCTATCAACAATCCCACTATGTTGGCTTGACTGGCGGCGATTCTCCCAAAAGCTATACACCTTCCGCACCTGCACGGGTGAAAATACCGTGCTAAGCAATAACGCTTAGTGGGGAAACAAACAATAATAATATGGACAGCTATTCACAATGGTCGATAAGGCAAATCACATACGTAATGGCATATGTTGAATATCATATGATATAATCATAAACGAATGACATTCATAACCATACAAAAGTTCATAATCATATTCATATGCCAGTTGATCATATACTCATAATTAGAATCATTCCGATTCACAAACTTATAATCAGAGTCATTTGGATTCACATACTTATAAACATATAAGAACAAATCACAACACCTGCTGACTCACAGTAGTGGATAACGAGTAAACACGCGGTGCCTTACGGGTACAAATCGAACACATGGCGGTACCTTACGAGTACGAATCGGAAAACAATATCATATTTTCTCTTTTCAAAATATTTTACAAAGGGGATCTTAAACAAGATCCATACACATTGAAGTTCGCACGGAACTAAACGGGGACCTGATCAGGGTCCAGAACAGTACAGAGGGCTACAGCTAAAAGACTCTTTTAGGCATGCCTAACTATCCACTAGACTGACTCTTGCAGGTCATGCATAATCCATTGAATCACATTTATAGAATTCATATAATTAACCATGCATAATAGACCCAATTATGCTCATATATTTCATGAAATAGTCCAACCATAATTCTAATAGCATCACAAGTTCGGAAAATAAACACCGAAAATCACACAAGAAATTCAATTTTTTTTGAAACCAGGGGTGTCGCGCCCGCGACAGAGGCATAACTGGCCCTCGGTCACGATTGAGGCAATCTTCGCATTCGCGCGAAGATAGAGATACATCTCACTGTCGCGCTCTTGACGATCATCGAGCTCACGACAGTGAGCTACCAACAGAGGCTATCGGGCTCACATGCAGGCGCGCGCTCGTGACAGGGAACTGGCCCAAACTGTCTAGCAGCCGAGTGTTCTGTCATGCTTGCGACAAAGAGCTCTTGCTGTGACCACTCGATAGCCCAATTCACTCGGCAGTCCAATCCGCTCGGTAGCCGAGCGCCTTGTTGCGCTCGCGATAGAGAGCTCTTGCTGCGAGCGTTCGGCAGTCCAACCACTAGGCCACACAAATCTGCTCGACTTCGTGCAAGGGCTGAAATCACCGAGCCCTGTCGCGACCTCACTACAGTGTCGTGCTTGCAACAGGGTCGGGATTTCCAGCTCTTGCGTGAATTTTTTTGAAGATTTTCACGATTCCAAAACACCCAAGTTTCCAAACTCAAACACAATCAACCCAAACATCATCTTACCACAAACCAACCTTTTTCCTCATCATAAACAACATAAACGCAACTTAAATCAACAATTTATACAATCAAAATCATGCATTAATAAAATCAAGTTTCTCAAGAACACAAACCCAGAATTTTACAGCAAATATTCATCAAACTTCAAATTCACTTTAATCCTTCAACATTCATGCATTATAACTCAAATCAATTGAATACCCATAACATTAACACTATAATATGCCTCATCAAACATCAATTTTCTAGAAATCACATGCAAAAGCATAAATCACAATATACATTAAAACAATCAATTTCACAAAAAAATCCCAAACAAGATCCCAAACCTGTAACTCCTATGCTCCAAATCAATGAGCACCACTCCCACTAGCCTTCTCCTTTCCCTTGGGATCGCAAGGAGGCTCAACTAACCAAGAACACCCAACAAAAACACACAAATACAAAACCTAAATTAAAACCCAATCTAAACAAAATCAAGAACAATGGAAGAAGATGAAGAAGAAGAAGAAGGACTCATAATACTTACCAATCTAAGCTCGAGGAATGATCAATTCCCACCACCAACACTTGAATCCAAGCTAGGGCACCCAATGAAGAGAAAAGAGGAAGAAAGAGGGAAGAGAAGGGAGGAAACGGGAAAGAGGCAAATCAGATTTGCTGTCCCATTTTCTCTCTCTATATATATACTACCTTTCAAATTGCTCTAGCCACATGTCAGATAGGATAATGTGGAACAACTATAAAAGCTGCTCTCTTTGTTCTTATTGAAATGCATTGCAAAAGGATTAGATTTTGGTTTTCAATAAAAACTGCAATATTGTGTTTGGAGTACAAATTGCATACTACTATTAGCCTTGTGTGGTTAAATCTATGTATCACAGGTAATCTTATACACCTGGTGGAACTTGATAACTTTTCTGAAGCCATGGTCCTATATCCTATATTACTTAGCTGTTCATTTAGTTGCAATATTTGTAGATAGACATTTGCTGTTAAGTGTCAATCACTAAATTAATAGAAGAGCATTGATATCATACAAAGTAATTGACGAATTGAGTTATTGCTCTCATAAAAAGGTTTTAGGTTGAGGGTCATGAGAAATCTTTTCCTATTGTGGTTACATGTCACCTTATTTTTGGAAAAAACTTTCTTATTCCATTGAGAATTTGAATTGGCAGACAAATGGCAAAAACAAACTGTTTATTATTTATCATGAAATCTTTTTAAAAAAATCCAACATTTATTACCATTAAAATAAGATACCATTAAAATACTATTTATTCTAGAATGTATAAAAATTCCCTCCCACACCCTTTAATAACAAAAAGAAAAAGAATAAATAAATGTTATGTATATATGTGTGTGTGGGCGAAAACTTAATATATACTGACCCTTTAACCATTTTATATATATATATATATATATAAGATTTTATAAATTATATAGATTATAAAAAATATATAATGCACTTGGTGAATAACTGATCAAAGATTTTACTGTAGACTACTAGGATTGCGTTAGTTATTTAATTATATAGATATAAATTTAAACAATAAAAATTTGATTGAAAACTGATTAAAACGTTAGAGATTGTGTTTTTGCCATTTATCTAAATTATTTTTTTTAATTTTTGGGTATTAGATAAAGAAGGTGATTAGCTAACCTTCATTATAACCTTTAATTGGTCCTTTATTCACATGCAATATAGTTTACAATATTTGTTTCCGATATCCATTTTGAAGTTATTTGTCTTGACTTGTCTCATCAGTTTTCTTAACTGTTTAACTATTTGGATTTTGGAATAACTTTTTTTTTCAAATTTTTTTTATTCAACTTGCTGTATAATAATACAAAAAAAGGAAGAAGAAGAAAGGAAGATAAAGCTTCCAAAAATGTTCTCCAAGATTTCTTGCTTTTGTATTTCAATTTACCTTTGCTAGTGGGGTCATTTCAATGGTTGCAGTCAAGTTCAATCCATCGATTGTAGAATTATAATTTCCTTTTTTTTTTCTATCTTTTCCTTTTTCATAATACTACTCTTGAGTATGCTCTTAGAGAAACTCACAAAGAATTGAAGAATTTGCATACTATTCAAGGACAGCGGCTATCCGAAGCTGCTTCTGTGAACGTGAAGCTAATTCTAGGGATGTTACTGATCCTAATACTGGGTGAGCTTATTTTCTTTTTCTTTAAACTACTTATTGTTCTTTTAAGCCATGTAGTCATTTGATCTTGTCATTTGATGTTTTTTGAAGGTAAATTTTGTATAGTTTTGTGAGTCTGTGTCACTTGGTGAGTTCAAATTAATTAAATAGGCTTCGGAATTTCTTGTTCAAGAGTTACATCGCTGCACCTTTCTGATTTATTACATCTCGTTGCACAGCTATATGTCTATTTGTTGGTTTACCTCATGTGATTGTGTAGTTCAGTGGGACTTAGTGGCTCCTACATTGTTACAGTTTTAAATGTTCTGGCTTTTTTTTGCATCAATTTTAGTTATCAATTGAATTATTTTCTGCATACCTGCATTTTAAATAAGGATGTCAATGTGTTTTTCTAATCTACCATTAATATAGTGTATTTTATATGATAAAACCTATAATTATTAGAAGAATTCCATAATTTAAGAGGTAATTGTTTTAGTTAATATTACCCGGATTTTGCAACAATCTTAAGAGTAGTTTAAGACAATCAAGTAATTGTGTAGTATCGTTGGAACCGTTGGAACCGTAGTGTGTGCATAGATCAAGGGTGTTGATTGAGTTTTTTCATCTAATATATGATTTTTTTTTTTGTAGAAACAGGATGCAAATTTTGAAGTTTCAACAGATTTTATTTCTAGATTAGGATGCAAATTTAATTTTTTGCATTAAGTAGTATGTTTTTATTTAACCTTTTATTTGAATAAATACATTGTATTAGATTTTCTTTAGGAATTTAATTGATTGTATAATATTAAATTTAAAATATGTTATTTTTAATACAACGCATATATGACAAGTATATTTGTCATAATTTGTTGATTTGTTAGTTCATGAATTACGATATAATGTTTACAATTACGATATTAATATTGTAATAAAAAATATAATTTAATGACAATAAAAAATTATCACTAAAACTATTTTTTGTGGCAATTATTTTTGTCCGTATTTATGTCACTAATTTATAAAATAATATGACGATTTATATTCATCATTAATATACATTAATTTAATGACGAAATCATTTTTTGTCACTTAAAATATTAGATTTAATGACGATATTAAATATTTTATGACAAAAATTATATTTATTTGTGACGATAATTACGTAACCAATACTTAATGGTTTTAACTAAAAGTAGAGTTTCGTTATTAAAAATATTTAATTTCGTAACGAATTTTAAATTTGTCATAAAAAATGGCAATATTTTGTGACGATAAACAATATAATATGACGAAATATAATTTTATTTGCGACATAATTTTTGTTATGAAAAATAAGAAATAAAGATGACGATAATTATTTTCGTCACAAAAAATATACTTACGGTGACAAATAACTAAATTGTCACGTAAATTTTTATGTTACGCGCCTACCGTTACGTTCTCTGTGACGATAAAAATTCATCACCTTATCTTTTCAGCGACGAAAAATGAATTTTTTATGACAATTTTTTAGCGTCATAAAAGGTGTAATTTCTTGTAGTGTTGGTAGGTGGAACTTAACCACTCACACTCTACACTCATGCAAGACAATACACACAAGACTAACCCACATAATACACACACTACTACCATATGCTCATACACACACTAACACAACCCAATAAACATACACCCTACTAACATACATGCACCCATATTATAATATAACCCATAAAACATGCATTTTATCCAAAATACCCTTGACACATGCCAAAACTCTCACACATGCACATATACACATAGCAAACATGGCTCAAACTATTAGGGGGAGAATGGGGTATTACATGGCGCGTGCGGTGGTCCGTCACCGTGGGTGACCGACGGCGCCTCCGCCTTCTCCCTCTCTTTTTCCCTTTTTCTGGTTTGTGTCGTCCATGCTCAGCTCCTTCTCTCTTTTATATTTTTTTCTTTCCTTTCTCTTTTCTTTGTTTTGGCTCTCCCTAGGTCTGCTCCTCATTTTGCCTTCCCTTCTTTGCCTCTTTATTTTCTTTCTTCTTTTCCCTTGTCCAGGTCTCTCCTTCTTTTCCTATTTTCTTGCCCTCTCTTTGTTTGTCGACCCCCCGATTTTACCTTCTCTCTTTTTCTTTTTATACTCCAATTTGGCTAGGGTTTTGCACATGTATTTTCTCCCTTGATTTCCTCCTTAGTTTTTACCTTTTTATTTTATTTTGACTTATTATCAACTATTTTACTTAATTAAACACTCTATTTATTTTCTTTTTAATTTTTACTATCCTACAATATTAGTTAATCTTAATTTAATTTTTATATTTTTTATATTTTTTATTTTTTTTCGGAGAAATTATCAAGTTTGCCTGAAAGACCCCCTCCCCAGTCCATAGAGAGTTAAAATGCTTTCATTCTCTGCCCATTTTTTAATAAATATTATCCTCGACTCAGGACCCAGTGTCTACAATATGGCTTTTGATCATTATGTATTTAGGTAGTCCGAATAAATCGACATGGGCCTATCGGGGCATGAAAGCCTTTGATTAGGTGACCAATCAAATTATCTGGGTTTGTTCAATACATAATGATCCATACAGCAAGCATAGTATTACGGTTCATGTCGCCTAGGGGAAGTATCTACTTTAATTACATGAGCTTTGGCCAGGGTGATGATACTTTTGGGCTACCCAACCATGATCTCTGTCAACTGGTCTAGCTCATCATGAGCATAGCTACCGGTCGGGTCATCATTTAATATACCACATGGCACTAGACTTGGGCGGGTGATTATCCTTAATACTTCACTACATTGAGTGAACGTAAGGTTGTGCTTTGGGAACTCACCGGGGTTAAAAGAGGGACCAAACTGGCATAGATCTAAGGCTCTAATTCTATGCAATGTAATGTCGAAAAAATGGTGAAATTTTGAATTAAAATCCAATTATATGTTTTAATCAAGGTACTTTCGAAGAGAAGTCTCAATAGTCCCCAGCAGAGTCGCCACTGTAACGCGCGCCGAACCCCGGTAGCCCCGAATGACCCGCCTTTAGGGTGTCCGAGAGAGGTTCATAGAACTTGTAAGAGATTACAAGGGCGACTATTTTAAGCAACAAGGAGGTGTTTTGGAGTCGCCAGCCAATAAAACATTGGGAAAGGTCATCTAGCCTCACTGAGCCTAAGACAGTGCATGTGTGTCTATTTTGGACAATTAGAGATATTTTGGAATCTTCCTTCTAATAGAACATTGGAAAGATTCTGTAACACCCCGAATACTCCCTAGTCGGATTAGGATAAGTTTAGGGTGTAGCAGAAATCGAATGTGTTTGAGAAAGGGACGGAAGTGTTAAAGAGGACACAATCGTCATTAATTCGAAAGTTTCGGCAAGTTTTGGTAAATTGGGCAATTATATCGCCGTGCCTTAAACGACATGAAAGGAATTATTTTTGGTGATTAAAAATGTGTAATTGGATGATGGAAGTGATTAATTGTAATAAAGGACGTGACCGATTTTATTTGTAAAGGGTAAGGGTGTTTTGGTCATTTTATAATTGTGGATTAAATTGAATGAATTAGTTAAATTATGTGGGCCAATGTATGAAATAGAAAAGTTGAATGCCAATTGAGGGAAAGGAAGTAAGAAAAGGGATTAAAAGATATGTTTGACATAAAAATCTTTATGGG
Source organism: Excoecaria cochinchinensis (assembly GCA_947683425.1). NCBI lineage: Eukaryota > Viridiplantae > Streptophyta > Magnoliopsida > Malpighiales > Euphorbiaceae > Excoecaria > Excoecaria cochinchinensis. The sequence continues at coordinate 3,146,006 of CANTUQ010000104.1, read as the reverse complement.
ACCAATAAAATTGTGACATGTGGCACTTGGGATAAATTGAATTAATGGCCTTAATTAAACCCTTTTGACTTCTTTTAGGCCATTCTTGGCCGGGTAAGTGAGGAGAAAAGAGAGAGAGAACCTCTTCTCCTCCTTCTTCACGCCAATTCTTGTAATTTAAGTCTAAGATGGATTTTCCAAGTTTCAAGTAATTGGATGCAAGATTTGGTTGGGAAAGGTAAGTGGTTGGTTCTTTTCCCTCTTTCTCTCCTCTTCTCCTTAAAGATATGTAGAGGTATGTGTAATTATGAATTTTGGTTGTTTTGTTTAGAGGGAACAAGAGAAGCTAAAGAAGGAGCAAGAAAGCAAAGGGGTTGTGCATTCATTAAAGCAATTACGGAGCAAAGGAAAAGAGATTTGGAAACTCTTGATTTATATATGAGTTTGAGTATATTCATGTGTTATATAAGTTACTTGAATGTGTAGATGATGATATATGATGATGGTAGTGAGTGTTGGTTTAACTTGTTAAATTGTGCATGTGAATAGGATTTTGGGTGAAAACTGTGTTAGAACACACCTGACCACTTTTTGGTTATTAGGCTGTATCTGGAGTCTTAGAACTCCAAATTGTATAAGACTAGTAACTTTTGAAAGATAAGACATATTCCTACAAATGTTTTAGAAATAGGCTCGAGCTAATTGTAGCTCTAAGTGTCCCAAAAGTGGTCATGAAGAAGAGGTATCTTCTCTAGCCGGGTTCAGGGGAGCAGTGTAGGTTTTTTTAATCATATCTGATGATTTAGGTGTCCAAATGACCTAAAACTTATTCTATATGAAATCTATCATCCTAAAGATCATTTTTTTAAGAGGACATTTAGCCTAAAACTGAGGTTTAGAGGTCGTTTTAGGCAGTTGAAGTTCAAAATGGAAAGCAATCTCGTGACCTGTCTTCATGAGAAATCTGCAGGGGGCTTCTATTGCGAGCGCGACAAAACCTGCTTGACAAGTGTTTTTCTTCTTATTTTTAACCTTTTGGTTGGTAGGAACCCTTTCTTACCTTTACCCTCTTTTAGTTTGTATATTTTGTTATGTTTTCCCTTTTGAAATACACCTGAACTTCATCAGAAATTTATGAGACATATTCATCACATGTTTAGAGTTTGTAAAAGAGAAAATTAATAGATATCACTTAGGAATGTAAGAGACTAAGGTTATAAATAAGAATAGTGAGTAAGGTACTTAAAAGTTTAATGAGTCGAACACTTTCGAATTCATTCAATATTGACCTGATGCAAATTCTGTTAGGAGATTTGAAGTGAAATTCTATAATTTGTATATGATGTTAAGTTTGAAGTAAATGATTGTTTTAGGTGTGTCATAAACTGAAAATGAAATAAATCTTTCGTGTCTCAAATGGTTTTTATATGATTGTCTAGATAATGAATGATTCCTAATAGTTTGAATAGTCTGAGATGTGTGTGTTGGAGTTCTTGAATTTAAGGTATGAATTTGGGGATGTAATGTTTATGGGCATTATAAAAGTAAATATATTTTTATGTGAAGTTGTATTTAATTGAGAATGGACATGAGTGTGATCAAGTGTAGTTGCCATTGGAACTTGAATGGCGTTGTCGGAGTGTGATGCATGGCTCTGTTGCAAGAGCGACTGATGTCGCGAGCGCGACAGAGACCATCTAGTTTTCTATCGTGATCGCGACAAAGGTCGCGAGTGTGACTCTTTCCTATGCTATAAATGTATGTTGTTTAAACTATTGGACATGGGTTTTGACTTGTGATTTACATATGACATATTGTGTAAATCAGGATATGCTACACAATGTAAGCTATAGTTGAAATGAATTTTTAAGCATATTTAAAACTAAGATATGATTGCAATTAAAGGTTATGGTTTGTTATTTTTTATAGGAGCCATTAGTTTATAAATGAATTATGCATATGATTATTATTTGACTACAATAAAAGTATGTGCTTCTGAAAAAGTATTAAAATATAACATGTACATCATTAAAGGAAATAAGTATGCGTTTAGCCTGTGTTAGTCGAGTCGTGGATAGATAGGCATGCCTATAGAGTTCAGTTTGCTGCAGCCATGCAATTTGAACCCTGATCAGGTCCCCGATCGAATCCTCGCGATTGTTCTATCTTGGATCATGTTTAAGATCCCATGCGAAAATGTTTTTGAACAAAATGAAAAGAATGATTTTGATACCTTCGGGTATCCATGCGTTAAGAAAGTATTGTTGGTACCTTCTGGTATCTATGTGTTACTCATTATCCACCCCCTTGACTTCGTAAGCATTAAATGAACAAGAGTATATGAATCAAACAATAAATTATGAATTGATGAATTTATGTGAAGACTTGTATGAAAGTATGTATATTGTTATTACAATCTAAATGCCTTGTTGATTGGATAAATTACATGATAAGGAATCTGCTAAGCAAGATGTGTGAAATGAATTTTGGAAACCGAAAGGAATGTGAATAAGTGAACAAAGTGACATGTATATGATGTGAAAAAGTGTGATAATGTATAGGTGATTTGTTAAAGTTGATATGCGAAGTAAGTGGTTATGTTGATGACCTCTTTGAAAGTATCTAATTTGTTATTATTAATATGATTATATTTTCTATATTATGCTTTTCTTTGAACTTATTTGACGGCCATTCTTAGTGCTCGTCCATATTTATGTGTTTCCCACTAAGCTTTATGCTTAGCACGGATTTTCTTTTAATCCATATAGGTACTATTAATCGGATCATTCAAGAGTCTTTCCGCAGTAGTCCAGGCCAATGCAAGATTATGAAGAGATTTTAGGGTAGGATTTGTATAGTCTTCAAAAAGTATGCAAGATTTGTAATTTTAAATTATAAGTTTTGTAAAAGTGATATTGGTTATGTAAATGATCTGTCTATAGTAAATTTTTAAGAAGTATGCTTTATAGTGTGATCGTGTAATGAATTTATACTTAATTCTAATGCGTTTTTGAAAATGAAAGAAATTTTATAACTCATATTTCAGCTTAAAGATTTATAAGTTTTACATGTTTGTTTCGGTAATGCCCTTAACCGTCGTCGTGAACCACCGGTTCACGGTATGGTTTACTACGTACGAGTAAGGAGTGTTACAGATTCATCTAATCTCGCGAAACCTAAGACAATGCATATACATCTATTTTGGGCAAGCTAGAGATATTTTGCAGTCCCCACCCCAATAGAACATTGAGATGGTTCGTCTAAACTCATGGAGCCTAAGACAATACAACTTGGGCCTATTTTGGGCAGCAAGAGATATTTTAAAATTCTCTTTCCAATAGAATATTGAAAAGTTTCATCTAACGTCATTGAGCCTAAGACCAGAAATGGTTCGACACTTCCCATTTATTCATACCTTGGTTAAACTTACGATTGACTTTTAGAGATAAAATTTCATTCCTTTTCTCATTCGATTAAATTCCATAATTAAAGCGCATATCAATCACATAATGAAAGCAGTAAATAAATCAACATTAAAATTAAGTAAATAAAAGTACATTAATTTACAATAAAACTAGGGGCGGAATACAACCCCCAATATAAATAAAATGTAAATCGTACATAAAACGGAGTAATTATTAAGGATGATGACATTAGTCATCACATGCATACTTATAAAAAATAATTTTAAAAAATACTTATAAAAACTAGGACATTGATCCCATTTTTATTAGAAAAATTTCAAATTAATTAATATAAATATTTTTGTAATTTTGTTTTTTAACATACACAAAATAAACAATTTTATTAGGAATTGCATGGCAAAATAAATGATAAACCCAAATAAATAAAATAATACAAGTAATAAAAATAAATGGTCAAACTAAACGAGTCTCCTGGATCTCCCCATTTGCTCTCGAAAATGCCCAAACAAGAAAAACAAGTATTGGAATCCAAAAACAAACACAAAAAATTAATGTTAGTGATTAAATCAAGAAAATCAATTAAACACATAAGATAATAAATAATAAATTAAAATAAAATAAAATAAAATGACATGACATGAAAAATGACAAATGAATTAAAATGTTAATAAATTAAAATAAATGAAAAAATGCATTACGAATGACAAATAAATTAAATGACATAATTGAAACAAATAAATCAACATATTAATACATTAATATACAAAAACATAAAGAGTAATAATAATGAGAACAAAAATAATAATAATAAAAATAACAATAATAAATAATAGCAATAATGATAGCAACAATAATAATAAAATAATAATAATAATAATAAATAAATAAAACAAATATATAAACAATTGAATAAATAAATGAAAAAAATAAAAATTTACATGTTAATCAATTAAATGTAAACAAGAGATAAAAATAATACAATAAAAAATAAAACAAATAAAATTATGAGATCGGATCCAGAATATTTACTCTCAGAATTCGGCTTTGATGGAAAAAAAAGTGATTGATTTCCTTACTTTATTTTGCAAAATTAGAATTGAAGATAATAAAAATTGAAATTTTATCCCAATAAAGAAAATTGCTTAAAAAGAAATAAAAACTCTCAAGAACAAATAATGAATTTTTTTGTCTAAAAAATGATTATTGATTAAAAAAATTGATTTTTATTTGAATAATAAATTAAAATAATAAAAGAAAAATGAAAATTCTCAAGAACAAAGAATGAATTTTCTTTGTCTCAATGAAAATAATTGATACAAAAAATAAATAAAAATCTCAAGAACAAAAAATCATTTTTTTTTTGTTTCAAGAAAAATTATTCATTAAGAATGGAATTTTTTTAGTTTAAGAAATTTTTATTTGGAAGAGAAAACCCAAAAAAAGGTAGAGAGAATTTCCTTCAAAAAGAAAACAAGAGAAAATAATATTTTTACCTTAAAAGAATTCTCCCCCCTTTTTCTTTTCATCATTTTCTATTTATATGCTTTAATAAAAAAAAACCTTAATTAATTAAGAACAAAAAAATTTTAAATCAGAATATTTATTATCTTAATTTTAAAAATTGAAAAAATCATGAAAATCCAAAAAAAAAGCGGTAAAAATCAATTTTTGGGAAAAAATCCAGAAAAAATGCCAAAATCATATTTTCGGCGGATTAGGGCTGACAGGGTGACCGAAGGGCGTCGATAGGTGCGGAGCGCCCGCTGGGCACATGCTACACGCAGGCAAGGCGTCCCGTCAACGCGGCCAAAAGTTTTTTTTAAAAAAAAATTTAAGACAAATTTGACTAAAATACTATAATTCTAAACTTATTTTGTTATTTTTTAATTTTAATTTTAATTTTTTTAATTTTTTATTTTTTTGGTTCTAAAAAGCAATCTTAACAAAGAAATCATCACTTTCAATGTTTTTGCTTGTGAACAGGCCTCTAATCATTATTAGGTAACTCTGATATGAGCTGTCTCAGGACCCGGTGTCTACAATATTCAATACACACATTCGCAATTCAGCATGCTTAATTTCATGTTAAGTAATAATTTACACAGTCACATATCACTACTACAAACCATCACAAAACAGAGCAACTTGCTTATAGTCATTAATTAGCTTAAAAATTCATCATAACCACATAACTACACATTTTCTAAGAAGGAGAACTATAAAACTGCATTACTTACCTCTACAAGTTGCACACCACACAAACAACACTTCAAAAACTTTAGACCAGCAGAAATCACAGTAAATTAACTAAAAGAGAAAGAAAACGAAGAACAAGAAGAGAAAGGAGAAGAATAGTCGATCACTAGCAACAAAGGATGGATTCCTCTCTCATCAAAGGTTTATATTGCATGCAATGGGGTTAGTTGGCATCTCCACCAAGGCACACGTGTACTCCACTTCCACAATCCAAAATCTACTTTCTCACTTAAACACCATTATACATTAATTAATCCTCCACTAATCAAATCATGCACTTTTACAATCAAACCACTTAAACTTATTTGTGAGTTCAATTATGCCCTCAATTCTATTACACCTAAGTCCAAAATTAATATATTCATTGCAATCTTATCCCAATTATCTTAATTAGACCAATTAGCTACTAGGGTATAATTCGGGCCATTACAACAAACTTGGCAATTTGCTTTTATCGCAATTGCGGCACAGGGCCCGCCCGCGACAGAAGCAAACCTCCACCTCTGTCGCGCTCACGCACTTACGTGCGCTTGCGACAAAAGCTAAGCTGACAACTTTCCTCCAAGGAGCATTATGTCGTGCTCAAGACATAACTGAATTTTCTATTCATAGCTCCCTTACACCACCTTCCTGCTTCCACACTTTGTCACTCTCACACATAGGACTCTCATAACCCATTCTAACCTTGTTATTTGCTAACATGGTCTTCTAAATACTTACCTATCTACAAGTTAAGAGTACTCTGACGCGTGCCAAACCCTGTGGCCTCCCGAAAGCTCGCTTTAGGGCGATCAGGATGGGATTCATTTAAACTTGTAAGGTACTTACAAGTGCGTCTATTTTGGGCAACAATGAGGTTTCTTGGAGTCGCCACCCAATAGAACATTGGGAAGGATCGTCTAGCCTCGTCGAGCCTAAGACGGCGCATACATATCCATCTTGGGCTAGCCAGAAAGATCTTGGAGGTCTCAGCCTCTACCCCCTAGAGCCTAGGATTTGTATATTTAAGTCTTTTGGTGAGACTCAAGAAGTTTCTTGGAAGTCCTAGACCTCTCGCCTCATTGAGCCCCAAAGACTAGAGGGAGTTCGGGACTTCTCATTTATTTATACCTTGATCAATATTATAATTAAGTTTTGAATTCATTGTTTCACCAACTTTTCACACGATGCATTTAATTAAAGCGCAATCATTCACGTCAAAAGCAATAAGTAAAGCATTATTAAAACATTCTCAAAATAAATTACAATAAAACTAGGGGCGGAATACAACCCCACTGTAAATAAAATACAAATTATGCATAAATCGAGATATTCATTAATGGTGAGGACATTGGTCCTCGCATGCATATTATTATGAAATAATTTTTATGTGATGATTTTGGATGGAGAAAATTGAGACATTGGTCCCATTTTTATTTAGGAAAAATACCAAGTTAATTAATAAAAATGGTTTAGTGATTTTCTTTCTAGTGGGCCTAAATAAACAATTTTACAAGAAAATTATATGGTAAAAATAAATAGGAAAAAGCCAAATATAACAAAATATTACAAATAAAGAAAAATAAATATTCCGAGTGAGCCTTTTGGACCTCCCTGTGTGCTCGCAAAAATGCCCAATCAAAAAATGAGTTTAGACATAAAAAAACAAAACACAAATAAAATAATGTTAGTAATTAAATCAATTAAATCAACTAAACATACAAAATAATGAATAACAAATTAAAATAAAATAAGATTACATGAAAAGAATGATAATTGAATCAAAATGTTAAGAAACCAAAATAAATGAGAAACATGCATTATATATGATAAATGATTAAATGATGTGATGAAAATAAAATAAAACATGTAATAATGATAAAAAGAATAATGATGAAAAGTGAAAAATAATAAATAAATAAATAAACAAATAATAATAAATAAATCATGTAATAATGATAAAAAGAATAATAAAAATTAATAAACAAAAGAATGATGAAAATAATAATGATATATGACAAGGTTAATTGATGTGTTCATAATTAATATAAACATTTACATTGCAAGAATGATTAACAAATATTAATTAATTATTTGCATGTTAAAAATAATGAGGAATCAAAATAAAATAAATTATTTACATGTTAGGAATTAAAAGAAAACAATATTCACATGAATAAAAATAAAATCATATATAAACAATTAAATAGAACAAATATAAAATTAATACAACAAATAAATAAATGAAAACAATAAATAAATCAATAAAAACAATAAAATATACATGAATAAATTAAATATAAATAAGATAAAAGAAAATAGAAATTAAACCTAGAATATTTACCCTCAGAGTATTGGATTTGATGAAGGAAAAGTGATGATTTTCCGGAAAATTGATTGAAATAATAATTTAGCAATAAAATTAATTCTCTTTGTTTATGAAGAAAACAAATGAATTAATTTGTATGCTTAAAATTGAAAAGAAATTAATTTCAAAGTGATGATTAATTTCTTGTGTTTATGGAGGAAAAACAAAGAAATTAATTGGAATAATTAAGAATTGAAAATTGATTTTTCAATTTTAATTAAACCTTTTTAATTAAAAGAGAAAATCTGAAATTTTTTTGAAGAGAAAATAGAAGAAGAAGAATTCTGGAAATTTCAAGTCTAAAAAAAAAATTAATGTGGAGGCTCCATTTTGATTTCTTATCATAAATTATTTATAAGATAAAAAAAGTTGCCCTAATTTAATTAAGGAAAACAAATTTATTTTAACACAAAATTCTTTTATTTTTAATGATAAAATCAAGTTTTATTAATTAATTATCTAAAAAAATATTTTACGATTTAATTTGAACTCAAAAACCCAAAAAAATTGGGATAAAAACGGATTTTTGGGTGAAAAAATCGGAAAAAAGGGTGAAAAATCGGAAAAGAGGGTATCAGACCCTATAGCGACGGCCAGGGGAGGAGGGAAGCCCGTCGCTATAGAGGGACGGGCTTCCCGCAGCAGCTCCGTGCGGAAACCGCGCGCAGAGGCGCGAAAATCGCGCTCTCCAGCGCGCGGTGCGGCGCGCAGCGCGCACAACGCTGAAGCGACGCGCAGCATTAGCGACGCTGCGCATCGCCGCTGGGCGCCTGCGCGCTGCCGCACCCGACACTCGCGATCCGAATTTTTTTTTTTTAATTTTATTTTTAAATTGACTAAAAACACTATAATTTTAAGCCCCCATTTTTCAAAATTAATTTTTTAAATATTTTTTATTATTTTCTAATTTTTCACTCTAAAATGCAAATTTGACGAGGAAATCATCACTTTTAACCTTTTTAGCCAGTGAAGGCAATTATTATCATTGGGTAACTTCGATTTAGGCTTACTCGGGACCCGGTGTCTACAGTTGCCCCTAGTTTAGGGGAATCTAGTACACTAGTATCTAGGTGATCCTAAACTCAAAGAAGAAAAGGAAAGAGACGCGTACCTGAGGCAGCCCTTACCTTTCCGAAGCGGGGAATCCGTGGTGGTGGTTGTTGCCATCTTGTGGGCGTGTTGAAGCAGTAGTGTCGTGGTCGTGCTAACCCTCCGTAGAGTGGTAGTGCCGCCATCGTGCTAACTATTCGGATTTGATGAAGTGGTCGTGCTAACCCTCCGTAGAGTGGTAGTGCCGCCATCGTGCTAACCTTTCTGTTTTGATGAAGTGGTAGTGCCGTGGTCGTGCTAACCCTCCTCAGAGTGGTAGTTCCGCCATCGTGCTAACCTTTCTGTTTTGATGAAGTGGTAGTGCCGTGGTCGTGCTAACCCTCCATAGAGTGGTAGTGCCGCCATCGTGCTAACCCTTCTGTTTTGATGAAGTGGCAGTGCCATGATCGTGCTAACCCTCCGTAGAGTAGTAGTGCCGCCATTGTGCTAACCCTTCGATTTGATGAAGCCGTAGTGCCGTGGTCGTGCTAACCCTCCTCAGAGTGGTAGTGCCGCCATCGTGCTAACCCTTCTGTTTTGATGAAGTGGTGTTGTCTATGAGCCCTTTGAGAAGTGGTCGTCCCCTGAGAGGTCTTGGGTTGAGATCTGCCCCCTGAGAGGTCTTTGGTTGATTACTTTGATTGATTTTTGGATTGATACTTGGATTTTTGTTTTTTCCTGGTTGCCCCCCTGAGAGGTCTTTGGTTAATTGTTTGGGCTGATGTCGTCACTCGGCTTTTGTCGGTGTCCGCATCAAATCTCTCTTTCTGCAAAATAAGGAAACTAAAATATGCAGGAAAAATAGTGAGCATGCAAGTGAAATGCATGACTAATGCAGGAATGCAGGATAAGAATCATCTATGTGGACTTGGAGATGACAACCGGGCTAGCTGCAATTTGCAATAGGATCGATGCCTTTTAAGCTGCTTTTCAATTTCATGCCCTTTGGGATTGCAAGATTCTCATCCAGTACCTGTAGTCATTAATTGAAGGTAGTACGTCCATTGTGGATTTTCGCACTAGCTTTTCTTAGCGGGAGATGCATCCTTTGCGGATTTTCACATAACCCTGTACCTTATTTTTTGCCCGAAATGGACCTAACCCAATCCAGTGGCTTGGTTTTTTTTTTTAAAGGACAGACTGCCTGTTTTCAGGTTTTCAGGTTTTCACCCTACCCTTTTGCCTAATTTTTGCTAAGAGTGCCAGTTACGGTTTTCACTCTAACGGCTCTTTTTTTTATTGCTGATTGCTGAAGAGACTGAATATATTGCCCGAGAATATTTCAGGAGTCTTGGCATTTGATAGTAGGATGAGTCAACTAAAGCACTTGCAGTAGATGATTTTGACCATATAAGGTGAGCTGCTATGATTACATCAATAAATTATTGAATAAATGCATATATTTCACTTTCATTTCATTAAACATGATCATTGTTTGAAATTAATCTCAAGGAATACAAGACCCCAGCTAATCTAAGGATAGATCTTGAAAGCATCCAACTCTTGTTATCAATCAGCCCTCTCAGGTTTCATGATTGAAGATTTTCTCTCATCTCTTAATTTTTTGCTTTGAACGTGAATTCTAGATGCAACTTTGGGGATCTGTTGACAGAGGAGTTCCTTAGACAATACGACTGCAATATGAGGATGGAGGTAACTTTGAAAGATTTAGAGCTGCTACAGTAGAAATTGGGGGAGTCATTCCTTGAATACCTGACCCGATGGAGGAACCGGGTAATGGAGATGAAGAGGAAGCTGGACACTCCGGACCAGATCAGGCTATTTATTAGGAATACTAGCCCATATCTAAAGGATGGGTTAAAGATAAAGGGACTAAAAGACTGGGAGTCCCTGAAAGACAAAGCCATAGAAGGTGAAGGAGAATACTTGGCAAGGAAGGCCAGTGGTGACAATCACACTAGGAGAAATTATGGCAATCAGGGGGCAGGAAAGTCAGCAAGGCCCGACAATAGGGATCGAGTTCGAAACATGGTTTATGTAGTGGCTACTGAAGCAGACCAAAGACATTTCTCCAACCTAGGCAGGTCATTGTCTTGGGTACTTAAAAGGTTGATGGAAGAAGGTAAGCTACAGCCAATGCCTGCTAAGCCCGCTAGAAGTTAGGGACATCCCGATCATCGAGCGGATCTGTATTGTGCCTACCATCAGCATACAGGGCATGACACTAATGAATGTCTAACTCTGAAGAACCATATTCAGGACCTCATTAATAGCATACAGATTACTGATCCAGAGCACCACAAGAAGTAGGAGAGGAGACCTTTCAGTAGATGTACTTTTTCTATTAGAACTTTTTCAATCTTGATGTATGCAATACTGTTTATGTTAATTATATTAATGACTTTTTGTTTATGTTCACATGATTTCATTATGTATGATCACAACCACAAGTCATTTACATTAGATAATAACTTAATGAATAATACCTCATTTAATCTCGAGATCCTGTTGGCATCTGATATCACTCTTAAAGTGAGATATATTTGAGAAAATAAAAAAAAGTATCAAAAAAGTCTTTGCCTGGACCTATGAAGACATACTGGGAGATGATCATGAAGTCATGAAACATGCTATGCCAACATATCCCGATCATGGACCAATCAAGTAGAAATCCAGAAGACTTGAGTTAGAATGGGTAGAAAAGGTTAAAATGGGAGATCCACAGATAGAAACGAGGCCAAATTTCTTATCGAAGCTCACCACCCGACTTGATTGGTCAACTTCACTCCCAAGACTTAAGAAGAGAAGTACGTGTATGTGTAATCTATTAGGATTTGAGCAAAGCTTAGCCATAAAAAAAACTGCAAAAAAAAAAAAAAAAACAACAAAAAAAGAAAAGGGAAGGAAAAGAATTGATATGTGGGTATGGCCAAGTTCATTGAGAAAAATTTGATACGGTATTCCTCATCATGTTGTGTCTAATAATGGGGTGCAATTTATGGCTGAAACTAGGAAGCAGCTTCAGAAGTTTGGTATTAAGCATCACAAGTCCTCTTCGTATCACCTTCAAGCCAATGAGGCAATGGGGGCTGCTAACAAGAATGTCAAGAAGATCTTGGCCAAGATGGTTCAAAACTATAAGAATTGGGCAGAGAAATGGCCTTTTGCACTTTGGGGCTAGAGAAACACCGTCAAAACCTCTACAGGAGCCACGCCTTATTCCTTGGTATATAGGGCAAAAGCAGTACTGCTGGTTCAAGAAGAGCTCAAATCTTTAAGGGTAGTCATGGATGCCCAGATTTCAGAAGCCGACTGGGCACAACAACGGTTACAGCAATTGAATATGTTAGACAAGGACAGGTTGTGGGCTTATTATCACAGTCAAATCTATTAGAGAAGACTTACTCAATCATTCGGAAATAGGTGGGCCGCTTCATGGAAGCATCCCTAAAAAAAGGAAACTTGAATAGTCATTCATTCATTATTTTTTTGAATACTCCCTGAATGCTTTGATACTTTTCTTGGCAACCTTCACCGCCAAAATTTCCTGCAAAATTAAAATCCATATGCAAGGGTAAGTTATGCTCGTGAATGTGCATATGCTATCCGAAATGCGAGTGACACCATTCATCCAAGTGGCCCAGGTGTCGGGGCACAATAACCTTGACTGAAATGCTTCTTGTCATGGGTTTCCTCCGCGCTAACCCCGCAACTCGCGACTAGAAGCCTTTGATTACTCTCGGTGCCATTTGTCATTATTTTGAAGGTAGTGCACCCCTCGTTGGTTTTCACACTAGCTTTTCTTAGTGGGAAATGCATCCCTTTGTGGATTTTCATATGACCCTGTGCCTAACTTTTGCTCGAAATGGATCCAACACAATCCAGCGGATTTCATTTAATTTATTTTATTATTTATTTTCATTTTTTAAGGGCAAACTGCCTGTTTTCAGGTTTTTACCCTGTCCTGCGGCCTAATTTTTGCTTAGAGAGCCAATCATGGTTTTCATCTCTAATGGCCTTCTTCTTTTTTTTTTTTTATGTTTGATGTTCCTCAAGGTAAGGCTGCTAAAGTCCCCTTGCTAGCAAAAGCGATGATGGATAAATTGCATGCATCTAAGATGTATCATCTTTTCACAAGGGAGCTACGTGACATTGATTATACGAAATAAATTAGCTTGAGCATATCATTACATACATGTATACATTTCCGCATGATTTCATTACACATGATCACTATTTAACATTAGGCTCAAAATATGCGACCACATCTAATCTCAGGATGCATCTTGAAAGCATCAATAACTCCTGTTATCAATAAGCCCTCTCGGGTTTTCGTGATTGAACATTTTCTCTCAACCCTTAATTTTTCTCCAAGGCGCCTTCTCAATTTTCACCTTGGCAAGGCACCCAATTTTAGCAAGGCTGGCTTTTCTGGTTTTCGACTGGGAGGGCATTTATTCTCTTCTTTTGATTTTAAGCCTTTAGCCATGGAACCTTTTCAATCTATCGACATTTACCGTTTCCTTGAACTTGTTTCCATCACTGTCTATCAAGATTGCAGCTCCTTTAGACAATATCTTCTTTAGAATAAAAGGTCCTTTTCCAGTCGGTTTGAATTTGCCTCAGAAGTCCGGAACCCCTAGTCTTATCTCCTTGAAGACTAAATCCCCTTCTTTCAGGGGGTGCTTTTTGAATTTCTTCCCAAATGATCGGGCTAATGTCTTTTGGTAAATCTAATTATGGTAATAGGCTCGCATCCTATCTTCATCCAACAACCATTCTGCTTCTGCTAGCTTGGCTTCCGATATCACCATCAATGATTGGATCTCAACTTCCACTGGTAAAACCACTTCCATCCCATAAACCAAAGAGAAGGGTGTACCTCCTGTTGAAGTTATGATAGTGGTCCTGTATCCCCACAGTATGAAAGGTAGCTTTTATGCTCAGTCCTTATAGGTCTGCACCATCTTAGCCAGTATCCTCTTTACATTCTTATTGGCTGCCTCGACCGCTCCATTGGCCTGTGGTTGATAGGGAGAGGATTTGTGGTGCTGGATGGCATACTTCTTGAGCATCTGCTTGGTTTCAGCTTGGAATTGTACCTCGTTATCTGACACGATGTGATGCGGGAGCCCATATCTAAAAATCAAGCGTCGTTCAATAAACCTAGCAATCACTTGGGCACCCATTTTCTTGAAGGCTTCAGCCTCTACCCACTTAGTGAAGTAATCGATAGCGACTATAATAAATCTATGCCCGTTATAGGCTATCGGATGAATTTTTCCCATGATGTCAATCCTCCAAGCTGCGAAAGGCCACGGAGATGTAAGATTGCATAACTTTAAAACTGGCAAGTGTCTTAGATTGGCATACTACTGGCATAGTTGACACTGCGTAGACACCGGGTCCTGAGGCAGCTCAGACCGAAGTTACCCAATGATAAAAATGATGCCTGTTCACGGGCAAAAGACAGATCGAAGTGATGGTTTTCTCAAAAAATATGTTTTTCATTTTTATTTAAAAAAAAAAGGTTCTTCGGGGCTTGGGTAGTGAGGCCCATCTTGTTGGCTCAATGGGCTAGTATTTTAGGTTTTGATGAATTAACAAAACATTTGCACTTGACAAAATTAGATTTCTTTCTAGAATTTATATTGCAGGCCCAAAGTTCAAGTGCTGATGCAGAGTGTTCTACCAAGTACAGAACAAACGTGTTCGTGTTCTACATCTGTCAGAACAGACCTGCAGTCCTAAAGGTTTATTAGGAAATAAACTTTGTAAAATCATCTTTGAGGTTCCCACATACTCACAGCACGTCTATTGCATTATTATCTGCATAAAATATATTTTTAAATCACATGATTACCTAAAACAAAATTATCTCTTTCCTAAAAGATAAAAATCTACAATTAAAGCTTTTGAAAATGGAAAGAAAGTCTTTTATTTTAAATCTGATTCTTCTTACTCAAAGAAGCATAAAATCAGAATAAATTTCTCTCAAATCAGATCTCTTCAATCATAGAAACATTTTTGAAAATATGTTCACACCTAACAACTATAATTTTCAGCTATAAAAAGGGATTGTGTTGATGTATTTTATCAAGTGAGTGAAAAACGATTTTTTGTTCTAAAATTGTGTTTTATCTTGTAAGTTTTTCATTCCTTCATGTGCATTCATGATCACATCTCCTCAAATATGATTATAGCTTCAATTGTAATCATGTTAAGTGAGGTTTTAAACTTGTGAGATAATATGGTGAGGTTAGGTTGCTAGAACCTAGGAAAATAAACTAGCAAGTGTTTAGGTTCTTTTACTTGGGAAAAGGGCTAAGTGTTTTGATCATTTTACTTTGCAAAAATGATTAAGTATTTTAAAGTTTTCACTTGGGAATAAAAACTTGGGATAGCTATTTTGTAACAGGCTTTTGACTCTTGCCCGTAAATAGAGTCACAATAGAAAGAGAGAAACTCTTAAGACGAATTGTCTTAAGGAGAGGATGTAGGCAATGGCCGAACCTCTATAAATAGCGGTGTTAAACTTCTCTATCCCTTAATCTCTTTTTATTTTGTGCTTTATAACTTATGTTGAAATTAACTGTTTTTACCTATTCTGTATTCTATAGAACAGAGTCAGAAAAATTGCCTGTGTTCTAGAAAAATGAGATAAACTAGAGTTTTCTAAATTAATCTATCTCATGAAAGTCTGATTTCTTCTCATCAATAATTTCGTCCATAGGTGTTATTTTTAAATATGAATGATAATAAAAAAATTGCATGAAGTAAATTTGCATAAAATGAATTTATTATAATGATAAAAATTTGCATATCAATTGTTTGTGTTCTAACATATCCATACCACGAAAAAATAATGGAATGATCTATTCACCCCCCTCTAGATCATATAATTGGGACTCACATTTGGTATCAGAGCAGGTCTCACATTTTTATTTTGCAGGCTTAACAACCTAGAGAGATCCAAAGATGGCTGGAACAAATCATGTGAACACAACTTTTGCTGAACGACAATCATCAACACGTCCTCCTTTATTTTGCGGACAAAACTTTTCATTTTGGAAAGCCAGGATGAGACATTTCATCCAAATGCAAGACATGGAAAGCTGGAAGATGGTGACCAATGGATTTCGTCCACCAACAAAAGTTGAGAATGGAACTGAAGTTCCTAAAGCAGAAAATGAGTATTCTGAAACTGATATTTTAAACATTCAAAGAAATTCAAAAGCAATGAGTTTATTATATTGTTCTTTGGATGCTAATGAGTTCAATAGAATTTCAGCTTGTGATACGGCCAAAGAAATATGGGATAAATTGGTGGCAACTTATGAAGGAACCAATCAAGTGAAGGATTCCCGTCTACATGTTTTAATGTGTGATTATGAATCATTCAAAATGAAACCTAATGAAACAATTTCTGAAATGAGTGACAAGTTTGTCAAGATTACAAGTTCCATGAAAGGTCTTGGAAAGATTGTAAATGAGGAAGAGCAAATAAAAAAATTGATCAGATCACTGAACTCAAATTGGAGTGAAAAAGTGGCTGTCCTACTAGAAAAAGATTTGCGTAATTTTTCATATGATGATCTAATTGGATCCTTACTGTCTTATGAACTTGTGGTGCAAAGTCAGGAAAATGAAGAGAAACAGAAAGGAATTGCTCTAGTTGCTGACTCAAATGAAAATACCTCAAATGAAGAATTTGCAATGATCACTAGAAAATTTCAGAAATTCTACAGAAAGGAAATGAAACGTGGAAGATTTCAAAAGAAGGTGCGTAACAACAAGGCTGAAAATTCTCAACAAAATTCTGGAGAACCAGTGTGCTATCACTGCAATAAGCCTGGACATATCAAGACCAAATGTCAACATGAAGGACTCTAGTGAAGAGTCAGAATTAGATCAAAATACAGAAGATGCTGGTTTGATGGCTATGTCTGATGAAGAAACCAAACAAAATGATGTACCAGTGAATCAGGAGGAAACAGAGAATGAAGTAAGTGATTCTGACCTAAATCTTATAGAGTTAAATGAAATCTTTGAAGAGCTGTGCACAAAATATGATAACGTGAAGAAAAGAAATTGTGAAATTGTTGTTAGTTATCAAACATTGTTTGAGGATTACAAAAATTTAGAAGAATCACATAAAAATCATAAAGTTAATGTTGAAAAACTATTGCGAAATGCTCAAGAAGATCGGAAAAAATATCTGGAATTAATTGAAGATTGGGATAATCTAGAAAATGAGCTGAACATAAAATCATGTGATTATGTGGAACTTGAGATGATTGTTTAGGAATTAAAGAAGGAGGCTGAAAAATTGAAAAGAAAAAATGAAGAGTTAATGGTATCTTCAATTGATGATTTAAAAGAAGAGATTGAAAAAATAGGAGAAGAAAAAGAAGAATTAAGAAGGTCTACTTCTAGAAAAGTTGTTGATCTAAATATCATGATTGGAAAATTAAGAAGGGAAAATGAAGCACTTAAGGAATCAGCTGAAACGAATGAAATTGATAACCAAGTGGAGAAAATCAAAAGGGCTGAACATATAGCTGTACCCAAAATATCATGTACCTTCTGTGGCAAAAATGGTCATATTGCTAAAAATTGTTATCACAGAAAGAAGGAAAAAGAAAAGAATCATGAAGCTGGAAGTGGAAATTTTACTGTGAAAACTAACCACCAAGGACCCAAAATTAATTGGGTACCTAAGAAGAAATGATCATCTTGCAGGTTTGTCTAAAGAGCAACATGAACAACAAGTGGTATCTAGACAGTGGTTGCTCAAGACATATGACATGGGACAAAAAGAAGTTTGCTGAACTCTCTATGAAAAATGGAGGGACTGTCAGTTTTGGTGACAAAAACAAAGGCAAAATCATTGGCGTTGGAACCGTTGGAACCAACCCACGTATCAAAGATGTTTCACTAGTGAAGGGATTGAAATATAATCTCCTTAGTGTAAGCCAATTATGTGACAAGAATAACAGAGTTATCTTTGAAATAAAAGACTGCAAAGTTGAAGATGCAAAATCAGGTAATACTATCCTTACTGGTTATAGAACTGGAAATATTTATCAAGTCAGTTTGGATGATTATGAAAATAATAAGTCAACTTGTTTAATGTCAAAAGATGATCAAAACTGGATTTGGCATAAAAGACTAGGTCATGCAAGTTTACATGCTATTGAAAAATTATCTAAAAATGACTTAGTTATTGGCTTGCCTAAAATCAAATTTGACAAGAAATATGTTTGTGAAGCATGTCAATTGGGTAAACAAACCAGAAATTCATTTAAATCCAAGAAAGAAATATCAACTAAAAAATGTTTAGAAATGTTGCATATGGATTTATTTGGACCAATTTCTCCATCTAGTCTAAAAGGAAAAAGTTATGTGTTTGTAATTGTTGATGATTACTCACGTTTTACATGGACAATTTTTCTTGCACATAAATATGAGATGTTCGAGGCATTTAAAAAGTTGGCAAAAAGATTACAGAATTAAAAGGGATATCCTATTGTCAAAATTCGAAGTGATAATGGAGGAGAATTTGTAAACAAAGAATTCGATGACTTCTGCTCAAAAGAAGGAATTGAACATAATTTCTCAGCGCCAAGAACTCCACAACAGAACGGAGTAGTGGAAAGAAAAAACAGAACACTGCAGGAAATGGCAAGGACCATGATGAACGAAAACAACTTGCCTAAATACTTCTGGGCTGAAGCAGTAAACACAGCAAGTTATATCATCAACAGAGTCCTGATTAGAGCAATTTTGAACAAAACTCCATATGAGCTTTGGAAAGGAAGGAAGCCAAACATCAATTATTTCCATACATTTGGCTGTAAGTGCTTTATATTGAATGATAAGTATAATCTAGGAAAATTTGAGGCTAAATCTGACATTGGAATTTTCTTAGGTTATTCACTTAAAAGTAAAGCATATAGAATTTACAATAAGAGAACACAAATGGTTGAAGAATCAATTAATGTCAAATTTGATGAGACTGATGTCTACACTGGAGAAAGGTGTATTTCTGATGATGATACAGGTGACAAGAACGAAGAAGTTGAAAGAAAAACACAGACAGATCAAGATGAACAAATGAGACAACAGAAGAAACAAATTATGGAGAACCAGAACAGAATCTTGACCCACCTAAGGAATGGGATGTCCACAGGAATCATTCAAAAGAGGACTTACTAAGTAGTCCATCAACTAAGATGATGACTAGAAGACAACTAAGAGAATTCTGTAGTAATGTGGCATTTGTATCTCAAATTGAACCAAAAAATATTCAGGAAGCTCAAGATGACAACAACTGGTTGCTTGCAATGCAAGAAGAACTGAATCAATTTGAAAGAAATAAGGTATGGTCTCTTGTTCCAAAACCGAAAAATCATTCAATTATAGGAACAAAATGGGTCTTCAGGAATAAGATGGATGAGCAAGGAAACGTAACAAGAAATAAAGCAAGACTTGTGGCTCAAGGGTATAATCAAGAAGAAGGTATTGATTTTGATGAAACATTTGCACCAGTTGCACGTTTAGAAGCTATTCGTATCCTATGTGCATTTGCATGTTTTAAGAAAATCAAGCTTTATCAAATGGATGTCAAAAGTGCATTTCTAAATGGATATCTTAATGAGGAAGTATATGTTGCACAACCACCTGGTTTTGAAAACATTGAGTTTCCAAATCATGTTTATAAATTAACAAAAGCTTTAACGGTTTAAAACAAGCTCCAAGAGCTTAGTATGAAAGACTTTCAAATTTTTTAATACAACATGATTTTGCTAGAGGAAAAGTTGATAATACATTGTTTATAAAGCATAATCAAACTGATATCATGCTTGTTCAAATATATGTGGATGATATTGTATTTGGTGCTACTAACATCTCAATGTGCAAGGAATTTGAAGAATTGATGAAAGATGAATTTGAGATGAGCATGATGGGAGAATTGACCTTCTTTTTGGGGCTATTAATCAAAATAAAGATGGGATCTTTATTAGTCAAGTTAAATACACAAAAGAATTACTAAAGAAATTCAAGATGATGGAAGCAAAGATAGTTAGTACACCAATGAGTCCATCAATTAAACTTGATCCTGATGAGAAAGGTAAAAATGTGGACCAGAAACTTTACAGAGGAATGATTGGGTCACTACTATACTTAACTGCCAGCAGACCTGATATACACTTTAGTGTATGTCTATGTGCTCGGTTCCAATCAAATCCTAAGGAGTCTCATCTATCAGCAGTAAAACGAATTCTGAGATACTTGTTGGGAACTCAAAATATTGGTTTATGGTATTTTAAAGACTCAAGCTTTAATCTTGTTGGTTTTTCAGATGCTGACTTTGCAGGTTGCAGAATTGAGAGAAAAAGCACTTCTGGAACATGTCAATTATTAGGACAATCTCTCATTACATGGTCTAGCAGAAAACAACATTCTGTTGCCTTATCAACTGCAGAAGCAGAGTACATAGCTGCAGGAAGCTGTACTGCACAAATTCTTTGGATCAAGCAACAACTAATTGATTATGGTCTTGAGCTTAAGGAAATACCTATTTATTGTGATAACACCAGTGCAATCAATCTCACTAAAAATCCAGTTATGCATTCAAGAACAAAACATATTGAAATAAGACATCATTTCATACGAGATCATGTTCAAAAAGGGGACATTAGAATGGAATATATCTCAACTGAACATCAATTAGCTGATATCTTCACCAAACCATTGAAGGAAGAACAATTCTACAAACTAAGAAGAGAATTGGGCATGGGTATGCTAGAAAATTCATCCTAAAAGGTAATTTTATTTTTTTAAATTTTTTATTCTCCCTCATGCTTGCGTGTTCTATATCTATGTTCTATATGTGATAGATTTTAAAACTTCTCATAGGCTAGTCGTGCTCTATTTTTCTTGTTAAAATCAGTTATGGAAAGTCCTTTATTTTATTTATTTTTTAGTGCTAGTTTAATGGAGATGTTTTCGGGCTCAAAAAGGGAAGTTATTGTCTTTTTCTATATAGTGCACTTTCCTCTTTATAAACTTTTTGTTTTTCCTAAATAAAAACTCCTTTTTCAAACTTTAAAAGTACAACTTTTCACCTACCCTCTTTATTGTTTCAGTTTTCTATGAAAAGAACTTAAAAATCTGTTTTTTACACTCTTCCTCATCCACTCTTGTCTCTCTCTTTACCCAAGCCATGGCAAGAGTAAAGTCCCAATGACACAAAAAACCCTCATCTTCATCACAAGAAATGGTTTCCTCCTCTGCCACCAACTCATCGCAATCTGAGAAAGAGCTCTCTCCACCACCAAGAACGATATCCACGCTAACAGTAAAAGAGATTCGCGATTTTTTTCTCATTCCCAAATCTATCGATTGGGAAGTTTTGGAACAGACTACTCCATCGGTGGCTACATGGCTTGAACGACTTCAATGGCGAGGTATTTTAACTTACGAGTCTGAAATATATCCCTCATTCGTTAAAGATTTTTTCAAAACTAGGAAAATGCTTGATGATGAATCTATGGCTGTTAAAATACAAGGGCAGTATAAGATACTCACTCCTGGAACTATAACATTACTCTTTAACATGAGAAACGATGGTTTCAAAATCACTAAGCACACTAGACTAACCGAAATTAGGGGATTCAATAAAGTTGAGTTTTTAAATGAAACAGCTGATATGGACCAATTTTCTAGGAAAGATAAAACCCCTCCTTCAACCAACATGAACTTAGAATTTAGAATTCTCCACAAATTTTTGGTTGAGATCTTAGTACCTAGAGCTGGTAGCGTAGATCACGTTACAGACTCTGATTTGGGCATTATGTGGCATGTTTATAGAGGGTATCCTATTAATCTGCCTTACTTGATTTTTCATCAAATTATATCAGTGAAAGAAAATCAGCGTTACCCCTTTGCTATGATACTGAGTGCTATCTTTCTTTATTGGAATTTGCCTGTGGAATGAACTGATTGTGCATTATTCAATGACAAGCTAAGAATTGGAAAAGATTTTTATAAGATGTCAGATCTTCGCTTGCAAAAGTCAGGAAAAAGGCCTATTAGTGGGACTACTGTTTCAAAGCAAAAGGGAAAAAGGATTAAAAGTGACTATACCTCCAAGAAGCTAATCCGAACACTGAAAGCCAATCCCACCAAGAATCTGACTATACAAGAAAAACCAAACTTGGTTGATACATCCTCATCCAGTAGTTCTCACAGAAGGGAGATTAGTGCGAAGACTCAAGCAATGGAATCAGATCATACAAGGGTACTTGGAAGTGATGAGGAAGTTGAGATAGCACAGAAGGAAGTAAGTAGTGGACATAAAACTGGGGATTCTCATAGTCCATCTGAAAAATCTCTCACTGACCTGAAGGAACAGCCTTCATTATCTGCTTCAGGGACTAAGAAGGAATCTAAAGTGGAGTGTAAACCTGAATCAAAAAAATGGGTAGAGTTTTGGGATCTCCAACAAAAAATTCTGACTTGGATTGAAACAAGATTCGTTGAAAGTGAATTTGGACCTCAACGACAGATCATTGAAGAACCAGCTGACTCCCCACTATCCTCACCTATTCGTGACTCTCCTTCACCTATCCCTGCTCCCAAATTAAGGAAGTCCATGCGTCTTATAGCCAATCATAAATTTAAACCAACCCCCAAGCCTGGACAAGTTGGCAGCAGCACCAATCCTGAGGATATTAACTGATTTTTATGCTACTCTTTCTGTTTATTTTATTTTGGAACAATACTCTGTTTTTTGGTTTGTTTTATTTGCTACTCTGTCTGTTTTATTTGCTTGACTATTTCAGTTTGAATGGTGGACTTTTTATGATTTTGTGATGACAAAAAGGGGGAGAAGACATGCTGACTCTTATGATTTATTTTGGCTCTGATAATTGTATTTTGATTGCAGCTGATGACCCAAAACAATGCTGATGTTTTAAGATATTTTTGGTAAATTGCATATTTACATCATGTGCTGATTGTATGATTTTTTGCCTTACTCACATGTTGACATTTTAAATATGGCTTATTATTGTGCTCATGTGCTGATCAAGTATAGTTCATCATATGAAAAGAGCTGATATTTTATGTGTTGCAGCAATTTGTTTCTCAAAATATGTTTTGCTTATTTGGATTAAAAATACATGCAAAATTTTATGCAGGTAGAAAAACTGATCAATTGATTCGTACAGATTTGTGAATATAATGCTGTTCACATTTGATGATGATCAAATGAAACTATTATCTACAGGATAGTATAATTAAGCACATATAAATATTTGACTTAATTTTTGTAGGATGGTTTGATTAAAAGATCTTATGCTTGATGATTCTCGTGCATGATATTTATCAAAACAGGGCTAAAACGTATTATGAGTTGTGATTATGTAAGGAAATAAATTGATGAATTTTTGAGCATATACTGAGGGGGAGGTCTTACTCAATATAATCAGGGGGAGCAAGTTCAAAATAAATTAATGTTTTGTCATCATCAAAAAGGGGGAGAATGTTGGCTCAATGGGCTAGTATTTTAGGTTTTGATGAATTAACAAAACATTTGCACTTGACAAAATTAGATTTCTTTCTAGAATTTATATTGCAGGCCCAAAGTTCAAGTGCTGATGCAGAGTGTTCTACCAAGTACAGAACAAACGTGTTCGTGTTCTACATCTGTCAGAACAGACCTGCAGTCCTAAAGGTTTATTAGGAAATAAACTTTGTAAAATCATCTTTGAGGTTCCCACACACTCACAGCACGTCTATTGCATTATTATCTGCATAAAATATATTTTTAAATCACATGATTACCTAAAACAAAATTATCTCTTTCCTAAAAGATAAAAATCCACAATTAAAGCTTTTGAAAATGGAAAGAAAGTCTTTTATTTTAAATCTGATTCTTCTTACTCAAAGAAGCATAAAATCAGAATAAATTTCTCTCAAATCAGATCTCTTCAATCATAGAAACATTTTTGAAAATATGTTCACACCTAACAACTATAATTTTCAGCTATAAAAAGGGATTGTGTTGGTGTATTTTATCAAGTGAGTGAAAAACGATTTTCTGTTGTAAAATTGTGTTTTATCTTGTAAGTTTTTCATTCCTTCATGTGCATTCATGATCACATCTCCTCAAATATGATTATAGCTTCAATTGTAATCATGTTAAGTGAGGTTTTAAACTTGTGAGATAATATGGTGAGGTTAGGTTGCTAGAACCTAGGAAAATAAACTAGCAAGTGTTTAGGTTCTTTTACTTGGGAAAAAGGGCTAAGTGTTTTGATCATTTTACTTTGCAAAAATGATTAAGTATTTTAAAGTTTTCACTTGGGAAGAAAAACTTGGGATAGCTATTTTGTAACAGGCTTTTGACTCTTGCCCGTAAATAGAGTCACAATAGAAAGAGAGAAACTCTTAAGACGAATTGTCTTAAGGAGAGGATGTAGGCAATGGCCGAACCTCTATAAATAGCGGTGTTAAACTTCTCTATCCCTTAATCTCTTTTTATTTTGTGCTTTATAACTTATGCTGAAATTAACTGTTTTTACCTATTCTGTATTCTATAGAACAGAGTCAGAAAAATTGCCTGTGTTCTAGAAAAAAGAGATAAACTAGAGTTTTCTAAATTAATCTATCTCATGAAAGTCTGATTTCTTCTCATCAATAATTTCGTCCATAGGTGTTGTTTTTAAATATGAAGGATAATAAAAAATTGCATGAAGTAAATTTGCATAAAATGAATTTATTATAATGATAAAAATTTGCATATCAATTGTTTGTGTTCTAACATATCCAGACCACGAAAAAATAATGGAATGATCTATTCACCCCCTCTAGATCATATAATTGGGACTCACACATCTCACTAACGTGAGATGCAACTCTCACGTTAGTATCTCATGTTAGTGAGGGGTGGCATGAGGCAGGTCTCACCTGCCTCATGCGCCTCACTGCCACAGCACCCCTTTCCCATTCTTTCGGGAGGTTTGGTAGAAAACCCCCTAATCTCCTCTGATAAAAAGAAAAAGTGAAGAAACTGAAAAGGGGGATGGTTTTTGAAAGCACCAAAAAAACCCAGAAAGAAAAAAACATAGAGAGAAAGATTTTGAGAGGAAGAAAACGATTGAAGGTTTTTATCAGTCACGGTTTTTGATCTCTTTTCAAATAAAAGCAAAGAGGAAACCAGAACTTCATTTTCTGCGATCTAAAGTTTATATCTGAGGGTAAATACTGAATAGCCATCTCTATTTCTTTTCTTTCTTTATTCATTTTCTTTTCTTTTTATTTATCTTCTTCATTTTACTTTACTCAGTGTTCTTCATTTGTACATACTCTGTTTATTTTTCATTTGATTTTGTTAATCTGTTTATCATATGTTTGTTGTTGTTTGTTATCAGACATAGATCATAAGTAGCTATTATGATTAAATAAACATGTTTGTGGCTTTATAATGCATGTTTTGATGGCATATTATCATATTTGTTAATATGTTAAAGATACTATGTTCGTCCCTGTTTTTACGTTCTTCTAATCGTCTCTTCATTTTGTTCGAGTAGTGATTTTCTGTCCGAGTTGTGTCCCTGCTACACAAGTCGCACATTTATTTCTCGCTGTCCATCGTCGCATTACTCTGCTCTCTGTTCGAGTCGTGAAAGGTGTGTACGAGTCGTGCACCTCCTGCACGAGTCGTGCTCAGTTGTGCAAGGATGCACGAGTCGTGCACCACTTTCTTCCCTTCCCTGTTGGTTTCTTCTCTTTTCTTTTCTGTGTGTAAATGCATGAATATTAATTTGTCCTATCAGCCTTGTATAATGCTGTCTCAATTCGCTTGTTTGACATTGTTCTTTAATTAGTGTAATTAATATGAATTTAATTTAATCTACTTTGTCTATTTATTTAATTGCTTATATTTAATTAGTTTAATTGATTATTATTTGATTGATCTATTAATGATTTTAATTAATTATTTTATTCCAATAATTTATTTGTTACTTCATTGCTTAATTTACTTTATTAACATTTATTTATTTTTATTGTCTCAAAATTATTTTTCCTTCGCGATTTTCATTCCCGCTCGGGGCTTCACGACTCGTGCATCCATGCACGAGTCTTGAAGGTGGTGCACGAGTCGTACACCTCTTTTGCATTTCCCATGCTCCTCTTTTCCATCTTTACATTTCCATTTCTTTGCATTACATTTTCATGATTTGGGACAACTTTTGTCTTTTTCTTTGCCCTTTTTTATGATTTGCATGGCTTCTCTTCCTCTTTTGCGTGAATCTTTCGTTTATTCTTTCAATTGTTTGGTCATTTTGCATGGTTTTGGCCACAATGTTAACCTTTTAAAATTTAAATAGTTTTCTTTTCTTTATTGTATGCAAATCCTATTATATTATTTTATGCTTATTATTTTATATTTTAATTATTAGTATTATTATTATTTTTATTGTTATTATTTGTTTTAGTATTTGTTTATTATCATTATTGTATTATTATTATTATTATTATTATTATTATTAAATCATATTTATTGCATTGTCAATTGTTTATTTATAATTTATTTGTTTACTTTTAATTTTTACTCTATTAATAATTATTATTAATGCTATTGCTATATTATTTATCATGGTTTAATATTTTTTATTGGCTTACTTAATTAGTTTATTTATTGATTTTCATTTAATTAGTGGTTCATATATTATTCATTTAATTTATTTTACTCACCTTTTATTTTCTTTTGTTTTGCTGCCTCAAAATTCGTTTATTCATGCGAGTTATATTTGTGCACGGGATGAAAAATCGAGAAAGTAAAGACTTTCAAATTTAGGGTTTGCATTTTTTAATTGTTGTATTTCCTTTTATTATTATTATTTTTTATGTGTTGTATGTAAAAATATATTTTAGATTCATCCGTATTATAGAAAATCATGTTTTTTACAATAATTAATAACTTGGAATCTTTATTAATAAAATGGACCAATATCCTATTTTAACCAATAAAATCTCACTTGCAAATGGAGAACTAATTTTCATAAAATGGGATCACTCATTCCGGTTTTTTCAATCAGTGTCTAAAAATAGTTCTCTAATTTTTAAGCTAATAAAAAGGAACCAATGTTCCTAAAAATAACAAATGACCCGATTTATGTTTTATTAATTTTAATTACTCTTATGCATTTTTGATTATTTTTATTCTTTTTTGGGCCCTTGTAATTAAGTTTGGGGTAAGTTTTATTATTTATGCTTTATTATTTTAGGGGCTTTTTCTGTCCCATTCAATTTCTTATTTGTAATTTATTTATTTACTTATTGCTTTATTATTTATTTATTTACTACTTTATTTACTGCTTTCAATATGCTTGCAAATGCGCTTTAAATTCAATGCCAATCGTGTGAGATGAGTGATGAAATTTTGATTTCTTAAAAACTCATTTATAGACTTAAGTCATTAATAAGAGTGAAGTTCCGAACACCTTTTCTGATTTAGACCAATAGAGGTTAGAGACCTTTCCCAATTTCTTGAAAATTGGGTGGCGACTCCAAAATACCTCAAAGGTGCCTAAAGGCGTTGTGAGTTTAGATGATCCTTTCCAATGTTCTATTGAAAAGGAGGCATCTAAGATGACTCATGATGCCCTAGATCAAAAAGAAGTGAACCAATCCCTCGAGTCCTAGAAGGCGGGCTCAGCGAGGGCCTTTGCTAGGTTCCAGTGCGCGTCACAGTGCCGACTCCGTTAGGGACAGTGATCGAAACTTCGCTTTGAAAGTGACTTAAGTTAAAATTATAATTGAGTTATTAAGAATCAAAAATTCCATCTCTAATCGAAATTGCATTACATACATTAGAGCCTTAGAATTATGATAGTCGGTCCCCTATTTACCCCGGTGCGTTCCTAAAGCATGAACCTACTTTCATTCATTATAGGGAAGTGCTCGGGATAATCACCAGCCCAAGCCTCGTACCATCAAATGGTATATCAAATGGAGACCCGATTGGTCGCTATGCTCGTGATGAGCTAGACTCGTTGGCAAGGACCACGCTTGGGTAGACCTAAAGTAACACCACCTTTGACCAAAGCTCATGTAATGGCAATAGATACTCCCACTAGGTGAAATGTACCATAATACCATGCTTGCTATTTGGGCCGTCATTTATTGAACAAAATCAATTAAATTAAATGGTCTTCATCAAAGGCTTTCATGCCCCGGTGGGCCCATCTTAATTTTGTTGAATCGTTTAAATACATAATAGCCAAACACCCATACGTATGTACATTAGGCAAGAGTTGTCATGCTGCCAATTTTTTATCGTGCACTATACGTGTCCAATGGGTTCCCTGTTAACCCTTGGATAAAGCCCACCTAGGAGAGAGATCGTACGACCCATGGAAGGATCTATCTGCTTGTATGTGTTTGTCTATGCTGCACCAGTACGACCATGCATTGCACTTCAAGTCATGCATCATCCTAACAAAGGTATGTTTTGCAGCCATCATAGATTCGTCCAGGTGGGCTTGAGGTCCCGACGATCGGTTAAGAAAGATTTCACTTTTGGGATTATCAGAGCTGGTTTTAGATCAGGGGTCGGATTGCTTTTCAGAGGGTAGTTGGATTTTGTCTTCTGAATCATCAGCTAAAACAAATATGTCTAATCCAGCAAGTGGTTCTGATGCAACTAGGGCAATGATTATCGAAGAAGTAGGGAAGAGAATGGAAGAGTTTGAGGCCAGGATGATGGCAATGATGGGCAACCTTGCTGCTACCCTAGCCCCAATTGCTGGGCAACAGGCTACTGCTCCAGTTAGAGAGCAAGAAGAACAAGGGGTTGCTAGAGAGGATCCCCCAGCAGCAATTGATCCGCCTGTGGTTGAGCCAAGAGCGCCAGCACCTATCGAGCGTAGAGAAGGCCCTAAATCTGAGATTGACTTATGGGAGGAGCAAGAGGAACATATGGTAATAAAGGAAAAACCACCCCAAACAGAAGAAGCCATTTGGAGAAAAATGGAAGAGAAGTTCGAGTCGATGTGCCGAATGCTGATGATGGGAAAGGGGATGGAGCCCGAAGAGAAGGAGCTAGATGGAGAGGATCTAATCCCTCTAAATTTTAGGATGCATGATGTCCCAAATTTTGATGGTACATTGGATCCCACTGCACACATCAAGCAATACTCTTTGATAATGAAGGGTACTACGCTAACAAAAAGGTAGAAAGTAGAGTACTTCTGTTTAAGTCTGACAGGCCCTACGGTGGACTAGTATCATGGACTGGATCGGGGAAGAAAAGAAGACTGGGATCTGCTAATGGAGGAGTTGCTCCGGCAGTATGACTACAGTACAAGGATGGAGGTCACTCTAAAACATCTGGAGCTGCTGCATCAAAAGCCAGGCGAGTCATTCAATGAGTACATAACCCAATGGAGGAACCGGGTAATGGAAATGAAGAAGTGGCCGAATACTCTGGATCATATCAGGATATTTATCAGGAATGCTAGCCCATATTTGAAGGAGGGATTAAAGATAAAGGGGCTGAAGGGCTGGGAGTCCCTAAAAGATATAGCCATTGAAGCTAAGGCTGAGCATCTGGATAAAATAGCTAAATCTACAAACATGGCCTCCGGTAAAAGCAAGGGAAACAACAGTGTTAATGGGGGCAATACTGGGGCAGCAGAAGTCTCAACCACAGGGACGACTCGGTGTCACCTCACTATCTCAAGTAAGCTATTATCTTGGCATTTCACTCGTCTCATCAAGGAAGGGAAATTACAACCCTTGCCAGCTGGGCCTGCCCCAAGCCAAGGCCAACCTAAACACATAACAGACTGGTATTATGCATATCACCAGTACGCAGGGCATAGAACAGACTATTGTCGTTCTCTGAGAGATCGTATTCAAGAATTGGTGCCTGGCCTGGAGGAAGAGAGAGAAAATTAGAGTTGTTACAATGCCTTTCCTTTTCTAAAGTGTATTCATGAACTATGCACTTGTTTCTCGTTTCCGTTTTAATAATATGGGCTTTTCTTATATATGCATTGTCATATGTTATTGCATCAAGCATAAGTGATAATTGTGATTAAGGCGTTGGTTTAATAAACATTATTTCATTCAGTTTCAAAAAATAGTAATCTTGGTTGCATCCAACTTGACTCTTGAAGTGAGATCAAATTTGAAAAAAAAGAAAAAAAAAACTAGTTGCAATTAGGGGATTGGATGGAAACTCACTAAGAGCAATAAAACCTTTCTGATTACCCATCAAAGCGATCCCTGGATAAGATGGAACCAAGAAAATGATTTAGGCAGCCTTTCTTTGCATAGCTCTCTAAATGACTATTTTCTACCTTTATTTTTGTAATCGCTTGCTAGCCCGTTGAGCCTTTATGCTGGTATGCTAAATGCATACCGATTTTGTTGTTACACATGTTGAAACTACCATTTGCCTAAAATGATTTTTTACCTCCCCATAGAAAAACGGCCGCTCTAAAAAGAACGGATGTACATCATTGACAATTCTTTGGGTTATCAAAAATTGCCTTGGTAAGGATGAGTTTAGACTTTGGGAAGAGGGTTTTAATCATGCTCAAAGACATGAGCTCGCGAAAAAAGTGAAAAAATAATAAAAGAAGAAAAAAAAAAGAAAAAGAAAAGAGAGAAAAGAAAAAAAGAAGAAGAAAAAGAGCTCATGATAGTAACCACTTGACGAGTTTTAACGATTACCTTTTTAATTGTTATTCTGATCTTGATGAGTTAAAATGTTATCGAGTACAAATTCAAGAATACCTTTGTATATGCAACTGAGCTGAGAACGGTTCACCTATCAGTCGAGTAAAATATTGCGGCCATTTTCTCTAGCGACCTGATCCTTCTTTGACAGCCATCTACCTGCCTAACGTTACAACCAAAGTAAGACCTTTTGATTCTTGGTTCAGTCTTATCCAATTAGCGGAGATGACCTTCTAATAAGGTTTGGTACGGAGGAAGAGGCATATGGTGTTCTTGAACTTCAAGTTGGGAGCCACAAGTGCATTCATGCATTTAAGTTGAGTCTCGTCCCCAACGTTGCATCTAGAATCCGCGTTAAAAAAAATTAAGAGCTGAGAGAAAATATTCAATCATGAAAACCCAAGAGGGCAAATTGATAATAGGAGTCGAATGCACCTGAGGTGTTACTCATTGAGATTGAACAAAACTAGTGTTTTTGCATCACATGTCTAGTTACGGTCATTCTTATTGCTATATGGTGCATGTAGATAGAAATGCATGCATAAACTAGGCATGAACATGCAATTAAATGGTCAAGAGAAACCTATTGCAGGCATGAGGACATATGTTGGAGCAAGTCTTAAGGCAGTAATAACAATTTCTCATGTGATAAATCCTCCTTCTACCCATAAAAAAAAAAAAAGAAGAGGCTGTTAGAGATGAAAACCGTAATTGGCGCTCTAAGCAAAAGTTAGGCAAAGGGTAGGGTAAAAACCTGGGAACAGGCAGTCTGTCCTACAAAAAATGAAATGAATAAAAGCCGCTGGATTGGGTTGGGTCCATTCTAGGCAAAAATTAGGCAGAGGGTCATGTGAAAATCCCTAAGGGGGCGCATTTCCTGCTAAGAAAAGCTAGTGTGAAAATCCACAGGGGATGCACTACCTTTAAAATAATGACTTTTGAGGCCTAGAGCGATAAGGCGACATTACTTCGAATAACTTCCCTTTAAAGTTGTGGGGGCAAAGTGCTCATTGACCAGGAGGCAAAGACTTGCACGGGTCAGTTCTCTTTGAAATGATTATGGGTCGGAACCCCTAAAGCCAAGACGATGCTTTCTAGATTCTTGGGGGCATCGGACAATGTGAGCAGCCGAGCAGTACCCTCAACAAATCTCTTGACCACCTAGGATATGGTCTATCCATTTTTGCATCTCACATGCATAGATATTTTGCATATCCTCCTATATATCACGTGCATTCAATCCTTTATGCGTATAGTTGTATACACATAATTTTGTACATTAATCATTTGTTTGTGTTTTGTGTATATAGCTTTATGTATACATTTCACGCACATTATGCGCACACAATATTTTGTATATGCCTTTGTGCCGATAACTTTGCAGGAAAAAACCAAACCAAGCGATAGCTTTAGCATGATGAAGTCAAGAAGAAACATGCATAAGTTGAAATCATGTGGTAACTTCTTTAAGTCCTTCTTTAAAGGCATTCTTAGTCTCTTCGGAGCATTATCTTTAAGTCCTTCTTTAAAGGCATTCTCAGTCTCTTCGGAGCATTATCTTTAAGTCCTTCTTTAAAGGCATTCTCAGTCTCTTCGGAGCATTATCTTTAAGTCCTTCTTTAAAGGCATTCTCAGTCTCTTCGGAGCATTATCTTTAAGTCCTTCTTTAAAGGCATTCTCAGTCTCTTCAGAGCATTATCTTTAAGTCCTTCTTTAATGGCATTCTCAGCCTCTTCGGAGCATTATCTTTAAGTCTCTTCGGAGCATCATCTTTAAGTCATTCTTTAAAGGCATTCTCAGTCTCTTTGGAGCATTATCTTTAAGTCCTTTTCCAAGGCATTTTCAGTCTCTTCGGAGCATTATGCCTTAAATCCTTCTTCTAAAACATCCTCGATCTCTTCAGAACATTAAGTTTTTTCAAATCCTTTTAATCCAAGAGAGCACCCCCACACTTTGTGTGACGCCCGTTCCCTAACGACAGACTAGCTCAGCTAATCTTAGTTAGAGAAGGTCGCACACACACACAGGACACATGCGGAAACTGAATAATAAAATTTCATCACACACTATCTTAATTCATGCATCACATGCCAACTACTATTATTCACACGCCTTAGCTATTCATATGACACACATACATGTGGGAGGTTACATCCATGATTACTACATTATTACATGCCTTTACATATTCAAAATACATATTAACCATATAAAACTTATACAAAAGTTCCAAATAACAACCCCCAAACCTACACTATACACTTCCTATTGTTGACCGTACCAAAATGCGGGGGACGTCCTTCAGTCACCTCTCGTCCGTACCTGCACGGATTAGAGTAAATCCATGCTAAGCGATAACGCTTAGTGGGGAACTTATATATATAGCAATTAATTAGCACACATCAGAAACATCATACATTACATGCTAGTAGACATGCCAGAACATTCATTATTAAAGCACGTACCATTTCAAACATAGTTTTATCCATTACTATATTCAATCATAAAGCATCAATCACTTATTTACATATCCATACCACATACTTTCTTGTATCACAGTCACTTCCATTTATTATTTAATTAATCAGTTAGCCTGCAATTCAATGACGCGGATAACGGGTATCGCATCGGTACCTCCTAGGTACCCAGAATCTCATCGAGATCACTTTTACACATTAGTACCTTCTGGTACTTTTCATCATTCCACAATTAACTGAATCCAACAAGGATAATCGCATTCTGATTCCCATGGAATCAGACACATTTAACGCATGGGGCTGCAGCACTGAACCCTATAGGCATGCCTAACTATCCACTACTTGACTCGCAGGCTTAAGTCATTAACAAATTATTCAATTCACTTTTTACTTTATACATTTGCATTAGCACATAGCTAACATTTCACTTGCATATTCAATATGCTTTCAAATTCAATCTTCTCGTATAATATTCACATAACTGATCATACTCAGAAATCACCATGTTTGTATGCATTTGTAGATCACTTAACACACATACAATACTTACTCATGTTGTCCTTCATCTCAGCTCAAAGCCTTGCCATTTGAATGGCCAAACACATTAGGATCATATTGCCAAAACAGGGTGGGTCACGGTCACAATGAATTTCATTGTCACCGTGACATATTGAAGTCCAAAACAGAATGCAAACTGGGGACATGTCACGGTCACAATCAATTTCATTGTCACTGTGATGTGTTCCCAACTCTTGGCAGAATGCAACCTGAGGGTATGTCACGGTCACAATGAATTCCATTGTCACCGTGACATATTCTCATTTGCAAAACAGAATGCCTTCCTGGGTAGGTCACGGTCACAATGAATTCCATTGTCACCGTGACATACCAAATTCCTCTAGGCAGAATTGAACTCAGCATATGTCACGGTCACAATCAATTTCATTGTCACCGTGACCTATGCAAAAATACCAAAAACACAAATGTGTTTATCACTAGCACGGCTGTGCTTTTTCAGTCCAATTCTCCTTTTACGCCTAGACTTCAAATCTCCTTCTTATTTGTTTGGCAATCAACCCATTACAACAACCACACAATCAATAGCACATACCTGATTTTCCCTTCTTGTTTGGCATTCAATAATAGCACAAATCATAATCATTCTCAAGCACTTTATCACAATCATATTGCTACTATAATCATACAATTTAGCATTACATAATTCATGCTCAAACTTCAATTTCACATATCTTGCAATTAAGTTCAAAACTCTACTTAACCAACACTAATCACATAATCACACAATTAGGGTTTGTTCCCAAACCTCGTCGCCTTAGCTCCTAATTACGACGGACGCTCGGTTCTCCAATTACAGCTTTTCCCTTATCTCTTTTCACTGCTTCAGCTAGCAAAACCAACACAAATTCCAGAATTGAACACAATCCATCAATCCTCACTCCAAACCAAATCAAAACCAAGAAGAAGAGTAGAAGATGAGAATAAGCACACTTAACCACTTACCTCTTAGGTTTAACCCTTAATTCATGAGCAACTAAACATCAATATGCTTACTCTTCCTTAGCACTCACTCTCACGCAAGAAGAAAAGAGAAGAACACAGAAATTACTAGGTTACCCAAATGAAACCCTTCTCTTCCCTTAACCCACTCTTGCATGCAAAGGTGTAGGTGGCACACCCTCACTAAGCCACACGGAAACCACTCACCAAAATCTGCCTCCACTATCCAATTTCTTACATTATTATATTCCTAATTAAAGCATCATTAAACAACTAATCAACCATTAGCTTAATGTGACTCAATCACTCATTAGCCACTAAACAATTCCTCTTTCTTCAATTAAGTCAAATCCTACACTTCAATTACACTTTCACCCCAATTAGACCAAATACGACTAGGGTACAATTCCGGCCATGACAACTCTCCACTCCTTAAAGAATTTCGTCCTCGAAATTCATACCTGAATGGAACAGTTGTGGATGCTGCTCACGCATAGCCGCTTCTGGTTCCCAAGTTGCTTCTTCAACACCATGGTGCTGCCAGAGCACTTTTACAAGTGGTACCTGCTTGTTCCGAAGTTGTCTTACTTCTTTTGCTAAGATCACTATTGGCTTTTCATCATAAGTGAAATCTGACTGCACTTCCACTTCTGGTAGAGATAGCACATGGGAATCATCTGGCCTATATCTTCTTAACATAGACACATGGAACACATCATGTAGCTTAGCCAAAGTCGGAGGCAAAGCCAACCGATAAGCTACAAAACCTACTCTTTCAAGCACTTCATATGGCCCAATAAACCTTGGACTCAGTTTCCCTTTCTTACCAAATCGTAGTACCTTCCTCCAAGGAGATACTTTCAGAAACACTTTATCACCTACACTGAACTCAATATCTCTTCTCTTCAAATCAGCATACGACTTCTGTCTGTCACTTGCTTCCTTCAATCTTTGCTATATGATTTTAGCTTTCTCTTCTGTATCACGAACCAAATCTGGCCCTATGACTCTGCTTTCATTCAATTCTGTCCAGCAAATCGGTGAACAACATTTCCTTCCATACAAAACTTCATACGGTGCCATACCAATACTGGTCTGATAACTGTTGTTATAAGCAAATTCCATAAGTGGAAGATACCTATCCCAACTCTTAGAGAAATCCAAAACACACGCTCGCATCAAATCTTCCAAAACTTGGATAATTCTTTCCGACTGTCCATCAGTCTGTGGATGGAAAGCAGTACTAAAATTCAATTTCGTACCCAACGCTGCCTGTAAGCTCCTCCAAAATTTAGAAGTGAATCTGGGATCCCTATCAGAAACAATAAACAAAGGTATCCCATGCAATCGAACAATTTCTCTTACATACAATTCAGCCAACTTCTCCATAGAATAATCCATCCGAACAGGTATAAAGTGAGCTGATTTCGAAAACCTGTCTACGATAACCCATACTGCATCTTGTTGTCTTGTAGTCAGAGGCAAACCCGATACAAAATCCATTGTAATATTATCCCACTTCCATTGGGGAATAGGGAGTGGATGCAACATTCCCTGGGGCACTTGATGCTCCGCTTTAACTTGTTGACAGACAAGACACTTAGACACATATTCCACTATATCATTCTTCATCCCTGGCCACCAATACAACTGTTTCATATCTTGATACATCTTGTTTCCACCTGGATGCATAGTGAAAACTGTATTATGAGCCTCGTGTATCAATCTCTTCCTTAATTCTTTATCGTTGGCCACACACATTCTATTCTTATACAGCAGTATTCCATCTTCATTCACTAAATAGTCAGTCTTATCCATATCACCAACTGACTGCAGAAATTGTTGCAATCTCCCATCACTTCTCTGAGCAACTATTAACTCATCTTTCAGAACCGGTCTTGCTTTCAACTGTGCTAATAAAGCTCCATCTGCAGAAAACCTCCACTCAATCCGCTTTAACTGTAATGCTGAAATTGACTTCCTACTCAAAGCATCGGCCACTACGTTAGCTTTTCCCGGATGATAATCCACAATACAATCATAATCTTTAAACAACTCGAGCCACCTTCGCTGTCTCAGATTCAGTTCCTTCTGTGTAAGCAGATATTTCAAACTCTTGTGATCCGTGTAAATTCTACACTTCTCACCATACAAGTAATGTCGCCAAATCTTTAAAGCAAACACTACTGCAGCCAATTCCAAATCATGAGTCGGATAATTCTGCTCATGCGGTTTCAATTGCCTTGACGCATACGCTATCACCTTCCCCTCTTGCATCAATACACAACCCAATCCGACACCTGAAGCATCGGTATACAACACATACTCTTTACCAATCATAGGCTGTGTAAGAATCGGTGCTTCTACTAACATCTTCCTCAACCGATCGAAACTTGCTTGACATCTTTCAGACCACTCATATTTCACTCCTTTACGTAACAATCTTGTCAACGGTGAAGCTATTACTGAAAATCCTTTCACAAACCTTCTGTAGTATCCAGCCAACCCTAAGAAACTGCGAATCTCTAACACATTCTTAGGCGGTTTCCAATTCACAATTGCTTCTATCTTAGTTGGATGCACTTTAACTCCTTCAGATGAGATCACATGACCCAGAAATGATACCTCTTTGAGCCAGAACTCACACTTACTGAGTTTGGCATACAGCTGATGTTCTTGCAAAGTCCGAAGTACAACTCTCAAATGCTGTTCATGTTCCTTTTCATCTCTTGAATATACCAAAATATCGTCTATGAACACAACCACAAACTGATCCAAGTACGGTCTGAACACCCGATTCATTAAATCCATGAATGCAGCTGGCGCATTGGTTAACCCGAATGGCATTACTAGAAATTCATAATGCCCATAACGAGTTCTAAACGCAGTCTTAGGTACATCTTCCTTCTTCACTTGCAACTGATAATACCCTGAACGCAAGTCAATCTTTGAGAATACACCGGCTCCCCTTAACTGATCAAACAAGTCTTCAATCCGTGGTAAAGGATATCGATTCTTTACTGTCACTTTATTCAACTGTCGATAATCGATACACATTCTCATTGTACCATCTTTCTTTTTAACAAACAACACTGGTGCTCCCCAAGGGGAAACACTAGGTCTAATAAAACCCCTGTTCAGTAATTCTTGCAACTGCTCCTTCAATTCCTTCAACTCAGTTGGAGCCATTCTATACGGTGCCTTCAATACCGGTACAGTTCCTGGTACCACGTCAATTGATAACTCAACTTCTCTTATTGGTGGTACACCGCTCAATTCTTCAGGAAACACGTCAGGAAACTCTCTGACTATTGGTATCTCTTGCATCTTTGCCTGTTCTCTCTTACTATCTAATACCAGGGCCAAATAAGCTTCACATCCTTTTCTCATACACCGACAGGCTTGCATAGCAGATATCACATTCACAAGAGGATTAGTGCACACTCCTCTCACTGTCGCTCTGTTTCCCTTACCATCAGAGAGTATAACCATTTTCTTCTTACACTTAACATCCGCATCATACTTAGTTAACCAATCCATACCCAGAATCAAATCAAACTCATCGAACGGTAGCTCAATCAAATCCGCTGGAAACATTATACCTTGAACTTCTAATGCACAGTTTCTATATACTCTGTTCACATTAACACTACCTCCCAAAGGGCTAGACACACAAATATCATATTTTAAACATTCCACTTTAGGCATCTTTTCACATATCTTTTTATCACATACATATGAGTGAGTTGAACCAGGATTAATAAGTGCAAACATTTCCACACCACAAAGTAGAATAGTACCTGCTATCATCTCAGGCGCATCCTGATCCTCTCGTGCCTTCATAGCATAAGCCCGCACTGACGCCGCATCAGGTCTATCCACAATCTCTGAATCGACTGCACCTCTGGACTGACTACCTCTGCCACGTCCTCTTCCTCTTCCTCTGTTCGTAGAAGGCAAGTTTAAACCACCCCTACTCTGCTCTTGTTGATTTCCTGACATCTCATAAGTATTCGGGCAATTAGCAATGAAATGCTCAGTGCTCCCACATCTATAACAAGCTCTCGACACTATCCAGCATTCTCCTCTATGCCACTTACCACAATGAGGACACTCCTGAACCTCACTTCTACTACCAAATGTTCCTCTTCCAGAACCAGATGCTGAAGGAGCGCCTCGCTTTTTACCTCTCGCTGCAGAACTGAACCCTGACTCAGCAGGTGGTGTCACATGAGAATCTCTTGGTCTTTTCCCCGTTTGGGAACCACCTCTATTTGCATTCTTCCTTTGTCTCCATTCCCTTTGAGCTCCTAGAGTCCTTTCAGCTCTCAAAGCTGCTTGAACAATTCGATAGTAACTTATATTCTGCTCTGTTGTTAGAGAAATCAGCAAAGCTTTAATTTCCTCAATCAATCCATCCTCAAACTGTTGACATCGCAACACATCAGTTAACACACCTTTCGGCGCATATTTGCTTAAGCGACAAAATTCTGCTTCATACTCCGCCACTGTCATAGTCCTCTGCCTCAAACTCAAGAACTTCTTCCAATTTGCCTCTCGATGTGCTTTAGTAATATACTTGTTCTTGAATTCCCTTTCGAAGAACTCCCAATTTAAAGGTTCGGGAAGCATCGGATTCTGCAGAACCAGCTTCCACCAATCATATGCAGGGCCTTGGAGTAAAGACTCCACACATTCAACCCACTGATCTGGAGGACATCGTATCTCCTTAAGAATCCTTTCCACCTTCTCAATCCAGTACTCTGCTTTTTCTGACTCATCTAACCTTGTTCCATGAAATTCCTCCAAACCATGCTTCCTCAAAGATTCTATTGGGGCTCTTGGCGCCATCATACGTTCCATCACTCTCGCCATATCTTGTGTCATTTTCATCATGGCTTCCATAGGCCCAAATCGAATCTCATTCCTATAGCCAACCGATCCAGACTGCCCAGATCCTGTCACCTCAGCTTCACGAGGATTCACACTTTCAACAGATTCCTCTCCAGTATGCCTTCCAGAATCCATCTTACTACACAAATTAACAAGGACTTCCGCATTAGGTCAACAACTATGCACATCTTATCTACCCAATTCCCAAAAAAGACTCAACCTAGGCTCTGATACAACAACTTGAGACGCCCGTTCCCTAACGACAGACTAGCTCAGCTAATCTTAGTTAGAGAAGGTCGCACACACACACAGGACACATGCGGAAACTGAATAATAAAATTTCATCACACATTATCTTAATTCATGCATCACATGCCAACTACTATTATTCACACGACTTAGCTATTCATATGACACACATACATGTGGGAGGTTACATCCATGATTACTACATTATTACATGCCTTTACATATTCAAAATACATATTAACCATATAAAACTTATACAAAAGTTCCAAATAACAACCCCCAAACCTACACTATACACTTCCTATTGTTGACCGTACCAAAATGCGGGGGACGTCCTTCAGTCACCTCTCGTCCGTACCTGCACGGATTAGAGTAAATCCATGCTAAGCGATAACGCTTAGTGGGGAACTTATATATATAGCAATTAATTAGCACACATCAGAAACATCATACATTACATGCTAGTAGACATGCCAGAACATTCATTATTAAAGCACGTACCATTTCAAACATAGTTTTATCCATTACTATATTCAATCATAAAGCATCAATCACTTATTTACATATCCATACCACATACTTTCTTGTATCACAGTCACTTCCATTTATTATTTAATTAATCAGTTAGCCTGCAATTCATGACGCGGATAACGAGTATCGCATCGGTACCTCCTAGGTACCCAGAATCTCATCGAGATCACTTTTACACATTAGTACCTTCTGGTACTTTTCATCATTCCACAATTAACTGAATCCAGCAAGGATAATCGCATTCTGATTCCCATGGAATCAGACACATTTAACGCATGGGGCTGCAGCACTGAACCCTATAGGCATGCCTAACTATCCACTACTTGACTCGCAGGCTTAAGTCATTAACAAATTATTCAATTCACTTTTTACTTTATACATTTGCATTAGCACATAGCTAACATTTAACTTGCATATTCAGTATGCTTTCAAATTCAATCTTCTCGTACAATATTCACATAACTGATCATACTCAGAAATCACTATGTTTGTATGCATTTGTAGATCACTTAACACACATACAATACTTACTCATGTTGTCCTTCATCTCAGCTCAAAGCCTTGCCATTTGAATGGCCAAACACATTAGGATCATATTGCCAAAACAGGGTGGGTCACGGTCACAATGAATTTCATTGTCACCGTGACATATTGAAGTCCAAAACAGAATGCAAACTGGGGACATGTCACGGTCACAATCAATTTCATTGTCACTGTGATGTGTTCCCAACTCTTGGCAGAATGCAACCTGAGGGTATGTCACGGTCACAATGAATTCCATTGTCACCGTGACATATTCTCATTTGCAAAACAGAATGCCTTCCTGGGTAGGTCACGGTCACAATGAATTCCATTGTCACCGTGACATACCAAATTCCTCTAGGCAGAATTGAACTCAGCATATGTCACGGTCACAATCAATTTCATTGTCACCGTGACCTATGCAAAAATACCAAAAACACAAATGTTTTTATCACTAGCACGGCTGTGCTTTTTCAGTCCAATTCTCCTTTTACGCCTAGACTTCAAATCTCCTTCTTATTTGTTTGGCAATCAACCCATTACAACAACCACACAATCAATAGCACATACCTGATTTTCCCTTCTTGTTTGGCA
Organism: Excoecaria cochinchinensis; assembly: GCA_947683425.1. Taxonomy (NCBI): domain Eukaryota; kingdom Viridiplantae; phylum Streptophyta; class Magnoliopsida; order Malpighiales; family Euphorbiaceae; genus Excoecaria; species Excoecaria cochinchinensis. Next base: position 3,104,403 of record CANTUQ010000104.1, on the reverse strand, counting down.
TTCAATAATAGCACAAATCATAATCATTCTCAAGCACTTTATCACAATCATATTGCTACTATAATCATACAATTTAGCATTACATAATTCATGCTCAAACTTCAATTTCACATATCTTGCAATTAAGTTCAAAACTCTATTTAACCAACACTAATCACATAATCACACAATTAGGGTTTGTTCCCAAACCTCGTCGCCTTAGCTCATAATTACGACGGACGCTCGGTTCTCCAATTACAGCTTTTCCCTTATCTCTTTGCACTGCTTCAGCTAGCAAAACCAACACAAATTCCAGAATTGAACACAATCCATCAATCCTCACTCCAAACCAAATCAAAACCAAGAAGAAGAGTAGAAGATGAGAATAAGCACACTTAACCACTTACCTCTTAGGTTTAACCCTTAATTCATGAGCAACTAAACATCAATATGCTTACTCTTCCTTAGCACTCACTCTCACGCAAGAAGAAAAGAGAAGAACACAGAAATTACTAGGTTACCCAAATGAAACCCTTCTCTTCCCTTAACCCACTCTTGCATGCAAAGGTGTAGGTGGCACACCCTCAATAAGCCACACGGAAACCACTCACCAAAATCTGCCTCCACTATCCAATTTCTTACATTATTATATTCCTAATTAAAGCATCATTAAACAATTAATCAACCATTAGCTTAATGTGACTCAATTACTCATTAGCCACTAAACAATTCCTCTTTCTTCAATTAAGTCTAATCCTACACTTCAATTAGACTTTCACCCCAATTAGACCAAATACGACTAGGGTACAATTCCGGCCATGACACTTTGTAAGCCTAGAATGGGCTCGGTACAGCTAAGATGAGCAATCCTCGCATTTTGTAATTCTGGACCAGACTCGGCGCATCACCTAGTTCAAGAAAATGACTGCCTCAGGTACGCATCCCTTCTCTCTTTCTTTGAGTTTTGGCTCAACTAGGCACCCAAGCACTACCTTCCCCAAAACTGGGGGCAATTGTAGACACCGGGTCTTGAGACAGCTCAGACCGAAGTTACCCAGTGATGAAAATGATGCATGTTCACAGGCAAAAGACAGATCGAAGCGATGGTTTCCTCGAAAAATATATTTTTCGTTTTTATTTAAAAAAAAAAGTTCTTGGGGGCTTGGGTAGTGAGGCCCATCTCACTAACGTGAGATGCAACTCTCACGTTAGTGAGGGGTGGCGTGAGGCAGGCCTCACCTGCCTCACTGCCCCATTGTCCCTGTAGACACCGGGTCCTGAGTCAGCCTAGATCGAAGTTACCCAATGATGATAATTGCCTTCATAGGCTTAAAAGGTTAAAAGTGATGGTTTTCTCGTCAAATTTGCATTTTAGAGTGAAAAATTAGAAAATAACAAAAAATATTTAAAAAAATTAATTTTGAAAAATGGGGGCTCAAAATTATAGAGTTTTAGTCAATTTAAAAAAAAATAAAAAAATAAAAAAATAAAAAAAAAATTTTTTTTTCGGACCGCGAGCGTCGGGCGCGGCAGCGCGCAGGCGCTGGGCGTGATTTGGCGACGCGCAGCGTCGCCAATGCTGCGCGTCGCTAAAAAGCGACGCACAGCGTTATGCGCACTGCGCGCCGCTCCGCGGGCTGAGGCGCGCGATTCTCGCGCCTCTGCGCGCGGATTTCGCGCGAGGCCGCCTGGCTGCCGCTCCGACACCCGCCCCTCTATAGCGACGGGCATACAGGCCGTCGTTACAGGGTCTGTTACCCAAAAATCCCTCTTTTCAGCCTTTTTTCCGATTTTTTGACCCAAAAATCCGTTTTTTATCCCATTTTTTGGGGTTTTTGACTTCAAATTAAATTCTAAAATATTTTTTTAGGTAATTAAATAATAAAACTTGATTTTATCATTAAAAATAAAATAATTTTGGGTTAAAATAGGTTTTTTTCCTTAATTAAATTAGGGCAACCTATTTTATCCTATAAATATTTTATGATGAAATCAAAGGAGGGCTCCTCCACATTTTTTTAGACCAGATTTTTCTCTTCATCTTCATCTTCATCTTCTTCTTCCACCAAAAATTCCAGATTTATTCCCCAACCAAAAATCAAAAAGAAAATCAATTGTTTCATTCTTTTTTCAACATAATTTCTTCTAAACATATTTTTTAGAGGAAGTTTTGTTGTTTGATTCAATTTTTGAGACAAATAGAATAATTATTTGTTCTCAAAATTGTTTTTTAATCTTTTATTTTGGGTTCAATCAAACTTTTTCATTGATTTTGTTTTGAATCTCTTTTTGATAAAAAATTGATTTTGAGACAAATAAAATAATTGTTTGTCATCAAAATCTAATTTTTATTTGATTTTCTAAAATAAAACTTCAATCATTTTTTTTGTTATGAACAAAGTGATTGATTGTTCTTGAAATCATTTTTCTTTATTTTAATCAATAAAAACCTTTTTTTGATCAAAATCATTTCTTTAGGCAAAGGTACCAATTCTTTGTTCTTAAAGAATTTTTGATCATTTTTTTTATGTTTCTTGGAATAAAATTCCAACATTTTCATCATACTTCACTCTAATATTGTGGATCATCAAACAAAGAAATCGATCATCTTTTACCTTCATCAAATCCAATATTCTGAGGTTAAATATTCTTGGCTCCATTTCTATTTTCTTTTCTTTTATTTAATTTATTCATGTATATTATTTTTATTGATTTGATTATTGTTTTCATCTATTTATTTGTTGTATTCATTTTATATTTGTTCCATTTAATTGTTTATACATGATATGATTTTTATTCACATAAATATTGATTGTTTATTAATTTTTAACATGTAATTAATTTATTTCACTTTAATTCATCATTATTTTTAACATGTAATTAATAAATTCATTTTAATTGATCTTTTTGCCATGAAAATGGTTTATATCATTTGTGAACATATTTAATTAATCATATTGTTTAGTTAATTGTTTTCATCATTCTTTAATTATTTTCATTTATTATTCTTTTCTTTATTATTTTATATATTCTTTGATTCATTTATCTTCATCATCATTGTTATCATGTTCATATTTTCATGTACTAATTAATTAACATGTTTTATTTTATTTTCATCACATCATTCAATCATTTATCACATATAATGCATGTTTCTCATTTTATTTTGGTTTGTTAACATTTTGATTCCATTATCATTCTTTTCATATCATCTTATTTTATTTTAATTTGTTATTCATTATTTTGTATGTTTAATTAATTTAATTGATTTAATCACTAACATTGTTTTAATTGTATTTTGTTTTTATGTCTAAACTCATTTTTTCGCTTGGGCGTTTTTGCGAGCACATCGGGAGGTCCAAAAAGGCTCGTTTGGTTCATATACATATTTTTATTCGATTTGTAATATTATATTTAATTTTGCCATTTAATTTTCTTGTAAAATTCTTTATTTAGGCTCGCTAAAAAGAAAATCACAAAAACATTTCTATTAATTAACTTGACATTTTTTCTAAATAAAAGGGGACCAATGTCCTAGTTTTTCATACCGAAATAAATCATCACATCAAAATTTTTTCATAATAAATATGCATGCGAGGACCAATGTTCTCACTATTAATGAATAACCCGTTTTATGCATGTATTTGACCTTTATAAATGGGAGTTGTATGCCGCTCCTAGTGTTATTGTAATTTGTTTTTAAATGCTTTATTTTTGATTTTGCTTACATTTACCGCTTTCGATATGAATGATTGCGCCTTTAATTTAAATTGCATTGTGTGGAAAGTTGATAAAACAATGAATTCAAAACTTAATTATGATATTAATCAAGGTATAAATAAATGAGAAGTTCCGAACCAGCTCTGGTCTTTGGGCTCAAGAGGTTAGAGGTTATCCTCCAAGATACTTCTTGTGTCACGAGGCTTTAGCGTTAATCCTAGGCTCCTTAGGGCGAGAGGTTTACCTTCCAAGACCCCTCTGGCTGGCCCAAAATGGATACAAAGCGCAGTCTTACGCTCTCCGAGGCAAGAGAAACTTTCCCAACGTTCTATTGGGTGGCGACTCCATGAAACCTCTTTGTTGCCCAACATAGACGCACTTGCGATTTATCGCAAGCTGTTGACGGACCCACAATTGCCCCGATCGCCCTCAAGCGGGCGGTCAGAACGGGCGGCCGTGGGGTCCCGGCGCGCGTCACAGTCCCTTTCCCGTTCTTTCAGGAGGTTTGGTGGAAAACCACCTAATCTCCTCTGATAAAAAGAAAAAGTGAAGAAACTGAAAAGGGGGATGGTTTTTAAAAGCACTGAACAAACCCATAAAGGAAAAAACCCAGAGAGAAAGATTTTGAGAGGAAGAAAACAATTGAAGGTTTTTATCAGTCATGGTTTTTTATCTCTTTTCAAACAAGAGCAAAGAGGAAACCAGAACTTCATCATCTGCAATCTAACGTTTATATCTAAGGGTAAATACTGAATAGCCGTCTCTCTTTCTTTTCTTTCTTTATTCATTTTCTTTTCTTTTTATTTATCTTCTTCATTTTACTTACTCTTTGTTCTTCATTTGTACACACTCTGTTTATTTTTCATTTCATTTTGTTAATCTGTTTATCATATGTATGTTGTTGTTTGTTATCAGACATAGATCGTAAGTAGCTATTATGATTAAATAAACATGTTTGTGGCTTTATAATGCATGTTTTGATGGCATATTATCATATTTGTTAATCTGTTAAAGATACTCTGTTCGTCCCTGTTTTTACGTTCTTCTGATCGTCTCTTCATTTTGTTCAAGTCGTGATTTTCTGTCCGAGTTGTGTCCCTGCTGCACGAGTCGCAAGTTTATTTCTCACTATCCATCGTCGCGTTCCTCTGCTCTCTATCCGAGTCATGAAAGGTGTGCACGACTCGTGCACCTCTTGGACGAGTCGTGCTCTCCTTGCACGACTTGAGCAAGGATGCACGAGTCGTGCACCGCTTTCTTCCCTTCCCTGTTCGTTTCTTCTCTTTTCTTTTCTGTGTGTAAATGCATGAATATTAATTCGTCCTATCTGCCTTGTATAGTGCTGTCTCAATTCGCTGGTTTGCCATTATTTTTTGATTAGTGTAATTAATATGAATTTAATTTAATCTACTTTGTCTATTTATTTAATTATTTATATTTAATTAGTTTAATTGATTATTATTTGATTGATCTATTAATGGTTTTAATTAATTATTTTATTCAATTAATTTATTTGTTCGTTAATTGCTTAATTTACTTTATTAACATTTATTTATTTTTATTGTCTCAAAATTATTTTTCCTTGGCAAGTTTCATTCCCGGTCGGCCTTCACTACTCGTGCATTCACGGACGAGTTGTGAAGGTGGTGCACGGCTCGTGCACCCCTTGCACGAGTCGTGCACCTCTTTTGCATTTCCCATGCTCCTCTTTTCCATCTTTACATTTCCATTTCTTTGCATTACATTTTCATGATTTGGGCCAACTTTTGTCTTTTTCTTTGCCCTTTTTTATTATTTGCGTGGCTTCTCTTCCTCTTTTGCATGAATCTTTCTTTTATTCTTTCAAATGTTTGGTCATTTTGCATGGTGTTGGCCACAATGTTAACCTTTTATATTTTAAATAGTTTTCTTTTCTTTATTGTATGCAAATCCTATTATATTATTTTATGCTTATTATTTTATATTTTAATTATTAGTATTATTATTATCAATATTATTATTTTTATTGTTATTATTTGTTTTAGTTTTTGTTTATTATCATTATATTATTATTATTATTATTATTATTATTATTATTATTATTATTATTAAATTATATTTATTGCATTGTCAATTGTTTATTTTTAATTTATTTGTTTACATTTAATTTTTACTCTATTAATAATTATTAATGCTATTTTTATATTATTTGTCATGGTTTAATATTTTTTTTTTGGCTTACTTAATTAGTTTATTTATTGATTTTCATTTAATTAGTGGTTCATATATTATTCATTTAATTTATTTTACTCGCATTTTATTTTCTTTTGTTTTGCTGCGTCAAAATTATTTTATTCATGCGATTTATATTTGTGCACGGGACGAAGAATCGGGAAAGTAAAGACTTTCAAATTTAGGGTTTGCATTTTTTAATTGTTGTATTTCCTTTTATTATTATTATTTTTTATGTGTTGTATGTAAAAATATATTTTAGATTCATCTGCATTATAGAAAATCATGTTTTTTACAATAATTAATAACTTGGAATCTTTATTAATAAAATGGACCAATATCATATTTTAACCAATAAAATCTCACTTTCAAATGAAGAATTAATTTTCATAAAATGGGATCACTCATCCCGATTTTTTCAATCAGTGTCTAAAAATAGTTCTCTATTTTTTAAGCTAATAAAAAGGAACCAATGTTCTTCAAAATAACAAATGACCCGCTTTATGTATGATTAATTTGAATTACTCTTATGCATTTTATATTATTTTTATTCTTTTTTGGGGCCTTGTAATTAATTTTGGGGTAAATTTTATTATTTATGCTTTATTATTTTGAGGGATTGTTCTGTCCCATTCAATTTCTTATTTGTAATTTATTTATTTACTTATTGCTTTATTATTTATTTATTTACTGCTTTATTTACCGCTTTTAATATTCTTGCAAATGCGCTTTAAATTCAATGCAAATTGTGTGAGAAGAGAGATAAAATAATTGATTTTAAAAACTCATTCACATAACGTTAACCAAAGGTATGAATAAGAGTGAGGTCCCGAACTCTCTCTGGTTTTGACCTCAAAAGGTTAGAATTCATTTCCCAATGTTTTATTGGGTGGCAACTCCGTGATACCTACCTTATGATACCTAGCAGACGCCCTTGTAAGTTGATTGCCAACAATGGAATAGGGGTGAATCCCTGTCCATTGCGAAGCGATCAGCTTTCACGAGTTTTAATGGACCTCCATCCGGTCTCGGGTCCTAAAAGCGGGCTTATGAGAGCTATCCGGATGCCGAGCAGGGTTCGAGCGCGTCACACACTGGTTCACATATTTGGAACAGTCTGTGTCCATCATGAGCAAGAAGAACCCTTGTTGCATGATTTTCTTTGCCAGAGCTAGACCATTCATATGAGCTCCACAGACCCCAACATGGGTCTCATCTATAAGCTTCTTGGCCTTCTTTTTGTCTTATCATCTTAGCTGTATGTCATCAGCTTGCCATTAGCTGATGGTGTGCCATCAGCTAGCACACCATCTATATTGATGAACTGGGTGGATAGCTTGCAAATCATCCATTAGTCCTTTTCAATGGCTTCTTCTGGGAATACTAACTTTTCCAAATAATTCTAGACATCATAATACCACGGCCCTACATCAGTAACCTCAACATCTATGATTCGCTCGATCTCAAAGTATGGCTTGTCAAAACTAAAAACCAGTACATGCTTCATGACTACTCCTTTTGGATTATCCCACATAAATACAAGGGTAACCAGGGCATCTGCTAATTGGTTCTCATCTCGAGGCACATAGCTAAAAGTGCAGACTTAAAATTGGGTACTTAATTCCTTCAAGTACTCCACATATGGTAGTAGTCGTTCTTCCTTAATGGACCATTCACCCCTGACTTGATGGACTACTAAAGATGAGTCTCCAAAGACCTCCGCTACTTTTGCCCCCACAGCTGAGAGTGCTTCCAACCTGAAAATGCAAGCCTTGTACTCAATTTCGTTGTTAGTGGCTTTATATCTCAGTTTCTTAGGTAAGGGAAGCTTCTCCCCCTCTAGGGTTACCAAAATTACTCCTACTCCAGCTCCCTTACTATTCACCACCCCATCAAAGTACATCTACCACTTTTGCACTGTAATAGTTGCCACGTCTTCGTCCGAGAATTCATATTCAAATTGATCGCCTTCGATCGGATGATCAACCAAAAACTATGCAACTGCCCGGCCCTTAATGGTCTTTCTGGTAATGTATTTCACGTCAAATTCTTGTAGCAATATCAGCCATCTCCCCATTTTTCCTAGCATGGAGGGTGCTTCCTGAAGATATCAAAGAAGGTTTTGTTTGGCAACTGCCTACACCTTGTAAGAATGGAAGTAGTGTCTTAGCTTTTTCGAAGCCCAAATTACTGCTAAACAGATCTTCTCCACCTCAACATACTTGGCTACATAAGGAAGGAACTTCTTACGAAGGTAGTAAACCGTAAATTCAACCCCGAATTCATCCTCTTGGCCCATCATAGCGCCTACAAAATTTTCCTCTATTGCCAGATAAAGGATTAGTGGCTTGACTGGCCGTGGCGGCCACAAAACTGGAGGGTGTAGAAGATATTCTTTGATGGTATCAAAAGCTTTCTAGCAACTGTCATTCCACTGAATTGGTTAATTCTTTGTGAGAACCTTAAAGATCGGTTAGCACACTGAAGCAAGCTTGGAGATTAATATATTTGTCAATTCTATAAAAGAACTTCTCCAAATCTTTGAAATGACCCTCTTGCGTAGCCGACTTGATCATCATATCATCCACATACACCTATACCTCTTTATGGATCAGATCATTAAGGATTCTAGTGGCCATTATTTGATATGTTGCTCCAGCATTTTTCAATTTGAAAGGCATAACCCTATTGGCGAAAGTACCCCATTCTGTGATGAAAGCCATCTTAATCCGGTCCACTATCTTGTTGAGGATCTGATTGTACCTAGCATATCCATCCACGAAACTATACATACTGCAGGCGGAAGCGCTATCCACTAGGATATCTATATGAGGCAAAGGAAAGTCATCCTTTGGGAAAGCTTTGTTCAGGTCGCAGTAGTCAACACACACTCGAACCTTTCCATCCTTTTTGGCTACGGGGACAACATTAGCTAACCACATTGGGTATTGAACCTCCACCAAGAACTTAGTCTCAATCTGTTTATGCATCTCTTCTTTGCCTGGACCTATGAAGACATGCTGGGAGATGATCATGAAGTCATCAAACACGCTATGCCAACATATCCCGATCTTGGACCAATCAAACAGAAATCCAGAAGACTCAAGTTAGAATGGGTAGAAAAGGTTAAAATGAGAGATCCACAGATAGAAACGAGGTCAAATTTCTTATCGAAGCTCACCACCCGACTTGATTGGTCAACTTCACTCCTAAGACTTAAGAAGAGAAGTACATGTATGTGTAAACTATTAGGATTTGAGCAAAGCTTAGCCATAAAAAAAATTGCAAAAAAAGAAAACAACAAAAAAAGAAAAGGGAAGGAAAAGAATTGATATGTGGGTATGGCCAAGTTCATTGAGAAAAAATTAATACAGTATTCCTCATTATGTTGTGTCTAATAATGTGGTGCAATTTATGGCTGAAACTAGGAAGCAGCTTCAAAAGTTTGGTATTAAGCATCACAAGTCCTCTTCGTATCACCCTCAAGCCAATGAGGCAATGGGGGCTGCTAACAAGAATGTGAAGAAGATCTTGGCCAAGATGGTTCAAAACTATAAGAATTGGGCAGAGAAATGGCCTTTTGCACTTTGGGGCTAGAGAAACACCGTCAAAACCTCTACAGGAGCCACGCCTTATTCCTTGGTATATGGGGCAAAAGCAGTACTACTGGTTCAGGAAGAGCTCAAATCTTTAAGGGTAGTCATGGATGCCCAGATTTCAGAAGCCGACTGGGCACAACAACGGTTGCAGCAATTGAATATGTTAGACGAGGACAGGTTGTGGGCTTATTATCACAGTCAAATCTATTAGAGAAGATTTACTCAATCATTCGGAAATAGGTGGGCCGCTTCATAGAAGCATCCCTAAAAAAAGGAAACTTGAATAGTCATTCATTCATTATTTTTTTAAATACTCCCTGAATGCTTTGGGGATACTTTTCTTGACAACCTTCACCACCAAAATTTCCTGCAAAATTAAAATCCATATGCAAGGGTAAGTTATGCTCGTGAATGTGCATATGCTATCCGAAATGCGAGTGACACCATTCATCCAAGTGGCCCAGGTGTCGGGGCGCAATAACCTTGACTGAAATGCTTCGTGTCACGGGTTTCCTCTGCGCTGACCCCGCAACTCACAACTAGAAGCCTTTGATTACTCTCGGTGCCATTTGTCATTATTTTGAAGGTAGTGCACCCCTCGTGGGTTTTCACACTAGCTTTTCTTAGTGGGAAATGCATCCCTTTGTGGATTTTCACATGACCCTGTGCCTAACTTTTGCCCGAAATGGATCCAACCCAATCCAGCGGCTTTCATTTAATTTATTTTATTATTTATTATCATTTTTAAGGGCAAACTGCCCGTTTTCAGGTTTTTACCCTGCCTTGCAGCCTAATTTTTGCTTAGAGAGCCAATCATGGTTTTCATCTCTAATGGCCTTCTTCTTTTTTTTTTTTTTATGTTTGATGTTCCTCAAGGTAAGGCTGCTAAAGCCCCCTTGCTAGCAAAAGCGATGATGGATAAATTGCATGCATCCGAGATGTATCATCTTTTCACAAGGGAGCTACGTGACATTGATTATACGAAATAAATTAGCTTGAGCATATCATTATATACATGTATACATTTCCGCATGATTTCATTACACATGATCACTATTTAACATTAGGCTCAAAATATGCGACCACATCTAATCTCAGGATGCATCTTGAAAGCATCAATAATTCCTGTTATCAATAAGCCCTCTTGGGTTTTCGTGATTGAACATTTTCTCTCAACCCTTAATTTTTCTCCAAGGCGCCTTCTCGATTTTCACCTTGGCAAGGCGCCCAATTTTAGGAAGGCTGGCTTTTCTGGTTTTCGACTGGGAGGGCATTTATTCTCTTCTTTTCATTTTAAGCCTTTAGCCGTGGAACCTTTTCAATCTATCGACATTTACCATTTCCTTGAACTTGTTTCCATCACTGTCTATCAAGATTGCAGCTCCTTTAGACAATATCTTCTTTAGAACAAAAGGTCCTTTTCAAGTCGGTTTGAATTTGCCTCAGAAGTCCGGAACCCCTAGTCTTATCTCCTTGAAGACTAAATCCCCTTCTTTCAGGGGGTGCTTTTTGACTTTCTTCCCAAATGATCGGGCTAATGTCTTTTGGTAAATCTAATTATGGTAATAGGCTCGCATCCTATCTTCATCCAACAACCATTCTGCTTCTACTAGCTTGCCTTCCGATATCACCATCAATGATTGGACCTCGACTTCCACTGGTAAAACCACTTCCATCCCATAAACCAAAGAGAAGGGTGTACCTCCTATTGAAGTTATGATAGTGGTCCTGTAGCCCCATAGTGCGAGAGGTAGCTTTTATGCTCAGTCCTTATAGGTCTGCACCATCTTAGCCAGTATCCTCTTTACATTCTTATTGGCTGCCTCGACTGCTCCGTTGGCCTGTGGTTGATAGGGAGAGGATTTGTGGTGCTGGATGGCATACTTCTTGAGCATCTGCTTAGTTTCACCTTGGAATTGTACCCCATTATCTGACACGATGTGATGCGGGAGCCCATATCTAAAAATCAAGCGTCGTTCAATAAACCTAGCAATCACTTGGGCACCCATTTTCTTGAAGGATTCAGCCTCTACCCACTTAGTGAAGTAATCGATAGCGACTATAATAAATCTATGCCCGTTAGAGGCTATCGGATGAATTTTTCCCATTATGTCAATCCCCCAAGCTGTGAAAGGCCACAGAGATGTAAGATTGCATAACTTTAAAACCGGTAAGTGTCTTAGATTAGCATACTACTGGCATAGTTGACACTGCGTAGACACCGGGTCCTGAGGTAGCTCAGACCGAAGTTACCCAATGATGAAAATGATGCCTGTTCACGGGCAAAAGACAGATCGAAGTGATGGTTTTCTCGAAAAATATGTTTTTCATTTTTATTTAAAAAAAAAAGGTTCTTCGGGGCTTGGGTAGTGAGGCCCATCTCACTAACGTGAGATGCAACTCTCACGTTAGTGAGGGGTGGCGTGAGGCAGGTCTCACCTGCCTCACTCGCCTCACTGCCACAGCACCCCTTTCCCATTCTTTCGGGAGGTTTGGTAGAAAACCCCCTAATCTCCTCTGATAAAAAGAAAAAGTGAAGAAACTGAAAAGGGGGATAGTTTTTGAAAGCACCAAAAAAACCCAGAAAGAAAAAAACATAGAGAGAAAGATTTTGAGAGGAAGAAAACGATTGAAGGTTTTTATCAGTCACGGTTTTTGATCTCTTTTCAAATAAAAGCAAAGAGGAAACCAGAACTTCATTTTCTGCAATCTAAAGTTTATATCTGAGGGTAAATACTGAATAGCCATCTCTATTTCTTTTCTTTCTTTATTCATTTTCTTTTCTTTTTATTTATCTTCTTCATTTTACTTTACTCAGTGTTCTTCATTTGTACATACTCTGTTTATTTTTCATTTGATTTTGTTAATCTGTTTATCATATGTTTGTTGTTGTTTGTTATCAGACATAGATCGTAAGTAGCTATTATGATTAAATAAACATGTTTGTGGCTTTATAATGCATGTTTTGATGGCATATTATCATATTTGTTAATATGTTAAAGATACTCTATTCGTCCCTATTTTTACGTTCTTCTAATCGTCTCTTCATTTTGTTCGAGTAGTGATTTTCTGTCTGAGTTGTGTCCCTGCTACACGAGTCGCACGTTTATTTCTCGCTATCCGTCGTCGCGTTACTCTGCTCTATGTCCGAGTTGTGAAAGGTGTGTACGACTCTTGCACCTCCTGCACAAGTCGTACTCAGTTGTGCAAGGATGCACGAGTCGTGCACCACTTTCTTCCCTTCCCTGTTAGTTTCTTCTCTTTTCTTTTCTGTGTGTAAATGCATGAATATTAATTTGTCCTATTAGCCTTGTATAATGCTGTCTCAATTCGCTTGTTTGATATTGTTCTTTAATTAGTGTAATTAATATGAATTTAATTTAATCTACTTTGTCTATTTATTTAATTGTTTATGTTTAATTAGTTTGATTGATTATTATTTGATTGATCTATTAATGATTTTAATTAATTATTTTATTCCATTAATTTATTTGTTACTTCATTGCTTAATTTACTTTATTAATATTTATTTATTTTTATTGTCTCAAAATTATTTTTCCTTCGCGAGTTTCATTCCCGCTCGGGGCTTCACGACTCATGCATCCATGCACGAGTCGTGAAGGTGGTGCACGAGTCGTGCACCTCTTTTGCATTTCCCATGCTCCTCTTTTCCATCTTTACATTTCCATTTCTTTGCATTACATTTTCATGATTTGGGCCAACTTTTGTCTTTTTCTTTGCCCTTTTTTATGATTTGCGTGGCTTCTCTTCCTCTTTTGCGTGAATCTTTCGTTTATTCTTTCAATTGTTTGGTCATTTTGCATGGTTTTGGCCACAATGTTAACCTTTTAAAATTTAAATAGTTTTCTTTTCTTTATTATATGCAAATCCTATTATATTATTTTATGCTTATTATTTTATATTTTAATTATTAGTATTATTATTATTTTTATTGTTATTATTTGTTTTAGTATTTGTTTATTATCATTGTTGTATTATTATTATTATTATTATTATTATTATTATTATTATTATTAAATCATATTTATTGCATTGTCAATTGTTTATTTATAATTTATTTGTTTACTTTTAATTTTTACTCTATTAATAATTATTAATGCTATTGTTATATTATTTATCATGGTTTAATATTTTTTAGTGGCTTACTTAATAAGTTTATTTATTGATTTTCATTTAATTAGTGGTTAATATATTATTCATTTAATTTATTTTACTCACCTTTTATTTTCTTTTGTTTTGCTGCCTCAAAATTCATTTATTCATGCGAGTTATATTTGTGCATGGGATGAAAAATCGAGAAAGTACAGACTTTCAAATTTAGGGTTTGCATTTTTTAATTGTTGTATTTCCTTTTATTATTATTATTTTTTATGTGTTGTATGTAAAAATATATTTTAGATTCATCCGTTTTATAGAAAATCATGTTTTTTACAATAATTAATAACTTGGAATCTTTATTAATAAAATGAACTAATATCCTATTTTAACCAATAAAATCTCACTTTCAAATGGAGAACTAATTTTCATAAAATGGGATCACTCATCCCGATTTTTTCAATCAGTGCCTAAAAATAGTTATCTACTTTTTAAGCTAATAAAAAGGAACCAATGTTCCTAAAAATAACAAATGACCCGATTTATGTTTGATTAATTTTAATTACTCTTATGCATTTTTGATTATTTTTATTCTTTTTTGGGCCCTTGTAATTAAGTTTGGGGTAAGTTTTATTATTTATGCTTTATTATTTTAGGGGCTTTTTCTGTCCCATTCAATTTCTTATTTGTAATTTATTTATTTACTTATTGCTTTATTATTTATTTATTTACTGCTTTATTTACTGCTTTCAATATGCTTGCAAATGCACTTTAAATTCAATGCCAATCGCGTGAGATGAGAGATGAAATTTTGATTTCTTAAAAACTCATTTATAGACTTAAGTCATTAATAAGAGTGAAGTTCCGAACACCTTTTCTGGTTTAGACCAATAGAGGTTAGAGACCTTTCCCAATTTCTTGAAAATTGGGTAGCGACTCCAAAATACCTCAAAAGTGCCTAAAGGCGTTGTGAGTTTAGATGATCCTTTCCAATGTTCTATTGGAAAGGAGGCATCCACGATGACTCATGATGCCCTAGATCAAAAAGACGCAAACCAATCCCTCGAGTCCTAGAAGGCGGGCTCAGCGAGGGCCTTTGCTAGGTTCCGGTGCGCGTCACAGTGCCGACTCCGTTAGGGACAGTGATCGAAACTTCGCTTTGAAAGTGACTTAAGTTAAAATTATAATTGAGTTATTAAGAACCAAAAATTCCATCTCTAATCGAAATTGCATTACATACATTAGAGCCTTAGAATTATGATAGTCGGTCCCCTATTTACCCCGGTACGTTCTTAAAGCATGACCCTACTTTCACTCATTGTAGGGAAGTGCTCGGGATAATCACCAGCCCAAGCCTCGTACCATCAAATGGTATATCAAATGGAGACCCGATTGGTCGCTATGCTCGTGATGAGCTAGACTCGTTGGCAAGGACCACGCTTGGGTAGACCTAAAGTAACACCACCTTTGACCAAAGCCCATGTAATGGCAATAGATACTCCCACTAGGTGAAATGTACCATAATACCATGCTTGGTATTTGGGCCGTCATTTATTGAACAAAATTAATTAAATTAAATGGTCTTCATCAAAGGCTTTCATGCCCCGGTGGGCCCATCTTAATTTTGTTGAATCGTTTAAATACATAATGGCCAAACACCCATACGTATGTACATTAGGCAAGAGTTGTCATGCTGCCAATTTTTTATCGTGCACTATACGTGTCCAATGGGTTCCCTGTTAACCCTTGGATAAAGCCCACCTAGGAGAGAGATCGTACGACCCAAGGAAGGATCTATCTGCTTGCATGTGTTTGTCTATGCTGCACCAGTACGACCATGCATTGCACTTTAAGTCATGCATCATCCTAACAAAGGTATGTTTTGCAGCCATCATAGATTCGTCCAGGTGGGCTTGAGGTCCCGACGGTCGGTTAAGAAAGATTTCACTTTTGGGATTATCAGAGCTGGTTTTAGATCAGGGGTCGGATTCCTTTTTAGAGGGTAGTTGGATTTTGTCTTCTGAATCATCAGCTAAAACAAATATGTCTAATCCAGCAAGTGATTCTGATGCAACTAGGGAAATGATTGTCGAAGAAGTAGGGAAGAGAATGGAAGAGTTTGAGGCCAGGATGATGGCAATGATGGGCAACCTTGCTGCTACCCTAGCCCCAATTGCCGGGCAACAGGCTACTGCTCCAGTTAGAGAGCAAGAAGAACTATGGGTTGCTAGAGAGGATCCCCCAGCAGCAATTGATCCGCCTGTGGTTGAGCCAAGAGCGCCAGCACCTATCGAGCGTAGAGAAGGCCCTAAATCTGAGATTGACTTATGGGAGGAGCAAGAGGAACATATGGTAATAAAGGAAAAACCACCCCAAACAGAAGAAGCCATTTGGAGAAAAATGGAAGAGAAATTCGAGTCGATGTGCTAAATACTGATGATGGGAAAGGGGATGGACCCCGAAGAGAAGGAGGTGGATGGAGAGGATCTAATCCCTCTAAATTTCAGGATGCCTGATGTCCCAAATTTTGATGGTACATCGGATCCCACTACACACATCAAGCAATACTCTTTGATAATGAAGGGTACTACGCTAACAAAAAGGTAGAAAGTAGAGTACTTCTGTTTAAGTCTGACAGGCCCTGCGGTGGACTAGTATCATGGACTGGATCGGGGAAGAAAAGAAGACTGGGATCTGCTAACGCAGGAGTTGCTCCGGCAGTATGACTACAGTACAAGGATGGAGGTCACTATAAAACATCTGGAGCTGCTGCAGTAAAAGCCAGGCGAGTTATTCCATGAGTACATAACCCAATGGAGGAACCGGGTAATGGAAATAAAGAAGTGGCCGAATATTCTTGATCATATCAGGATATTTATCAGGAATGCTAGCTCATATTTGAAGGATGGATTAAAGATGAAGGGGCTGAAGGGCTGGGAGTCCCTAAAAGATATAGCCACTGAAGCTAAGGCTGAGCATCTGGATAAAATAGCTAAATCTACAAACATAGCCTCCGGTAAAAGCAAGGGAAACAACAGTGTTAATGGGGGCAATACTGGGGCAGCAGAAGTCTCAACCATAGGGATGACTCGGTGTCACCTCACTATCTCAGGTAAGCTATTGTCTTGGCATTTCACTCGTCTCATCAAGGAAGGGAAATTACAACCCTTGCCAGCTGGGCCTTCCTCAAGCCAAGGCCAACCTAAACACAGAACAAACTGGTATTATGCATATCACCAGTACGCAGGGCATAGAACAGACTATTATCGTTCTTTGAGAGATCGCATTCAAGAATTGGTGCCTGGCCTGGAGGAAGAGAGAGAAAATTAGAGTTGTTACAATGCCTTTCCTTTTCTAAAGTGTATTCATGAACTATGCACTTGTTTCTCGTTTCCGTTTTAATAATATGGGCTTTTCTTATATACACATTGTCATATGTTATTGCATCAAGCATAAGTGATAATCGTGATTAAGGCATTAGTTTAATAAACACTGTTTCATTCAGTTTCAAAAAATAGTAATCTTGGTTGCATCTAACTTGACTCTTGAAGTGAGATAAAATTTGAAAAAAAAGAAAAAAAAAACTAGTTGCAATTAGGGGATTGGATGGAAACTCACTAAGAGCAATAGAACCTTTCTGATTACCCATCAAAGCGATCCCTGGATAAGACGGAACCAAGAAAATGATTTAGGCAGCCTTTCTTTGCATAGCTCTCTAAATGACTATTTTCTACCTTTATTTTTGTAATCGCTTGCTAGCCCGTTGAGCCTTTATGCTGGTATGCTAAATGCATACCGATTTTGTTGTTACACATGTTGAAACTACCATTTGCCTAAAATGATTTTTTACCTCCCCTTAGAAAAATGGCCGCTCTAATAAGAACGGATGTACATCATTGACAATTCTTTGGGTTATCAAAAATCACCCTGGTAAGGATGAGTTTACACTTTGGGAAGAGGGTTTTAATCATGCTCAAAGACATGAGCTCGCGAAAAAAGTTAAAAAATAATAAAAGAAGAAAAAAAAAAGAAAAAGAAAAGAGAGAAAAGAAAAAAAGAAGAAGAAAAAGAGCTCATGATAGTAACCACTTGACTAGTTTTAACGATTACCTTTTTAATTGTTATTCTGATCTTGATGAGTTAAAATGTTATCGAGTACAAATTCAAGAATACCTTTGTATATGCAACCGAGCTGAGAACGGTTCACCTATCAGTCGAGTAAAATATTGCGGCCATTTTCTCTAGCGACCTGATCCTTCTTTGACAGCCATCTACCTGCCTAACGTTACAACCAAAGTAAGACCTCTTGATTCTTGGTTCAGTCTTATCCAATTAGCGGAGATGACCTTCTAATAAGGTTTGGTACGGAGGAAGAGGCATATGGTGTTCTTGTACTTCAAGTCAGGAGCCACAAGTGCATTCATGCATTTAAGTTAAGTCTCGTCCCCAACGTTACATCTAGAATCCGCGTTAAAAAAAAAATTAAGAGCTGAGATAAAATATTCAATCATGAAAACCCGAGAGGGCTAATTGATAATAGGAGTCGAATGTACCTGAGGTGTTACTCATTGAGATTGAACAAAACTAGTGTTTTTGCATCACATGTCTAGTTACGGTCATTCTTATTGCTATATGGTGCATGTAGATAGAAATGCATGCATAAACTAGGCATGAACATGCAATTAAATGGTCAAGAGAAACCTATTGTAGGCATGAGGCCATATGTTGGAGCAAGTCTTAAGGCAGTAATAACAATTTCTCATGTGATAAATCCTCCTTCTACCCATAAAAAAAAGATGAGGCTGTTAGAGATGAAAACCGTAATTGGCGCTCTAAGCAAAAGTTAGGCCAAAGGGCAGGGTGAAAACTTGGGAACAGGCAGTCTGTCCTACAAAAAATGAAATGAATAAAAGCCGCTGGATTGGGTTGGGTCCATTCTAGGCAAAAATTAGGCAGAGGGTCATGTGAAAATCCCTAAGGGGACGCATTTCCTGCTAAGAAAAGCTAGTGTGAAAACAATGACTTTTGAAGCCTAGAGCGATAAGGCGACATTACTTCGAATAACTTCCCTTTAGGCATATGGTGCAGGACACGAGTTAAAGTTGTGGGGGCAAAGTGCTCATTGACCGGGGGCCAAAGACTTGCACGGGTCAGTTCTCTTTGAAATGATTATGGGTCAGAACCCCTAAAGCCAAGACGATGCTTTCTAGATTCTTGGGGGCATCGGACAATGTGAGCAGCCGAGCAGTACCCTCAACAAATCTCTTGACCACCTAGGATATGGTCTATCCATTTTTGCATCTCACATGCATCTCACATGCATAGATCTTTTGCATATCCTCCTATATATCACGTGCATTCAATCCTTAATGCATATAGTTGTATACACATAATTTTGTACATTAATCATTTGTTTGTGTTTCGTGTATATAGCTTTATTTTTTATATTCCTTTGTGTCGATAACTTTGCAGGAAAAAACAAAACCAAACGATAGCTTTGGCACGATGAAGTCAAGAAGAAACATGCGTAAGTTGAAATCATGTGGTAACTTCTTTAAGTCCTTCTTTAAAGGCATTCTTAGTCTTTTCGGAGCATTATCTTTAAGTCCTTCTTTAAAGGCATTCTCAGTCTCTTCGGAGCATTATCTTTAAGTCCTTTTTTAAAGGCATTGTCAGTCTCTTCGGAGCATTATCTTTAAGTCTTTCTTTAAAGGCATTCTCAGTCTCTTCGGAGCATTATCTTTAAGTCCGTCTTTAGTGGCATTCTCAGCCTCTTCAGAGCATTATCTTTAAGTCTCTTCAGAGCATTATCTTTAAGTCCTTCTTTAAAGGCATTCTCAGTCTCTTCGGAGCATTATCTTTAAGTCCTTTTCCAAGGCATTTTTAGTCTCTTTGGAGCATTATGCCTTAAATCCTTCTTCTAAAACATCCTCGATCTCTTCAGAACATTAAGTTTTTTCAAATCCTTTCAATCCAAGAGAGCACCCCCGCACTTTGTAAGCCTAGAATGGGCTCGGTACAGTTAAGAAGAGCAATCCTCGCATATTGTAAGTCTGGATCAGACTCGGCGCATCACCTAGTTCAAGAAAACGACTGCCTCAGGTACGCATCCCTTCTCTCTTTCTTTGAGTTTTGGCTCAACTAGGCACCCAAGCACTACCTTCCCCAAAACTGGGGGCAACTGTAGACACCGGGTCTTGAGACAGCTCAGACCGAAGTTACCCAATGATGAAAATGATGCCTGTTCACGGGCAAAAGACAGATCGAAGCGATGGTTTCCTCGAACAATATGTTTTTCGTTTTTATTTAAAAAAAAAAGTTCTTGGGGGCTTGGGTAGTGAGGCCCATCTCACTAACGTGAGATGCAACTCTCACGTTAGTGAGGGGTGGCGTGAGGCAGGCCTCTCCTACCTCACTGCCCCAGCGTCCCTTTCCTGTTCTTTCGGGAGGTTTGGTGGAAAACCACCTAATCTCCTCTGATAAAAAGAAAAAGTGAAGAAACTGAAAATGGGGATGGTTTTTAAAAGCACTGAACAAACCCAGAAAGGAAAAAACCTAGAGAGAAAGATTTTGAGAGGAAGAAAACAATTGAAGGTTTTTATCAGTCATGGCTTTTGATCTCTTTTCAAACAAAAGCAAAGAGGAAACCAGAACTTCATCATCTGCAATCTAACGTTTATATCTGAGGGTAAATACTGAATAGCCGTCTCTCTTTCTTTTCTTTCTTTATTCATTTTCTTTTCTTTTTATTTATCTTCTTCATTTTACTTTACTCATTGTTCTTCATTTGTACATACTCTGTTTATTTTTCATTTCATTTTGTTAATTTGTTTATCATATGTTTGTTGTTGTTTGTTATCAGACATAGATCGTAAGTAGCTATTATGATTAAATAAACATGTTTGTGGCTTTATAATGCATATTTTGATGGCATATTATCATATTTGTTAATCTGTTAAAGATACTCTGTTCGTCCCTGTTTTTACGTTCTTCTGATCGTCTCTTCATTTTGTTCAAGTCGTGATTTTCTGTCCGAGTTGTGTCCCTGCTGCACGAGTCGCAAGTTTATTTCTCACTATCCATCGTCGCGTTCCTCTGCTCTCTATCCGAGTCATGAAAGGTGTGCACGACTCGTGCACCTCTTGCATGAGTCGTGCTCTCCTTGCACGACTTGAGCAAGGATGCACGAGTCGTGCACTGCTTTCTTCCCTTCCCTGTTCGTTTCTTCTCTTTTCTTTTCTGTGTGTAAATGCATGAATATTAATTCGTCCTATCTGCCTTGTATAGTGCTGTCTCAATTCGCTGGTTTGCCATTATTTTTTTATTAGTGTAATTAATATGAATTTAATTTAATCTAATTTGTCTATTTATTTAATTATTTATATTTAATTTGTTTAATTGATTATTATTTGATTGATCTATTAATGGTTTTAATTAATTATTTTATTCAATTAATTTATTTGTTCGTTAATTGCTTAATTTACTTTATTAACATTTATTTATTTTTATTGTCTCAAAATTATTTTTCCTTCGCAAGTTTCATTCCCAGTCGGCCTTCACTACTCGTGCATTCACGGACGAGTTGTGAAGGTGGTGCACGGCTCGTGCACCTCTTTTGCATTTCCCATGCTCCTCTTTTCCATCTTTACATTTCCATTTCTTTGCATTACATTTTCATGATTTGGGCCAACTTTTGTCTTTTTCTTTGCCCTTTTTTATTATTTGCGTGGCTTCTCTTCCTCTTTTGCATGAATCTTTCTTTTATTCTTTCAAATGTTTGGTCATTTTGCATGGTTTTGGCCACAATGTTAACCTTTTATATTTTAAATAGTTTTCTTTTCTTTATTGTATGCAAATCCTATTATATTATTTTATGCTTATTATTTTATATTTTAATTATTACTATTATTATTATCAATATTATTATTTTTATTGTTATTATTTGTTTTAGTATTTGTTTATTATCATTATATTATTATTATTATTATTATTATTATTATTATTATTAAATTATATTTCTTGCATTGTCAATTGTTTATTTTTAATTTATTTGTTTACATTTAATTTTTACTCTATTAATAATTATTAATGCTATTTTTATATTATTTGTCATGGTTTAATATTTTTTATTGGCTTACTTAATTAGTTTATTTATTGATTTTCATTTAATTAGTGGTTCATATATTATTCATTTAATTTATTTTACTCGCATTTTATTTTCTTTTGTTTTGCTGCGTCAAAATTATTTTATTCATGCGATTTATATTTGTGCATGGGACGGAGAATCGGGAAAGTAAAGACTTTCAAATTTAGGGTTTGCATTTTTTAATTGTTGTATTTCCTTTTATTAATATTATTTTTTATGTGTTGTATGTAAAAATATATTTTAGATTCATCTGCATTATAGAAAATCATGTTTTTTACAATAATTAATAACTTGGAATCTTTATTAATAAAATGGACCAATATCATATTTTAACCAATAAAATCTCACTTTCAAATGAAGAATTAATTTTCATAAAATGGGATCACTCATCCCGATTTTTTCAATCAGTGCCTAAAAATAGTTCTCTATTTTTTAAGCTAATAAAAAGGAAGCAATGTTCTTGAAAATAACAAATGACCCGATTTATGTATGATTAATTTTAATTACTCTTATGCATTTTTGATTATTTTTATTCTTTTTTGGGGCCTTGTAATTAATTTTTGGGTAAATTTTATTATTTATGCTTTATTATTTTGAGGGATTGTTCTGTCCCATTCAATTTCTTATTTGTAATTTATTTATTTACTTATTGCTTTATTATTTATTTATTTATTGCTTTATTTACCGCTTTCAATATTCTTGCAAATGCGCTTTAAATTCAATGCACAATTGTGTGAGAAGAGAGATAAAATAATTGATTTTAAAAACTCATTCACATAACGTTAACCAAAGGTATGAATAAGAGTGAGGTCCCGAACTCTCTCTGGTTTTGACCTCAAAAGGTTAGAATTTATTTCCCAATGTTTTATTGGGTGGCGACTCCGTGATACCTACCTTATGATACCTAGCAGACGCCCTTGTAAGTTGATTGCCAACAATGGATTAGGGGTGAATCCCTGTCCATTGCGAAGCGATCAGCTTTCACGAGCTTTAATGGACCTCCATCCGGTCTCGGGTCCTAAAAGCGGACTTATGAGAGCTATTCGGATGCCGAGCAGGGGTTCGAGCGCGTCACACACTGGTTCACATATTTGGAACAGTCTGTGTCTATCATGAGCCAGAAGAACCCTTGGTGCATGATTTTCTTTGCCAGAGCTAGACCATTCATATGAGCTCCACAGACCCCAACATGGGTCTCATCTATAAGCTTCTTGGCCTTCTTCTTGTCTTATCATCTTAGCTGTATGCCATCAGCTTGCCATTAGCTGATGGTGTGCCATCAGCTAGCACACCATCTATATTGATGAACTGGGTGGATAGCTTGCGAATCATCCATTAGTCCTTTTCAATGGCTTCTTCTGGGAATACTAACTTTTCCAAATAATTCTAGACATCATAATACCACGGCCCTCCATCAGTAACCTCAACATCTATGATTCGCTCGATCTCAAAGTATGGCTTGTCTAAACCAAAAACCAGTACATGCTTCATGACTACTCCTTTTGGATTATCCCACATAGATACAAGGGTAGCCAGGGCATCTGCTTATTGGTTCTCATCTCGAGGCACAAAGCTAAAAGTGCAGACTTAAAATTGGCTACTTAATTCCTTCACGTACTCCACATATGGTAGTAGTCGTTCTTCTTTAATGGACCATTCACCCCTGACTTGATGGACTACTAAAGATGAGTCTCCAAAGGCCTCCGCTACTTTTGCCCCCACAGCTGAGAGTGCTTCCAACCTGAAAATGCAAGCCTTGTACTCAGTTTCGTTGTTAGTGGCTTTATATCTCAGTTTCTTAGGTAAGGGAAGCTTCTCCCCCTCTAGGGTTACCAAAATTACTCCTACTCCAACTCCCTTACTATTCACCACCCCATCAAAGTACATCTACCACTTTTACACTGTAATAGTTGCCACGTCTTCGTCCGGGAATTCATATTCAAATTGATCGCCTTCGATCGGATGATCAACTAAAAACTATGTAACTGCCCGGCCCTTAATGGTCTTTCTGGTAATGTATTTCACGTCAAATTCTTGTAGCAATATCAGCCATCTCCCCATTTTTCCTAGCATGGAGGGTGCTTCCTGAAGATATCAAAGAAGGTTTTGTTTGGCAACTGCCTACACCTTGTAAGAATTGAAGTAGTGTCTTAGCTTTTTCGAAGCCCAAATTACTGCTAAACAGATCTTCTCCACCTCAACGTACTTGGCTTCATAAGAATGAAACTTCTTACGAAGGTAGTAAACCGCAAATTCAACCCCGAATTCATCCTCTTGGCCCATCATAGCGCCCACAAAATTTTCCTCTATTGCCAAGTAAAGGATTAGTGGCTTGACTGGCCATGGCGGCCACAAACCTGGAGGGTGTAGAAGATATTCTTTGATGGTATCAAAAGCTTTCTAGCAACTGTCGTTCCACTGAATTGGTTAATTCTTCTTGAGAACCTTAAAGATCGGTTAGCACACTGAAGCAAGCTTGGAGATTAATATATTTGTCAATTCTATAAAAGAACTTCTCTAAATCTTTGAAATGACCCTCTCGCGTAGCTGACTTGATCATCATATCATCCACATACACCTATACCTCTTTATGGATCAGATCATTAAGGATTATAGTGGCCATTATTTGATATGTTGCTCCGGCATTTTTCAATTTGAAAGGCATGACCCTACAGGCGAAAGTACCCCATTCTGTGATGAAAGCCATCTTAATCCGGTCTACTATCTTGTTGAGGATCTGATTGTACCTAGCATATCCATCCACGAAATGATACATACTGCAGGTGGAAGCGCTATCCACTAGGATATCTATATGAGGCAAAGGAAAGTCATCCTTTGGGAAAGCTTTGTTCAGGTCGCAGTAGTCAACACACACTCGAACCTTTCCATCCTTTTTTGTTACGGGGACAACATTAGCTAACCACGTTGGGTATTGAACCTCCACCAAGAACTTAGTCTCAATCTGTTTATGCATCTCTTCTTTTACCTCCTCTGCCCACTCTGGTCTGAGCCTTCTAAGCTTCTACTTGATTGGCCTACAGTCTGGATAGGGTGGGATGGCGTGTTCGGTGACTTCTCAATCAATTGCCGGCATGTCTTCATAGGTCCAGGCAAAGACTTTTTAATATTTTTTTAATATTCTCTCAAAATTCTTCCTCTCTTCAAGAGTTATATCGGATGCTATCAAGATTTCCTTTGGGTTTTCCAAAGTTTCGAGATTAAATGAGGTAGTATTAGTTGAGTTAATGTCAAATATTAATGATTCATGTTCGTGATCATGCATAATGAAATCTTGAGAAACATCACACAAATAAGCAAAGTTGTTCATCTTATTGAAATACTCAGAATTACAAACACCATTGTCAAATAGTTTACGAATGAAAAGTACATCTGAAAAGATCTCATTAACATCTTCTACTGATGCTGGCGCTGAAGCCGACGGTCCACTATCTTGATTATAGTTGATCTTCAGGTCTTCAAAATCTGGCATTGTTACCTCAACTTCCACCTTTTCCTTGCCCTTCACCTGAGTGGCCAATAAGCTGCCAGTGATGACTTCTTCAGGGATTTCTTAATCCAATGCAAAACTTTGGCTGAGAATCTCCTTGTCCTAGAAACCCTCTACACACTTGACTGTTCCATTAGACCAATTAAAGACATCATTGAAGATCTCAAATCTTGGGGTGATCTTATCATCAATCGATTGCGGTTCGGCCTCTCCACAATAGGCACATAATGATGCAGCTGGCATGAAACTCTCCAAGATATGAGGGATCTCCATAAGCTTCTTCTTAGGCTTGTTCTTTCCAGCTTCAACCGTATAACCCAACCCCTTTCTATCTTTTTGCTCCCTTTTGGTGATAGGTGCTTGAGGCCCTTGCGAATTCTTGCCTAAACCGGCTCTTGGGAGAAAGTTCATCTTTTTCATCATATTAATGACCTGAGGGCTCCCTACTGAATCAACCTCTTCATTTATCATGGCCACATGGAATCCACTGAAAGGTTCGTTAGAAATCCCGAGGATCAACACTTGATTATCACTGGCCACCTTAATGGTCACAACTTGGCCCTCATAAGGGATTTTGATCATTTGGTGGAGGGTATATGGGACCCTTCCCAACTTATGAAACTAGGGCCTCCCTAGTAGCATATAGGCAAGACAACAAATTCAGCTTCAATCTCAGCTGGCCCAGTTTTCACTTGCACCTTGAAAGTCCAAGCGACTTGCCTCCTTAAATTGTCGTAGGCGGTGAAGGTCAGGTCAAATCTGCTTAACATGCTCTCATTCATCTTGAAGGCAGATAGTGCCACTAGCGGGCATACATTAATAGAAGACTTATAATCCACCATGACGCAGGCTATGTGCTTGACATTGATTTGGGCTTTGATATATAGGGGACGGTTGTAATTGTGACCCTCAATTGTTAGGTCAGCATTAGTGTAGACCACATTCTCTGCAGACCCCTCTTTTACCATATCCAGCAACTTGGTAGGTGAAATGGTGGTAGCAACTATTGATTCGCACAAGGCTTCCACTAACTTTTTCCTGTGACTCAAAGACTGCCTCAGTAAGTCCCATACAGATATCTGAGCTGGCATCTTCCTTAACTGCTTTAAAATCTGGTTCTCTTTTGGCTCTTGCTCCATAGTTGGGGGTATTAGGTCCTATTATTTCTCAATTTTTGATACCACTCTCCCACTCCGAGTGATAGCTTGCACTTTTTGCTCCTTTTCTTTGCCCTCAGAGTTCCATAAGTCTTCCGACTCGTCAACTTTCTCAGCCTTACTCTCACTGGTTGAATCCCAATAGTCTATCATGCCTACTTGAAGCTTCTCTTCATTGGCCCTCTGCTCGAGACGAATAACAGCCACATAATCATTTCTATAGAGATCCCTCAGCACATACCATTTCGGTAGACTGGAGCCTATCATAAAGACGGGCGGGGGAAT
This sequence comes from Excoecaria cochinchinensis, assembly GCA_947683425.1. NCBI lineage: Eukaryota > Viridiplantae > Streptophyta > Magnoliopsida > Malpighiales > Euphorbiaceae > Excoecaria > Excoecaria cochinchinensis. The sequence goes on along the minus strand of CANTUQ010000104.1, from coordinate 3,077,682 downwards.
AGCATCATACCCAGCTTTCTTCTTCTTTTCTCTCTTTTTGGGGTCTGATATTTATTTACTATCAATTAGGTCCTGAACTTGATCCCTTTAAGTCCTACAATGATCAGTGAGATGACCGGTGTGCTAGTGAAAAGCACAATATTGATCCCTCATGTGGTTTGGCTGGCTATGATTCTTAGCTTGCCTAGCTGGCAACGACTGAAGTTTCCCTTCTTTCATCAATCTCTCCAAAACCCAGGATAATGATCTTCCTAGATTTGAGTACTATCTTTGGCTCGCATCAGTGGCTGAAAGTTTCGCTGTCTTTCCAACTCGATTACTGCTACTCCCGGCGCCACTCAACTTATTTCCTCCTCGAGGCCCATAGTTCTTCCGAGTGAAATTGTCATTGCTAGCCTTCTTTGCCATGTATTTTCCTTCGGCTTCTATGGCTATATCTTTCAAGGACTTCCAATCCTTAAGTCCTTTCATCTTAAGCCCTTCCCTCAAGTACGAGCTTGCATTCCTAATGAACAGCCTGATCTGATCCGACATATCGGGCTTCTTTTTCATCTCTATGACCTGATTTCTCCATCGAGTAAGGTAATCATGGAAGGACTCACCATGCTTCTACTGCAAGAGCTCAAGGTCTTTCAGTGTTATCTTCATTCTAGTGCTACAATCATACTGCCTCATAAACTCCTCTACAAGTAGATACCAATCTTCCTTGGACCTTCTATCTAACCCATGGTACCAATCGACTGTCAGGCCCATCAAACTAAGGCAAAAATACTCCACCTTCTATTTCTTTATCAGCCCCATACCCTTCATGATCATGGCATATTACTTAATGTATGCAAAAGGATCTGAGGTACCATCAAATTTTGGCAAGTCCAGCATCTTAAACCTCTGGCCCAATAGCTCTTCATCACCCAACTCCATATCTTCAGGGCTGATCCCTTTCCTGGTCGACAGTAATCACGAAATTGGCTCAATCTTTTCTTCTATTTTCTTCACCACATCATCCTTTACTTTTGGGACTTTATTTCTCATGGCCTGAGGAATAACCGGTTCATCCTCCTCCTCCACTATGAAGTCCTCTCTTTGATCAGGGATCCTCGTTCTTCTCTGCTCAGCTGGTGCCGGTATTCTAGGCTCAATAACCAGTTATTGTACCGTAGCGATTGCTATAGGAGTCTCCTCCACAACAGCCGATTCGACTCATTCCACAATAGGAGCTACAGGGGGCTGCTCGGCATTTGGTGCCATTTGAGCAACAATTTTTCCCATCATAGCTAATATCCTCCTCTCAAAATCATCAAGTCTCTTATCTAGGTCATGTACTATCAAAGCACCAGTTTCTTGTGGTAAATCTGCCATTACAAAACCTGAAGATTATTTTGAAGAGTATTCTGAACTTTCATCCCATTTTGAACTCGATGCAGGCACTAACTCTAGCGATGAATTCTTAATGAGTCATCTGTCGAATCCCTTAAACCACCCGGATGACTCAATAATGGCTGTAAAAACTCAAAGGGTTGGGATGAAGCATGAATAAAGTGCAATGCATGGCCATAGGTCGTGCAGCATTCACAACCACATGCAAGCAAGTAGATCATTCTAACCTTTTAACTCCTGCACACGAGGTCAATTGGTCTCTTTCCTAGGTGGGCTTAATCCATGGTTAACAGGGGCTTGATGAATGCTCGCAGTGCACGATAGAAATTCGGCAGCATAACGTCTCTCAAAATGCACATACGCATGGGTTTCGGCCATTATGTATTTAAACATTTCAATCAAATTAAGGTGAACCTACGGGGGCATGAAAGCCTTTGATAGAAGACGACTTAATTCATTTGATTTTGTTTAATACATGATGGCCCACATCACAAACATTGTATTATGGTTCATTTCACCTAGGTGAAGTATTTATTGCCATTATATGAGCTTTAATCAAGGTGATGTTACTTTAAGGCTACCCAAGCATGGTCCCTGCCAATGGGTCTAGCTCATCATGAGCATAACGACCGATCGGGTCTCCATTTATATACCAAAAGGTACTAGGCTTGGGCTAGTGATTATCCTTGACACTTCCCCACATTGAGTGAATATAGGGTCGTGCTTCAGCAACGCACCGGGGTAGAATAAGAGTACAAACTAGCTTAATTCTAAGGCTCTAAAATGATGCAATGCAATTTAGAAGGGAGATGGAATTTTAGTTTTAAAAACTCAATTATACATTTTAACCAAGATAATTTCAGAGCGAAGTCACAAAGTGCCCAGCGTGACACGTGCCGAACCAGGAAGGCCCTCATCGCGCCCGCTTTTAGGGCTCGAGGGATTGGTTCGCGTTAGTTGATCTTGGGTAAAATGAGACATTTTGGAATCTCCGCCTAATATAACATTGGGGAAGTTCATCTAGCCTTATGAAACCTTTAGGCACCTTTGAGGTATTTTGGAGTTTCCACCCGATTTATAAGAAATTGGAAATGGTCATCTAACCTCTATGGTCTAAACCAGAGAGTGGTTCGAAACTTCACTCTTATTTATGCCTTGGCTAATTATAAATGAGTTTTTAGATTAGAAAATTCCATCTCTCCCCTCACACGATTAATGCAATTTATTAAAGTCGCAATTTAATCATTGAGAAAAGTGGTAAATGAAAGCTATAAATAAAGCATTAAATAAAGCGATAAATAAAGCAATAAACACGCAAAACACATCATTACAAAATAGAAATTGGGACAAATACAATCCCCAAATGAAAAGAAAAGCCAAATAAAGTTGCTCCAAAAATAATTAATTATAAGGGCCTACAAGATATATATAAACATAAAGTTAAACAATCAAGAAAAATTAATCAAAAGAGGAAACACACATAAATCGGGATATTTATTCAATTTAGGAACATTGGTTCCTTCATGCTCACTTAAAGAGGGATCAAAGAGTTATTTCGGCTATTGGCCTGAAAACTAGGATGAGTGATCCCATTTTTAGAAAATTTAACCCTTCATTTTAATTCATGATATTTTGCATTCCTTGGCTAAAATCGAGGATATTAGTCCTAATTTATTAATAAAAATCCCATTTTAGTCATAAAAATATTTTTGTGATTTTTTAACTGACACACGTACACAATAGAATTATTTTACTCAAAAAACAAATATATTCATGCAAATAGTGGTTGGTAAGTGTAGACACCGGGTCCTGAGTCAGCCTAGATCGAAGTTACCCAATGATGATAATTGCCTTCACAGGCTTAAAAGGTTAAAAGTGATGGTTTTCTCATCAAATTTGCATTTTAGAGTGAAAAATTAGAAAATAATAAAAAAAATATATATTTAAAAAATTAATTAATTCTGAAAAATGGGGGCTTAAAATTATGGTTTTTTTAGTCAATTTAAAATTGAAAAAAAATAGGAAAAAATAAAAAAAAATAAAAAATAAAAAAATTTTTCGGACCGCGAGTGTCGGGCGCGGCAGCGCGCTGGCGCCCAGGCGCCCATCGCGCAGCGCGCGCAAAGGCGACGCTCAGCGTCGCCGATGCTGCGCGTCGCTAAAGGCGCGCGCAGCATCGCGCACGCTGAGCGCCGCACGGAGCGCTCGTGCGCGAGCGCCAGCGCGCGAGTTTCGCGCGGAAGCCCGCTTCGCCGCGTGAGTGCCCGCCGATTGATAACAGGAGTTTGATGCTGACAAAACCCACTCCGAGATTATGTGTAGTCATATGCTTTTGAATTCTTGTCAAATGAAAATCATGTATGATGAAATCATATAGAAATGTACACAATTTCGCAATGAATAAAAGAATACATTTTCATTGATCATTCAGTTCTGTCTTAAAAAGAAATATACCAATTGTTCATCTAATGATTATTGCTCAGTCCCTTCATTGGATATGTGCTATTTGCTCTTAACAGAAGCTTTGGTGATAACCTTAAAAAAAAAAAAAAAAAAAAAAAAATAATAATAATAATAATAATAATAAAAGCCGCTGGATTGGGTTGGGTCCATTCCAGGCAAAAATTAGGCAAAGGGTTGTGTGAAAATCCCATAAGGGACGCATTTCCCGCAAAGAAAAACTAGTGTGAAAATCCACAAGGGACGCACTACCTTTAAAACAATGACGTTCAATGTCTGGAGCAATAAGGCGGCGTTACTTCAGATGATCTTCTTTCAATCAAGTAACATACAATACAGAACATGAAAAAGAATCCCGGGTAAATGATCATTGACCAGGAGGGCAAGGATATATACCGGACATCTCTTTCAGAAAACTTGTCGACGATCCTCAGGATTCAGGGGGCATCGTAGAGCAGGAAGGCTACAACCTCAGCGAACCATGGACCACCTAGGGCACAGTCTATACATTGTTGCAAGCATTTGCATTCCATATCATGCACACGTGATTTCTTGTATATTCCTATGCATACAATCTTGCAGGAGAAATCGGCGGGGAACACCAACAAAAGCCGAGTGACGACACCAGTCCAAACATCTAAAGGAGCACAGTTCCAAAATTCACAGCGGTTAGCACGATGGCGGCACAACCCACAAGAGGTTAGCACGACCACGGCATTACCAATTCACAGCGGTTAGCACGATGGCGGCACTACCCACAAGAGGTTAGCACGACCACGGCACTACCAATTCACAGCGGTTAGCACGATGGCGGCACAACCCACAAGAGGTTAGCACGACCACGGCACTACCAATTCACAGCGGTTAGCACGATGGCGGCACTACCCACAAGAGGTTAGCACGACCACGGCATTACCAATTCACAGCGGTTAGCACGATGGCGGCACAACCCACAAGAGGTTGGCACGACCACGGCACTACCAAAATTCACAGCGGTTAGCACGATGGCGGCACTACCCACAAGAGGTTAGCATGACCACAGCATTACCAGCTACAACCAAAAGACAGCAACAGCTATCATTACAATTCCATCAAGCAGGAAGATCGACGCCTCAAGTACGCGTCTCTTTCCTTTTCTTCTTTGAGTTTAGGCTCACCTAGACACTAGTGTACTAGATTCCCCTAAACTGGGGGCAACTGTAGACACCGGGTCCTGAGTCAGCCTAGATCGAAGTTACCCAATGATGATAATTGCCTTCACAGGCTTAAAAGGTTAAAAGTGATGGTTTTCTCATCAAATTTGCATTTTAGAGTGAAAAATTAGAAAATAATAAAAAAATATATATATTTAAAAAATTAATTAATTCTGAAAAATGGGGGCTTAAAATTATGGTTTTTTTAGTCAATTTAAAATTGAAAAAAAATAGGAAAAAATAAAAAAAATAAAAAAATAAAAAAATTTTTCGGACCGCGAGTGTCGGGCTCGGCAGCGCGCTGGCGCCCAGCTCGCAGGCGCCTGGGCGCCCAGCGCGCAGGCGCCCAGGCGCCCATCGCGCAGCGCGCGCAAAGGCGACGCTCAGCGTCGCCGATGCTGCGCGTCGCTAAAGGCACGCGCAGCATCGCGCACGCTGAGCGCCGCACGGAGCGCTCGTGCGCGAGCGCCAGCGCGCGAGTTTCGCGCGGAAGCCCGCTTCGCCGCGTGAGTGCCCGTCGCTCTATAGCGACGGGCGGTGCCCCTTGTGGCGACGGTCTCCTGGCCGTCGGTATAGGGTCTGTTACCCTATTTTCCATTTTTTCAGCCTTTTTCCGATTTTTTCACCCAAAAATCCGTTTTTATCCCAAAATTAAGGGTTTTTGACTTAAAATAAAATTCCAAAATATTTTTTATAGATTATTAATTAATAAAACTTGATTTTATCCCCAAAAATAAAGGAATTTGAATAAAATTAGGTTTGTTTTCCTTAATTAAATTAGGGCAACATTTCTTATTCTTTTAAATAGTTTAGGATGGAATCAAAAAAGGGGGGCCTCCAATACTTTTTGAGATCAGAATTTCCAGAATTCATCATCTTCTATTTTCTCTTCAAAATTTCATTTTTCTTTTTTTAATTAATAAGGTTTAATTGAAATTGAAAGATCAATTTTCAATTGTTAATTATTCCAATTAATTTCTTGGTTTTCTCTTCATAAACACAAGAAATTAATCATCATTTTGACATCAATTTCTTTTTAATCTTAAGCATACAAATCAATTCCTTTGTTTTTCTCCATAAACAAAGAGAATTAATTTTATTGCTAATTTTATTCTTTCAAGCAATCTTCCGGAAAATCATCACTTTTCCTTCATCAAATCCAATATTCTGAGGGTAAATATTCTTGGCTCCATTTCTATTTCATTTCTATTTTATTTTATTTATTCATATCCATTTTATTATTTTTATTGATTTATTTATTGTTTTCATCTATTCATTTGTTGTATTGATTTTATATTTGTTCCATTTAATTGTTTATATATGATTTGATTTTTATTCATGTGAACATTGTTTTTTTAATTCCTAACATGTAAATAATTTATTTTGATTCCTCATTATTTTTAACATGCAAATAATTAATTAATTTAAATTAATCTTTTTGCCATGTAAATAGTTTGTATTAATTATGAACACATCAATTAACCTTGTTACATATCATTATTATTTTCATCATTCCTTTGTTTACTAATTTTTATCATTGTTACATGATTTTATTATCATTTGTTTATTTATTCATTCATTATTTTTCACTTATCATCATTTATTTTCATCATGTGTATATTTTCATGTACTAATTAATTAACATGTTTTATTTTATTTTCATCACATCATTTAATCATTTATCATATATAATCCATGTTTCTCATTTTATTTTGGTTTGTTAATATTTTTTATTCCATTATTATTCTTTTCATATCATCTTACTTTATTTTAATTTGTTATTCATTATTTTGTATGTTTAATTGATTTAATTGATTGAATCACTAACATTGTTTTAATTGTATTTTGTTTTTATGTCTAAACTCATTTTTTCGCTTGGGCGTTTTTGCGAGCACATCGGGAGGTCCAAAAAGGCTCGTTTGGTTTATTCATTTTCTTTATTTGTAAGATTTTATTTAATTTTGCCATATAATTTTCTTGTAAAATTATTTATTTAGGCTCGCTAAAAAGAAAATCACAAAAAACATTTTTATTAATTAACTTGACATTTTTTTTTTCTAAATAAAAAAAAATGGGACCAATGTCCTAGTTTTTCATACCCAAATAAATCATCACATCAAAATTGTTTCATAATAAATATGCATGCGAGGACCAATGTTCTCACTATTAATGAATAACCCGTTTTATGCATGTATTTCATTTTTATAAATGGGAGTTGTATTCCGCTCCTAGTGTTATTGTAATTTATTTTGAATGCTTTATTTTGGATTTTGCTTACATTTACCGCTTTTGATATGAATGATTGCGCCTTTAAATTAAAATTGCATTGTGTGGAAAGTTGATAAAACAATGAATTCAAAACTTAATTATGATATTAATCAAGGTATAAATAAATGAGAAGTCCCGAACCAGCTCTGGTCTTTGGGCTCAAGAGGTTAGAGGTTATCCTCCAAGATACTTCTTGTGTCACGAGACTTTAGCGTTAATGTAATGGCCGGATTTTCCCCTAGTTGAATTTAACATAATTGTAGTGTAAAATGTATTATATGTGTAAAATTGGATTTAATTAAAATTGTGCCAAGGGTTTAATTGAGAGATAAATATAAGTTTAGTGGTTAAATTGTAAAAAGGGAAAGATTAACTAATGGTTATTTTAATTAAGCTTGTGCAGAATTATTAAGATGGCTAATGAAGTGATTAAGGAATAGAATAATGGCTAATTGGGTGTTAGTGGAGGCAGAAATTCTAAGTGGGAATTTCTGGAAATTGAAGGATTAAAATAAGAGAAGTGGGGGACAAAGGATGTATGGGAAATGCTGAAGTGAGGGTGGCATAAGGAGGAGTTGACACCTAGCAAATTGCATGTCTTTGTCTAAGGGAAAGGGCAGAAATTCGTAGGCCATTTGAGAGTGAAAATCTGCACATAATTTCCAGCTATCTAAGCTCTCTTTTCCCTTAGCATTTCAGCCATGAGTGAGTGTTAGTAAAGAGGTTTGCATGCATGTGTTAAGGGGGCAAGATTAAAGAGGTATGTGGTCATATAAACATGCATGCAAATTCTGTTCTTCTACCTACTCTTAGAGTGTTTATTGTAAGGATTATAATGCTGGTTAATGCATGTATTATTAGCTGAAGAAAGGAGGAAAGCAAAGGGCAAGGATAAAGTTGGTGAAGCAAGTGATCAACCAACTTAATAGAAGCTAAGGAGTCAAGGTTTGGGAACTAATTAAATGTGTTGCATGTGCATTTTGGTTGCTGAAATTGATGAATATGTGGATGCATGTTAATTTGTAATAAGGAAAGATAAATTAAAGGTAAGAATAAGATGAAATGTGGTATATTTACATGCTGAAATGATGACAGGATGTTTGTACAAGTTGTTCAATAAATTGCATGTGAAATGATGATGATGGAGTGAATGTATGATGCATGATTTTGTATGTGTAAATGAGACAACAAATTCAGGTAAGAAGATGGTAAGTTTGGGGTTCAAATCATCATTAAAAATGTGTATTTTGAAGTGTTTATATTCTGGGTTTGTTTGGGGAAAGATTCAACATAATTTCTGGAATTCCCAGGAGTCACACGGCGGTCAGGAAGTGTCTCACCGCCGTGTGAATCGTGAGAATCCCATCAGCGTTGCAACCTGGATACTTTACACGGCGGTGAGGATGAGTCTAACCGCCGTGTGAAGCGTAAGTAAAGTGACACTAACCAGTTCTGTCACTTTACACGGCGGTGAGGATAAGTCTAACCGCCGTGTGAAGTGTAAATAAGGTGACACTAACCAATTCTGTCACTTTACACGGCGGTGAGGGTAAGTCTAACCGCCGTGTAAAGCTGCCAGATTTGTGATACACCCATATAAATGCCCAGTTTTCAATAATAATTTGTGATCAGTTTGATACTGATGATTTGTTCCCCCCTAAAGGTTTCTCTTATCTCAAATACCTGTGTAATATGTTAAATGCACAATTATGAAATTATAAGCATGATTGGAATTAAGAGTGAATATGCATGTAAGAGAGGATATAGTTGTAACACTATAATTGTGGAATTGTAATGTGGTCCAATATGTGAGTTGAAATCAAATGCATGCCTGGAGGTATTAAATGTTGTAAATTGATGAATGGACAGAAAGATACATGGCTATAATTAGGCATGTGAATAATGATCATATATGCAAGTGAGCATGGAATGTGTATGAATATGATGACGTATTTTTGCACTAATATATATAGGTGCCAAATAAATGTGATATCTGAAAGTAATCGAAATTCTGAAACAATGTGTAATTGATATGAGTTAAATAACAAAGCCTGCGGGTCAAGTAATGGATAGATAGGCATGCCTATAGGGTCAAGTGCTGCAGCCATAGTGATTTAAGTGATTGATTCCACAGGAATCAGAAAGTGAATAAAAGTGATAAGTACCTTCGTGGTACAAGTGATAAAGTGATATGTACCCTTGTGGTACTAGTGATAAGTGTTACCAGTGATAAAGTGATACAATACCCTAGAGGTACTAAAGTGATACCCATTATCCATGACATTGAAGTGCAGGCTAAATAGATAAATCAGAATTAAAAGAGAATGTGTGTAACATGTGTAGATGTGAATATTGATGTGTAATTGGGAGGTTTTATATGAAATTGATAATAATTATATTCTGATTTGTGTTTGCTAAAAACCAGAGTTTGTTTGATGGTAATATGGAAGCATGTTGAGTTAGGTGAAAACTTTATTGCTATGAATAAGATGCAAAGATGTGTTGTGTATTATATGTGATAAATTTATGCTGTGTGAAATATTTGCACGAGTTCCCCACTAAGCGTAAAACGCTTAGCACGGGTTTTCTTTAATCCGTGCAGGTTCAAGTTAGAAGTGTCGAAGGATATCCCCGCATCATCATCGAGGTCAACACTAGGAAGCTTTGATGTAGGTTATGGGGTTTTGTTGTGAGATTTTAATTGTGATAAACAGAAGTTTTTAGAAGCTGTTCAGGCTTCATTTTTGTAAACGGATATTAATGAACATATGGCATGTAATAATTTAGGAACTATGCATTTTCTCAAAGTATGAATGTCAACTAGTAATATGCTTGATGGTTTAAAAGGTTGATATAATAAATAATTTAATTAGCTTCCGCATGAAAGTGTACATATTTATTGAAGTGTAAAGTATGTGCTAGTGGCGTCCCGATATTCTTCTAAGGGGTATTTGGGCGCTACAGGTTGTGGTATCAGAGCGTTAGGTTTAGCCTTTTCTGGGAATATTGGGTAGATAGGACATATATACATAGTGTGTTGACCTGATGCGGATGTCCTTGTTTAATTGTGTAGCAAAGATGGATCCTGGAAGGCATATTGATGATGAATCTGCTGATAGTGTGAACCCCCGTGAAGCTGAAATGACAGGGTCTGGGTCTAGACAGTCCAGGCCAGGAAATGATGGGTTTGAAGCACAGATGGGACCTATGGAAGCCATGATGAAGATGACTCATGACATGACAAGAGTGATGGAGCGTATGGTGGTACCTAGAGCTCCTTTTGAATCTTTGAAGAAGCATGGAATTGAGGAATTCTATGGAACTAGACTGGATGAATCAGAGAAAGCGGAGTACTGGATAGAGAAAGTGGAAAGAATTCTTACCAAGATAAAATGTCCTAAAGATCAGTGGGTTGATTGTGTGGAGTCAATGCTTCAAGGCGCTGCCTATGACTGGTGGAAATTGGTTCTAAGGAATCCGACTCTGCCGGATCCAATAGACTGGGAATACTTTGAAAAAGAGTTCAGGAACAAGTTTGTCACTAAGGCATACAAGGAAGCGAATTGGAAGAAGTTTTTGAGTTTTAGGCAGAGGAACATGTCAGTGGCAGAGTATGAGGCAGAATTTTGTCGGTTGAGTAAGTATGCACCCGAGGACGTGTTAACAGAAGAATTTCGATGTCAGCAATTCGAAGAAGGGTTGAATGAGGAGATTAAAGCCTTGCTGATTTCCCTCACTACTGATCAGAATGTGAGTTACTACAGAATCGTGCAAGCGGCTATGAGAGCTGAAATTAATTTGGCAACTCAGAAGGAGTGGAGACAGAAGAGAGGGGCTAATAGAGGCGGTTTTAGTGGGAGCAAGAGGACAAGAGATTCTTCAATGGCACCACCTGCTGAATCTGGTTATGGTACAAGGGGAAAGAAGAAAGGATACCCTCCGACAGCTAGAGGAAAGAGTGAAGTGCCTGAGTGTCCCCACTGTGGAAAGAGGCATGGAGGTGAATGCTGGAAAGTTATTGGTGCTTGTTTCAAGTGTGGAAGCACGGATCATTTCCTTGCCAATTGCCCAAAAGCATATGAGACAGCGGGTTCTCAGCAAGCTCGCAGTAGAGGTGGCTCCAATATGACTTCAGTTAACCGTGGAAGAGGAAGAGGCCGTGGTAGAGGAGGACAGTTTAGAGGTCAAGAGGATTCAGCAACAGTGAACCGACCTTTGGAGACAAATAGGGCTTATGCAATAAAAGCACGGGAGGATCAAAATGCACTCGAAGTGATAGCAGGTACTTTTCTGCTTTATGATGTTGAGATGTTTGCTCTTATTGATCCTGGATCAACTCATTCATATGTGTGCCCTAAAAAGATAGCTGATAAGATGCCTAGAGCTGAATGTTTGTCATATGATATTTGTGTATCTAGTCCTTTGGGTAATAGTGTGCATGTGAACAGAGTGTATATAAATTGTGAGTTGAGATTTCAGGATAGTATATTCCCAGTGGATTTGATAGAATTGCCCTTTGATGAGTTTGATTTGATTTTGGGAATGGACTGGTTGAGTAAATATGCTGCAGTGGTTGATTGTAAGAGGAAGGTTATGAAACTTCGCATTGGTGATGGGAGTAAAGTGATCTTTAGAGGTGAGGGTGCAAATTCTTTAGTGGATGTGGTATCGGCGATACAAGCTTACCGATGTTTGAGAAAAGGATGTGAAGCTTATTTGGCTTTAGTTTTAGATTCAAATAGAGATCATGTGGAGATTCGTGATATACCAGTTGTTAGGGAATTTCCTGATGTATTCCCTGAAGAGTTGAGTGGAGTACCGCCACGGAGGGAAGTTGAGTTAGCTATTGAAGTGCTACCTGGATCATCACCGGTATCAAAAGCACCTTATAGAATGGCACCAACTGAGTTGAAAGAGTTGAAAGTGCAGTTGCAAGAGTTACTTGATAGAGGTTTTATAAGACCTAGTGTTTCGCCATGGGGAGCACCGGTCTTATTCGTGAAGAAGAAAGACGGTACTATGAGGATGTGTATAGATTATCGACAGTTGAACAAAGTAACAGTAAAGAATCGATATCCTTTACCTCGGATAGAGGATTTATTCGATCAGATAAGAGGAGCAGGAGTGTTCTCAAAAATAGATTTGCGATCTGGATATTATCAGTTGCAAGTGAAGAAGGATGATATCCCCAAGACTGCATTTAGAACTCGATATGGACATTATGAATTCTTAGTAATGCCATTCGGGTTGACCAATGCGCCTGCCGCATTTATGGACTTGATGAATCGGGTATTCAGACAGTATTTGGATCAGTTTGTAGTGGTATTCATTGATGACATTCTGGTTTATTCAAGGGATGAGAAGGAGCATGAACAGCACCTGAGGATTGTGCTTCAGATTTTGAGGGAGCACCAATTGTATGCTAAGTTGAGCAAATGTGAATTTTGGTTGAAGGAAGTGTCTTTCTTGGGGCATGTGATATCAGCTGAGGGTATTAAAGTGGACCCTGCTAAGATAGAAGCCATTGTGAATTGGAAACCGCCAAGGAATATGCTAGAAATCCGTAGTTTTCTGGGGCTAGCTGGATATTATAGAAGATTTGTAAAGGAATTTTCAGCAATAGCATCCCCGTTGACAAGGTTGTTACGGAAGGGAGTGAGGTATGAGTGGTCAGAGAAATGTCAAGCAAGCTTTGATCAGTTAAAGAGAATGTTAATAGGGGCTCCAGTTCTTACACAGCCTATCTCTGGTAAAGAGTATGTGTTGTATAGTGATGCCTCAAGGGTTGGTTTGGGTTGTGTGCTTATGCAAGATGGGAAGGTAGTGGCATATGCATCTAGACAGTTGAAACCTCACGAGCAAAATTATCCAACCCATGATTTGGAATTGGCAGCAGTAGTGTTTGCTTTAAAAATTTGGCGACACTACTTGTATGGTGAGAAGTGCAGAATTTTCACTGACCATAAGAGCTTGAAGTATTTACTCACTCAGAAGGAATTGAATTTGAGACAGCGAAGATGGCTTGAACTGTTCAAAGACTATGATTGTATAGTGGATTATCATCCAGGAAAAGCCAATGTAGTAGCGGATGCGTTGAGTAGGAAGTCAGTTTCAGCTTTGCAGTTGAAAAGTGTTAGTTGGAGATTAGCTGCTGATGGAGCTTTGTTAGCTCAACTGAAAGTAAGACCAATCCTTATTGATGATTTGTTGGCTGCTCAAAGGGAGGACCAGAAACTCCAACAGATTTTGCAATCAATTGGTAGTAGTGAATGGGCTGATTATTCGGTTAATGATCAAGGGATGCTGTGTTACAAGAACCGAATATGTGTAGCGGATGATAAAGAACTGAAAAAGAAGTTATTGCAAGAGGCTCATAATACAGTTTTTACAATGCATCCTGGTGGAAATAAGATGTACCAAGATTTGAAACAGTTGTATTGGTGGCATGGCATGAAGAGGGATGTGACAGAGTATGTATCTAAATGTTTAGTATGTCAACAAGTGAAGGCGGAGCACCAAGTCCCCCATGGATTGTTAAATCCACTTCCTATTCCACAATGGAAATGGGATGATATCACAATGGATTTTGTTACTGGGTTACCCTTAACTCAGAAACAACAAGATTCAGTTTGGGTGGTTGTGGATAGATTCTCAAAGACAGCTCATTTTATACCGGTTCGGATGGATTATCCTATGGATCGGTTGGCAGAGTTGTATATAAGAGAAATTGTTCGGTTACATGGAGTGCCTTTATCAATTGTATCAGACAGGGATCCAAGGTTCACTTCCAAGTTTTGGAAAGCTGTGCAAGCTGCATTGGGAACGAAGTTGAGATTCAGTACTGCTTTTCACCCTCAAACAGATGGACAATCTGAGAGAGTTATTCAAGTGTTAGAAGATTTGATGCGAGCTTGTGTATTAGATTTTCCAAAGAGTTGGGACAGGTATATTCCACTTATGGAATTTGCCTACAATAACAGCTACCAAGCAAGTATTGGTATGGCACCTTATGAAGCTTTGTATGGTAGAAAATGTCGCACACCAATTTGTTGGTCGGTATTGGGCGAGCATAAAATAGTTGGGCCTGATGTGGTGCGTGATACAGAGGAGAAAGCTAAGATTATTCAGCAAAGGTTGAAGGCAGCAAGTGATAGACAGAAATTTTATGCGGATTTGAAGAGGAGGAGCATCGAGTTTGATGTAGGCGACAAGGTGTTCTTGAAAGTATCACCTTGGAGAAAAGTACTCAGATTTGGGAAGAAAGGAAAATTGAGTCCAAGATTTATTGGACCATATGAAGTGCTAGAGAGGATTGGTTCCGTGGCTTATAGGTTGGCTTTACCTCCGGCTTTGTCAAAATTACATGATGTATTTCATGTATCTATGTTAAGAAGGTATCGCTCGGATGAGTCTCATGTGCTACCAGTTGAAGAGATAGAGGTGCAAGCGGATTTTTCATATGACGAGAAACCAATGAAGATTTTGGCAAGAGAAGTAAGACAACTTCGGAGTAAACAAATACCATTGGTGAAAGTGCTTTGGCAACACCATGGTGTGGAAGAAGCAACTTGGGAGCCAGAGGCGGCTATGCGAGAACAACATCCGCAATTGTTTGACACAGGTATGAATTTCGAGGACGAAATTCTTTAAGGAGGGGAGAGTTGTAATGGCCGGATTTTCCCCTAGTTGAATTTAACATAATTGTAGTGTAAAATGTATTATATGTGTAAAATTGGATTTAATTAAAATTGTGCCAAGGGTTTAATTGAGAGATAAATATAAGTTTAGTGGTTAAATTGTAAAAAGGGAAAGATTAACTAATGGTTATTTTAATTAAGCTTGTGCAGAATTATTAAGATGGCTAATGAAGTGATTAAGGAATAGAATAATGGCTAATTGGGTGTTAGTGGAGGCAGAAATTCTAAGTGGGAATTTCTGGAAATTGAAGGATTAAAATAAGAGAAGTGGGGGACAAAGGATGTATGGGAAATGCTGAAGTGAGGGTGGCATAAGGAGGAGTTGACACCTAGCAAATTGCATGTCTTTGTCTAAGGGAAAGGGCAGAAATTCGTAGGCCATTTGAGAGTGAAAATCTGCACATAATTTCCAGCTATCTAAGCTCTCTTTTCCCTTAGCATTTCAGCCATGAGTGAGTGTTAGTAAAGAGGTTTGCATGCATGTGTTAAGGGGGCAAGATTAAAGAGGTATGTGGTCATATAAACATGCATGCAAATTCTGTTCTTCTACCTACTCTTAGAGTGTTTATTGTAAGGATTATAATGCTGGTTAATGCATGTATTATTAGCTGAAGAAAGGAGGAAAGCAAAGGGCAAGGATAAAGTTGGTGAAGCAAGTGATCAACCAACTTAATAGAAGCTAAGGAGTCAAGGTTTGGGAACTAATTAAATGTGTTGCATGTGCATTTTGGTTGCTGAAATTGATGAATATGTGGATGCATGTTAATTTGTAATAAGGAAAGATAAATTAAAGGTAAGAATAAGATGAAATGTGGTATATTTACATGCTGAAATGATGACAGGATGTTTGTACAAGTTGTTCAATAAATTGCATGTGAAATGATGATGATGGAGTGAATGTATGATGCATGATTTTGTATGTGTAAATGAGACAACAAATTCAGGTAAGAAGATGGTAAGTTTGGGGTTCAAATCATCATTAAAAATGTGTATTTTGAAGTGTTTATATTCTGGGTTTGTTTGGGGAAAGATTCAACATAATTTCTGGAATTCCCAGGAGTCACACGGCGGTCAGGAAGTGTCTCACCGCCGTGTGAATCGTGAGAATCCCATCAGCGTTGCAACCTGGATACTTTACACGGCGGTGAGGATGAGTCTAACCGCCGTGTGAAGCGTAAGTAAAGTGACACTAACCAGTTCTGTCACTTTACACGGCGGTGAGGATAAGTCTAACCGCCGTGTGAAGTGTAAATAAGGTGACACTAACCAATTCTGTCACTTTACACGGCGGTGAGGGTAAGTCTAACCGCCGTGTAAAGCTGCCAGATTTGTGATACACCCATATAAATGCCCAGTTTTCAATAATAATTTGTGATCAGTTTGATACTGATGATTTGTTCCCCCCTAAAGGTTTCTCTTATCTCAAATACCTGTGTAATATGTTAAATGCACAATTATGAAATTATAAGCATGATTGGAATTAAGAGTGAATATGCATGTAAGAGAGGATATAGTTGTAACACTATAATTGTGGAATTGTAATGTGGTCCAATATGTGAGTTGAAATCAAATGCATGCCTGGAGGTATTAAATGTTGTAAATTGATGAATGGACAGAAAGATACATGGCTATAATTAGGCATGTGAATAATGATCATATATGCAAGTGAGCATGGAATGTGTATGAATATGATGACGTATTTTTGCACTAATATATATAGGTGCCAAATAAATGTGATATCTGAAAGTAATCGAAATTCTGAAACAATGTGTAATTGATATGAGTTAAATAACAAAGCCTGCGGGTCAAGTAATGGATAGATAGGCATGCCTATAGGGTCAAGTGCTGCAGCCATAGTGATTTAAGTGATTGATTCCACAGGAATCAGAAAGTGAATAAAAGTGATAAGTACCTTCGTGGTACAAGTGATAAAGTGATATGTACCCTTGTGGTACTAGTGATAAGTGTTACCAGTGATAAAGTGATACAATACCCTAGAGGTACTAAAGTGATACCCATTATCCATGACATTGAAGTGCAGGCTAAATAGATAAATCAGAATTAAAAGAGAATGTGTGTAACATGTGTAGATGTGAATATTGATGTGTAATTGGGAGGTTTTATATGAAATTGATAATAATTATATTCTGATTTGTGTTTGCTAAAAACCAGAGTTTGTTTGATGGTAATATGGAAGCATGTTGAGTTAGGTGAAAACTTTATTGCTATGAATAAGATGCAAAGATGTGTTGTGTATTATATGTGATAAATTTATGCTGTGTGAAATATTTGCACGAGTTCCCCACTAAGCGTAAAACGCTTAGCACGGGTTTTCTTTAATCCGTGCAGGTTCAAGTTAGAAGTGTCGAAGGATATCCCCGCATCATCATCGAGGTCAACACTAGGAAGCTTTGATGTAGGTTATGGGGTTTTGTTGTGAGATTTTAATTGTGATAAACAGAAGTTTTTAGAAGCTGTTCAGGCTTCATTTTTGTAAACGGATATTAATGAACATATGGCATGTAATAATTTAGGAACTATGCATTTTCTCAAAGTATGAATGTCAACTAGTAATATGCTTGATGGTTTAAAAGGTTGATATAATAAATAATTTAATTAGCTTCCGCATGAAAGTGTACATATTTATTGAAGTGTAAAGTATGTGCTAGTGGCGTCCCGATATTCTTCTAAGGGGTATTTGGGCGCTACAGTTAATCCTAGGCCTCATGGCCCAATATGGATAAAATGTGCAAGTCTTAGGCTCTCCGAGGCGAGAGAAACTTTCCCAATGTTCTATTGGGTGGCGACTCCATGAAACCTCCTTGTTGCCCAACATAGACGCACTTGCGATTTATCGCAAGCTGTTGACGGACCCACAATTGCCCCGATCGCCCACGTGCGGGCGGTCGAGCGGGCGGCCGCGGGGATCCGGCGCGCGTCACAGTGGCGACTCCACTGGGGACGTATTTGAGACTTCGATTCGAAAGTACCTTGATTAAAATTTACAATTGAGTTTTAGTTTATAAAATTCGCTTTTTCTCAAAATTGCATTGCATATCATTAGAGCCTTAGAATACGCTAGTTTGGTCCCTCTTTTAGCCCCGGTGCGTTCCTGAATCACCTCCTCATTTTCACTCAATTTGGGGAAGTGTTAAGGATAATCACCAGCCCAAGCCACGTACCTTAATGGTATATCAAAATGGTGACCCGATCGGTCGTTACGCTCGTGATGAGCTAGACCCGTCGGCAGGGATCATGCTTGGGTAGCCTTAAAGTAACATCTCCCTTGTCCAAAGCTCATATAATGGCCATAGCTACTTTCCACAGGTGATATGAACCCTAATTCCATGCTTGCTGTATGGACCCTCATGTATTGGGTGAGTCCAGATGTCTCGCTTGGTAACCTAGCCAAAGGCTTCCATGCCCTGGTAGGGCCATGTCGAAATTTGTGGAACGTCTAAATACATGGCGATCACTACCCATCCGCTTGTACATTAGTATAGGAGTGTTATGCTGTCGGTTTTTCACCGCGCACCATACGTGTCCATTGGGTTCCACGTTAATCCATGGATCAAGCCCACCTAGGAAAGAGACCGCACTACCACGTGTGTGGGAGATATAAGGTTGGAAGGATCTATCTGCTTGCATGTGTTTGTCTATGTTGCATCAGCACGAGCATGCATTGCATTTTAATCATGCACCATCTTAACAATTTTTGCATTTCAGCCATCATAGATTCTCCTGGGTGGTCTAGAGGTCCCGACGGACGGTTAAGAAGGACGCCGCTTTTGGGGTTAACAGAGTTAGTGTTGGATCAGAGTTCAGATTCAATCTCAGAAAATAGTGTGGGGTTTTCTCTCGAATCATCAACAGAAGTCAGCATGGCTAATCCATCAAATGAGTCTGATGCAACCCGGGCAATAATTGCTGAGGAGGTAGGAAAGAGGATGGAGGAATTTGAAGCCCGCATGATTGCAATGATGGGCAATCTTGCCACCACAATAGCTGGGCAACAAGCTGCTGCTGCCCCTATCCGAGTACCAGCTGAACAAGAGGTTGTAAGAGAAGAGCGTCCTGCTGCAGTTAACCAACCAATGGTTGACCCACCTGTTGTTGAGCAAAGAGTGCCTGCACCTATTGAGCGCAGAGAGGGCCCCAGGTCTGAAGCTGAGTTTGGGAGAGATGAGCTAGAGGAGCATACAGTAGCTAAAGAGAAGTCACCGAAACTGGATGAGGCAATGTGGAGGAAAATGGAAGAGAGATTTGAGGCCATGGCAAGGATGATGACCGTGGGAAAAGGAATGAACCCGGAAGACCGAGAGCTAGATGGAGATGACCTGATTCCCCAGAATTTTAAGATGCCGGATATTCCCAAATTTGATGGCACCTCTGATCCTGCCGCACACATCAAGCAATACTCGCTGGTCATGAAGGGAACGTCCTTAACAAGAAAGCAAAAGATAGAGTATTTCTGCTTGAGTCTCACAGGAGCTGCTATTGATTGGTACCATGGGCTTGAGAGGAGGTCCAAGGAGGATTGGGACTTGCTAACTGAAGAGTTCCTTAAGCAGTACGATTGCAGTACCCGGATGGAGGTCACTTTGAAAGATCTCGAGTTGCTACAACAGAAGGCTGGGGAATCCTTCCACGAGTACCTTACTCGGTGGAGAAACCGGGTTATGGAGATGAAACGCAAACCGGACACTTCTGATCAGATCCGACTGTTCATTCGAAATGCCAGCCCCTACTTGAGAGATGGATTGAAGATGAAGGGACTGAAAGACTGGGAATCCCTGAAGGATATCGCCATAGAAGCAGAGGGAGAATATTTAGCCAAGAGGGCAAACAGCGAGTCCTATGCCAGGAAGGGATACAGCAATCAGGGGACAGCCAAGCTAGCAAGTTCCAGCAGTGGTAACAGAGTTGGGAAGACTGCCGAGGTGTCTGTAACCGGGGTAAATCAGAGGTATTTCTCCAACTTGGGTAGGCCTTTATCATGGGTACTGAAGAGGCTAATAAAAGAAGGAAAACTGCGACCCCTATCACCTAGGTCGGCCAAGACCCAAGGACAGCCAGGGCACAAGGAGAATGAATACTGCGCATTCCACCAACATACCGGGCATTTGACGGATGATTGTATAACACTAAGACATCGGGTCCAAGATCTAATTGACAACAAGCAGATCACCGATCCTGAGCAGAGGGAAAGCAAGAAGAAGTCCGGTTATAATGCAGTGCCACCTCCAGTCTTTATGATTGGATCAAGCCTATCAGAATGGTATGTGATGCAAGACCTATATGGAAATGAGTATGTCGCTATTACTCGCCCTGCAGTGGATGGAGAAGGGGTTTCCGTGGCAGCAATAGACTGTTGGTCCACTAGTGAGAGTGGAGATGATGAAGATGAGAAAAATGGAGAGTTTACGGATCCGTGGGATTCAGAGGAAGAAGAAAGAGTAGAAGCAGTAACAAGAAGTGGGAGGGTCATTCCAGAAGCCGAGAAGCAGCAGGACCCAGCACAAGCAATCGCAGAGAACGAGCCGGAAGAAAATCCAATATTGAAGCAACTAAAAAAGACCACGGCTCAGATATCTATTTGGGACCTCTTGAGACAGTCCCCCTCTCACCGACAGAAGTTAGTTGAAGCATTGAGTGTATCCACCGTAGCAACTACAATCTCTCCATCCGAGCTTTTAGACCTTGTAAAGGGGGGATCCGGGGAGAAGTTGGTTTTTTCTGATGTAGACCTACCAACAGAGGGTCGCAGCCACAACCGACCTTTGTACATCAAGGCACAAATCAATGGTAAACACACCGCTTGCGTTATGGTTGATGACGGGTCGTCAATAAATGTTTGCCCTTTGGTAGCGCTTCAGGCCTTCGGGATGGATGAGAGTATGTTAAGCAAATCTGACCTGACCATCACTGCCTACGATAATTCTAGGAGGCAAGCATTGGGAACTTTCAAAGCTTTGGTAAAGACGGGGCCTATTGAGACAGAAACGGATTTTGTGGTTCTACCGATCCCAGCAAATTTCTCAGCTCTACTTGGAAGACCGTGGTTCCATAAGTTAGGGGGAGTACCATCTACCTTACACCAGATAATTAAGATACCTCATGAAGGAGAGGTAGTGACCATTAAAGCAGCAAGAGAGAACCAAGTGTCTGCTTTGGAGATCTCTAATCAGCCATTCAGTGGCTTTCATGTATCAGTGATCGGAGAAGAGCAAAGCTTAGAAGGTAGCCCTCAAGTGGTGAATATGCTGAAAAAGATGCACTTCCTCCCAGGGGCTGGTTTGGGAAAAGAGTCACAAGGACTGCAGGATGCTATCACTACACGTGGTCAGAAAGATCGAAAGGGATTGGGCTACCAAGGAAAGTATGGTAAGAAGAAAGTGTCAGGGAAGATTCCCCATATTTCGGAGAGCTTTGTGCCATCATCATCGGTTTGTGCTTACACCGGAGAAGAAGAGCCGCAGTGGGTAGATGGGAAGATTACCCCGGGTTTTGAAATTTTCAATGATGTCTTTGATTGGGAAATCGGAGTTGTTAAAGCTGTAGAGAACTTTTGGGACGAGGAGATTATGACCCAATGCAGCATCTGGGACAGGGATGAGCCCGAAGAAATTGTCACTGATAGGATGTTAGCCACTAAGCTCAAAGGGAAGGAAAAGATAGTGGAACCAGAGCCGAAGATTGAAGATCTCAAGATTTCACCAAATCAAGAAGCCAAAGCACAGTCAGCTACAGCATCGGCGTCGACTGAAGTTGATAGTCATTTAGATTCTCTTTTTATACCAGAACTCTTTGAAGACAATGTTAATGTTTCTGATTATGTTAATGAGATGAACAACTTTGCTTACTTGTGTGATGTTTCTGATGATTTCATTTCGCATGATCATAAGCATGATGCATTCATTTTTGATATTAATTCAACTGGCACAACTGCATTTAATCTCGGAACTTTGGAAAATCCAAAGGAAATTTTGCTAGCATCAGATATAACTCCTGAAGAGAGAATAAAATTTGAGAGAATATTAAAAAAATATGAAAAAGTCTTTGCCTGGACCTATGAGGATATGCCGGGAATAGATCGAGATGTTGCCGAACATGCCATCCCAACTTACCCAGAGTTTAAACCAGTCAAGCAAAAGCTTCGGAGGCTTAGGCCAGAGTGGGCACAGAAAGTGAAAGAGGAGATCCACAAGCAGATTGACGCTAAGTTCCTGATAGAGGTTCAATACCCAACATGGTTAGCTAATGTGGTTCCTGTAGCTAAGAAGGACGGTAAGGTTCGAGTATGCGTTGACTATCGAGACCTGAACAAGGCCTGTCCGAAAGATGATTTCCCTCTTCCTCATATTGATGTGCTAGTAGATAGTGCTGCTGCTTGCATGATGTATAGCTTTGTGGATGGATACGCAGGGTACAATCAAATTCTTAACAAGATAGTGGACCGGATCAAGACAGCCTTTATCACCGAGTGGGGGACATATGCCTACCGGGTTATGCCTTTTGGGTTGAAGAATGCAGGAGCAACCTATCAGAGGATGGCGACCAAGGTTCTCAATGACTTAATCCACAAAGAAGTGGAGGTGTATGTTGATGACATGATGATTAAGTCGGCTACCAGGGAAGGTCACTTTGAGGCTTTAGAAAAGTTCTTTCAAAGAATTAGCAAGTACGATTTGCGCCTCAATCCCAAGAAGTGCCTTTTTGGAGTTACATCAGGAAAGTTGTTAGGCCATGTAGTAAGCCAGAGGGGAATCGAGGTAGATCCCGATAAAGTCAAAGCCATAAGAGAGATGCCAGTGCCCCAGAAGGAGAAGGACGTCAGAAGTTTCTTAGGAAAGCTTCAGTACATCAGCCGATTTATTGCAAAGCTAACTTCAGTATGTGAGCCTATTTTCAAGCTTCTTAGGAAGAATCAGCCGATGATATGGAACGATGACTGTCAACTGGCCTTTGACACCATTAAGGACTATCTGCTAAATCCTCCGGTACTAAGACCACCACGCCGTGCCAAACCACTAATCCTGTACCTAGCTGTGGAAGATAACTCAGTGGGTGCTATGATGTCTCAGGAAGATGATTTTGGTGTAGAGTTTGCAGTTTATTATCTTAGCAAGAAATTCCTGCCTTACGAAGCCAAATATGTAGAGGTGGAAAAGATCTGTTTAGCAGTTATCTGGGCTTCTAAGAAGTTGCGACACTACTTTCATTCCTTCAAGGTACAAACGGTTGCCAAACATAATCCGCTCAGATACCTCCAAGAAGCACCCTCTTTACTAGGGAAGATGGGAAGGTGGTTACTGCTGTTGCAGGAATTTGACATTGAGTACATAACCAAGAAAACCATTAAGGGAAGAGCGGTAGCAGAGTTCTTAGCCGAGCATCCTATTGAGGGAGATCAGTTTGAATACAACTTCCCAGATGAAGATGTCACGGCCATAGCAGTGCAAGGGTGGCAATTATTCTTTGATGGAGCAGTCAATAATAAGGGAGCAGGCGTAGGAGTTATTCTTACGACACCAGATGGTGAAAGACTACCATTGGCTAAGAAGCTGAGGTATAAGGCTACCAATAATGAAGCAGAATATGAAGCTTGCATCTTTGGATTGGAAGCATTACTCGCTCTGGGGGCAGAGACCGCAGAAGTATTTGGAGATTCTTCCTTGGTAATTCATCAGATCAGAAGGGAGTGGTCAGTCAAGGAAGAAAGGTTGTTGCCTTATGTAAAGCACTTGAGATCGTTGAGCAGCCAGTTCGAGATTTGCACTTTTCACTTCATCCCCAGAGACGAAAATCAGTTAGCTGATGCTCTAGCAACATTAGTGTCTATGTGGGATAACCCAACAGGAGTTGCGATGAAACCCGTGCTGATTTATAGTTCGGAAAGACCTTGCTTTGAAGCTGAACAGGTGATGGACATTGAGGCCATTGATGGAAATCCATGGTATTATGACATTCAGAATTATTTAGAGAGATCAGTCTTTCCAGAGGAAGCCACTGAGAAGGACCAAAGAATGATCAGGAAGTTATCCACTCAATTCATCAGTGTTAATGGCACTTTGTATAAAAGGCAAGCTGATGGTATCCAGTTAAGATGTCTGGCAGAGAAAGAAGCTAAAAGACTTATGGAAGAGGTTCACGCCGGGGTTTGTGGAGCTCATATGAATGGCTTAGCCTTAGCAAAGAAGATCATGCGCCAAGGGTTTTATTGGCTCACAATGGATACAGATTGTTCAAAATTTGTGAAGCAATGCCAGTTATGCCAACAGTATGCGAATTTGAGGCATGTGCCAGTTTCAGAGTTATATAACTTAACATCTCCATGGCCATTTGCAGCATGGGGAATAGACATCATAGGCGAGATCCGTCCTACGGCTTCTAATGGGCATAGATTCATCATAGTTGCCATTGACTACTTCACTAAGTGGGTTGAAGCTGAGTCTTTCAAGAAGGTTGATGCAAGGGATATGGCTAAGTTCGTTGAGCGGAATTTGATATGCAGATATGGCCTCCCTCATCACATAGTGTCTGATAATGGGGTACAATTCCTAGCAGAAACTAAGCAGATGCTCCAGAAATATAGGATCCAACATCATAAGTCTTCTCCTTATCGTCCTCAAGCAAACGGTGCAGTTGAAGCGGCAAATAAGAATGTGAAGAGAATTTTGGCCAAGATGGTTCAGAACTACAAGGATTGGGCAGAAAAGTTACCCTTCGCACTTTGGGGATATAGAACAACAGTCAGAACCTCTACAGGGGCAACGCCATTCTCTCTGGTATATGGAACTGAAGCAGTCCTGCCGATTGAAATTGAGCTGAAATCATTAAGGGTAGTCATGGAAGCTGAGATTCCTGAAGCAGAATGGGCACAACAACGTTTGTCACAGCTAAATCTGTTGGATGAAGACAGGTTACGAGCCTATTACCACAACCAAGTTTATCAAAAGAGGTTGGCTCGGTCGTTTGGCAAGAAAGTACGAAAGCACCCGTTGAAGGAGGGGGACTTGGTCTTTAAGATGATGAGGCCGGGAGTTCCAGACATACGAGGAAAATTCAGACCAACCTGGGAAGGACCTTTCATTTTGAAAAAGTTGCTAACAAAAGGAGCAGCGATTTTAGCAGACAGCGATGGGAATGAGTTCAAGGACCCGGTCAATGTCGATAGACTTAAAAGGTTCCATGGCTAAAGACCAAAAATAAAAAGAAGAGAATAAATGCCCCGCGGGTCGAAAACCGAAAAAAAAAAGGCGGCCCTGCTAAAATTGGGCGCCCTGTCAGGGTGAAAACCGAAAAAAGGCATCCTGGGCAAAAATTAAGGGCCAAGAGAAAATATTCAATCGAGAAAACCCAAGAGGGCCGATTGATAACAGGAGTTTGATGCTGACAAAACCCACTCCGAGATTATGTGTAGTCATATGCTTTTGAATTCTTGTCAAATGAAAATCATGTATGATGAAATCATATAGAAATGTACACAATTTCGCAATGAATAAAAGAATACATTTTCATTGATCATTCAGTTCTGTCTTAAAAAGAAATATACCAATTGTTCATCTAATGATTATTGCTCAGTCCCTTCATTGGATATGTGCTATTTGCTCTTAACAGAAGCTTTGGTGATAACCTTAAAAAAAAAAAAAAAAAAAAAAAAATAATAATAATAATAATAATAATAAAAGCCGCTGGATTGGGTTGGGTCCATTCCAGGCAAAAATTAGGCAAAGGGTTGTGTGAAAATCCCATAAGGGACGCATTTCCCGCAAAGAAAAACTAGTGTGAAAATCCACAAGGGACGCACTACCTTTAAAACAATGACGTTCAATGTCTGGAGCAATAAGGCGGCGTTACTTCAGATGATCTTCTTTCAATCAAGTAACATACAATACAGAACATGAAAAAGAATCCCGGGTAAATGATCATTGACCAGGAGGGCAAGGATATATACCGGACATCTCTTTCAGAAAACTTGTCGACGATCCTCAGGATTCAGGGGGCATCGTAGAGCAGGAAGGCTACAACCTCAGCGAACCATGGACCACCTAGGGCACAGTCTATACATTGTTGCAAGCATTTGCATTCCATATCATGCACACGTGATTTCTTGTATATTCCTATGCATACAATCTTGCAGGAGAAATCGGCGGGGAACACCAACAAAAGCCGAGTGACGACACCAGTCCAAACATCTAAAGGAGCACAGTTCCAAAATTCACAGCGGTTAGCACGATGGCGGCACAACCCACAAGAGGTTAGCACGACCACGGCATTACCAATTCACAGCGGTTAGCACGATGGCGGCACTACCCACAAGAGGTTAGCACGACCACGGCACTACCAATTCACAGCGGTTAGCACGATGGCGGCACAACCCACAAGAGGTTAGCACGACCACGGCACTACCAATTCACAGCGGTTAGCACGATGGCGGCACTACCCACAAGAGGTTAGCACGACCACGGCATTACCAATTCACAGCGGTTAGCACGATGGCGGCACAACCCACAAGAGGTTGGCACGACCACGGCACTACCAAAATTCACAGCGGTTAGCACGATGGCGGCACTACCCACAAGAGGTTAGCATGACCACAGCATTACCAGCTACAACCAAAAGACAGCAACAGCTATCATTACAATTCCATCAAGCAGGAAGATCGACGCCTCAAGTACGCGTCTCTTTCCTTTTCTTCTTTGAGTTTAGGCTCACCTAGACACTAGTGTACTAGATTCCCCTAAACTGGGGGCAACTGTAGACACCGGGTCCTGAGTCAGCCTAGATCGAAGTTACCCAATGATGATAATTGCCTTCACAGGCTTAAAAGGTTAAAAGTGATGGTTTTCTCATCAAATTTGCATTTTAGAGTGAAAAATTAGAAAATAATAAAAAAAATATATATTTAAAAAATTAATTAATTCTGAAAAATGGGGGCTTAAAATTATGGTTTTTTTAGTCAATTTAAAATTGAAAAAAAATAGGAAAAAATAAAAAAAATAAAAAAATAAAAAAATTTTTCGGACCGCGAGTGTCGGGCTCGGCAGCGCGCTGGCGCCCAGCTCGCAGGCGCCTGGGCGCCCAGCGCGCAGGCGCCCAGGCGCCCATCGCGCAGCGCGCGCAAAGGCGACGCTCAGCGTCGCCGATGCTGCGCATCGCTAAAGGCGCGCGCAGCATCGCGCACGCTGAGCGCCGCACGGAGCGCTCGTGCGCGAGCGCCAGCGCGCGAGTTTCGCGCGGAAGCCCGCTTCGCCGCGTGAGTGCCCGTCGCTCTATAGTGACGGGCGGTGCCCCTTGTGGCGACGGTCTCCTGGCCGTCGGTATAGGGTCTGTTACCCTATTTTCCATTTTTTCAGCCTTTTTCCGATTTTTTCACCCAAAAATCCGTTTTTATCCCAAAATTAAGGGTTTTTGACTTAAAATAAAATTCCAAAATATTTTTTATAGATTATTAATTAATAAAACTTGATTTTATCCCCAAAAATAAAGGAATTTGAATAAAATTAGGTTTGTTTTCCTTAATTAAATTAGGGCAACATTTCTTATTCTTTTAAATAGTTTAGGATGGAATCAAAAAAGGGGGGCCTCCAATACTTTTTGAGATCAGAATTTCCAGAATTCATCATCTTCTATTTTCTCTTCAAAATTTCATTTTTCTTTTTTTAATTAATAAGGTTTAATTGAAATTGAAAGATCAATTTTCAATTGTTAATTATTCCAATTAATTTCTTGGTTTTCTCTTCATAAACACAAGAAATTAATCATCATTTTGACATCAATTTCTTTTTAATCTTAAGCATACAAATCAATTCCTTTGTTTTTCTCCATAAACAAAGAGAATTAATTTTATTGCTAATTTTATTCTTTCAAGCAATCTTCCGGAAAATCATCACTTTTCCTTCATCAAATCCAATATTCTGAGGGTAAATATTCTTGGCTCCATTTCTATTTCATTTCTATTTTATTTTATTTATTCATATCCATTTTATTATTTTTATTGATTTATTTATTGTTTTCATCTATTCATTTGTTGTATTGATTTTATATTTGTTCCATTTAATTGTTTATATATGATTTGATTTTTATTCATGTGAACATTGTTTTTTTAATTCCTAACATGTAAATAATTTATTTTGATTCCTCGTTATTTTTAACATGCAAATAATTAATTAATTTAAATTAATCTTTTTGCCATGTAAATAGTTTGTATTAATTATGAACACATCAATTAACCTTGTTACATATCATTATTATTTTCATCATTCCTTTGTTTACTAATTTTTATCATTGTTACATGATTTTATTATCATTTGTTTATTTATTCATTCATTATTTTTCACTTATCATCATTTATTTTCATCATGTGTATATTTTCATGTACTAATTAATTAACATGTTTTATTTTATTTTCATCACATCATTTAATCATTTATCATATATAATCCATGTTTCTCATTTTATTTTGGTTTGTTAATATTTTTTATTCCATTATTATTCTTTTCATATCATCTTACTTTATTTTAATTTGTTATTCATTATTTTGTATGTTTAATTGATTTAATTGATTGAATCACTAACATTGTTTTAATTGTATTTTGTTTTTATGTCTAAACTCATTTTTTCGCTTGGGCGTTTTTGCGAGCACATCGGGAGGTCCAAAAAGGCTCGTTTGGTTTATTCATTTTCTTTATTTGTAAGATTTTATTTAATTTTGCCATATAATTTTCTTGTAAAATTATTTATTTAGGCTCGCTAAAAAGAAAATCACAAAAAACATTTTTATTAATTAACTTGACATTTTTTTTTTCTAAATAAAAAAAAATGGGACCAATGTCCTAGTTTTTCATACCCAAATAAATCATCACATCAAAATTGTTTCATAATAAATATGCATGCGAGGACCAATGTTCTCACTATTAATGAATAACCCGTTTTATGCATGTATTTCATTTTTATAAATGGGAGTTGTATTCCGCTCCTAGTGTTATTGTAATTTATTTTGAATGCTTTATTTTGGATTTTGCTTACATTTACCGCTTTTGATATGAATGATTGCGCCTTTAAATTAAAATTGCATTGTGTGGAAAGTTGATAAAACAATGAATTCAAAACTTAATTATGATATTAATCAAGGTATAAATAAATGAGAAGTCCCGAACCAGCTCTGGTCTTTGGGCTCAAGAGGTTAGAGGTTATCCTCCAAGATACTTCTTGTGTCACGAGACTTTAGCGTTAATCCTAGGCCTCATGGCCCAATATGGATAAAATGTGCAAGTCTTAGGCTCTCCGAGGCGAGAGAAACTTTCCCAATGTTCTATTGGGTGGCGACTCCATGAAACCTCCTTGTTGCCCAACATAGACGCACTTGCGATTTATCGCAAGCTGTTGACGGACCCACAATTGCCCCGATCGCCCACGTGCGGGCGGTCGAGCGGGCGGCCGCGGGGATCCGGCGCGCGTCACAGTAAGGTCTCACCTAAGTGATATATCCTCCTACGCGTTGTGACCCTTCAACTTGGTCACGAAATAGCTCATGCAAATAATGTCACATTTTAAACCCCCAAAAAAAAATAACAATAAAAAGGTTAGTAATAATTCTAAAATCAACCACATAAACATAAAGGCAAGTGAAATATAAAACATGGTTAACATTCAAAAATATAAAGATAATAACAATAACAATGAAGACAATAATGCTAATAACATTAATAATAACAGTAACAATAATAACGGCAGTGACAAATACATAATAATTATAATAATAATAATAATAATAATAATAATAATAATAATAATAATAATAATAATAATAATAATAATAATAATAATAATAATAATATTAATATTAATAACAATAACAATAATGATGATAATAATAATAGCAGGACCAACGTTAGTAATAATAATAATAATAATAATAATAATAATAATAATAATAATAACGATCATGATATTAGGAATAATAAAAGTAAATAACAACAGTAATGATAATATGAACATGTAAGAACGGTAACAGTAAGAATAAAAATGAGGATAAATGATAATCATAATGGCAATAACAATCACAACAATAAAGATAACTTTAACAACAATAATAACAGTATTTAACAATTATAATGACAAATAAAATGAGATGAGATGATGAAAATGGGTCCAATAATTTTTACCCTCATATTTGATGATATGGAAGCAAGATATTTGAATCTGACTCCCTTGTCGAGTTTCAAAATAGATTCGAAATAACTCAAAAATTCAAAAAAACACTAAAACGACAACAAATGATTTTTGGCTTTTGTTTGATAATAAACCCCCAAGGTAAGGGAATCGATTTCCCTATCTCAAACTAAGCTCATGTAACAACCCAAAAAGGCCCTAGTCGGAAATTGCGTGCCGAGTCGAAAAATTAAGGGTAATTTGGTAATTAGTGCATGAGAAATTTGGATAATAAGGATTTATTGCAAAGAAATTAATTAAATAAGTTAAATGGAGGAATTATATGGTGTGTTTGTCGTGTAGTGATGTGGGGTACTTGTGGTGGTTTAATCTAGTGGATTGTGTGTGTGGTGCCTTGGATGTAATTTTGTTAAGAGTTTATATTGTGTGGGTTGTGTTTGGTGCAAAGGGCAAGTTAGTCAAAGTGGGTTTTGTTGGTCCTTTAGGAAGGTGCCATGTGGCATGGGTAGGTGAGGGTAATTAATGTGAAGTGAGGGAAGGAGAGAGGAAAGGAAGAAAGCAGATTTTTCTTCTCTCTCGTTTCCTCCTCTCCTCCTTCCTCTTCTTCACTTCTTCTTGCTCTCTCTTGCTTGTTGCCAATGTGGATCTTCAAGTGGTATTGGGTTTCTGAGTTTTGAAGTTGGTTTTGAAGGTAAGTGCTTGGATTTCTTGAGTTTTATCTTGGGTTCTTCTTCTCCTTCATCAATTTTGGTTTTGGATGTGTAAGGCATGGCTTAACTTGAGTGTCTTATTGGCTGGGTTTTTGTGAAAGAATCTGAAGAATGTAGAAAGAGGAAAGGGAAAGAGAAAGTGGGGGTTTGAAAGAGAAGATTAAAGCTTCAATCCAGGTTTGGGAGCCATGTTTGTTGTGTTTAAGTTTGGGAGTTCTATTCTTGAATGAGTTTGGTTGAATGATTTTTCCCTAATTCTCATTTGGATTGTGTTTATGTTTGTCTCTTTTTAATTCTAGAATTAATTGAGTGATTTGCTTGGGTAAATGCATGTGTTGTTAGAGTGAGGAATCTGGGTTCAAATGCTAGTGCTAGATGGATGTTTATATGTGTTATTGAGAAATTTGAGCATGATATGTGAATGAATTCTGGGTTTGACTATGATGCTGTTAATTTTGTTATAGTGTTTGATTAATGTGTTAATTGTGTTTTGAGCATGTTTTGGAAGCTTGGGAGGTAAGAATTTACATGTGTTTGCATGTCAAATGATTTTGGGACAAATGAGTTTTGTTTTGGTTTGCTGTGAACTGCTGGTTTTGGCCTTGGAAGTGGAAAACACAATGCTGTCGCGATCGCGATAGAATCGCGTTGTCCACTCCGTGCGCCGAGTCGTGATGATGGCTGTTCCTGTGAGTGGGAAGTCACGAGTCGTGATGAAGCATCACGACTTGTGACCTCTCTCTCTTGTGAGGGAGTCCCGTCACGAGTTGTGAGGGGAGATCATGACTCGTGACTCCCTTCTCTCGCGAGGCTGGGGAGAACTGAGCCTCATCACGAATCGTGAGCAAGCATCACGACTCGTGACACTTCTCTCTGTTGGGCATGAATTAGCTTCGTCACGAGTCGCAACTGCGTGTACGACTTGCAACTGGGCTTTTTCCCTTTGGCAACTGTCGCGAGCGCGACACAAGTCGCGATCGCGACAGTGAGCCGTTTTCCTGCCGTTTTGCCCTGTTTTGCCTATATGTCTTCTTCTTTCTATTTCGCATGGCTTTTCACACTGTGTAAGTTATGTAGTGTATTAATGTTGTTGACTTGTGTTAATAATTAATGGCATTGTCTAGTGTTAAGTGTTTAGAATAAGTGTCTTGAGCCTAAAGTGTCAAGGTAGTGGATAATTAAGCATGCTTAAGAAGGGTTAGTGAGTGCAGCTGCCTGTGTTGCCCCCGTTTGGGTCTTTCGGCCGACCTCCGAGATGGTCATTCTCCGCGTAGTGATAAACTGTTTTGAGACTCCAGTCTCCCGTGCTACCTTCGGGTATAAAAACTGTTTTGAGGCTTCGGTCTCCCGTATTGTGTTCCTGTATCCTCCACCATTGAAATTCAAGCTATTGTTTGAAGTGTTTGGTATTTGTTTAGTGTAGTGTTATGAGTTTTGTGTGATTCTAGTTAGTGTAATTGCTTTGTGCTCTCTATTATCTATTCTGATTTGATATAGTGATTCTCGATTTATTTATCTCTGTTCTCTGTTACTTAGTGAATTATGTATGTTGATGCATGTTTACTTTTGAGTATTAATGTATGATATATTGCATAGTGTTCTGTTGTTTGTTTCCTCCCCACTAAGCGTTATCGCTTAGCACTGGTTCTTTTCCCGTGTAGGTGGCATGGTTTTGAGTTCCAGTTCGAGTTTCTAGTCGCGGATCTGTAGGCTGGCCAATAGGAGTAGAGTTATTTATTTTGTCTCCTCCTGTAATTCTTTTTTGTATATGTATTATTTTTGTTAAGGATTTAAGATGTAATCTTTTGGGATATTGTATATAACTCTATATTTTGATTATATATGATATGATGTATGTTTATTCTATTATTATGGTTAGTGAATGCTTCCGCTGTATGTTTGTCGTATCGTGAGTGAGCGTCGGGTAGCGCGCCCGCTGGCGCCCTTCCAATGGGGGCAGCGATGGGGGTGTTACAGCTTAAAACAAAAATATTTTCTGGGTTTAAGAAAAATGGAAGGAAAAATCGCACCTTTCGAAAGATCATTTATTTTTTAAGAACATTCTCTTTTTTTTTCTTTTTCTCTTCTAGCTCTCCCTCTTTTCTCTTTTTTTTCTATCCAAAAAGTCCAACCCCTGTCAAATGAAAATTTTCTCTTTCTTCCCAAAAGGGGAAAGGACAAAACCCCCTTTCCATTGCTCGTCCCCCCAAAAATTCCTAAAAATTGAAAAAAACGGTCCCTAAAATCTGTCAAAAACTAGATTTTACAGGTGGGAAAGGGACAGGAGGGAGACTACCTATGAGTGGGTGGCTGTATGTCGCGCGCCCAGGTGCGGTCATCGCCTGCAAGCACGCGCCGCTCGCCCCTACATACGTAAGGATTGGCCTCGCACTGGAGGCCGCGCCCCATACTCCGCTAGCCAGCACACAGTCACTGCGCGAGGCGAGGCCTCGCCTGGGGCGCTCAGCTAGCCCGGATGCGGGCGTCGGACGAGGCTAGGCCTCGCATATGGCACGCTAAGAGCCCATACATAGGCACCGCGCCTCGGGCGTGCTGCCGGCAAATGTTGTGCCTTGCGCGCGGGCCGAGCAGGTCACACGGTGGTAGGGTACCGAAAACCACAAAATAATATTTAAAATACTTTTTATTTAAAAAGAAGGATTTTCAACAAAAGAATTATCATTTTTAACCTTTTTGCCTGTGAACAAGCATCATTTTCATCATTGGGTAATCCTGATCTTAGACCGCCTTGGGACCGGATGTCTACAATCCCGGCAAGGATATGCCTACCTAGAAAATTTTAAAAAAATTTGGGCAGCATCCCAGCAAGGATGTGCCCAACTCCTTGCATGAAAACACAAATAAGGGGATAGGCCTCAGGCCCCAAGTAACAATTTTATCGGTGCAATTATTTCACATGATGGTCAATTATTCGACGATTCAGTCTAATTCAATTCCCAATTACTAGTCATACAGGGCAAATTTCTAAGTTCGCTATTTTATTACCATTTTTATTGCACTTTAGTTGTCAGTGTACAGGGTTCCAAAATGTAAAAAATAAACAAACGTAATTTATCCTACATTTTGAAGCATATACACCTATCATCCATTCCGAACAAAAATTAAATAAAAAAGAAGTGAAAAGAAGAAGAAAATTACAGCAAAAATAACCTGGTAGTCGACGAAGTGGATTGAAAAATAACTTAAAGAAACTACGAAGAAATTGGTCCTAGACATGCACGGTGGTGAGAGGATCGTTTTGGTGCAAGTGGTGCGCAAAATTGATGAGAAATGAGGGAGAAATTGTAGAAAAATCGAGTGTGCACGTCGGTTGGTGAGAGAGAGGAAATAAGAAGAAAAGGTGAAGAAGAAAAGCCAAAGATGCACGGTTACACGCAACTTTATATAGACTTTGCTGACCGACGGGCTTCCTGTCGAAAAACTGAGCGACGAGCTCCCCGTCGGTCACTTGAAGCATCCTTGTCCTTCCCTTTTTCCATTTTTCAACATTTCAAAAAGAAAATACTCCCTAAATATTCCCCCCCCCCCTGATTTCCGTGCACTGTATACTTTTCCATCAAATTTGCTTTTCTGTAGAATTTAAAATGGAAAAAATACACGCAAAATATTTATGCGCATGAAATGTGCAGGAGGAAAGATCCCCAGGCGGTCAACTGGTTGACCAACGGGCAGCCCGTCTGTTGTGGCTTTCTTTAAATATTCCATCTTTTCTTCAAATTTCGTGCACTCTTCTCTTTGGCCTTCAACCAGCGCTCCTTTTCCAGGTTTTTTCTTCTTTTCTCTCTTATCTTTCCATTTATATTTAATTTTTTCCTCGAGACCTTGAAATATGTCATCCCCCATCCTTAGTAAGATGCATCGGGTTCTGGATGACCCCCGAACTTGGGAAAATACCACTTTGACACCCTCTTCGGGTGTAAGATTTCTAAGGAGAGTTAGAGTGGACCAGAACCTTCTATTAGTTGCAGCCCACTTCTAGGACCCTCATTTCCATGTCTTTAGGTTTACCTATCAAGAATTACACCCTCTGCCTGAAGAGTTTGCCGTGATCATCAGAGCCCCTGATCTGCGGTTTTGTCTATGCGAGGGATATTACATTGGCCTTAGGTGTTTCTTCCTCAGTTGCCACTAGACTAGCCGCTCACGGGACCACTTTTGCCCTAGAACCATTGACCGAGGCATTAGAAGGTTTCTTTACCATTTCTACCTATTGGGCCAGCGTTGTCCTTCTGTTTTGCCTTTTTAGGTATCTGGCAGTGACTTATGATGAGTTGACTGGCAATTTTTTGCTGTTCGGTAAAGTAGACGACATCCACCGTGGGCTGACCCCATTCCCCTTGATTTTGGCTGAGATGAATTTGGGCTTGGATTCTGTCTGTGCCGACCCTTCTGTTGCCTTCACCAGGAGCCCCTTATTACTCCAGGTATGTCATTATTTTAAAAGGTAGTGCATCCCTTGTGGATTTTCATACTAGCTTTTCTTAGCGGGAAATGCGTCCTTTCGGATTTTCACATAATCGAATGCCTTAATTTTGCCCAGAGTAGACCCTACCCATTCCGTCAGCTTGTTTCCTTTTTCTCTTTTTTTCCCTTTTTATTATTATTTTCTTTATTTTTCATCTGTCCCTTGTCCTTTAGGTATGGCTACAAGAGAAGCTAAAGTTTCTATCAGAGCCCCCTCCTAGGGTGATAGGCCAGTATTCATTGAGGCATTTTCTCCCCCGATAGCGGTTGTACTCTTTTGCCTCTCCCGATGAGGGTGTCACTTGATTTAGTGAGGTGGCAGATGAGGATATCAGTTTTATGAGCCCCTGGCTCCCTCTTTTCGTTGTGACCACAGATGGCTCTTTTGGGTGTGTCCCATTGTGCGGGCTTCATGAGGCTACCTTTTACATCACGACCCACTGTACCCGACAGTTCGGGATGATTCAGGATGTTGTGAGGCTCCCTTTATCCTTTCAGGGCGGCGTCTTATCTTCAGCCTTCACTTCTAGATATCATAGTTTCTGGGCAAGGCTTCCGGTGAAGGCCATTATGCCTTCCATTGGGGATTGCTCCATTTTTCCACTAGTGCCTACAAGAGATGGCTGCTTAGCCCTGCAGTAGACCATAGGACCCACTAACTTGGGCACCGAGCAGTAGTAGAGCATACTTTATATTTGCATGCATTCTATAATGAACAATGCCTTTCTTTTTTAACAAAAGAACTAGAAAATAATGAACACATAAGTTGAATAGTTTTTGTTTTATTCCTTTTGCTAAATTGTGCACATTTCGATATGATTTCACCACACATGATCATCATTTAATATAGATTTACAATACGAAACTACATCTAATCACAGGGTAGATCATAACAGCATCGAACTCCTGTTACCAATTAGCCCTCTCGAGTTTTCTTGATTGGCTAATTTCTCTCGACCCTCTAATTTTTTCCCAAGGTGCCTTTTTTCGGTTTTCACCCTGATGAGGCGCCCAATTTTAGCAAGGCCACCTTTTTTCAGTTTTTGACCCACAGGGCTTATATTCCGTTCTTTTGATTTTTCATGTCTTTAGCCATGGAACCTCTTGAGTCTATTGATGTTGACCGGCTCTTTGAATTCGTTTCCATTTCTATCTGCCAGAATCAATGCTCCCTTAGATAGGAACTTCTTGAGAACAAATGGACCTTCCCATGTCGGTCTAAATTTTCCCTGTATATCCGGCACACTTTGTCCCATTTACTTGAAAACCAAGTCTCCCTCTTTCAGCGAGTGTTTTCTGACCTTTTTCCCAAATGACCGAGCAAGTCTCTTCTGATAGATCTGATTGTGATAATAGGCCCATAATCTGTTCTCGTAGAGCATATTCAAATGTTGCAACCGCTACTATGCCCAATCATTTTCCGAAATTTGAGCCTCGATGACCACCCTTAAAGATCTGAGCTCCACTTTAACTCGCAATATGACTTCTATCCCATACACCAAAGAATATGGCGTGGCTCCTGTAGAGGTTCTGACAGTGGTTTCTATATCCCCATAGTACGAAAGGCAACTTCTTTGCCCAATCTTTATAGTTCTGAACCATTTTGGCCAAATCTTCTTACCCATTGGCTTGCGAGCGATACGGAAAGGATTTATAATGCTCTATGCCATACTTCTGGAGCAACTTTTTTGTTTCAGCCATGAACTACACTCCATTGTCAAATATAATGTGGTATGGGAGACCATAATTGTATGTTAGGTTCTTTTTAATGAACTTGATAATATCTCGGGCGTGAATTTTCTTGAATGATTCCGCTTCCACCCATTTAGTGAAATATTTGATAGCGATTATGATGAACCTATGACCATTAAAGGCTGTAGGGCATATCTCCCCAATAATGTCTATCCCCTAAGCTACAAAGGGCAAGGTGATGTTAAGCTGTGTAGTTCCGAAACTAGCGAATGCCTGAAATTTGCATACTGCTGACACTACTTCACGTACTTCGAGCAATTTGTATCCATTATAAGCCAGTAAAACCCTTATCTCATGATCTTCTTTGCTAGCATTAACCCGTTCATGTGGGCTCCACAGATTCCAGCATGGATTTCCTCCATAACCTTCTCAGCTTCTTTGTCATCCAGACATCTCAACTGAATACTATCGACTTGCCATTTGTACAACATACCATCTATGCATATAAATTGAGTAGACAGCTTACGGATTAGTCTTTGGTCCTTTTTAGTAACTTCTTCTGCGAATGTTTTCTTTTCTAAGTAATTTTTGATGTCAGTGTACTAAGGCTTCTCATCAAACCCCCACACTTAACATTTGCTTGTCCCCAAGCAAAACAAGCAAAACACTTAAACAACAAAATGCATACAATTTATGGAGCTTACTTATATGTTTGATAAATATTTGGAAATGGCATGTGTAGGCTTTTATCTCTCAACAAAGTAATCTAAATATACAACATCTCAATCAACACCATTATCCATTCTACTTGAACAATCATGCACATTTTGGAAAACCATAAAGTGGCAAAACACAAGAATGTTGAACCTCAAGATATTGAATATCTTAACACCTGTAAAGACTATTTCACACAAATCATTGCCTAAAATAATTCTCACTTAAACACTATTTCTTCCTTAAGCTCTCAATCACTCAATGTGTTTCAAGGTAGTGTTTCTCTCATTCCTTAAATATACCATTGCATACCATAAGCTTGTAAATAGTAAAAATCTCCACTACTAGTATAAAGTAGTAAAGAAGATCAAAGGGTCTTATAAGGGTTGTAACTTGGCTTAGGTAAAGGTAGGATAATTTGGATTTAGATAGCTTCTATTGTGTAGAGAAAAAGTATCAACATAACATAGGAGATTCACAAATCAAAACATAACATGGTAGTCTTACTTCTATTCTAATTCCCTTCTAAGATCATGCTAGTTCTTTGTATCTTTCTTTATTTTTTGTTTTTTTTTAATTATTATTATTGAGCAAAAGAATGTAGTATGGGTGCGTTTTACACTCCATCCCACACTTTAACAATTTGGGTGTACGTCTTGCTCTTTTATTTCTATATACTCTAGTGGGTGTGTTTATTCTCCATCCCACTTTCTATATTTCTTTTTTTTTTTAGAAACTAGCATTTCTAAAACTAAATTGGAAAATAAGGGAATGTCCATTACACTTCAACTACCTCATGCTTAACAATAACAAATACATCTCCCATGCTATATCAATCCTAATTCTTTCCACAATAAGGGTTTGTTAACAAGAAAATGGTTTTTGTTTAGCAAAAGGATATGGCTAAATATATGCTTAATAACAAAATAGGTTATAGGCTCAAACTTAGCTACCTAAAGTCAAAAAGGTAAGTTCTTTAAAGAAAGCCAAAAATGGTTCATTCTAAATGCCCTTATCATATCTCATGTATAACCCATACTAATAATGTAGTCTCAAAATTTACTAAAAATAAGTTCTGGAGGATATGGCATATCAAGGCTCTCATACAAGAAATATTTTGTGTATAAGGTTCAAAAGCTCACATAGCTATAGGTCAAACTATCTTCAGCAATGAATTGCCAAAATAATCCTTATATACATGTAAAAAGGTACTCAACTTAAAAAGATCCTACACTAAAGTGATTTGCTAAGTCATGACCTTCACTATATACATTGAATTGCCCAAATAAAAAGGAAAAATAACATTTTTCAAGATATGGCATATATAGATATAATTAAAAGAAATACCAGCTTAGTCATGCATATATTCCCAAATATACATCAAATATATAAGCTCCACAATAGTTTGCACAAAACAACCTATACAAAGACAATAACACACATATGTACAAATCTAATCTCAACATACCTAAAATTAACTACCTAAAACTAGCAGTACATGTAAAACACAAGCTACACTAAACATAACAACCAAATATAACATAACAACCACCATAATAATGCCCCCACACTTAAAGGACACAATGTCCTCATTGTGTAAAAGCAATAAACAAAATATATACAAGCAAACTCAAAACTCGATGAAATAAAAACAAGAATAATACTAAAAAGAAAAAGTGTGTAGAGAGAACTTAGCTCAATTCCCACTAGGGGAATCAGGTGGAGATGGAGAGAATTCAACATGTTGTTTGCGGAAAAACGAGAGTAGCTGACGACTAATGCTGTCTTGATTTTTATGGATAGCCCTCATTGTAGTTTCAAGGATGTCCATTCTAGCTGCCAAACTTTGGTTTGCAGTTGTTCAAGCCCAACATGAGATCCAGATTCTGCTGCATTCCCGCCAGCAGTAGCATCAACCCCAGCAGCCTCCTCGTCCTCAGATAAATCCTCATCTGAAGAGTCATGAGCCACAGCTACTAAAGAAAACTCAGGAGCCTTTCCTTTCCCTTTATCAACGCGTGAACTTTCTACCTGCAAACCACAATCAGTAAACTTAGGCGGCCAACCGCCTTTTGTTAAAAGGTTAGCCCACCTCAAATAAACCACATCAAGCATGGTCACAGAGTCACCTTCCTCGAAACGAAAATTATGCAATTCCCCTAAATAGCCTAAAATGATACCAGTAACCATGTGACACATACCCACTATTTTACTTTTAGCTGTTGAAGCATGATATAATCCATCAAAAACAAAATCAATAGAGCAAGGGGTTTTCTTAGATTGTAATAAATCTAACACAAATAAATCCTTGGTCTGCACTTTAGAACTTTCAACCCTACCAAATAAAGCATGACACAAATATTTATGAAAAAGCATTAACACATCATCTTTTGTTTAGCGATTCGTTGAATTCTTATTATTAAATGCATCAAGACTAGACAACCTCTTCCAAACAGGCTTAGGATCAAACAAATGTGGAACAAAAATCTTCCCATTTAGTGGAAACCCAAACCAATCATGCATTTCTTGAAACCCAAAAACATATTCAGTACCCCGATGTCTAAATTTTAATTAAGTTTAACGTTTATCAACATACTCAAGGGTAACAAAAAACTCAAAGGCCCAAACACGGTTAATAGGAAGAGTCAATTGAACAAATTTCCCCCATTTCATATATGTCAAATATTTTTCAAACTTTTCAGTGATGGCTAAAGTATTTAACAGGTTGAAATCTACATGCCACATGCCAACATATGTTTTCTTGTTAAAATAGTCAAATTTCTCACCTTCCTCCTCAGAAATTATAGGGAAAGTGCATTCAAACCGGTTTTGAAGATGCACAAGATCTGGGCGCTCACTGGATTCTGCTGTCGCTTGCTTCCCTTTAGCAGCCACATGTTTTGTATCTTGAGTGTGAAAGAAGGACAAAGAAATTCTACTATAGAAACTCACAAATAAGAGAGAAAAGCAAAATAAAAATTGGAAACCGAAGATTCTTGAGAGAAGAAGAAGAGAGAAAGTAAAGAGAGAAAATAAGGAAAACGCAAGAGACTAAACAAAAATGAAGAGAAAAATAGAAGTTAGGGCTTAAAACAATTAAATGGGAGTGAAAAATAGGGTTATAACGGTTTGAATTTTAAAAATTTTTAAATCCCGTGCTGCGTCGCAACCTCGCGATAGAGATGACAATTCGAATAAATATCTTGCGAACCCATCGCGATCTCGCTATAAAAGTTTTCCTCATCACTCTGTTGCGTGCGCGACGATGTCGCGATCGCGACAGAAGGGTTATGCCCAAACTTGAATTTTCTCGTCGGGTGCTTCTTGCCAGGCGCGATCGCAATAGCTACTTGTAAAAACAATTTCCCTCTACTGTCGCGCTCACGACAGTAAGGAACATTAAAAGAACAAAATTCTTGCTTAATCATAACAACACTATATTTTAATACGGTAAATGTCTCACTATCTAAAACACCCTATGGAAACAAAAACAAACAATGTTAGTAATATATATTAAAACCAAAACATACTAGAATCTAATTAGCAATATACAAAATGACTTAAATTTAGACTAAGTACAAAAATAAACAGAAATGACAAGTAACTTTTTAAACTATGTTTAAAGAGATATAAGAAACCTCTCTTCCATGAAAAGTTGCCTCCAAATAAACTTTGCATCTTTGACCATTTGTTTTAAATAATTCTCCCTTACTATTCTTTAGCTCTAAATAGCCATGGTTAAAAACTTGTGTCACCTCAAATGGACCACTCCATCTTGATTTCAATTTCCGAGGAAATAATTTTAATCTAGAATTGAATAAGAGGACTTTATCTCCAACCTTGAAAGTCTTATATCGAATATGAGCATCGTGCCACTTCTTGGATCTTTCTTTATAAATTTTTGCATTTTCATAAGAAAGAAGTCGTAACTCATCAAGCTCATTCAATTGTAAACACCTTTTGATACTAGCATCCTTAAGATCATAATTCAATGTCCTAATTGCCCAATAAGCTTTATGCTCTAACTCAATAGGTAAATGACATGCCTTACCATATACTAGCCTATAAGGTGTCATCCCAATAGGTGTTTTAAAGGCAGTACGATATGCCCATAAAGCATCATCAAGCTTATGTGCCCAATCTTTCCTATAATTAGATGTTGTTTTCTCTAAGATCCATTTAAGCTCTCTATTTGAAACCTCTACTTGGCCACTCGTTTGAGGATGATAAGGAGTAGCTACCCTATGATGCACTCCATATTTATGTAATAATGAATCAAAAGAACGGTTAATGAAATGCTTACCTCCATCACTTATGATGGCTCTTGGCACTCCAA
The DNA here is from genome assembly GCA_947683425.1 of Excoecaria cochinchinensis. Taxonomy (NCBI): domain Eukaryota; kingdom Viridiplantae; phylum Streptophyta; class Magnoliopsida; order Malpighiales; family Euphorbiaceae; genus Excoecaria; species Excoecaria cochinchinensis. The sequence goes on along the minus strand of CANTUQ010000104.1, from coordinate 3,035,573 downwards.
ATCTTGTAAAGAGCTTCTTCAAAAACTTGATCACCACCTTTGAATCATTGGTTGGCAATGCTTGAGCCTCAACCCACTTTGACACATAATCTACCCCAACCAATATATAGTTTTGACCAAAAGATGTAGGGAAAGGACCCATGAAGTCTATACCCCACACATCAAAGATTTCAACTTCTAAAATAGAATTCAAAGGCATTTCATCACGCTTACCAATACTACCAGCCCTTTGACACTTATCACATTTAGCAACAAACATTCTAGCATCATGAAATAAAGTATGCCAATAGAAACCACATTCAAGCACTCTAAAAGCTGTCTTATTAGCACCATTATGACCCGAATATAAAGCAGAATGACAATGTGCCAAGATGTTCACATAATCCTCCTCACTCACACATCGACGTATAAGACCATCTCCACTTACTTTAAATAAATAAGGTTCCTCCCAAAGATAATTTTTGATATCATTAAAGAACTTTTTCTTTTGTTGCCATGTCAAACCATTAGGTACAATTCCAACAGCAAGATAGTTAGCAAAATCTGCATACCAAGGTACATGCACTTGTTCAATTGACATTAACGAATCATCCGGAAATGAATCATTTATTTCAATGCTATCTCCTAAAGGTCCTTCATTATTTTCTAACCTTGACAAATGATCAGCTACTAAATTTTCAATTCTTTTTTATCTTTGATGACAAGGTCAAATTCTTGCAACAATAAAACCCAACGAATTAACCTAGGTTTAGCATCTTTCTTAGCAAACAAGTACCTCAATGCTGCATGATCAGTATATATAATCACTTTAGACCCTAACAAGTAAGATCTAAATTTGTCACATGCATATACAACTGCCAACATCTCTTTTTCTGTAATTGTGTAATTAATTTGAGGAGGTGATAAAGTATGACTAGCATAATAAATCACATGCAAATGCTTACCTTGTCTTTGTCCTAACACACATCCAACTGCAATGTCACTTGCATCACAAATAATTTCAAATGGTAAATTCCAATTAGGAGAAGTGATTATAAGTGCACTTACAAGAGCTTCCTTTAAAGTATTAAAAGCATTCATGCATTCATTAGAAAATTCAAAAGGCACATCCTTTATCAATAAATTAGTTAAAGGTTTAGCAATTAAAGAAAAATCCTTAATGAATCTCCTATAGAAACTAGCATGTCCAAGAAAAGATCTTACACCCTTAAGTGTAGTAGGTGGAGGCAACTTTTCTATCAATTCTGTTTTTGCTATATCCACCTCTATCACCTTTCTTGAAATCTTATGCCCAAGAACTATCCCTTCTTCTACCATAAAATGGCATTTCTCCCAATTTAGAACTAAATTAGACTCCTCACATCTAGCCAAAACTCTATCTAAGTTTTTCAAACAAAGGTCAAAAGAGTCACCATAAACTGAAAAATCATCCATGAAAACCTCCATGATATGTTCTATCATGTCCCCAAAAATAGAAGTCATGCATCTTTGAAAAGTAGCTGGTGCATTGCAAAGCCCAAAAGGCATTCTCCTATAGGCAAAAGTCCCATAAGGACAAGTGAAAGTAGTCTTTTCTTGGTCAATAGGGTAAATAAAAATTTGAAAATAACCTGAATAACCATCAAGAAAACAATAATGAGAATGACCCGCTGTCCTCTCTAACATTTGGTCCATAAATGGTAAAGGGAAATGGCCTTTTCTAGTGGCTGAATTTAACTTTCTATAATCAATGCACACCCTCCAACCGGTTGTGGTTCTAGTAGGAATTAAATCCCCATTCTCATTTTTCACTACAGTCATCCCACCTTTCTTTGGTACACAATGAATGGGACTCACCCAAGCACTATCCGAAATTGGATAGATAATCCCAGCATCAAGCAATTTAATAATTTCTTTTTTAATTACCTCTTGCATATTGGGATTTAATCTTCTTTGTCTATCAGCTTTTGGTTGACAATCATCTACCATGTTAATCCTATGCATGACAACATTAGGACTAATTCCTTTTAAGTCAGAAATTTGCCAACCAATACTCTTTATCCTTTTTCTAACAACATCTAATAATGAAGACTCTTGCTCATTAGATAATTTGTTAGACACAATGATAGGCAAAGTATGATTAGGGCCAAGGAATGCATACCTCAAATGGCTAGGTAGTTCTTTTAATTCCACATTAGGAGGACTTACTATAGAAGGTGGTAAAGGTGCTTCATTTCTGAATAAAGTTTCTGGCCTTGAGCTTTCTTGTTCCACCTCTTCATGAACTTTATCGTCATTACTTTCCTCATCATAAACTGCATTTTCCATTACTTCCACAACACATGCATCAATAATATCAACTTTCATGCAAATATTCTCATCCATGGGGTATTTTAGTGCTCTATCCATGTGATATTCTACACTATGTTCCCCTACCCGCAAGACTAAAGTGCCTTCATATACATCAACTACAGCCCTACCAGTTCTCATGAAAGGTCTTCCTAATATCAAAGTGCATTTCACATCATAAGCGAAATCCAATATAACAAAGTCAGCAGGTAATATGAATTTATCTACTTTCACAAGCACATCTTCAACAATTCCAAATGGTTTCTTAATTGATTGGTCAACCAATTGCAATACCATTGATGTAGGCTTAACATAATCCAATCCTAGTTTCTTAAAAATAGACAATGGCATGAGATTAATACTTGCCCCTAAATCACATAAACATTTAGGAAACTCAACATCCCCTAAAGTACAAGGGATAGTAAAACTCCCATTATCTTTAAGCTTAGTAGGCAAATTATTAGAAATTATGGAACTACATGCTTCAGTTAATGCCACAGTAGATATGCCTTCCCAATTCATTTTCTTAGAAATGAAATCTTTAAGAAATTTTGCGTAATTAAGAATTTGTGTTATAGCCTCAATAAAATTTAAATTTATATGCAAGTGCTTTAATTTATCAAGGAAAGACTAGAATTGCTTATCTTGATGTTGCTGCTTAAAACGTTGAGGAAATGGTGGCCGAGGTTGAAAAACTTTGGAAGAATTTGCCTTAGATGCCCCTTCTGTCGCGATCGCGACAGGTGTCACGCTCGCGACAGAAGACTCTCCTCCTGCTGTCGTGCTTGCGACATTGATCATTCTCTCCTCTGTCGCGCTCGTGACAAGCGTCGCGGTCGCGATAGAATAGTCATTCTGCTCCCCATTTTCCTGCACATCTCCACTCTTGTTAGTATTAACAAATTCATTAGTGTAGGATTTACCTGACCTCAATTTGATGGCTTTAAGATGCTCCCTTGGATTTTCCTCCGTATTGCTTGGTAAATTCCCTTGCATTCTTAAAGGTAAAGCCTTGGCTATTTGCCCTATTTGCACTTCTAAGTTATGAATGGATGAGGCTTGGTTCTTTGTAATTTGATCAAATTTTGTCTCCATCCTCTTTTGGTTCTCTTCTTGTGAGTTAAACTTTATATTAATCCCCTCTAAAAACCTATCCATCTTAACTTCTAAGGCTCCAAACCTATCTTGAGTTGGTTGAAAATCTACCCCTCTATTTTGGTTGCTACTATTATTTCCCCATGAAAAATTAGGATGGTTCCTCCAACCAGGGTTATAAGTGTTTGAATAAGGGTTCCCTTGCCCTTAACCTTGAATAAAGCTAACTTGCTCTTCATTATTAGTTACCCCCAAATTACACCCTTCACTGGAGTGTCCTAGTTGCCCACAAATGTTACAACTATTTTGTTGACTACCTCCCACTCCTAAACTATTAAGTTTATGAGTTAAGGCTTCTACTTGAGCTTGCAAAGCAACTACAGAATCAATTGCATGCACTCCCCTAGCATTAAAAGAATTAGAATCCCTTACTCTCTCGGTAGGCCACATGCAATTGTTCATTGACATTTCCTCCAACAATTCAAATGCTGCTTCGGTTGTTTTTCTCATCAAAGATCTACTAGCTGCAGCATCTATTGTACCTCTTGTAGTTGGGTTAACTCTATTATAAAAAGTTTACATCAAAAGCTCCCTTGGAAGATTGTGGTGTGGACACATCCTTTGCAACTCCTTAAACCTTTCCCAAGCCTCATACAAAGATTCATTGTCATTTTGAACAAAAGTTGTGATATCTTTTATAATCTTGGCTGTTTTGGCTAAGGGAAAATATTTTGATAGAAAAGCTTAGGCCAATTGGTCCCAAGTGGTTATAGACCCCCTTGTTAATGAATTCAACCAAGCTTTGGCCTTATCTTTCAAAGTAAAAGGAAAGAGCCTAAGCTTAATTGCATCAATCGAAACACAATTGATTTTAAAAGTATCACAAATTTCAAGAAAATTTGCCAAATGAGCATTGGGATCCTCATTTGCTAAACCATAAAACTGAATACTATTTTGAATCATTTGTAAAAGTGAAGGTTTCATCTCAAATTGGTTAGCATTTACCGTAGGTCTTACCACTCCCTGTTGAGCATCACTCCATGCTGGGGTGGCAAAGTCCATTAGTCTAGGTGGATTTCCTTCTTCAGCCATGAAAATTGGTCTCTTATTCTTGTTATTTTTTCTATTGGATTTCCAGTTACTTGACAAAAATCATTCAATTTCAGGATTCAATGGTTCAAGCTCTTCTTGTGAACTTCGTGTACTAGGCATGAACTTTCAAATCCTGTAAAAACTAAAAATAAAATACAAAGTCAAACTAAAACAAAAACAAACTAAAGCAAAAGAAAATATTGTAATCCAAAATCATAGCGCATGTGTGTCTATTTTGGCCAATCAGAGATATTTTGGACACCTCCTTCCAATAGAACATGAACATTAGAAGGATCGTCTAATCTCGTGAAGTCTAAGACGATACATATACATCTATTCTGGGCAAGCCGGAGATATTTTGGACACCTCTTTTCAATAAAATACTGGAAAGATTATCTAATCTCGTGGAGCCTAAGACAATGCGAATTGGGTCTATTTTGGGCAACACGAGATATTTTGGAGACCCCATCCCAATAAAATATTGAGATGGTCCTCTAACCTCGTTGAGCCTAAGACCAAAGATGGTTTGGGACTTCTCGTTTATTCATACTTTGATTAAATTACAATTGAGTTTTGAATTTAAGATTTCATCCATTTTCTCATACGATTTAGTGCATTAATTAAAGCGCAGATCATTCATGTAATAAAAGCGATAGACGAAAGCAAGGTTAAAATAAGGTAAATGAAAGTCCAATAAATTACAATAAAACTGGTGGCGAAATACAACCCCATTGTAAATGAACAAAAAGGGAAACATACACAAAGCGGGATATTTATTAAGGATGAACACATTGGTCTTCGTATGCATATTTATAAAAATAATTTAAAGTGACAATTTCAATTGGATGGAAAAAACTGGGACATTAGTCCTATTTTATCAGAAGAATCTCATTTATTTGTAGAAAAGCTTATCCATTTTTACTTTAGCGGGCTTAAAATAATATTTATAATAAATTGGAAATAAAAATAAAATAAAAGGAAATAGGGTAGAGAAAATGAACCAAATTGGCATCCATAGGTCATCCTAGTGGGCTCCTCTTCTCAGTGCCCCATAATTAGTAGAAATAAATAAATTCACAAGAAAAACAAATAACACATGAGTGGGACAATAAAATAAAATAATGAAAATAAAAGAAATATCAGAGATAAAATAAATATATAAACAACATATATAAATAACTACATTTTGATAAAATGATTGTGAATAAAAAAAGAAAGAAGAAAAAGAAAAGAAAAGTAGGATTGAACCCAGAATATTTATCCTCAGAATTCGAATTCGATGGAAGGAAAAAGATGATTGATTTCCTTGCCTTGATCCGCAAATTTAGAATTGAAAATAATAAAAATTAGAGTTTTATTCTAAGAAAGAAAACTTGCTTAAAAAGATAATATAAGAAAATAAAAATTTTCAAGAACAAACAATTATTTTTTTTGTCCCAATAATGACTTTTTGATTAAGAATTTATTTTTAAAACCTTAAGAAATTTATTTGAAGAAGAAAACTCAAAAAAAGAAAATGAAGAAAGAATTCCTTTGAAAAAGAAGAAATGAAAAATCTGAATTTAAGAAATTTATTTGATGAAAAAAAATCAAGAGAAAGAAAATGTAGAGAGAATTCCTTTAAAAGGAAGAAGAAGAGAAAAATCCGAATCCTTTTCTCGATCCTCAACCTCCTATTTCTAGGGTAAATGAGGATAAGGATAAAAAATTCAAATCTTTTTGAAATTTAAATTCAAAATCTAATCTTTTTTAAAATTCAAATTTAAAATTTAAATTATCTTTAAAGATAGTTATCAAATCTATTTGAATTCAAATTTGATTTTATAAAATAAAATCAAATATTTTTAAATTCAAATTAGATTTAAAGATAAAATTAAATTTTTTTGAATTCAAATTAGAATTTACAAGATAAAATTAAATTTTTTATATTTATCTTAATGATAAATAAAATAAAATAAATAAAATAAAAAATTTAATTTATTAACTTTAAAAATTGAAAAAATTAAGAAAATACCAGAAAATGAGATAAAAAAATCAATTTTGGGAAAAAAAATCATGAAAAAAGGCCAAAAATTGCATTTTTGGCGAATTTAGGCGACTGCAACGGCCGACGCCCGTCGCTAGAAAGCGACGGGCTACCAGTGCTCATGCCGCGCGCTGGCAGGTAAGGACGGGCGAGCGACACCTCGCTCGTTGCGCAGGCACGCGGGGCGAGAGGCTTCTCGCCCGTCGCGTGCGCTAGGGCGAGCAGTGCCTCGCCTGCCGTGCGCATGTTGCGCAGCGCAGGTGCGAGCGCCCCAGTGCCAGCGCGCGCGTGCTGGGCGCTTGCCTTCGTGTGAGGGATGTTCCCCCTCGCGCGCCGGCTGTAGTAAACGGCCAAATTTATTTTTATTTTTAGTTTTTATATTTTATATTTTTTATTTTTAAAAAGCAAATTTAACGAGGAAATCGTCACATCCTACCTTTTTGCCTGTGAATAGCCGTTAATTTAATTATTGGGTAAGCTCTGATCTGGGCTGTCTCAGGACCCAGTGTCTACAGTTGCCCCCAATTTTGGGAAAACTAGTGTACTAGTGCCTAGATGAGCCAAAATTCAGAGAAGAAGGAAAGAGATGCATACCTGAGGCAGCCTTTTGCCTTTCGCGGTGTGTTCAAACTAATGACCCCTCGCTGCCGATCCGTAATGTATTTTACCACAACCCTTCGACGATTCATTTTGCCACCTTCATCCTGCTGACCTCGTCTCGGCCTGCCCAATATCTGAGTGTCGTGAGATGTAGTGTTATCTAACTACAAACTTGATTGCAATGTGTTCTATTGCTTGTGCCTCGCTAGCCTCATCTCGGCTTGCACGATTTCTTATTGGTATTAGAGATAGTGTTCTCTAACTACAATCCACTTGCGATTTATTCTATTGCATGTGTCCCGCTGGCCTCATCTCAGCTTGCACGGTGTCTGTAAGATGCAGTGTTCTCTAACTGCAACCCCATTACGATCTATTCTAACGCATGTGTTCCGCTTGCCTGATCCTGGCTTGCACGGTGTTTGTGAGATGCAGTGTTCTCTAACTACAACGTTGTTGCGATCTGTTCTATCGCATGTGTCTCCCGTTGGCCTCGTCTCAGCTTGCACAGTGTCTGTGAGATGCAGTGTTCTCTAACTAAAATCCTGTTGCGATCTGTTCTATAGCATGTGTCTCGCTGGCCTTATCTCGGCTTGCACGGTGTATGTGAGATGCAGTGTTCTCTAACTGCAACCCTATTACGATCTGTTCTATCGCATGTGTCCCGCTAACCTCATCTCATGGTGTATGTGAGATGCAGTGTTCTCTAACTACAACTCTGTTGTGATCCATTCTATTGCATGTGTCCCGCTGGCCTCGCCTTAGCTTGCAAGGTGTCTATAAAATGCAGTGTTCTCTAACTACAATCCTATTACGATCTGTTCTATCGCATGTGTCCCACTGGCCTCATCTCGTCTTGCATGGTATAATCTTGCTAACCCCCGTCCGGTCTGCAAGACATGATTTTTGATCTACTGACCTCCATCTAGTCTGCTTAGTTTCTACCTGTTAACCACTATCTGAATGATGTAGTGTCTGATTTGCTAACCACTGTCCGATTAGCCCAATGCCTGACTATTGACCATTCTTGGGTCAGCATAGTGACTCGTTCGTCGTTGTCTTTACTGGCGCTTATCCTGAACCTTTTTTTTTACAAAAAAAAAAAAGCAAAGCAAATGTGTAGGGTGTATAAAAGAGATGTGTACCTGTGGCAGTACATACCTGATGGGGTCGATGTCAGATGGGTGCCCCCTGAATTACTGTTGGTTGTTCCTCATGGGAAATAGTTTGTGGAATATCATCCTCTTGGATTTTTGTTGAGTCTTTTTTAGACTTCCAAAGTGTGGGACACCATTCTCTTGATTGCACCGACTGTGATATACCGGATACCGATCTTCAATCGGAGCCTCCTTGTTGAAAATACCTGTGTACCTCTTAAGGGGGCTCTGTCTCGCAGGGAGACTTTAAAAATCTGTGCTCACTGAGAGACTTAGATGCTCACTAAGAGGCTTAGATGCTCACTGAGAGGCTTTGATGCTGACAGAGAGACTTTGATATTGAGCCTCCTGATTGCCCCCAACATGGTATGCTGAATATAGTGTCCGATAATGTTGAGCTGAACCCATCTCTTGGATCATGTTTGCGCATGAGGTCTATTTGGACCTTTCCCCCTGAATCATGTACACAATAACGTATACAAAATATTGTGTGTGCGTATGGCATCATGTATGTGAAATATACATACAATACTATATACAGGAAACATGTGCAAAGGATTAATGTACAAAAATTATGTGTACGCAACTACACATTTAAAGGATTGAATGCACGTGATATGCTGATGATATGCATGCTAAACATGTGTAAAGAATTATGCGTTACATGTATGCAAAGATTATGTACACGGAATGTGTGTGAAGAATTGCATATGCAAAATATATACAAAGTTCAAGCATATGTGAATGCATATTGGGCATCATGAAAGGCCATGCACGTGTAAAGTTATGCAGGGAGATATGCAAAAGATTATACATGCGAGATGCATGTGAGATGCAAAAATGGATAGACCACATCCTAGGTGGTTAAGGGATTCATTAAGGGTGCTACTCAGCTGCTCACATTATCTGATGCCCCTAATGATCTAGAAGAGTATCACCTTGGCTTAGGCATTCTGACCCACAATCCTTTCAGAGAGAACTATCCCGTATGCATCTTTGCCCCCCGGTCAATGAGCATACGCCTTTTTCCTTGAGTTGTATAGCATCTTGCCACCAAGACTCTGACTCAAGTTCTGCATTATGCACTATCTGCCTGAAGGATGGATCCGGAGTAATGCCGCCTTATCACTCCCGGCTTCAAAAATCATTGTTTTAAAGGTAGTGCATCCCTTATGAATTTTCACACTAATTTTTCTTAGTGAGAAATGCATCCCTTTAGGGATTTTCACATTACGTTGTGCCTAATTTTTGCCTGAAATGGATCCAACCCACTCCAGTGGCTTTCATTCATATTTTTCTAGGACAGACTGCCCGTTTTCAAGTTTTCACCCTGCCTTTTGGCCTAACTTTTGCTTAGAAAGCCAATTATGCTCTTCGCATGCATATTTATAAAAATAATTTAAAGTGGCAATTTTATTTGGATGGAAAAAACTGGGACATTGGTCCTATTTTATCAGAAGAATCTCATTTATTTGTAGAAAAGCTTTGCTAGTTTTACTTTAACGGGCTCAAAATAATATTTATAATAAATTGGAAATAAAAATAAAATAAAAGGAAATAGGGTAAAGAAAATGAATCAAATCGACGTCCTTGGATCATCCTAGTGGGCTCCTCTTCTCAGCACTGCATAATCAGTAGACATAAATAAACTCACAAGAAAAACAAATAACACGTGAGTGGGACAATAAAATAAAATAATAAAAATAAAGGAAATATCAGAGATAAAATAAATATATAAACAACAGATATAAATAACTACATGTTGATAAAATGATTGCGAATAAACAAAAAGAAAGAAAATAAAAGAAAAGTAGGATTGAACCCATAATATTTACCCTCAGAATTCGAATTCGATGGAGGGAAAAGGATGATTGATTTCCTTGCCTTGATCCGCAAATTTAGAATTAAAAATAATAAAAAGTGGAGTTTTATTTCAAGAAAGAAAACTTTCTTAAAAAGATAATCTAAGAAAATAAAAATTTTCAAGAACAAAAAACTATTTTCTTTGTCTCAAGAATGACTTTTTTATTAAGAATTTATTTTTAAAACCTTAAGAAATTTATTTGAAGAACAAAACTCAAATAAATAAAATGAAGAAAGAATTCCTTTGAAAAGAAGAAATGAAAAATCTGAATTTAAGAAATTTATTTGATAAAAAAAATCAAGAGAAAGAAAATGTAGAGAGAATTCCTTTAAAAGGAAGAAGAAGAAAAAAATCCAAATCCTTTTCTCGATCCTCAGCCTCCTATTTATAGGTCAAATGAGGATAAAGATAAAAAATTCAAATCTTTTTCAAATTTAAATTCAAAATCTAATCATTTTCAAAATTCAAATTTAAAAACCAAATCTTTTTAAAATTTAAATTTAAAAATCAAATTTTTTTTAAATTTAAATTATCTTTAAAAATAGATATCAAATCTATTTGAATTCAAATTAGATTTTAGAAAATAAAATCAAATATTTTTATATTCAAATTAGATTTAAAGATAAAATCAAATCCTTTTGAATTCAAATTAGAATTTACAAGATAAAATTAAATTTTTGATATTTATCTTAAGGATAAATAAAATAAAAAAATTAATTTATTAACTTTAAAAATTGAAATAATTAAGAAAATACCAGAAAATGGGATAAAAAATCAATTTTGGGAAAAAAATCATGAAAAATGGCCAAAAATTGCATTTTCGGCGAATTTGGGCAGACTGCAACGGGCTACCAACGTGTGCGCCGTGCACTGGCAGGCGAGCGACGCCTTGCCTATCGCGCATGCTCGGGCGAGCGGCGCCTCACCCGCCGCACGCATGTTGCGCAGCGTAGGGGCGAGCGCCCCAGCGCCATCGCGAGTGCGCTGGCCTGGCGTGCGAGGGATGTTCCCCCTCGCACGTCGACTGCCGCAGACGGCCAAATTTTTTTTTTTTTATTTTAGAGACAAGTTTGACTAAAATATTATAATTTCCAAACTCCCTTTTTTATTTTTACTTTTAGTTTTTATATTTTTTTATTTCTAAAAAGCAAATTTGATAAGCAAATCATCACTTCCTACCTTTTTGCCTATGAACAAGCGTTAATTTCATCATTGGATAATTTCTGATCTGGGCTGCCTCAGGACCCGGTGTCTATATTAACCCTTCACACCCTACAACTATCCTCTACACTATATTCAAATCTAGCCACCAAACTCACACACACTAACTCAATACATGCACTCACACTCTAACAAACCCAATAAACATGCATAAAACTCAAATAAATAACACATGCCAAAAAATACACTTACACATACTTGCGTACAATATGGCTCAAACTATTAAAGTGGAAAATGGGGTGTTACAGAAATTCTTCATTTTGACAGGGGGCTTCTTCCTTAGAAAAAAAAAGGCAAACAAGAGAAAAAAAAAAAAGGAAAAGAGCATTGTTTTCTTGAGGAAAAAAATTGGAAAATTTATTTCTTCTAGAATTTTAAAGAGATTTTGTTCTTGGATCACCCTGAGTAAGGAAAACTAATTTCTTCTGCTTGGGTATTCCATTAAAATCATTTTTTGATTTTGTTTTCTTGAGTTTTTTTGGGTTGAAAAATTGAGTTTTCTTGAATATTTTTTTATGTTCATCACTATAAAACTTGACAAGGGAGACGAATTGAGACATCATTTCTCCACTCTATAAATTTTGAGGGTAAAGATTCTTGGACCCATTTAATCACCCCATTTCATTTTGTTTGCCGTTATTATTTGTTAGCAATATTTTCATTAATGTCGGTGCTACATTTGTTTTGTTGTTATTATTGACATATTCGTGTTTTTTTGCTACTGTTTGCCATTATTACTTTTTATTTTTGTTATTATTGTCGCCATTATTATTATTATTATTATTATTATTATTATTATTATTATTATTATTATTATTATTATTATTATTATTATTATCAGTACGGTTATTGTTATTGGTATGACTATTAATGTCATCATGTATTTGTTATTGTTATTATTATTATTATTATTATTATTAAGGTTGTTATATGTTTTTGCTTGATACCACTGTTGTCATTATTTTACAATGGTCATTATTAGCGTTGTTGTTATTAATGTTATAATTATTATGGCATTGTTACTGATGTTGTTATTTCATGGTTATTATTGTTATTTTATTCTGATCCTTGTTACTATTTATATTATATTTTTGCATGATTAATTTTTATCCATTCGCATGTTAACCATGTTTTATATTTTTCCTGTCTTTATGTTTATGTGGCTAATCTTTAAATTCTTACTAATTTTTCTATTGTTATTTTTGTTATGTGGGTAAAATGTGACATTTACTTGTTTGAGTATCGTTGTGACCACACGGAGAGGTCATAGCACCTGGGAGACCACATCATTTGGGTGAAACCTTACCTATCCCTTATTTATGTGATTGTGTTTGTTTGCAAACCAAATAGTTTTATTTCATGCTCGTGTAAGATAAAAAGTCACAAAAATATTTTATAACTAAATTGAAATTTTTACTAATAAAGTGGGACCAATGTCCTCAATTTTAGCCAAGGAATGCAAAATATCACGAATTAAAATGAAGAGTTAAGTTTTCTTAAAAATGGGATCACTAATCCTGATTTTTCAAGCCAATAGCTAAAATAACTATTTGATCCCTCTTTAAGTGAGAGAAGGAACCAATGTTTCTAAACCGAATAAATATCTCGATTTATGCATGTCTCCTCCTTTATTTAATTTTGCTTTGATCGTTTAACTTTATATTTATATATATCATGTGGGCCCTTGTAATTAATTATTTTTCGGGCAATTTTGTTTTAGCTTTTCCTTTTCATTTGGGGATTGTATTCCGTCCCAATTTTTATCTTAATTTTGTTTAGTTTTTTTGGTGGATTGTATTTTTCCCAATTTCTCCTTTGTAAATGGTATGCTTACGTGTTTACCATTTTATTTACCACTTTATTTACAACTTTCATTTATCGCTTTCTTAGTGCTTGAAGTGCGCCTTTAATAAATTGTATTAATTGTGTGAGAAGAGAGATAGAATTTTTAAATCTAAAGACTCATTTATAATTAACCAAGACATAAATAAGAGTGAAGTTCCAAACACCTTCTCTGGTTTAGACCGTAGAGGTTATATGACCTTTCCCAATTTCTTATAAATTGGGTAGTGACTCCAAAATATCTCAAAGGTGCCTAAAGGTTTCATGAGGCTAGATGAACTTCCCCAATGTTCTATTGGGCGGGGATTCCAAAATGCCTCATGTTACCCAAGATTAACTGACGCGAACCAATCCCTCAAGCCCCAAAAGTAGGCTCCTTATGATGGCCTTCCCGGTTCAGCGCGCGTCACAGGGAGACTTATAGAATCTTCACCGATCATAAGAGTTTAAAGTATCTGCTCACACAGAAGGAATTGAATTTGAGACAATGGCGATGGTTAGAGTTGTTCAAGAACTATGATTGCATAGTAGACTACCATTCGGGTAAAGCAAATATGGTCGCTGATGCCTTGAGTAGGTAGTCAATTTCGGCTCTAGCATTGAAGCATGGTAAATGGAGATTCAATTCTGATGGAGCTCTAATTGCCCAGCTAAGAGCTAGACCTGCTCTGAAGTAGCTGATTGTTGATGCTCAGTTGAGTGATCCTAAATTACAGCGTGCTCTGCAAGTGGTTAGAAGTGGAGGTCAGACTGAGTTTTCTGTGGACAGTGAGGGGTGTTAAGTTATAGAAATCATTTGTGCGTGCCTAATGACGGAGAATTGAAGAGAAAGTTTTTGCAAGAGGCGCACAATATGGTTTTTACTATACATCCGGGAGGTGAAAAGATGTATAGAGATCTCAAGCAATTTTATTGGTGGCCCGGTATGAAGAGGGATATTATGGACTTTGTTTCCAAGTGTCTAACCTATCAGTAGGTAAAGGCTGAGCCCCAAGTTCTATCTGGGTCGCTCAATCCTTTGCCCATTCCTCAATGGAGGTGGGACGATGTCACGATGGATTTTGTATCGGGTTTGCCATTGACTCAGAGGAAGCACTACTCTGTTTGGGTAATAGTCGATCGGCTTACCAAGTCAGCTCATTTCTTGCCGATTCTACTCGATTACCTTATGGATTGGTTAGCAAAGATTTATGTGAATGAGATAGTTCGGTTGTATGGAGTTCCTCTATCGATTGTGTCTGATCAGGATCCCAGGTTCACATCGATGTTTTGGAAAGAATTGCAGTCAGCTTTGGGTACTCGACTAAATTTCAACACTACTTTCCATCCTTAGACCGACGGTCAGTTAGAGAGGGTTATTCAGATTCTGGAGGATATGCTTAGGGGTTGTGTCTTGGATTTCTCAGGCAATTGGGATAGATATGTATCTTTGATGGAGTTTGCATATTATAACAATCATCAGATGAGTATCGGGATGGCACCGTACGAGGCTCTCTATAGATGGAAATGTAGGACTCCAGTTTATTGGACTGAATTGACTGAACATTCCATTGTTAGTCTAGATTTTGTTAAAGATACCAAAGAAAAGATCAGATTGGTTCAGCAAAACCTGAAAGCAGCAAAAGACCAACAGAGATCCTATGTTAATTTGAAGCGGAAAGATATTCAATACAAGGTTGGGGATAAAGTTTTTCTGAAAGTGTCACCTTGGCATAAGGTTCTCCATTTTAACAAAAAGGGAAAGTTGAGTCCGAGATTCATAGGACCGTATGAGATTTTAGAGCGGATTGGACTAGTTGCCTACCGGTTAACGTTGCCATGGGTGCTAGCCAAGCTACATGATTTGTTCCACGTGTCGATACTTCGCCGGTATAGATTGGATGCATCTCACGTATTAATGGTTCAGGATGTGTAAGTTTAGTCAAATTATTCTTATGGTAATGAACCTAAGGCTATTTTAGCTAGGGAGGTAAGACAGCTCCGAAACAAGCAGATTCCTTTAGTTAAAGTGTTATGCCATCATCACGGGATTGAAAAAGCTGCTTGGGAACCAGAGTCAACCATGAGATCTTAGTATCTGCAATTGTTCAGCTCAGGTGAGAATTTCGAGGACGAAATTCCTTTTAGTATGGGAGAGTTTTGACACCCCGATTCTCACCCTAGTAGTTTGAGCTTGTGTGTGTGGGGTCTTAGTGTGGTCGTGGTGTGTTTTATGTATTTGTATGCGTGTGTATTAGGAACGTTAAGGGTATTATTGCATGATAATTTTAATTATGTGGTTTTATTGTGTGGTGGGGAAAATAAGAAGGATTAAAAATGAATTTTGCTAGACCCACCACAAGATTATGACACTTGGAGGGTGGAGATGAGGAAAGAGAAGGAGTGGTAAGTTAACTTTTGTGGGAAGAGAGAGAAAGTGGAAGAGGAAATCAGCTTGGCTGTGTTTTTTCCCCATTCTTTCCTCCCGTTCTAGCTTCTTCTTCTTCTTCCTCTTCTTTTTGCTCTTCTTATTTCCTCGAATTGTTGTGATTCACAGTTAGCAAGTTCCAGATTTTGGGTAAGTGGCTGTCTTCTTCTTCTTCTTCCTTATCCCGTTGGTTGATGTGTGTATGTAGTTGTGTTTGAATTTTGAATAATTTGTGTGTTTTGGGTATGGTTGATCAGAAATTGCTGCTAGAGATCGCAAAGGGAAGGAGAAAGCAAATGGTAGTGCCGTTGATTGATTCTTTGTGGAGCTTAAGAATTGAAGGTTTAGGAATTATCTGTGATTTTGGATGTTAACTTTTGAATTTTTATTATAATTTCTGGAAAGTGTGGAATTAAACTTGTTTATATTTGTATGATTGATATGGGTTTTGACTAATTTTGAGTAAAATTGAGATGGAAGTTATGTATTGAGGGAAAGATTGGATTTATGTGGACTTTGGGGATTCTGGTTTCTTGGATTTTGATGTTTGAATTGGTTCTTTTGTCCTTTTGATTCTTCCTTTAAGTGTAAAATTTAGATAATTCTATGAGTAATATGTTTTGGATGCTTGTTATCGATTGTGTGCAACTTTGGTGGGTTAATTGCATGATTTGGTATGGTTTTTGTGTTGAAGGTTTTGTACAATTTGTGAGCGCAACCTCGATCACGAGCATGACAGAGAGCTTAGTTAGCCGAGCATCTGCCCAGCTGACCGCTATCGCGAGCACGACAATGACCTCCCTGCCCTCTGTCACGAGCACGCCTTTATGTGTAAATTACTTCTGTCGCGAGCGCAACGCTCCCCTATTTTCAAATGTTTATAATTTTATCCTCTTTGCATGGTTTCTCACTTGTGATATATTAATGTATCAATGTATGAGCTATAATATGCTTCATTATGTGATCCTTTTTGAGTAAATGCCTAGCCTGCAATAGTCAAGTAAGTGGATAGATAGGCATGTCTATACAGTTTTGTTAGCTGCAGCCCCAATGTGTTCTGGACCCTGATCAGGTCACTGTTTGGGTCCTCGTGATCCTTATGAGTTGGATCTTGTTTAAGATCCCCAAATGCGAAAATATTTTTGAATTGAAATGAAAGAAGTTGCTTTTATTTGTACCCATGGGTACCAATGTGGTCACTCGTTATCCGCTACTCTGAGTTTACAGGCATACCTATGAATCTGATATTAATGTAAAATAACGTAAATGATTAATATGATGCTATATGAATGTTTATATTTTATAATGTATCTAATGATTGTAAGTTATGACGCAAGCCTGTTGCTTATATATATGTGTGTGTGCCATATGTATGTGTTTTGCCTTAACGTCCACTGTGAGTGGTCGTTCATCTTGTATTTTCCCCACTAAGCGTTATCGCTTAGTACGGGTGTTTTATCCGTGCAGGTGTGGAAGCAGTGGATGTTTTTGGAAAGTTTGATCCACAACAGCCTAGGCCAACACAATAGGAGGGCTTTTGATAGAGGCTTACTTGTTGTAGTCTGTAGTTCCTGATGTATAGTTTTTGGTTTGTAATTGTCACACCCCAACCTATACCCTGGAGACTTCTACCCCGGTAGAGGGAGAAGAGTCCCGATAGATAGGAGTGTCACATTACACATACCAAAACATTCGATCACAGCAAGTAAACAGATAAAACAGAGATAACATGAAACTTATAAAAGAGAAGCACAACGGTACTGAACAAGAAAAATTCATTCTTTTCTGTTATATATTCATAAACAAAGTCTGTACATATTACAAAAGATTTCATATATACAAAGGCTCAAAGAATACTGTTTCAAAGGGCACACAAAATATTACATCTTATACGAAAAGACAGGAAAGCCTATACTATAAAACTCCAATCCCTAGTTGTGATGGCCTTCCCGATGCGGCACGCCTTGACCGAGCATACCAAAATCTTCCACACTTGCACGGATAAAACACCCGTGCTAAGCGAACTCGCTTAGTGGGAAAAACACAAAATGCAATACCGCCACTCACAGTGGCGTTAACAAATAATCACAAACGAATGGCACAATTACTTGATAAGATATCATAAATAAAACTAATGCGTAGTAGCACTGTAATTATATTATTCTCAATAAGCATTAATTCAGAACTTATGCATAACATCCAATAACACTTTTGCACCTGCTATATCAAGATAGTGGATAACGATTACACATAGATACCCAGAGGTACCAGCAATATTCTCATAACACATAGATACCCAAGGGTATCAAAACAATCTTTTTATCCTTGTTCCAAAGTATTTTCACATAGAATCTTAGGTAAGATTCAACAGAAAGATCACGAAGATCCATTCGGGGGACCTGATCAGGGTCCAAATCGTACACATGGCTGCAGCTACACATAACTCTATTAGGCATGCCTAACTATCCACTTGCTAGACTCTAGCAGGTCATGCATAAACCATTCAATTCATATTTCAGAGTACAGGATACAGTTCATCTAAAGAATCATGGTATCACTTCTATAAAAGCACATAAAAGTATGACATGTATCATACAATAGTATATGTTCATTCAGAAGAGATACGAAATTCATTTAACTTAAAACTGAGCAAAAATTCCAAAAAAAATGGGTGGTGACCAACAAGGTTGGCCGGTCACGAGTTGTCACGGGAGTCACCACTCGTGACAGGCCTCCTCTGTCACGAGTCGTCACGATCGTCACCACTCGTGACAAACCTCTCTTGGCTAGTCACGAGTCATTACGATCGTCACCACTCGTGACAAGCCTCCTCTATCACGAGTCGTCACGAGTCGTCACGGTAGTCACCACTCGTGACAGACCTCTCTTGGCTAGTCACGAGTCGTCACGGTCGTCACCACTCGTGACAAGCCTCCTCTGTCACGAGTCGTCACCACTCGTAACAGACCTCTCTTGGCTAGTCACGAGTTATCACGGTCGTCACCACTCGTCACAAGCCTCCTCTGTCACGAGTCGTCACGATCGTCACCACTCGTGACAGACCTCTTTTCTCTTCTCTTGGCTAGTCACGTCACTCACACACACTGGGAACAGGAATTTCACCAGGATTAACTCCAAAATAGCTCAAAACAATTCAAATCTCCTCTTACCTTCCAATAGATCTTCCATACATCATAAATAACATAAAAGAAACTTAATTCCACAATCAACACAAACCAAAATCATGCATAAACACATCCAAGTCCCTCAAGAACACAAACCCTAGAAATTACATTAAGTTCAAATTCAATCAAATTTCTCAAACAAAAATCCCAAAATACACAAACGTTCCCAAACCTGATTTCCTTTGCTCCTAGTCGTGAGCTCCGCTTCCACTCGCTTTCTCTTTCCCATTAGATGTTCTAGGAAGCTCCTCTGAACCATAAATCAAACACAACCAGGTTTAATTCTAACAATTAACACATAAGTGAAAAATCAAACCTAGAGAGGAGGAAGAAAAGAATCTAAGATATTACTAACTTAAACTCACCCTTGAACTTATGAGACACAACCCAGTTAAACAATAACCCAATGAAGAAGAGAAGAGTAGAAATATGTAAGGAAGGAGAAGGAAAGGTGAAGAAAAGGAAAAGAGAGGATGAAAATGGCGTGAGGGAGGGGAAAGGCAACGGGAAAAAGGAAGAAGAAAACAAAGTGATTTCCAGCTATCCTCTCTTTCCTCACCCACTAAATTCAACCCTATCTACTTGCCAAGTGTCACTCTCTCATAGGAAAGGATCCTACATGCATACCCTACTCCCATACTCTCACTCACATACAATTATCACTTATTCACATCCTACTTCCCTATCCTTAAACACACACTAGCAACTCCTCACCTCAAGCATCACAACCATAAACACCTACTTAAATAAATTAACATGCATGCAACATCAAAATGCACACAAGTACGCACACACATAGATACAGACAGGCACATTCAGACTCGGACAGGCTCAGACTACTAGGGCGGTTTTGGGGTGTTACAATACTCCCCCACTAAACAGAATTTCATCCTCGAAATTCTCACCTGCTCTAAATAACTGAGGATACTGTAATCTCATAGCTTCTTCCGGTTCCCACGTAGCTTCCTCAACACCATGATACTGCCATAGGACTTTAACCAACAGTATCTACTTATTCCGAAGCTGTCTGATCTCTCTATCCACGATCCTTTTTGGCTCTTCATCATACGAAAGATCTGACTGAACCCAGATATCTTGCACTGATAATAAATGAGAAGGGTCTGATCGATATCGACGAAGCATTAACACATGGAAGACATCATGCAGTCTGGCCAACTCCATTGGCAAAGCTAACCGATACACTACTGGACCCACTTTTCCTAAAATCTCATATGGCCCAATAAAGCGCGGGCTTAGCTTGCCTTTCTTTCCAAAACGAAGAACTTTTCGCCACGGTGACACTTACAAGAAAACCTTATCCCCCACTTCATACTGAATATCTCTGCGCTTCAGATTGGCATAAGAGCACTGTCTATCTTTAGCTGCTTTTAGATTCTGCCGAACAATCCTTACCTTCTCTTCAGTATCTCTCACTATATCCGGACCTATCAAGGCCTTTTCTGACAATTCAAACCAGCAAACTGGTGTCCTGCACTTCCGCCCTTACAATACCTCGTAAGGAGCCATACTAATACTCACCTGGTAACTATTATTATAAGCAAACTCCATCAAAGATACATATCGATCCCAGCTTCCCGAGAACTCTAAAGCACAATTTCGAAGCATATCTTCTAACACCTAGATAACTCTTTCTGACTGCCCATCGGTCTGCGGATGGAATGCAGTACTGAAGTTTAACCGAGTCCCTAAAGCTGCCTGGAGTTCCTTCCAAAACTTGGACGTAAAACGGGGATCTCGATCAGATACAATGGATAGCGGAATCCCATGAAGTCTAACTATTTCATTCACATAAAGCTCCGCCAACTTGTCCATGGAGTAGTCCAACCGAACTGGCAAAAAGTGCGCTGACTTTGATAACCGATCCACTATAACCCACACAGAATCGTGCTTACGCTGTGTCATGGGCAAACCAGACACAAAATCCATCGTGGTATCATCCCACTTCCACTGAGGAATGGGTAAAGGATGAAGTAATCCCGATGGCACTTGATGCTCCGTTTTCACTTGCTGACACGTAAGACACTTTGAAACAAACTCCGTTATACTTCTTTTCATGCCTGGCCACCAATAAAACTATTTCAGATCCTTCTACATCTTGTCACCTCCCGGATGCATGGTGAAAACCGATGAGTGAGCCTCTTGCAATAGCTTTTTCCTTAACTCGCCCACATCGGGTACACACAAACGGTCTCCATGCCTAAGCACTCCATCACTATCAACCCGGTACTCGTACTGCTTACCATCTTTCACTGCTTGACATACCCGCTGTAGCACATGATCATCTAACTGTGCTTTCACAATCTCCTGCCTTAGACTTTGCTTAGCTTTAAGCTGAGCAACTAAAGCACCTTCAGAATCAAACCTCCATCTACCTCGACTAAGGAGCAATGCAGACATAGATTTCCTACTGAGGGCATCTGCCACCACATTAGCCTTGCCCGGATGGTAGTCGATGATGCAATCATAGTCTTTAAACAGCTCTAACCATCTTCATTGTCTCAAATTCAGCTCTTTTTATGTCAACAAATACTTGAGACTCTTGTGGTCGGTAAAAATCCGGCATGTTTCTCCATACAAGTAATGCCTCCACACCTTGAGTGCAAACACTACCGCAGCTAATTCCAAATCATGAGTCGGGTAGTTCTGCTCATGAGGCTTCAACTGTCTCGACGCATAGGCCACCACTTTACCCTCTTGCATCAAAACACAACCCAAGCCAATCCCAGAAGCATCACTGTACATGATAAATTCCTTACCCGAAACCGGCTGTGTAAGCACAGGAGCTCTAACCAACATCTCTTTCAACTGATCAAAACTGGCTTGACACTTTTCAGACCACACAAACTGAACTTCCTTCCGAAGTAGCCTAGTCAAAGGAGAGGCTAACACTGAAAATCCCTTAACAAAACGTCAATAATAACCTGCCAAACCCAGAAAACTTCTAACCTCTGGTACATTCTTCGGAGGCATCCAATTAATAATTGCTTCAATCTTACTTGGATCCACTCGTATACCATCTTCTGAGACTACGTGTCCAAGAAAAGCTACTTCCTTTAACCAAAACTCACATTTGCTAAGTTTCGTATAAAGCTGATGATCTCTTAGCATCTGTAATACTAACCGAAGATGCTCCTCATGTTCCTTTCTATCTCTTGAGTATACTAGAATATCATCGATGAACACCACAATAAACTTGTCCAAATACGGTCGAAAAACTCTGTTCATCAAATCCATAAAGGCTGCAGGCGCGTTGGTCAATCCAAAAGGCATCACTAGAAATTCATAATGACCATAATGCATCCGAAAAGCCGTCTTCGCTACATCTGCCTCTTTTACCCTCAACTGATAATAACCCGATCTCAAGTCTATCTTGGAGAACACACCAGCTCCTCGCAACTGATCAAAGAGATCCTCAATTCTCGGTAGGGGATACTTATTCTTTATAGTCACCTTATTAATCTGTCTATAATCAATACATATTCGTAACGTTCCATCTTTTTTCTTGACAAACAACACTGGAGCACCCCACGGTGATACACTAGGCCGAATAAACCCTTTATCCAACAATTCCTGTAACTGACTTTTCAACTCTTTTAATTCCATCGGAGCCATCCGGTAAGGAGCCTTAGAAACTGGAGCTGTCCCTGGTACAATCTCTACTGACAGTTCAACCTCTCTTTCAGGAGGTAATCCAGGTAATTCTTCCAGAAAAACATCCACAAAATCTCTAACCACAGGAATGTCCTGAATTTTCACTTGTCCTCTTCGAGAATCCAACACCAATGCCAAAAACACTTCACACCCCTTTCTAATGAACCTTCTCGCTTTCATTGCCGAAATCACATTATGTAAAGAGCTGCTCCCAATACCCTTCACAATCACAGGCGATTGATCCTTACTATTCAGTACCATCACCTTTCTATGGCAATCCACTACAGCCCGTTGCTTATCTAACCAATCCATACCCAGGATGATATCAAACTCATGGAACGGCAAACAGATCAAATCCACAACAAATTCTATACCCTGGATCTTTAAAGGACATGCTTGACACACCCGATCTACCATAACACTTTGTCCCAACGGGCTAGATACACAAATCTCATACCCCAATTTCTCCTCATTTCCCAAACTATCCCATATCTTACCAGAACATACATAAGAATGGGTGGAACCCGGGTCAATCAAAACATAAACTTCAGAGTCAAGCAAAGAGAACTTACCGGCAATCACTTCTGGGGCATTATGTTCCTCTCGGGCCTTCATAGCATAAGCCCTACCAGTCGTCGGCACAGGACGGTCCACTGTTTCGGAGGATTCTCTATCATGAGGCCGTCCTCCACGACCCCTTCCTCTATCTCTATTACGGCTACCTTGGGGTATATTGGACCCAGCTCGACTAACTTCTTGTTGCCCCAAAGGACTCTCATACCGACTTGGACAATTCACAAGGAAGTGGTCCATGGAACCACATCTAAAACAACCTCCCATTAACCACCGACACTCGCCCCAATGTAGCTTATTACAATAGGCACATCGGGGAGCACCTTCACCTCTACCTGCGCCGGATCCCCTAGAAGAGCCCTGTCTTCTCCCTCTAGAGGCCGAACAAGCAACAGACTCATCAATAGGGTTTCCTTGCGACTCCCTGGGTCTTTTTCCAGAAGAAGATCCACCCCTAGAAGACTTCCTTCTCTGAGCTTTCTCTCTCAAGATGTTCTCTGAGCGCTCCGCCCTCAAGGGTGCTTTAACCAACTGATAGTACCTAACATTCGGGGCCGACATCAGAGAAACTAACATTACTTTCAAGGATTCATTCAACCCTAACTCAAAGTGTTGACATCTGAACTCATCTGTAAGAACCCTTGGCGGTGCATATTTGCTAAGCTTAGTGAACTCATTTTCATACTCAGCCACTGACATCGTCCTTTGCTTCAGACTTAGAAACTGCGCCCACTTGGCATCTTTATAAGCCTTAGTCACAAACCGATCCTGAAACTCGTTCTCAAAGAACTCCCAGGTCCTAGGTTCAGGAATCTGAGGTTGACTAATCACTAACCTCCACCAATCATAAGCAGAGCCTTGCAACAAAGACTCAGCACATTCCACTTCTTGGTCAGGTGGGCACTTAATCTTCCTTAACACCCTTTTTACCTTTTTAATCCATATCTCCGCTTTATCAGACTCATCCAAACCCGTACCAAAGAAATCCTCCGCTCCATGCTTTCTCAGCTTCTCGATAGGTGTTACTGGTGCCATCACTCTTTCAAACATTCTAGCCATATCCTGTGAAACCTTAAGCATCGCCTCCAACGGAACCATAGGCACTTCAGGTTGCCCCCTAGGAGGCTGAGCCGGACCCCCAACTGATGGATCTCACTTAGGAGGATTCACACTCCCAGCTGAATCCTCCGGCGTCTCATGCGAGGACTCCATCAACTACAAAACATAAACGCAATATGCATCAGGCCAACACAACTCTAATAGACTCACTAGCATACTAAGACCCAGAAACAACCTAACCAAATGCTCTGATACCACCAAATGTCACACCCCAACCTATACCCTGGAAACTTCTACCCCGGTAGAGGGAGAAGAGTCCCGATAGATAGGAGTGTCACATTACACATACCAAAACATTCGATCACAGCAAGTAAACAGATAAAACAGAGATAACATAAAACTTATAAAAGAGAAGCACAGCGGTACTGAATAAGAAAAATTCATTATTTTCTGTTATATATTCATAAACAAAGTCTGTACATATTACAAAAGATTTCATATATACAAAGGCTCAAAGAATACTGTTTCAAAAGGCACACAAAATATTACATCTTATACAAAAAGACAGGAAAGCCTATACTATAAAACTCCAATCCCTAGTTATGATGGCCTTCCCGATGAGGCATGCCTTGACCGAGCATACCAAAATCTTCCACACCTGCATGGATAAAACACCCGTGCTAAGCGAAATCACTTAGTGGGGAAAACCCAAAATGCAATACCGCCACTCACAGTGGCGTTAACAAATAATCACAAACGAATGGCATAGTTACTTGATAAGATATCATAAATCAAACTAATGCGTAGTAGCACTGTAATTATATTATTCTCAATAAGCATTAATTCAGAACTTATGCATAACATCCAATAACACTTTTGCACCTGCTATATCAAGATAGTGGATAACGAGTACACATAGATACCCGGAGGTACTAGCAATATTCTCATAACACATAGATACCCGAGGGTATCAAAACAATCTTTTTATCCTTGTTCCAAAGTATTTTCACATAGAATCTTAGGTAAGATTCAACAGAAAGATCACGAAGATCCATTCGGGGGACCTGATCAGGGTCCAAATCGTACACATGGCTGCAGCTACACATAACTCTATTAGGCATGCCTAACTATCCACTTGCTAGACTCTAACAGGTCATGCATAAACCATTCAATTCATATTTTAGAGTACAGGATACAGTTCATCTAAAGAATCATGGTATCACTTGTATAAAAGCACATAAAAGTATGACATGTATCATACAATAGTATAAGTTCATTTAGAAGAGATACGAAATTCATTTAAGTTAAAACTGAGCAAAAATTCCAAAAAAAATGGGTGGTGACCAACAAGGTTGGCCGGTCACGAGTCGTCACGGGAATCACCACTCGTGACAGGCCTCCTCTGTCACGAGTCATCACGATCGTCACCACTCGTGATAGACCTCTCTTGGCTAGTCACGAGTCGTTACGGTCGTCACCACTCGTGACAAGCCTCCTCTATCACAAATCATCACGGTCGTCACCACTCGTGACAGACCTCTCTTGGCTAGTCACGAGTCATCACGGTCGTTACCACTCGTGATAAGCCTCCTCTGTCACGAGTCATCACGGTCGTCACCACTCGTGACAGACCTCTCTTGGCTAGTCACGAGTTGTCACGGTCGTCACCACTCATGACAAGCCTCCTCTGTCACGAGTCGTCACGGTCGTCACCACTCGTGACATACCTCTCTTCTCTTCTCTTGGCTAGTCACGTCACTCACACACACTGGGAACGGGAATTTCACCAGAATTAACTCCAAAATAGCTCAAAACAATTCAAATCTCCTCTTACCTTCCAATAGATCTTCCATACATCATAAATAACATAAAAACAACTTAATTCCACAATCAACACAACCAAAATCATGCATAAACACATCCAAGTCCCTCAAGAACACAAACCCTAGAAATTACATTAAGTTCAAATTCAATCAAATTTCTCAAACAAAAATCCCAAAATACACAAACGTTCCCAAACCTGATTTCCTTTGCTCCTAGTCGTGAGCTCCGTTCCACTCGCTTTCTCTTTCCCCTTAGATGTTCTAGGAAGCTCCTCTGAACCATAAATCAAACACAACCAGGTTTAATTCTAACAATTAACACATAAGTGAAAAATCAAACCTAGAGAGGAGGAAGAAAAGAATCTAAGATATTACTAACTTAAACTCACCCTTGAGCTTATGAGACACAACCCAGTTAAACAATCACCCAATGAAGAAGAAAAGAGTAGAAATATGTAAGGAAGGAGAAGGAAAGGTGAAGAAAAGGAAAAGAGAGGATGAAAATGGCGTGAGGGAGGGGAAAGGCAATGGGAAAAAGGAATAAGAAAACAAAGTGATTTCCAGCTGTCCTCTCTTTCCTCACCCACTAAATTCAACCCTATCTACTTGCCAAGTGTCACTCTCTCATAGGAAAGGATCCTACATGCATACCCTACTCCCATACTCTCACTCACATACAATTATCACTTATTCACATCCTACTTCCCTATCCTTAAACACACACTAGCAACTCCTCACCTTAAGCATCACAACCATAAACACCTTCTTAAATAAATTAACATGCATGCAACATCAAAATGCACACAAGTACGCACAAACATAGATACAGACAGGAACATTCAGACTCAGACAGGCTCAGACTACCAGGGCAGTTTTGGGGTGTTACAGTAATCATTTTGTACTATGAAAATTTCAAGTTTGTACTTATGTAATTGATATTGTAGAGCAGTTTTGTAATGTATATGTTGGTTTATCAATGAAGAAGAATTGTTAAGTTCCGTTTGGGCTCTATTGTGCTCTTCTCTGAATGTATGGTTGTTATAGAATTTTATGGTTTTGGATTCTATTATTATGTATAAATATTGTTTAGTTATGCTTATGTATCGGATTATTTTTATGCATGCATTGTTCTATTTTGTGACAACCCCTATCTATGCGGGCACTCACTCCTCCATGCGGGTGAGCTCCCCTAAGGGGTGTTACAGACATAAAAATTGCAAACATCTCTTCAAGCTTAGATTTCTTTACTTGTGGAGGTGGGGGTCTTAGTTGAAAACCAAGAGGTTCAAAAGGCTGATTTAAATTGGAAGATGGGTATGGAACTCGGTAATGTGTTTGAGTTTGGGGATGATATCCTTGATGTTGGTTGGCATTGTGAGATAAAAGTTAAGAATATGAAGCTTGATGCTTGTTTGCATTTGAGGATGATGAAACTTGATTACCACCTCTCCATGAGAAATTTGAATGATTACTCTAACT
Source organism: Excoecaria cochinchinensis (assembly GCA_947683425.1). Lineage (NCBI taxonomy): Eukaryota > Viridiplantae > Streptophyta > Magnoliopsida > Malpighiales > Euphorbiaceae > Excoecaria > Excoecaria cochinchinensis. Next base: position 3,008,153 of record CANTUQ010000104.1, on the reverse strand, counting down.
AGGATTATAATTGTAGCTATAGGGGTCATTTCTGTGAAAGTCATGTACAACATTCACATCCACCACCCCTTGGTTATAGGAATCTCTAACTTTGTTGTCGTTAGCATTGTGGATCCCTCATATAATTCACATCCTTGAGACAAAAGATGAAACATTATAAACTTTCAAACCACTTAATTCTTTCTTCAGCAACTACATTTGTGCTTTTAACATGGAAACCTCATCCACACTATGCACACCATGTTTCTTGTGCATGGCTCTTATACTAGCCCATTGAGCATCATTGCTTGCCATCTCATCTAAGAGTATGAATTCCTCATATGGTTCTTTGTTCATGAAACCTCCTCTCGAGGCTGCATCTAAGAGTGATCTTATGGTTGGATTTGCACTAACATAAAATGTAGACATAAGTTGATGCATGGCTATCTCGTGGTGTGGATAGCACTTTAATAACCTCCTAAACATCTCCCATGCCTCATGGAAAGATTCTTCACACAATTGCAAAAAATTATAGATAATGTTCTAAATGTTAGCCATCTTGGTAGGTGGAAAGAATCTCACCATAAATTTTTCTTACAGTTGCTCCCATGAACTGATGGATTGACACAACATCATTTGGTGTAACACCCCCTTACCCCCAAAGAGGATATGAGAGTGCACACTATAGAACATGCAACTTGAATCATCAAAGATTACATGTATTTATCCATTCTCTATAACTCGATATAAACATATTCACTTATTGCTTATTTAAAGTTTAAATACACTAATAGTCTCCATTGATTTGGTTCGGACTTGGAATAGAATTCCAAGCTTCCTACGTATCCTGAAAGTGGATATCAGAACTACGTAGTTCTAACTATATGAACACTTTACTTTAATAAACATATCAACCACGTCCATCCTTTTCTTTATAGCACATGTGTCTTGTAATATCATCAATACATATACAGTAGTCATAATTATTTAACATGTTATCAAAATATTCGTTAATTATCCCTTAAATCATACTTATCTCTAACATTACTCTAATTCCAATACAATCACTTATACCTTGAATTCAATATAAGTGTGGACAATTGGAAGCACTAGTTACATGAAGGTATCGAATCACTAAACACCATGAAGGTGCTAACGCTAGATACCTGAAGGTATCAAATCACTCGACACCGTGGAGCTGTTAACACTAGATACCCAAAGGTATCAGATCACTCGATACCGTGAAAGTGTCAACACTAGATACCCGAAGGTATCGAATCACTCGACACCAAGGAGGTGTCATCACTAGATACTCGAAAGTATCGAATCACTATCCCATAGATGTCCACATCTATATCAAACTTTGGCTTAATTAAAAGATTTCACTTTGCACACATTCATTAATTCACTTCATGTAATATACACTCAATTATCCCATTAAACCCATGTACATTCCCTAAATAATATTATTTAGTAAAATAATATTTAGTTGCATAAATTTCATTTAGATGCATATATGTATATATAAATACATTATTGTAACTATCATATATATATTAAATATAATTATTAATTAATTACATTTCATGAGTAGGGTCCGAGATTTCCATTAGATTACTTTACTTTACAATTTACAAAACACAAGCTTTATAAAAGAAATGAGTAAACGGGACAAAAGAAAAAGAACTAAGGGAAAGTGGGGCTATCACGAGTCGACATTATTGTACCAACTCGTGACAGAAGGTGGTTGTGCCGAGTCGGCACAGATGGTACTCGTGCCGAGTCGGGACCATTGTGCCGACTCAACATAGAATCTGGACAGGGGGCAGATTCTACTCTGAGCTTGAGGACCAATTTTGGATAATAAAATGGAATTTTATGCCCAAATGGTCTTCTATACTTTTGGTTTTCTATGTCTTATCTTGCCAATGGTACCAGTTGCACATCATTTGGACTTCTACAACTCCATATATGATCAAAACAATGCAACCTGCTCCTATGACCTGGACAGAACAGATACCCTTCGGTTTTGGCCAATTTTGGATCACTTAGAACTAAAATTAGCTCATAGACATTTATAAGACATTTGTAGATATGGAATTCATGGTTCATATTCCACTAGAATCACATCATTTGGATTTCTTAAATGGAGATATGGCTAAAATACAGAGACGTGAACTCTAAAATAGAATTTTGATACTCTAATACCTCATGTCACTAATATTCATTTTAATGCAAAAATACACACAAATCATCATTCTAGAAATTCTTCCATATCCAAATCAGACACAAAATCTATTCAATTCATCATAAACACATATATAAGAATTTAAAGGTTCCCAAACCTGTTTTGTGCTTAAACTCTTTCTATATGCCTCCTTTGCTCTCATCATTTCATTTCCTTCACTTCATCAAATTTCCTCAATCAAAACACCACAAAACACACATTAAGATCCCTACCAACTCATACTTTCTATCTTTTCAGGAGTGTAAAAGAAGGAAGAAGGGAAAAATAAGCTATTTCTTACCTTTATTTTAGCTTAACTTTCACTATAACTTGAACTCTTCCTTAGAAAATCCATTAGCAAAGCTTGGATGAATATTTTTGGAAGAGTGAAAACTGGAAAAATGAGATGGTTGTTTTTCTCTAATATATCCACTTCCTTATGGCTTAAATATAGCCATTCAATTCATTTTTATCATGAATTCAACATGTCAAGCTTCCATTGGTTCTTGCTTGATTTTTATGACAATCTTCCAATTTAATCGTTCAATTATTATATCCTCATACATATAAAATTTGACTATTTTTTTCTTACACATTAGCGTACAATTCTTTTTAATTGATTCATTTAAATCCCTAAAGATCAATTTACCAATGTCCCCTTTTTGTTAAATAACCTCAACCATTTAATTGATTCATTTAAATCCCTCAACCTTTTTGTTAAATACCAAATACATCATTCACTACACTTAACCATTTTAAATATCTAATTACACATTTTCTGCCACTATTATGCCCTAGACTTGTGCAAATCCATTTAGGGTATATTTTGGGTCATTACAACCCTCTTCCCCTTAAAAGAATTTCGTCCTCGAAATTCACCACGTCTTAGGCCCCTAGACTACACACCATTTCAATTATCTTTTCTAAACTACAATTCTATGCATTTACATAGCATATGTATTCCAAACATTTTATTCACATCTGGATACTTTACAGTCCATATCACTTACTCCTCTTCTTATCTCTTCATAACTCATTCACTCTAGCTCTATTACAGTCAATACATACTCTATCGACTATGTTTCTAAACATTAATGCTTTATCGAAAACAGAATGGTAACATCCAACTTAGGCCAGCACAAGCACTTAATAAACTCTTTCTAGACTCTTATTGTCCAAAACCGCCTAAACCTATGCTCTGATACAACTAAATGTAACACCCCCTTACCCCTGAAGAGGATATGAGAGTGCACACTATAGAACATGCAACTTGAATCATCAAAGATTACATGTATTTATCCATTCTCTATGACTCGGTACAAACGCATTCACTTATTACTTATTTAAAGTTTAAATACACTAATAGTTTCCACTAATTTGGTTTGGACTTGGAATAGAATTCCAAGCTTCCTACGTATCCCGAAAGTAGGAATCAGAACCACATAGTTCTAACTATATGAACACTTTACTTTAATAAACATATTAACCACGTCCATCATTTTCTTTATAGCACACGTGTCTTGTAATATCATCAATACATATACATTAGTCATAATTATTTAACATGTTATCAAAATATTCATTAATTATCCCTTAAATCATACTTATCTCTAACATTAGTCTAATTACAATACAATCACTTGTAACTTGAATTCAACATAGGTGTGGACAATCAGAAGCACTAGATACACAAAGGTATCGAATCACTAGACACCATGAAGGTGATAATGCTAGATACCTGAAGGTATCAAATCACAAACACTGTGGAGGTGTCAACACTAAATATCTGAAGGTATTAGATCACTCGACACCGTAAAGGTGTCAACACTAAATACCCGAAGGTATCGAATCACTGGACACCAGGGAGGTGTCATCACTAGATACCCGAAAGTATCGAATCACTATCCCATAGATATCCACATCTATATCAAACTCCAAGAGAGAGAAAGAGATAGAGAGAGACAGAGAGAGACAGAGAGAAAGGTGAGGGAGCAGAGAGGGTGGGATTTATGGTGGAAAATGGTAGAAAAATGAAGAAGAATTATAGATGATGGATTCGGCCAAGGAGAGGAGTGGAGGAGAGTGTAGAAATCTCAAGAATTTTTTGATTTTTCCAGCGTTATATACCCTCCATGGATGGCAAAAATTGGGTCTTGCACTATTTAATCAAATGGCTATTATATTGACACTTGCTATCATCCTATTGGTCCATACTTTTTTATTTGTATTCTTCAAGGGTGCACAAAATTTTTTGGATTAATTTTTCCGATCCAGTGGAATTTTTACCGATCCGATAATTTATTTTTCTGTCTCAATCCAAAAATTAATTTTTCACTTTTAAAATTCCCTTATAATATTTAGGGTGAGTCTATGTGTGCAAATAATTTTTTGGATGTCTCTAGCATTTTTTTCCAAGTTTGGTCAACCCCATTACTATTCAAAGTGAACCGTAGTTTATTTTTATTTCTTACTTTTAAGCACTTATTTAAACTCAATTTCACTTCAAATTATATTCTCAGACTCCTCATAAATTGTATTTTCCAACGGTCGAATAATAAAATTTTCAACCTCGAGTAGTACTAATCACCCTGGATGACACTATTCATAATCTGAAAAGTATTATTCATAAAAAACCAATATTTTAGGGCATTACACATAAACAAGCAAAAACATAAAACAAAAGGCTCAAAAACATACAAAAACAAAATAAAACATAACAATAATCCAAAATTATCAATGTGTTTATCTTTCCGAACTCTCTTGATATTTATGTTATGTATTTCTTTTTTCATGATTAAGAATAAATATTTCATTGTGAATTGACCTTAACAATAAAATAAATTATTTTTTAAAATTGATCAACCTTGTTCTTATCCAAAGAATTATCAAAATCATGTTATAAAAATCATAATATAGAAATAATGTTTCTAACTAAAGCTGGAATATAATAGCAATTATCTAGCTCCAAAATCGGTCCACTTGGATAAGAACAGTTGATAGATCTCAACTGCTTGTACAACAACCTTCTAACCGGTTGCTGATTGTAAATCCATCTCCCTTTTGTCAACCCTTCTACTGCTCTTAAGGCTTTGAAGATCATTACACAAGTGAAATCCGCATCAAATATCTAATACATAAGATTGTCTAGAATTAATAAATTATGTATTTATTTATATGACATAAATACCTAGATTAGAAGATTCAACCTACTTTTTCTCCTTTAAAGACACTAAATATACCTTGCAGTTCGGGTCAATTTCACTTATGGTCACTCAACTTATCGTACAAAAGTAACTGACTTTTTTTTCTGACTTAAATGTCACTGAACTTTTAATATTTTTGTAAAAAAGTCATGTTAACCGGAATCCGGTGAGAACCCTTTTCGGATTAATGACATGGCATATGACACGTGACAATGAATAGTAAATATATGAATTTTTTGCAAAAATGTTAGAAGTTCAGTAATATTTAAGTTGGAAAAAAAAAAGAAAATTGGTTACTTTTGCACGATAAATGATAAGTTTAGTGACCGTGAGTGAAATTAATTTAGATGTAGTATTTGTTGGAGATATTGCTAAATGACATATAGTTCTTGACATGGCATGCCATGTCATCAATCCGGCGAGGGTACTCACCGGATTCCGGTTAACATGACTTTTTTGGAAAAATGTTAAAAGTTAAGTGACATTTAAGTCAGAAAAAAAAATCAATTACTTTTGCACAATAAGTGATAAGTTGAGTGACCGTAAGTGAAATCAACCCCTTGCAGTTCTACTTCCAATGGCTTACCTTGCCACAGCGGAAGCATATGGAGTCCTTATCCTTCTTATTAATGGCTCTCTTGGACATCCCACCTTGGGCCTTGGTTAATGTCTTCTTCTTTCCCTTCTTGGCATTTTTCGCTTTAGAGGGAGCAAAAGAGACAACATGACTGATTTTTTGAATATAATATTTTTCACAGGTACCCTAACCATTGCCAATTCTATTAAAAATATGCATTTCTATTTGTCAGTATATAAAGAACTAGAATATAATTGTTTTTTAATGAAATTATGTGAATATTCCAACCAGAGGAATCGAATTTATATTAAATTATGATGGATATGGGAAAAAATTATAACAAATATAATTTAATGCGGAGGTAACATTAAATAAATGTACCTACCTCTTGTAGCGCAGAAACTCGTTGCGGAAGCATCTACCAAGATCCCGTTTGTTTTTTATCACTGGTCCGGCTTTTACCCACTTGAGGTAAGAGCAGCTAGATCACAATCTAAATGCCCCTGAAAATTAAGACAGAAAACTTGTGAGTGGGAAAGAGTAGCCTTGCGGCGTATACATTTTCTCGTTACCAAATAATGAGGATCTCACTCCTATTTATAGAGATCCTAAAAGCTAGAGACCTAACTCTAGTTTAACTCAGACTCTTTCTGAGATAGAATTTGGTAATTTTATTCAGATTAAATAACTCAATTTAATTTGGATAGGAACTCAATCCTTTATAGAGTCATGGGCGTATCCCAACTCCATTATCTCCCACTCGCACATGATGGAATGCATTCCAGTCTTAATCTTCAGTTATACTGGCAAATAGATTGTGTGACCAGTACACCTCGAGAGCACTAGTGCTATACACCTGTTAGGGATATATAGCGTCTCGAAAAATGAGATCCTCTTTTCATGTATGCCTAACCCTAGATTGCTTTCTCACATTCACTGTTTTAAATTATGATCTCATAAAATAATTTTCGTGTTCACTATTATGTTTCTACTCATAGAAACTATAATAGGCATGCCGGTGAACCACGAAACATTATGAAAGTGATCAAAAGGCTATCTTCCCCTCTTACTATATGCCATCCATCATGATTCAACTCGCTTTTCTAGTTAGATCAGCCAGGCCTAAATTTTTCCCAAACCTCTTGGGCATTAACTAAGCTAGCCACATTGAACCATACTTCAGGGATAAGTTAAGGGTTCTAAGGGTCGAAATATATATATATATATATATAGGGTTGAGATCATTAACATTATTAAATTCCCATCCTTGTGGTCACATAAGCACACACGGTATAAAACATGTGTTATGGTGTTCTTTCCTTCCTTTAAAGGAGCACATGTCTCACATTTCAATAATGTGTATATTAAACACCATACAGAAGCGTAAGGTTGCGATGCACCGAAGCACCCAACTTTAGTTCGCTTACTTAAGGACTACTTCTGGCTTTTTAGACAGAACATGGTAGTTACATATAACTGACCATCAGATTTCATACAATCCTTATTTTGGATATCAATCCAAAGCATACAACTTTATGTATGTCTTTATCTCGCACCTTAATAAGACTCATCTTGTAATTTCTGCAAGACAGCACTTTTATTTTGAACAAGCTCTCGAGCATTCTCATATGTTCAAAAATCGCCTCATCTTAGTCTTTGCCAACTCATTGACAAAACTAAGGTAAACACCCTTGTGAGTGGGCTACTTCTCTATCCGATATGCTCAATCTCATATCAATAACAGTAAATATTTACACATAAACATTCACACTCATGTATTGCCAACAATGAACTTTGCTTATTATTCGCAAATAATAATGTTAAGGGATTATATAAAATATAACAGTACCAATTATATTCTACGCAAACCTCAAGATCAAATGTGTCTCTCAAAACACATCTCTCGTTTTAGGTTTACTCAATGGATCTGCATGCGTAGAAACGTACTGCAAGTTCATATCTCTCATGCAACAATATCTTTTGTATATTGATATTTAATGTCGATATGCTTAGCTCTACTATAAGCTATCAACAACTAACTATCACTATAGACTGTCACTGATACCTTTAAGACAGTTACTCTTAAATGGCTCACAAATCATTTCAGCCAAACTGTCTCCTGTACTGCAATTGAGGAAGTGACAAATTCAACTTTCACTATTGATAGGGTTACACGGGTTTAATTCTTGTTACTCCACGAGACGGCACTCTTGCCAAACAAGAATATGTAACCTGGAGTGGATGTCCTCTCATCCACATCTCCTGCCCAATCAGTCTCTGTATTCTCTCAATGCAGATCATTTTCTTGAAAATAGAGAGAATGTTATGCAGTATCATTAAGGTATATAAGTATCCTTTTAATTGCTTCCAATGTGCTTTGCCTGGGTCAGTTTGACATTTATTAACCATGCTCACTGCATAGCATATATTATGTCTTGTATACAACACTTCATACATAAGACTACCCATGGCACTGGCATATAGAACGTTCCTCATACGTTCTTTTTGCTAGCATCTTGGGACACTCATCGTTGCTAAGAAACTGATTCTTGGCAATGGGGTTATCTATGGGTTTGTAATTTTGCATATTAAATCGCTCAAGGTCTTTGTTGATATATTTCTCTCAAGAAACAGACAACAATCTTCTCGAATGATCTCTTGAAATATTAACTTCAAGAATATAATATGCATGACTCATATGCTTTTATCTCAGAGTTGGACGTTAACCAATCTTTGATTTCGTTTACATACCATTTATCATTTTTAGCTTTAAGTATGTCGTCTACATACAATGCCAAAATAACAAATTTATTTTCAGAGCTTTTACTATAAACACAATAATCTTCATCAATCATGCTGAACACATTCGACATGATTCTATGATAAAGTCTCAAGCATCATTGTGTTGAAGACTGTTTAAGGCTATAGATTGAACTCACCAATCAGCAAACCTTATGTTCGCTACCTTTTCTGATGAAACCTATAGGTTATTCCATTCATTTCTCCATTGAGAAAAGCAGTCTTTTCATCCTTTTGATGAAGCTCTACGTTCAAACTCGCCACTATGGCTAGAATGAACCTTATGGACGTAAATTTTACAACTGATGAGAAAGTCTACTCATAATCAATCTCTTCCTATTGTATGAACCCCATAGTGACTAGCTGAGCCTTATATCTTTCGATACCTCTTTCAGCCTTTTTCTTTACTTTGAGAATACATTTATTCTCAATTTGTGTCCTTCCAGTAGATCAACTAGTTCTCAAACATGGTTTGATCTCATAGAGGCCATTTCTTCTTCCATTGCTTTAATCCATTTTCCTTAGATGGGCATAAAAAAGCATTTTAAATATTTTTATACTCTTTCTTTGTCTTGTGGGGTAACCAAAAAGGGATTCATTCAAGCTTTCGATTTTAAATCGTCGGCATGAAACACTTATCCTTTTAATCAATCTTTGATTTCGTTTACATACCATTTATCATTGTGTCGTCTACATACAATGCCAAAATAACAAATTTATTTTCAGAGCTTTTACTATAAACACAATAATCTTCATCAATCATGCTGAACACGTTCAACATGATTCTATGATAAAGTCTCAAGCATCATTGTGTTGAAGACTGTTTAAGGCTATAGATTGAACTCACCAATCAGCAAACCTTATGTTCGCTACCTTTTCTGATGAAACCTATAGGTTATTCCATTCATTTCTCCATTGAGAAAAGCAGTCTTTTCATCCTTTTGATGAAGCTCTACGTTCAAACTCGCCACTATGGCTAGAATGAACCTTATGGACGTAAATTTTACAACTGATGAGAAAGTCTACTCATAGTCAATCTCTTCCTATTGTATGAACCCCATAGTGACTAGCTGAGCCTTATATCTTTCGATACCTCTTTCAGCCTTTCGCTTTACTTTGAGAATACATTTATTCTCAATTTGTGTCCTTCCAGTAGATCAACTAGTTGTCAAACATGGTTTGATCTCATAGATGCCATTTCTTCTTCCATTGCTTTAATCCATTTTCCTTAGATGGGCATGAAAAAGCATTTTAAATATTTTTATACTCTTTCTTTGTCTTGTGGGGTAACCAAAAAGGGATTCACTCAAGCTTTCGATTTTAAATCGTCGGCATGAAACACTTATCCTTTTAGATTTGTGCAGTTCTAAATCTTAATAAACATGTCTCATATATTCACTGTGATTCATAATGCTCCCACTGGGACTATATTCCATACTCCCACTGGAGTCAGGAATACTATATTCTTTCCTCCCACTGGAGTCAAGAATACTCCCACTCGAATCAGGTCTCGAACATCCGGATCGTTTAGAGGATGAGGGTCTTAACCTTCTTCCTTTGAATCCCTCCCACTTGGATGGAGTGATCCCGATATTCTCTTCCCGAGATTAATTGAAAGTGAGATCTCAATTTACTTTGCCCAACTTTGGAAATTTATCCTCTTAAGAATATGACATCTAGTGATTCAAATTCTGTCATTATGCCATTTTCTTGCTTATCCAAAAAAATGTATCCTTTTGATACTTCAGAATATCTCACATAGATACTCTTTTGCCTCTTGGTCTCATATTTACCAAATTGAGGTATCATGGACTTAAACATTATAACCCAAAGGTTGTAAATGGCTTAAGTCAGCTTATTAACCCGTTTACAACTCATAAGTTGTGGTTATGACAGATTTGGAGGGTATACAGTTCAGAATATATGTGGCAGTCAATAAAATATCTCCCCAATAAGAGATAGGCAAATTTGCCTCTGCCATCATAGATCTAACCGTATATAGGAGAGTCTTATTTCTCCTTTCCACAACACCATTTTGTTGTGGATTTCAAGGAATGAACAACTAATATTCAATCCTTTTTCATCACATGAAGCTTTAAATTTATATGTATGATATTACTGACCTCTGTCAGTTCTTAAAGTTTTGATATTTTTATCTAATTGATTCTCAACTATACTCATATAAGTCTTGAAGCAACTCAATGCTTCTGACTTGTGAGAAATCAAATAGATATAACCGTACCTAATATAGTCATATATAAATGTGATGAAATAGTAGGCCTCATGCCTTACCCTCACATTCATTTGACCACATTCGTCAGAATGGACTAACTGCAATGAAAATTTGGCTCTAGCACCTTTTTCGAATGATTTTCTAACTAATTTTTCCTTTTAGGCAATACTTTCATGTAGGCAATTCAAACTTATTTAAATCACTTATTAAACCTATTTTGACTAACCGACCCATTCGGTCTTGTCCAATATGGTTTAATTTAGCATGCCATAATTTCACATTGTCCTCATAACTATGTGAAAAATAATATATTAAAGGAAAAAAATAGTTTTACTCAAATACTTATGGTCCACATCCATAACAATAAAATCATTCAGAATATAACTAGAGCCATAATTGAAATCATTCAAGCATAAGCATATATTGTCATCCTTAAAATATAAATTGAAAACAAATTCCAATAAAGTAAGAACGAAACCTAAATTTCATAACAAAGGTATCTCGATCCCTTGTTACACGGTCCATTGGTTCTAAATCTATCACCCACAAATGATAAAATTTAGAACTAGATACATAAATTTCACTCATTGTTGAGTCAGAATAGTGTATCTTTTTAGGCACAATGCATCTCTTGCATAATGTCATTTCTATAGACAATTGAAACATTTCACTCTTGAAAAGTTTACCTCCTTTTTGCCTTTGGACCTTTTGTGATTCTATTCCTTTTGCTTTTCAGGCTCTCAAGCCTTTTCTTTATCCCTATTGATAAAACTTATTATCTTTTTCTAATGAGAACTCATTCTATCAGAACAGGACTGTGCCATACGCACTATGACATTGACCTTAATCACTGTCAGACGGTCCCTTTTAAGTTACAAATGACAAGTGACACCCTCAAATGTCATTATGCTTATCCATGTGAGCTAGTTGCATCTTCGCATGCTACCAATTCTTGGGTAAAGAATGGATAACGGTTTGGACCTATTGCTCATTAGTCACTTATGACTAAGTTCACTAAGCTCACTTTTCCTTTTTCATCTCTCTTAGATGTTTTTGCATCGAATAATCAGACTTTTCTGATATGTATCAAATTTGATGTTCAATGATCGGAGCTTATTTAGAGTCATATTTCCGAATTTCTCTTGCAAAGCGATCCACAGATCCATTGCATTTTGATACTTGCGAAATTGCTTAGTGAGATGATGCAAAATAGGCATCCCGGTCCTGCTTATGCTGCGTTATAGTGTCATCCTCAATTTCAGCCATAACCGAACTTGAAGATTTAAGAGTCTCTTGCTGTTCAAGCACATACTGGATCTTTGTATTCCAGATTTCATAATTATAACTTGGAAGCAGCATCCATTAAAATCCTCTGATCTCAAATGGAAAAATGTTGCACATATTTAAAGGGAGATAAGGCAACACGTGCAATTTATTATGCACTTGAAATAATAACCTAGTAAAATTTTCTATTAGGCTCAAATTCGAAAAGGCTACTTATAGTATCCAATTACCCTCTAAGTCCTAATGTCCAACCTTACAGGTTAAAATTTCATGCATAATAAATCTGAGTTATTGGATTATCAAGTTCTCAAACTTATGAGGGGATCTTTATTAAGCCTTTACTTAATAAGCATGCAATCATTTTACTCATAAAATATCGCAAGGCAATTAACAATTAAAATAAACTCATTTATTGTAAAGTTAAATGCTATTATGATAAGTAAATAAACACATGTATTTAACCAAAAATCCAATAATCCCAAAATAAGATACTTATGTCAAATATTAATAGGAAACATAAATCCTATTTTAATAACAATAAACGCCAACTCAAATTGACACTTATGTCAACTATTCTAGAAGTTCAGATTTCATAAAATCTTTTTAGTTATTAAGATTATATCTTTGACTGATTTAATCAATTCATCAAGCGACTCATAAGTACATTGATGAAGCCATGGACAATGCACACTCCGTCCATTTCTCAACAGCATCACAGAATTTTAGTGTCACTTCTCAGCACTTCCCTTTTGGTAACTCGAACCAAAATTTTATATTCATACTTGGACCACCAGTTCAAATGCACTCTTGCATTTGTTCTCACACATTTACTTATGATGCACTATTGCATCAATGTCATCAGCTCAAATCTTCTTTCGCATTCTCATTTTGCTTATTGATTGTACTCTTGCAATTCTTAAAACAACTTATGCGTTTCTAAAGGAAGAACCGGTGCCCTTATTTAACATTTTTGTAACATATTACAGGAAAAATTTATACACTCATATATAAATACACATGATTGAAACGCATTTCAATTAATAAATAAGGACAGAACCTCAAAAAAAATTTTAAAATATTTTAAAAATTAATCGAATGCAGAAAATAATTTTTCTACAATTTTTAATATTTTATTTTTGAAATTAAATACATTTAAATATCAAAAATTACACAGTATATGTTCTGGTCAAAAAAATTTTGAAAACATGACCAAAAAATCAGAAATAATTTGAAAAAATTATTTGACAAAAAACTGAGCTGAAATGGTGGCCGGAGGATGTCGCACGCGCCATCACGCGCCGATAGGAGGGAGGTAGACGCGCTCACGTAAAATACAACCCATTTGGGTCATTCTTCCTTGACCCAACGGGTGTTTTTTTTTCATTATTTTTTGAATATTAAAAATTTTTATCTTAATGAACAAGATTTTTTGATTATACTGTCCCGCTGTATTATTATTGTGTAATGTGTATGCATATTTTGTTGGTTCAATTTGTAATGGTCGAATTATCGGGTTAGTCGTAAATAGTATTTTTTGATGGTAAATAGTACACTGAGAACAAAAATTACACCAGGAGGTAAAAAAATATTTTATTTGACTATCGGAAAATACTAGTCATAAGGAGCCCGACGGTAAAATTTGAAGAAAAAATGAGGTCAAATAGATCTCCAAAAGTCAAAAAAAAAAAAAAAAAGCCCGCCTCGTTTTAACCAAAGTTTGACTAGACCTTTAAAAATAGCAAATGACATCTAAAAATTATTTTAATGGTATATATAAACTTAGATTAATATTTAGAAATTTTTTACAGTAAAAAATTAATTTTTTGGTAACACCGAAAATTATCGAAACGGACTGATTTAAATATACCAGATCGAGAAATGGACTCTGTTTAAACTGAAATTTTGCAGGGAGACTAATTTATATATTTTAAAAATTATAAAATTAATTTTGGGAGAAATTGAGCTTAGAAAGTAAATAAATAATTTAGGATTACATAATTGGCTTAAAAATGAAAAAATAGTCACTTGGTTTATGAATTATTGTGTTGTTGTGCTCCTGTGTGTGACTGTAGATTGTTTGAATTGCAGGAAGACTATGTTATATATATAGCCATTATATTGCCAAAATTTTTACCAAATGAATAGTAAATTGGACAACTATAATTCAACCGATATCCCGATCCGTTTGGATCTCTACCGACCAATTTGAACCAACATTTTTATAATAATTTTTTTAGTATCCCGTTATTATATCGATAATTATTTTTCATTAAAAAAATATCAAATGGGTCGACCCAAACCCACCCAACCCATTTGGGTATTGACCCATTTATGACCCATATATTTTTGACCCATTTATGACCCACCCATTTATGACCCAACCCATTTATAACCCAACCCACCCATTTGCCACCTATAAATTTAGTAATTTTATTCAGATTAAATAACTCAATTTAATTTGGATAGAAACTCAATCTTTTATAAAGTTATACGCGTATCCCAACTCTATCAAATTATAAGATTCATTACAAATTTACATCTAAAATTTTTAATTTAATTCTCAAACTAGAAAAGAAAATTTCAATTTACACTCAACATTTATTTATATCTCAAATTAGGAGCTTTATTGAAAAAATATTTCCAAAATTAATAGAATATTTCATGAGATTCATGGAATATTTATATTCCGTTAGTTTTACGGAATTTTTTAACCAAGTCTTTAATTTGAAATATAATTAAAAGTTTGGTGTTAATTATCATTTTTGTTTTTAATTTCGAAACTAAATTGAAAAATGAGTAAAAAATGAAAATTATTTTATAATTAACCTTAAATTATTTGTTTGTAAAGAAACATATAACAATTCAACCGTTTGATCAAGAAGGAAATGGTGAAAAAAAAGTTCATCAATAAGGAATAAATGTGTTTGTAGTATTTAATTTTTTTACACTTATCGTTATTTTTATTATTTTTTTTCACTACACCCACAAAATTTATAGTTGCTATCCGTGATTGTTACATAGAAATGATTTGAATATTATTATTTGTTTAACAATATTACATGATTGGATTTAGTAACAAAATTTAGGGATAATTTCATTCGTATTCACTCAATTTTCACTAAGTAATATTTTAATTACTATATTTCGATTGGTAATAATAAAATAAACAAAGTATTATTTTGTAACAATGAAATTAAAAATAACGGATAATTGTATTTCGATTATCGGTATGCGTAGAAATCACCTACTCAGTAAAATTAAATATTATTTTCTTTTTTATATTCGATAAATTATACTCAATTTTATTTAACTTTACTCTTACTCTATCTGTTGGTTGATTAATCATATGCTAATTTAACGATCTTTACGTATGCCGGTTGTCGAAAATACAATTATCCGATACTTTTTATTTTACCTATAAAATAATATTTAAATTATTTTATTATTTAAAATATAGTAACCATAATATTATTTATACAAAAGTTAAGTAAACACGAATCAAACTATCCAAAATTTAGAGAACCCTGCATTTAATTTCAACCAGCAAATAGTTTTTATCTTGTTTTGCTTTTCTTCCTATTATGACTAGGTGGAAATGGCTCTGTCAAAAATAATTAATTGATTTATAGTTCCAATATGACTAGAGAATTGTTTAAAACGGGTCATAATGATAAAAGAGGCATTTTTATCAAACATAATATTTCATATGTTCATTTATCTTTCTACCCCTATTCGAACCGCTAAAATTCGATCAGAGGATGATTTTCCATTGACAAATGGCTCTTTAACATGGAAGAAAATGGATAATATGGTATGAACGAGAACACTGAATAGGAACAAAGAGTGAACGAGTCATGGTTTAATGCAAGGAACGCGGCAAAGTATCAGATGATATGTCCAATAAAGCCCTGGTTGTTGTCACTAATTCTCTCATTCACTTCTCGTCTTTTTTACACCTGTCTTTTTCATCTCTCTTTTGTTTTTTTTTCCTCTCTCTCAGCGTTATGCTTTCCTATTCGATTTTTTCTTTTACTTTCAAATTTTGAAGAATCTCTATCCTAACAGCAATGACTGGCAGGGAAATTATTCACAAGATGAAGGTATGCCTAGTTGATTTATTTTACATGATTTCTTTACATGCAATTACCCTTTTTTTTAAAAAAAAAATATTTCTTGGTTTCCTTGCATCCTTGATAAATATGAACATTGATTATGCTTTTTAGTGCCTAAGAATGAGAATTTCGTTGCTTTTGTTTTTAATTGGTGGAGTGAAATGAGCTTCTATGGGCTTCAATTGGGTGTTTTGTAGATTTATAACGTTGCTAGTTACATGCCTAAGATATTGTTATACCTAGAATCATATAGCTGAAATTGTATGTGATTGATTTTTTGCAAATCTGGAACCTGTTTTTGTCCTGCCACTCATGTTTTGTTTTTCAATTCACTAATGTCAAGAATTCAATGATTTCGGTCATTTAGTAGCTTAGAGAAGTTTTTCTAAAGGTGACTTTTGTTTTCTGAACAATTTAAGAGACTAATAGAGGCTTAAAACCACATTCAAAGTGCCATATTTTCTTATGGGTTTTAGACAAATATATGAGTGCCATTACTAAGTTTCTTAAGCTGCTATAATGTAGATGATCTTGTTGATTTGGTTATCAGTTGTTAAATACTTAATTATGTTTACTATTATCCTTTCTGAAATTTTTATTTTTTTTTAAAGTGTGTGAATTACTGATTTGAATATGCATATCACAGGAAAAAGTTGGTTTAGGATCATCTGCCGATGGTGCAGATTCGGGAAAGGGCAAGAGTAAGATAGCTAAGCATGTTACACATGGCTATCACTCAGTGAAGGGAAAATCACACCATGCCATGGAAGATTATGTTGTTGCACAATTTAAGGAGGTTGATGACAATGAGCTTGGTTTGTTTGCTATATTTGACGGTCATCTGAGCCATGTTATCCCTGATTATTTGAGGGTGAATTTGTTTGAAAATATCTTAAAAGAGGTCAGACATGGTTTTTGCATCTTATACTTCATTATTTTCTGCAGATTTTATATTCTAACATCATATGTCATTCTATAAATATCTTTCAAAAATAAATGATTGATCATCTTGTTAGGAAGTATATCAGTTTCACTTTTGGTTGTAGCACCAAACTCAACAAGGTTTTGTTTTCCTGCACATTGCACACACTGGAAGAGTATATAGATTTTCCTTCGACCAATAAGATTATGAGCATGTTTAAAGATGGGTCTAGATGCTTTTTTATTTTTTTTTTCATTTTCTGAATTTCTTCAATGCAGAAAATTTTCCATCAAGTAAAGAGGCCATGAGAATGTGTACACTTAGTGAATTATCAAATTTATTAATTTGGTTTAATCTGCAATTGACAACAACCTGTGACAGTTTAGTGTGGTTGGTTTACTTATTCGGTTCTCTTATTTGATCCTTGCCCCCGTGAGAGTGTATAAGAATCTGGAAAATGACTTTCCATGCTGAAGTTTCTCTTTATTAGGAATTCTATCCATTGTTCATTTGTGTTGTACAGCACAAGCACAAGGATATTTAATATATTATTTTTGTAGATACAGATTGATCCAAAGTATGATTGCTGACTTCCATTGTGTAGCTTTTAGTGTCAATATGCAGTTGTCAGTTGGCACAAATTAAGGAGAATAAAACACCCTTTTTTTTATTATTTTTTTATTATTTTTCTGCAAGTAGCCAGACTTTTGGACTGAGCCAGAAAATGCCATGAGGAGAGCTTATAAGATAACTGATACTGATATTCTAGAGCAAGCAATTGATTTCGGTAAAGGTGGTTCAACTGCTGTCACAGCAATATTAATTAATTGCCAGATGCTTGTGGTGGCCAATGTTGGTGATTCTCGGGCTGTAATATGCAAGCATAATGTGGCCAAACAACTGTCAGTTGATCATGAGCCAAGTGTGGAAAGGGAGGAAATTGAGAACAGAGGTGGTTTTGTAACAAACTTTCCAGGTAGAACTTCTATATAAGCTTATTATCGATCTCATCATGAAATTATAGAATTTGAAATGAGTGTATAATCAGTAGTTTCTACTTTGCCTTGTTAATCTTAGCAGTTAGCATCAAATGATACGTATTGGAAATCTTCAGAATGGCTTGCTTTCTGATGACTCTATTAAGCAGATGTTACAACATGATAAACTAGGATTTGAATTTTTACTCTTCCATCTGGGTTTGTTGATAGGTTTAGGAATATAAATTTTGTTGTTTTATTTCTCAATTCTGTTCATAAGAAGTCGCCTACTATTAACTCTGAGCTACATGACCTATTCTACCTTCAGAGTGTTTCCTAGTTTTCTTTTTAATTTTGTTGCTTTCATTTTCTTTTAATTTGTCTTATCCACAGCATTAACATGCATACTCTATGAATTTAGGGGATGTTTCGCGTGTTGATGGGCAATTGGCAGTGGCAAGGGCATTTGGTGACAAGAGCTTGAAAAGACATCTAAGCTCAGAACCACATATTATAAAGGAAATGATTGATGATGACACGGATTGCATTATCCTGGCCAGCGATGGGTTATGGAAGGTGTTTAACTTTTTCATTCTTTTCAACTTTTGCTAATAATTCAACAAGCATCTTTGCTCTACCTATCAGTGCATTGTATTGTTTTCCTGAAACCGAAAATCTGTTTTCCAATATGATACCAGGTGATGTCAAACCAGGAAGCAGTAAATGCTATCAAGAATACAAAAGATGCTCGATCTGCAGCAAAACACCTGACCGAGGAGGCACTTAATAGAAGGAGCACAGACGATATATCCTGCATAGTCGTAAAATTTCACTGATATCTACATTCCTCTTGCGGCTCATGTTTGATATGATCCAAGGCAATTGTTGTTAACCCTGTTACACTAATAATATTCAGGCATGTTTTTTTGGCTGTTATTAGTTCTATAGAGCTGCCTGACATCTGTCATTGTATAATCTGGATTTTATGTAAATGGTTTGATAGCCTATCCTTATTGTGATGCTAATGTGCTTTTTGGTCAAGGTGATGGCCTCGGGTGAAAATATTTTTTTCAAGTAGGGGTGTGTAAAATCTGACCTGATTCAAAAATCATGTCCAGAAATTGGCATCCAGATAGGGTTGTTAGGTTTTTTTTGGGACGGTAACCCATCCCGACCAAACCTGATGAAGACAGCTAAAAAACCCCATAAAACTGCCTTTTTCTCCTCCATTTCACTCTCCCTATTTCTCTATTTCATCAAATCGACAAGTCTCTTGCGCTCGCCGTCAATCTACACAGTAGCCACCACCCACGGATATCCACCGATCTCTCGAACTCTGCTTGTTGCCACCTCCAGTCATCGGCGTCCTCAAAGGAAAAACATGTAAGTGAAATTAATCGATTACTCTGGTTCTTTCCTTTCTGTCTTCTAAATAGGCAACGATTCATCTATCTCTTCTAAACATGGATGGGTGATTGGTAAGCCTTTTTGAATTGTCAAGCAGTTGAAGTTTCATTTAACGTTGAAGTTTCATTTAAAGGGCGTTATCAATCTTGTCTCCTGCCATTTTTAAAGGGTGTTATCAGGCTTGTCTCTTGCCATTTTTTTTTGTTGTTGTTCTATCATTTTCTCTCTTTATAGGAGATGTTACACATATGTCCGGATAATAGCTCGTTCATTCACAAGCCTCCATAAACAAATGCTTTGCTAGAAGTGTGCAAATAGGCAATGGTCATGGCCTTTAGTTAATGATTGGATTTTGTTGCTAAAGTGAACACTTCTTAGAGTAATTTGTATCTGGACGTTGAAGTGGTTGCTTTCAGTATTTCATGTATGAAACAAAATCTCTTCTCTTCTGTGCTTAGCCTTGATAAAGAACATCATAGTTTTGTATTCCATACAATGCAATTTATGGTATTTAAGTAGCAATTCTAAGACCATCGAGAAATCTGAGTAGTTAATTGGGTTGGTCGGGTCCGAAATATTTAGATTGTTTGGGTTAGGTCTCGAAAAAATAGTTAGGGCCGGATCGGTAGAGACATATGGATATTTCAGGTCTCACGTTGTTTGAATCAGGTCGGATTTGATTCGAATTTGCAGGATGTAAATCCCTATAAGAGGTATGTAATACTGCGCAGATGTATTAGATGCACCCGATTATACATGCATTGTTGAACTAAAAATAAGATAACATTATATTTTAATCAAATCATGAAAAAATGGTGTGCACTACCGAACATGCATTATTTTACTAATTTCTCGTAAGTGTGGCCACTGTTCACAAACTGCCAGTTTATGTTGAATAAAATTTTGAATACGCACTGAACCCTGGTGTGACAGCTTTTGTGTGATTTATGAAATGGTCTTGAAATGGTTTACATTATGATATAATTTTTAGTTTATAGGATTTATTGAAGTGTTTTACTTGTTTTATAGATTAAGAAAACTGAAAAAGGTTTGAGTTTAATTTTTAAGATTTAAATTAAAAAAAGTAAATAAATAATTGAAAAAAAATAACTTGCACTTGTACATCATAAGTGATAAGACGTGGAAGTCTTCATCTGAAAGAAAGGGAAAGCCGATTGGATGATTGGGATCTGCAAGAAAAAATACCTGGTTGGACCAGCGCGTGAGTATTTCGAATCTTAAGTTAGTAGCTTTTTAGAGAGAATTTTTAGAAAGAGAGAATCTCAGACATTTAATACCTGGTGCCACTGTGCATTGGGCTATTTATACGAGATAGGAGGGATGCACTTGAGTGCTTGCGATGTGATAACTGACAGTCAGAGCAGGCGAGCGGCGAAGTAACAGGGAACAAGTGAAGGGCGTGGGCATTGACTTGTGTCAGTGGGCTGATGGGACTTGCTGTCCCATCAGTCCGATCGGACTACCTTCGTCTTGACTTCTACCTCATGCTTGGTGCTCTTTGCTAATGGGTTTTAGGTTCTGCCAGGTGTATTGGGCCGACTGTTTGGGTCTTGGCAAATAATATTTATATAGTTATCACTTGTCCCCCCTCAAAAGGGTCCGTTCGGGGAGCATCCATTGGTGGGATTTTTGAATTTTGAAAGGCACTCATCCGAAGAGGCGCGTCTGTTTAGACAGTTGTCTCATTTAATGCTGCGCGTGCGTCGAGGGTGACGCTTCGTTCTCCGTAACGTAATAATACTTTTATGACACGTGGCGAGCATCCTGTGGCGAGACGATTGGCGTTTTCAAGCTTTTGCCTATAAATAGGTAACTTCTGGGCGATTTTTCTTTACTTTTCAGTAGCCCTTAGAGAGATTCTGCCAAAATTTCTTCTCATTTCTTTCATCTTTCACGTTCTGGTGGTTTTTCGCTCTCTGTTGCCTGAGATTTTTCAGAGTTCCTACAAGATTACCCAAATAAGTAAGTAATCCCTTCTCGCTTGTCTTTGATTTTCTTTTCATTCTTTCCATTGCGCCTCTGCATTCATCTTAATTCATCCTTTTAGAGACTAGGGGTTACTATGCTTCTCCCCCCCCCCCCCCCCCCCCCCCCTTTGTTGAAAATGGCTTCCAGCAGTGGTCAATCAATAGACAGGAGTTTCATGGAGGCGTACAGGGACAAGCCAGCGGTTGATCGTTTTTCCAGATTGAGCTCTAGAGAAGTGGCTGAGATTCCTTCTCGATACGGCTTCCTGGAGGATGTGTTTGTGATGCCTTACCCTAAGTCCATGGCGATGACGGAGGGGCCTTTTGGCCACCAAAAGAATGAGTGGTTCATCTGCCACCTTTGGAGTTTAGATGTAGGGATGAGGTTCCCGTTTGGCGCATTCGAGGTGGAGGTATTGAGAGACTATGGGATCGCCCCCAACCAACTACATCCGAAGGGGTGGAGGTCGGTAGCCTGCTTCAAAATTCTGTGCAAAATAGAGGGAGTGGCTCCGACCCCTGGATCTCTTCATCCACTTCTTCTACATCTCGGGTCGGAGTGACGGGACGGAGTACTACTTCACCTGCCGACCGAAAAGGAAACTCTTCAACGTCCCCTCTTCGATGAAAGGATTCAAGGAGAGATATTTTTTTGTGGGGATGACTGGTGGATTCGGGGTGCAGCTTACTCGATCCGATGGAGCCATCATTTTGAGAGACCAAGCCGTCGGTCATCCTTTGTACGAGGCCGACATCAAGAAATTGATGGACGCTGTAGCGAGGCATGGAGAACCCTACGACTCCAACTATCTCCTAGGGATGTTGTCCGGGTCTTCTAGCTCCGAGGCTGGCGAAAATGCAGAACGTGAGCATTAGGATTGGAGTAGGGGAAGCAGCATAAGTTGGCAGTCATGCATTGCATTTGCATTGAATTTTAATTTGGGTGGAAAGAATACTTATCTTGTTTGTCTCTGTGATGCAGCTGCAGGCGGGCGTGATGGCTGGAGGAAATGACATGGCCAAACAACTTGCCGATCGGGCCAAGGCGAAGAGGGAGGCCAAGCGGGCTTCAAGGGAGGAGAGGAAGACGAGAAGGAGGAAGATCTTACCCTCTTCAGAAGTCCACACTCTACGAGCTCCAGCGGATGCTCCTGCCCCCGCTACCATCGTCCCTGCCTCTTGCCCAGCCGTGACTATTTCTGGTCCTGCGGCCTCCCAGTTTGGTGCAGAGGGTCGACGTATACCCAGGAGGTTGCTGCTGAGGGACGAGTCTGATTCTGAGGAAGCGCAGCCAGCCGCTGGTCCTCTCAACATTCAACTTCTAAGGGAGACCGCTCAAAAGAAGGCTGTTGAATTGGCGATTTCATCGGACGCCTGAGTCGCAGCAAGAGGCAAGGCGCCTGTCTAAGGCGAGTTGGCCCGGCAAGCTGCAGAGGGAGCCCCTGAGAGGCAAACTGTGCCTCTAAAGGACGTGTTAAGGGAGAACTTCGGCAATGACTGGTCATTGAGCAATAAGGTGGTGGCCAGTTACATTTGCCGGAGTATTCTTCAGGAGAATGACTTCAAGGACATGGGAGATCCCAGCTTGCTCGCCCGGGAGTGTAGCATGTTTAATCAGCAGAGCCTGGAGGTGAGACTTAGCCAGCTTATTTCATGATGTCTGGAAATTGGTGATGTCTTCTTTTGCTGATATTTGTTGTTGTTGTTGTTTAGTTGATCAAGAGGGGCCTGCGCTTGCACGGCATGACAAGCTTCTTAAAGGCGAGGTCAGAGGACGCTGCTAAGGCGAAGGGGGAGGCAGATGTTCGATGTGATGCTGCCCAGAAAGAGGCCTTTGCCCTTTGCTCGGAGGTAGCAGACCTGAAGGAGGAGGCTTCTCAGCATGCCCAGGAGCTGAAGACTCGGCTAGGCGAGGTCGATCAGCTAAAGGGAGAAGTAGCACGCCTGACCGCCGATAGCGCTCAATGCAAAAGGTTTGAGGAAGAGGCGACCAAACTAAGCGCTGAGTGCAAGCTTCTGGGTGCTGAGAGTGCTAAGGCCAAGGAGGAAAAGGGCAAGGCTTTGGCGGAGTGCGACCAGCTTCGCACTGAGCGGGACTCACTGAAGGCCACTTTGGCAGACAAGGAGATGGCCTGGAGGAAGAGGCTTGAAGAGGAGCTTGCCCCTTGTAGACACCGGGTCCTGAGTCAGCCTAAATCGAAGTTACCCAATGATGATAATTGCCTTCACAGGCTTAAAAGGTTAAAAGTGATGGTTTTCTCGTCAAATTTGCATTTTAGAGTGAAAAATTAGAAAATAATAAAAAAATATTTAAAAAATTAATTTTGAAAAATGTGGGCTTAAAATTATAGTATTTTTAGTTAATTTAAAATTAAAAAAAAAAAAGTCGTATCGCGAGTGTCGCAGGTGCCTGGGCGCCCAGCGCGCAGGCGCCCATCGCGCTGCGGGCGCAAAGGCGACGCTCAGCGTCGCCGATGCTGCGCGTCGCTAAAGGCGCGCGCAGCATTGCGCACGCTGAGCGCCGCACGGAGCGCTGGTGCGCGAGCGCCAGCGCGCGGAAGCCCGCCTGGTTGCCGCTCCGACGCCCGCCCCTCTATAGCGACAGGCATCCTGGCCGTCGCTACAGGGTCTGATACCCTTTTCCGATTTTTCAGCCCTTTTTCCGATTTTTTCACCCAAAAATCCGTTTTTTATCTCTTTTTTTGGGGTTTTTGACTTCAAATTAAATTCTAAAATTTTTTTTAGATAATTAAATAATAAAACTTGATTTTATCATTAAAAATAAAATAATTTTGTGTTAAAATAGGTTTTTTTCCTTAATTAAATTAGGGCAACCTTTTTTATCCTATAAAAACTTTATGAAAAATCAAGGGCAGCCTACACACATTTTTTAGACATAAAATTTCCAGAATTCTTCTTCTTCTTCCACTAAAATTCCAGATTTATTCCCCAACCAAAAATCAAAAAGAAAAATCAAATGTTTCATTCTTTTTCCAACATAATTTCTTCTAAACATATTTTTTAGAGGAAGTTTTGTTGTTTGATTTAATTTTTGAGACAAATAGAATAATTATTTGTTCTCAAAATTGTTTTTAATCTTTTATTTTGGGTTCAATAAAACTTTTTCATTGATTTTGTTTTGAATCTCTTTTTGATAAAAAATTGATTTTGAGACAAATAAAATAATTATTTGTCATCAAAATCTAATTTTTATTTGATTTTCTAAAATAAAACTTCAATCAATTTTTTTTTTTTATGAACAAAGTGATTGATTGTTCTTGAAGTATCAATTTTTTGTTCTTAAAGAATTTTTGATCATTTTTTTTCATGTTTCTTGGAATAAAATTCCAACATTTTCATCATATTTCACTCTAATATTGTGAATCATCAAACAAAGAAATCGATCATCTTTTACCTTCATTGAATCCGAAACTCTGAGGGTAAACATTTTGGGCTTATTCTTATTATTTCTTTTGGTTCATATCTAATTTATTTATGTATATTTTATTTTATTGTTTTCATTTATCTTATTTATTTCAGATTTGTTTTATTTAATTTGTTTATATATGATTTTTATTCATATAAATATTGATTGTTTATTAATTTTAACATGTAATTAATTTATTTCACTCTAATTCATCATTATTTTTAACATGTAATTAATAAATTCATTTTAATTGATCTTTTTGCCATGTAAATGGTTTATATCATTTGTTAACGTATTTAATTAATCATATTGTTCAGTTAATTGTTTTCATCATTCTTTAATTGTTTTCATTTATTATTCTTTTCTTTATCATTTTATATATTCTTTGATTCGTTTATCTTCATCATCATTGTTATCATGTTCATATTTTCATGTACTAATTAATTAACATGTCATATTTTATTCACACCACTTAATCATTTGTCATACATAATGCATGTTTCTCATTTATTTTGTTCCATTATCATTATTTTCATATCATCTTATTTTAATTTGTTATTCATTATTTTGTATGTTTAATTGGTTTAATTGATTTAATTACTAACATTATTTTATTTGTATTTTGTTTTTATGTCTAAACTCATTTTTTCGCTTGAGCGTTTTTGCGAGCACATTGGGAGGTCCAAAAAGGCTCGTTTGGTTCATATATTTATTTTCTTTATTTGTAATATTTTATTTAATTTTGCCATATAATTTTCTTGTAAAATTCTTTATTTAGGCTCGCTAGA
The DNA here is from genome assembly GCA_947683425.1 of Excoecaria cochinchinensis. Lineage (NCBI taxonomy): Eukaryota > Viridiplantae > Streptophyta > Magnoliopsida > Malpighiales > Euphorbiaceae > Excoecaria > Excoecaria cochinchinensis. The sequence continues at coordinate 2,982,230 of CANTUQ010000104.1, read as the reverse complement.
AAGAAAATCAAAAAAACGTTTCTATTAATTAACTTGACATTTTTTCTAAATAAAAGGGGACCAATGTCCTAGTTTTTCATACCCAAATAAATCATCACATCAAAACTGTTTCATAATAAACATGCATGCGAGGACCAATGTTCTCACTATTAATGAATTACCCGTTTTATGCATGTATTTCACTTCTATAAATGGGAGTTGTATTCCGCTCCTAGTGTTATTGTAATTTATTTTTGAATGCTTTATTTTGGATTTTGCTTACATTTATCGCTTTTGATATGAATGATTGCGCCTTTAATTTAAATTGCATTGTGTGGAAAGTTGATGAAACAATGAATTCAAAACTTAATTATAATATTAATCAAGGTATAAATAAATGAGAAGTCCCGAACCAGCTCTGGTCTTTGGGCTCAAGAGGCTAGAGGTTTACCCTCCAAGATACCTCTTGTGTCACGAGGCTTTAGCGTTAATCCTAGGCTCCTTAGGGCGAGAGGTTTACCTTCCAAGACCCCTTTGGCTGGCCCAAAATGGATACTAAGCGCAGTCTTAGACTCTCCGAGGCGAGAGAAACTTTTTCAATGTTCTATTGGGTGGCGACTCCATGAAACCTCCTTATTGCCCAACATAGACGCACTTGCGATTTATTGCAAGCTGTCAACGGACCCACAATTGCCCGATCGCCCACGTGCGAGCGGTCGAACGGGAGGCAGCGGGGATCCGGCGCGCGTCACACCCCTCAGAAGGAGCAGCTTCTTGATCAATTGGGTGAGGCTCAGGGGAAGTTGCTGTCTCAGTTGATTTATGAGGCCGGGAAGTGCTTTTCGGGGGCTGAACTCGACTGGATGGAGGACCTAGGGATTCTACCCGAGCCCCCATCTAGTGATGATGAAGGGGAGGCTCCTCATGAGGAGGCGGCCAAGGGAATAACCGGCGGAGACCCCTTGCCGTTAGAAGTTTCGCCTAGTGAGCTATCTGGTCCTGAAGTTGTTGCTTCTTTGCCAGTGGAGCCTATCTCTGAGGTGGCTGCCGAATCTCCGCAACTTCCTGCCGAGCCGAGTGCAGAGCCTGCTGTTGATCCGATCTCGGCCCCTACTGATGTAGAAATTGTAGATATAGAGACTTAGATTAGATTTTTTCTCTTCTTATAATGATTTTTGTAACTTGTACAATTTATCGTTTTTCAATAAACTGCAAGTTTTTCTTTCAATTATGGTTTGTTGATAAAATCAAGCTAATTAACCGGAGACACTTCCTGAATTTGAAGAAGCTTTTTAAACTTCAGAATTGATAAATTTTAGAACCAGTGATCAATTTTTCCGATCTGATTGGAAAAGCATAATCAGTCGGTCATCTGGCGTAAGTTATGAATTAAACTTTCAGAGATCGGGACCCCGAACATCAAGCATAGTGAATGACCTCTCAGCCTCGGGTTAACTTGGAATTGGGCGAATAATTTTGTACATCGAGTTAGCGTTTAATTTGAATTTTGATCTGTGATCATTGCGCAACACTTAACTCGGGAGAACCGTTAGTCTAGTTTGACCCTCACATTTTCGGTTCGGGATTAGCGTCGAACCTAGTGGATGAGCCAATAGAAATTACGCGATTTTCGTATTTTTAGCTCAGGAATATCATCGAGCCTAACAGAGGAGCTTGACCTGCAAATAAATGGACTCTAACTTTCGCATTTTCGGCTTGGGATAAGCGTCAAGCCTAGCGGATAAGTTGTACCATACATACGTTTTATGGATATGGAAAAGAATTTCTTTATTTATTGAATTCAGTTCCTGATACATTATTACAAGTGGTACTTCTTTAGTACTTCGACATTCTAGCTTCTGGGAATGTCTAGCCCTTCTAACATTCTGAGCTTGTATGTACTTGGGCTTAAGACTTTGGAGACTTCATAGGGCCATTCCCAGTCTGGCATTGGCTTCCTGATTCCTACATTTCCCAAGCTTATGTCCGCCATTCTGAGCACTAGATCACCAACGTTGAAAGCTCTAGACTTCACCTTCGTGTTGTGGTATCTAGCGACCCTTTGTCTGTAGGCGGCAATTTGGCGTAGGCGTCCTCTCTCCTTTCTTTTATTAAGTCTAAGTCCTGGCATCTATCCTGGATGTTCATTCGATCGGAATAGAATGCTGACCGATAGGATGGGAGGCCAATCTCTACTAGTATCATTGTTTCGGAGCCGTAAACAAGAGAAAATGGCGTTTGATGAGTACCCATCCTTGGCGAAGTCCTGTAAGACCATAGGACACTCTGCAACTATTCAGTTCAATTGCCCTTCGCCTCACCCAGTCGTTTCTTTAGCCCTTCCAGGATGGTCCGGTTAGAGACCTCAGTCATCCCGTTGCTTTGAGGGTGAGTGACTAAGGTGAATCTCAGGTTGATGTGCAAGCCTTGGCAAAAATTTCTGAAGGTGGAGCTGTCGAACTGCTTGCAATTATCTGTAATAAAAATGTTAGGTAAGCCATACATGCAGATGATATTTTTCCATGCAAAGTTTTTGACCCTCTCGACTGTAATCGTTGCTAGAAGCTCTGCTTCGATCCATTTGGAGAAGTGGTCTACTGCTATAATGAGGAACATCATCTGCCTTTTGCCTTGAGGAAAAGGTTCCAGGATGTCCAAGCCCCATTGGTCGAATGGCCAAGCAATTTCGATCGGCTGCTGGTCTGCTGCGAGTTGTCTTATGACCCTTTCATGAATCTGGCATTGTTGGCATCTTCTTACTCTCTCCTGGGAATCTTTGAAAATGCTTGGCCAGAAGTATTCGGTTCGGAGTACTTTTCTTGCCATGGCCCTGCTAGCTTCATGTGCCCCACAAATGCCTTCATGGACCTCTCTCAAAATGTAGTCTCCTTCTTCCTCCGTCACGCACTTGAGCCAGGGGTGGCTGAAAGCTTTTTTGTACAAGTCACCGTTAATTATGGAGTAATTGAGGGATTTGCGTGATACCTTTCGGGCTTCGACTTTGTCTTCCGGTAGTTGCCCTGTTTGCAAGTACCGCTTGATCGGGCTCATCCAAGTTTCATCCCCTTGATCAATCTCCATCATTTCTGGCTCGTCTAAAGAGGAGGAGGCTTGGTGGTCGACAACAGTAATGTTTTCTTCTATTAATCCCTGTCAGGAGGTAGACCTTTTTGCAAGCCGATTGGCGTCTGAAGTTTGGTCTCTCGGCACCTTCTGGAGAATCCAGTCTGATCTAGACTCTTCTAGTATCCTAAATGCGGCCTTGACCCTTGCCAAGAACTGAATCATGTTGGTTTCTCTGGCTTTGAAGATGCCCCAGACTTGGATGGTCACGAGCTGGGAGTCACTCTTTATAGTTACTGACTCCGGTCGAATAGTGTGGAGCAGTCTCAAGCCTTGAAGAAGTGTCTCGTACTCTGCCACATTATTAGAAGTTTTGAAGCTGAGTTTGATCGCTACCTTATTACAATGCCCGAGGGGCCTATTATTACGATGCCAATGCCTCCTTGGGTGTCATTCGCAGTACTGTCCACAATCATTTTCCATTTTGGAAGTTTGGGCTCACTGTCCGACTCTTCGCCAGCGAACTCGGCAACAAAATCTGTTAGAGCTTGGGCCTTTATCGCCGTTTTGGACTCGTACCTCATGTTCCACGATTGGAGTTTGATTGCCCATCCCACCATCTTGCCCTATAGGTCGGGGGTCTGGAGGATTTTCCTGATTGGCTGACCTGACCGGACCACAATTCTGTGCGCTTCAAAGTATTGCCTTAGATTCCTTATGCACATCATGAGGGCGATGATGAGCTGCTCGACCGAACCCTTCTTCAATTCTGCACCCCTGAGCACCTGGCTCACATAGTAAACGGGCAGTTGTTGGGTTCCTTCTTCCCTGACCAGGACACCTGTAACAGCTTCACAGAGGTTATAAGTAAAGATACAAGTTTTCACCTGAGACCGGTCGGCTAAGTAGTGGTGGGTTGGTGAGAAATTTCTTTAATTCCTCAGAAGCTTGTTGGCAATCTGCTCCCCAGCTGAAAGTCTCATTCGTCCTCAGCTTCTTGAAGAAGGGAGTGCACCGTTTGGCTGAGGAGGAGATGAATCTTCCAAGGACAGTGATTCTTCCGTTCAGCTTCTGAACATCTTTTACGCTTCTCGGGGGTTGCATATCAAGGATGGCCTTTATTTTCTCTGGATTGGCTTCAATCCCCCTTTAAAAAATCAAGAAGCCCAAGAATTTTCCCGAGGGGACCTAAAGACACATTTCTCGGGGTTGAGCTTCATCTGAAACTTGTTCAGCATGCAAAAAAATTTTGCCAGATCGGTAGGGTGTTCTTCCGGGCTCTTGCTTTTGACGATCATGTCGTTCACATAGACTTCCACATTCTGCCCGATCTAGTCTTTGAAAATCTTATTCATAAGACGCTGATATGTGGCACCTGCATTCTTCAGACCGAACGACATCGCCTTGTAGCAGAAGGTTCCATCGTCTGTAATAAAACTGGTCTTTTCCTAATCCAAGAGCCACATCAGGATTTGGTGATAGCCAGCGTATGAGTCGAGGAGGGAGTAGATTGCGTGACTTGCAGTGGCGTCCACCAACTGGTCTATGCTTGGCAGGGGGTAGCTGTCCTTCGGACATGCTTTGTTGAGGTCCGTGAAGTCCACACACATCCACAGCTTTCATGTCTTCTTTTTAACCAGGACCACATTGGCGAGCAACTTTGGGTAATCGACCTCTCGGATCGTCCCAGCCTTCAGTAGCCTGTCAACCTCCTCGGATATGAACTTCTTCCGATCGGGAGCATGCCTGCGCAGCTTTTGTCTGACCGGCCGATGAGTTGGATCCATATTAAGCTGGTGGGTGATCACTTTGGGATCAATCCCAGGGATGTCTTCTGGCTTCCAAGTGAAGGATGCCTGGTTGATCATCAAGACTTGCATGATGGAATCCTCTTCTTCAGCACTCATACTGGTCCCGATCTGGATGCTTTTTCCTTTCGACAATGCCCTTGCTTTTACTTCTTCAGCAGGATCCATCCTTGGCCTCTCCGCCTGCTCGAACCGCTCTAGCCCTGGCTCCACCATCATGGCCTTTTTCTGCTGGTTGATCATGGTGACATACGCCTCGCGGGATGCCTTCTGGTCGTCCCTTAGAATGGCGATTGTAAGCACCGTGTCCTGAGGCAGTCCAGATCAGAGATTACCCGATGAAGAAACCAATGCCTGGTTCCGAATGGATGGATGGAATTCGGAGATTTCGGTCCTTTGAAGTTCACGAGAATTAAAAGGTTTTTATTTGCGGTAAAAAGAAGCAAAAAATTAGGGGAATTTTCACTTAATTTTTGAGTTTTCTTCCACAGACGGTTAGACCGTCTGTCACGGGGGCATCCGTCGGTCATAGCGGCAGCCCGTCTTACTCGTCACGAGGGACGGGCCGTCTATGAGTGTACCGACAGCCAAGTATCCGAACTAGCGAACACGTGTCTGTTGGCATGTGCCCGTCAGTATGTTAGGCGCCCATTGGTTAAATCCTATTTCCTGGTGGAAATAGGATTTAACCGACGCCCGTCGGTTAACCTCCGACTCCCGTCGGTTGTGTTTTTCTATAAAAAGGAAAATTTTACACTTTTGAGAGGTTGAAAAAATTCTCATTTACCCATATACAGAAGAATCCGATTTTCACTCCAAAAAGGGTTCAATAAATATGTTTCTTTGTTTCTGTTTTCTTCTCGTGAAACACGTGGGACCAAATCCAATCGAATTTTCATCCAAAAAGGTAAAATCTGAGAGTAAATATTCTGGACATGTGTTCTGTTTAATTTATTTAGTTATTCTTTCATATTTTTTTAACCTTGCTAGATTTTATTATTTATTATTCTCATAACTTTATCTTGATTTTTGGTTGATTTTGGACCCTTCTCTCGCTAACATATTTATTATTTTGTGAAATGTCATTTCCTTGTTTTTTTCTTTGGCGAGTTGAACATTGAGACAATGGTCGCCGTTCATACCCTGGGAGAATCCCTTTTGGTTTAATTCTGTAACTTTATTCTTTCATTTTGTTTATTCATAGTTTTCATTATGTATAGATTGTTTTATCTCGTGCGAATAAATATAAACAAGCGTTTTATAGTAATTAATTGGGATTTTTTTAACAAAGTCAAGGACCAATGTCCTTTTTTTATCTAATGAATTCATCACTAAAAATTGTTTTCATAATAAATCAAAGTCAAGGACCAATGTCCTCATAATTAATTTCCCGGGTTTATGTATGGTTTGTACTTCTAAAATGGGAGTTGTATTCCGCTCCTAGTATTATTGTATTTCATTTTAAATGTTATTTTTTATTCTATTTATTTATTGCTTTCAGCAATGGATAATTGCGCTTTAATTAAATTGCACCGTGTGGAGAGAAAGCGAATTAATGAACTCAAAACTTAATTGTAAAATTGGTCAAGGTAGAAATAAATGAGATGTCCCGAACCCATTTCTGGTCTTTGGGCTCAACGAGCCGAGAGGTCTATCCGATCACTCATTGGAATAAGACCTCCAAGACCCCTCATGCGTCTCGCCAAATGACTCAATAAATCCTAGGCTCTAAGGGAGAGAGGTTAATCCTGCAAGACCCCTTTTGGTTTGCCCATAATGGATACATGCGCTGTCTTAGGCTCTCCGAGGCGAAAGAAACTTTCCCAATATTTTATTGGGTGGCGACTCCATGAAACCTCTTTGTTGCCCAAAATAGACGCACTTGCAATTCGTCGCAAGTTGTCAACGAACCTCACTTGCCCGATCGCCCTCAAGCGGGCGATCAAGGGGCGCACTCGGGGTTCGTCGCGCGTCACAGTGGCGACTCCGCTGGGGATGGATTCGAGACTTTGATTTGAAAATACCTTGATTAAAATTTATAATTAAGTTTTAGTTTATAAATTCGCTTTCTCTCAAATTTGCATTGCATTTCATTAGAGCCTTAGATTAAGTTAGTTTGATCCCTCTATCAGCCCCGGTGCATTCTCGAAGCACGACCCTATGTTCACTCAATGTAGGGAAGTGTTAAGGATAACCACCAGCCCAAGTCTTGTACCGTATGGTATATCAAATGGTGACCCGATCGGTCGTTACGCTCGTGATGAGCCAGACCCGTTGGCAGGGACCATGCTTGGGTAGCCCTAAAGTAACACCACCCTTGACTAAAGCTCATCTAATGGCCATAGATACTTCCCTTAGGTGATATGAACCGTAATATCGTGCCTGCTGTATGGATCCTTATGTATGGGATGAGTCTAAATGTCTTGTTTGGTTACCTAACCAAAGGCTTTCATGCCCCGGTAGGGACATGTCAATGTATTTGGATTACCTAAATATGTAAAGATTATTATTCATGCGCTTGTGAATTAGTATAGGAGCATTATGCTGCCGGTTTTTCGCCGCGCACCATGCGCGTCCATTGGGTTCTCTATTGACCCGTGGGCTAATCCCACATAGGAAAGAGACCGCATGACTGCGTGTGTGGGAGCAACAAGGTTGGAAGGATCTATGTGCCTGCATGTGATTTGTGGGTGTTGCATATCATGATCATGCATTTCATTGCATTCATGCATCATTCTGACTTTTTTATATTTCCAGCCATTATAAATCTGCCTAGGTGGGCAAGAGGTCCCGGGGGACGGTTGATTCGGAATACTATACTTGAGCTGCCAGAAAGGGGAAGCCTTTCAAAGATTCCTTCAGAAAGCAGTAGAACTACTTCAGAAATGTCGAATTCACCAAAGGGGAATGATGCCACACGCGCAATGATTGCGGAAGAAGTGGGACGCCGGTTTGTGGATTTTGAGAATCACATGATGAATATGATGGCTGCGATGGCCCAGCGGATGGCCCCGCAGAATCCACCACCTCCTCCGGTAAGAAGCAATGAGACGGAAGAGGTCAAAGTAAATCCAATAGAAGAAAGCCACCCTCCACCAGTTCACATTAGAGCTACAACTTTGGGGGTTCATAGAGGAAAGCAAGTTCTGGGTTTGGATGAGGATTCAGATGAAGATCGCGAAGAGCGCATGTCTCAGAAAGGAACGGCCACCCAAACCGAGGAGCCTGTATGGAAAAAGCTGGAAGAGAGGTTTGAGGCAATGGCTACAACTCTGACAAAGGGTCAAGGGATGAGCCCGGAAGATAAAGAGTTGGATGGAGAGGACCCTATCCCAATGAACTTCAAGATGCCAGATGTTCCGAAGTTCGGTGGTACTTCTGATCCCACAGCACATATAAAGCAGTACTCGTTAGTAATGAAGGGTACCACTTTGACAAGGAGATAGAAGGTCGAATATTTTTGTTTGAGCTTGACTGGTCCAGCGATGGATTGGTACCATGGTTTAGATCGCCGGACTAAAGAGGATTGGGACTTGTTGACGGAAGAATTTCTGAGGCAGTATGATTGCAGTACGAGGATGGAAGTGACCCTGAAGGACTTAGAGTTGCTGCAATAGAAGGCGGGTGAGTCCTTTCATGAATATTTGACCCGTTGGAGGAACCGAGTAATGGAGATGAAGAGGAAGCCTGACACTCAGGACCAGATTCATCTATTTATTAAAAATGCGAGCCCATATCTGAAAGACGGATTGAAGATGAAAGGGTTGAGAGATTGGGAGTCCTTGAAGGATATAGCCATCAAGGCAGAAGGAGAGTATCTGGCTCGAAAGGCGACTGGCGAGAATTATGCTAAGAAAGGGAGCCACCCTTAGGGGGCAAGTAGGCCAGCGGGTTCTTGTGGTAGCGTGAGGAACACAATCGAGGTGTCAGCCGCTAATGCAACCACAAGGCAATTTTTGAATTTGGGGAAATCCTTATCGTGGGTATTGAGGAGGTTGATGAAAGAAGAGAAATTACAGCCGTTACCGCCTAGACCTGCCAGGACTCAGGGGATGCCGGGTCACAAAGATAATGAATATTGTGATTACCATCAGTACACGGGACATTTGACTGATAATTGCAAAGCTTTGAGGCATGCCATTCAGGATTTAATCAATTCAAAACAAATTACAGACCCTGAGAAGAGGGAGGGCCAGAAGAAAGCCGGGTATAATAATGTACCCCCGCCAGTGTTTATGATAGGGTCTAGCCTGCCGGAAGGGTTTATTCTGAAGGAGTTATACGGAAGCAATGCAAACACTGCTGTCACAAACCTCCGTGAGGGGAGTGAAAAAGTGATGCCTGCTGCAGCAATTGATTGCTGGTTCACTAGTGAGAGTGGAAGTGATGATGAAAAGGGCATTGAGTTTTCGGACCTGTGGGGTTCAGATGAGGAAGGGTCAGAAAAGAAGAAAGATAAGAAGAAAGTGGGAGCTGTAACTCGCAGTGGAAGGGTAATACCAGAAGTAGCCAGGCCTCAAGAGCTATTGGAAGGCCAAGAAGAAAGAGAGAAGGAGCCAGTGGGGGATCAGATAATGAAGCAACTACAGAAGACGCCAGCACAAATTTCTATTTGGGATCTCTTGAGGCAGTCCCCAGAGATTGGTAAAGGCCTTATGCCAGACGACTGTGGCTACAACAATTTCGCCCACCGAGCTGCTGGAGGTAGTGAAAGAAGGGACCGGAGAAGATGTTGTGTTTACAAACGCGGATCTGTCAGTAGAGGGTCGCAATCATAATCGCCCTTTGTATATTCGGGCTCAGGTCAACCAGAAGCACACATCTTGCGTGATGGTGGATGATGGCTCATCAATCAATGTTTGCCCGTAGGTGGCAATGGCAGCTTTTGGCGTAACGAAAGATATGTTAGCTAAGTCTGATTTGACCATCACAGCATATGACAATTCTCGCAGGCATGCTTCGGGAACTTTCAAAGCGATGGTCAGAACAGGGCCAATAGAAACCAAGGTGGAGTTTGTTGTTTTGCCTATCCCCGCCAATTTTTTAGTTTTGTTGGGAAGGCCGTGGTTTCATAAACTGCGAGGTGTTCCTTCTACACTTCACCAAATGGTCAAGATACCACAGGAAGGGCAAGTGGTGACCATCAAGGCTGCGAGGGAGAATCAGGTGTCTATACTTGAGATAGCAAGACAGCCTTTTAATGGGTTCAATGTGGCTGTGATCAATGAGGAGGAGTCGATAGATGGTAGCCCTCAGTTGTTAGCCATGATGAAGAAAATGTCCTTCCTTCCAGGGGCTGGGTTAGGCAGGAATTCCCAAGGATTGCCAGGAGTCATTGCTACTAAGGGTCAGAAAGATAGAAGAGGGCTAGGATATGAAGGCGAAATAAAGAGAGGGGCAAAGCCAATGAAGAAGATTCCTCATATTTGGGAAAGTTTTGTGCCTGCGACAGCAGTCTGTGCGTACACCGGAGAAGCCGAACCTCAGTGGGTCAATAGAAAGTTTGTTCCAGGTTTTGAAGTATTCAACGGCGTCTATGATTGGGATGTTGGGATGATCAGGTCAGCTGAGTACTTTTGGGATGAGGAAGTCTTGACCAACAAAGCTATCTGGGACAGAGAAGAGCCCAAGGAGGTTGTAATTGAGGCCATGGTAGCCGCTCACTTCAAGGGAAAAGCGAAGATAAAAGAAACTGTAACACTCCCTACATCCCCGTTGGAAGGATGCCGGAGAGCGCTACCGACGTTCACTCACATACATGCACGCATACACTAAGCGAAAGCATACATTCATACATCATCATACATGCATAAATGCGGGATAATTAAAAACTTACCTTACAGGCAAAAGTTAGTCATGCATTAACTCACGCACATGCAGGCACTAAGCAAAAACGTAAACACTTGTATACACGCATTCGCTCATTCAATCATCAGAAGCATAAAGCGGACGACATAACTGAGGAATAACTTAACACATACATATAACAGCATTTCATCATCCGAGCATTTCATTAAGGTCCTTACATATAATACATTTATGAAAGGTTACAAAATATAAAACCCAAATTACAGAAGCTGGTAACAGAAACAATAACTCTTAACTCCTATGTGGCCGATCCTGCAGATGCGCGACTCGAACGGAACCACACCTGCCACCTGCACGGGAAAAGAACCCGTGCTAAGCGATAACTCTTAGTGGGGAGAACACACAAGCAATATGGACGGCCATTCACAATGGTCGTCAAGGCATAACACAATCGAATGGCAAAAGCACATAGTCCTAACAGATAGATATACATACTTGCGTATAAAAGCCAGGCATTCAGAAAATCATATTCACATTCAAAACTCGTGTCGATCGCACCAAAGCAGACAGAGTACTATGCAAGATACAAGTATTATCATGCAGAAACACATACAACCTCGACTGCATATACTTACCGAGGTATCGGACATTAGTACCTTACCGTGCATAGTCATATGAGATTTATACATGCAATTATCATAACCAAAGACTCTTACATTAACTGAAAACCCATTCACATGCTATAAGATTACCATGCAACAACGCACTCAACTATTATGCCAAGAACACGAGCTATCTAAACCTACTTTTTGTCATGTCATAGTATACTCACACTGGCCGTAGCCTAAGGGAAGGCGTCAAAACACCACACTTCCACTGCACAACTCTATCACATAAAATATCATGCCATGTAACATAGACACCTGACAACATGCCGAAGATACTACAATAGTTAAGACCAAAGGAACATATAGCAAAGTATAACATTCAGAGCATACACTAGTTCAAGGTCAGATTCTTGTACACTTTAACTTGCCTCATCATCAACCATTACTGCACATACACTTACCAAAGCCGATCCACATGCATTGCACCCCAAATAATACATATGTAATCATCCAATAGTCCAGATCACCTTATTATGCATACTAATTCACATGCTACCATAATAGTTAAAAGTACAGAATCATATTCATATACATATTAATTAACCATATCAATTCATAATTTAAGCTCACATTCATATACATATTATTTCATATGCTTATAACCTAACTAGTCGGATTCACACACTCATCAGCATAACATAATAAACTATAACCATGGCATTCAAGAGATTATGATCGCAGTTGTACACATTTCAATTCACATACTTATGTTCATAACTGATAGTATACGAACACATTCTCAATATGATATACGTTGATAATTATGCACAATACACATGCTTGAGTCACATTCAACCCATTCAGAGATTCATAATCACATTCGAGTACATAACTGATTCACATGTCCAGAATTATGCTCATCCGAATATAACATTCTCTTAATCATATCAGATAAAACAAACAGGATACTTGCTGACTCAAAATAGTGGATAACGAGTGAACTGACAGTACCTTACGGGTCCGAATCGAATACTGACATCACCTTATGGGTGCGAATCGAATACTGACATCACCTTACGGGTGCGAATCGAATACATTAAAGGGTTCGCGAGGAACAAAACAGGGGACCTGATCAGGGTCCAAACGTAACTGAGGGCTGCAGCTAAGAGACTCTACTAGGCATGCCTAACTATCCACTAGACTGACTCTCGCAGGTCATGCATAAAATAAATCATGTTGCGAGTCACATAATATAGTTCGAAATGTCAGTCATGCATAATCCATTCAATCCATTCTATAATATCCCAAAATCATATATATATACATATATGCATATTCGTATCATGGATTCACATTCATATAACTCATGAGTTAACAGGTATAGGACTTATAGGCACTAAAAGAAACTCGAGTTCAAAACCAAACACCAAGAGAAAACTCATTCAGCATAACAAGGTTGTCGCGCTTGCGACAGAGACCATAGTCCCTTCGCTTGCGTGCGCGTGACGGACCTCGCGATCGCGGGGAAGAGAGAAAGCCTGGTTCTGTCGCGCTCACGACAGAGAGCATAAGCATCGCTATCGCGTTGCGATAGTTCGCGTGCTCACGATAGCACAGGCCAATATTACGCTCTGTCGCGATCGCAACACCATTGGGCTCGCGATAGAGAGCACACAACAGCTATTGCTATCTCGGGCTTGCGAAAAGGTTGTGTGATCGCGACAGCCCAGCCCAGCAATAGGATCACCGGTCTCTGTCGCGCTCGCGACAGTGTCGCGATCGCGACAGAGTCATGATTTCCAGACTCTGCAGAATTCTGCAGATTTCTTCTCCTCCCAAACTCACACACAAACACACAAAATCACATCAAATGGTCTCATACCTCAAATCCAACCACCCTTCATCATCAATACCCATAATATAACATTATCATCAAGTAATTCCACACCAAACATCAATTTAAGCTCATAACCTCAATAATTATCAAAACCTAGAAATTTACAGCAAAACTATATCAAACCACACAATCACCACAATAAATTCACACTCATGCATAATTACTCTTCGAAATTAAAAGCCCGTAACATACATGTCAAAATAAGTCCATTTCACAACCCAATTTCTAGAAATTCATCAAGAACACATATGGACATTTTCACATTCAAGAGTAGAAAATTCCCAAGCTCATGCATTTCAATACCAACCCTCATATACATCTATCTCAATCAATAACATGGATTACTAACACATTTCCCAAAATTAATTCATGCATAAACTCATATCGAAGCACTCGAATTTCTGAAAAGCAAACACAAATACACATTCATGATCCAAGGAGAATTAGGCAATGACAACTCAAAACTCAAATGCAGAAATCAAAGCTCCCAAACCTCTTTGAAGCACAACCCCAGCTGATCTTCACTCTTCAATCTTCTCCTTGCCTTTATTCTTCTTCTTGCCACCCAAAACTTGCACAAACAAAATCCAAAACTTCTTAATCCAAAACCTAACTCAAATAAAACCAGAAAAGAAGAAGAAGAAGAACCAGATGTAGGATCAAAACCCAAACACAAACCTCTTTAATCTTGTTACAAAACTCAATCAAAGCACCCCTTAGCAAGCACAAACATCCGGCCAAAAGAGAAGGAAAGGAAAACAGAGAATGGAGAAGAGAAAAAGAAGAGTAGGCGTGAGAGAGAGGGGACCAAAATCCCACTTATTGACTCTTCAAACCATGGCACCATACTCCTACCTCACTTGATAATTCTAAACTAGATATTTGCCTTACATCCTTGTTACCAAACAACACACACACTAGATAAAACCACAACAAACACCCTACATCCATACACTACATGCACACCAAATAATTTCCCCCACTTAACTTATTTAATTAATTAATTTACAATTAAGTCCTTATCATCAAATTCCCTCATGCATAAATTACCGAAATACCCTTCACTTATCCGACTTAGCTTGCCGATTTCGACTAGGCCTAATTTGGGGTGTGACAGAAATAGTTCAAGGGGTGGACGAAGAACCTCCGTTCTACTCAACTGATGCAGGACCGTCGGCAAAAGCAGATCCGGTGAGGGAAGAGGAGGAAGCTGGTTTAGATTGTCTTTTCATTCCTGAACTTTTTGATGATGTAAATGACAGTTTTAATTTTATCAATGAAATGAATGATTTTGCTTACTTGTGTGATGTTTCTGACAATTTCGACATGCATAATCATGATCATATTCCATCTATATTTGATATTGATTCTACTGATGCAAATCCATTTAATCTTGGAATCTTGGAAAACCCAAAGGAAATTTTAATAGCATCAAATGTGACTCCTGAGGAAAGAGAAAAATTTGAGAGAATGTTAAAAAAATATGAAAGAGTCTTTTCCTGGACCTACGAAGACATGCCAGGGATTGATCGAAACATCGCAGAACATGACATTCCAACATACCCAGACCATAAACCTGTGAAACAAAAGCTAAGAAGGCTCAGACCAGAATGGGCAGATAAAGTGAAAGAGGAGATTCGGCAACAGATCGAAGCCAAGTTTTTGATTGAGGTACAGTATCCCACGTGGTTAGCCAATGTTGTCCCTGTGGCCAAGAAGAATGGAAAGGTGAGAGTATGCGTGGACTACCGGGATTTGAACAAAGCCTGTCCAAAGGATGACTTCCCGCTACCCCATATTGATGTACTGATAGACAGTGCCGCCAATTACGCGATGTATAGCTTTAGGGACGGTTATGCTGGTTACAATCAGATCCTCAACAAGATAATTGATCGGATCAAAACGGCTTTCATCACAGAGTGGGGAACATATGCTTACAGGGTGATGCCTTTTGGTTTGAAGAATGCAGGGGCTACCTACCAAAGGATGGCAAAGAAGATTTTAAGTGACTTGATCTATAAAGAAGTAGAGGTATACGTGGATGACATGATGATCAAGTCAGCCACCAGGGAGAGCCATTTTGAAGCATTGGAAAAGTTTTTCACCAGAATAGATAAATACAACCTGAGGTTAAATCCTAAGAAGTGTATTTTTGGGGTTACATCAGGAAAGCTGTTGGGACATGAAGTCAGCCAGAGAGGGATTGAGATTCACCCGGACAAAGTGAAAGCCATCAGAGAAATGCCAGCGCCTCATAAGGAGAAAGATGTAAGGAGTTTCTTTGGCAAATTACAGTATCTCAGTAAATTCATTACCAAGTTGACTTCAATTTGTGAGCCGATCTTCAAGCTCCTTAAGAAGAATCAGCCAGTGATATGGAATAAAGATTGTCAAAAGGCCTTTGATACCATAATAGAATACCTGTTGAATCCATCCGACAAGGTTAAGGCCATCAGAGAGATGCCAGTGCCTCAAAAGGAGAAGGATGTTAGAAGCTTTTTGGGCAAATTGCAGTATGTCAGCAGGTTTATCGCAAAGCTTACTTCGATTTGTGAGCCAATCTTCAAACTGCTCAGAAAAGACCAACCAGTGGTGTGGAATGAGGACTATCAGAAAGCTTTTGACACCATCAAAGAATATTTGCTGAGTACACCGATTTTGAGACTGCCACAGCCAGTCAAGCCACTTATTCTGTATTTGGCAATTGAAGATAGTTCTGTAGGTGCCATGATGGCTCAAGAGGATGAGTTTGGAGTGGAATTCATGGTTTATTTCCTCAGTAAGAAGTTCCTTGCCTATGAGGTCAAGTATGCGAAAGTAGAAGAGATTTGCCTTGCGGTAATTTGGGCATCTAAGAAGTTGAGACACTATTTACACTCTTACAGGGTACAAGCCGTAGCAAAACAGAATCCTCTCAGGCACTTATAGGAAGCTCCATCTTTACTTGGAAAAATGGGGAGATGGTTGTTACTACGATAGGAGTTTGACGTTGAGTACATCACTCGGAAGACCATCAAGGGGCGTGCAGTGGCAGAGTTTCTAACTGAGCACCCAATCCAAGGAGACTCGTATGAATTTAACTTTCTAGATGAGGACGTGACAGCCATCACGGTAGAGGGTTGGCAATTGCACTTTGATGGAGCTGTGAACAGCAAAGGGGCGGGAGTAGGAATTATTCTAACAACCCCAGAGGACGAGAAACTCCCATTTGCTAAGAAGTTAAGATACAAGGCCACTAACAATGAAGCCGAATATGAAGCATGCACCTTCGGGTTAGAAGCACTGATAGCTTTGGGGGCAAAGAATGTGGAAGTATTTGGAGATTCGTCTCTAGTGATCAATCAGATTAGGGGTGAGTGGGCCATCAAAGAAGAATGGTTGATGCCATACGTCAGGCACTTGAAGGATTTAAACAGTCAATTCGAAGTGTGTACATTTCACTTTGTGCCGAGGGATGAGAATCAGTTAGCCGACGCGCTTGCAACCTTGGTATCAATAAGGGATAATCTAGCAGGGGTGACCATGAAGCCGATTTTGATCTCTCGTTCGAAAAGGCTATGCTTTGAGTCCAAGCCAATATTGGAAATAGAAGTAGCAGATGGAAATCCATGGTATTATGATATCAGGAACTATCTAGAAAATGCAATATTTCAAGAAGAAGCTACCAAGAAAGATCAGAGGATGATCCGTAAGCTATCTGCTCAATTTATCTGCATAGATGGGATATTATACAAGTGGCAGGTCAACGGTATCCAATTGAGGTGTTTGGACGAGAGAGAAGCCAAAAAGGTGATGGAGGAAACTCACGCTGCAGTGTGCGGAGCCCACATGAATGGTTTGACGTTGGCGAAAAAGATTATGAGACAAGGCTTTTACTGGCTCACTATGGACACAGATTGCTCAAAGTATGTAAAGCAATGCCAGTTGTGCCAGCAGTATGCAGACTTAAGGCACTTATCTGTTTCGAAATTAAATAACTTAACATCACCTTGGTCGTTCGTGTAACACCCCCATACCCCCGGGAAGGAATATTAGGGAGCCTCAAGCCAAAAACACATATACTCGTACACATGCATACACAAAGGCGGAAGCAATAATAATAAATAAATATAAGAACATTCTTTTGGGCCAAACATATACAATTAATAAATAATATACATATTACAAACTAATCTTCTGCAAATAAAACATTGCCGATAACGTTTACATATAAACACTATACTTCCTATCTAAATAATGATGTTACTCAAAACATCAGAAACTCTATCTAGTACAAAAAGATCTTAAACCAGCTCCTAGTGGCCATGACCTGCAGATGCAAACTCTCCGATACCATCCTGCAAACCTATACGGGAAAACACCTGTGCTAAGCGATAATGCTTAGTGGGGATAAACAGAAGCAAAAGACTTCGAATGAAGTCACAAATATATCACACGCATATCAATAGTCATGTCATTTACAAGTAACCATATACAAAACCTTGTAACAGATAACATTCACTCTAATCAGTTCCATATGCAAATATCCAAGCAATATGGCAAAATAATATCTATAACATGTCATGTTATATCCATGTATATCTATGTGAATCTCTATACATATGCAAGTCTCTACTACACTTCTTGTACACTACAAACCATACAGTAGCCTGAGAAACACGATAAAACATAAAGTAGCCTGAATTCTCATTAATTGTGGATACGGGTACATTACAAAATGGAAGACCGAAGTCTCAAAACATTCTCTCTATCTCTATTAGAATGACCATCTCGGAGGTCGGCCGCTTGGCCCAAACGGGGCCGTCATGGGCAGCTGCACTCTGTCCCTTTATAAGCATGCTTATCTATCCACTACTATGACCGTTCAGGCTCGAACAAGAACTCTACAAACTGAATCATATACATTGCATGTACTCTAATGTTCATTCAAAACACTATACACTATTTACATATTAACTGAGCAAATCACGTGCATATATATACCCTATGCATATACTCACATGTAGCAATATAATATCAACGAATCTTTGCATTCTAGATTACTAATTAATCAAACGCACACTCCATTTTACATGTTCATAGACTTTATACATTATAATTAAATCATACATGATCAATATCATATGCTATGTCATGTTCAATAATTAAAAAGCATGTATACATTTAATTTCATTATTAAACTCTTATGCCATAGCATTAACTACCTATAATTTCAATTGGTAAACATTCATATACTCATTTCATAAGGTTAGAAATGAGTTGGATAAGCTATGGGAACTTGCAATGAAGTTCGGGTGCAATTCGAGAAGAAAAACACTCAAAATATGCAAAGCAGGGGACGGTCACGGTGGCAACCACTTGGTTGTGACAATGAGGTCCAAAAATATTTAATTCTTCCTTGTCTGGGCATTGGTCATGGTGGAACCACTTCGTTGTGACCGTGACATACCAAAAATAGCAAAACAGAAGCGAAAACTCAGGACTGCTTCACTACTTTATTTTGTATAGCCTAAACTAGTATCTAAACCTCATTTCTAGGCGCAACTATATTCTTAACAATTGTTCCCTAGGATATTAAGATGCAAATGGAACAAATATCAGGTCAATTGGACATCCATAACTTCAGATGTGATCTAAATAATCTTAACTGGTCAAGTGAACCAACCAAGCTAGAGACAGCTCTGTTTCGGCCAATTTTCAGGGTCTTAAAGAAAGAATTTGCTCAAGGTCATTTCTGAGACTTTTATAGGAATAGAAGTCATGGTTCGAATGGCTTAATAATAACTAAATTTAGAGGTCTAAAACTATACTTATGGCAAAAAAATTACACGGAGGTTAGATGAAAAATGAACAGAATTCCCAAAAATCATACCTTTCACACAAAACTATATGGAAATCACCTACCACCATCCAAACTCATGCAAAATGATCAAATTAAATAATCGTAAGCATATATAAATACATATAGTATAAGAACACGGCAAGCAATCAAAATGAACAAAGTCAAAATTGCACACGATCCCGACCTTTCGGTAGCTCGATCACTGCTCTCTATTCGATTCCAATCTTCTCCTTACCTTTATCCAACTTCTTATCCACCGCTTCTCAATCGTACAAAATAATCCAAGAATTAATTCTTTAATTTCACTTTAAATCAAAACAAAAGCCAAAAGAAGAAGACCAATACTAACCAAATCACACTACTTACCTTCTCAAGAGTCAACTCAGCCCTTATCTCACTCCTTTCAAACCAATCCAAGTAACTCTCTTAAGGAGCAACCAAAAGAGAAGAAAAGAAACAAAAGAAGAAAGAGAGAGGGAGGATGGAAGAAAACCAAGAAAAGAAAGAAAAATAAGGAAAAGCAAAGCCAAAGCGAAAATGAAAAGGAAACCAAAGTGGCTGGTCAATGCTCATCCAAATTAAAGACTTTCATAAATGCCCACTTACCATAATCAATGCATTTATTTACTTAAAACAAACTTATTCAATCCAAGTGTTAAATTCCCATGTTGCCATGTGTCAACCTCCTACATTGCCACATGTCCATAACACATCAAATAATTCAAAATAATCCAACTCAATTAGGCTTCTCGTGAAGCATTCTGCCGCGCCCGCGACACTGTTGCGCTCGTGACAGAACCCACACTAAGCCACTATCTTCACTTCTCAAAACAATTTTATTTCCCACCAGATTTTTAACCTTAATTAAATAGGAAACTCATTCAAATACATTCTCTTATACACATAAACTCTCGAATTACCAAACAAAAATTCTTCAATTCTTATAGGGCCAAAGCGGGTTGTTACAAATATCTCCCCCTTAAGAAATTTTATCCTCGAAATTTCCTCGATAATCATTTACGTCCCGACCATCAAAACCGAACTCATACAAAAACTTACCGGAACGACCTGAGGCCTCATTCACATCCTTGCTTGCATGTAGTACTTGGTGCTCTCTTGGCAAGCAGATGATCCTTTCTACCACACCTAAAGAAGGCTCCAGTAATCTTCCTACACTTGCCCTAGTGTTGCCTCTGATAATGCTGACATTTTCGTATCTCCCGAATTCTCTTTCCTGCTGACACTTCTCTAGCTGATATCTCTCTCTTCCTAATAAGATCCTGAGAAGCCTGAGAAGCAGTCACTCTGTCCAAGATTCGAATTAACCCTTGCACAATTTTTGAGTTCTCATACCATATACCGGGACCATCATCTCGCTGATGGTGTAGAATAGGCTGATCAACTCTAATCGGAATCACACTACCCATTGTCTCTCCTACGTTCTCACTCGGGTCGGACTCCATCTATACTCTACAAAAAAACAACATCTGCATTAGGCCACAGCTCTAGACAAACTCTGTCATCTAATCTATACTCTATATCATATAGTCCTGAACCATCTAACCTAAGCTCTGATACCACTAAATGTAACACCACCATACCCCCAGGAAGGAATATTGAGGTGCCACAAGCCAAACACACAGATACTCGTACACATGCATACACAAAGGCAGAAGTGATAACAATAAATAAATATAAGAACATTCTTTTGGGCTAAACATATACAATTAATAAATAATATACATATTATAAACAAATCTTCTGTAAATAAAATATTACCGATAACGTTTACATATAAACACTATACTTCCTATCTAAATAATGATGTTACTCAAAACATCAGAAACTCTATCTAGTATAAAAAGATCTTAAACCAGCTCCTAGTGGCCATGACCTGCAGATCGAAACTCTCTGATACCATCCTGCAAGCCTACATTGGAAAACACCCGTGCTAAGCGATAATGCTTGGTGGGGATAAACAGAAGCAAAAGATTTCGAATTAAGTCGCAAATATATCACATGCATATCAATAGTCATGTTAAATACAAGTAACCATATACACAACCTTGTAATAGATAACATTCATTCTAATCAGTTCCATATGCAAATATCGAAGGAATATGGCAAAATAATATCTATAACATGTCATGCTATATCCATGTATACCTATGTGAATCTCTAAACATATGCAAGTCTCTACTACACTTTTTGTACACTACAGACTATATAGTAGCCTGAGAAACATAACAAAACATAAAGTAGCCTGAATTCTCATTAATTGTGGATACATGTACATTACAAAACGGAAGACCGAAGTCTCAAAAAATTCTCTCTATCTCTATTAGAATGACCATCTCGGAGGTCAGCCGCTTGGCCCAAACGGGGCCGTCATGGGCAGCTGCACTCTGTCCCTTTATAAGCATGCTTATCTATCCACTACTATGTCCGTTCAGGCACGAACAGGAACTCTACAAACTGAATCATATACATTGCATGTACTCTAATGTTCTTTCAAAATACTATACAATATTTACATATTAACTGAGCAAACCACGTGTATACATATACCCTATGCATATACTCGCATGTAGCAATATAATATCAACGAATCTTTGCATTCTACATTACTAATTAAGCAAATGCACACTCCATTTTACATGTTCATACACTACATACATTATGATTAAATCATACATGATCAATATCACATGCTATGTCATGTTCAATAATTTAAAAGCATGTATACATTTAATTTCATTATTAAACTCTTATGCCATAGCATTAATTACCTATAATTTCAATTGGTAAACATTCATATACTCATTTCATAAGGTTAGAAATGAGTTGGATAAGCTATAGGAACTTGCAATGAAGTTCGGGTGCATTATGGGAAGAAAAACACTCAAAATATGCAAAGCAGGGGATGATCATGGTGCCACTTGGTTGTGACCGTGACATACCAAAAATAGCAAAACAGAAGCGAAAACTCAAGACTGCTTCACTACTCTATTTTGTACAGCCTAAACCAGCATCTAAACCTCATTTTTAATGACAACTATATCTTAACAATTGTGACCTAGGATATTGAGATTCAAATGGAACAAATTTCAAGTCAATTGGACATCTATAACTTCAGATATGATCTAAATAATCTGAACTGGTCAAGTGAACCGGCCAAGGTGGAGACACCTCTATTTTGGCCAATTTTTAGGGTCTTACATCAAGAATAAGCTCAAGGTCATTTCCAAGACTTTTATAGGTATCGACTTCATGGTTCTAATGGCTTAATAATCACTAAAATTTGTGGTCTAAAACTCTACTTATGGCAAAAACATTACACGGAGGTCAGATGAAAAATGAACAGAATTCCCAAAAATCATACCTTTCACACAAAACTATATGGAAATCACCTACCACAATCCAAACTCATGAAAAATGATCAAATTACATAATCATAAGCATATATAAATACATATAACATAAGAACATGGAAAGCAATCAAAATGAACAAAGTCAAAATCGCACACGATCCCAACCTTTCGGTATCTCGATCACTGCTCTCTATTCGATTCCAATCTTCTCCTTGCCTTTATCCAACTTCTTGTCCACCGCTTCTCAAATCATAGAAAACAATCCAAGAATCAATTCTGTAATTTCACTTTAAATTAAAACAAAACCCAGAAGAAGAAGACCAATACTAACCAAATCACACTACT
Organism: Excoecaria cochinchinensis; assembly: GCA_947683425.1. Classification (NCBI taxonomy): domain Eukaryota; kingdom Viridiplantae; phylum Streptophyta; class Magnoliopsida; order Malpighiales; family Euphorbiaceae; genus Excoecaria; species Excoecaria cochinchinensis. The sequence continues at coordinate 2,959,509 of CANTUQ010000104.1, read as the reverse complement.
TACCTTCTCAAGAGTCAACTCAGCCCTTATCTCACTCCTTTCAAACCAATCCAAGAAACTCTCTTAAGGAGCAACCAAAAGAGAAGAAAAGAAACAAAAGAAGAAAGAGAGAGGGAGCATGGCAGAAAACCAAGAAAAGAAAGAAAAATAAGGAAAAGCAAAGGCAAAGCAAAAATGAAAAGGGAAACAAAGTGGCTGGTCAATGCTCATCCAAACTAAAGACTTTCATAAATGCCCACTTACCATAATCAGTGCATTTATTTACTTAAAACAAACTTATTCAATCCAAGTGTTAAATTCCCATGTTGCCATGTGTTAACCTCCTACATTGCCACATGTCCATAACACATCAAATAATTCAAAATAATCCAACTCAATTAGGCTTCCCGTGAAGCGTTCTGTCGTGCCCGCGATACTGTTGCACTCGCGACAGAACCCACGCTAAGCCACTATCTTCACTTCTCAAAACAATTTTACTTCCCACTAGATATTTAACCTTAATTAAATAGGAAACACATTCAAATACACTCTCTTATACACATAAACTCTTGAATTACCGAACAAAAATTATGCAATTCTTCTAGGGCAAAAGCGGGTTGTTACAGTTCACAGCTTGGGGGATCGATATTATCGGGGAAATACGTCCTACAGCCTCCAATGGACATAGGTTCATCATAGTCTCCATCGACTACTTTACAAAATCGGCAGAGGAGGAATCTTTCAAAAAGATCGATGCTTGGGGTATGGCCAAATTTATTGAAAAGAACTTGATATGAAAACCAGTGGGAAAGGGGTCAGCCCGTGATAAAAATCATCTAGAATCTCGAACAGATGAGTGTCACCGGTCAACTCCTCTAAGTCACAATCAAGTACCTCATTAGACAAAATAAGAAGATGACAGTTGCGCGATAGGGAGAAATATCAGGGAACTCATCCAAGGCCTCAATCAGTCGCTCTAAGGCAAATGTGGGGCCTTGGGGAATCAAATGGACGACATCAGAGGGGCCAATGCTTAAGGCCAATGCAGCATCTCAAGTGTGAATCAAACCACAACGAGGAATGCAAGGTAAGGTGCTGGGAGGATACCAGGTCCTAATAAGAGCGATAAATTCTTTGGGAAGGGGGCATAATTCCTGATAAGTAAACCTGAAAACATGGAATCGTGGGTCCCAAAAATGAACCGCAGCCAAAAGGAGATGGTAGTCTATCTTAACTCTCCTCAGAAACTTCAGGCTAGAAAGCGGAGTTAGAGTGTAGATTTCCCAAGTTTGTGGGCTATCCAAAGCTCAGTGCATCTTGACAATGGCAGCAGAAGACATCTTTAAAATGCTAGGATTGAAAATCTAAGTCGGCGAAGGAAATAAGCAAAAAAGGGGAAAAAACTTGAGAAAAGACTTGGATTTAAGCCTAAAAAGATGAAAAGGCACGAAATCCAAGGAAAAAGGAGCAATTTATGAAGAGGATATGACCGACGGGGTGCCTATCTGTCATATAACCGACGGCAAGCTCGTCGGTCAGCGGGGAGCCCATCGGTCAGTCTGGTTGACCAATAGGCAGATCTTTTTCCTGCATGTTGCATACATAGCACGCGCATAAAAAGTTTTTAATGCATATTTCTATTATTTTTGCAATTTCGATAGGGACATTCAGGTACGGAAGTTGAAAAATATTTAAGGAGTGAAAAAAAACATTTAATGAGGTAATTAATTGCCATTAATTAAAAATTAATTATGGAATTAATTGGCATTTAAATCCAGAAGTTTGAGCGACAGACGGGTTGCCCGTCGCTTTGTCTTCCAATGGGAAGCCCGTCGGTCACTAAAATCTATAAAAAGGGGCGCTGATCGATGCCCTCCCACTTTCTTTTCTTCTTCCTTTTTCTTCTCCCTCACCAACCGACGCCCCCTCGGTTTTTTGGCCTTTTCTCCCTCATTTTTTGCCGGTTTTGCACACCGTTCGCGCCAAAACTACCCCCACACTATCATGTACATTTAAACGTACTTTTTACAATTTTTTGTCAAGTTTAGTTTTGGCACATTTGCGTCGACATAAAAGTTATTTTATTTATTTTTTCTACTCTTTTTTTTTATTTCCTTCTAACAATTCGCATGAGAAATGCATGTTAGCATAGGTTGGCAAAAATTATGACAGTAATCCTTCTTATTTTCTCTGAACTTTGTGCCAAACATGTTTATGGAAGTATGAATTCGCATGGGCAAATAGAGTAAAAGAACATAAAAAATGAAAAGAACAAAATAATAATAAAAGAACAAGAATTATCCATAGAAGATTTGGACTTACCTCTGTTGGACTTAGTTCTAGGGCCAACCCGAACTAGATAAGACACTGAAACAATTTGAAATATTGTTTGGGGCCTGAGGCCTGCCCAATTGTTGCCTTTTATGCAGGAGGTTAGGCACATCCTTGCCAGGATGCTACCCAAATTTTTTTCAGTTTTACCAAAATAATTTGAAATATTATTTGAGGTCTGAGGCCTGTCCAATTATTGCCTTTTATGCGGGAGGTTGGGCACATCCTTGCCGGGATGCTACCAATTTTTTTTTTCATTTTTGGTCAGGCACATCCTTACGGGAATGCTGCCCAAGTTGTTGCATTTTGGCCCGGGATACCGTCGAAGTTCCTGAGATTTACAATCTCTCGTTTAGATATTATTTACAGCAATAATGCAAAGCTAGTTATTTTCTTCTTCTTCTCAGGATGCCTCCACGACATCAGGTTCCTCATGATTAGCCGGAGCCCGAGCCTCCTCTCTGGATGAGTGATGAGCTGAGAGAGAGGTTCAGGTTGCTGGCTCACATACAGTTCCGAGCCAGTCGCTTCATTTCCAGACCCTTCCTATAAGCCATAGGGATGCTGGAGGAGGTAGACGTATTAGTGGCAGCTGTAGGATGGACAGAGTTTCTATGGCCTGCCTTCCACACACATCCAGAGGTAGTCCGAGAGTTCTTTGCCACCGTACACTATGGGGGTGGTTTTCAAAGATCGAACACGGAGGAGGGGGTGATTCAGTTTTGAGCTAGAGGTTATTAGTACAGCATCACTCGCCTGAGATTTGTAGAGGCCATGGGATTGCCAGTCGGGCCCGATGTTATATTGCCCTAGAGAGCGGTCCATAGGTAGTATTGGGAAAGGATAGCTCTGTTGGGAGTGCCGTATGACCACGATACGGCAAAGAGGACAGTGCTCTCGTCGCAGGCTCTCAGGTATATTCATAGGGTACTTTCGAGCTCCTACCTGGGATGGGCAGGTAATCCAGGATCAGTGAATGAGGCAGAGATCTGGAGTTTATGGCCAATAGTTGCAAGACACCGCCTTAATATTAGCCACGAGATTGTGGCTAATTTTCTCAGAGTATCCAGGGGGGCAGCCCCTATAGTGTTCGCAGGAGGGGTGGCGACCCTGTTGTTGCTATAGTTGGGAGCTCGACCAGACAGTCTCGGGCCTGCATTGGAAGAGAGCATTTAGGTGGATGCATCATCGACACTGACTATGTGGATGATAGTTTAGTTGCCAGGACAGGCCGGGGAGTACAGGTTGCGCACCATACATGAGACCAAACGTGCTCTCGGCCTCCCTTTGCTCCAGCTAGCAGAGGAGGAGCCTCAGGTGGAGGACCAGCCTCCCCAGCAGCCAGAGTACTAGGGGGGCTAGCCTCCCCAGCACGCAGAGTTTCAAGAGGGCCAGCCTCCCCAACAGGCAGAGTTTCAGGAGGGGCAGCCTCCACTGCAGCCACCGGAGGAGGGGCAGCCGCAGACTCCCTCTGACATGGGCATTGAGTTCACCATGGATGAGCTATTCGCCACTCCTCCAGCACAGAGAGTGTAGAGCCCTCCTCCCTCTCTAGCATGGGTACAGAGATCGATAACCCGGGACACTGCTAAGTTCTATCCTTACAATCAGGCGGGGCGTCCCGGGGCATCTACCTCCACTACGTCACCTCCAAAGCATTCGACAGAGCCAGTGCCCTCAGTGCTAACGCAATAGCCAGCCCATCCAGATCTGGTGGCAGCCATGAGTTCTATCCTTGCCGCTATGGAGCGCAGGCAGGAGGAGAGAGATAGGGTCCTCCTCAAGCGGATTGGGCAGTATGAAGAGAGAGATCGGGCCATGCTAGAGAGGCTGGAACAACAGGAGAGGGTCATTTGGGACTAGGTGAGGCTCTTTAAGGAGCTGAGATGAGATTTGACGACCTCCAATGGCGCTGCAGCTGCCAGGGTAGACATAGTTGTACAGATGCTAGACAAGTCCGTCAGTTCCCTTTAGTTTAGAGTAGGGGTGTTGGAGAGTGCCATCCTGCCTATCTCCCAGTCCATCTGAGAGTTTCATGAGTAGACAGAGTCTACGCTTGGGGGCACCAGAGGAGCAGCCCGAGACCATACCCTGACACTGTCCAATAGGTTCCAGGAGCTGGGGAGAGTGGTCAGATATACTTTGGAGTTCATGGGAGTCTGCGCCCAGCCTTTCTTGGACAGCTACGCCCAGGTGCAGTTCCAGCAGGCAGACCCTGCGAGGGGAAGGCCCTCGTCAGCACCGGTCGCAGCCTCTCCTTGTGCCCAGGCCAGGTTCAGACCCCCGATGCCACCTAGCCAGCCCTCGACGTCCAGAGCCTAGCCATCAGTGTCTTCATCTTGGTGCCAGCCGGTGCCCATGTCAGACGACAGCGACCCGGATGAGCCCTCAGATTATTTTCCTCTCTAGTTGTTCAGGGAGTTCATCTTGATTCTATTTTTGTATTTTTGTACAAAATATATTTCATTAGTGGAACACTTATGTTTGCATTTTTTCAAACTTATATTTCATTCTGTATATCTGCCATGGTAATATCTCACTTACATTTTCCAAACGTTTGATAGCATGGTAAATGGAAAAAAATGAAAAATAAGATAATAATGATGCAAAAATTGTTTAGGAGATAACGAACAAATCAACTCGCAATGAATTGATAAGATCTTTTGCAATACAGGAACATGAGTTCACACCGACCCAAGGATGGTCAACGATCAAATAACTAAGACTACCGTGCAAGTCAGGATGAGGCTAGCAGGGCACATGCGATAGAACATATCGCAAGGGGCATGTAGTTAGAGAGTACTACTTCCCATGACACTCAGACTCCATGCAGGCCAAGATGAGGCTAGTGGGGCACATGCGATAGAATAGATCGCAACTGAGTGGTGGTTAGAGAACACTACCCCTCACACCGTGCAGGCCGGGATGAGGCCAGCGGGACAGACCAGCCACCGTGCAGGTTGAGATGAGGCTAGCGGGGCACACACGATAGAACAGATCGCAACCGAGTTGGGGTTAGAAAATACCGCATCTCACAAACACCGTACAGGTCGAGACGAGGCTAGCGGTACACTTGCAATAGAACAAATTGTAAATGGGTTGCAGTTGGATAACACTGCCTCCCAGGACCCTCAATTAACAGGCGAGCCGGGATGAGGCCCACCGGATGGAGACGAGAAACCACTTGCTTCCACACAACATCAGGAAGGTGAGGACTGCCTCAGGTATGCATTTCTTCCTTTCTCATTTGAATTTTAGCTCATCTAGACACTGGTGTACTAGTTTCCCCAAAATTGGGGGCAACTATAGACACCGAGTCCTAAGGCAGTCCAGGTCAGAGTTACCTGATGAAGAGACTAACATCAATTTTCGGATAAGGGATGAAAGTTGTGGGTGTTCATTCTCCAGTTTTATAAGGATCGAAAGTTTTCTGGGTAAACGGGAGATTTTGGAGAGTCAAAGAGAGTTCAAACTTTGAGAATTGGGATTTGGTTCCACAGACGGGCAACTCGTCAGTGGTAGGAGAGCCTGTTGCTCACACAAGAGGCCCGTCTCTCACGACGAGCGACGCACGTCGCTCAGGAAGGGAGCCCGTCGCTCGTCTCAGTGATGCCTGTCACTCTGGAATGGAGCCCGTCGCTCGGCTGAGCAGCGCTAGTCGCTCTATTGAACGACGCTCGCTCCTCACGAGAGATGACTGTCTCTCATCTTCGTAGCCACGTGTAGGGCCAGTCAGTCAAATGACCGCTGGTACCCCCACAACAGACGATCATCGGTCATCCACGGGCAGCCCGTCAGTCGGTGATCTAGTTATTTAAACCGCCGAATTCTCCAAATTTTGAAAGATTTATAAAATATCTTTTCAATCTTTTAAAATCTCCAAAATCTTTTCAAATATTTTTAAAATATTAGATTTGATTTTGGGAATATTCTAAAGATTATTCGGCTTTGATTTGATTTCAAAAAATCCTCTTCAAATTTAAATTTAAAATTTAAATTTATTTGAAATATCTTCCAAAACCTATAAATAGGGGAAGGAAGTTCCTTATTTGGGGTTAGAAGATTTCAGGTTAGAAAATTCAGGTTTGGAAAATTTGGATCAAAAAAGTTATTTCAAAAGTTTTCTCACGAGATTTCAATTTTCTCCAAAAATGCTTTTGTCAAATATTTTCTGATTTAAAGCTGAATCGAGGGAATGACATCCATTTGTTTTTTTTATCAATTTAGCTATATTTTAACACTCAAAGTGCTATAATACCGGGAAAGAGAAAGTAATTTTCTTCTCTTGGTTTATTTTTTTCTTTCGCAATACGAATTTTGCGATCAAAGATTTTTCAAAATCACACAATCTCGAACCGATCCTTATAGAACTCGAGGAACTGAAATCGCATGACGGTCACCTTCACGAGGTTAAAATTCAAGGGTAAACATTCTGGATCTATTATTTTGAATTTAATTATTTTACAGTGATTTATTGTATAAAAATCCAATTTTATTCGAATCAAAACAACAAAACAGTTTGAATTTTCTTTTCCTTTGGAACAGGGGTGACCGACGGGCTTGAGCAACCACCGACGGCCATCACTCAAGAGAGCGACGGGCTACCGACGGATGTCACCCTAGCCAGCTGGTCAGCCCAGGAGCATGAGGGAAAGACGGGCAAAAGCAACCACCGACGGCCGTCGCTCAAACGAGCGACAGGCCGTCGATGGATGTTATCTCAGCCCGCCGGTCAGCCCAGGGACGCCCGTCGCTCACACGCTTTGGGCCGTCCCTGGGCCTCCTCTCTCATTTGTTTCTCTTTTCCTTACCGTTTTCTTCTCCATTGATTTTTCTTGTAATTTCTCACATTTTTTACTATTATTGTAACAACCTGAAAAGGCCTTAATCGGAAATTGCCTGCCAAGTCGGAAAATGAAGGGTAATTTGGTAATTGGTGCAGGAGAAATTTGGATAATAAGGATTTATTGCAAAGGAATTAATTAAATAAGTTAAATGGAGGAATTATATGGTGTATTTGTGGTGTAGGGATGTAGGGTACTTGTGGTAGTTTAATCTAGTGGATTTTGTGTGTGGTGCCTTGGATGTAATTATGTTAAGAGATTATAGTGTGTGGGTTATGTTTGGTGCTTTGGCAAGTTAGTCAAAGTGGGTTTTGTTGGTCCTTTAGGAAGGTGCCATGTGGCATGGGTAGGTGAGGGTAATTAATGTGAAGTGAGGGAAGGAGAGAGGAAAGGAAGAAAGTATATTTTTCTTCTCTCTCACATTTCCTCCTCTCCTCCTTCCTCTTCTTCACTTCTTCTTGCTCTCTCTTGCTTGTTGCCAACATGGATCTTCAAGTGGTAGTGGGTTTCTGAGTTTTGAAGCTGGTTTTAAAGGTAAGTGCTTGGATTTCTTGAGTTTTATCTTGGGTTCTTCTTCTCCTTCATCAATTTTAGTTTTGGATGTGTAAGGCATGGCTTAACTTGAGTGTGTTCTTGGCTGGGTTTTTGTGCAAGAATCTGAAGAACGTAGAAAGAGTAAAGGGAAAGAGAAAGTGGGGGTTTGAAAGAGAAGATTGAAGCTTCATTCCAGGTTTGGGAGCCGTGTTTATTGCGTTTAAGTTTAGGAGTTCTATTCTTGAATGAGTTTGGTTGGATGGTTTTGCCCTAATTCTCATTTGGATTGTGTTTATGTTTATGTCATTTTAATTCTGAAATTAATTGAGTGATTTGCTTGGGTAAATGCATGTGTTGTTAGAGTGAGGAATCTTAGTTCAAATCCTAGTGCCAGATGGATGTTTATATGTGTTATCGAGAAATACGAGCATGATATGTGAATGAATTCTGGGTTTGACTTTGATGCTGCTAATTTTGGTATAGTGTTTGATTAGTGTGTGAATTGTGTTTTGAGCATGTTTTGGAAGCTTGGGAGGTAAGAATTTACATGTGTTTGCATGTCAAAAGATTTTGGGACAAATGAGTTTTGTTTTGGTTTGCTGTGAACTGCTGGTTTTGGCTTTGGAAGTGGAAAACACGATGCTGTCGCGAGCGCGACGCTTGTCGCGATCGTGATAGAATCGCGTTGTCCACTCTGTGCGTCGAGTCATGATGATGGCCGTTCCTGTGAGTGGGAAGTCACGAGTGTCATGGCCGGAATTGTACCCTAGTCGTATTTGGTCTAATTGGGGTGAAAGTGTAATTGAAGTGTAGGATTGGACTTAATTGAAGAAAGAGGAATTGTTTAGTGGCTAATGAGTAATTGAGTCACATTAAGCTAATGGTTGATTAGTTGTTTAATGATGTTTTAATTAGGAATATAATAATGTAAGAAATTGGATAGTGGAGGCAGATTTTGGTGAGTGGTTTCCGTGTGGCTTAGTAAGGGTGTGCCACCTACACCTTTGCATGCAAGAGTGGGTTAAGGGAAGAGAAGGGTTTCATTTGGGTAACCTAGTAATTTCTGTGTTCTTCTCTTTTCTTCTTGCGTGAGAGTGAGTGCTAAGGAAGAGTAAGCATATTGATGTTTAGTTGCTCATGAATTAAGGGTTAAACCTAGGAGGTAAGTGGTTAAGTGTGCTTATTCTCATCTTCTACTCTTCTTCTTGGTTTTGATTTGGTTTGGAGTGAGGATTGATGGATTGTGTTCAATTCTGGAATTTGTGTTGGTTTTGCTAGCTGAAGCAGTGAAAAGAGATAAGGGAAAAGCTGTAATTGGAGAACCGAGCGTCCGTCGTAATTAGGAGCTAAGGCGACGAGGTTTGGGAACAAACCTTAATTGTGTGATTATGTGATTAGTGTTGGTTAAATAGAGTTTTGAACTTAATTGCAAGATATGTGAAATTGAAGTTTGAGCATGAATTATGTAATGCTAAATTGTATGATTATAGTAGCAATATGATTGTGATAAAGTGCTTGAGAATGATTATAATTTGTGCTATTATTGAATGCCAAACAAGAAGGGAAAATCAGGTATGTGCTATTGATTGTGTGGTTGTTGTATCGGGTTGATTGCCAAACAAATAAGAAGGAGATTTGAAGTCTAGGCGAAAAAGGAGAATTGGACTGAATAAGCACAGCCGTGCTAGTGATAAACACATTTGTGTTTTGGTATTTTTGCATAGGTCACGGTGACAATGAAATTGATTGTGACCGTGATATATGCTGAGTTCAATTATGCCTAGAGGAATTTGGTATGTCACGGTGATAATGGAATTCATTGTGACCGCGACCTACCCAGGAAGGCATTCTGTTTTGCAAATGAGAATATGTCACGGTGACAATGGAATTCATTGTGACCGTGACATACCCTCAGGTTGCATTCTGCCGAGAGTTGGGAACACATCACGGTGACAATGAAATTGATTGTGACCGTGACATGCCCCCAGTTTGCATTCTGTTTTGGACTTCAATATGTCACGGTGACAATGAAATTCATTGTGACCGTGACCCACCCTGTTTTGGCAATATGATCCTAATGTGTTTGGCCATTCAAATGGCAAGGCTTTGAGCTGAAATGAAGGACAACATGAGTAAGTATTGTATGTGTGTTAAGTGATCTACAAATGCATACAAACATGGTGATTTCTGAGTATGATCAGTTATGTGAATATTATACGAGAAGATTGAATTTGAAAGCATACTGAATATGCAAGTGAATGTTAGCTATGTGCTAATGCAAATGTATAAAGTAAAAAGTGAATTGAATAATTTGTTAATAACTTAAGCCTGCGAGTCAAGTAGTGGATAGTTAGGCATGCCTATAGGGTTCAGTGCTGCAGCCCCATGCGTTAAATGTGTCTGATTCCATGGGAATCAGAATGCGATTATCCTTGCTGGATTCAGTTAATTGTGGAATGATGAAAAGTACCAGAAGGTACTAATGTGTAAAAGTGATCTCGATGAGATTCTGGGTACCTAGGAGGTACCGATGCGATACCCGTTATCCGCGTCATTGAATTGCAGGCTAACTGATTAATTAAATAATAAATGGAAGTGACTGTGATACAAGAAAGTATGTGGTATGGATATGTAAATAAGTGATTGATGCTTTATGATTGAATATAGTAATGGATAAAACTATGCTTGAAATGGTACGTGCTTTAATAATGAATGTTCTGGCATGTTTACTAGCATATAATGTATGATGTTTCTGATGTGTGCTAATTAATTGCTATATGTATGAGTTCCCCACTAAGCGTTATCGCTTAGCATGGATTTACTCTAATCCGTGCAGGTACGGACGAGAGGTGACTGAAGGACGTCCCCCGCATTTTGGTACGGTCAACAATAGGAAGTGTATAGTGTAGGTTTCGGGGTTGTTATTTGGAACTTTTGTATAAGTTTTATATGGTTAATATGTATTTTGAATATGTAAAGGCATGTAATAATGTAGTAATCTTGGATGTAACCTCCCACATGTATGTGTGTCATATGAATAGTTAAGGCGTGTGAATAATAGTAGTTGGCATGTGATGCATGAATTAAGATAGTGTGTGATGAAATTTTATTATTCAGTTTCCGCATGTGTCCTGTGTGTGTGTGCGACCTTCTCTAACTAAGATTAGCTGAGCTAGTCTGTCGTTAGGGAACGGGCGTCACAAGTTGTGGTATCAGAGCCTAGGTTGAGTCTTTTCTGGGAATTGGGTAGATAAGATGTGCATAGTTGTTGACCTAATGCGGAAGTCCTTGTTAATTTGTGTAGTAAGATGGATTCTGGAAGGCATACTGGAGAGGAATCTGCTGAAAGTGTGAATCCTCGTGAAGCTGAGGTGACAGGATCTGGGCAGTCTGGATCGGTTGGCTATAGGAATGAGATTCCATTTGGGCCTATGGAAGCCATGATGAAAATGACACAAGATATGGCGAGAGTGATGGAACGTATGATGGCGCCAAGAGCCCCAATAGAATCTTTGAGGAAGCATGGTTTGGAGGAATTTCATGGAACAAGGTTAGATGAGTCAGAAAAAGCAGAGTACTGGATTGAGAAGGTGGAAAGGATTCTTAAGGAGATACGATGTCCTCCAGATCAGTGGGTTGAATGTGTGGAGTCTTTACTCCAAGGCCCTGCATATGATTGGTGGAAGCTGGTTCTGCAGAATCCGATGCTTCCCGAACCTTTAAATTGGGAGTTCTTCGAAAGGGAATTCAAGAACAAGTATATTACTAAAGCACATCGAGAGGCAAATTGGAAGAAGTTCTTGAGTTTGAGACAGAGGACTATGACAGTGGCGGAGTATGAAGCGGAATTCTGTCGCTTAAGCAAATATGTGCCGAAAGGTGTGTTAACTGATGTGTTGCGATGTCAACAGTTTGAGGATGGATTGATTGAGGAAATTAAAGCTTTGCTGATTTCTCTAACAACAGAGCAGAATATAAGTTACTATCGAATTGTTCAAGCAGCTTTGAGAGCTGAAAGGACTCTAGGAGCTCAAAGGGAATGGAGACAAAGGAAGAATGCAAATAGAGGTGGTTCCCAAACGGGGAAAAGATTAAGAGATTCTCATGTGACACCACCTGCTGAGTCAGGGTTCAGTTCTGCAGCGAGAGGTAAAAAGCGAGGCGCTCCTTCAGCATCTGGTTCTGGAAGAGGAACATCTGGTAGTAGAAGTGAGGTTCAGGAGTGTCCTCATTGTGGTAAGTGGCATAGAGGAGAATGCTGGAGAGTGTCGAGAGCTTGTTATAGATGTGGGAGCACTGAGCATTTTATTGCTAATTGCCCGAATACTTATGAGATGTCAGGAAATCAACAAGAGCAGAGTAGGGGTGGTTCAAACTTGCCTTCTACGAACAGAGGAAGAGGAAGAGGACGTGGCAGAGGTAGTCAGTCCAGAGGTGCAGTCGATTCTGAGATTGTGGATAGACCTGATGCGGCGTCAGTGCGGGCTTATGCTATGAAGGCACGAGAGGATCAGGATGCGCCTGAGATGATAGCAGGTACTATTCTACTTTGTGGTGTGGAAATATTTGCACTTATTGATCCTGGTTCAACTCACTCATATGTATGTGATAAAAAGATATGTGAAAAGATGCCTAAAGTGGAATGTTTAAAATATGATATTTGTGTGTCTAGCCCTTTGGGAGGTAGTGTTAATGTGAACAGAGTATATAGAAACTGTGCATTAGAAGTTCAAGGTATAATGTTTCCAGCGGATTTGATTGAGCTACCGTTCGATGAGTTTGATTTGATTCTGGGTATGGATTGGTTAACTAAGTATGATGCGGATGTTAAGTGTAAGAAGAAAATGGTTATACTCTCTGATGGTAAGGGAAACAGAGCGACAGTGAGAGGAGTGTGCACTAATCCTCTTGTGAATGTGATATCTGCTATGCAAGCCTGTCGGTGTATGAGAAAAGGATGTGAAGCTTATTTGGCCCTGGTATTAGATAGTAAGAGAGAACAGGTAAAGATGCAAGAGATACCAATAGTCGGAGAGTTTCCTGACGTGTTTCCTGAAGAATTGAGCGGTGTACCACCAATAAGAGAAGTTGAGTTATCAATTGACGTGGTACCAGGAACTGTACCGGTATCGAAGGCACCGTATAGAATGGCTCCAACTGAGTTGAAGGAATTGAAGGAGCAGTTGCAAGAATTACTGAACAGGGGTTTTATTAGACCTAGTGTTTCCCCTTGGGGAGCACCAGTGTTGTTTGTTAAAAAGAAAGATGGTACAATGAGAATGTGTATCGATTATCGACAGTTGAATAAAGTGACAGTAAAGAATCGATATCCTTTACCACGGATTGAAGACTTGTTTGATCAGTTAAGGGGAGCCGGTGTATTCTCAAAGATTGACTTGCGGTCAGGGTATTATCAGTTGCAAGTGAAGAAGGAAGATGTACCTAAGACTGCGTTTAGAACTCGTTATGGGCATTATGAATTTCTAGTAATGCCATTCGGGTTAACCAATGCGCCAGCTGCATTCATGGATTTAATGAACCGGGTGTTCAGACCGTACTTGGATCAGTTTGTGGTTGTGTTCATAGACGATATTTTGGTATATTCAAGAGATGAAAAGGAACATGAACAGCATTTGAGAGTTGTACTTCGGACTTTGCAAGAACATCAGCTGTATGCCAAACTCAGTAAGTGTGAGTTCTGGCTCAAAGAGGTATCATTTCTGGGTCACGTGATCTCATTTGAAGGAGTTAAAGTGGATCCAACTAAGATAGAAGCAATTGTGAATTGGAAACCGCCTAAGAATGTGTTAGAGATTCGCAGTTTCTTAGGGTTGGCTGGATACTACAGAAGGTTTGTGAAAGGATTTTCAGTAATAGCTTCACCGTTGACAAGATTGTTACGTAAAGGAGTGAAATATGAGTGGTCTGAAAGATGTCAAGCAAGTTTCGATCGGTTGAGGAAGATGTTAGTAGAAGCACCGATTCTTACACAGCCTATGACTGGTAAAGAGTATGTGTTGTATACCGATGCTTCAGGTGTCGGATTGGGTTGTGTATTGATGCAAGAGGGGAAGGTGATAGCGTATGCATCAAGGCAATTGAAACCGCATGAGCAGAATTTTCCGACTCATGATTTGGAATTGGCTGCAGTAGTGTTTGCTTTAAAGATTTGGCGACATTACTTGTATGGTGAGAAGTGTAGAATTTACACGGATCACAAGAGTTTGAAATATCTGCTTACACAGAAGGAACTGAATCTGAGACAGCGAAGGTGGCTCGAGTTGTTTAAAGATTATGATTGTATTGTGGATTATCATCCGGGAAAAGCTAACGTAGTGGCCGATGCTTTGAGTAGGAAGTCAATTTCAGCATTACAGTTAAAGCGGATTGAGTGGAGGTTTTCTGCAGATGGAGCTTTATTAGCACAGTTGAAAGCAAGACCGGTTCTGAAAGATGAGTTAATAATTGCTCAGAGAAGTGATGGGAGATTGCAACAGGTTCTGCAGTCAGTTGGTGATATGGATAAGACTGACTATTTAGTGAATGAAGATGGAATACTGCTGTATAAGAATAGAATGTGTGTGGCCAATGATAAAGAATTAAGGAAGAGATTGATGCACGAGGCTCATAATACAGTTTTCACTATGCATCCAGGTGGAAACAAGATGTATCAAGATATGAAACAGTTGTATTGGTGGCCAGGGATGAAGAAGGATGTAGTGGAATATGTGTCTAAGTGTCTTGTCTGTCAACAAGTTAAAGCGGAGCATCAAGTGCCCCAGGGAATGTTGCATCCACTCCCTATTCCCCAATGGAAGTGGGATAATATTACGATGGATTTTGTATCGGGTTTGCCTCTGATTCGAGACAACAAGATGCAGTATGGGTTATCGTAGACAGGTTTTCGAAATCAGCTCACTTTATACCTGTTCGGATGGATTATTCTATGGAGAAGTTGGCTGAATTGTATGTAAGAGAAATTGTTCGATTGCATGGGATACCTTTGTCTATTGTTTCTGATAGGGATCCCAGATTCACTTCTAAATTTTGGAGGAGCTTACAGGCAGCGTTGGGTACGAAATTGAATTTTAGTACTGCTTTCCATCCACAGACTGATGGACAGTCGGAAAGAATTATCCAGGTTTTGGAAGATTTGATGCGAGCGTGTGTTTTGGATTTCTCTAAGAGTTGGGATAGGTATCTTCCACTTATGGAATTTGCTTATAACAACAGTTATCAGACCAGTATTGGTATGGCACCGTATGAAGTTTTGTATGGAAGGAAATGTCGTTCACCGATTTGCTGGACAGAATTGAATGAAAGCAGAGTCATAGGGCCAGATTTGGTTCGTGATACGGAAGAGAAAGCTAAAATCATACAGCAAAGATTGAAGGCAGCAAGTGATAGACAGAAGTCGTATGCTGATTTGAAGAGAAGAGATATTGAGTTCAGTGTAGGTGATAAAGTGTTTCTGAAAGTGTCTCCTTGGAGGAAGGTACTGCGATTTGGTAAGAAAGGGAAACTGAGTCCAAGGTTTATTGGGCCATATGAAGTGCTTGAAAGAGTAGGTTTTGTAGCTTATCGGTTGGCTTTGCCTCCGACTTTGGCTAAGCTACATGATGTGTTCCATATGTCTATGTTAAGAAGATATAGGTCAGATGATTCCCATGTGCTATCTCTACCAGAAGTGGAAGTGCAGTCAGATTTCACTTATGATGAAAAGCCAATAGTGATCTTAGCAAAAGAAGTAAGACAACTTCGGAACAAGCAGGTACCACTTGTAAAAGTGCTCTGGCAGCACCATGGTGTTGAAGAAGAAACTTGGGAACCAGAAGCAGCTATGCGTGAGCAGCATCCACAACTGTTCCATTCAGGTATGAATTTCGAGGACGAAATTCTTTAAGGAGTGGAGAGTTGTCATGGCCGGAATTGTACCCTAGTCGTATTTGGTCTAATTGGGGTGAAAGTGTAATTGAAGTGTAGGATTGGACTTAATTGAAGAAAGTGGAATTGTTTAGTGGCTAATGAGTAATTGAGTCACATTAAGCTAATGGTTGATTAGTTGTTTAATGATGCTTTAATTAGGAATATAATAATGTAAGAAATTGGATAGTGGAGGCAGATTTTGGTGAGTGGTTTCCGTGTGGCTTAGTAAGGGTGTGCCACCTACACCTTTGCATGCAAGAGTGGGTTAAGGGAAGAGAAGGGTTTCATTTGGGTAACCTAGTAATTTCTGTGTTCTTCTCTTTTCTTCTTGCGTGAGAGTGAGTGCTAAGGAAGAGTAAGCATATTGATGTTTAGTTGCTCATGAATTAAGGGTTAAACCTAGGAGGTAAGTGGTTAAGTGTGCTTATTCTCATCTTCTACTCTTCTTCTTGGTTTTGATTTGGTTTGGAGTGAGGATTGATGGATTGTGTTCAATTCTGGAATTTGTGTTGGTTTTGCTAGCTGAAGCAGTGAAAAGAGATAAGGGAAAAGCTGTAATAGGAGAACCGAGCGTCCGTCGTAATTAGGAGCTAAGGCGACGAGGTTTGGGAACAAACCTTAATTGTGTGATTATGTGATTAGTGTTGGTTAAATAGAGTTTTGAACTTAATTGCAAGATATGTGAAATTGAAGTTTGAGCATGAATTATGTAATGCTAAATTGTATGATTATAGTAGCAATATGATTATGATAAAGTGCTTGAGAATGATTATGATTTGTGCTATTATTGAATGCCAAACAAGAAGGGAAAATCAGGTATGTGCTATTTATTGTGTGGTTGTTGTATCGGGTTGATTGCCAAACAAATAAGAAGGAGATTTGAAGTCTAGGCGAAAAAGGAGAATTGGACTGAATAAGCACAGCCGTTCTACTGATAAACACATTTGTGTTTTGGTATTTTTGCATAGGTCACGGTGACAATGAAATTGATTGTGACCGTGACATATGCTGAGTTCAATTCTGCCTAGAGGAATTTGGTATGTCACGGTGACAATGGAATTCATTGTGACCGTGACCTACCCAGGAAGGCATTCTGTTTTGCAAATGAGAATATGTCACGGTGACAATGGAATTCATTGTGACCGTGACATACCCTCAGGTTGCATTCTGCCGAGAGTTGGGAACACATCACGGTGACAATGAAATTGATTGTGACCGTGACATGCCCCCAGTTTGCATTCTGTTTTGGACTTCAATATATCACGGTGACAATGAAATTCATTGTGACCGTGACCCACCCTGTTTTGGCAATATGATCCTAATGTGTTTGGCCATTCAAATGGCAAGGCTTTGAGCTGAAATGAAGGACAACATGAGTAAGTATTGTATGTGTGTTAAGTGATCTACAAATGCATACAAACATGGTGATTTCTGAGTATGATCAGTTATGTGAATATTATACGAGAAGATTGAATTTGAAAGCATACTGAATATGCAAGTGAATGTTAGCTATGTGCTAATGCAAATGTATAAAGTGAAAAGTGAATTGAATAATTTGTTAATAACTTAAGCCTGCGAGTCAAGTAGTGGATAGTTAGGCATGCCTATAGGGTTCAGTGCTGCAGCCCCATGCGTTAAATGTGTCTGATTCCATGGGAATTAGAATGCGATTATCCTTGCTGGATTCAGTTAATTGTGGAATGATGAAAAGTACCAGAAGGTACTAATGTGTAAAAGTGATCTCGATGAGATTCTGGGTACCTAGGAGGTACCGATGCGATACCCGTTATCCGCGTCATTGAGTTGCAGGCTAACTGATTAATTAAATAATAAATGGAAGTGACTGTGATACAAGAAAGTATGTGGTATGGATATGTAAATAAGTGATTGATGCTTTATGATTGAATATAGTAATAGATAAAACTATGCTTGAAATGGTACGTGCTTTAATAATGAATGTTCTGGCATGTTTACTAGCATGTAATGTATGATGTTTCTGATGTGTGCTAATTAATTGCTATATGTATGAGTTCCCCACTAAGCGTTATCACTTAGCATGGATTTACTCTAATCCGTGCAGGTACGGACGAGAGGTGACTGAAGGACGTCCCCCGCATTTTGGTACGGTCAACAATAGGAAGTGTATAGTGTAGGTTTGGGGGTTGTTATTTGGAACTTTTGTATAAGTTTTATATGGTTAATATGTATTTTGAATATGTAAAGGCATGTAATAATGTAGTAATCTTGGATGTAACCTCCCACATGTATGTGTGTCATATGAATAGCTAAGGCGTGTGAATAATAGTAGTTGGCATGTGATGCATGAATTAAGATAGTGTGTGATGAAATTTTATTATTCAGTTTCCGCATGTGTCCTGTGTGTGTGTGCGACCTTCTCTAACTAAGATTAGCTGAGCTAGTCTGTCGTTAGGGAACGGGCGTCACAACGAGTCATAATCAAGCATCACGACTCGTGACCTCCCTCTCTTGTGAGGGAGTCCCGTCACGAGTCATGAAGGGAGATCACGACTCGTGACTCCCTTCTCTCGCGAGGCTGGGGAGAGCTAAACCTCGTCACGAGTTGTGAGCAAGCGTCACGACTCGTGAACCTTCTCTCTGTTGGGCGTGAATCGGCTTCGTCACCAGTTGCAATTGCGTGTGCGACTCGCGACTGGGCTTTTTCCCCTTGGCTACTATCGTGAGCACGACATAAGTCGCGATCGCGACATTGAGCCATTTTCCTACCGTTTTGCCCTGTTTTGCCTATATGTCTTCTTCTTTCTATTTCGCATGGCTTTTCACACTGTGTAAGTTATGTTTTGTATTTTTATACTAGTGTATTAATGTTTTTGACTCGTGATTGTCTAGTGTTAAGTGTTTAGAATAAGTGTCTTGAGCCTGAAGTGTCAAGGTAGTGGATAATTAAGCATGCTTAAGAAGGGTTAGTGAGTGCAGCTGCCTGTGTTGTCCCCATTTGGGTCATTCGGCCGACCTCCGAGATGGTCATTCTTTGCGTAGTGATAAAATGTTTTGAGACTCCGGTCTCCCGTGCTACCTTCGGGTATAAAAACTGTTTTGAGGCTTCGGTCTCCCGTGTCGTGTTCTCGTATCCTCCACCAATGAAATTCAGGCTATTGTTTGAAGTGTTTGGTATTTGTTTAGTCTAGTGTTATGAGTTTTGTGTGATTCTAGTTAGTGTAATTGCTTTATGCTTTCTATTATCTATTCTGATTTTATACAGTGATTCTTGATTTATATATCTCTATCCTCTGATACGTAGTGAATTCTATATGTTGATGCATGTTTACTTTTGAGTATTAATGCATGATATATTTATATTGCATAGTGTTCTGTTGTTTGTTTCCTCCCCACTAAGCGTTATCGCTTAGCACGAGTTCTTTTCCCGTGTAGGTGGCATGGTTTTGAGTTCCAGTTCGAGTTTCGAGTCGCATATCTGTAGGCTGGCCAATAGGAGTAGAGTTATTTATTTTGTCTCCTCCTGTAATTCTTTTTGTATATGTATTATTTTTTTGAAAAGGAGTTAAGATGTAATCTTTTGGGATATTGTATATAACTCTATATTTTGATTATATATAATATGATGTATGTTTTTCTATTATTATGGTTAGTGAATGCTTCCGCTATGTGTTTGTCGTGTCGTGAGTGAGCGTCGGGTAGCGCGCCCGCCGGCGCCCTTCCAACGGGGGCGGCGATGGGGGCGTTACAATTATTCAATCTCTTGTTCATTTTTCTCTTAATTTTGCACAAACATGGCTTTTATTTTCTGAGTTTTATTTAACCTGCTTGGTGAATCTGGAGCTGTTTGTAATAGAAACCGATGCGATGGCCTAAGGATCCTCACCTGGGTTTATTCTCTGGACATTATCTTTTTAGTTTATGTTGTTATTATAAATATCATTTTTTTATTCCACTAATATAAAAATGGTTAAATATTTTTATTCATTAAGATGGGATTTTTTTTATCAATTAATTGAGGACCAATGTCCTATTTTTCAGCAAATAAAATCAACGCCTCAAAATTTATTTTGTAATAAATATGCATGCGAAGACCAATGTCCTCATCCTTAACGTATATCTCGATTTATGTATGAATCACGAGCAATTTACAATGGGGGTTGTATTCCGCCCCTAGTTTTGTTGTAAGTTATTTTCATATGCTCCATTTACCGTTTTTCTTGGATGGACAACCCACACTTTAATTAAATTGCACCAGATTGAATGAGAAATGGGATGAAATGCTAAATTCAAAACTCAATTATAAACTTAACCAAGGTATGAATAAATGGGAAGTCCCGAACCTTCTCTGGTCTTTGGGCTCAACAACGTGAGAGGGCCATCTCAATGATGGGGCCTCCAAGATACCTCTTGTGTCTCGAAAAAAGGCTCAACTTACATAGTCCTAGGCTCCACGAGGCGAGAGGGCCATCCTAATGTTCTATTAGGATGGGGTCTCTAAGACACCTCTGGCATGCCCAAGTGCGAGGCGAGAGGGCCATCCTAATGTTCTATTAAGATGGGACCTCCAAGACACCTCTGGCCTGCCCAAAATGGATATAGCAGCTCTGTCTTAGGGTTACTGAGGCTAGACGACCTTTCCCAATGTTCTATTGGGTGGCGACTCCATAAAACCTCCTTGTTGCCCAAAATGGATGCACTTGTAATTTCTTACAAGTTTTTATGAACCTCCTCCTGAAAGCCCTACAAGTGGGCGGTTCAGGGTGCCCTGGGGTTCGGCGCGCGTCATAATATGATTTGTGGAAACTAGTTCTATAGCATCTAATGCTCCTAGATTCGGTCACTTGGAAATTTTTTGAAAAGGAATTCCGGAATAAGTATGTAACCAAGGCGTATAGGGAGGCGAATTGGAAGCAGATTTTGAATTTGAGGTAGAGAGTAATGACAGTGGCAGAATATGAGAAAGAGTTCTGCCAATTGAGTAAGTATGCACCACCTGGTGTTTTGACTGAAGAGTTCAGATGTCAGCAGTTTGAGAAAGGATTAATTTAACAGATTAAGGCGCTATTAATTTCAATGACCACCGAGCAGAATGTAAGTTATTATCGGATAGTTCAATCTGCTATACGAGCTGATAGGTCATTGGATATACAAAGAGAAAGAATGCATAAGAGGAATTCCAATCAAGGAGGGTCTAATTCAGGCAAGAGATCAAGAGATTCTCAAATGGCACCACCGATAGAATCTATATTTAGTTCAGCAGTAAGGGGTAAGAAGCGAGCGACATCTTCTGTGTTTGGGACTGGTAGAGGTACATCTGGTACCAACAGTGAAGTGCATGAATGTTCTCACTGTGGTAAGAGACATATTAGGTGTGGAAGCGCTAAGCATTTCTTAGCAAACTGTCCCAAGGCATATAAGGTAACTGGGAATCAGCAAGAACAAAGCAAAGGTGGTTCTACTTTACCACCAGTTGGTAGAGGAAGAGGAAGAAGACGTGGTAGAGGTGGCTAGTTTAGAGGTGGAAATGAATCAGAAACAGTGGACAGACCTATTATGGCACCAACTCGGGCTTATGTAATGAAAGCTTGAGAGGTTCAGGATGCACCTGAGATCATAGCAGGTACCTTTTTACTTTATGATGTAGAGATTTTTAAATTAATTGACCCTGGATCAACTCACTCTTATATGTGCACAAAAAGGATATGTGATAAAATTCCTATTGCTGAATGTTTGAAATATGATATATGTGTATCAAGCCCGTTGGGAAATAATGTGGATGTGAACAAAGTGTATAGGGATTGCTCATTAGTAATTCAGGGTAGTGTCTTCCCGGTTGATTTAATTGAATTACCTTTTAATGAATTTGATTTAATATTGGGTATGGATCACTACAAGAAATTTGACTTTTTGTGACGAATTTTTTAATGACACATAAAATTTCTTCACTAATTGTAACTTATAACGACGAATTTTTTAAAACGTCACCATACTATTTATTATTATGACGAAATTATCTTTCGTCATTTTATTTTTAATTATCGTCACTAAAAGATTAATTTGATGACGAAAAAATATATTTCGTCATGGTTTATTTAGGAGGGATAATTTCCCACCATTTTTTTGGAGGGAAAAAATTTAATGACAAAATAATAACTTATTGCAACGTATATAATCGTCACAAAATATTTATTTTTCGTGACGAATTATTTTTGTCATAATTAAATAAATTAGTGACGAATTATTTTTTTCATAATTAAATAAATTAGTGATATAAATAAATATTATATTTATGACAAATAATTTTATCACAAAAAATTAATATACTGTGACGATTTACAATTTCGTCACTTTTGATATGAAAAAAAAAATTCTAATCTTTTTTCTTTTGGAAAAAAAAAATATAACGGAAAAATTTACTATTTGCAACATATAAATTCGTCATTAAATAATTATTTTTTTGTGACATTAATTATTTTTGTCACAGTTTAATGATTTAGTGACGATAAAATTATTTCGTCACAATAATATTATCTATGTTAAATAAATATGTTACAAAATTAGTTTGTCTTTTATATTTTGTCAAAAATAACTAAATTATATATAAAATTTAATTAATTAATAATACAATAATAATTTAGAATAAAATAAATTATTTATTAATAATTTAGAATAAAATAAATTAATTATTAAAACAACATTTTAATGTGGCTTGGGAGAAAGAAACGGCGTCGTTGCTTGCTGATTCTTCATATCAACGCAGAACTACCCAAGAATGGACACAGAGAAGAGGAAGGAAACCGATGGTTTTTTGTGACAAAAAAATCCAAAAATCATGGAAAAAATTGGTGGGAAAGGGTTGTTTTTTGGCCCAATTTTTCGGTTTCCTTCTCTTACTCTATCTCTCAATTCCATATCAATTCCCAATTCTTCTCAATACAATTCTATAACCCTAAGGAATTTGACGAAATTTAGTTTATCCTCTGTTAAAGGTATATATTGATTTTTCTTTTCGATTTTTTGTTTAAATCATCAATTTCTCATAGTTGGGTTTTAGTTCTGCTATTTTTGCAAGATGAATTTGATTTCTTGTGTTTTGAACTCCCAGATTTGATAGAAGTAAGCTTGAGTTCCGAGATAGAGTTCAAGACCGAGCAACAGAGGCAAGCAAAGGACTTCCAGGTATTTAACTTCTCAAACGTGAACCTGAAATTTATTCTTTTTTGTCTTGCTAGTTTTGAACAATTTCTGTTTCATTTTTCCCTTTTTCTTCCCTTTCTCTTTTGAGAAGAAATTAAGGAAAATCCAACGTCTTGTTGCTAAACATAAGTTTAAAGAAGTAAACTGTGGATTGATTCTCTACTGGTCTTTTATTTTTTGCAATAGGTTTAAACTTCATCATGTTTATTCTGTTTTGTGGATTTTGTTTAAACTTCAGTATGCATACACATAAGTTTGTTCTGTTTTTGCAATAGATTTTACATTTATGTTCATGGTGAAGCAAACTCTGTTTTGCTTGAGCTTAATTCTTGTAATATGATTTTGGTTTAGTAAGAATTATGGAGTGCTGGAGCTTTTTGGACGTGTTAGACATCCTTTTCAAGTAGCCTTAAAATCTAATTAATTTTTACTTTAAGTGGTTGAATTTGGATACTAGATATGAGAATCTGTGTGTGTATACCTGATATGAGATTCTCTGTGTGTGTGATATGAGCTTCTGTGTGTGTATATATAGATAATGGTGCTCCTGATGATCTCAATGCTTAAATTATGTAATTAATAGGGCATGGAGAAAGGTAATCTTATCTCTCACACATGATGCCCATGCTAGTGGAGGTCTCATCTTACTCTTGCTAAATATGTTTTTAATGTCTTTTGGTTAATAAACTTATCCATATTTTCTTAATTATTACACCAGTATCGTGCCAAAATGCACATGAATCATTCATTACACAGTTTTAATGAAGTTATAGGATATCAATCATATGTTTTAATGGTTGTCAAGGAAATAATGATGAATAATTAAGGTTAGGAGGTAGTGGTATTTTCGTGATTGAAATTTGAAAAATGCTGACACCAAATAATTCTCAGACAAAACAAGTGCTTAGTGGGTCCTTAAGTTATTGCATAGAATCATTAGATACCAGTCCCTAAACGGAGAATCTACAGTAGTTTCAAATTATCAGTAGTGAAGCAAAAGCAACACTTTTTGTCTGAATTGTAAATTTATATATATTTATATATATATATATATATATATATATATATATATATATATATATATATATATACATAAATGAAACTGGATGACTTGGAAAGGGAGAGATTACATGCTGTGGAAAAGAAAAGATAATATCTCTAATTCATAAAACAATCTATCTTATGAATCCAACATCCCTTCAGTATTAATTATTTGTGTGATTATAGCTTTACAATAGGCATATCAATTTCCCCAATTTGTACTGTTATCTCCTGTATTTTTTCTTTTTTCAAAATCCTATATATACTGATGATTTTGTGTTTTTATTTACTCCCAAAAATAGATATTCATGATACATTATAATAGAGAAAATGCTTTTTAGGTAGTAATCTGTTGCGACTCCAATTAAAAAAAAAAGAAGTTTAACTAAAATAAACTAAAAAATTATTTTATTATCATTAAGTATTTCGAATCTATTGTTTATAAAAATTTTAATATTATACAAAGTTTATGTTTTAAATTCTAAACTTGTATTCTATTTGAAGATCTATTTGAATGTTGAAATTATGGTTTCTGTACATTACTGTTTAGGATTTATCATATTTGGATATATGAAATGATGGATAAGGTTCTGCCATTTGTTAACTTGCCTTCATACTTTTCGTTAAAAAAAAAGTTTATTAACCAGTAACAGGGGACTTCAAATGCGATTAATAGAATATTTATTCTATTATCTTATAAAAATAAATTTGGAAATAAGGTCAAAGCTCCTCATATATCTGGTAGAAAGCCTTTTACTGTTGCAGACATGAAATTGTAAGTATTTTGTTAACTTATCTTTGCAAATTTCACCTCAATTGAATTAATGATTATTCTAATTATTATATATTTTTTAATAGTCTCAACATGAATTGAACGGAGAACCATGTGGTAGGATTGATCTTTATAATCAAACCCATTGTTTAATTCGAAAAGGTTGGTCATCTCAACAAGAGGCCGAAAATTGGGTAAGTAATTAATATATAAGTTTTGTCATGTAATTAGTTTATTTTGAGACTTACATAATTTCTATTTTCTTTTAATTTCTTATGATAGATATTAATGATAGAGAAGTGAAACCAATATAATGAGCAAGATATTCAAAAGATTGAAGATGAAATTGTTCAAGAAGTTCTTGGCCTTGCTACTTGTTATATAAAAGGCCTTGGATATGGTCCGAAACCTCCTTCAAGACGATTATCATCGGACTACATTGCTACACAAAAGCTTCAAAATGAACTTTCTAATACTCAAGAAAAGTTGAGTGAGTCTCAGTCAGAAGTGAACATACTTAAGAGTCTGGTGACTGATTGTGAGACAAAAGTAAGCGAGATGAATTCCACTATCCATAAACTGCTTGATATTTTAAAATCAAACGGGATGAATGTCGATTGAATTCTCTAATGTAAGGTTTATATACTTGTGCATTTATTTTTGCAATGAAAATATTTGAAAATAGTTGCAGATTCTTACATTGATTTTTATGTTTTCTTGTTTTATTCTGATGGGCAAATTTAAATGGTAAAAATTATGTATGTTTTACTTGTATTTGATTTTGAAACTCTTTGACTTGCTTGGTATCTCATGTTTTAGTGATTTTTAATTTTACAGTTCTTTAATTTACGTCCATTCCAAACTGTTCAATTGATAGCGATGTTTATGAATTTTCAGGTAACAAGTGTAACTTCTCTTTTATTTACGTCAATGTGATACTTGTGCATTTATTTTTAGCCGATAGTTTTGATTTATTAACATTATACCTTTATATTTTGTATAATTGAATTGAGTACTGAAATTGGATGATATAAGTATATTATAAGATGTGGTGTGTGAGATTGGATCTAAATTGGAGGATGGGCAAACTTGTGTTGGAGTTTGAATTGAAGTGGGGTGAATAAATATATGATTATTTGAAATGTACAGATTTTATTGATTACAGGGGGATAGGCAATATTATAGAGGGTATTCTGCCGAAATTTCGGTAGAATTAAGTAACATATTTGTATTTTGATTGAATGAATAATAAAAGTAAATAGCTATAGGGCAGATAGGTCATTGGAATCGTAGTGTGTATAAATGAAGGGCATTACATGATTGAGTTTTTTTTTTTATCTAATATAAGATTTTTTTTTGCAGGAACACGATGTAAATTTTGAAGTTTCAACAGATTTTATTTCTTGATTAGGATGTAAATTTAATTTTTTGTATTAGACAGGATGTTTTTTTTAATTAACCTTTTATTTGAATAAATATATTATATTAGATTTTCTTTAGAAATTTAATTGATTGTATGACATTAAATTTAAAATGTGTCATTTTTACTACAATGCATATATGATAAGTATATTTGTCATAATTTGTCAACTTATTAGTTCATAAATAACGATATAATGTTTACAATTACGATATTAAAATTGTAATAAAAAATATAATTTAATGACAATAAAAAATTGTCACAAACTATTTTTTGTGATAATTATTTTTATTCCTATTTATGTCACTAAAATGTAACATAATATGACGATTTACATTCATCGTTAATACACATTAATTTAATGACGAAATTATTTTTCGTCACATAAAGTATTAGATTTTGTGATGAAATTAAATATTTTATGACGAAAATTATATTTATTTGTGACGATAATTACGTAACCAATGCTTAATGATTTTAATCAGAAGTAGAGTTTCGTCATTAAAAATATTTAATTTCGTGATGAATTTTAAATTTGTCATAAAAAATACTAATCTTTAGTGACGATAAACAATATAATGTGACAAAATATGGAATTATTTATGACATAATTTTTGTCATGAAAAGTAAGAATTAAAGATGACGATAATCATTTTCGTCACAAAAAATATACTTACGGTGACAAAAAAGTAAATCGTCACGTAAACTTTTATGTTACGCGCCTACCGTTATGTTCTCTGTGACGATAAAAAATCGTCACCTTATCTTTTCAGCAACGAAAAATGAATTTTTCGTGACAATTTTTTGCGTCATAAAAAGTGTAATTTCTTGTAGTGGATTGGTTGAGTAAGAATAGTGCAGTAGTTAATTGTAAGAGAAAGATGGTAGTACTCAGTGATAATAGGGGAAACAAAGTGACAGTGAGGGGAATTTGTGCAAATCCTCTTATGAATGTGTTATCTGCAATGCAAGCATACCGATGTTTGAGAAAGGGATGCGAGACTTGCTTGGCTCCTGTGTTGGATTCTAAAAGAGAGCAAGTAAAGATTCAGGATATATCCATAGTACGGGAGTTTCCTGATGTGTTTCCAGAAGAATTGTCTGGTGTACCACTAATGGGGGAAGTGGAACTGTCTATCGATGTTGTGCCTGGAACTGTGCCAGTATCCAAAGTGCCTTATCGAATGGCTCCTACTGAGCTGAAGGAGTTAAAAACTTAGTTGTAGGAGTTATTAGATAGAGGATTTATATGGCCTAGTGTGTCTCCTTAGGAAGCACCAGTTCTTTTTGTAAAGAAAAAAGATGGAACTATAAGAATGTGTATCGACTATCGCCAGTTGGACAAAGTAACAGTAAAGAATCGATATCCTCTACCAAGAATCGAAGGTTTGTTTGATTAGTTAAGAGGGGGCAGGTATATTCTCCAAGATAGACTTAAGGTCTGGGTATTATCAGTTGCAAGTAAAGAAGGAGGACATACTAAAGACCGCTTTTAAAACTCAGTATGGACATTATGAATTTTTAGTAATGCCATTCGAGTTAACTAATGTGCTTGCAGTATTTATGGACTTGATGAATAGAGTGTTCAAGCCATATCTAGATCAGTTTGTAGTGGTGTTAATCAATGACATTTTTGTTTACTCAAAGAATGAGAAAAAACATGAGCAGCACTTTAGAATCGTGCTTCAGACATTAAGAGAGCATCAGTTGTATGCTAAGCTGAGTAAGTGTGAGTTTTGGTTAGGGGAAGTGTCTTTTCTGGGCCATGTGGTATCTTATAAAGGTATAAAGGTAGACCCGACTAAAATTAACGCAATTGTGAATTGGAAGCCACCTAGAAATGTACTTGAAATTCGTAGTTTTCTAGGGTTGGCCTGGTATTATAGAAGGTTTGCAAAAGGATTTTCTATAATAACTTTACCATTGACCAGATTGCTTCGAAAGGGAGTTAGGTTTGAGTGTTCAGTAAGGTGTTAGTCAAGTTTTAAACAACAGAAGAGGATGCTGGTAGTGGCACCAATCCTAACACAGCCTATCTCAGGCAAAGAATATGTTCTGTACAGTGATGCCTTTGGCATAGGTTTGGGTTTTGTGTTGATGCAAGATGGGAAAGTGGTAGCATATGCCTCCAGGCAACTGAAACCGCATGAACAAAATTACCTGACACATGATTTGGAATTGGCAGCAGTGGTGTTTGCCTTAAAGATTTGGCTACACTACTTGTATGGTGAGAGGTGTAAAATTTTCATTGATCACGAAAGCTTGAAGTATTTGTTAACTTAGAAAGAATTAAACTTGAGATAGCATAGGTGGCTTGAATTATTTAAGGACTATGACTGTATAGTTGACTACCATTCGGGTAAAGCCAATATAGTGGCTGATGTATTGAGTAGGAAGTCTGTTTCGGCTATGCTGTTTAGACAAATGAGATGGAAGCTTACTGTAGATGGGGCTTTGTTTGCTCAATTGAAAGCAAGACTGGTACTAAGAGATGAATTGATAGCTGCACAGAGAAATGATCCTAAGTTGCAATAGATTTTGCAATCAGTTAGGAATGGGGACAAGACCGACTATTCAGTGAATGAGAGTGGTGAACTACTTTATAAGAATCGGTTATATGTTGCAAGTGACAAAGAAGTGAAGAAAAGATTGACGTATGAGGCGCATAATACTGTCTTCACTATGCATCTAGGTGGAAATAAGATGTATCAGGATTTAAAACAACTATACTGGTGGCCTGGTATGAAGAAGGATGTGGTAGAATATGTGTCCAAATGTTTGACCTGTCAACAAGTAAAAGCAGAACATCAGGTTCCACAAGGGTTATTGAATCCTCTTTCCATCCCACAATGTAAATGGGATAATATTACCATGGATTTTGTTTCTGGACTACCTTTGACTCCGAAAAAATAGGATGCAGTGTGGGTAATTGTGGATAGATTTTCAAAATCAGCTCACTTTATACCGGTTCAAATGGACTACACTATGGATCGGCTAGCTGAATTGTATGTGAAAGAAATTGTTAGACAGCATGGTGTGCCCATATCTATTATATCTGATAGGGATATGAGGTTCACTTCTAAGTTCTAGAAGAGTCTCCAAGCTACATTGGGTACCAAATTGAACTTTAGTACTGCGTTCCATTCATAGACTGATGGACAGTCGAAAAGAGTTATCCAGGTATTGGAAGACTTGATGAGAGCATGTGTTTTGGATTTCTCTAATAGTTGGGATAAGTACATTCCACTCATGGAATTTGCTTATAACAAAATTTATCAAACAAGTTTTGGTATGGCGCCATATGAAGTGTTGTATGGTAGGAAGTGTCGTACACTGATTTGCTGGACAGAATTGGGAGAGCATAGGGTTATTGGACCAGATTTGGTAAGGGATACTGAAGAAAAGGCAAAAATTATACAACAACGATTTTTTGTTATCTTTCATGAAATCTGGACTTTGTATGTTTGATTGAGAAATTATGTATATATATATACTAAGTTGAAGTGTTGAGTGATGAGCTTGAATAATGAATTATGAACCTAGATGTGTATATGGCCTAATTTATGTGGCTAAGTGAGTAATAGATCTATTTGAACATGCCATGTTAAGGTAGCTATAATTTTTTAAATTGAAGTCTAATTGAGTTGTAATTGGTATTGTGGAAAGTTAATGAGTATGAGGACATGTTGTTTGAATGATAATTGAACCTGATTTTGAAGTCTTGACTTAGCATGAGAAATGTGATTGGTAGCACAAGATGTGTTTTGGTAAAACATAGCCGTGTTTTGGAAGCTTTGCATAGGGCACGGTGACAACCAAAGAGATTGCCACCGTGAGGTATGCAAGGATTCCATTCTGCCCAGGTGAATTTGGTATGTCACGGTGACAACCAAAATGGTTGTGACCGTGAGATACCATGATTCGCATTTTTTCTAGCTATGTGAGGTATGTCACGGTGGCAACCAAAATGGTTGTGATCGTGAGATACCATGGGTTGAATTCTGCTTGGCAATGTGGGGTATGTCACGGTGACAACCAAAATGGTTATGACAATGAGATAACCAAGAATTACATTCTGTTCAGGTAAGTGATGTATGTCACGGTGACAACCAAAATGGTTGTGACCGTGAGATACCATGATTTGCATTCTGCCTAGCTATGTGAGGTATGTCACAGTGGCAACCAAAATGGTTGTGACCATGAGATACCATGGGTTGAATTCTGCTTGGCAATGTGGGGTATGTCATGGTGAAAACCAAAATAGTTCGTGACCACGAGATAACAAAGAATTGCATTTTGTCCGGGTAAGTGGTGTATGTCACGGTGAGAAACAAAATGGTTGTGACCCTGAGATACTTTATGTTGAATTCTGTTTTGGAACTTTTGTATGCCATGGTGACAACCAAACTGGTTGTGACCGTGATGTACTCTATTCTTTGCAATCAATCTTAATTCATTCATTGATTGTTATTTGATGTTTACGTGATATTTAGCCAAGCTTAGTAGAATCTAATATGAGCTTAATATCAAGACTAAATAGAGCAAATGTATGTGAATAATGAATCCTAATTGCTTGTTAAGTTGTGATCTATAATAAGTTATCCATGAGTTAAGTGATGAGTAAATATAATATTGTAATGATGGTCGAGAATGTGAACTTGTTATCAGCTTACAAATATGTGTAAATGATAAGCTATATTATCTGCTTATGTGTACTATTGTAACTGATGAACATTAGATCAATTGAATCAATAATTGGATTTAATAATTATAGCCTGCTAGTCAAGTATTGGATAGATAGGCATGCCTATAGGGTCTAAGTGCTGTAGCGAAATGCGTTCGATTCCTCTGGAATCACAATGTGATTTGAATTCTTATTGGATTCTTCAATGTGAAACTACTGATTATGTTGATATTTCCGTACCTTAGGGTACCAATACGAACATGAGTATCTATAGATACAATGTGATACTGTACCTCCGATTACTGATACGATACCCATTATCCGCATCTTTGAGTTGCAAGCAAAGCTAAAATAAATGAAATATTGACATAAGTAAATGGCTAATGGTGTATGTGTATTCAAATATGAGAATAGAAAGGTATGTAAAGCATGATGTGAACATAGAATCTAAACTGTGTATATACATCAATGTTATGATTAAGCACTCATATATGAACATAGGTAAATAATTTAAAAGTGAATTCTTGCATGTTATCATTATGTGAATTGTTTATATGTATATACATGTTATATGTGTTCCCCACTAAGCATTATCGCTTAGCACTGGTTTTCTAATCTGTGTAGGTTTGGATGCGAAGTGAAATCGAAGGACGAATCTATTATTGAAGGTCCACACTAGGAGTACGTATAGTATAAGTTTTGGGGCTTTGGGCAATGTACTTTTGTGTATGATATGTATAATATTTTAGCAATCAAGGAATATGTAAGTTTTAATGACTAAGTATGGTAAATATATGCCTGTGATATGTATGTGTGCAAGTATGTTAGTAACATGAAGAAACCTATGAAATCCGCTGCTTGAGAATGTGTGTGTATAGATGAAATTTAATTGTTCAGGTTTTGGCATGCGAATGCGATAGTGTGTTGTGTTGATGTTTGCTGTATAGTGACCATTCTTGGCTATGTTGGTAGAGCCAATCTCGTGGTCGGGAATGGGCATTACAGTGCAACCCTCGGAAGGGCACGAGGTGTGACCTCCCAATGATGTGCGGCCTTCCCATGGCGACAAACTTTGTGGCCGTACATAGCCACAAAGTTAAAATTATTATTATTTTTTTAATTAATTTAATTTTTTTTAATATATAATTTTCTTATTATATATTTATTTAATTTCTTTTTTTTTATTAAAAAAAAGGTCTTGACAAGGGAAAAATCATTTTCGACATTTTGTCTGTAAATAAGCGATCATTTTTCATCATTAGGTAATTCCGATCTTGGACCGCCTCGGGACCCGGTGTCTACACTCATTCACATGCAGTGGAAGACATTTACTATGCATACGTAACTCATACCTTCAAATTAGATTACAACATATATACCAAAGTTATGCTATAACTCTTACATGCCCAAAAGCTATTAATTACATATGCATAATACAAAATAACAAAACCTACACTAAGGAATGAATCCTAATGTGTTGACCAAGCAAGATGCGGGACCGTCCTTCAAGTCACTTCGCTTCAGAACCTACACGGATTGAAAACCCGTGCTAAGTGATAACGCTTAGTGGGGAAACAATAAGAATATACGCATATATATATATATATAATAACAGGCATTTGATAATTAATATCAATTACATGCCCTACATCCATGCTTCATTTCTAACATGCTTCGTATTCATATTATTAAGTACACTATCGATGCTCATAAAACATATCAGAAAATCATTTTCAATTGCCATATTATTATTATCAATTTATAACACATTGCATTCATAATATCATGTCGCATAGCATTCACTTTGCACATTATAACTTATTTCATTATTAAAACCTTGCCTACAATTCAAAGACGCGGATAACAGGTATCGCATCAGTACTCGAGAGTACAACAATCGCTTTTGTATCCAAAGATACACACTTTCGCATCAGTACCCGTAGGTACAGAAATAATCAGTAAGAGTTATTAAATACACTTTAAGAATCCAAGAAGGATTCAATACGCATTGGGATTCCAAAGGAATCGAACACTTTGGCTGCAGAACTTAGACACTATAGGCATTCCTATCTATCCACTACTTGACTCGCATGCTAAAATATTAATCCGATTATTATTCGCATTAACATAGAGAACATGATTATTAACATAGCATCTCAATAGGCATCATCACCTCACTTATTTACACTATGGCTTACTTCACAATGCACCCATCATTGCATAATTATGCATATATATTTATATGTATATATAATCACATGGTATCCACAATAATAACTTTCATATGCATATTCATTTATCAATCAAATGTTTTAAATTAACAAGAATAAGTCAATTTGAAATTCTTTGAAATATCCAGAATTGTTGCGCTCGTGACAAACGTGAAGTTTAGCTTCTGTTGCAAACACGACACAAGTCGCGCCTGCGGTAAAGCCCCAGCCTTCACCTCTGTCGCGCTCGCACAAATGCTCGCGCATGCGATAGAGGCCGAGCTAACAAATTCTACCAAATGAAGCATTTTGTCGCGCTCGCGACAGAACTGAATTTTCTATTCAAAGCTCCACACTTCACACCTTATTTTCATGCATATAGCCCCAGACACACTTATGACCTCTAAAACCCATCCTAATATCATTATCTGCCTTTATGACCTTCTAAACACTTATTTACCAACATGTTAAGAGTATAATGGCACAATTATCATTATTTTTAGTCATATATTTAAGGAGTTATGGCCATGGAATATTACATGCTGCAAAAGCCCTCCTACAGAAATTAATAGTCTTAAATACACACTTTGAAGACCATAGAGTCCCCAAATCATTATGGCTACTACTACAAAATATAAACACCTCCCTTAGAAACTTAGTACCTTTTTGTCTCATTCAAACTAGAGTCACATTGTTTAAGTTATAGCTCTTACAAATCATAGGGTCAATTACCCTACAAATCCAGTTTTACTATCACGAGCTAATCAAACATGAATTGAACTAAATTGGTGAAATTCCCAATTCCAACTCACACAGCATTTTCCCAACATGAACACACACACCACTCACATGTTTCAGTCTTACTATAACAGTCATTTCAATAGCTTGTATGGAAACAACAAAAGTTACCTAAAAACAAGCCAGTATACCAAAATCCACATCATTTAAATTCAATCTATAACAATGCATAATTAGACATATTCTAAGCACTTTAAGAACATAATTTAATCATGCAACACAATTCATACTGTATCAATATACTACACGAAAGTGATGTTCCCAAACCTCTTCTCCTATACTCCAAATGCTCACTTAGCACAAGGCTCTCCAACTTTCTCCTTACCCTTAGCTTTGCCTATAGCCATAACCAAATCTAGAATAGAACTAAGAATCCATTTCAATTATAGCTCAAAATCAAAGAAGGGTAGAAGAAATTGAAGAATACACTAAACTAACCACTTACCTTGCTAACTCAAAAACTCAGCACAACTCATGAATCAATGGAACAGCAACAGAATTTATGGTAATTCAAGAACTAAAGAGATGGCTCATGAAAGGAAGAAAAGAAGAAGAATATCAGAATTTGAGAGAGAAAGAGAGAGCACTCGAAGTTCACATGCAAAGAAGTGGAGTTTTCTCTCTCCTCCAAGGCTTATATTGCATGTCTAAGGGTAAGGTGGCACCACCATGGAGTGACACTTGGATCCACTACACACACTCACAATTCTGGTTTTGCTCACATAAACACCATTCACACTTAAAAATTGGCCACTTAAACTTATTTATTAATTCAATTGAGTCCTCAATTTAATTACACTTAAGTCCTGAATTAAGCAAACTTCAAATTAACTTTACCCAATTACCCCAATTATACCATTTTACTACTAGGTTATAGTTCAGGCTGTTACAACTCTTCCCTCCTAATAAGAATTTCGTCCACGAACTTCATACTTGAATTAAAAAAAAGCTGGGGATACTGCTCTCACATGGCTGCTTCCGGTTCCCAAATCGCCTCTTCAATCCCGTGATGTTGCCAAAGTACTTTTACCAATAGAACCTGCTTGTTCCGAAGTTGCTATACTTCTCTTGCCAGAATTGTTTTGGGCTTCTCATCATAGGAAAAGTCCGGTTGCACATACACATCTTGTACTGGAATAATATGGTGTAGACACCGGATCCTGAGACAGCCCAGATCAGAGTTACCTAATGATGATAAGATGCCTTGTCACGGGCAAAAGAGTTAAAAGTGATGATTTCCTTGAAAATTTGCATTTTAGAGTGAAAAATGAAAAAATATTAAAAAATATTTTAAAAATTAATTTTGAAAAATGGGGGCTTAAAAATGTAGTATTTTTAGTTAATCTTAAAAAAAAAAAAAATTTTCCAAGCGTCGGCGCCTTGCGGCAGCGTACAGGCGCACGCTGGCTCTGTGGAGCGCTATCGTGCGACGCTCCGCGCTTGACGCGTGATTGTCAGCGCGCACGCTGGGCGAGCGTTCTCGCCCAGCGTGCACTACGGATGCCCGTCGGGAGCTCCGACGGGCGTCCGGAGGCCCTGTTCCGCCGCAAAATGGGCATTTTGCCCCAAAATTGATTTTTTCCGATTTTTTTCCATAAAATAAGATTTTTTATGACTTTTTAAGGGATTTTCAGGTTTTTTTTCAATTTTTAAAATTTAAAATTGTTAATATCTGATTTTATTAAGTTTTATCCCTTTAATTAGAATTTTTTTTCCTATTTTCTTCATATAAAAATAATAAGAAGAGAACATAAAAGGGGATTTTTCTAGGGTTTTTCTCTTCATCTTTTTCTCTTCTTCTTCCTCTCAATTTCTCTCTGAAAAATTACAGATTTTCCCCACCAAAAAGAGCAAAAATTCAGTTCATCATTTTCACTTTTTTCCAATAGAATTTCTTCTAAACATATATTTAGAAGGAGTTTTGTTGGGTGATTTAATTTTTGAGACAAATACAACAATTATTTGTTGTCAAAATTCTTTTTTAACCTTTTATTTGTGTTCAATAAATTGTTTTTCATTGATTTTCTTTTGAATCTCTTTTTTTGATGAAAAATTAAGTTTTAGACAAACAAAACAATTGTTTGTTATCAAAATCTAATTTTTTCGTTTGATTCCCTAAAATAGGACTTTCAATCTTTCTTTTCTTAAGACAAACAAATAATTGTTTATTCTTGAGATAATCTTTTCATTTTTTAATCAATAAAAATCTTTTTTTTTATCAAAATCGATTCTTCAGGCAAAGAAATCAATTCTTTGTTCTTAAAGAATTTTTGATCATTTTTTTATCCTATTTTTTCTTGAAATAAAATTCCAACATTTTCATCATCTTTCATTCTAATCTTGCAAACCAAAATAAGGAAATCAATCATCTTTTTTACCTTAATCGAATCCGAAACTCTGAGGGTAAATATTTCGGGCTTGTTCTTCTTATTCTTTTTGTTCATATTTAATTTATTCATGTTTATTTTTATTATTTTGCAGTTATTTATTTCATTATTTATATTTGTTTTATTTATTTTGTTTATATATGATTTTGTTCTTATTCATGTATATTTTATTGTTTTCATTAATCTATTTATTGTTCTCATTTATTTATTTATTCTATTGTGGTTATATTTGTTTTGTTATGTATATATATTATTACATTTTTTATTCATGTAAATATTGATTGTTTATTATTTTTAACATGTAATTAATTTATTTCACTTTAATTCATCATTATTTTTAACATGTAATTAATTTATTTCAATTTAATTCATCATTATTTATAACATGTAATTGATTTATTTCACTTTAATTCATCATTATTTTTAACATGTGATTAACAAATTCATTTTAATTGATATTTTTACCATGTAAATGGTTTATATCATTTGTGAACATATTCAATTAATCATGTCATTCATTTGATTATTTTCATCGTTCTCTTATTCATTTTTATCATTCTTTTTATCGTTGTCACATGTTTTATTTATTGTTATTTATTTATTTTCATTGTAATTATTATCATGTGCATATTTTCATATATTAATTCATTAACACGTTTTATATTATTTCAATCATATCTTTTAATTCATTTGTCATTTATAATGCATTTTTCCATTTTTTTTAGTTTATTAATATTTCAATTCATTTAATCCATTTTTGATGCCATCTCTCTTTACTTTATCTCATTTTATCATTAATTTATTTAATTGATTTAATTACTAACATTATTTCATTTGTATTTTGTTTTTTGTCAAAACTTATTTTCTTACTTGGGCATTTTTTGCGAGCACACGAGTAGATCCAGAAGGCTCATTTGGTTAGATATTTAATTGCTTTATTTTGTAATATTTCATTTATTTGGCTTTTTCATTTATTTTGCCATGTAATCTTTAATAAAATTGTTTATTTTAGGCACGCAAAAAAGAAAATCACTAAAACATTTCTATTAATTAATTTGGCATTTTTTCTAAATAAAAATGGGACCAATGTCTTAGTTTTTCATACCCAAATAAATCATCACATCAAAATTATTTTATAATAAATATGCATGCGAGGACCAATGTCCTCATCATTAATGAATATCCCGATTTATGCTTGATTTATATTTTATTTACAATGGGGGTTGTATTCTGCCCCTAGTTTTGTTGTAATATTTTTACATATGCTTTATTTTATTTACGCATTTATTTATCACTTCCTCTACGTGATTGACATGCGCTTTAATTAATGGCATTAAAATGAATGAGAAATGGGATGTAATGTTAAATTCAAAACTTGATTATAAAATTAACCAAGGTATGAATAAATGGGAAGTCCCGAACTCACTCTGGTCTTAGGCTCAATGAGGTTAGAGGTCCATCTCAGTGTTTTATTGGGATGGAATCTCCAAAATATCTCTTGTGTCCCACCAAAAGACTTAAATTTACAATCCTAGGCTCCACGGGGTAGAGGGTTATTCCAGTGTTCTATTGGGATGATATCTCCAAGATCCCTTTGGCTTGCCCAAAAATGGATATTATGTGCCGTCTTAGGCTCACCGAGGCTAAACGACCTGTCCCAATGTTCTATTGGGTGGCGACTCCAAGAAACCTCCTTGTTGCCAAAATAGATGCACTTGTAAATACCTTACAAGTTTTAATGAACCTCCACCCGATCGCCCTAAAAGCGGGTGGTTCGGGGGGCCCTAGGGTTCGGCGCGCGTCACAGTGGTGACTCCACTGGGGACATACTCGAGACTTCACTTCGAAAGTACCTTAGTTAAAATTTATATTTGAGTTTTAATTTAAAAATTTCATCCTTTTTTGAAATTGCATTGCATCGCATTAGAGCCTTAGATCTATGCTAGTTTGGTCCCTCTATCAGCCCCGGTGCGTTCCCGAAGCACGACTCTATGTTCACTCAATGTAGGGAAGTGTTAAGGATAATCACCAGCCCAAGCCTCGTACCATCATGGTATATTAAATGGAGACCCGATCGGTCGTTATGCTCGTGATGAGCTAGACCCGTTGGCAGGGACCATTCTTGGGTAGCCCTAAAGTATCATCACCTTGACTAAAGCTCATGTAATGGCAATAGATACTTC
Organism: Excoecaria cochinchinensis; assembly: GCA_947683425.1. Lineage (NCBI taxonomy): Eukaryota > Viridiplantae > Streptophyta > Magnoliopsida > Malpighiales > Euphorbiaceae > Excoecaria > Excoecaria cochinchinensis. The sequence continues at coordinate 2,921,224 of CANTUQ010000104.1, read as the reverse complement.
CCTTATGGGGTATGAACCATAATACCTTGCTTGCTATATGGATCATTTTGTATTGGACAAACCCAAATAATCTGATTGGTCACCTAATCAAGGGCTTTCATGCCCAGATAGGCCCATGTTAATTTATTCGGACTGCCTAAATACATGATGGTCAAAACCCATGCGTATGCACATTAGCTAAGAGAGGTTATGCTACTGATTTTTCACTGAGCACCATGTGCGTCCATTGGGTTTCCTGTTAACCCATGGATCAAGCCCACCTAGGACAGAGACCGCACGACCTCGTGTGTGGGGCCAATAAGGTTGGAAGGATCTATCTGCTTGCATGTCGTTGTGGATGATGCATTGCATATTCATGTCATTCATGCACAAATAAAATTTTTTATTTCCTCCCTATGTATACATCTTATTCTTTGTATATAATTATTACATGTATATATTATCCTGTGTATAGTTTTTCAAATGTTTCAATGTATCATTGTAATCTTTTTTTAGTCACTGTATACCATTTGTTGCACAGCACGATCATGCATTACATATTATTCATACATCATTCTAACTCCTTAATTTTCAGCCATTATAGACCATTTGCTTGGGTGGTTAGGGGATCCCAATAGTTATCTAAGGAGCGATTAGAGTTCACATGGGCTGACAAAGTTTTAACGTTCTTACCAGAGAATCTAAAGGCATTAGAAATGGCTAACCCTTCACAACAGAATGAAGAGACTCGTGCCCTAATTGCCCAGGAGTTGGATAGAAGGTTCAAGGAGCTTGAAATAAAGATGCTGGCCATGGTCAAAGAAAGGATGGATGCCATGGCACTTATTCTGTAAGCTCAGCTTATGGCAACAACTCTCAACCAAGGAAAGCCAGCCACAATCGAGAAGGCTCATACAGCGACAGCTCCAGTACCTCCTTTTCCTTCAAAGATTAGAGGTAAGAGATCACTTGATTCCCCGGTTGAGCAAGGAAAAAATAGGAAGCCTACTTTAGAACATGGCATTATGTCCGAGGAGGATGAAGACCCTGCAATCATGCGTACTCCAAAATATATAAGCTTAGGAGGACTTGACAATAGTAAGGCAAATGCTAAGGCTGCAGAAGTCCCAGCCACTAGAACAACTCAGCCCCACCTCACTATCTCGGGTAGGCCATTATCTTGGCATTTCACCCGTCTCGTCAAGAAAGGGAAGTTATAACCCTTGCCGGCCGGGCCTGCCCCAAGTCAAGGATGCCCTAGATATAAAGCAGATTGGTACTGCGCGTATCACTAGTATTCGGGGCATAGAATGGACTACTGTCATACCTTGAAAGATCGCATTCAAGAGCTAATGCCAGGCCCAGAAAAGGAAGAGATCGTAGAAGCGCCAACCACGGAAGTAAAGCAAAGGCATTTTTCTAATTTGGGCAAATCTTTGTCCTGGGTCATCAAGAGGCTGATGAAGGAGGGGATATTGCAGCCATTGCCAGATAGGCCCTCCAGAAGCCAGGGACAGCCCGATCATAAAGGGGATGAGTATTGCGCCTTCCACTAGCACACCGGGCATACCACAGATCATTGCAAGGCCTTAAGGCATGCCATTCAAGATCTGATTGACTCCAAGCAGATCTCTGACCCAGAAAAGCGAGAGGGAAAGAATAAGATGGACTAATAGCCTAAGAAGGAAGGAATAATGGGCCGTGAAGTTGATTATGGACCGTCGGCAACAACACCTGCATCGGCGGGGAGAGGAAGATGATAGTTTAGACTTTCCTTCTTAGTTCTGACTTTTTTTAATAATGTTAATGACATTTTTTAGTGTTATTAATAAATCGAACAATTTCCTTCACTTATGTGATATTTTGTTTAACGATTTCCTTATGCATGATCATAATCCATTTATATTTGACATTAGGTCAATTGATTCTAATCTATTTATTCTTGGAATCTCAAAAATCTTGATGGCATCTGACATAACTCCTGAAGAGCGAGAAAAATTTGAGAGAATATTAAAAATATATAAAAAAATTCTTTGCCTGGACCTACGAAGATATGCCAGGAATTGATCGGGAAGTCGCAGAGCACACTATTCCTACATATCCAGATCATAAACCTGTTAAACAGAAACTGAGAAGGCTTAGGCCGGAATGGGCAGATAAAGTAAAAGAGGAGATTCGCCAGTAAATTAAAGCCAAATTTCTAGTTGAGGTGTAGTATCCAACTTGGTTGGCCAATGTTGTCCCCGTAGCCAAAAAGAATGGCAAGGTGAGGATATGCATAGATTATCGGGACTTGAATAAGGCTTGTTCGAAAGATAACTTTTCGCTGCCCCATATAGATGTGTTGATAGACAGCGCCGCTACTTGCAAGATGTATAGCTTTGACGATGGTTATGCGGGCTACAATCAAATTCTCAATAAAATAATTAACCGAATTAAGATGGATTTCATCAAGGAGTGGGGGACGTATGTTTATCGGGTAATGCCTTTTGGCCTAAAAAAATGCAGGAGCCACTTGTCAGAGGATGGCAACAAAAATCTTAAGGAAAAATCAACCTGTAGTATGGAACAAAGATTGTCAGAGAGCTTTCGATACTATCAGAGAATACCTGCTGAATCCACCGATGTTGAGACCGCCGCAGCCAGTCATGCCCTTGATTTTGTATTTAGCAATAGAAGACGATTTTGTAGGTGCCATGATGGCCCAAGAGGACGAATTTGGAGTGGAATTTGCTGTCTACTACCTTAGCAAAAAGTTCATGGCTTATGAGGTTAAGTATACAGAAGTAGAAAAGATTTCCCTTGCGGTAATCTGGGCTTCTAAAATTGCGGCATTACTTTCATGCCTACAGGGTACAGGCAGTAGCGAAGCAAAATCCTTTAAGGTACTTACAGGAAGCTCTATCCTTACTTGGAAAAATGGGTAGGTGGTTGTTGCTGCTACAAAAGTTTGATATAGAGTATGTTACTTGAAAAACTATCAAAGGGCGTGCAGTGGCAGAATTCCTAGCAGAACACCCAATTCAGGGAGACTCATACGAGTTCAACTTTCCTGATGAGGATGTGACAGCCATCGGAGTTCAGGGATGGCAACTATACTTTGATGTGGCTGTGAACAATAAGGTGGCAGGAGTAGGAGTTATTCTGACAACCCCGGATGAGGAGAAGCTTCCCTTGGCGAAGAAGTTGAGATTCAGGGCCACCAACAACGAGGCTGAATATGAAGCATGTACTTTTGGGTTGAAAGCGTTAATAGCCTTGGAGGCAAAGAATATGGAAGTATTCGGAGATTCATCCCTGGTGATTAACCAAATTTGAGGCGAATGGGCTGTTAAAGAAGAAAGGCTAATGCCGTACATCGAGTACTTAAGAGACTTGAGCAGTCAGTTTGAAGTGTGTACATTCCATTTCGTTCCAAGAGATGAAAATCAGTTAGCTGATGCGCTCGCCACTTTAGTGTTAATGTGGGACAATCCAGAAGGGGTATGTAACACCCCCTACGTCCTCGTTGGAAGGACGCAGGTGTGCTTCCGACGCTCACTCACATACATGCACGCATACACTAAGCGGAAGCATACATTCATGCAAAAACACGGGGAAATTAAAAACTTACCTTGAGAAGCAAAACTGAACGGCAATAACTCACACACACGCCGGCGCTAAGCAGAGCATATACACATGCATGCACACATTCAATCATTAAATTAGCGGAAGCATAAGGCGAACGACAGAACTGAGGAATAACTTAATACAAAAATATAATAACCTTTACATGGCCCAAATATTACATTCAGAATCTTACATATAATTACATATACATAAGACTAGAGAAAAACAAAAGCAAAAATACAGAGGTTGAGCAAAGATACAAAACTTCTAACTCCTACGTGGCCGACCTTGCAGACGCGCGACTCGAACCGAACCAAACCTGCCACCTCCATATAGTTACCGAGGTATCAAGTATCAGTATCTTACCATGCACAGTCACAAGAGATATTACACATGCAACTATCATGCCAAAGTACCCATGCATGAACTGAGAACTCATTCGCATGCAACACAAATACCGTAATAACGTACCCAATTACCAAGCTAAGAACACTAGCTATCTAAACATACATTTGTCGTGCCATAACCCAAACTCTAGCCGAACCCAAAGGAAGACGTCAAACACCACACTTCCACTGCGCAACTCTATCACATAAAATATCCTGTCATGAATGTAGACACACAACAACATGCCGAAGACACTCCCATAGTTGAGACCAAAGGAACAAATAGCAAAATATTACATTCAAAGCATACACTAGTTCAAGATCAGATTCTTATACACTTTATCTTGCCTCATCATCATTCATTACCGCACAAACAATTACCGAAGCCGATCCACATGCGTTGTACCCCAAATAATACATATGTGATCATTCAATAGTCCAGATCGCCTTATTACACATACTAATTCACATGCTACCATAATAATTAACAGTACAGAATCTCATTCATATACACACTAATTAACCATATCGATTCGTAATTTAAGCTCACATTCGTATACATAATATTTCATATGCTTATAACCTAACTAGTCAGATTCACATTCTCACAAGCATAACTTAATAAAATATGTTCATGGCATTTGAACGATTATGGTCATAGTCATACACGTCTTAATTCCAGTACTTATATCCACAACTGATGGTATACAAATACATTCACAATATGATATACCTATACATATATATACAGATAAATATGTCCAATTCACATGTTTAGGTCTCACCCAACCCATTCAGAGTTTCATAATCACATTCGGATACATAACCGATTCACATGTCCGAAATCATGCTCATATGAATATCACATTCTCTTGTTCATATTAGACAAAACAAACAGAATACCTGCTGACTCAAAATAGTGGATAATGAGTAATCAGATAGTGCCTTGCAGGAACGGACGAGCTGTACCTTACGAGTACGAATCGGAGTAATCACATAAACTTTATCTGACAGTACCTTATAGGTACGGACGGGCGTACCTTACGGGTACGAATTGAAAAACCATTTCATTTTATCAAATTCAAAACATTTTTCTGAGGGGGATCTTAAACAAGATCCAAAACACATTAAGGGTTCGCGAGGAACCAAATGGGGACCTGATCAGGGTCCAAACATCCAAAGGTACTGCAGTTAAGAGACTCTATTAGGCATGCCTAACTATCCACTAGACTGACTCTCGCAGGTCGTGCGTAACACAAATCATGTTTTGAGTCACATAATATAATTCGAAATGTCAATCATGCATAATCCATTCAATGCATTCTGTAGTATCCCAAAATCATATATATATGTATATATATATATATCTGCATATTCGTATCATGGATTCACATTCATATAATTCATAAGTTAACAAGTATAGGACTTATAGGCACTAAAAGAAACTGGGGTTCAAAACCAAACACCAAAGAAAACTCATTCAACATAACAAGGCTGTCGCGCTCGCGATAGAGACTATAGTCCCTTCGCTGCACGCGTGCGACGGACCTCACGGTCCTGGGGAGGAGAGAAAGCCTTGCTCTGTCGCGGTCGCGACAGATAGATTAAACATCGTTATCGCGGGCTCACGATAGATCGCGTGCTCGTGACAGCACAGGCTGGCATTGTGCTCTGTCGCGATCGCGACACCATCGTGCTCGTGACAGAGAGTACTCAACAGCTTTTGCTATCGCAAGCTGGCGACAGGGTCGCATGCTTGTGACAGCACAGCCCAAGATCACTGGTGGGTCGCATGCTTGTGACAGCACAGCCCAAGATCACTGGTCTCTGTCGTGCTCGCGACAGAGTCGGGATTTCCAAAATTCTGCAGATTTCTTCTCCTCCCAAACTCACACACAAACACACAAATCACATTAAATGGTCTCTTACCTCAAATCTAGCCACCCATCACCATAAATCACTACATCTATACCAAGAATTTCAACTAAATCATGCCAATAACAACCTCAATTTACTCAATTTGAAATATCAGCACTATTCATCATCATCACACTCAAGAACACAATTAAGTTCATCAAACCACATTTGAGTTTTCTTAACACATCTAAAGCAAAAGCCACAACATATGAACCATAAAACACATCAAAATCACCATAATTTCAAGAAATCAAATATAAACACACATATACACACAAACTTGATCCTAGAAAAGAAAAGGGGAGAAACATTCCCAAACCTCTTTCGAAGCACAACCCACAAACTCTTCAAGCTTAAATCTTCAATCTTCCTTGCCCTTGAGCTTTCTCTTGCCACCCAAAACTTGCACAAACCAAAACCCACAAAATCTCTTAATCCAAACCCTAACTCACATAAAACCAAAAGAAGAAGAAGAGGAAGAACCCAAATGTTGTAAATCCAAAAACCCAAACACATACCTCTTTAATCTTGTTCCAAAAACTCAATCAAAGCACCCCTAGGCAAGCACAAATCCCAGCCAAAGGAGAAACAAAAAGGAAAATAAAGAATGGAGAAGAGAAGAAGAAGAGGAGGCGTGAGAGGGAGAGGAGAACGGGAACAAATTCTGTGCTCTCTCTCTCTCTCTCCCTTTTTCTTCTTCCCTTCATTCAATGCCCACCAACCATGCCACATGGCAAGATCTCATTGGACCACAATTCCCCCTTTGACTTAATGCACTAACACACCATACAACACATGCACCACAGTTGCTCCCTCAAATCAATGACTTAAATTCCATGGCACCAAACACTTACCTCACTAGAAAATTCTTAGGTAGATATTTTACCATCCTTAGCACCATACACACAATCCACTAGATAAATGCCACAACAAAACACCCTACAACTATACACCACATGCACACCAAATAATTCCCTTACTTAACTTATTTAATTAATTACTTTGCAGTTAAATCCTTATCGTCCAAATTCCTCATGCACAAATTATCGTAATACCCTTTACTTGTCCGACTTAGCTTGCCAAATCCGACTAGGCCCTATTCGGGGTGTGACAGGGTAGTTATGAGGCCGATTTTGATTTTTAGCACCGAGATACCTAGCTTCGAATCCAAGTCAGTAATGGAATTAGAAGTAGCAGATGGGAAGCCGTGGTATCACGACATTATGCACTACCTAGAAAATGCGACCTTTCCATAGGAAGCTATAAGAAAAGATCAGAGAATGATTCACAAGTTGTATACTCAGTTCATCTGTAAGGATGGAATGTTGTACAAACGACAGGCTGATGGTATCCAGTTGAGATGTTTGGATGAGAAAAAGGCCAAGAGGGTAATGGAAGAAACTCATGCTGGTATATGCGGAGCCCATATGAACGGGCTGATGTTGGCAAAAAAGATTATGAGGCAAGGGTTCTTCTAGCTCACTATCGATAATGACGGCTCAAAGTATGTAAAGCAGTGTCAGTCGTGCCAACAGTATGCAGATTTAAGGCACTTTCCTGTCTCAGAATTTCATAATTTGACATCGCCTTGGCCGTTCATAACTTTTGGGGAAAATTATCCTACGGCTTCCAATGGACACAGATACATCATCGTCGCCATTGATTATTTTACCAAATGGGTAGAAGTTGAGTCTTTCAAAAAAGTTGATGCTAGGGATATGGCGAAATTCATTGAGAAAAATTTGATATGTAGGTATGGCCTCCCCCATCACGTGGTATCTGACAACGGGGTCCAGTTTATGACCGAGATAAAGAAATTGTTCCATAAGTATGGTATTGAACATCACAAGTCGTCCCCATATCGCCCTCAAGCCAATAGGGCAGTAGAAGCCGCCAACAAAAGTATTAAGTGGATTCTAGCCAAGATGGTTTAGAATTATAAAGATTGGGTGAAAAAGCTGCCTTTTGCACTCTGGGGTTACAGAACGACCACCAGAACATCTACAGGAGCCACACCATACTCCTTGGTGTATGGAACGGAGGCGGTATTGCCAGTCAAAGTTGAACTCAAGTCACTAAGAGTGGTCATGGAAGCTCAGATCCCAGAAGCTGAATGGGCACAACAACGGTTACAGCACTTAAACATGTTAGATGAGAATAGATTGAGAGCCTATTACCATAACCAAATCTACCAGAAGAGCCTCGCTAGATCCTTTGGAAAGAAAGTCAAGAAGCATCCCCTGAAGGAAGGGGACTTGGTGTTCAAGCAGATGAGACCAGGTGCGCCTGATATCAGAGGAAAGCTCAGACCAATGTGGGAAGGACCATTTGTCCTCAAGAAGCTGTTATCAAAAGGAGCTGTGATTCAGTCGGATAGCATGGCAATGAATTCAAAGAACCGATCGATATTGATAGACTCAAAAGGTTCCAACTGAAAAAAGGCGGCCTTGCTAAAATTGGGCACGTGAAAACCGAAAAAAGGCATCCTGGGCAAAAATTAGAGGCATGAGAGAAAATATCCAATCAAGAAAACCCGAGAGGGCTGATTGGTAACAGGAGTTGATGCTATCAAGATTTGGCTCTGTGAATGAATGTAGTTTTGCATTTTTGAATTAGTGTTAAATGGTGATCATGTAAATTGAAATCGTACTAAAACGGGCACAATGTTGTGAAATGAAATAAAACTAAATTAATTCATTGATATTATTTCGTAGTTCTGTTCTAAAAAGGAACATATTGCTTAAAATCCATACAAATCTGAACTAGACCTTACTATTGCTCTCACCGGCCGGGTGCCTTAGTGGCCAGGTCCTGTTATCAACTGCGGGGCTAGGTGTCCATCCTCTATATGCGCTGGTAGAAGTTATAGAATGATTTCCAGAAAAGGGTATAGTAGTTTTCTTTGGTAATTCAGTCCAAAGATCATGATACTGAGAAGCAAAGGCTGAAGACAAGACCCCGCCTCGAAAGAATAAGGAATGTCTCACTACATCGTTAATCCCTTTGAATTACCAAGCACAATAGGTGCTAGTGTAAAAGGTAGCCTCATGAGGCCTTCAAAGAACCAGATCCTCATCTGCTACCTCACCCAATCTAGCAACACATTCATCCAGAAATTCGAAGGAATGCAACTGATGTCTAGAGAGAAATACCTCAGAAAATAACTGTTGATTACCCTAGGAAGGGGCTTTGATGGTAGCTTCAACTTTTCTTGCAGCCGTACCTGAAAGGCAAGAGAGTCTTAAAAAGAAAAAAAGGGGGCCGTTAGAGATGAAAACAGTGACTGGCTCTCTAAGCAAAAGTTAGGCCAAAGGGTAGGGTGAAAACCTGGGAACAGACAGTCTGTCCTTCAGAAAATAAAAATGAATAAAAGATGCTGAAGTGGGTTGGGTCCATTCCAGGCAAAAATTAGGCGTAGGGTTATGTGAAAATCCCTAAAGGGACGCATTTCTTGCTAAGAAAAGCTAGTGTGAAAATCCAAAAGGGACGCACTACCTTTAAAACAATGACTTTTGACACCTAGGGCGATAAGGCGGCATTATTCCAAATGACTTTCCTTTAGGCAGGTGGTGCATAATGTAGAACTTGATTCAAAGTCATGGAGCCAAAATGCTCGTTGACTGGGGGTCAAAGATACGTACAGGTCAGTTCTCTTTGAAAATGGGTCAGAGTTCGTAAAGCCAAGACAACGCTTTTCTACATCCTTGGGAGCATAAGACGATGTGAGCAGCCGAGCAGTACCCTCAACGAATCCCTTAACCACCTGGGATATGGTCTATTCATTTTTGCATATCACGTGCACGTCACGCGCATTCAGTCTTTTACATGTATAGATATGCACACACAGTTCTTGTACATTAATCCTTTGTATGCGTTTCTGTATATAATTTTGTATGTACATTTCACATACATAATTCCATACGCACACACAATCTTTTCTATATATTGCTGTGTACGTGACTCTGAGGGAAAGGTCCGAATCGACCTCATGAGTAAGGATGGTCCAAGGGACGGATTCAGCTCAGCATGATCGGCCACTGTATCCGGCCTAAAATTAAGTAAATATATACAGAGGTGAAACACCCAGAAGAACAAGACTGCCCAGGCACAGCATGCTAAGCGCAATCCGGAATCACAAAAAATTACGGAAAAGAAGATCCATTGAGAAGCCGGACTACCCACACATACTTTAGTCATAGGCAATCAAATGCGAAAATGGACCGACGTACAATTTCAGCTCTACATTGGCATTCATCCATGCCGGACAATCAAGTCAAGATGAAGTCCTCACTAGAATGGAATCTTAACGACCGGCTCCTAAGAAGACATTTAAGAGAGCAAGACGACTCACACACACAATGTCAGGAGTAACAAGGTAAGTTTCTCTATCATAAGATATATGCTTGCACTCATTTGTACAATAATCAAGGTGAAGTCCTTACGAGAGAAGAATCTCAAGGACCTGCTCCCAAGAGGGAAAAGAATAAGCCTTTCTCATGCACACCATACCGGGAGCAAACAGGTAAGTTTCTCTATCATAAGATGTACGCTAACACACCTCACACAGTTCGGATTCAAATGTATGTATATTGCACACACATGATTCCACACATATGCACAGTGTTTTGTATATGTACATGGCTCAGATGAGAGGTCCGAATAGACCTCATGTTTAAAGATGGTTCAAGAGATGAGTTTAGCCTAACATTGTCAGACTCATGCATGCCGGGCCGGAAGTCACCAGGTAAGTTTCCTTATCATAAGATATACGCTCACATACATCACATAGTAAGTGTATCAAAGCCAAATTCAAATGTACAAATTCTCAAACAAATGCAAATATACAAAGAATAGAAACTCTCACATCAAAAAATGCAAATTCTCAAACAAAACACGACAAAACAAAAAGAAGAAGACATTTTCAAGGCCTTGAAAATCCAATATACTGTAAATACATTCAAAATGTAAAGATCAAAAACAAAACAAGGAAAAAACAGAAACAAAAACGAAAACAAAATAGAAAAATCACCCGCTTGCAGGCAAACAACAAAATTTCCAATCTAATTTGTTCTTTGAGAAAGCTCAAATCTTTTTTTTGCCCCAGAGGCTCAATATCAAATTCTCTCACCCTCTTGAGAAGTATGCAGGTCTTTTCAACAAGGAGGCTGCATTGGAGATGATAGAGGAATCGATATCTGGCATGTCATAGTCAGTGCAATCAAGAAAATGGGGAACAACCAACCGTCCTTCGGGGGCACACTTTGATAAGCGCCAGTAAAGAATGTGACAAATGGTTCACCATACTGACCTAAGGATGGTTGACAGTTGGATAATGTACTAGCCGAATGGGGGTTAGCAGATCAGACATTATACTAGCCGGATGGGGTTTAGCAGATCAGACATTGCACTAGCCGGATGGGGGTTAGCAGATCAGATAATGTGCTAGCCAGATGTGGGTTAGTAGATCAAAAATTGTACTAGCCAGATGGTAGTTAGAGAACACTACATCTCACAAACAACGTGCAAGCCGGGACGAGGCTAGCGGATCACCAGCGATAGAAGAGATTGCAAATAGAGGTTGTAGTCAGAGAGTACTGCATCTCACAGACACCGTGCAGGCCGGGACGAGGCTAGCGGATCACCAGCGATAGAACAGATCGCAAACAGAGGTTGTAGTCAGAGAGTACTGCATCTCATAGACACCGTGCAGGCTGGGACGAGGCTAACGGATCACTAGCGGTAGAACAGATCGCAAACAGAGATTGTAGTGAAAGAGCATTATGTCTCACAAACACCGTGCAGGCCGAGACGAGGCTAGCGGATCACCAGCGGTAGAACAGATCGCAAACAGAGGTTGTAGTCAGAGATTACTGCATCTCACAGACACCGTGCAGGCTGGGACGAGGCTAGTGGATCACCAGCGGTAGAACAGATTGTAAACAGAGGTTGTAGTCAGAGAGTACTGCATCTCATAGACACCGTGCAGGCTGGGACGAGGCTAGCAGATCACCAGCGGTAGAACAGATCACAAATAGAAGTTGTATTCAGAGAGTACTGCATCTCACAGACACCGTGCATGCCAGGACGAGGCTAGCGGATCACCAGCTGTAGAACAGATCGCAAACAGAGGTTGTAGTCTGAGAGTACTGCATCTCACAGACACCGTGCAGGCCGGGGTGAGGCTAGCGGATCACCAGCGATAGAATAGATCGCAACAGAGGATGCAGTTAGACAACACTTCACCTCACACCGCGCAGGCCAAGATGAGGCTAGCGGGACAGACCAGCCGCCATGCAAACCGAGATGAGGTTAGCGGGGGACAGCGATAGAATAGATCGCAACAGAGGATGCAGTTAAATAACACTTCACCTCACACCGCGCAGGCCGAGATGAGGCTAGCGGGGATAGACCAGCCGCCGTGCAGACCGAGATGAGGTTAGTGGGGATAGCGATAGAACAGATCACAACAGAAGATGCAGTTAGACAACACTTCACCTCACACCGCGCAGGCCGAGATGAGGCTAGCGGGACAGACCAGCCGCCATGCAAACCGAGATGAGGTTAGCAGGGCACAACGATAGAACAGATCGTAACAGAGGATGCAGTTAGACAACACTTCACCTCACGCCGTGCAAGCCAACCTAAGGAGAGCGGGACAATGCGACAGAAAATATTGCAAACGAGCCACAGTTTGATAGCGCTACAGCTCAACGGCAACAAGTCGCAACATTCCGTACAACAAAAAGGTAAGGGCTGCCTCAGGTACGCATCTCTTTCCTTCTTCTCTGAATTTTGGCTCAGCTAGGCACTAGTGCACTAGTTTCTCAAAAATTGGGGCCAACTGTAGACACCGGGTCCTGAGACAGCCCAGATCATAGTTTCCCAATGATGATAAGATGCCTTGTCACGGGCAAAAGGGTTAAAAGTGATAATTTCCTTGAAAATTTGCATTTTAGAGTGAAAAATGAAAAAATATTAAAAAATATTTTAAAAATTAATTTTGAAAAATGGGGGCTTAAAAATGTAGTATTTTTAGTTAATCTTTAAAAAAAAAAAAAAATTCTGAGCGTCGGCCGCGGCAGCGCACTGGCGCAGCGGGCTGCGAGGCTCTGCAGAGCGCCATCACGCGCAGCGTCGCTCGCATGCTGGGCGAGCGCTCTCGCCCAGCGTGCGCTACGGATGCCCGTCGGGCTCTCCGACGGCCGTTCGTAGGCCCTGTTCCGCTGCAAAATGGGCATTTTGCCCCAAAATTGATTTTTTCCGATTTTTTTCCACAAAATTCAATTTTTTATGGCTTTTTTCAGGTTTTTTTCAATTTTTAAAATTTAAAATTGTTAATATCTGATTTTATTAAGTTTTATCCCTTTAATTAACATTTTTTTCCTATTTTCTTCATATAAAAAGAAAAAGAAGAAAACCTAAAAGGGGATTTTTCTAGGGTTTTTCTCTTCATCTTTTTCTCTTCTTCTTCCTCTCAATTTCTCTCTAAAAAATTTCAGATTTTCCCCACCAAAAAGAGCAAAAATTCAGCTCATCATTTTCACTTTTTTCCAATAAAATTTCTTCTAAACATATTTAGAAGGAGTTTTGTTAGCTGATTTAATTTTTGAGACAAATACAACAATTATTTGTTCTCAAAATTCTTTTTTAACCTTTTATTTGTGTTCAATAAATTGTTTTTCATTGATTTTCTTTTGAATCTCGTTTTTTGATGAAAAATTAATTTTGAGACAAATAAAACAATTGTTTGTTATCAAAATATAATTTTTTCACTTGATTCCCTAAAATAGGACTTTCAATCATTTTTTTCTTAAGACAAACAAATAATTGTTTGTTCTTGAGATAATCTTGTCATTTTTTAATCAATAAAAATCTTTTTTTTTTTATCAAAATCGATTCTTTAGGCAAAGAAATTAATTTTTTGTTCTTAAAGAATTTTTGATCATTTTTTTATCCTATTTTTTCTTGGAATAAAATTCCAACATTTTTATCATCTTTCATTCTAATCTTGCAAACCAAAATAAGGAAATCAATCATCCTTTTTACCTTCATCGAATCCGAAACTCTGAGGGTAAACATTTCGGGCTTGTTCTTCTTATTCTTTTTGTTCATATTTAATTTATTCATGTTCATTTTTATTATTTTCTGTTATTTATTTCATTGTTTATATTTATTTCATTTATTTTGTTTATATATGATTTTGTTCTTATTCATGTATATTTTATTGTTTTCATTAATTTATTTATTGTTCTCATTTATTTATTTATTCTATCATGGTTATATTTGTTTTGTTATGTATATATATTATTACATTTTTTATTCATGTAAATATTGACTGTTTATTATTTTTAACATGTAATTAATTTATTTCACTTTAATTCATCATTATTTTTAACATGTAATTGATTTATTTCACTTTAATTCATCATTATTTTTAACATGTAATTAACAAATTCATTTTAATTGATAGTTTTACCATGTAAATGGTTTATATCATTTGTGAACATATTCAATTAATCATGTCATTCATTTGATTATTTTCATCGTTCTCTTATTCATTTTTATCATTCTTTTTATCGTTGTCACATGTTTTATTTATTGTTATTTATTTATTTTCATTGTAATTATTATCATGTGCATATTTTTATATATTAATTCATTAACACGTTTTATATTATTTCAATCATATATTTTAATTCATTTGTCATTTATAATGCATTTTTCCATTTATTTTAGTTTATTAATATTTCAATTCATTTAATCCATTTTTGATGCGATCTCTCTTTACTTTATCTCATTTTATCATTAATTTATTTAATTGATTTAATTACTAATATTATTTCATTTGTATTTTATTTTTTGTCAAAACTTATTTTCTTACTTGGGCATTTTTTGCGAGCACACGAGGAGATCTAGAAGGCTCATTTGCGTTAGATATTTAATTGGTTTATTTTGTAATATTTCATTTATTTGGCTTTTTCATTTATTTTGCCATGTAATCTTTAATAAAATTGTTTATTTTAGGCACGCTAAAAAGAAAATCACAAAAACATTTCTATTAATTAATTTGGCATTTTTTTTAAATAAAAATGGGACCATTGTCCTAGTTTTTCATACCCAAATAAATCATCACATCAAAATTATTTTATAATAAATATGCATGCGAGGACCAATGTCCTCATCATTAATGAATATCCCGATTTATGCATGATTTGTATTTTATTTACAATGGGGGTTGTATTCCGTCCCTAGTTTTGTTGTAATATTTTTACATATGCTTTATTTTATTTACGCTTTTATTTATCACTTCCACTACGTGATTGACATGTGCTTTAATTAATTGCATTAAAATGAATGAGAAATGGGATAAAATGTTAAATTCAAAACTCGATTATAAAATTAACCAAGGTATGAATAAATGGGAAGTGCCGAACTCACTCTGGTGTTGGGCTCAATGAGGTTAGTGGTCCATCTCAGTGTTTCATTGGGATGGAATCTCCAAAATATCTCTTGTGTCCCACCAAAAGAGTAGAGGGTCATTCCAGTGTTCTATTGGGATGACATCTCCAAGATCCCTTTGGCTTGTCCAAAATGGATATTATGCGCTGTTTTAGGCTCACCGAGGCTAGATGACCTATCCCAATGTTCTATTGGGTGGCGACTCCAAGAAACCTCCTTGTTGCCCAAAATAGACGCACTTGTAAATACCTTACAAGTTTTAATGAACCTCCACCCGATCGCCCTAAAAACGGGCGGTTCGGGGCACCCCAAGGTTCGACGCGCGTCACATATGGGATTTATCAGAATGATATCTCCGAAGCATCGACACATGTGAAACTTTGCCAAAGCTAGAGGCAAAGCCAACCGATAAGCCACAAACCCCACTCTTTCCAAAACCTCATACGGCCTAATAAACCTCGGACTCAACTTTCCTTTTTTACCAAACCTTAATACCTTCCTCCAAGGAGATACTTTCAAAAATACTTTATCGTCCACTTCAAACTCAATGTCATTTCTATTCAAATCCGCATAAGATTTCTACTTATCACTTAGAGCCTTCAAGTGCTGCTGAATTAACTTTACTTTCTCCTCAGTATGCCTCACCAAATTAGGACCAATGGCCTTATGCTCAGTCAATTTTGTCCAACATATTAGAGTTTGACACTTCTTACTATACAGGACTTCAAATGGTGCCATACCAATACTTGCCTGATAACCATTATTATAAGCAAACTCCATTAATGGAATATACTGATCCCAGCTTTTAGAGAAGTCTAGCACACATGCCCAAAGAAAATCTTCCAATACTTGAATCTGTCCATCAGTCTGCAGATGGAAAGTTGTACTGTAGTTCAATTTGGTACCCAATGCTGCTTGCAAACCCTTCCAAAACTTAGAAGTGAATTTAAGATCTCTATCTGAAATAATAAACAAAGGAATACCATGCAGTCTGACAATCTCTTTCATGTATAACTCAGCAAATAGATCCATAGAGTAATCCAGTCAAATCGGTATAAATTGAGCTGACTTAGAAAACCGATCCACTATTACCCACAAAGAATCGTGGTGCTTTGATGTCATTGGCAATCCCTTGACAAAATCCATGGTTATGTTGTCCCATTTCCACTGTGGAATTGGAATAGGGTTCAACAAATCATGTGGAACCTGATGTTCGGCTTTTACTTCCTGGTAGTTCAAACGCTTAGAAACATATTGTACAACATCCCTTTTCATACCAGGCCACCAATAGAACTGCTTTAAGTCCTGATACATCTTATTACCGCCAAGGTGCATAGTAAAAATTGTATTATGCGCTTCATGTAATAGCCTTTTTCTTAACTCTTTAGCATTTGCAACACATAATCGATCTCGGTAGTACAATACACCTTCATCATTCACTGAATAGTTAGTCTTATCTCCACATCTGACTGACTGCAGAAACTGTTGCAACTTGTGATCACTTTTCTATGCATTCACCAACTCATCTCTTAAAATAGGCCTTGCTTTCAACTGTGCCACTGAAGCACCATCAGAAACAAATCTCCACTTAACTCGCTTTAATAACAAAGTTGAAGCCGACTTTCTACTCAATGCGTTTGCTACCACATTGGCCTTACCCGAATGGTAATCCACAATACAGTCATAATCATTGAACAATTCTAGCCACCTTTTCTATCTCAAGTTTAACTCTTTTTGAGTGAGTAGATACTTGAGACTTTTATGATCAGTAAAGATCTTACACTTCTCACCATACAAGTAATGCCGCCAAATAAGTAATGCCGCCAAATCTTTAAGGTAAACACTACTGCAGCCAATTCTAAATCATGAATCGGGTAATTCTACTCATGCGGCTTCAGTTGCCTTGAAGCATAAGCTATCACCTTCCCATCCTGCATCAATACACATCCCAATCATGGTGATTGCCTATACACTGAAAGAATAAAAGTAGTATCTCCGCTTCTTAGAGGCCTAAATTATTGCTAGGCATACTTGGCCTCATATGGTAGGAATTTCTTGCTAAGGTAATAGGTTGCAAACTCCACTCCGAATTCATCCTCTAGAGCCATCATGGCACCTATTGAGCTATCCTCTATTACTAAGTAAAGGTTTAATGGTTTAACAGGTTGAGGTGGTCTTAGGACTGGTGGGTTTAGAAGATAATCCTTAATAGTATCAAAGGCCTCTTAATAATCATCATTCCAATTGACCGGTTGATTTTTCCTGAGAAGCTTAAAGATTAGCTAGCATACCGAAGCTAGTTTGGCAATAAACCGACTGATGTACTGGAAGCTTTCCTAAAAGACTTATGACTTCTTTCTCCTTCTAGGGCACCGACATTCCTCTAATGACCTTGACCTTATCGGGATCTATCCCAATTCCCGTCTGGCTTACCATGTAACCTAGTAGCTTACCTAAAGTAACACTAAATATGCACTTTTTAGGGTTTAGGTGAAGATTGTACTTATTGATTCTATAAAAGAACTTCTCTAAAGCCTTAAAGTGACCTCCTCTAGTAGCCGACTTGATCATCATATCATCGACATAAACCTCTACTTCCTTATAAATTAAGTCATCGAGAATCTTGGTAGCCATTCTTTGGCAGGTCGCGCCTGCATTCTTCATCTGAAAAGGCATTACACTATAAGCGAATGTACCCTATTCGGTGATGAAAGCGGTTTTAATTCGATCCATTATCTTGTTGAGGTATCTTGTTATACATGGCGTATCCATCCATAAAACTGTACATCAAGCAAGTGGCTGCATTGTCCACTAAAACATATATATGAAGCAAGGGAAAGTCGTCTTTTGGATAAGCCTTGTTCAAATCCCGATAGTCCACACATACTTGAACTTTCCCATCCTTCTTGGCTACGGGACTGCATTGGCCAACCATGTCGGGTACAGAACCTCTACTACGAACTTAGCCTCAATTTGTTTGTGCACTTCCTCTTTCACCTTTTGTGCCCATCTGGCCTGAGCCTCTTGAGCTTCTGCTTAATAGGTTTACACTCCGAATAAGTCAGAATAGTGTGTTCAGCGATGTCTCGGTCAAATAACTGCATGTCTTTTTGGGTCTAGGCAAAGACTTTTTCATATTTTTTTTAGATTCTCTCAAATTTTAATCTCTCTTTAGGAGTTATATCGGATACTATCAAGATTTCTTTTGGGATTTCCAAAGTTTTGAGATTAAATGGAGTTGTATTAGTTGAGTTAATGTCAAAAAATGAATAACTCATGTTCGTGATCATGCGTAATAAAATCATGAGAAACGTCACACAAGTAAGTAAAGTTATTCATCTTATTAATATAATCAGTATTGCAAACATTATCATTAATAAAAAGTTCAGGAATAAAAAGAACATTAAAAAAGCTATTGTCTTCTTCCTCCGCCAATTCAGATGTTACAGCCAACACAGATTTTTCAAACCTTTCTCCTTGCTCTTATCTTGCTTCACTTGGGTCCTCCTTCACCTACTTTGTCTTTTCCATTTGCTTCAACAGTCTTCTCGAGTACAAATCAACAAAAATTCAGTATTTAAACAATAAGATTTGACTCTCACCCTTCAAGAGCCATAGATGGCAGAAGATGAAAAGCTAACAATTCACTTACCTTTCAAAAGCTCACAAAATAATTAAACTTTGCTTGCCTTCACTTAGAGAACTCTTGATAAATTTTTAAGTGGACTTTTTTATGACTAAAATGAAGAAGAAAATGGTAGGAAAGAGGAAGTGGAAGGCCGGATTTCCCATCCCCTCCCACCACCCTTCATGGCTTAAAAAGCCATGCACATATCTTCTTTAAATCCAGTCAACGAATTTGTCAACTTATGATTGTTCCCTTTTTCTTTTCCCCTTTTTAGTCCATAATCTCTTATGTAATCCTACATTAACCTTTTAATTAACTTATTTCCATACATTAATGTAACACCCTATGCCCGCAAAAGATCCGGATATCGGATGTCACCACATTTCACAGTAATGCACTGATCAAATTTAGTGAATTTTTCTTTTCTACAATCACAATCATACATATATAATAACATAATTATGCTAACACACCATTCATATACTTATCCTGTATAATCTCATGTTCATTCATTATAGTCATATACATGCTGTAGGCACCGTGTCCCGGAGCGGTTCGGATCAGAGATTACCCTATGATGAAATCAGTATCTGAGCCTTTACAACGGTTTGGATTGGGAGGTTTTAGTCCCATACTCCACGAGAAATGAGTCTTTTCACCTTTTGTAGACAGAGGGGGGAAGAACGGAAATTTTTGAGTCAAAAAGTATGTTTTACTCGACAGATGGCAAGCCCGTCTGTGGGAGGCTAGCCCGTCGCTTAGGGTCACAGACGGCCTATGGTTTTTTCCGACGCCCATCGGACGGACCCGCTTCTTCCGGAGCAAGCTAGCCGGTTTTCCGGAGCACGCAACCTCTCCGACACCCGTCGGTGGAAATGGCAGGGCCGTCGGATGAATTCTTATATCAGAAGGATTCTTCCGATACCCGTCTCCACATCCGACACCCTTCGATCGTGCCTGGCCTATAAAAGCTTTGAATTTCTTCCTAAAAAGGGTTCCAAAAATTTTCAAGAGGGGAAACTCTGCTGAATTTCAAGCGTGTTTTCTCTCTCTTCCAGCAAACACACACATCAAGAAATTTCTTTTAACTTGAGGATCAAACCGTTAAAAGGAACTAAAACTAATTAGTTTTCTTTGGGTTTTTTGATTCCAAAGTTCATCTTTTTTAGGGGTTAAGAAGGAAACAATCTATTTCCCTCTTTTTGACCTTTCATTTTATTTCTCGTGGAACGTGCGGGACTCTAATCAACACCAAGAATATCACTAAAACATTATCTGAGGGTAAATATTCCGGACTTATTCTCCGTGTTATTTCATCTTTATTCTTTATTTTTGCTGTTCTTTTGGTTTTTTGCTTTCACTTTCCTTTATTTTGATTCTGTTTATCTCATTTTGTGATAAAAACCCATTTTTGCTTTGAAAAAAAAGATTTTTTACTGTTATTTTCGGAGGCAGTGGTGACCGACGGGTCATCTATTTTACCGATGCCCGTCGGTCACCCCACTCACAGACGCCCTCTCTCGAGTGAGCGACAGTACACGTTGGTCACTTTGACTGACGCCCGTCGGTCACTCGACAGAGGCCGTCGCTGGGTCCTGTCTCCATTTTTCCAAATCTTTCCTATTCTTTTTAAGTCCCTTTGACTTTATTTATGTTGAGCTTTCATATATTAACATCTTTTAACCTTCTGTGAGCATATTTTGATTTTCTTGGACTATCCTGACTTCGAGGGGCGATCTACCATGCTCGGAGGATTCCGTCTGGTTTAGTTTTCTAACCCTCTTGGTTATTCCCTTTATTTGTTTATTCATTCTTTTATGCACATGAGTATGCCCTTTTTGTATCCCGCTAAGTATAAAAATTGATTAATGTTTTATATTTAATAAAGAGAGGTTTTTCATAAACATAAGGATCCAATGTCCTATTTTTATCCAATAAAAATCATCACAATAAAAATAGCCATTTTGATAATGATGCATGCGAGGACCAAAGTCCTCAAAATAAGCAATGCCCCGATTTGTGTATGTATCGTACATTTATAAAAGGGAGTTGTATTTCGCTCCTTGTATTATTGTAATTTATTGCTTTCATTACTTGCTCATTTACGTCTTTCCAAATGTCAATAAATGCGCCTTTAAATCAATTGCATCGTGTGGAGAGAGAGCGAATTAATGATAATTAAAATTTGATCATAAAATAATCAAGGTAGAAATAGATGAGAAGTCCCGAACCCATCTCTGATCTTTGGGCTCAAAGAGGCGAGAGGTTTACCCTCCAAGACACCTCTTGTGTCGCGAGATTTTGGCGTTAATCCTAGGCTCCTTAGGGCGAGAGGTTCACCCTCCAAGACCCCTTTGGTTGGCCCAAAATGGATACTAAGCGCAGTCTTAGGCTCTCCGAGGCGAGAGAAACTTTCCCAATGTTCTATTGGGTGGCGACTCCATGAAACATCCTAGTTGCCCAAAATAGACGGACTTGTAAATATCTTTACAAGTTGCCAACGGATCCTCAATTGCCCGATCGCCCTCAAGCGGGCGGTCAGAGGGGCGGCCGCGGGGTCCGGCGCACGTCACACATGCCATGCTTAATTCTCCTCATCCTAGCTTTCACTTCCCATCTCAACTATCGTCAAACCTCGGCCACTTTAAACTTCCTATATTTCTATAACCTGCACATAGTAATCACACTACGCACTGAGCATTAAAATGCCCAGTTGTAGATACATATCCTAAATTTTCCACACAATTACTACATGCATGCACACATAAGTATATTTCTTTATTCACATCATATAAAAATTAATCCTTTAGACTTTTAGATGATTTATGCCTTACTTTTAATGTCCTAATAGGTCTTTTGCTTCAGTCATTATGCTATTCCTTTTTTTTTCAGTAACCATACTTTAACATTACTATTATTGTTATTAAAATCATTATTATCTGTACTGTTAACTTTAACATTAATACTATTATGTTCAGTCCGTTAATTCAATGACCATTTAAATTAACAATATTTGTAATTATCTTATTAACGTAGTCCTTTGTTTTTCATTTTTTTTTATCATTTATTTATATCATTTATAGTCTACACTTGGGCATAGTATCATTTACTGAAATATATATTGAGCAGTCATCATTGTTGTTATTTACAGTACTGATTAACTGTTATCATTTCCTTTATATCCTTGAGATTTCTTTTACAGTACCATTTTTAAATCTATAAACATAACACATTTACTTTATTTTTCCTACTTAATTTACTCAGTTATATTTCATACTATACACTTGAAGTGACAATGCTATTACTTAATACAATAACTTATTTGTAGACTTAACATAATTATTTTCTTAACTTTATACATAATTTCTGTTAACATTATTTGACTAAATTGTAACACCCCAATACCCGCAAGGAGGATATCGGGGCGCTACATGGACTCTAATGCATACCGAAACAAAAGTGGAAGCAAGAGCAGAAATAAACTAATAACATTAAGCTAATAAGCTAATAAGCACAACTTGAGAGCTAACATCCGAATATAAATAATATACATACATCTATTAATATACAGATATTCATTACAAAAAGTAACCATTATATTACATGATCATTGTCTGTACATATACATCCGATTAACACTATTACATAATAACTATACTTCTCTATACATAATGATGTTACTTAAAACATTAGAAACTCTATCTAATATAAAAAGATCTTTAAATCCAGCTCCTAGTGGCCATGACTTGCAGATGCACACTCCCAGATCTGATCCGGTAAACCTACACGAAATCAAACTTTCGTGCTAAGCGATAATACTTAGTGAGGATAAAATAAAGTAAAGGACTTCTTCTTCCGAAGTCACACACATATCACACACATCACTTATATAATCATGCTCAATACAAACTATAATCATATAATCTGTGTAATCTTGTGTTAACATGCATATAAGCTTTTATTCACTTACAGGTTATGTACACCTAAACCACATGATTCACATTCACGGTCATGCTTAATACTGAACAAGATCACATATTCACATACATATACACTCTTACTCTTGTACAGATCATGTATACAAAATAACATTCTCATGCAAAAGCATACGTACAGAACAGTACTTAGACATCAACTCTTGTACACATCAAACGTAAAACAGCCTGAATTCCTTTAGCTGTGGATATGGGCACAGTGAAATACTATCAGAATTTACAAGTAGAGACCTAACTCAAAATTGAATACTCGAGGTATTCGCCAGTTGACACAATTAAGGTCACAGAAGCAGCCGCGCGGTAACCCTTTATAAGTATGCTTATCTATCCATTACTATAACTATTCAGGCTTAACATAAAGACTTTATACACTATATCATATGTATTATAGCCACTCAAGCATTACATCATGATTCAATCATATATAATCAATATCACATGGCATGTCTTGTTCAATAATTATAAAGCATGTAAACACTTAGTTCCATTCTTAAACTATTATATCATAGCATCATTTACATATAATTCAATTGTAAAAACATTCATATACTCATTTTATAATATTAAATATAAGTTGGACAAGTGGTAAGAACTTCCGGTGAAGTTCGAGTGCGATTCGGGAAGGAAAAAGTATATCTTAGGCTGAAGGATGAGGTGACACGGTGGTAAGGTATTCTATACCGCCATGTGGGATACTAAAAATGGGTCTTTATAGGACAGAATGCTTTTACACGGCGGTGAGAAAGTCCTTACCGCCGTGTAAACCTATTCTGCCTCAAAACACAAGGCAGACTCTAGACAGACTTCAGGTCCAAATTTGCACTCCATTTTCCGCATAGTTAGAGACATTTTTAGGAAAAACTTTATTCTTAACAAAAGTTACCTAGGATGTTAAATTTCAAATGGAACAAGTTTTAGGTCATTTGGACATTTATAACTTCAGATATGAGCTAAACAACCTATATTGCTCTAGTAACCCGGCCCAAATAGTACACTGCTATTTTGGTAAATTTTTAGGGTTTAGAGAAATAATTTGCTCAACAACATTTCTAAGACTTTTATAGGAATGGAAGTTCCGGTTCTAATAGCTCAACAATCACTCCATTTAGAGGCCTAACACTCTACTTATGACAAAAATATTACACGGAGGGCTGATGGACAAAAGAGTAGAGTTTTCCAAAATCAAACCTTACACTCTGAACCTATATGGCAATCATCTAACATCATCAACACACATGCACATGATCAAATAACATACTCATAAACATATATAAATATATATAACATAAGAATACCGCAAGCAATCAAAATGAACAAAGTCAAAATCGCACACGATCCCGACCTTTAGATAGCTTGACCATGTCTCTCTAATCGGTTCCAATCTTCTCCTTGCCTTTATCCAACTTCTTGTCCACAGCTTTCATGCACAAATCAACCAAGAGAACACTTAAACCAAGCTCTTAACTTTAAACTAAAAACAGAAAGCCAAAGTAGAAGAAGAAGACCAATACTAACAAAATCACACTACATACCTTCTTAAGAGCCAATTCTACCCTTATCTTACTCCCTTCAAACCAATCCAAGTGGCTAACTCACTAAAAGAGCAAAGCAAATGAAGAAGCAAAGGAAAAGAAATGGCAAGTAAAGAGACACAATAGAAACCAAGGAGAAGAGAGAAGAATAAAGGCTAGAAGCAAAGCAAAATAAAAAGGAAGCAAAAGAAAGAAAGGGCAGACGATCCATCCTCATCCAAGTCAATTACCCACATAAATGCCACTAACCACCTCACATAAATGCCACTTACCAAAAATAAATACATTCATTTACTTAAAACAAAAGGTCCCATGCCAAGTGTCCATCTCCTACATTGCCACTTGTCAATCTTCGACACTGCCACATGTCCGATACACATCTAATGAACCCAAAAGTCCACTGTAAATAGGCTTCCCGTGAAGCATTATGTTGCGCTCGCGACACTGTTGCGCTCATGACAAAACCTACACTAAGCCACTATCTTCACTTCTCAAAACAATTTTACTTCCCACCAGATTTTTAACCTTAATTAAATAGGAAACTCATTCAAATACACTGTCTTATACACATAAACTCTCGAATTATTGAACAAAAATTAAGCAATTCTTCTTGGGCCAAAGCGGGTTGTTACATAAATATCTATCGATAACTGTTTTACATTTAATTCTCTTATTACCGTGACTAACAGTACTATTGTTATACTAATACCGGAATTACTCATATTGTTTATCGATCATCATTTCAGTAGTTATTATTTCACTATTAATCTTTAACACTTAATGACAATTCTACTCTCTTTCATGTCTTTAGTTCGGTTACTAACATTCTTAGGTGACCCCATTACTAAATTTTACAAGTACAATATTATAAAAATATTAATTATCATATTTTATACTTTAGGTAATTAGCCCTATTTATAATACTTATATCAATTCTATAACAATGTCTTTTACAAATTCTATTACAAACTTTTAATTTGTTGTGACTTAATTATGAAATTCACAGTATTTAATTAAATTTACCTGACACATTATTATTTATCTTAATTACATTATCTTATCTTTCAATTTAATTAAACGACATTAAATCTACATATTAGTGACCCCTAATCAGTAATAATAGTCCTTTAGTAGTCCCAAGACATTTTTCATTCGTTAATTAATGCTAACATCACTCATCTATTTTTCTTACACTTAATCCTATTTCAATATCTATGATATTAGCATTAACTATAATACTTCTATTAATACTAACATAAAAATCATTATTTTATTATCCAAAATATTTACATTTTACTATCATTATTTCTCTAGTCATTATTTCCATAAATAATTTAATTAACTATCAATTTGGAATTCTAATTCACTTTGAATTCTAATCTATTTAGAGTTTTAATCCAATTTGACTCCTAATCCATTTAGAATTCTAATCCAATTTGACTTCTAATCCATTTCAAATTTTAATCAGTTTACATTAGGGTCCTTCAATTTCATTCAAATTACGATTTTACCTTTCTTGTTTACTTTAATTAGAATTACGCCACCAATTTGACTCATTAACTTATTTAACTTCTTATTTAACATACAAATTACCATTAGATCTTGGAATATCATTTTCATGGCAAATTACATTTTAGTCCCTGAAAAGTGACTAATTCTCATATTTAACCAATTAATTATATTTTTACCCTCATTAATCTTTATTAACCTGTTTATGGACAAAATTACCATTATGCCCTCAAAACATTTCATTAATTCTGATTATACCCTTTTTCACACAAATATCATTTTTATCACATATTAACCATTTTAAGCTTATTTTTACCATTTTGCCCCTGTATAAAACCGACAGAAATCTATGAACGGGATAAATGAGATATAAACCCCTAAAGGCTCATAACAACTTGGAGGGACCTTGAAGGATTGCTTCAGTACATTCCAACCTGAAGGGACCCCGAAGGATCACTCCAGTACATTCCAACTTGGAGAGACCCCGAAGGATCACTCCAGTACATTCCAATACATTTCAATTCATTTCAATACATTGAGGTAGGACCGTCATTGGCCTACAATAAGTGAGACGTCATGCTCACAACCTGCGGTTATGTGTCCCTATGGCTAGCCATTATATCCTAAATTAGACTTGACTACCAGATTACTACATATGGCATCATTATGTCAAATTTTCACATTTTTAAATTTCCATACATATATTTCATGGAATTTCATCATACTATTCCATTCTTTTTCATCTAAATCAGGCATTATACATTTAATTTCCACTCATTTTCCATTACATGACATAAATCTCATTAAATCACATGGATGTATACATGTATACCATTCAGCCATCATGTCAATATTTCACTATAAATTCTTTTCATCACCTTTATCATTTATTTAGGTAATTTACATGTCCATTAACATAGCCATGCCATTAATTCAAATCAAAATCACATTTTTACATGCCTGTACCATTCGGCCAACATGTTCATCATCCATTATGTGAATTTTTCTTTTTCTAATTCATTCCATTAGCTAGATTTCATATTAATTTATCTCGTTACACCATTACTAACCTCATTTTCTTATTCTAGACCTCACTACAAGAAAATGTGAAAATAAGAACGGAAAAATAGCAACCGAATTTATTCCATTGCTAAATTAGCAACGTAAAAAAATAATTTCATTGCTATTTAGCAACAAAAATGCATTTTTGTTGCTAAAATTGGTTAAAATTTGCAGATTTGGCAATGAAAATATATTTGGTTATCTTCTGTCACTAAAAGTGGAGGGAATTTTTAGTGCCAAAATTTAGCCACGAAAATTAGCAACGGAATCACTATATTGTTGTTAAATAAGGCACTAATAGATGGCGAAAAAATTTGGAATGAGAACTAGCAACAAAAAATTTATTTCATTGCTAAAATTGCAACCGAATTTAGTTTTCGTTGCTAACTAATAAGCCTTAAAAGAATTGGGTTCAAAAATAGCAACAAAATTATTATTCGATTGCAATTTAGCAACGAAAAATAATTTTCGTTGCTACAATTGCAACCGAATTTATTTTTCGTTGCTAAATAATAAGCCTTTAAAAAATTGGGTTCTAAAATAGCAATGGAATTATTATTCGGTTGTAATTTAGCAACGGAAAATAATTTATGTTGCTACAATTGCAACCAAATTTAGTTTTCATTGCTAAATAATAAGACTTAAAAAGATTAGGTTATAAAATAGCAACGAAATTATTATTCCGTTGCAATTTAGCAACGAAATTGTTATTCGGTTGCTATTTTCAGCAACGAAAAATAAATTCCATTGGTATTTTAGGTTGCAAGGAGCCAAAAAAAATTTTGGGAACAAAAATACCAACGGAATTGATTTTCGGTTGCTAAAATAGCAACCGAAAATCAATTCCGTTACTAAATTGCAACCGAATTTCAATTCCATTGGTATTTTTGGTCCAAAAATATGGAGTGATTTTGGGATAAAAATACCAACAAAAATAAATTTTCATTGCTAAAATAGCAACCGAAAATAATTTTGTTGGTATTTTTCAAATTGCCCTTAGGTATAAATACTGCCCTAGGTATAAAAAAAACACAACAAGAATTCCAATATTCTTAGATTATCCAGGCTCGCTTCTTCGAAGAACAAGGCGAAAATGAAGAAGAAGATGATTGTGCGGTTGACATTAAATCTGAGCTAACTAGCAGCTCGGTTTATAAGGAGGACGGAAGTGACATTGATCAAGAGGAGGAAGAAGAAGAGCCGACTGCAAGTAACAAAAAACGAAGGTCAGCTTCTACCATTAGCTTTTCTTTTATCTATGAACATTAAATTTGTCATTTATAATTTTGTGTTCAATGTATACTTATTTAGCTTGAGAAAATCCATTGGGAAACTGTTTAGTCACACATTTTCTCTTACGTGCATTTATTAGAATTATTATTATTATTATGGACAAATTAAACCTGGCGCTATTAGTATTTGATGAATGATATGAAAATTATGAGTTCTTCACTTATTTTACACAAAGAGCAGGACTCTGTCGTCTCTGGCAATGTACAAATTCGAAGCCTAAACACATAAATCCTTGTTAAATTTTTTTTTTTTTTTTAGAAAAGTATAAGTTAATTAGAGTTTAGATAAAATTTTACAATTACTATTTGAAAAAGGGAATAAAGCCATATAACATTTATTTTCGATAGTAGTGAAGATTGCGTGAATTGTAGGTTTCTTTGAGGAAATGTGATGATGTTTGTTTCATGTGCATATTCATGTTATTCTTTGCTTTATCTTTCAGTAAAGTGTAGGTCGAGCCAATATATTTCACAGATTACTCTTTCCTATTTACTTTATATGCTAAAAATGGGGATAAAAGCTTTTGGTTTAACAAACATTGAGAGAATCTGTTTATATTTGAACAGGTCTCAACTAATTGGATAAGTGTTTATTGCTACTGTGGAACTCATTGCTGCAAGCTTAACTGCATGCTTATAGAAGAATGCAAATCTTTGTAACTATGATGAGTCCTTTTGGGCGGTGAAGAGAGTGTCCAAAGTCACATTTTTATTCTTTTAAACAAAAATTTAACTTTTTTCTTCTCTGGCTTTAGGAGAACAGATATATATATATATTCAAAGAAAATGTTCTTTTTTCTTAAACTGCCAATAACAGCTTTTTTCACTTTCTACATGTATGTAGTTCAATCCAGTGTTATGATGGGTTCTTCTCAGGCCATCCGTGATGGCTCCATTTTTGTTGTCGCTTGTGTTATGATCGTCGCTTTAGGTACTATCCAATTCAACTTCACTGTAAGTTAACTATCTATCTCTTTCTCTCTGTTTTGGTTGTTTGTTTTAGCATTTGTTGCTCTCATAAAATGAAAGTTTTAGAAATAAATTTGCATTTTGTTTTTTTGGGAATTTTTTTTTCATTTTGATGATTGCTTTCTCATCTATTTCTTGGCAGTTTGGTTACTCTTCTCCAACCCAAACCGCCATCATTGATGACCTCGGCTTACTGTGTTTGAGATGTGCATCTTACTGTGTTTGAGGTGTGCATCTCTAATATTGCTAATTCTAGTTCAGTTTGATTTTGTTTGGTTTCTAATAATGATTTTCTTGGGTCAGTATTCTCTATTTGGTTCATTATCAAATGTGGGTGCCATAGTAGGGGCTAACCCACTTGGTGTTTGTGTGATTCTTATGGCATTGGAAGAAATTATTTATTATGCTTTTTTTATTTATGATATCTATTTTGAGTGGTGAATTTTATTATGGGGATACTTGGCTAATTTGTGTGGAATTCGTTGGTTATTATGGATCACTACACGTATAGGCAGTTATTTTAGCTTGAGTTAAGCTATTAGTAGTGAATATATATGTGATGATGATAATAGAGTTTAGTTATGCTTGAATGGTAATTAGTACCCATATCCACTAATTAATGCGAATTCAGACTGTTACATGTCTAGATGTTATTATTATAAATATGCCAGCATGTTATATGTATATGAACTATGAGTAAGAGTAAGCTAGTTATGTGCACTTTTCCTTTATGTGATTATATTTATATGCATGGGTATTTAAATCTTAAGTTATGTTATTGCTTGATCATTTTTACAGATGTGTGAAAATTGGAGTCATTTTGTTTTGGCGTCGAGCATCTGCAGGTTGCCACACAGCGAAATTGGAATCTTTTTGTAATTTTTGTTATAGAATTTTGTATAGCTTTGTATGCTTTGTAAAGGAATATTTATATATGTATATTTTTGGCATAATTGTGATTGACATTTATCATTTTATGAAATGCTAAGTTATGTATATTTTTGGCACAATTGTAATTGACATTTATCTATGAAATGCTAAGTTATATATTGTCCCGGTTATATTATCAATAAGAAAATTTTCTTGAATTTCATTATGAATTTGGATTATATTTATTTATAAATTAAAAATTTGATTGAAATTTTACAATTTTTGATGTTAAAAATAGCAACGGAAGAGATATTCCGTTGCTATTTTTAGCAACGGAAGATAAATTCTGTTGCTATATATATCAACAGAAATAGAATTCCATTTCTACTTTAGCAACGGAATTTAAATTCCATTGCTAAATTTAGCAACGGAAAGCATATTCAGTTGCTAAAAAATATCCACCGTCAAAATTGCAACCGAATTTTCCGTTGCTATTTTCGGTTGCTAATTTTCGTTGCTATTTGATAATTTTCTTGTAGTGCCTCTTAAGCAACCTTTTCTTTCCTTAGCTCCTTGAAACACCATCATCTCCTTAATTTTCCTTAAGTGGCAGAATACAATCATCAAAGAAATTACCATAAAGTTGCTTCCTTTATGCAGTAAAATCACATAAACATACTCTAGACATCCTAAAATACTATTTGAACCTTTAAACCAATTTAAAAATATCACCTTTACATACCTCATTTTGAAACATAAACTTTTTCACTTATTTTCTTCCACTTGTAGCACTCCAAATGGACTTCAATCACCATCACTAGATTCTAGAGAGGTTTAACTTTGTTTAGGAAGCTTAGATGTGAGGAGAGATAGAGAGAAAATAGAAGAAAAATGGAGAAGAACTTTAATTGGGCCTAAGGGAAGGAGGAGAGAGGTGAAAACACTAGGGAGAACTTTAGATAAATCTGGTGAAGAGATGTATTTATATGGAAAAAAATTGAATCGAACCAGGTCCAATCGAAGTGGTCGAACCGATTTGTGTCGATTTTCGTGTCATTTCACTGTTTCTAGGAAAATATGGGTTCCTCAACTCATTTTCACACCCAATCAATTTCATCATTCTCAAAATACTAAATATAGCCTCCACACAAAATTTTAGCTCAATCGGAGTCCATTTGGGGCTCGCTTCACTTAAACCGGTCCAGTTCAAAATTTTTCGGTTCTACCTTAAAATACTAATCTAACACTGTCAAAAATTCCTAAAAATTATTTTAAATATTTACACTTCCCACATTGCACAATTTTAATCTCATTTATTATTTTTAAAAATTAGGTCAAAATTCAGTCAAACCCTGGTTCAATTGAACCGAACCAGAGGCAAACTTTAGCTTGACTTTATGGAACCTATTTCACCTCATTTTTGCACCAAATTTTACCATTAGACTCCTGACAGTCCACAAATCAATATTACTAATTAGAAAATTTTCCATATAGCTTCCCAGGAGGTCACCCATCCTAGGATTTCTATGCCTCGAGCACGTTCAACCTTTTAACTCCTCTGTAATTCAGGATACTAGAACTATTGTTTTCACACCAAAATCACACTACTGACTCTACAGAATTCACATATCGATACTATACCAGTTTCAGGCCATTACAATTAGCATACATAAATTCTCATTTTGTGCATTTAAGTCCTTAGTTCTTCAATGACCATTTTAACCCCGGCTTTTCAATTAATATCGGTTATCTCCCAAACACATATACTTGACCAATTACACATTTTAGGCCACTCTCATATCCTAAAAGTATTCGAAATGACTAGGGTACAAGTCGGGGCCTTACAATCATTAGGCTTTTGTTTCAAAAGTTCTAAATCCTTCAAGGTCACCTCCATTCTGGTGCTATAATCATACTATTTCAAGAACTCTTCTGTCAACACATCCCAATCTTCTTTAGTCCTTTGATCCAACCCGTGATACCAGTCGAGGGATGGGCCTGTTAAGCTAAGATAAAAATATTCAAAGTTATATTTCTTGGTCATAATTGTTCTTTTCATCACCAGAGTGTGCTGCTTTATGTGTGCTGATGGATTTGAAGTACTGTCGAACTTTGGCAAGTCGGGTATCTTGAACCTTTGAGGCAATAACTCTTCACCATTGAGATCTCTATCTTCAGGCCAAATCCCCTTCCTTGTTGGTAGAACGTGGGCCATCGCTTCTATCCTCTCTTCCTTCATCCTCAATACTGCATCCTCCATTCTAGATGCCTTGCTCTTCACAACTTAGGCGATCACCGGTTCCTCCTCATCCTCTGTTATAAAATCCTCTTCAAGAACATTAAACCTATCCCTTTCTTGCTCAATAGGTGCCACATCTCTAGGTTCAGTAGCTGGAAGATGTGCTGCAGCAGCTGCCATGAGAGTTTCCCCGACAACATTCGGCTACACTTGTCCTATAATAAGGGCTAAAAGTTGTGTTCCAAAAGCTAGTGTCGATGTGGTAACTATTCCCCCGATCATAGCTATCACCCTTCTTTCAAAATCCTCTAATCTTTTATCTACATCTTGTGCAGTTAGGGCACCAGTTTCTTGTGATGGTTCGGACATTGCTAATACTTGCAATTTTTCTGGTAAGAATTCCAAATCACAGTCAGTAAAACAGGATTCTAATCATTACTTTGATTTTGATTCTGGTGGTTCAATCAAAGATCCTCTGATAAGGCAGCCATCAAAACCCCTAAACCACCTAGATAAATCTATAATGGCTGTAAGAATCAAAACATTAGGATGATGCATGAATGACATGTAGTGGATGATCAGAACCACATACAAAAGGACAAGTAAGAACCTTCCAACCTTATCACTTCCCACACAGGAGGTCGTGTGATCTCTTTTCCTAGGTGGGCTTAGCCCAAGGATTATTGGCAAACCCAATGGACGCATATAGTGCATGACAAAAAAATTGGCAGGATAACCTCTCTTATTTAAAGTGCATGCAAATGAGTTTTGGCCGTTGTTATTCAAACATTTCAAATGAATTAGAATGGGCCCACAAGGGCATGAAAGTCTTTGATGAGTGACCACTTAATTTAATTGAATTTGTCTAACACTTAACGGCCCACATAGCAAGCAAAGTATTATGGTACATGTTCCTAGGAAAGTATCAATTGGCATTACATGGGCTTATTGGTCTAGTGATAAACTTTAGGGCTACCCAAGCATGATCCCTGCTAATAGGTACTGCTCATCACGAGCAAAATGGCCAATTGGCTCCTCATTCAATATACAAAATGGTACAAGGATTCGGTTGGTGATTATACTTAACATGTCGTTACATTGTGTGAACGTAAAGTCATGTTCCAAGAATGCACTGAGGTAAAAAAGGGATGCTTAACATACTTCTAAGGCCCTAGAATGCTCTAATTCATCTTATTTTTGAAAAAAGATAGAACTTTGATTTCAAAAACCCATTTATATTAAATTTAACCAAGGTACTTTAGGAGCAAGGTCTTATAATCCCTAGTGGAGTCACCACTGTGACGCATGCCGAACGCCTGCGTTTGTGTTCGGCTTATTCTTGGAAGTCCGCTTTTAGAACCCGAGATAGGATGAAGGTTCCTATAAATTGTGAAGATTGGTCGCTTCGCAATAGACAGGGATTCGACCCAATTCGCCAAGCCTTGGGCCTCAAAAAGGCATGAAACAGCCTCTCGGGGCATCCCTATTCTATTATTGGCAATTAATCTATGAGGGTGTCTATTTGTACACCAAGAGGTAGGTATTGTGGAGTTGTCACCCAACAAAACATTGGAAAAGTAAATCTAACGTCATGAATCCTAAACCAGAGATGGTTTGGGACTTCACTCTTACTTATACCTTGGTTAATATTTATATAAACGATTTTTTAAAATTCATTCCCCATCTCTTTCTCACATAATTTATAAAAATAAATAAATAAAATGCAACACAAACAATGTAAAGAAAACCATGGAAAATAAAGTAAAACTATCCTACAAAATGGAAATTAAAACATACATAAAACGGGGGATTCATTTCGGTGTGAACATTGGTTCCCGCATGCATATTTATAAAAATAAAGAGTTTCTGAACAAGTTTTGAAAAAAAAATAGGGATGAATGATCCAATTTTGATAAAAGGGAAACTCTTCATTTCTGGGTCATTTTAGGAGAAAATATAGACATTGGTCCCATTTATTAAGAAAATTTCCATTTTTATTTAGACAAAATTTTTAAGTGAATTTTCATATTAGCGGACATAAATTCCTTTATTATTATAAATCCAAACCAAAGAAAGGAAAACTAAAAGAAACTGAAAATAAATAAACTACAAAAAGGATTACTATAACCCATGCCTTGTAACACCATGTACCCGGTCTAGTGAATAGGCTGAATAAGAATATTACAATTCATTTTAAAGTCCATAATACAAGAGTCCTAATTTTTTTTAAAAAAAAAACTTTTCATATCACTCCAATTGGTACTATTAAATTTATAGAAATTTTGGCAGAGTCCCCTCAATATTATTGCCTAACCCCATGAAAAGAAAAAACTCTTTTAACACTTCTAGAAATCATACATTCATTCACCCTACTCCAATTCAAACTCCAACACAAGTTCTCCCATTCTCCATTTTAGATCCAACCACACACATCATATAACATAATTTACATATATCATCAAATCTCAATACTTATTTCGAACATACAAAATACAAATAAATAATTTATTTCAAACATACAAAATACAAATAAATAATATTAATATATCAGAAACTATCAACTTTTAAAACAATTGTCTGACACGAACTCTTCATTATAATAGTATTCTAACTATCTATGTAGTGTATATGACATTCAGAAATGGAATTCAAGTTATCCATCCCCAAAACTTTAAACTTTAAGGCCTTCTTTTCATGACTCCCATCCAACATTAATCTTTCAAAATACTCATGTTTATCATTTGATTTCTATCTTTGACCTGCGTGAGGGTAAACCATGCGCTAAGCTTTATGCTTAGTGGTAACTACCAAATTTACTTATCCATGAACTTAAAATATAAAATTATACTCAAAGTTAAGCACACATTTACATGCTTAAAACCTTATACCGAAAATCATTAAATATTAACTTGTAGTATTCAAATACAGGTAATAGATTTACATCTACCTATTACGTCTTACACTTCTTTTAGTTCATATAGGCATGCAATTATATTCATTTCATTTCCTTCCAAACAATCCTACTTAAGACACATCTCATTATTAGTTAAAATATCATTAATTATTTAACTATATATTCTTCATTAACTTTAAATTGTATTTCCTTCATATAAACAACAACATTGCATTTAACAATCAACATACACAGGCAAACAATTAAAATTTCATAAACATATATAATCATATTCCCATATAAATGATTAAATTCTATCACGCATGGACCATGCATAAAATATGCTTACTTTGCAAACCCGTACTTATTTATGTAGACCTTAATAAGTTTGGTATGAGTAAAATATAACTCCCAACCTCTATGTTATATATCAAGTACCATTTCATTATATCTCTTATTCTACAGTTAAATTATCAATTTAGATACATATATATATTTGTATATCGATAAAATCTAGTTCATATGTATGTTTAATATCATTTTTATTATATTCTTAATTTGTAAATGTACTTACTAATAACATGTATTAAACTAACATCTTTATCATTAAATTTTATTCTCTTATTACTTAATCTATGGTCTTTTTTTATATAATTATTGTTTGTCATTTAAGTATATTATTTTACAGATTATTCTGTAATCTATTTACCCATCTTTTAATTACTATTTATTTCTTAAGTTTATGGTTTCACTTAACTTAATTTATTATTTTTCCCCTAGTAATATCTGGTAGAAATTTCAGAACCGTATACAAAGGATGTGGACCCCACAGGTCCATAACAATTTAGAGTGATTCTGAAAGACCACCCATACATTTTAATACATTTCATTGTACACTTTATCACTTTAACACTTTAACACTTTTATACTTTAGTAGACCATCATTGGCCTACTACTGTGAGTCACCATGATTCACTACTGCAATATAATGTCCCTATGGCTGGCCAACTATATCCTGAACTAAATTTGACTGCCAGACTACTAAGGGCAACGTACATATATCTTTTACTGTTTTCAATTATATTATCACATTAAGCTTGACAATAGCTTTATTTCACATCAATACACATAACTTATGTTCTACTTCCCTGTTGCATATTATGCATTTGTCCAATTTTAACCGTTTATAAACTTTACTTAATTGTATTCGTCATATAATTTAATTCTCGTACATTCTTAATACACGATATGTACATATAAATTTTAGTTGACTTTATTTAATTAGCAGTCTTTCACATAATTTTTACTTATTTCTCTTTAAAAATCATATGCACTTTTAACATAACTTATGTATGTTATTTACTTGCTTTCTTAATTTTACTCATTACGCAACTCTAGATTATATTTCAAGTTCATATTAAGTTCTACTATATTAAATTATCTTTATTTTTCTTTCTTACTTTCCTTATTCGTATAGCATGTTATAGTCTTTTCTTGCTTTATTTCAGGTCATTACTGTAACACCCCGAAACCACCCTAGTAGAGTGAGTCTGGTGTGTGTGTAAATATGCATGGTTTATTTGTTTAGCATGTGTTTATTTTGATTAAATTAATTTGTTCTTATGCTTTAGTTGGGTTGTGTTTTAGTGTGAGTGAGTGTATTAGAGTAGTGTGTGAGTTATCGGTTGTGGTTAGGTGTGAGTGAGTGTATGGGAGTAGTGTGTGAGTAAGAGATTAGTCTTGGGTGTGTCTTGATGGATGGGAGTTAGGTGTGGTTAATAAGTGGCCCTATGAGGAATTGACATGTGGCATGAGAAAGGGAAAGAGGGACAGCTGTTCTTCCCTTGTTCTTATCCCGTTCTTCTCTCCTTTTTCGTCACTTCCCGTTACTTCTTCATCCTCTTCTTCTTTCTCTTGATTTCTTTCTATAATTTTTCTTTTGTTGCAATTAGGTGAGCTGTGGTGAGTTCGGGTAGTTGGAATTGGTTGGTAAGTGTAATTAATGTTCTTCTTCTTCTTCTTCTTCTTCTTCTCTTTGAGTGAGTTTTTACTTAAGTGAATGTTGAGGTTGAATTATGGTTTTGCTGGTTTTGATGACTCAGAAATTCTGCCTAAGGAGTCGAAGGGCAAGGAGATCGCGAGTGGTAGTGGAGTTCGAGATTGAAACGCCATATTTTTGAGGTTTTGGAACATTTGTGTAAATTGTGCATTTTTGGGTATTTTGATGATTTTTATGTTATGATTGAAATTGATGAGTTTGATTGTGTGTTTTGGCTTCTATGAGTTATGGGTATGGTTTAATTTGAGTTGAGAATAATGGGTTGTGAAGGATAGAGTTAAATTATGGAAATTGTGCATGTTTGCCTAGAAATTTCTAGTTTGAGAATTTTGGGGTTTGATTGTGTGATTTGTTTGATTTGATGACAATAATGAGTTCAAAAGGTATGTTTTATGTTGTGTGTAATAGTTTGAGTAAAGGATTTTACTTAAAATTGAGTTTTGGAACCGAAGGAGTGAATGGGTGAAATGGAGATTGGATTTCTGCAGATTTTTGGCGTTGGGAGTGGAAATCTCGACTCTATCGCGAGCATGACGATGTCACGAGGTCGCGATAGAGCTCGGTGATCTTTGCCCCTTCGCGCGCGCCGAGCCGTGAGCGGCCTGGCGTGCGCAGCGGGAACTCCCTGTCGCGAGCGCAACGTCGTCACGATTGCGATAGAGAGCTCATTGTTTAGCCAAGCTTCTATCGCGAGCGCGCGCAGGTCGCGAGGCCGCGACAGCTAGTGAGGGTACTCACTGTCGCGAGCTCGCGCAGGTCGCGAGACCGCGACAGCTAGTGAGGGTACTCACTATCGCGAGCATGATGTTTGTCCCGAGCGTGACGTTTGTCGCGAGCGCGACAGTGAGATGTGTTTTGCCTCCATGCTGGCGGAAGGTTCGTCGTGAGCGCGACAGGAGGCCAACTTCGCCTCTGTCGCGAGCGCGACACCCTTTAGCTTTTCTTTTTGACTTCTCTTGTATGAATGTAAGATTTAACTTTCTAATTTGCATTACTTCTAGAAGTATGTATAGTTTATTTGTACATACATGAATGTGTTTATATGCATCTTATATCATGAATAAATCATGTTATAAACATATGTTGTAAATTTAAATATGTCTTGCATTATGCATGACCTGCTAGAGTTGAAAAAGTGGATAGTTAGGCATGCCTAATAGAGCTAGTGTTGCTGCAGCTAGTGTATGATTTGGACCCTGATCAGGTCCGCCGACTGGATCTTCGTGATCCTTCTGTGCTGAATCTACGCGAAAATGCTTTTGGAACAAAATTAAAAGATTGTTTTGATACCCTCGGGTATCCATGTGTTATGAGAATACTGTTAATATCTTCGGATATCTACGCATACTCGTTATCCACTGTTTTGATATGGCAGGTGCAACAGTGTTATTATTAATTTATGAGAATTTCTGAATTATTGCTTATTGGGAATGTTATGATTATAGTGCTATTATATGTTAAGTTAACTTATGATATCTTGACAAGTAATTAAGCCATTCGTTTGTGATTATTTGTTAATGCCACTATGAGTGGTCGTTGTGCATCTTTGTTTTCCCCACTAAGCGATTTCGCTTAGCACGGGTGTTTTATTCGTGCAGGTGTGGAAGGTTTGAAGGGTTGAATCGAGGTTTTCGTATCAGCAGGGCCATCACAACTAGTGGATAGAAGAATTTGTAGTTTAGGCCTTGTATTCTCTTTGTATGTATTATAGTCTTATACTTTTGAAGCTATGTATAGAATCCTTTGTAAATCGTTTTGTCATTCATTATACGTAATTATTCAGTCGTGCTGAGGTACTTCTGTATCTTTTTGAAATGTGTAAAATAGCCTTTATTATATTAATGTAATGCAATATTTCGCTTCATGACTCTTTCTCTCGTTAGTTGGAAATTTTAAATTACTCGTTTGTTTATGTATTCAATGTATCATTAGTTCTATTTGTGTGTCTGTGGGTGGCAACCCTTATCTATCGGGGACCTTCATTCTCTTCCTAGGGTGGAGTTCTCTACGTATAGGTAAGGGGTGTTACATTTTATGGTATCAGAGCAGTAGGTTTATACGTTTCTGGGCTAGAGTATTATAGAGAGTCTTTTAGAGTTGTGTTGGCCTGATGCGAATTGTGCTTTATGTGTTATAGCTATGGAGTCTGTTCGTGGATCGCTTGAGGGGTCAGCCGAGAGTGCAAATCCCCAAGAGCAAGATCCCTCAGTTTCAGGTCCGGCTCAACCTCCTAGGGTGCCACCTGATGTTCCTGCAGTTCCCTTTGAAGCAATGCTTAAGATGTCCCAAGATATGGCTAGGGTGCTTGAGAGGGTAACTGCACCTAGGGCGCCTATTGAGAATATGAGAAATTATGGAGCGGAGGACTTTTTGGGTACCAGTTGAGATGAGTTAGAGACGGCCGAGATGTGGATTGATAAAGTGAAGCGAGTGTTAAGGGAAATCAGATGTCCGCCGGATCAAGAAGTGGAATGTGTAGAGTCTCTGTTGCAAGGCTCTGCTTATGATTGGTTGAGGTTTGTGCTTAGTCAGCCTCAGCTTCCTAAGCCTTTGTCATTGGAGTTCTTCGAGAGGGAGTTTCGGAATAAGTATGTAACTAAGGCTTTTAAAGACGCTAGGTGGGCACAGTTCTTGAGTCTCAGGCAGAGAGTAATGACAGTGGCAGAGTATGAGAATGAGTTCAACAGATTGAGTAAGTATGCACCGCCCGGAATTCTTATTGATGAGTTTCGATGTCAACACTTTGAGCCGGGTTTGAATGAATCTTTGAAGGCTATGCTAGTTTCTTTGAAGTCGGCTCCGAATGTTAATTATTATCAGTTAGTTCAGGCGGCTGTGAGAGCGGAGCGTTCTGTGAATGTGTTGAGAGAGAAGGCTTTGAGGAGAAGGACCTCTAGAGGCAGTTCTTCTTTCGGGAAAAGATCTAGGGAATCTCAAAGAAATCCTGCCGAGGAGTCTTTAGCTAGTTCGGCTTCTAGGGGGAGGAGACAATACTTTTCTAGAGGATCAGGTTCGGGTCGAGGAGGTGTAGGAGGTAGAGGCGATGCTACGCCTCAATGCTCCCATTGTAGTAAACGTTACTGGGGAGAGTGTCGTTGGTTGACTGGAGGATGTTTTAGGTGTGGTAGTACGGACCACTTCGCGAATTGCCCGAATCTGCGTGAGTATGCTCAAGGTCAACAAGAGGGTAGTCGAGCGGGATCAAATGCTCCTCAAAGAAGCCATGGTAGAGGTCGAGGACGGGGTCATGGTGGACTACCTCGGGAGAGGGAGTTATCGGAGTCTGTGGACCGCCCTATTCCGACTGCTGGTAGAGCCTATGCCATGAAAGCCAGGGATGAGCAGAATGCACCGGAAGTAATAGCCGGTAAGTTTTTATTATTTGATTATGAAGTGTATACCTTGATAGATCCGGGTTCAACCCATTCTTATTTGTGTTCTAGTAATGTGAGTGATAATTTGAGGAATGATGAAAAGTTGGGTTATAAGATTTGTGTATCTAGTCATTTGGGTCAGAGTGTTGTTGTTAATCAGGTTTGTCGGAATTGCCCCTTAAGAATTCAAGGCATGGAGTTTGTAGTGGACTTGATTCGGTTGCCATTCCATGAGTTTGATGTGATTTTGGGAATGGATTGGTTAGCCAAGCATCAAGCTATAGTGGATTATCATAGGAAGGGGGTGATTCTCAAAAACAAAGATCAGTTACCAGTGATTGTGAAGGGTGAAGGGAGTAGCTCGTTGCATAATGTTATTTCAACAACGAAGGCTAAGAAGTTTATCAGAAAGGGATGTGAAGCATATTTGCCATTAGTTTTGGATTCTTGGAGAGGACAACTGAAGATTCAAGACATTCCGATTGTGAGGGATTTTGAGGATGTTTTTTCGGAAGAGTTACCGGGGTTACCTCCGGAGAGAGAAGTAGAGTTGTCAGTGGAAATTGTACCGGGAGCATCTCCGATTTCTAAGGCTCCATATCGGATGGCTCCAATGGAATTAAAAGAACTGAAGAGTTAACTGCAAGAACTTCTGGATAAAGGATTTATTTGCCCAGTGTGTCACCTTGGGGTGCTCCGGTTCTATTTGTTAAGAAGAAAGATGGGACATTGCGGATGTGTATAGATTATCGATAGCTCAACAAGGTTACGATAAAGAATA
This sequence comes from Excoecaria cochinchinensis, assembly GCA_947683425.1. NCBI lineage: Eukaryota > Viridiplantae > Streptophyta > Magnoliopsida > Malpighiales > Euphorbiaceae > Excoecaria > Excoecaria cochinchinensis. Next base: position 2,879,671 of record CANTUQ010000104.1, on the reverse strand, counting down.
AGTATCCGTTACCTCGGATTGAAGACCTTTTTGACCAGTTAAGAGGAGCAGGAGTGTTTTCCAAGATAGACTTGAGATCAGGTTATTATCAGTTGAGGGTAAAGGATAAGGATGTGGCGAAGACGGCTTTTCAGACGCGTTATGGTCACTATGAATTTTTAGCGATGCCGTTTGGTTTGACCAACGCTCCCGTAGCTTTTATGGATCTGATGAACAGGGTTTTCAAATAGTATTTGGATCAGTTTGTGGTAGTGTTCATCGACGATATTCTTGTTTATTCGAGGAATGAGAAGGAACATGAAGAACATCTCCATTTGGTATTACAAGTGTTGAGAAATCATCAGCTTTATTCTAAACTCAGTAAGTGTGAGTTTTGATTAAAGGAAGTAACTTTTCTAGGACATGTGGTTCAAGCTGAAGGTATTCGGGTTGACCCATCCAAAGTGGAGGCAATTGTGAACTGGTTACCGCCTAGGAATGTGCCAGAAGTAAGAAGTTTTCTGGGTTTGGCTGGTTACTATAGGCGTTTTGTCAAAGGATTCTCAGTAATAGCTTCACCTTTGACTAGACTTCTCCGGAAAGAAGTTAAATATGTTTGGTCTGATAGATGTCAAGCGAGTTTTGAGCAGCTGAAAGAGATGTTGATCAAGGCTCCTATGCTTACACAGCCTTTATCGGGTAAGGAATTCACTATGTATAGTGATGCTTCTGGAGTGGGTTTGGGTTGTATTTTAATGCAAGAGGGCAAGGTAATTGCCTATGCTTCCCGACAGTTAAAACCTCATGAGCAAAACTACCCGACACATGATTTAGAGTTAGCAGCGGTGGTGTTTGCACTTAAGGTGTGGCGACATTATTTGTATAGAGAGAAGTGTCGAATCTTCACTGATCATAAGAGTTTGAAGTATCTGCTAACTTAGAAGAGCTGAACTTGCGGCAATGAAGATGGTTAGAATTGTTCAAGGACTACGACTGTATTATTGACTACCATCCAGGCAAGGCAAATGTAGTGGCGGATGCTCTCAGTAGAAAGTTAGTTTCAGCTCTGTCTGTTAATCGAGGTAGGTGGAGATTCGATTCAGAGGGAGCATTGATTGCTCAATTAAAGGCTAGAACATGTTTGAGGCAGGTGATAGTGGATGCTCAGTTGCAAGACCATGTGTTACAGCGAGTTTGTCAATCAGTAAGAGAAGGTAAGCGGACAGATTATTCAGTAGACAGCGAGGGAGTGCTCTGGCATGGTGATCGATTATGTGTACCGAATGTGGATGATGTGAGAAAGAAGCTTTTGCAAGAAGCTCATTCGTCAGTCTTCAGTATGCATCCAGGCAGAGATAAAATGTATCGAGATCTCAAGCAATTTTATTGGTGGTCGGGTATGAAAAGGGATATTACAGAGTTTGTTGCAAAATGTTTAGTTTGTCAGCAAATAAAAATCGAGCACCAGGTTCCATCGGGTTTGCTGCAACCTTTACCCATTCCTCAGTGGAAGTGGGATGATGTTACAATGGATTTTGTGACTGGCTTACCGTTGATGCAGCGCAAGCATGACTCAGTATGGGTTATAGTGGATACATTGTCAAAGTCAGCGCATTTCTTGCCTGTTCGGTTGGATTATTCTATGGATAAGTTGGCAGAGATATATGTGAGAGAGGTAGTCAGACTTCATGGAGTTCTGTTGTCCATTGTGTCAGATCGAGATCCTCGGTTTACATCCAAGTTTTGGAAAGAACTTCAGTCAGCTTTGGGTACTCGGCTAAATTTCAGTACAGCGTTTCATCCTCAGACCGATGGTCAATCTGAGAGAGTTATCCAGATTCTTAAGGACGTGTTTCGGGGTTGTGCTATGGAATTTTCTGGAAGTTGGGATTGATATGTGCCTCTGTTGGAATTGGCATATAATAATAGTCATCAAGCAAGCATCGGAATGGCCCCTTATGAGGTTTTGTATGGGCGGAAATGTAGAACGCCAGTATGTTGGACTGAATTGTCAAAAAGAGCTTTGATAGGCCCGGAGTTAGTGAGAGACACTGAAGAGAAAGTTAGAATTGTGCAACAGAATCTGAAAGCAGCTAAAGACAGACAACGATTATATGCTAATTTGAAGTGCAGAGATATTCAGTATGAAGTGGGTGATAAGGTATTTTTAAAAGTTTCTCCATGGCGAAAGGTTCTTCGTTTTGGAAAGAAAGGAAAATTGAGCCCCTGATTTATTAGACCCTATGAAATCTTAGAGAGGAATGGCCCGGTGGCTTATCAGTTAGCATTACTGACAGAGTTAGCTAAATTGCATGATGTTTTTCATGTATCTATGCTCCGTCGCTACCGATCAGATCCATCACATGTGCTTAAAGTGCAAGATATTCGGGTTCAGTCAGACTTTTCTTTTGATGAAGAACCAAAGAAGATTCTGGCTAGAGAGATCAGGCAGCTTCGGAACAAGCAGATACCGTTGGTTAAAGTGCTGTGGCAACATCATGGTATTGAAGAAGCAACCTGGGAACCGGAAGAGATAATGAAAACTCAGTACCCTCAGCTATTTGGATCAGGTGAGAATTTCGAGGACGAAATTCTTTTCAGGAGGGGAGTATTGTAACACCCCGAAACCACCCTAGTAGAGTGAGTCTGGTGTGTGTGTAAATATGCATGGTTTATTTGTTTAGCATGTGTTTATTTTGATTAAACTAATTTGTTCTTATGCTTTAGTTGGGTTGTGTTTTAGTGTGAGTGAGTGTATTAGAGTAGTGTGTAAGTTGTGGGTTGTGGTTAGGTGTGAGTGAGTGTATGGGAGTAGTGTGTGAGTAAGAGATTAGTCTTGGGTGTGTCTTGATGGATGGGAGTTAGGTGTGGTTAATAGGTGGCCCTATGAGGAATTGACATGTGGCATGAGAGAGGGAAAGAGGGACAGCTGTTCTTCCCTTTATCTTATCCCGTTCTTCTCTCCTTTTTCGTCACTTCCCGTTACTTCTTCATCCTCTTCTTCTTTCTCTTGATTTCTTTCTATAATTTTTCTTTTGTTGGAATTGGGTGAGCTGTGGTGAGTTCGGGTAGTTGGAATTGGTTGGTAAGTGTAATTAATGTTCTTCTTCTTCTTCTTCTTCTCTTTGAGTGAGTTTTTACTTAAGTGAATGTTGAGGTTGAATTATGGTTTTGCTGGTTTTAGTGACTCAGAAATTCTGCCTAAGGAGTCGAAGGGCAAGGAGATCGCGAGTGGTAGTGGAGTTCGAGATTGAAACGCCATATTTTTTAGGTTTGGGAACATTTGTGTAAATTGTGCATTTTTGGGTATTTTGATGATTTTTATGTTATGATTGAAATTGATGAGTTTGATTGTGTGTTTTGGCTTCTATGAGTTATGGGTATGGTTTAATTTGAGTTGAGAACAATGGGTTGTGAAGGATAGAGTTAAATTATGGAAATTGTGCATGTTTGCCTAGAAATTTCTTGTTTGAGAATTTTGGGGTTTGATTGTGTGATTTGTTTGATTTGATGACAATAATGAGTTCAAATGGTATGTTTTATGTTGTGTGTAATAGTTTGAGTAAAGGATTTTACTTGAAATTGAGTTTTGGAACCGAAGGAGTGAATGGGTGAAATGGAGATTGGATTTCTGCAGATTTTTGGCGTTGGGAGTGGAAATCCCGACTCTGTCGCGAGCGCGACGATGTCACGACAAAGCTCGGTGATCATTGCCCCTTCGCGGGCACCGAGCCGTGAGCGGCCAGGCGTACGCAGCGGGAACTCCCTATCGTGAGCACGACGTCATCACGATCACGACAGAGAGCTCATTGTTTGGCCAAGCTTCTATCGCGAGCGCACACAGATCGCGAGGCCGCGATAGCTGGTGCGGGTACTCACTGTCGCGAGCGCGACAATGAGATGTGTTTTGCCTCCATGCGGGCGGAAGGTTCGCCGTGAGCACGACAGGCGGCCAACTTCGCCTCTATTGCGAGCGTGACACTGTCGCGAGCGCGACACCCTTCAGCTTTTCGTTTTGACTTCTCTTGTATGAATGTAAGATTTAACTTTCTAATTTGCATTACTTCTAGAAGTATGTATAGTTTATTTATACATATATGAATGTGTTTATATGCATCTTATATCATGAATAAATCATGTCGTAAACATATGTTGTAAATTGAAATATGTCTTGGATTATGCATGACCTGCTAGAGTTAAAAAAGTGGATAGTTAGGCATGCGTAATAGAGCTAGTGTTGCTGCAGCTAGTGTATGATTTGGACCCTGATCAGGTCGCCCGACTGGATCTTCGTGATCCCTCTGTGCTGAATCTACGCGGAAATGCTTTTGGAACAAAATTAAAAGATTGTTTTAATACCCTCGGGTATCCATGTGTTATGAGAATATTGTTAATATCTTTGGATATCTACGCGTACTCGTTATCCACTATTTTGATATAGCAGGTGCAACAGTGTTATTGTTAATTTATGAGAATTTCTGAATTATTGCTTATTGGGAATGTTATGATTATAGTGCTGCTATACGTTAAGTTAACTTATAATATCTTGACAAGTAATTAAGCCATTCGTTTGTGATTATTTGTTAACGCCACTATGAGTGGTCGTTGTGCATCTTTGTTTTCCCCACTAAGCGATTTCGCTTAGCACGGGTGTTTTATCCGTGCAGGTGTGGAAGGTTTGAAGGGTTGAATCGAGGTTTTCGCATCAATTGGGCCATCACAACTAGTGGATAGAAGAATTTGTAGTTTAGGCCTTGTATTCTCTTTGTATGTATTATAGTCTTATTGTAACACCCCAAATCGGGCCTAGTCAGAATCGGCAAGCTAAGTCGGTAAGTGAAGGGTATTTCGGTAATTTAGGCATGAGTAATATTGATAATAAGGATTTAATTGCTAAGAAATTAATTAAATAAATTAAGTGAAGGAATTATTATGGTGTGATAGTAGTGTATGGTAGTAGGATGTTAATGGGCTAAGAGATTTCATTGAGTGGTTTATGAGCATGGTGCCTTGGAGATATTTGCATAAAAGAAATAATTATCAAGTGGATTGTGGGTATGGAACTAAAAGGTAGGATATTTATATGAGAAGTGATTTAGTGTGTGCATGTGTATGGTGACTTGAATTGAGAAGTCAAAGTAAGTAATGTGAACCTATAGGAAGTGGACAAGTGGAATTGGGTAGGTGTGCATTTAGTGTGATTTGGGTTAGGAAAGGAGAAAAGCAGAATTTCTTGTTCTTGTTCCCGTTGCTCTCTCTTCCTCTTCATTTTCTATTTTTCTTTTCCTCTCCTCCCCGTTTCTTTGCTCCATCCTTTTTATTTTGAGTGAATTAGAAGTGATTTGGTAGAGCTTGAGAAGTAAGATTGAAAAGGTAAGTTGGAGCTTTAGGGTTCCTACGGTTGGGGTTCTCTTTCTTCTCCTTTTCTTTTGATTTTGTGTAAGTTAGGGTTTTCAATTAAAAGTAATTTCTGGGTTTTTGGTCTGTGCAAGTTGGTGGTAACAAGAAGAAGATCAAAGGCAAGGAGAAGGTTCAAGAGTGAAGATTAGCTGGGTTTTGGTCTACAAGAGGTTTGGGAGCTTTGATTTCTTCATTTGTGTTTGGGAGTTGATTCTTTTAATTGAGTTTTAATTGATTTTTCCCCTAAATTCTTATTGAGTTATGAATATATATATGTATATGATTTCCAGTAAATTGAGTGTTTAATACGATTCTTATGCATGTAGTTGTTTGGGTAAATGTATTGATAATGCATGAAGTGGCTTAAGTTGAAGGTGTGTGAGAATTGAAAGTGAAGTGTATGATTGGGTAAACCCTGTTTCGTTCTCATCTGACCCTTGTGCAATGTTTTTGTTATAAGTAGAGTTTTAGAACTCTGAATCATGCGATTCTTGAACCATTAGAACCATGAATTCCATTACTTTAAAAGTCTTAGAAATAGCCTCGGGCCAATTCTTGCTCTAAGACCATGAATTTTTGATAACATCGTAGTACCTCCTTTTGTATCAGGTTGTGTGACCAGTATAGGTTGTGGAGGTCATATCTGGCGTTCTAGATGTCCAATTGACCTGAACATTGTCCCATTTGAAAGTTAAGACGCAGGAGAACATTTCATAAGAAGACCACTTTTCCTAAAAATGAGGTTTAGAGGTCGGTTTTTATGATACTAATTGGTGGTAGAAAGCAGTCTGTTAAGGTAGCTGAGGCGAGTCTATGTCGCGAGCGCGACAAGGGTCGCGACCTCGCGACAGAAAATCATGTTTTGAGCCTTTTCTTCTCTATTTTTGAGTCTAGGGTTGATCCAGATCAATCCCGTATCTTTCCCATCAGTTATTACGCATGTTTAGGGTAATTAATTGGTTATACAAGTAATTATCGTTGGGAAAACTTAGGAGTACGTTTAAGATTGGTGATTTAACTAGTAATTAATCATAGATATAACCCTATGAAGGATTGTTTATGAATGAGTGCTATTATGTGATAGTCTTATGAGTAACCTTAGCATGAAGAACCATATGTATGAATACATTTAACGTGGGTGCGATTGAGTTGATTGACGAATAAGGTTGTTATTATAAATTGTGTATATGGACATTGTTAGTGGCATGTTTTATTGAAATTCTTGATACAAATGTTGGATTTATATTGTTAATGATGTGTGGCTTGCTGGAGATGAGGTAAGAAACCTTTGGATATGTTTCGTGTGTTTGGTAGTGAGTTTGAGGAAGGAAAGATCCTGTAGAATTCTGCAGATTTTTGGAATCATGACTCTGTCGCGATCGCGACACTTTCGCGAGCGCGACAGAGACTGGTGATCCTGATGCTGTGCCATCGCGAGCACGCGACGCTGTCGCGAGCCCGCGATAGTAATAGCTTGTGTGCTCTCTGTCGCGAGCGCGACAACCGTCGCGATCGCGACAGAGCACATTGTTGGCCTGTGCTATCGCGAGCACGCGACTTGTCGCGACCCCGCGATAGCAATGCTTGTCCTCTGTCGCGATCGCGACACTGTCGCGAGCGCGACAGAGCCGGGCCTTTCTCTCCTTCCCGCGATCGCGAAGTCCGTCGCGCGCGCACAGCGAAGAGACTATTATCTCTGTCGCGAGCGCGACAGACATCGCGAGCGCGACAGATGTGTTATGTTAAATGAGTTTTCTTTGGTGATTTCAATGTTTGAATTCCGAACTTGTGGCACTTTTAGGTTTATAATTGGACTATTTTGTGAAATATGTTAATATAATTGGATGTACTATGCATATCTATACTTATGGTCTTTCTCTAAGATTATCATGTTATGCTTCAAGTGTAAATTATATGATGCATGTTTGACTTTATTAACTTATTCATATGTTTCAACTATTGTTGATTAAGTACAATGATATAAAGTATGTGATTTGAAATGTGATTGGTGTGAAGCATGACCTGCGAGAGTCAGTCTAGTGGATAGTTAGGCATGCCTAATAGAGTCTATGTATATGTAGCTGCAGCGCCCTTTGAACGATTTGGACCCTGATCAGGTCCCTGGCTGGTTCCTCGCGAACCCTTTGATATGAAATGTTTTTGGAATATGGAAAAAGATGATGTTGCTTTTCGACTTGTACCTGTATGGTACATTATAATATATGTTCCCTCTGAGGTTTACCCGGTCAGAGATCGGGCTATATGTTCCCTCATGAGGTCTCTCTCTCAGTACTCGTTATCCACTATTGTGAGTCAGCAGGTGTATGATTTGTTATGTTGTGTATATAAGCATGCGGTTCTGATCAGTTATGATTATAGATATGTGAATTGATAAGTGCAGACTTATTGGCTCTCTGGAATACCGTGATTGGAATGCAATATTGTATAGTTACTTGTATTAAAGATTAATGTTGTGCAGCGGAAGTGTGATGGTATTGTAATTATGTATTTCTGCATGATGTTCTTCCAAAAGCCCGACTTCCCAATGTGCTCGGTAAATGTATGCATATGAGGACCTGTTTTGGTATGATGACACAAGTATTAGCATATAAATATAATGTTACCGACATGTAATGTATAGGTAAGTGCATGCATGTGAAGTTACGTGTAGCTATGTATGAACCTATTCACATCTTCTATGGTGAGGTTTGATTTGATTAGTGTCACACATATAAGTACATGAACATGATTAGAAACATTTGAATGCATAATTGTTATATGTATTTCTCGGTAAGAACTAGGTGTGTATGATGTTATGTGTGTTATGCCTTGACGACCATTGTGAATGGCCGTCCATACTTTTATGTTTGTTCTCCCCACTAAGCGTTATCGCTTAGCACGGGTTCTTTTCCCCGTGCAGGTGGCAGGTCTGGTTCAGTTCGAGTCGCACATCTGCAGAGTCGGCCACATAGGAGCTAGGAGCTTTGGTTCTTGTCCAGCTTCTTTATTTTGGATTTTGTAATTCTGTAAAATATGTATATGTAATAATATGTAAAGAGAATGATGTAATATTTCAGGCTCCTATTGTATGATCGTAAATTTGTATATGTGTATGTTTTCGTTTTAAAATATGCACGTTTATGAATATGTACGTTCAGATTTTGTTCCTTAAAGTTTTAAATTCTTTCGTAATTATATGCTTTGTATCGTTTCTGTTCGGTAACACACCTACTCGTACGGCTTCCTACTCCCTTGCGGATGGGTTCGCCTACGTATGGGTTGGGGTGTTACATTTAGTGGTATCAGAGCATAAGATTCTGGTTGCCTTATTTGTTTGAGTATCGGGTCTTTGTATGTTACTTGTTATGTGTCGAGTCTTTGTTTGAGAGTCAGTTTTGTGTCGTGGCCTAATGCAGATGTGTTTTGTCCTGTGTGTGTTTAATGGTTAGATGGAGTCTGACCCTAGTGAGAAGGTGGATGAGACGACCGATAGTGTGAACCCAGTTAGTGTTGATCAGAGTGTTTCCGAGCATCCTCGGGCTAGGGATTCTGGTTCTGTTTCTGATGATAGGGCGTTAGTGCGAGGATTGGTTCGGATTTTGGATAGGTTGACTACCCCTCATGTTCCTCAAGATTTCGCTCGGAAGGGATTTCAGAAGAGAAAAATGTCGAGTAAAGAGATACCAGTGGGTAAAAAGATTCGAGAAATTCCGGTATGCCAATTCTGTCAAAAGCAACATTGGGGTCTTTGTCGGAGGCTCACTGGAGCTTGTTTCCGATGTGGTAGCAAAGCCCATCAGCTTGCCAATTGTCCGAAGTCAAGGGAGAATCTAGCTAGGCAAGCTAGGAAGGATATGGAGGAATTGCTTAGAACCACTCGTGGACCAACAAGGCTTGTTGAGCACCGTAGTGTGGTGACAGAGTCTGTAGAACCTTCTGGTAAGTTTTATTTTAAGGTGTTTGAGTAAAGTTGTTTTAGTAGTCTGAGGTGGAAGGGTATTTGGATTCCATAAGGTTTTGGTAGTACTCTATATACCTGTCAGCTATCTCCAGAAAAGTATTTGAATAAAAGCATATTAAATCATGGGGATGGGACTAAATGCATCATTACAGCATTACTTGCATTTCCTCAGCATCATTTTGCATACATGAGCCATCACATTTTCATTGCATCATCATCCCTTTGACCATACATGAAAAGCATTTGTACATGTGTTTTGATTGAGAGAAAGCTGACAGGGTGTACGTGTACTATTTGCTAATAGGAACAAGAGTAGTAGTGGTAAGTATAAGTAAAGTAAGTGGATGGAATTGCAGACTTCTGTATAAGATGATTAAATAATAAGTACTGTAAGATTATGTGATGATTTAAAAGTGAAAACCAAATTGTGACTAGTGATACTAGTAATTTGGGAGAGAATGTTATAGTCATTTTGATCAAGAGAAGAGTATAGTGAATGTGTGAACGATTCTGTATCTAAAAGACGTGAAGTGTTATGAGAAGGGAGTTAAGTGAAAAGATTGACATGATGGTGACAGAATGCAAATGATCTGTAACTCAAAATTTGTGGAGATGTTTATTTTAGTGAGAAGGATTTCTATTATATGTCCTGATACTAGTAAAAACGACTTGGATAGTATAACGTTAGTGTGTGAATGTTAGTAATAAAGATTTTGAAATTAAGAAAATCGGATATAAGTGAATTTCGAGGACGAAATTCTTTTAAGGAGGGTAGATTTGTAACACCCCAAATCGGGCCTAGTCAGAATCGGCAAGCTAAGTCGGTAAGTGAAGGGTATTTCGGTAATTTAGGCATGAGTAATATTGATAATAAGGATTTAATTGCTAAGAAATTAATTAAATAAATTAAGTGAAGGAATTATTATGGTGTGATAGTAGTGTATGGTAGTAGGATGTTAATGGGCTAAGAGATTTCATTGAGTGGTTTATGAGCATGGTGCCTTGGAGATATTTGCATAAAAGAAATAATTATCAAGTGGATTGTGGGTATGGAACTAAAAGGTAGGATATTTATATGAGAAGTGATTTAGTGTGTGCATGTGTATGGTGACTTGAATTGAGAAGTCAAAGTAAGTAATGTGAACCTATAGGAAGTGGACAAGTGGAATTGGGTAGGTGTGCATTTAGTGTGATTTGGGTTAGGAAAGGAGAAAAGCAGAATTTCTTGTTCTTGTTCCCGTTGCTCTCTCTTCCTCTTCATTTTCTATTTTTCTTTTCCTCTCCTCCCCGTTTCTTTGCTCCATCCTTTTTATTTTGAGTGAATTAGAAGTGATTTGGTAGAGCTTGAGAAGTAAGATTGAAAAGGTAAGTTGGAGCTTTAGGGTTCCTACGGTTGGGGTTCTCTTTCTTCTCCTTTTCTTTTGATTTTGTGTAAGTTAGGGTTTTCAATTAAAAGTAATTTCTGGGTTTTTGGTCTGTGCAAGTTGGTGGTAACAAGAAGAAGATCAAAGGCAAGGAGAAGGTTCAAGAGTGAAGATTAGCTGGGTTTTGGTCTACAAGAGGTTTGGGAGCTTTGATTTCTTCATTTGTGTTTGGGAGTTGATTCTTTTAATTGAGTTTTAATTGATTTTTCCCCTAAATTCTTATTGAGTTATGAATATATATATGTATATGATTTCCAGTAAATTGAGTGTTTAATACGATTCTTATGCATGTAGTTGTTTGGGTAAATGTATTGATAATGCATGAAGTGGCTTAAGTTGAAGGTGTGTGAGAATTGAAAGTGAAGTGTATGATTGGGTAAACCCTGTTTCGTTCTCATCTGACCCTTGTGCAATGTTTTTGTTATAAGTTGAGTTTTAGAACTCTGAATCATGCGATTCTTGAACCATTAGAACCATGAATTCCATTAATTTAAAAGTCTTAGAAATAGCCTCGGGCCAATTCTTGCTCTAAGACCATGAATTTTTGATAACATCGTAGTACCTCCTTTTGTATCAGGTTGTGTGACCAGTATAGGTTGTGGAGGTCATATCTGGCGTTCTAGATGTCCAATTGACCTGAACATTGTCCCATTTGAAAGTTAAGACGCAGGAGAACATTTCATAAGAAGACCACTTTTCCTAAAAATGAGGTTTAGAGGTCGGTTTTTATGATACTAATTGGTGGTAGAAAGCAGTCTGTTAAGGTAGCTGAGGCGAGTCTCTGTCGCGAGCGCGACAAGGGTCGCGACCTCGCGACAGAAAATCATGTTTTGAGCCTTTTCTTCTCTATTTTTGAGTCTAGGGTTGATCCAGATCAATCCCGTATCTTTCCCATCAGTTATTACGCATGTTTAGGGTAATTAATTGGTTATACAAGTAATTATCGTTGGGAAAACTTAGGAGTACGTTTAAGATTGGTGATTTAACTAGTAATTAATCATAGATATAACCCTATGAAGGATTGTTTATGAATGAGTGCTATTATGTGATAGTCTTATGAGTAACCTTAGCATGAAGAACCATATGTATGAATACATTTAACGTGGGTGCGATTGAGTTGATTGACGAATAAGGTTGTTATTATAAATTGTGTATATGGACATTGTTAGTGGCATGTTTTATTGAAATTCTTGATACAAATGTTGGATTTATATTGTTAATGATGTGTGGCTTGCTGGAGATGAGGTAAGAAACCTTTGGATATGTTTCGTGTGTTTGGTAGTGAGTTTGAGGAAGGAAAGATCCTGTAGAATTCTGCAGATTTTTGGAATCATGACTCTGTCGCGATCGCGACACTTTCGCGAGCGCGACAGAGACTGGTGATCCTGATGCTGTGCCATCGCGAGCACGCGACGCTGTCGCGAGCCCGCGATAGTAATAGCTTGTGTGCTCTCTGTCGCGAGCGCGACAACCGTCGCGATCGCGACAGAGCACATTGTTGGCCTGTGCTATCGCGAGCACGCGACTTGTCGCGACCCCGCGATAGCAATGCTTGTCCTCTGTCGCGATCGCGACACTGTCGCGAGCGCGACAGAGCCGGGCCTTTCTCTCCTTCCCGCGATCGCGAAGTCCGTCGCGCGCGCACAGCGAAGAGACTATTATCTCTGTCGCGAGCGCGACAGACATCGCGAGCGCGACAGATGTGTTATGTTAAATGAGTTTTCTTTGGTGATTTCAATGTTTGAATTCCGAACTTGTGGCACTTTTAGGTTTATAATTGGACTATTTTGTGAAATATGTTAATATAATTGGATGTACTATGCATATCTATACTTATGGTCTTTCTCTAAGATTATCATGTTATGCTTCAAGTGTAAATTATATGATGCATGTTTGACTTTATTAACTTATTCATATGTTTCAACTATTGTTGATTAAGTACAATGATATAAAGTATGTGATTTGAAATGTGATTGGTGTGAAGCATGACCTGCGAGAGTCAGTCTAGTGGATAGTTAGGCATGCCTAATAGAGTCTATGTATATGTAGCTGCAGCGCCCTTTGAACGATTTGGACCCTGATCAGGTCCCTGGCTGGTTCCTCGCGAACCCTTTGATATGAAATGTTTTTGGAATATGGAAAAAGATGATGTTGCTTTTCGACTTGTACCTGTATGGTACATTATAATATATGTTCCCTCTGAGGTTTACCCGGTCAGAGATCGGGCTATATGTTCCCTCATGAGGTCTCTCTCTCAGTACTCGTTATCCACTATTGTGAGTCAGCAGGTGTATGATTTGTTATGTTGTGTATATAAACATGCGGTTCTGATCAGTTATGATTATAGATATGTGAATTGATAAGTGCAGACTTATTGGCTCTCTGGAATACCGTGATTGGAATGCAATATTGTATAGTTACTTGTATTAAAGATTAATGTTGTGCAGCGGAAGTGTGATGGTATTGTAATTATGTATTTCTGCATGATGTTCTTCCAAAAGCCCGACTTCCTAATGTGCTCGGTAAATGTATGCATATGAGGACCTGTTTTGGTATGATGACACAAGTATTAGCATATAAATATAATGTTACCGACATGTAATGTATAGGTAAGTGCATGCATGTGAAGTTACGTGTAGCTATGTATGAACCTATTCACATCTTCTATGGTGAGGTTTGATTTGATTAGTGTCACACATATAAGTACATGAACATGATTAGAAACATTTGAATGCATAATTGTTATATGTATTTCTCGGTAAGAACTAGGTGTGTATGATGTTATGTGTGTTATGCCTTGACGACCATTGTGAATGGCCGTCCATACTTTTATGTTTGTTCTCCCCACTAAGCGTTATCGCTTAGCACGGGTTCTTTTCCCCGTGCAGGTGGCAGGTCTGGTTCAGTTCGAGTCGCACATCTGCAGAGTCGGCCACATAGGAGCTAGGAGCTTTGGTTCTTGTCCAGCTTCTTTATTTTGGATTTTGTAATTCTGTAAAATATGTATATGTAATAATATGTAAAGAGAATGATGTAATATTTCAGGCTCCTATTGTATGATCGTAAATTTGTATATGTGTATGTTTTCGTTTTAAAATATGCACGTTTATGAATATGTACGTTCAGATTTTGTTCCTTAAAGTTTTAAATTCTTTCGTAATTATATGCTTTGTATCGTTTCTGTTCGGTAACACACCTACTCGTACGGCTTCCTACTCCCTTGCGGATGGGTTCGCCTACGTATGGGTTGGGGTGTTACATTTAGTGGTATCAGAGCATAAGATTCTGGTTGCCTTATTTGTTTGAGTATCGGGTCTTTGTATGTTACTTGTTATGTGTCGAGTCTTTGTTTGAGAGTCAGTTTTGTGTCGTGGCCTAATGCAGATGTGTTTTGTCCTGTGTGTGTTTAATGGTTAGATGGAGTCTGACCCTAGTGAGAAGGTGGATGAGACGACCGATAGTGTGAACCCAGTTAGTGTTGATCAGAGTGTTTCCGAGCATCCTCGGGCTAGGGATTCTGGTTCTGTTTCTGATGATAGGGCGTTAGTGCGAGGATTGGTTCGGATTTTGGATAGGTTGACTACCCCTCATGTTCCTCAAGATTTCGCTCGGAAGGGATTTCAGAAGAGAAAAATGTCGAGTAAAGAGATACCAGTGGGTAAAAAGATTCGAGAAATTCCGGTATGCCAATTCTGTCAAAAGCAACATTGGGGTCTTTGTCGGAGGCTCACTGGAGCTTGTTTCCGATGTGGTAGCAAAGCCCATCAGCTTGCCAATTGTCCGAAGTCAAGGGAGAATCTAGCTAGGCAAGCTAGGAAGGATATGGAGGAATTGCTTAGAACCACTCGTGGACCAACAAGGCTTGTTGAGCACCGTAGTGTGGTGACAGAGTCTGTAGAACCTTCTGGTAAGTTTTATTTTAAGGTGTTTGAGTAAAGTTGTTTTAGTAGTCTGAGGTGGAAGGGTATTTGGATTCCATAAGGTTTTGGTAGTACTCTATATACCTGTCAGCTATCTCCAGAAAAGTATTTGAATAAAAGCATATTAAATCATGGGGATGGGACTAAATGCATCATTACAGCATTACTTGCATTTCCTCAGCATCATTTTGCATACATGAGCCATCACATTTTCATTGCATCATCATCCCTTTGACCATACATGAAAAGCATTTGTACATGTGTTTTGATTGAGAGAAAGCTGACAGGGTGTACGTGTACTATTTGCTAATAGGAACAAGAGTAGTAGTGGTAAGTATAAGTAAAGTAAGTGGATGGAATTGCAGACTTCTGTATAAGATGATTAAATAATAAGTACTGTAAGATTATGTGATGATTTAAAAGTGAAAACCAAATTGTGACTAGTGATACTAGTAATTTGGGAGAGAATGTTATAGTCATTTTGATCAAGAGAAGAGTATAGTGAATGTGTGAACGATTCTGTATCTAAAAGACGTGAAGTGTTATGAGAAGGGAGTTAAGTGAAAAGATTGACATGATGGTGACAGAATGCAAATGATCTGTAACTCAAAATTTGTGGAGATGTTTATTTTAGTGAGAAGGATTTCTATTATATGTCCTGATACTAGTAAAAACGACTTGGATAGTATAACGTTAGTGTGTGAATGTTAGTAATAAAGATTTTGAAATTAAGAAAATCGGATATAAGTGAATTTCGAGGACGAAATTCTTTTAAGGAGGGTAGATTTGTAACACCCCAAATCGGGCCTAGTCAGAATCGGCAAGCTAAGTCGGTAAGTGAAGGGTATTTCGGTAATTTAGGCATGAGTAATATTGATAATAAGGATTTAATTGCTAAGAAATTAATTAAATAAATTAAGTGAAGGAATTATTATGGTGTGATAGTAGTGTATGGTAGTAGGATGTTAATGGGCTAAGAGATTTCATTGAGTGGTTTATGAGCATGGTGCCTTGGAGATATTTGCATAAAAGAAATAATTATCAAGTGGATTGTGGGTATGGAACTAAAAGGTAGGATATTTATATGAGAAGTGATTTAGTGTGTGCATGTGTATGGTGACTTGAATTGAGAAGTCAAAGTAAGTAATGTGAACCTATAGGAAGTGGACAAGTGGAATTGGGTAGGTGTGCATTTAGTGTGATTTGGGTTAGGAAAGGAGAAAAGCAGAATTTCTTGTTCTTGTTCCCGTTGCTCTCTCTTCCTCTTCATTTTCTATTTTTCTTTTCCTCTCCTCCCCGTTTCTTTGCTCCATCCTTTTTATTTTGAGTGAATTAGAAGTGATTTGGTAGAGCTTGAGAAGTAAGATTGAAAAGGTAAGTTGGAGCTTTAGGGTTCCTACGGTTGGGGTTCTCTTTCTTCTCCTTTTCTTTTGATTTTGTGTAAGTTAGGGTTTTCAATTAAAAGTAATTTCTGGGTTTTTGGTCTGTGCAAGTTGGTGGTAACAAGAAGAAGATCAAAGGCAAGGAGAAGGTTCAAGAGTGAAGATTAGCTGGGTTTTGGTCTACAAGAGGTTTGGGAGCTTTGATTTCTTCATTTGTGTTTGGGAGTTGATTCTTTTAATTGAGTTTTAATTGATTTTTCCCCTAAATTCTTATTGAGTTATGAATATATATATGTATATGATTTCCAGTAAATTGAGTGTTTAATACGATTCTTATGCATGTAGTTGTTTGGGTAAATGTATTGATAATGCATGAAGTGGCTTAAGTTGAAGGTGTGTGAGAATTGAAAGTGAAGTGTATGATTGGGTAAACCCTGTTTCGTTCTCATCTGACCCTTGTGCAATGTTTTTGTTATAAGTAGAGTTTTAGAACTCTGAATCATGCGATTCTTGAACCATTAGAACCATGAATTCCATTACTTTAAAAGTCTTAGAAATAGCCTCGGGCCAATTCTTGCTCTAAGACCATGAATTTTTGATAACATCGTAGTACCTCCTTTTGTATCAGGTTGTGTGACCAGTATAGGTTGTGGAGGTCATATCTGGCGTTCTAGATGTCCAATTGACCTGAACATTGTCCCATTTGAAAGTTAAGACGCAGGAGAACATTTCATAAGAAGACCACTTTTCCTAAAAATGAGGTTTAGAGGTCGGTTTTTATGATACTAATTGGTGGTAGAAAGCAGTCTGTTAAGGTAGCTGAGGCGAGTCTCTGTCGCGAGCGCGACAAGGGTCGCGACCTCGCGACAGAAAATCATGTTTTGAGCCTTTTCTTCTCTATTTTTGAGTCTAGGGTTGATCCAGATCAATCCCGTATCTTTCCCATCAGTTATTACGCATGTTTAGGGTAATTAATTGGTTATACAAGTAATTATCGTTGGGAAAACTTAGGAGTACGTTTAAGATTGGTGATTTAACTAGTAATTAATCATAGATATAACCCTATGAAGGATTGTTTATGAATGAGTGCTATTATGTGATAGTCTTATGAGTAACCTTAGCATGAAGAACCATATGTATGAATACATTTAACGTGGGTGCGATTGAGTTGATTGACGAATAAGGTTGTTATTATAAATTGTGTATATGGACATTGTTAGTGGCATGTTTTATTGAAATTCTTGATACAAATGTTGGATTTATATTGTTAATGATGTGTGGCTTGCTGGAGATGAGGTAAGAAACCTTTGGATATGTTTCGTGTGTTTGGTAGTGAGTTTGAGGAAGGAAAGATCCTGTAGAATTCTGCAGATTTTTGGAATCATGACTCTGTCGCGATCGCGACACTTTCGCGAGCGCGACAGAGACTGGTGATCCTGATGCTGTGCCATCGCGAGCACGCGACGCTGTCGCGAGCCCGCGATAGTAATAGCTTGTGTGCTCTCTGTCGCGAGCGCGACAACCGTCGCGATCGCGACAGAGCACATTGTTGGCCTGTGCTATCGCGAGCACGCGACTTGTCGCGACCCCGCGATAGCAATGCTTGTCCTCTGTCGCGATCGCGACACTGTCGCGAGCGCGACAGAGCCGGGCCTTTCTCTCCTTCCCGCGATCGCGAAGTCCGTCGCGCGCGCACAGCGAAGAGACTATTATCTCTGTCGCGAGCGCGACAGACATCGCGAGCGCGACAGATGTGTTATGTTAAATGAGTTTTCTTTGGTGATTTCAATGTTTGAATTCCGAACTTGTGGCACTTTTAGGTTTATAATTGGACTATTTTGTGAAATATGTTAATATAATTGGATGTACTATGCATATCTATACTTATGGTCTTTCTCTAAGATTATCATGTTATGCTTCAAGTGTAAATTATATGATGCATGTTTGACTTTATTAACTTATTCATATGTTTCAACTATTGTTGATTAAGTACAATGATATAAAGTATGTGATTTGAAATGTGATTGGTGTGAAGCATGACCTGCGAGAGTCAGTCTAGTGGATAGTTAGGCATGCCTAATAGAGTCTATGTATATGTAGCTGCAGCGCCCTTTGAACGATTTGGACCCTGATCAGGTCCCTGGCTGGTTCCTCGCGAACCCTTTGATATGAAATGTTTTTGGAATATGGAAAAAGATGATGTTGCTTTTCGACTTGTACCTGTATGGTACATTATAATATATGTTCCCTCTGAGGTTTACCCGGTCAGAGATCGGGCTATATGTTCCCTCATGAGGTCTCTCTCTCAGTACTCGTTATCCACTATTGTGAGTCAGCAGGTGTATGATTTGTTATGTTGTGTATATAAACATGCGGTTCTGATCAGTTATGATTATAGATATGTGAATTGATAAGTGCAGACTTATTGGCTCTCTGGAATACCGTGATTGGAATGCAATATTGTATAGTTACTTGTATTAAAGATTAATGTTGTGCAGCGGAAGTGTGATGGTATTGTAATTATGTATTTCTGCATGATGTTCTTCCAAAAGCCCGACTTCCTAATGTGCTCGGTAAATGTATGCATATGAGGACCTGTTTTGGTATGATGACACAAGTATTAGCATATAAATATAATGTTACCGACATGTAATGTATAGGTAAGTGCATGCATGTGAAGTTACGTGTAGCTATGTATGAACCTATTCACATCTTCTATGGTGAGGTTTGATTTGATTAGTGTCACACATATAAGTACATGAACATGATTAGAAACATTTGAATGCATAATTGTTATATGTATTTCTCGGTAAGAACTAGGTGTGTATGATGTTATGTGTGTTATGCCTTGACGACCATTGTGAATGGCCGTCCATACTTTTATGTTTGTTCTCCCCACTAAGCGTTATCGCTTAGCACGGGTTCTTTTCCCCGTGCAGGTGGCAGGTCTGGTTCAGTTCGAGTCGCACATCTGCAGAGTCGGCCACATAGGAGCTAGGAGCTTTGGTTCTTGTCCAGCTTCTTTATTTTGGATTTTGTAATTCTGTAAAATATGTATATGTAATAATATGTAAAGAGAATGATGTAATATTTCAGGCTCCTATTGTATGATCGTAAATTTGTATATGTGTATGTTTTCGTTTTAAAATATGCACGTTTATGAATATGTACGTTCAGATTTTGTTCCTTAAAGTTTTAAATTCTTTCGTAATTATATGCTTTGTATCGTTTCTGTTCGGTAACACACCTACTCGTACGGCTTCCTACTCCCTTGCGGATGGGTTCGCCTACGTATGGGTTGGGGTGTTACATTTAGTGGTATCAGAGCATAAGATTCTGGTTGCCTTATTTGTTTGAGTATCGGGTCTTTGTATGTTACTTGTTATGTGTCGAGTCTTTGTTTGAGAGTCAGTTTTGTGTCGTGGCCTAATGCAGATGTGTTTTGTCCTGTGTGTGTTTAATGGTTAGATGGAGTCTGACCCTAGTGAGAAGGTGGATGAGACGACCGATAGTGTGAACCCAGTTAGTGTTGATCAGAGTGTTTCCGAGCATCCTCGGGCTAGGGATTCTGGTTCTGTTTCTGATGATAGGGCGTTAGTGCGAGGATTGGTTCGGATTTTGGATAGGTTGACTACCCCTCATGTTCCTCAAGATTTCGCTCGGAAGGGATTTCAGAAGAGAAAAATGTCGAGTAAAGAGATACCAGTGGGTAAAAAGATTCGAGAAATTCCGGTATGCCAATTCTGTCAAAAGCAACATTGGGGTCTTTGTCGGAGGCTCACTGGAGCTTGTTTCCGATGTGGTAGCAAAGCCCATCAGCTTGCCAATTGTCCGAAGTCAAGGGAGAATCTAGCTAGGCAAGCTAGGAAGGATATGGAGGAATTGCTTAGAACCACTCGTGGACCAACAAGGCTTGTTGAGCACCGTAGTGTGGTGACAGAGTCTGTAGAACCTTCTGGTAAGTTTTATTTTAAGGTGTTTGAGTAAAGTTGTTTTAGTAGTCTGAGGTGGAAGGGTATTTGGATTCCATAAGGTTTTGGTAGTACTCTATATACCTGTCAGCTATCTCCAGAAAAGTATTTGAATAAAAGCATATTAAATCATGGGGATGGGACTAAATGCATCATTACAGCATTACTTGCATTTCCTCAGCATCATTTTGCATACATGAGCCATCACATTTTCATTGCATCATCATCCCTTTGACCATACATGAAAAGCATTTGTACATGTGTTTTGATTGAGAGAAAGCTGACAGGGTGTACGTGTACTATTTGCTAATAGGAACAAGAGTAGTAGTGGTAAGTATAAGTAAAGTAAGTGGATGGAATTGCAGACTTCTGTATAAGATGATTAAATAATAAGTACTGTAAGATTATGTGATGATTTAAAAGTGAAAACCAAATTGTGACTAGTGATACTAGTAATTTGGGAGAGAATGTTATAGTCATTTTGATCAAGAGAAGAGTATAGTGAATGTGTGAACGATTCTGTATCTAAAAGACGTGAAGTGTTATGAGAAGGGAGTTAAGTGAAAAGATTGACATGATGGTGACAGAATGCAAATGATCTGTAACTCAAAATTTGTGGAGATGTTTATTTTAGTGAGAAGGATTTCTATTATATGTCCTGATACTAGTAAAAACGACTTGGATAGTATAACGTTAGTGTGTGAATGTTAGTAATAAAGATTTTGAAATTAAGAAAATCGGATATAAGTGAATTTCGAGGACGAAATTCTTTTAAGGAGGGTAGATTTGTAACACCCCAAATCGGGCCTAGTCAGAATCGGCAAGCTAAGTCGGTAAGTGAAGGGTATTTCGGTAATTTAGGCATGAGTAATATTGATAATAAGGATTTAATTGCTAAGAAATTAATTAAATAAATTAAGTGAAGGAATTATTATGGTGTGATAGTAGTGTATGGTAGTAGGATGTTAATGGGCTAAGAGATTTCATTGAGTGGTTTATGAGCATGGTGCCTTGGAGATATTTGCATAAAAGAAATAATTATCAAGTGGATTGTGGGTATGGAACTAAAAGGTAGGATATTTATATGAGAAGTGATTTAGTGTGTGCATGTGTATGGTGACTTGAATTGAGAAGTCAAAGTAAGTAATGTGAACCTATAGGAAGTGGACAAGTGGAATTGGGTAGGTGTGCATTTAGTGTGATTTGGGTTAGGAAAGGAGAAAAGCAGAATTTCTTGTTCTTGTTCCCGTTGCTCTCTCTTCCTCTTCATTTTCTATTTTTCTTTTCCTCTCCTCCCCGTTTCTTTGCTCCATCCTTTTTATTTTGAGTGAATTAGAAGTGATTTGGTAGAGCTTGAGAAGTAAGATTGAAAAGGTAAGTTGGAGCTTTAGGGTTCCTACGGTTGGGGTTCTCTTTCTTCTCCTTTTCTTTTGATTTTGTGTAAGTTAGGGTTTTCAATTAAAAGTAATTTCTGGGTTTTTGGTCTGTGCAAGTTGGTGGTAACAAGAAGAAGATCAAAGGCAAGGAGAAGGTTCAAGAGTGAAGATTAGCTGGGTTTTGGTCTACAAGAGGTTTGGGAGCTTTGATTTCTTCATTTGTGTTTGGGAGTTGATTCTTTTAATTGAGTTTTAATTGATTTTTCCCCTAAATTCTTATTGAGTTATGAATATATATATGTATATGAT
This sequence comes from Excoecaria cochinchinensis, assembly GCA_947683425.1. NCBI lineage: Eukaryota > Viridiplantae > Streptophyta > Magnoliopsida > Malpighiales > Euphorbiaceae > Excoecaria > Excoecaria cochinchinensis. Next base: position 2,857,949 of record CANTUQ010000104.1, on the reverse strand, counting down.
TTCCAGTAAATTGAGTGTTTAATACGATTCTTATGCATGTAGTTGTTTGGGTAAATGTATTGATAATGCATGAAGTGGCTTAAGTTGAAGGTGTGTGAGAATTGAAAGTGAAGTGTATGATTGGGTAAACCCTGTTTCGTTCTCATCTGACCCTTGTGCAATGTTTTTGTTATAAGTAGAGTTTTAGAACTCTGAATCATGCGATTCTTGAACCATTAGAACCATGAATTCCATTACTTTAAAAGTCTTAGAAATAGCCTCGGGCCAATTCTTGCTCTAAGACCATGAATTTTTGATAACATCGTAGTACCTCCTTTTGTATCAGGTTGTGTGACCAGTATAGGTTGTGGAGGTCATATCTGGCGTTCTAGATGTCCAATTGACCTGAACATTGTCCCATTTGAAAGTTAAGACGCAGGAGAACATTTCATAAGAAGACCACTTTTCCTAAAAATGAGGTTTAGAGGTCGGTTTTTATGATACTAATTGGTGGTAGAAAGCAGTCTGTTAAGGTAGCTGAGGCGAGTCTCTGTCGCGAGCGCGACAAGGGTCGCGACCTCGCGACAGAAAATCATGTTTTGAGCCTTTTCTTCTCTATTTTTGAGTCTAGGGTTGATCCAGATCAATCCCGTATCTTTCCCATCAGTTATTACGCATGTTTAGGGTAATTAATTGGTTATACAAGTAATTATCGTTGGGAAAACTTAGGAGTACGTTTAAGATTGGTGATTTAACTAGTAATTAATCATAGATATAACCCTATGAAGGATTGTTTATGAATGAGTGCTATTATGTGATAGTCTTATGAGTAACCTTAGCATGAAGAACCATATGTATGAATACATTTAACGTGGGTGCGATTGAGTTGATTGACGAATAAGGTTGTTATTATAAATTGTGTATATGGACATTGTTAGTGGCATGTTTTATTGAAATTCTTGATACAAATGTTGGATTTATATTGTTAATGATGTGTGGCTTGCTGGAGATGAGGTAAGAAACCTTTGGATATGTTTCGTGTGTTTGGTAGTGAGTTTGAGGAAGGAAAGATCCTGTAGAATTCTGCAGATTTTCGGAATCATGACTCTGTCGCGATCGCGACACTTTCGCGAGCGCGACAGAGACTGGTGATCCTGATGCTGTGCCATCGCGAGCACGCGACGCTGTCGCGAGCCCGCGATAGTAATAGCTTGTGTGCTCTCTGTCGCGAGCGCGACAACCGTCGCGATCGCGACAGAGCACATTGTTGGCCTGTGCTATCGCGAGCACGCGACTTGTCGCGACCCCGCGATAGCAATGCTTGTCCTCTGTCGCGATCGCGACACTGTCGCGAGCGCGACAGAGCCGGGCCTTTCTCTCCTTCCCGCGATCGCGAAGTCCGTCGCGCGCGCACAGCGAAAAGACTATTGTCTCTGTCGCGAGCGCGACAGACATCGCGAGCGCGACAGATGTGTTATGTTAAATGAGTTTTCTTTGGTGATTTCAATGTTTGAATTCCGAACTTGTGGCACTTTTAGGTTTATAATTGGACTATTTTGTGAAATATGTTAATATAATTGGATGTACTATGCATATCTATACTTATGGTCTTTCTCTAAGATTATCATGTTATGCTTCAAGTGTAAATTATATGATGCATGTTTGACTTTATTAACTTATTCATATGTTTCAACTATTGTTGATTAAGTACAATGATATAAAGTATGTGATTTGAAATGTGATTGGTGTGAAGCATGACCTGCGAGAGTCAATCTAGTGGATAGTTAGGCATGCCTAATAGAGTCTATGTATATGTAGCTGCAGCGCCCTTTGAACGATTTGGACCCTGATCAGGTCCCTGGCTGGTTCCTCGCGATCCCTTTGATATGAAATGTTTTTGGAATATGGAAAAAGATGATGTTGCTTTTCGACTTGTACCTGTATGGTACATTATAATATATGTTCCCTCTGAGGTTTACCCGGTCAGAGATCGGGCTATATGTTCCCTCATGAGGTCTCTCTCTCAGTACTCGTTATCCACTATTGTGAGTCAGCAGGTGTATGATTTGTTATGTTGTGTATATAAGCATGCGGTTCTGATCAGTTATGATTATAGATATGTGAATTGATAAGTGCAGACTTATTGGCTCTCTGGAATACCGTGATTGGAATGCAATATTGTATAGTTACTTGTATTAAAGATTAATGTTGTGCAGCGGAAGTGTGATGGTATTGTAATTATGTATTTCTGCATGATGTTCTTCCAAAAGCCCGACTTCCCAATGTGCTCGGTAAATGTATGCATATGAGGACCTGTTTTGGTATGATGACACAAGTATTAGCATATAAATATAATGTTACCGACATGTAATGTATAGGTAAGTGCATGCATGTGAAGTTACGTGTAGCTATGTATGAACCTATTCACATCTTCTATGGTGAGGTTTGATTTGATTAGTGTCACACATATAAGTACATGAACATGATTAGAAACATTTGAATGCATAATTGTTATATGTATTTCTCGGTAAGAACTAGGTGTGTATGATGTTATGTGTGTTATGCCTTGACGACCATTGTGAATGGCCGTCCATACTTTTATGTTTGTTCTCCCCACTAAGCGTTATCGCTTAGCACGGGTTCTTTTCCCCGTGCAGGTGGCAGGTCTGGTTCAGTTCGAGTCGCACATCTGCAGAGTCGGCCACATAGGAGCTAGGAGCTTTGGTTCTTGTCCAGCTTCTTTATTTTGGATTTTGTAATTCTGTAAAATATGTATATGTAATAATATGTAAAGAGAATGATGTAATATTTCAGGCTCCTATTGTATGATCGTAAATTTGTATATGTGTATGTTTTCGTTTTAAAATATGCACGTTTATGAATATGTACGTTCAGATTTTGTTCCTTAAAGTTTTAAATTCTTTCGTAATTATATGCTTTGTATCGTTTCTGTTCGGTAACACACCTACTCGTACGGCTTCCTACTCCCTTGCGGATGGGTTCGCCTACGTATGGGTTGGGGTGTTACACTTATACTTTTGAAGCTATGTATAGAATCCTTTGTAAATCGTTTGGTCATTCATTATATGTAATTATTCAGTCATGCTGAGGCACTTCTGTATCTTTTTGAAATGTGTAAAATAGCCTTTATTATATTAATGTAATGCAATATTTCGCTTCATGACTCTTTCTCTCGTTAGTTGGAAATTTTAAATTACTCGTTTGTTTATGTATTCAATGTATCATTGGTTCTGTTTGTGTGTCTGTGGGTGGCAACCCTTATCTATCGGGGACCTTCATTCTCTTCGTAGGGTGGAGTTCTCTACGTATAGGTAAGGGGAGTTACAATTACACTTGTTGTACATATCCAAAATTCACATAATAACTTCATGTTCTTTTATACTTTTCTATACTCATATTATCTTAATGTTAATTTAAATAAACCCTTAATTACTGATTACATATATTAGGTTGGAATACTCTAACTATTCTTAAAGTTTCATTTCTGATTTCTTCACCAAATGTTCTTTATGAATAGCATAATTAAACATATTATATTTATTTAACAGTATTTATCACTAAATTTAATAGCCATGAACAGTATAATTGCTTACATTACACTTTTGATCCAACCATTCAATTCCATCCTATTCTTAAGTTATTCCTTACCTAATTATAGCAATATTTTCTTTGAAACACATGCATATATCTATATACATATTGTTTAAATATTTACATATTGCTTCCCTAGATGCATTTTAATAATTAAATTCCTAATATTTATTTTGTCTACCCCTCTTCTTTATCTTAATCTTAGCTCTACTTACTTGACTTTAATCCACTATAATTTCATATAATTTACATTATGTCTTTCAGTTGCATAATATAGTCCTTGTGGTAATTCCACCTTTTTAAATTACGGCTTCGTCAATTTCTCATTCATTACCTTTTTTTTCAATCTTTTTCATGTTGCATTCCATTTCAGCGACTCCCATACTAAATTACACAATTTTATATACTTATATATATATATACACATATATATATATATTTATGTATATATATATATATGTATATGTATATATATATATATATGTATACATAGATGTATATATATATGTATACATACATATATATATATATGTATATATACATACACACACACACACACACACACCACACACACACACACACAGATATATATATATATATATAAACCTATACTTTAATGCCCCAATACCCCGTAAAGAATATAGGAGCACTACACACAAACTATACAATTCTAATCTTGCAAGATTACCTTAGTCATATCACATTAATCAAATTAATAAACCGTAATATTATTATTTCTTTTAATTATTCTTTTTATGCCCTTATTTTTAACATTGCTTGATTAATTTAAACGATGAATATAATTTCCATAACCAGTCATACATATACATATACAAACTCTAAAATATTTACATCATACTTACATTGCACAATTACAATATCCTTTACATGCTCACTATACTGTTCATTAGAAAAAAAAAGTATTTATATATATATCATTCCCAAAAAACTTCAAGCTTCAATCCTAGTGGCCTGAAGATGGTGACTCAACGCTAGCATATCCAAACACTTAAGAACCTATATGGAAAAACACTCGTGCTAAGCAAAGGCTTAGTGGGGAGAAAATAATGCAACTGACTTCTTACGAAGTCACAATAATCATAAAATCATATGCCAATATCAATGTCACACAATAGCATTCATTACGAGTCATACACTCATACACTAGCATTCCAAGGATCACTAAGTCATTTATACAATGGTCAATAATCAATTGTCATAATTATGTAATTATTTCACTTCAATCGCCTGAATTTTTATCAATAATGAATAATGAGAACAATCACAAGATACGGAAAAGCAGTATCAAACACTGGTAGACATAAGTCTCGAATCACTAGGATACCAAGTCGTATCAAACATTAAGCACGTTTTGGTGCGAACACTAGGCAGTTCCAAACACTGGCCCTTATAGGCATGCCTATCTATTCACTATTATGTTAAATTCAGGCTCTCTCTTAAACTTTTAGCACTTAATAATATCATAGCACTAACAATGGCATATGCTTGATGAGCATGCAATAATTGACTATAACAAGTTAAGATTGTTATGAGCAAAGAATACAACAAGTCAACTTACTTTTCGTTTTACTTGGGAAATACGAGATAATATTCATTCATCCTTCATTAATTTGTTATTACTCTTAACCTTATTCACTTATGTTTCTAAGTGGTAACCATTCATATATTCATTACATAACCCAAAACATGTGTTGGACAAGTGTCAGGAACTTTCGGTGAAGTTTGAGGTTGATTCGGGAAGAAAAAGTGCAATTTTTAGGCTGAAAATTGGGGTCACATGGTGATCAGACATTCTTGCTCGTCGTGTGGGGCGACAAAAATGGGTTTTTATATGGAAGAATGCTTTTACATAATGGTCAAGAATTCCTTACTGCCGTGTAAACCCATTCTGCCCCACTCTGGACAAGGCAGATTCTAGACAGACTTTTGGTCCAAACTTTCACTGAGTTTTTCATCTTGCTAGAGACATTTCTTGTAATGGCCTAGATTCTAGCTTAATATTGATCAGTGAAATCTATAGAGACTCTAATGTGGTTTTGGTATGAAAGTGATAGCTTTAGTACCTTCAATTATATTAAAGTTAAAAGGTTAAGCGTACTAGAGGCATAACAATCCTGGAATGGGTGACCTACTGGGAAGCCATATAGCTGAAAATGGCAGCTATTTGCTAAAATGCTTTTATTCATCTATTTTGATCTATGGACTTTCAGGAGTCTAGTGGCAAAATTTTGTGGAAAAATGAGGTCAAATAAGTCTCCGAAAGTCAAACCGAAGTTGGCCATTGGTTCTATTCAAATAGTAACCAAGTTTGACTAAGTTTTAACTTAATTTTTAAAGATATTTAATGGAGTTAAAATGATATTTTGAAAGTATAGAATGACTCTAGATAATATTTAGATATTTTAGACAACAAAAATTTATTTTTACGGCAGTACTGAAAAAGTGTCTAATCGGACTGGCTTAAGTGAACCGGACCTTAAACGGACTCCAATTGAGATGAAATTTTGTATGGAGTCTTTATTATATATTTTAAGAATAATGGAATTTTTTTGGGGAGAAAATTAATTGAGGAAATGATAAAAGTCACTTTGGGATTAAAAATGGGCTTATATAGATTGGGCCACTTTGGTTGGACCAAGCCCAGCCCATTAAATCACCTATAAATATCCTAAATATCAGAATTTTGTGGACAAAACCTAAAAGATCCAACAGCTCCCTCCTCCACTTCCTTGGCCGAATTGACTACCATTACCTTCCTCCATCTTTCTTCAATTCTCTCTTCATCTCTCTTTAAATCTTAGCCTCCTAAGTAAATTTTAGCTCCTTACACCATAGTAGTGGTCATTGGAGTCCATTTGAAGTGATTGAAGTGGAAAAAATAAAGAATTAAAAGTTTGGGTGTAAAATTGAGGTAAGTGATACAAGTGTTTTTAAATTGGTTCAAGGGTTCTTATAGGTACTTTAAAATGTGTAGGCTATGTTTATGTGATTATCTTGCAAAAAGGAAGCAAGATTTTGAGTAGATCTTGATGTATGTTTTCATCTTTCATTAGGTAACCAGGGTGAGGAAGGTTCCTCCAAAGGTAAAGGCAAGGAAATGGAGAACTATGGAGTGTTAAGTAAGGATCTAAGGTTAGTGATTGCAAAATCTATCTATTTCCATGACTGAAGTTTGATTTTAGGTTATGGCTAAGAACAAAGTATGTGAAATATGAATGTTTAATTGAATCTAATCTTATAAACATACTTAAGAAGGCTAAAAATGATGATTTGGATGGCTAAAATGAAAAATAAAATTTTGGTGATGATGGTATAACTTGGCCGAATGATATGCCTTTGATTTTCCATAATATGTATGATGTTTATGTAACGTCCCAAAATTTTTAGTGTTACTAATAATGATTCAGCATGCCAAAAATTCAACGCTGCGAATAGTGACTAAATAGGTCAAAAGAATCGTAGAAAGTTAGTTTTTAAATCTTAAGGTCTAAAATTTTCTTTAAAAGCTGCATAATTAAATATTTGAATAATTTTAATCAAATAAATACATAAATAAAATAAATGTATGTGTATTTTAAATGGATAATTAAATAACAATAACAAACACCTCATGATATCTAGGTCTAGAATTGTCCAGACAAAGTTAGAAATAAGCTAAAATTATTTGAGAAAACATGGGAAGCAGAACAAAGGAGTGGTAAGACGCAAAATGGGAAGAACGGAATAGGGGAGAGGAGAGAGAAAATCAAAAGAATAGGAAGAGAGAGAGAAGCTGATGAAGCACGATGGTCTAGTGATGATCGACGGTGAGCAAGCCGGGCTCTCCGTAGCGCCATTCTTAGTGCCTTGCCCCCATTCACAACGTCGCTATTCCAGGAGAGAAGCCAAAGCTTCTCCTGTGATTTTCAACCAACTTCGACGGCAGTTGGAAGAACGGGCACAACCGCTCAAGTCCCGGCAATCAGCCGAACCTTCCGGTACACTCCAACCATCCACACGTGCATCGATGAGGAGATTGCGAGTGGTGGGCTGCAAGCTTGTTCTCTATTTTATGGCCAGCTCCGGCATCAGACGGTGACACGAGCGGCACCAACGAACTCCCGAAGACCGGACGCTCCTCCCTTTCCTTGTCATTCTTCCTCAATTGCCGGCGATGAGCAAATTGGAGATGGAGAGAATTCAGACTTTTGACATTGATTTTGGCAAAATAAAGGCGAGTCAAGGCGCGTGACCACCAGAAAAGCAATCTCTACGCTTCGAGCTGCCCTCCAGTAGTATTGGTGCCTCCGGTGGAGCTCCGACGAGGCTCCGTTGATGGTGAAAGGGACCAAAATAGCAGCAAAATCTGTAAGTGGCTACCAAATCTACTTTTCTAAGTGATTTTTACATGAATTAAATCTGCTAGAATGTGATTTTACAAACTTCAATATGTGAACAATATGTTTGTTGGTTCTATTGATTTGTTGGCTGTGTTGTTATATGTATTGGCCTGGTTGAATAGGAATTTAATTAAGATTTTAAGGATTTCAGGTTGAATGAAAAGAATTGGAAAGTTATATGTATTTGAGAATGTCATACTGTATTTGTAAAGTAGAAGAAACATAGGTTAATTTGTAAGTTAGGATTTAAATTGTATGCAATTTTTATATTAGTTAAATTATGACATATAAATTAGATTAGTAATTAAATTAATAAATAATTTAACGATAGTTAAATCTATATATATAAATGGGTATCATAATATGCACATATAGGTAGTGATATTGTAATTGCTAATACATGAAGAATTAGTGGAAAATTTAAATGTTAAGTGGGAAATCAAAATATGTTTATTTAAAGTTTGAATTAAAGATAGTTCATTTAATTAGGTTGAAGGTATGTGATGTGATTATATTAGAATTTGGTTAGTGCATGTTTTAAATATTGGATGAATGTTTGAAGCCATTATTCATGTAGTTAAATTACCATTAGGATTAAATTAGATGTACATGTGTATATACACAAATGTGCATATATATATATATATAATTGTGAAATAACATAAAAGCTTTGGTATAGATTTGTGAAAAAAATATTATAGTAATAAGTTTAATAGGGAATTTTAAAAGAGCGGGTGTTGTGCAAATTAGATAAACTCATAGATTTTAGTTATAGGATAAAATAACAGTAGTTAGATGATGATTAAAAGATATTGAGTAATTAGCTAGATAAATTATTGCCTAAATTGAATTCTTTTTAATGCTAAACAATTTGTTGAATTTAAAGAATTTAGTTATAATTATAATTTGACGCAAAGAAGTTATAGGTATAGGTTCAAAATATAATTGAGTTTAATTATTGAAATGGTTTTAAGGTAGAATTAAATATGGATCTCGATTTCTTGGAATTTTGGACTAAAATAAGAAACATGTGTTAAGTTAGGATGTAATTACTGAGGATAAGTCAGGGTTAGCTATTAGTTGGGGATTTTGACCGGCCAATTAATCATAAATTGTTAATTTATTTTTATTCCAATGAGATGGGTCATGTATATTAAGTTTCAGTAAGACTTGTGCAGGTAGGTGTGCATTTCTAAGTGTACGTGTGAACAAGGCATATTTCATATAATTTTAATGTTTTATATATATATATATATATATATATATATATATATATATACACACACACATATACACACACACACACACATAAATAATACATGTAGTTGGATGTGAATAACTTGGGTTAAATGGGGTTGATTGTATTAAGGTGAATTTAAGCTTAAGGTGTATAGAGTAGGAAAATTGAAGCGAAATAATGTGGGTTAAAAAGTAGTTAAAAAAATCCACATTAGATGATGAATAGATATAAGCAGAAAGTAAGGAACTCAATGGCATAAAATTTTTAGGATAAAGAATTTGAAAAAAAAAATTGGTAAATAATGAATGAAATAAATATTAAATAGTTTATTTATTAAATGCACCAAGGGTTGCATTTTGTAAGAATGTGTATAGTATTTATGTGTAGTTGGGTTTTAAAGAAATTGATGGCATAATTAGGTAAACGATAGAATTGAATAACTGAGTTAAAGTGGAATTTAAGCAATAATATTATTTACGACAAATTAATGTAGCCTAATTGATATAAATGTAATGCAATTGAATTATGTGTAAATATTGTTAATTAAATGATAAGTAACACAATATGATAGGTGAGTATTATACTCATGGGAGTAAATAACAAAAGTCATATGCATAAATGTGTATTAATTAGAAAAGTGTGAATGCAAAAATGTACAGCGTAAAATAAATAGTTACTGTCGGAAAAATTTATGTGATAAGAGATATTATAGACATGGCAAATATGTAAATAAGTGAAAGTGACATAGATCGAAAGTACATTGCCCTTAGTAATCTGGTAGTTAATCTAGTTCAGGATATAGTTGGCTAGCCATAAGGACACCTTTACCGCTGTAGTGAGTCATGACGACTCGCATCAGTAAGCCAGTGACGGTTTATAAAAGTGTAAAAGTGTTAAAGTGTATAATGAAATGTTTGAATGGTCCTTCGGGATCACTCTAAAGTGTTTTGGACCTATGGGGTCCATGTCATGTGTATCTGGTTCTGAGATTTCTACCGGATGTTACTAGGGGAAAAACAATAATTATAAATTAAATGTATAATTTAGAATATGAAATAATAATTTAACCATGTAATTAGACTAATAACTAAAAGAGAGGTAAATGACTATAAGTAATATCTAGGAACTAAATATTTATCTGTATGCATGAGATATTTGTATTTAAACTATTAATTGAATTATGGCATAGGTAATATGATGAATTGGTATCTGGTATGTATAGTCTATAAGTAGTGAGGCTTGATTCCTGATATAGCTACTTGATTATAAATATTTTACAAAGTGTTAATGTTTGCCTGTGTTCATTCAATTATTGCATGAAATGTTGCTTGGTTACAAGGAATGGTATAGTATGAAATAGATGTAGATATACAATAGTTAATTTAATAAAAGGTATATTAACTGGAAATAGTATTAAATGGGATTATTTATAATTAAATGATTGTATTAGAAATGGCTCATGCAACTTAAAAGAGAAGTAAAGTTAATGGATGATTATAAAACTTAATATATGTGTATAAAGACTATAAGGTGATAACTATTGATTTTAGATATAAGATTTTAAGCACTTAAAAGTTGTTTAATTGGATGTATATTTTTGTAATTTATGTTTTAGATAAGTAAATTTGGTAGTCATCACTAAGCGTAAAGCTTAGTGCATGGTTTATCCTCGTGCAGGTTAAGAGGTAGAAATCAAGTGATAAACATGGATGTTCCAAGGGATATTTATTGGATGGGAGTCGTGACAAGAAGGCAATAACGATACATTTTTCGAAATAAATAACTTGAATTCCATTTCTAGTTGGCATGTACACTACATAGATAATTAGAATATTATTGTATGGAAGAGTTTGTATCAAACAATTATTTAGAGTTGATAGTTTTGATGTATTAATATTATATCTTTGTATTTTGTATAATTGAATTACGTATTAAGACTGGATGACATATGTATATTATAATATATGGTGTGCATGGGATTGGACCCAAAAATAAAGGATGGGTAAACTTGTGTTGGAGTTTGAATTGGAGCATGGGGAATGAATATATGATTATTAGAAGTGTAAAGACTTTCCGTTTACAGGGGGATAGGCATTATTATAGAGGGAACTATGATGAAATTTGGGTAAAAATTAAGTGGCATATTTGGAATAGTTATGATTTTCAATAGCAGGTGAAATTATGGTGATATCGGTTATATTATAGGTTAAATGAATTATTGTACCTATGAAGGGCTGTGAAATTATTGGGTTTTACAGGAGGGTAGGTCAGACATCAACCGTTATGCTATTGGATTTTGACCGAATAAATAGTAAAGTTGAACAGTTATAGGTCAGTCAAGTATATTAAAATAAAAAAATTTAACTGGATTTCTCAATAAGCTTAAAAGTAGTTTTAAGACAATCATAGTATTCACACAATAAATGTTAGAATCGCAGTGTGCGTATAGTATAAGGGTGTTACAATTTATGGCATATAAATGATGTATATTTGTTTTTTGGCATGAGATTTAGTTAATTGAATGAATAAAGGAAAGAAACATGAACATAATGGATGATACATACTTTGGACGAGTGGTGTACATGGTGAAAATATGATTTTTGTGTGTTATGATGTCATTTAATGATATAACTAGGTTAATTAACATATAAACTAGCTAAATGAATGATAAATGAGGTAAAAATAATTTATAGTGAATGTATGATATGTTGGCCGAATGGTATGTATGTGAATACTAATGTATACCATGATGAAATAATGAGTTTAATGGTACAAAATGGTATAATGATTAATTTAGATTGAAAAGAATGGAATCATAAAGTACATATTTGTAACAAAAAAAATGCATAATTGGAACAATTTAATGCCCTATGTAATATTCTGATAGTCAAATGTAGCTCAGGATATAGTGGCTAGCTATAGGGACGCCAAACCCCGGGAGTGAGCATGACGTCTCACTTATTGTAGGCTAATGACGGTCCTAATCAATGCATTGAATGTTGAAATGTTAAATGAAATGAAATGGATTGTAGGGGTGGTCCTTCGGGGTCCCTCTAAATTGCATTGAACCTATAGGGTTCACGTCTCGAGTATCCAATTAAGAGGGTAAATAGTGTAATGAGGGTTATTAATGATAAAAATATAATTTATTGGGTAATTATATAAATTAGTGACTTTTTAGGGATTAAAATATAATTTGGCTTGATTTTGATAATTTAGGGACTAAATGGTAATTTGCATGTTTAATAATGGTTAAAAGTGTAAAGGAAACGAATTAATGGCATTTTTGTCAATATGAAGAAGTTTAGGGACTAAATCGTAATTATGCAATAGTTAAAGGAATAAAATGTAAATATGGATTTTTATGTGCACTAATTGTATATATATGATAAAGTGGAGGATTTAATTGTAATTATGAGCATAATTGCATGCATAAAAATGTAATGAATTAAATATTAGTTTTAATTGATATTTTATATATTATAAATATATATGTTTTATGCATGTGAACTTAGTTTAGTGGAAATCCTTGGATTTGCAATCACCATTGAGTATATTTAATGCTCATCACGTAGTTTTATTTGATTGCGTGTATGTACTCAATAGAGAGTGGAGCCAAAGCATACATCGAATTTTGGGATCCGAATCGAAGAAATATTAGTGAAGAATATTAAGTATGTTAAGATAAATGGCATATATATGAACTTAAATTAGTATGGTTTTAGGTATTGACATGTATAGAATTTATATAGATAAAACATAGAATGCACCAATTTAGAATGCTTAAAGTAAGTGATTATTGAATGCACCGATTTCCCTATGTCTTAGCTTTCCAAAGGAATAAAAATTAGGTCATTTGGACATTTACAGACAGAGGTATCCGTAAAAAAATACAAATTGCTCTGGTTGATGAGGTAGCCACAAACACTGCACTATAACCCAGAAATGAGTGGTCAAAATCAAGTTCCAGCCGCTTTATATGAAATTTAGATCTATATTTTTAGTTTATGATCCAATTGGAGCTCTATAACTCAAGTTATAGGCAAAAAAATTACTATAAGTTAAGAGGGACCTGCTCCAAAATTCACCCCACAAGCTTATCTCGATACCTTCCTTCCTTAATGACCACTTTACCATTTAATTCACATTCTTATGTATTTTATACTACACTAACATGTTCCCAACAATCAAAACCATGCATAACAAATTTACAAATATGCAAACAAACACTCTCATACCTCTTAAGCTTGATCCTCCTTAGTCTTGCTAAAATTTTTCCTTTACCCTTATCTTCCACCTTATCCTCAGCTACTAACACGAATAACCATCCAAAAATCATACACAAACCAATACATATAACTTGAATCACATGCAAGAAATTAGAGGAAAAAGAAGATGGCCAATCAAGCTATAAATCATATCCAATTATCTTGCCAAACTTCTTTATTTCTCATGTAAGCTAACTCCACCCCAAGAGCAGAAAATGGAGACTTACACAAGTGAGAATTAACAAATGAATTGGGTTATTAGTGGTTTGAGATGGCCGGCCAGTTGGATCTAAGAAGACAGATTTTTAATTCAATTAAATGTAATCTCATCTAAATCCACTAGGTGTCACTTTCCCATTGGCCCAAGAAGTAAAATCCTTGATTAATTTATATTAAGTCCTTTTCTTTAATCCATACTTCTACATGTATAAATTTCCACTTCTTTCACCATTTTAATCCTTGATTTAATACATAAATCATAAATTGTGCAATTACTCATGTGTCCTCTAACAAATTTAAAAATACCGATCATGTCCCAGATACGCAATTTGGGCTCAAATGCACTACAACATACACATTAGCATGCATAAAATGCTCTAATTCCTCCTAAGGTATATTTGGGGCCTTACATATACCTATAACTTATTTTCTTCCACATTATGGTTTAACTAAATCCTTAATTTAAATCCATTATTTTAGCTTGAATAAAATCCAATTTAAACAACATATCATCTAATAGGACATTTAGGAATCTTTCAATCACCATCTAATTTCCATTATTTTATTTTCTACTTTCACCTAGAACCCAACACAACCTATACACTTGCATACATTCAACCAACATTAAAGACATGTCTTTGGTTCAACCTCTAAATAATCATAATTTAAACTTCCAATTTAACATTCAAATGTCCCTTAATGGCTCATATATTAACAAATATTAACTACACATAATAGCAATTCTTGTATCAAGATTTAATTATCATAAATTTATTTACTTATAAAATCCTAACATACAAATTAATCCATATTTCTACTATTTTTACAATTCCAGTGCCAATTCATCAAATGCAAGGTAGTTTTCAGCTTACTATTCTTTTAATTTATTCCGAAATCTGTATAAATTAGTTCAATTTCTATTTAGCCAAACCACTTCATCAACCAACACAACTGTAGAACCCCCAACTCCCACACGTAGCATAATGAAGGATGAAGAGCTACGGTGAGCGGAGGGTGCTACCAGACAAAGACACACCTGGCAATACAGAAATCAGAGTATTAAAATTTCTTTGAAACAGGATCCCAAGACATGCGCATCCTAAACCTATATCATCCACACACCATTATTCGCACTATAGAATATTACAACTTACTACAAATGCTAATAAATAAAAACTTAATTACGTGCCAAAATAAAAAAACATTTCCTATACAGATCTACCGACTTGTTGGCCAAATTCACAAAGGACCATTGCGCTACTCTGATCTCCTAACCTGCACGGAGAAACACCCGTGCTAAGCGATAACGCTTAGGAGGGATCCACAAACAATAATAACCATCCGCTCACAGTGATTGTGATACCAGCACATGTATTTACACATATTCATAAGTGTAAAATATACCGGTTAAATTTATCACAAATTCATATTCTTTCCTCATAGGAAAACTTACACTATTTCCTATGCACATTCGCTTTTATTGCATAGCCATAATTTACTTTATTACCTTTTTAATTTACTTTGACATAATATATACTCATTGTTTGCCTAATTCATTTAAATTAACCATTTGAATACTTATACCTCCTAGGTTATCAAAGATACATTTGCTAGCAGGGCAAATTAAGTGATATCGGTTCCCATTATTACTAATATTTCAAAAATCATGCAAATTGTAGTATTAGCACTTATATTAAAACATTTCATTTATTCAACCCATTAATTGATCAAAACCAACAAAAACATTTAGACTTTCAGATTTGGTTCGGGCTTGGAATAATTATTCGAAGCTTCCTACGTATCCCTATAATTGGGGAATCAGAACCACGTAGTTCTACAAAAAACCTCTGCACATACATATTCCAAAATTAATTCTAAATCCTTTCTTAAATTCGGTTATCTATATCGTTCTTACCACTTTATTTCCCATTAACTATAAATCAACATGTAATTATCGTA
The DNA here is from genome assembly GCA_947683425.1 of Excoecaria cochinchinensis. Classification (NCBI taxonomy): domain Eukaryota; kingdom Viridiplantae; phylum Streptophyta; class Magnoliopsida; order Malpighiales; family Euphorbiaceae; genus Excoecaria; species Excoecaria cochinchinensis. Next base: position 2,842,272 of record CANTUQ010000104.1, on the reverse strand, counting down.
TTCTTCGAGAACCAACAAACAATACACAAGGATTCCTTACCGATATACTTACATTTAACGTCCAAGCTAAGGTTCAGAAGACAAGAAAATACATAACATACTTGTGTTTTCAATTCAACATGTAAACGAATATATTTATAGAATTCATTCACTAATTATTCAACCATAACAAATATGCATATCAAATATTTCAATAATTCTTTACAAAGACTTCATACAGACAATCATACCCATGGCTTTTGAATAGATTTATAATATGCATTATCGATATACGAATTATTAGACAGTCAATATTCATTCCTACACACTTATTGGAACAACATTATCGGTTACATCTCTTTTCGATTAACTGACATTAGATTCAGATACAAAACCATTTAGGTATCCGAAGATAAAACACAATTCCACATTCGAGTCCATAAAGGATCCAGAACACTTTAGTGTGTGAAGCACAAGCTCATCATTTCAACAAACACTTTCAAATACTTTATTCACGTAACTTTTTGCACATTATCACAGAACTTATCAATTCATTTAATTGCCTGCTAAGTCAAGAGGGTGGATCAGCGAGTAGACAGAACACATCGGGGGTACCCGAGGGTACAATCAAAAAGCAATTTCTTATTTTCTTATAAAAACATTTTCACATTAGGGATCTTAAACAAGATCTGTACACATTGAGGATCACGAGGATCCAAATGGGGACTTGATCAGGGTCCAAAAAAGAACAAAGGGGCTACAGCATCATAACTCTATAGGCATGCCTATCTATCCATGACCAACTCATGCAGGCTAAATTTTCCATTTTATTATTGAATTCGTCACGTTTCACTTATATATATACATTCCATTAAATACTTCAATTAAATACTTCTCACATTTTTTTATGATCACATGCATTTGTAACACCCCCTACCCATACGTAGGCGATCCCATCCGATAAGGAGTGAGATGCCGTATGAGTCAGGGTGCCACCAAACGGATACAAAGCAAACCATACAATCTCACATAACATACATACCAAAATACGGGATAATTAAAAACTTTAAGGGAAAAGAAGGCAATAGCTGATCATACATTAATATAATAAATCATCAAACCAGCTGATACAAAAGATATTACATAACCAAAATATAAGTACAAAAGCGGAAGCTATAACAAAACTGATACAAGAGAGTTCTATGCAAAAAGAATCATCAACGATTACAAAAGCTAAGCCCTACACTAAAACCTTCTGTGTTGGCTTGACGGCAGCAACTCTCTCAAAGCAAAACTCCTTCCACACCTGCACGGGTAAAAACACCGTGCTAAGCGATAAACGCTTAGTGGGGAAACACACATAAATTATGGACGGCCATTCACAATGGTCGTCAAGGCATAACACATTCACAATGGCGAATGCAATAGTTTATCACAGTCCATAAAACATGCTCACAATCTAAAGCCATATATTCCGCATCACAAATTCATATTCATTCCCATAATCAAACGTACATCTCAACATAATACTCATTCAGATATCACATTTATATAGTCAAATCAGAGCAGAACAAACCAAACGAACACCTGCTGACGTGAGGTAGTGGATAACGAGTGTACTGAGGGTACTTTACGGGTACGAATAGATTACTGAGGGTACCTCATCGGTACAAATCAAAAGTCATTTCATTTTTACCATTAACACAATATTTTTACTGGGGGGACCTTAAACAAGATCCAAATACTGAGGGGTTCGCGAGGAACCTAATGGGGACCTGGTCGGGGTCCGAACTGAACTGAGGGCTGTAGCTAAAAGACTCTATTAGGCATGCCTAACTATCCACTTACTAGACTCTAGCAGGTCATGCGTAACACAATTTACATTCGAATATTCATCATATAAGGAATTCATACTTGAGCATAACTCAATATATTAATACATAAAACACATACTACTTTAGCATAGCAAAAATACACAATTAATTGATGCTAATAAGATAAAATAACACTAAACAATAATTAAAACCAAACACAAGTGGAAAAGAAGTGAAACGAAATCTGCATATTAGGATAGAAGCGTTTTACACGGCGGTATGGTAAATCCATACCGCCGTGTAAGACAGTTTACACGGGAGTATGGGGTATCCCATACTGCCATGTAACATGCCCAACACAGCTGGACGAAGGCATAAACACTGCTCCAACAGAGGCATTTTACACGGTTGTAAGGGAAACCCATACCGCCGTGTGAAACTCACAGCTCAAAACATAACTGGGCAGTAGCGTTTTATACGGCGGTATGGATATATCCTCACCGCCGTGTAAAATCTCGGCCTTGCAATTTCTGAGGAATTTCCTCGATCCACACGGCGGTGAGCTATTTCCTTACCGCCGTATGACTTCTGGAAATTCCAGAAATCGCAGAAGTCACTCCAAAAATCCAAACCCAAAATCACCACATCACAAATTACACACTCCAAACCATGAATTCGTCCCAAGAACTTACCTTTCTAGCTCAAACCACAACACCCTCATCAATAACATAATTAATCATCCAAATAATCCAATATTCATAAATTAAAATTAACAAAACCTACCCATGCATAACTAAATCATCATACTCTCAAATTCACAATTTCCAATACTTAAAAACAGTAAATCTCAACCATCAACACACACACACACACACCTTATTGAACCACATCATGCAATTTTTCCAAAAAGACAAATGCCAACTCAAATCACCAAACACACCCAAAGTAGAGACAAGTCCCAAACCTAAAATTCTAAGCTTCAAATCACTTAGCTCCGCTAGTCCCGGCAATTTCCTTGCCCTTAGGATCTCGGGGAGGCTCAACTAACAAACAACACACCAAGAACAACCAAAATATAAACCCTAAATTAAATCTAAACCCAAAGAAGAAGGAGATGAAAACAAAATGAAAGAAATACATTAACTTACCAAAAAGGATGCAAAGAGATGATTAATTCCACCAATAAAGATTTGAATCCACACAAGAGCTCTTATAGTGAAGAAAAATGAAGAAGAAGAAGAAGAAGAGTGAGGGGAAGAAGGGAAACGTAAAATTCTGCTCTTCCCCTTCTTTCTTTCCTTTTTCTTTTTCTTTTCCAAAACCCTAGACATATGTCATCTCCCTATTGGTGGGAATCAATCATTCACACCCAACAAGCATGCACTACACACACCCAATGCACACCCTACAATGGTATGAACACATGCACATAATCATTTCCCAATTAATTCACACTCTAATGCTAAACATATATCCATATGCTAATAAAACCCTAAAAACATGCATTTTTATTAAAATACCCTTAAAACACATGCTAAAATACACATATGCATGCACACACATATGACTCATTCTACTAGGGGGCAAACGGGGTGCGATAGCATTCATATATTTTCATATCATATGTACAATTACATTTATCATATTCAAAAATAATCACGTGTGGTTTCATAGATTGAAGTATTCATAAGAACATATTAAACGTAATCATATTATTAATCATCATGCATTCACTTAAACTTAATAGATAAACTTACATTTCATTATTCATATACATTTATAACACAATAATAGTAGATCAAATTCTCATATTTCAATAATTACTATGCATGGGAACACATTGAATAATTCACATTTTAAATCATATATGCATAGCATAAATGATAAACCATGCAAAGAAGAAGATCTTTCAAAAATATTTTAAAACAGAGAGGGGACTACCGCGATCACGACCAAAGGTCGCGCTCGCGATAATGGCCAAGCTTGCTCTGCGGACAAGGAACCTAGCATGAGTCTGGCTCAGAGACACAAATTGTGAAGGCGAATCACAGAGGAACAAAGCAGGTGCAAGAGGGAGAGGAGACTGCCATGAGTGGTGCTCAGCGGCACGACTCATTCTCTGAGTGCACGACTCCTTACACCAAGTGCATGACTCCTGCACCATGTGCACGACTCCTGCACCATGTGCACGACTCCTGCACAAGTGCACGACTCGTGCACCAAGTACATGACTCATGCACCCCCTCACTGAATTCTCAGCTGCTAGCGAAGAACCTGTCTCTATTGCGATCGCGACAGAGTAACATTTTCTAGATTTCCAGCGAAAATTGCAGAACCCAGTTTTCCAAACTTCAACATAACTCAAATCAAACTTTTAAATCATCAAAAGCAATATAAAATTCAACTTTTAAACCAATTAGAAACCTCAGTAATAACATACTTTTCCAGAACTCCAAATCAAAAACCAAATTCACAAAATAAATCAAATACACCAAAAATCCCTAACCTCAACTCCTTTGCTCCAATAGCTCACTTAGATGATCTTTCTTGCTTCCAAACTCATCCCAAATATTTCTCATCCAAAATCCTCATCAAAACACATACAAATGCACAAAATATAAATCTAGGGTTTAAAAGCTAATCAAAAGAAATCGAGAAAATCAAAACTTAAACTCACTTTTCCTCAATAATTTCCACACTTAATCTTATTCAATTAATCACCTTCATCATCAAAATCCTGGTCTTTGATCTTCAAAGGGAGTGAATGGCATGAAGCAATAAGAAGAATAAGAAGAAGAGGAGGAGAGGAAGATCGAAAATGGGAGAGAGGAAAAGTAGATTCTGCCCCCTCTCTCTTCCTCTCCCTTCCTTTTATACTCCTTCTTATCCCTTGCCATTTGTCACATTCCCACTGGTCCAAAAATAGATATTTATGTCAATTCTCCCATCTAGTCCATCATCTCCTTTCTCTTCTTACATTTAGCATCCCTCTATATAATTCTTAACATTGGCCCACAAAATTAATCTTACTCCTTCAATTAAGTCCTAAATTCACACTTCACAATTTTACCATCAATCGTACTTGCCGAAACTTTCACTTAAATTCTTAAATGGTTCATTTGACATACCTAACACTTAAATTTGCATAACTTTCATCACCACTCATCTGAATATGCATGAATCCTTCTAGGTTACTTTTTGGGTTGTGACAATTCTTCCCTCCTAAAAGAATTTCGTCCTCAAAATTCACTTACATCAGAAAAATCCAAAACTATACTCTAATTCACTATCATTTACACTAATCATTTTCGCATCATCATATAACACTTACATTCTACACTTATAATAGATCAATCTTTTACTTCTCTTCTCACTCTCTCACATTCGAATCCATCACATTCATCAGAAAAGTCCTTACTTTAACCACCAATCAGAAACAAAGCACATACACCTCACATATAGGTAAACCATTTAACTTACAATATTTTGCTATGCACTTACTCAATACGAAAAAGCCTGTCACATTCATCTATACAAGATTCCCGAAATACTCTTTCTACTCAACTCAACTATACATATATTACATTTTCCTTACACACCTAATCTTAATATCAAATACTCCATGTACTGTCATACCATGATTTCCACCTACTAGTTTGAGCCATGGGTATGTGTGCATGTGTGAGTGTGGGTTAGCATGTGTTAAATGTATTTTGGGGTTATATGCATGAATGGTAGGCTTGGTTAGAGTGTGCATGATCATAGGGTAGTAGTGTGTGCATTAGTGAGGGGTAGTCTTGTGTGTTGTGTCTTGCATGTTTGTAGGGTGTGAGTGGTCAAGATCCGCCAAGGATAGAGTGACATGTGGCTAGGGTTTTAGGAAGTGGGTGTAAAGTGAAGGAGAGAAAAGTGAGCAATCATTTTTTTGCTTCATTTTCCCGTTCTTCTTCCTCCTCTCTTTACCTCCTCTTCCTCTTTTCTCTTCAAGTGTGCCCTAGCTTTGATCCAAGTGGTTTTTGGTGGAAATCGATCATCTCTTAAGCTTTATTGGTAAGTTTTAGAGGGTTTATCTTCTTCTTCATCTTTTCTCTTGATTTGTTAGATGTGTTCTTAATCTAGGGTTTTTGTGTTTGTATGGTTCTTAGGTTTTTGGGTTTAGAAGTGCCGCCACATAATCCCAAGGGGAAAGAGAAGGCAAGTGGGAGTGGAGCTTGCAACTAGGAGCATAGGAATTTACAGGTTTGGGAATTTGTTTTATTTTGATATATATTTGTGATTTTATGTCTCTACATGATTTTATGGAAAATTTAATGTTTAATGAGGTTCATGTTAGTATAAATGTGATGGGTTTTAGTTTGATTTAAGTTGTGATGCATGATTGTTGAATTATTGAAGCAAATGTTAGGTTTGATGAATGTTACTGCAATTTTTCTGGGTTTATTAGTTTTGAAATTTTGATTATGTTAATTCCTGATTTGATTGTGTTAATTATTGTAAAATTTGTGTTTTATGTTATTTATGATGATTGGGAGGTTCATTTTGAGGTAAGATGAAGTTTGGGTTGATTTGGGTAAAACTGGGTTTGATTTTGAAAGTCTAGATTTTGCTGTGTTTTGGCTAGGAAATGAAAGTCACGACGCTATCGCAAATGCGACATCTTTGTGAGCACGACAGAATTGTGAAATCCCTTTCTCGTGCTTATTGGGCAAGATGGTCCGACTCGTGAAAGGCAGCACGACTTGTGAAGCCTTCGGCATGCACGAGTGGTGAAGATAGTCACGAGTCGACATGGAGTAGAGCACCTTCACGAGTTGTGTAGCACTTCACAAGTCATCAAGGATGATCGTGACTCATAAAGGAGAGAAAACACGATTCGTGCTTGCTGGGGGCCAACTCACGAGTCGTGCACTAGAGCACGACTCGAGACAGGGTAGTGGGCATCGACACGAGTCGTGTCGACCTTCATGACTTATGTCCTTCGCCCTCTTCTCACATATGGCCTTTTGGCCACTGTCGCGATCGCGACAGTGACCCTACCCTTGCCTGCCCTATTTACTAAAAGCAATTTTAGGTCTTTTGTTCATGGGTTTTTTATAATATATGATGCATGACTCTATTTGTGCATGTATAATATTATGATTTCCTTATCATAAGATATATGTTATGCTCTGAATATAATTTGTATTATGCATGGATAATGTTATGAAACCACATGAATAAATTATGTTATCATTTTAATGAATGATATTAGAATTATTCCTAATTGTTTAATGCTTTTTCATTAGAAAGATAATTTTAAGTTAGCTTAATGATTAATGCAAATATATCAATGCATATGTCTATGTGATTCATAAAAAGGATAATGCAAGTGTTTACTGGAATGGATATAGATATGTGAAGAATTTAATAATGAAATGGAAAATTTAGCCTGCGTCAGTCAAGTCGTGGATGGATAGGCATGCCCATAGAGTTCTGATGCTGTAGCCCTCTGTTCTCTTTGGACCTTGATCAGGTCCCTGTTTGGATCCTCGCGATCCCCAATGTGTATAGATCTTATTTAAGATCCCCTCTAAAAATGTTTTGAATGAGAAAAATATGATGTTGCTTTTTGAATCGTACCCAGGGGTACCGCCATGTGTTCACTCGCTTATCCACCCCTTTTGACTTAGTAGGCAATTAAATGAATAAAGCTATGTGAATGAATTAATATGTTCTGTAATGATATGCAAAAAGTATGTGACTAAGCAACTGAAAGTGTTTGTTAATATGTTCTGAGCTCGTGCCTCACACACTAATGTGTTATGGATCCTTTATAGATACCTATGTGTTTTATATAATCAACTAATATCTGTGAAGTGGAAAATGATTAAGCAATCAACGTTGCTCTAATAAATGTGTATAAATGAATATTCACTGTCCGAGAATTCGTATGTGAAGGTTATAAATTTGTTTAAAAGTTAAGAGTATGGCTGTCTGTATAAGTCTTTGTAAAGAATAATGAATGAATGAATTCTATGTATATGTATATATTTGTTTACATGTTTGAATTGAGAACACAAGTATGCTATGTATTTTCTTGTCCTCTAAGCCTTAGCTTGGATGACCAATATAAGTATATCGGTAAGGAATATGTGTGTAATGTTTATTAGTTTACAATGGACATGATGATTGCATATTAATTTATAGTTAAAGGGAAATAAATTGGTAAGAATGAAATAGATAACTGAATTTAAGAAAGGATTTAGAGTTAAATTTGGATTGTTTAAGTATAAAGGTTTTCTATATAACTATGTGTTTCTGATTCCCAACCATAGGGATACGTAGGAAGCTTGGAATAACAGTTTCAAGACCGAACCAAATCTGAGTATTGAAATGTTTTGCTTAGTTTTGAACAAGTAACGGTTTAATTAAATGAAAGGTTTTGATTTAAGTATTGATAGTGTAATTTGTATGATTTTGAAATATTAGTAATAACGGGATTTCCAAAAATTTATATTTCGATCATTAAAATGTATTTGGGGAATTTATGAAGTGTAACTATCTATAGGGCCATTGAGTGATTTAAAGTATATGATAATTTATGTATAATGTATTTTGACTAAAAAGTAAATAAGTATTTTTGGTTATGGATTATAATATGCTAAAATGTGTGAAATGACTTAAGTTTGAGTAGCAAAATAATGATATTCCTTGTAATAATTTAGTCGACATTCATTTTTCGTTTATCTACATATATATATTGGTTTGCATGTGTTTTCCTTGGCAACCACTATGAGTGGCTGCCCATTATTGTTTAGCCCGACTAAGCGTTATCGCTTAGCAGGGTTATTTTTCCGTACAGGTTAGGAGATTAGAGTAGCGCAGCGATTCACCGAGTCTTTGGCCAACGAGTCTGTAGAAGTTATAGGAAGTGTTATTGATTGGGATGTAATTAAGTTTTATTTATTACCCTTTGTAATAAGTTGTAATATCTTGTAGTGCGAATAATGGTGTGTGGATGACATAGGTTTAGGATGTGCATGTTTTGAGGTTATGATTTTAGAAATTTTATTGTTCTGATTTCTGCATTGCCATGTGTGTCCTTGTCTGGTGGTACCTTTTGCTCACCGTAGCTCTTAACCCTTCGAAATGCTACGTGTGGGAGTTGGGGGTGTTACAATTTGGTATCAGAGCTCCGGTTTAGTCGGTTCTGGTTAACTAGGTGTTTCAAAGTGTATTTGTATAGTTTAGAATTGGCCAAAGCGAATGACTTTGACCTTTAAATATGTTTTGGGAAGGGAAACCTTCCTATTTGATAAAGTGTTTAGTTAAGTGTTGGCTTGGTAGGTCACGATCTACCTGCCTTGAATTGTTATATGTGTGTGCAATTTGGAATGTGTTTGTTAGATGAGTTATCAAGGGTTCTGTTAGAGTTTTGTTTTGATGCTAGATGGTTAAAGGAAAAGGTTTTGTGGAATTCAGTGAAACGTATCGATAAATGGTTATCTTTATGAGAATTGATATTTGGCATTGGGATTAAAACAGAGCTGGATTTTATAACATTATGATAATGCTCTGTTTGCCTGTCAGCTATCTCCAGAAAATTATTGGAACATAAGCATATTGAACCATGGTGTGACGTGCGCCGAACCCCGGGGCGCCCCGAACAGCCTGCTTTTAGGGCTTTCGGGGGGAGGTTCATGAAAACTTGTAAGAAATTACAAGTGCATCCATTTTGGGCAACAAGGAGGTTTCTTGGAGTTGCCACCCAATAGAAAATTTGTAACAACCCAAATAGGGCCTGGTCGGAATTTACGAGGTAAGTCGGTAAAGTGAGGGCTTTTTCGTAATTTAAGTAGAGGAATTTTGGTTAATAAGGAAGTATGTGTTAAAGGAATTAATTAATTAAGTGTTAAGTGAAGTGAAGGGGAGATTAGAGTGTGTTTGTAGTGTATGGTTGTAGGGTGTAAGTGGACATAGGGCTTTTATTGTGTGGTTTGTGGTACATGGTGCCTAGGATGAAAGTGGGTTATTGGAAATTATAAGGTGTGGGTTGTGTTTGGTGCATTGGAAGATATTTGTGTAAGAAAAGCTTGTGTGTGTTTAGTGTATGGTGCCATAAGTGGTGTTGTTAAGATAGATGGCTTGATTCTCTAAGATTGTGACAAGTGGCAAGGGTTGGTGAGTAATTAATGTAAAGTAGGAGAGAGGAAGGGAGGGGCAGCTTTTGGGTGAGGCTTCCCGTGGAAGCTATCTCATTTTCCCTCATTTCTTCTTCATTTCCCGTCCTCCCCTCTCTCTTGCTTTCATTCTTCTACTCTCATCTCTCTTCTCTTGTGATTTCTTGAGTTTTGAGTGGGATCTTGGAAGGTTTGAGCTGGGAGTGTTAAGGGTAAGTGGTTGTGTTCGGTTTGAGGTTCTTATGATGATTCTTGTTCTTTGATTTCTGGTTTTGTTTGTGATTGAGTTTGAATTAAGTGTATTTGGTTGGGTTGTGCAAGAATCGGAAGAGAGAAGGAAGAGCAAGGGCAAGGATAAAGTGGATTCGTGAGGAATTCGGTTGAAGCTTCGTTTTCCAGGTATGGGAGCTGTGTTCTTGAGTGTTGATTTAGAATTGGGTTTAAGTGCATGTAAGTGTTGTGAGCTGTGTTGTGGATAATGGTTTTTCCCTAATTTCCTCCTTGGATCAACTCTAAGTGGTGATTGCATGTCATTTATAATCTTGAGTGGTTTATAAATGCATGTTTAATTGGAGTAGTGATTTAGTGAAGTGTTAGTGATATAGTGAAGATATTATGTGTTTCCGGAATTTGAACATGCCACATTAGTGTATTTGAGTTTGGTTGTGAGTGATTTCTTGTTGAATTTATATTTGATTATTGTGTAAAAATGATTATGTGGCTGGAGAATGATGCGGTGATGTGCTAGAGGCGAGAGGTAAGTGTTTTGAGCATGTTGTGTGCATGCATGAAGAGTTGGTTGTGAAAAGAGTAGGAAAAGAGCAGAATTGGGCGAGTTTGGGTTCTGTCGCGATCGCGACAGAAGGCGGACTTGGCCCCTTGTTCTTGAAGAGCCCTCTGTCGCGATCGCGGCATTGTCGCAATCGCGACAGAGAACTCAGTCGCGGAAACCTCCGCGCGGGCGTGCTGCCGAGGAGGAAGGAACTGGTCACTGTCGCGATCGCGACACATGTCGCGAGCGCGACAGAGCTCGGTTCCGAGAAGTTCTGCCGCGAGTGCTTCGTCGCGAGGAGGTCCCTTGGCGTGACTTCGCGAGGAAGTACCCCGTGCTCTGTCGCGAGCGCGACAGAGACCCTTCCTGCTTGCCTTATTTTCTGAATGTGTTTTTTTTGTTACACTTTGCACGGTTTCTCACTATTGCATGGAATATGTGTGTGCCTTTGACTCGTGATATTAATGTGCTAGTGTCCTTGTTACGGATTTATTTAATATGAGAGTTTTAATTTGAGTATTGTTTTGTTTATGCAATATCTTGCGAGTTAATGTGTTGTCGAGCCTGAAGTGTCAAGGTATAGGATAATTAAGCATGCTTAAGAAGGGTTAGTGTTCAGCTGTTCTGTCCGCCCCGGTTGGGCGAAGCGGTCGACCTCCGTGATGGTCATAAATCGTGTAGTGATAAAATGTTTTGAGACTCCGGTCTCCCGCGCTGCCTTCGGGTATTAAAGAGTTTTTGAGGCTTCGGTCTCCCGTGCCGTGTTCCCGTATCCTCCACCATTGATTTCAGGCTATTATATGATCTGTCTGGTATTGATTTAGTGAAGTGTTCTGATCATTGTGTGACTCTGAATAGTGTAAAGGTTTAATGCATTGTATTTTTATCCTGAATATATTTATATCTCTGTACTCTGATTCATGATGGATTATGTATGTTAGTGCATGTTTATTATATAGTGTTCTGTTGTGCTTGTTTCTCCCCACTAAGCGTTATCGCTTAGCACGGGCTTTTATCCCGTGCAGGTAGCGTGAAGGATTTTTGGGGGTGTTCGAGTCATGCATCTGCAGGCAGGCCACATAGGAGTTGAGTTATTTATTTTTGTCTCCTCCTGTAATTCTTTTTGTATATGTATTTCTTTATTTTGTAAAGGTTTTTAAAATGTAATCTGTTGGGCTATTGTATATAACTCGTATTTTGATTATTTATGTAATGAAGTATGTTTCCTTTTTTATTTTCTAAGATTTTATTATCGGTTGTTGAATGCTTCCGCTTAGCGCATGTATGCTTCCGCTGTATGTTTTATCGCGTCGTGAGTGAGTGTCGGGTAGCGCGCCCGCCGGCGTCCTTCCAACGGGGGCGGCGGCGGGGGTGTTACAAAATTAGTAAAGGTCGTCTAGCCTCAGTGAGCCTAAGACAGCGCTGCTATGTCCATTATAGGCAAGCCGGAGGTGTCTTGGAGGCTTCCACCCTAATGATAGGAAGGTCCTCTAGCCTCATGCTTGGGCAAACCAGAGGTGTCTTAGAGGCATCCACCTTAATAGAACATTAGGATGGCCCTCTCGCCTCATGGAGCCTAGGACTATGCAATTTTGAGCCTTTTACGGGACACAAGAGGCATCTTGGAGGCCCCATCCCAATAGAACATTGAGATGGTCCTCTCGCCTCGTGGAGCCCAAAGACCAGAGAAGGTTCGGGACTACCCATTTATTCATACCTTGTTTAGGTTTATAGTTGAGTTTTGAATTTATCATTTTATCCCATTTCTCATTCAATTCAATGCAGTTAAATTAAAGCGCAGATTGTCCATTCAGGGAAAGCGATAAATAAATAAAGCATAATTAAAGTAAAGTGCATGAAAATAAATTACAACAAAACTAGGGGCGGAAAACAACCCCCATTGTAAATAAAATACAAATCATACATAAAAACAGGCTATTTGTTAAAGATGAGTACATTGGTTCTCGCATACATATTTATTATAAAATAATTTTGATGTAATAATTTTTATTTTGGATGGAGAAAATTGGGACATTGGTCCCATTTTTATTAGGAAAGATTCCAAGTTAATTAATAAAAATATTTTTGTGATTTTTTTTAGCGTGCCTAAAATAAACAATTTTATAAGAAATTACATGGTAGAATAAATGGAAAAGCCAAGTAAATGAAATATTACAAATAAAGCAAATAAATATTTAACCCAAACGAGCCTTCTGGATCTCCTCGCGTGCTCGCAAAAACGCCCAAGTAAAGAAAATGAGTTTTTGGAACAAAGATAAACACAAATGAAATAATGTTAGTAATTAAATCAATAAGATCAATTAAACGCATAAAATAATAAATAACAAATTAAAGCAAATAAAATGAGATGACACCAAAAGAATGATAAATGAATTAAAATGTTAATAAACCAAAATAAATGAGAAAAATGCATTATGAATGACAAAGGAATTAAAGGATGCAATTGAAATAAAATAAAACATGTTAATGAATTAATATATAAAAATATGAACATGATAATAATAATAACGAATAATAAAAATAAACAAATAAATGAATAAACAATAAATATATAACAATAACCATGAAAAAGAATGATAAAAACAAATAAAAGGATATAAATAAAAAAATGAGTTACATGGTTAATTAATGTTATCCCAATTAATATAAAACATTTACATGGAAAAAAGATCAATCAAAATGAATTAATTAATTACATGTTAAAATAATAGTAAGGAATCAAAGCAAAAATAATATATAAACATATTAAATAAAGTGAATATAAAATAATAGAATAAATAAATAAATGAAAATAGTAAAAATATACATGTTAATTAATTTAATATGAACAAAAATAAATAAAAGAGAATAAAAAAAGATCAAGCCTAGAATGTTTACCCTCAGAGTTTCAGATTCGTTAAACGTAAAATGATGATTGATTTTCTTGTTTGTGATGTGCAAAATTAGAGTTGAATATGATAAAATGTTGGAATTTTATTCCGAAAAAAATATCTTTGAAAAATGATGAAAGGAAAATAAAAAATTCTTCAAGAACAAAGAATTGATCTCTTTGCCTAAAGATTTATTTTTTATTGATAAAAATGTTCTCAAGAACAAACAACTATTTTGTTTGTCTCAAGAAAAAATTATTTGTTAAAAAACTTGTTTTTGAGAAAATTAAATGAAAAAGTAGATTTCAAGAACAAACATTTATTTTGAATGTCTCAAAATCTATTTTTCATCAAAAAGAGATTTAAATAAAAATCTTTGAAAAAAGTTTAATTGAAAACTAAAAAATAATAAGTCAAAAATGAATTTTGAGAGCAAACAATTGTTATGTTTATCTCAAAATCAATTCCTATCAACAAAATCCCTTCTAAAAACATGTATTAGGAGAAATTCCATTGGAAAAAGAATAAGAATTGAACTATTTTTTTTTTGTTGGGGAAATTTCAGTCAAATTAGAGAGAATTTGCAGAGGAAGAAGAAGAGAAAACTTTAAGAAAAAAACCCTAAAAAAAGCCCCCCTTTCTCTTTCCATCCTTTTCTTATTGTATGAGGAAAAAATAAAAAATCAAATTAATTAAGGGAAAAACTCAATTAAACCAGACATTAATTATTTTGAATTTTAAAAATGGAAAAAAACCTTTAAAAATCCTAAAAAATGAGATAAAAAAATGGATTTTTGGGTGAAAAAATGGAAAAAAATCAATTTCGGGTGAATTTGGCCATTTGCGGCGAAACAGGGGCGATCGACACCCGTCAGCGCGCGCGACGGGCACGCGGATGCACGCTGAACGTCGTTCAGGGCGGACGACATGGGCTGGCGCTCCGTGCGGGGAGCTGCACAGCGCTCTCCACCCACAGGCGCTGCGCCCGCGCGCGCCTGCGCACTGCCGAGCGTCGACATTCGTGGAATTTTTTTTTTAATTTTTAAATTTAACTAAAAAATACTATAATTTCTAAACCACATTTTTCAAATATAATTTTCAAAATATTTTTTATTATTTTTATGTTTTCACTCTAAAATGCAAATTTAACCAGGAAATCATCCCTTTTAACCTTTTTGCCTGTGAGTAGGCATCTTGTCATCATTGGGTAACTTTGATCTGGGCTGTCTCAGGACCCGGTGTCTACAGTTGCCCCCAATTTTGGGGAAACTAGTGGACTAGTGCCTAGATGAGCCAAAATTCAGAGAAGAAGCAAATAGATGCGTACTTGAGGCAGCCCTTACCTTTTTGCCGTGTGGAAGGTTGTGGCTTGTCGCTGTCGAGCTGTAGTGTTATCCAACTGTGGCTCATTCGCATTGTCCTGCTGGCCTTGGCTCTGCTTGCACGGTGCGAGGTGCAGTGTTATCTAACTGCAACTCCATTGCAATTTGTCTCGTTGGCCTCATCTCGGCTTGCACGGTGTGAGGAGTAGTATTCTCTAACTACAACTCAGTTGTGATCTGTTCTATCGCATGTGCCCTACTGGCCTCATCTCGGCTTACACGGTGTCTGTAAGAAGCAGTGTTATCTAACCACAATCCCGTTACGATCTGTTCTATCGCTGGTGTCCTGCTGGCCTCATCTCGGCTTGCACGGTGTGAGATGCAGTGTTATCTAACCACAATCTCTGTTGCGATCTGTTCTATCGTTGGCCTTATCTCGGCTTGCACGGAGTCTGTGAGATGCAGTGTTATCTAACCACAATCCCGTTACTATCTTTTCTATCGCAGGCGTCCCGCTGGCCTCATCTCGGCTTGCAAGGTGTCTGTGAGATGCAGTGTTATCTAACTACAATCCCTGTTGTGATCTGTTCTATCGCTGGTGTCCCACTGGCCTCATTTCGGCTTGCACGGTGTGAGATGCAGTGTTATCTAACCACAGTCCTGTTACAATTTGTTCTATCGCTGTGTCTCGCATGCCTAATTTTGGCTTGCACGGTGTGAGATGCAGTGTTATCTAACCACAATCTCATTGCAATTTGTTCTATCGCTGTGTCCTGCTGGCCTCATCTCCGCTTGCACGGTGTGAGATGCAATGTTCTCTAACTGCAACCCGGTTGCGATCTATTCTACTGCATGTGCTCTGCTGGCCTCATCTCGGCTCACGCAGTGTCTATGAGATGTAGTGTTCTCTAACTACAATCCCATTGTGATCCGTTCTATCGCATGTGATTGAACGTTCTATCTTGCTAGCCGCTTCTAGGCTTGCACAGCATAACCTTGGTAACCTCCAACCGATCCGTGTAATATCTTATCTGTTAACCATTATCCGGTTGATGTAATATCTTCTAACCACCATCCGGTCAGCACAATATCTGATCTGCTAACCACCATCTGGTCAGTATAATATCTGATCTGCTAACCACCATCCGTTCAGTACAATATCTGATCTGCTAACCCCCATCTGGTTAGTATAATATCTTAGCTGCTAATAACCATCCGGTCAGTACAATATCTGATCTGCTAACCACTATCCAGCTAGTAAAATATCTGATCTGCTAACCACCATCCGGTCAGTACAATATCTGATCTGCTAACCACCATCTGGCTAGTACAATATGTAATCTGCTAACCACCATCCGGCTAGTATAATACCTGATCTGCTAACCCCCATCCAGTCAGTATTATATCTGATTATTGACCATCCTTAGGTCGGAATAGGGACTTACTCATCGTTGTCTTTACTGGAGCTTATCCTGAACCTCTTTTTTTCTGCAAAGAAGGCAAAGCAAATGTGTGGGGTATATAAAAGGGATGCGTACTTGTGGCAGTACATACCTGTTAGGGTTGATGTCAGACGGGTGTCCCCTAAAGGACGATTGGTTGCTCCTTAGAGAATGGTTGACGGAATATCATCCTCTTGCAAAGTTCAAGTATCATCCTCTTAGATTTTCACCAAGTCATTTCCAGACTTCCAAAGCACGGATGCCATTCTCTTAATTGTATCGACTGTGACATGCATGATACCGATTCCTCTATCCTCTCCAACGTAGCCTCCTTATTGAAAAGACCTGTGTACTTCTCAAGAGGGTGAGAGAATTTGATGTTGAGCCTCCAGAGAGGAAAATAGATTTGAGCTTTCTCAGAGAAAAAATAGATTGGAGGTTTTGCTTGCCTGCAGGTGGATAGGTTTCAATGTCTTTGGCATCTCTTAAAATGAATTTTTTTTGTTTCGTTTTTTGTAAATTTTTGGATCTTCACATTTTGGATGTATTTGAACTTTACAGTATGTTGGATTTTCAAGGCCTTGAAAATATCTTCTTCTTTTTTTGTTTTGTTGTTTTATTTGTTTTTATTTTTTTGTTTGAAGAGTTATATTTTTTTTTTTACATTTGAATTTGGATTTTGTAACTTTGTGTGATGTGTGTGAGCATACATCTTCTAATAGAGAAACTTACCTTGTTGCTTTCGGCATGGCGTGCATGAATAGGCTTGCTCTTTTAAATGTCTTCTTGGGAGCAGGTCCGCAAGATTCCATTCTCGTGAGGACTTCATCTTGATTTGATTATTCGGCATGGATGAGTGCTAATGTAGAGCTGAAACTGTACCTCGGCCCACTTTTGCATCTGATTGCCTTCAACTAAAGTATGTGTGGGCTTCTCAAAAGATCTTCTTTTCTGTAGATTTGTGTGATTCCAGATTGCCCTTAGCAAGATGTGCCCGAATAGGCTTGTTCTTCTTGGCCTTCCACCTCTGCACATATTCACCTAATTTTATGCTGGATACAGTGGCCGATAATGTTGAGCTGAACCCATCCTTGCTCATGAGGTCTATACGGACCTTTCCCTCTGAGTCATATACACAAAAACATCTACAAAAGATTGTGTGTGCGTATGGAACTATGTGTGGGAAATATATGCATAAAGCTATATACATGAAACACAAGCAAATGATTAATGTACAAGAATTGTGTGTGCATATCTATACGTGTAAAAAACTGAATGCATGTGACATGCATGTGATATGAAAAAATGAATAGACCACATCCCAGGTGATTAAGAGATTCGTTGAGGATACTGCTCGACTGCTCTAATGTCCCCAAGGATCTAGAAAAGCATCATCTTGGCTTTAGGCACTCTGACCCACACTCTTTTAAATAGAACTGACCCATGTGAATCTTTGCCCCTCGGTCAATGAGCATTTTGCCCCCAGGACCCTGAATCAAGTTCTGCATTATGCACTACCTGCCTAAAGGGAAGTTATTCGGAGTAACGCTGCCTTATCACCCCAGGCTTTAAAAGTCATTATTTTAAAAGTATTGTGTCCCTTATAGATTTTCACACTAGCTTTCCTTAGCGGGAAGCGCGTCCCTTTGGGGCTTTTCACACAACTCTGTGCTTAATTCTTACCTGGAATGCACCCAACCCACTCTAGTGGCTTTTATTCATTTCTTGTAGGACAGACCGCCTGTTTCCAGGTTTTTACCCTGCCCTTTGGCCTAACTTTTGCTTAGAGAGCCAATTACGGTTTTCAACTCTAACGGCCTTTTATCTTGTTTTTTTTAAAGGGTATGACTGCAAGAAAAGTCGAAGCTACTATCAGATCCCCCTTCTAGAGTAATCGACATTTATTTACCGAGGCATCTACTCCCTAGGCATTGGCTGTATTCCTTTGAATGTGTCGCTAGATTGGGTGAGGTGGCGGATAAGGATCAGGCTCCTTAGGGCTTCATGGGGATGCTTTTTACCTTACCTACCCATTGTGCTTGATAGTTTAGAGGGATTAATGATGTAGTGAGGCATCCCTATCTTTCCATGGTGGACCTTATCTTTGCCTTTTACTTCCAGATACCATAACCTCTGGGCAAGCTATCGGTGAAGACTATTATACCATCTTTTAGGGATCGTTCCTTTACTCCCATTAATGCATTCAAGAGGTAGGTGCTTAGTCCTGTAATCGATATTAAAACTCACCGACTTAGACATCTGGATGGTAAGCATAGGAGCAGAGTGTACTCATTTAGATTTCATATTCAGCAATGAACGATATTTCTATTTTTATAAATGAACTACAAAATAATGAACACATGTATTTGCAAAGATTGTGTATATTTCGACATGATTTCTCTATACATGTCTAACATCGATTCAAAATGCAAAATTATATCTAATCTCAGAGTATATCTTGTAAGCATCAACCTCCAGTCTCCAATTAGCCCTCTCGGGTTGTTTTGATTGGACATTTTCTCTTAAGCCTCTAATTTTTGCCAAGGATGCCTTTTTTCGATTTTCGCCCTAACGAGGTGCCCATTTTTAGCAAGGCTGCCTTTTTTTGATTTTTGACCCGTGGGGCTTTTATCTCTTCTTTTGATTTTTAGTCTTTAGCCATGGAACTTCTTGGGTCAGTCGATGTTGACCGATTCTTTGAAGTCATCTTCATCGCTGTCTGTTGCTGCTCTCTTAGATAATAATCTCTGGAGAACAAATGGGCCTTCTTATACTGATCTGAATTTATGTCATTTGTCTAGAACATTCGGACTCATTTGCTTAAAGATTAAATCTCCCTCTTTCAATAGGTGCTTTTTGACTTCCTTCCTGAATGATCGAGTAGAGTGTTTTCTGATAGATCTGACTGTGGTGATAATCCCATGACATGTCCTCATCTGACGTGTCTGACTACTACTACCGTTGCTGCACCCAGTCGGCTTCCGAAATTTGAGCTTCCATGAATGTCCTTAAAGATCTGAGCTCTACTTCGATCGGCCATACTACTTCTGCCCCTGTATCGGGGAATGAAAGGTGACTCTTGTAGAGGTACTGATGGTGGTTCTCTAGCCTCAAAGTGCAAAAGGCCATTTTTCCACCGAATCCTTGTAATTTTCAACCATCTTGACTAAGATCTTCTCGATAGCAGCCTCTTCTACCCCGTTGATTTGAGGGCAATACAGAGTCGACTTGTAGTCTTTAATGTCATACCTCTAGAGTAGGTTCCTAGCCTTAGCCATAAATTGTCCTTCAATCCTTGAACCCTGCGTGGCGCGGGAGACCATACCGACATATCGGATTTCTTTCGATAACCCTGTCTATTGGAGGCCGTAGGGCGTACCTCCCCTACGATGTCTATTCCCAAGCTCGAGCAATCCGTATCCATTATAAGTCAATATAACCCTTTTGGTCCTTCTTGGAAATTAAGAAAAATGGCAAAGTACGGGCATGTGTAGCTCAACGGGTTTTGAATAAAGCTTGCCCCCCATGATGATTTTCCAATCTACATATTGATTCTTTTCTTTTTCTTTTTTTCTGCTCTCTTTTCTTTTTCTTTTTCCTTTTTTGTTTTTTTTTTGTTTTTTTTTTGGTTGAGTATAAGCTTTGTTCAAATCCTGATAGTTTACACATACACGCACTCCTCCTGTAACAACCCAAATAGGGCCTGGTCGAAATTTGTGCGATAAGTCGGTTTAGTGAGTGTATTTTCGTATTTGGGTAAGAGGAATATTGGACATTTAAAAATTTTGTGTTAAAGGAATTAATTAATTAAGTATTAAGTGAAGTGAAGAGAATATTAGTGTGTGTTTATAGTGTATAGTTGTAGGGTGTTAATGGACTTAAGGTTTTTATTGTGTAGTTTGTGGTGCATGGTACCTAGGATGTAAAGAGGATTATAAGAAATAATATGGTGTGAGTGAGTGTTTGGTATTTGGAAGATATTTGTGTGGATTGGGCTTGTGTGTGGTTAGTTATGGTGCCTTAAGTGAATTTGTTAAGTTAGATTGATAGATGCTCTAAGATTGTGACAAGTGGCTTGAGGTTGGTGAGTAATTAATGAAAGTAAGAGAGAGAGAAGGGAGGGGCAGCTTTTGGTGAGGCTTCCCGTGGAAGCCATCTTCATTTCCCCTCTCTTCCTCATTTTTCCCGTTCTCCCCTCTCTCTTGCTTTCATTCTCCTACTCTCACCTCATTTCTCTTGTGTTTCCTTGAGTCTTAGGAGGGATTTTTGAAGGTTTGAGTGGAAAGAGTTGAAGGTAAGTGCTTGAATTCGGATTGAGGTTCCTTTATTTAATTGTGTTCTTGGGATTTTGGTCTTGGTTTGTGTTTGGGTTGATTTAAGTGTTTTGATTGGATTGTGCAAGAATCGAAAGAGAGGAGGAAGCGCAAGGGCAAGGACAAAGTGGATTCGGGAGGAGCTTAGTCTGGAGCTTCATTTTCCAGGTATGGGAGCTGTATTCTTGAGTGTTGTTTGGAAATGGATTTGAATGCATGTAAGTGATTGAGAGTTATGTTGTGGATTTCGTGGTTTTTCCCTAATTTTCCTCCTTGGATCAACTCTAACTTGTGTTTGCATGTTATTTGAAGTCCCGAGTGTTTCTTGAATGCATGTTTAAATCAAGTAGTGATTTTTAGTGAACTGATTGTGTTATAGTGAAATTGTTATGTGATGGGATCATGGTTATGCCATGTGAGTGAATTTATGATACATTGATGTGGAATTATTATTTGAATGTGTTTATGTGGCTTGAAAGTGATGCGGTGATGTGCTGGAGGCGTGAGGTAAGTGTTTGAGCATGTTGTGAGATTGTATGAAAAGTTGTGTGTGAAATGTGAAGGGAAAAGTGCAGATTGGGCGAATCTGGGTTCTGTCGCGATCGCGACGTCTGTCGTGAGCGCGACAGAAGGCGGATTTGGCCCCTTGTTCTTGAAGAGCCCTCTGTCGCGATCGCGACATTGCCGCGAGCGCGACAGAGAGCTTGGTCGCGGAAACCTCCGCACGGGCGTGCTGCCGAGCGTGCGCGCGAGGAGGAAGAACTGGTCTCTGTCGCGATCGCGACGCTTGTCGCGAGCGCGACAGAGCTCGGCCCCGCGAGTTCTGCCGCGAGTACCTCGTCGCGAGGAGGCCTTTGGCGCGACCTCGCGAGGAAGCACTCCG
Source organism: Excoecaria cochinchinensis (assembly GCA_947683425.1). Taxonomy (NCBI): domain Eukaryota; kingdom Viridiplantae; phylum Streptophyta; class Magnoliopsida; order Malpighiales; family Euphorbiaceae; genus Excoecaria; species Excoecaria cochinchinensis. The sequence goes on along the minus strand of CANTUQ010000104.1, from coordinate 2,820,697 downwards.
TACTCTGTCGCGAGCGCGACACTTGTTGCGATCGCGACAGAGGCCCTTTCTGCTTGCCTTGTCTTCTGAATGTGTTTCTTTCGTTCCACTTTGCATGGTTTCTCACTATTGCATGGAATGTGTGTGTGCTTTTGACTCGTGGTATTATTGTATTAGTGTCCTTGATATGGATTTATATTATAGATGAGTTTTATTTTGAATATTGTTTTTGTCTTTATACTGTCTTGAGAGTCTTTGTGTTGTCAAGCCTGAAGTGTCAAGGTATAGGATGATTAAGCATGCTTAAGAAGGGTTAGTGTTCAGCTGTTCTGTCCGCCCCGTTTGGGTGAAGCGGTCGACCTCCGAGATGGTCATTAATCGTGTAGTGATAAAATGTTTTGAGACTTCGGTCTCCCGCGCTACCTTCGGGTATTAAAGTGTTTTTGAGGCTTCGGTCTCCCGTGCCGTGTTCCCGTATCCTCCACCATTGATTTCAGGCTATTGTGTGAATGGTCTTGTATTGATTAAGTGAGTGTTCTGATCATAGTGTGACTTATGAATAGTGTAACGATTTAGTGCATTGTGTTATTTATTCTGGATATATTTGTTTATATCTCTGAACTCTAATTCTTATTGAATTATATATGTTAGTGCATGTTTCTTGTTAGTGCTCTGTTGTGTTTGTTTCTCCCCACTAAGCGTTATCGCTTAGCACGGGCTTTTATCCCGTGCAGGTATCGTGAAGGATTTTGGGAATGCTCGAGTCGTGCATCTGCAGGCAGGCCACTTAGGAGTCGAGTTTATGATATCTGTCTCCTCCTGAAATTTTCTTTTGTATATGTATAATTCTTTTGTTTATGTACAACTCTTTTTGTAAAGGATTTTAAAGATGTAATCTTTTGGGCCATTGTATATAACTCGTATTTGATTATTTATGTATTGAAGTATGTTTCCTTTTATATTTTCTAAGATTTTATTATATGGTTATTGAATGCTTCCGCTGTATACTTTGCTGCGTCGTGAGTGAGTGTCGTGTTGTAGCGCGCCCGACGGCGCCCTTCCAACGGGGGCGGCGGCGGGGGGTGTTACACCTCCTCTTTTTGATTTGGGACAATATTGACCAACTTAGTCTGGCGTTGAACTTCGATTAGAAATTTTGGCTTCATCTCTGCTTATAGATTCCTCTTTTTAATCTTTTCTACCCCTTCTGCCTTTAATCTTTCTAGTTTCTATGTGATTGGTCCATGATCGGGGTATGTTGGAATGGTGTGCTCGGTGATTTGGCAATCAACTCTTAGTGTGTCTTCATAAGTCCAGGCAAAAACTTTTTTACATTTTCTTGAATTTCTTTCAAGTTTTAATCCCTCTTTAGGAGTTGCATTAGATGCTATCAAGATTTTCCTTGGACTTTCCAAAGTTCTGAGATTAAATGGAGTAGCATCAACTGAATCAATGTCAAATATGAATGAGTCATGATCATGATTATGCATAGAGAAATCATAAGAGATATAACACAAGTAAGCAAAAAATGTTCATTTTATTAATGAAACTAGAATGTCATTATTAAATAGTTCAAAACTAAAAAGAACATTCTAAATAGCTAATCATTTTCTATTCTTGCCAACACAGATGTTGCAATCGATGGTCCATTATCATCCTTTAGAACCGTCCTTCCTTTCCACTTAGGCATTTAATCTATCTTACTCTTTCCCTCTCGCTTTTTTGGGTCGGAGATCTGCTGGGAGTTAATCAGATCTTGAATAACATATCTCAAGGTCTTGCAATCGTCTGTGGTATGCCCGGTGTGCTGGTGGAAGGTGTAATACTGATCCCCTTTATGATCGGACTGTCCTTGACTTGGGGCAGGCCCGGCCGGTAAGGGTTGTAACTTCCCTTTCTTGACAAGACGGGTGAAGTGCCAAGATAATAGCCTACCCGAAACAGTGAGGTGGGACCGAGCTACTTTAGTGGCTGAGACTTTTGTAACCTTAACATTTGCCTCACTGATGTTATGGCTTCCTGAGCTTTCACATTTTAGAATATGCGTGATTGCGAGGTCCCCATCCTCTTCAGGCACAATACTATATTCTAGGGTAGGCCTCCTATTTCCTCCTTGCTCACCTAGTAAGTCAAGTGGCCCTTTGCCTCTGGTTTCGAAAGAAAATGGAGGTACTGCAGTCGTTGCTGTATGAGCTTTCTTAACCATGGCCGACTCTACTTGGTTATGAGTTGTTGCTATAAGCTGAGCTTGGAGAACAAGTACCATGGCATCCATTCTTTCTTTGACCATTGGCAGCATCCTTTTTTCCAGCTCTTCAAACCTTCTATCCATCTCTTGGGCAATTAGGGCGCGAGTTTCTTCATTCTGTTGTGAAGGGCCAGCCATTTTTGATACCTTCAGATGCTCTGGTAAGGATGCTAAATCTTTGTCAACCCACGTGAACTCTGATCACTCTTTAGACAATTACTAGAATCCCTAAACCACCCAAGCAAATGGTCTACAATGGCTAAAAAGTAAGGAGTTAGAATGATGTATGAATAATATGTAATGCATGATCGTGCTATGCAAGTGGTCCTCGATAGCTAAACGAGACTACAGTGATACACATTAAATATGTAAAAACTATACACAGGTTGATATGTACATGTAAAAATTATATGCAAAGAATAAGATGTACACATAAGGAGAAAAGAACTTTTTTTTTGTGCATGAATGACATGAATATGCAATGCATCATCCACTACCACATACAAGCAGATAGATCCTTCCAACCTTATCTCTCCAACACACGAGGTCATGCGGTCTCTTTCCTAGGTGGGATTGGCCCATGGGTTAACAGGGAACCGATGGACGCACATGGTGCACGGCAGAAAACTAGCTGCATAACCTCTCTTAACTAATGCACAGGCACATGGATTTTGACCATTATATATTTAGGCAGTCCGAATAAATTGACATGGGCCTATCGGGGCATGAAAGCCTTTGATTAGGTGACCAGTCAAATTATCTGGGTTTGTCCAATATATAATAATCCATACAATAAGCATAGTATTATGGTTCATACCACCTAGGGGAAGTATCTATTGCCATTACATGAGCTTTAGCCAAGGTGATGATACTTTAGGTCTACCAAAGCATGGTCACTGCCAATGGGAATAGCTCATCACGAGCGTAATGACCGGTCAGGTCTCCATTTGATATACCAAAAGGTATGAGGCTTGGGCTGGTGATTATCCTTAACACTTTCTTACATTGAGTGAATGTAGGGTCGTGCTTCGGGAATGCACCGAGGTTGAAAGTGGGACCAAACTAACATAGATCTAAGGCTCTAATGAGATGCAATGCAGTTTCAAAAAAGGATGAAATTTTTAAATTAAAACTCAATTGTAAGTTTTAACTAAGTTACTTTCAAAGGGAAGTCTCTTTTAAGTGTCCCTAGCGGAGTCAACACTGTGACGTGCGCTGAACCCTGGGGCACCCCAAATTGCCAGTTTTTAGAGGTTTCGGGGGGAAGTTCATGAAAACTTGTAAGAAATTACAAGTGCGTCCATTTTGGGCAACAAGGAGGTTTCTTGGAGTCGCCACCCAATAGAACATTAGGAAAGGTCATCTAGTTTTAGTGAGCCTAAGACAGCACTGCTATGTCCATTATAGGCAAGCCAGAGGTGTCTTGGAGGCTTCCACTCTAATGATAGGATGGTCCTCTAGCCTCACGCTTGGGCAAATCAGAGGTCACTTGGAGGCATCTACCCTAATAGAACATTAGAATGGCCCTCTCGCCTCGTGGCGCATAGGACTGTGCAATTTTGAGCCTTTTAAAGGACACAAGAGGTGTCTTGGAGGCTCTATCCCAATAGACCATTGAGATGGCCCTCTCGCCTCGTTGAGCCCAAAGACCAGAGAAGGTTCGGGACTTCCTATTTATTCATACCTTGGTTAGGTTTATAGTTGAGTTTTGAATTTATCGTTTCATCCCATTTCTCAATCAATTTAATGCAGTTAAATTAAAGCGCAGATTGTCCATTCAGGGAAAGCGATAAATAAATAAAGCATAATTAAAGTAAAGTGCATTAAAATAAATTACAATAAAACTAGGGGCGGAATACAACCCCCATTGTAAATAAAATACAAATCATACATAAAAACGGGCTATTTGTTAAAGATGAGGACATTGGTTCTCGTATGCATATTTATTATAAAACAATTTTGATGTGACAATTTTTATTTTGGATGGAGAAAATTGGGACATTGGTCCCATTTTTATTAGGAAAGATTCGAAGTTAATTAATAAAAATATTTTTGTGATTTTCTTTTTAGCGCACCTAAAATAAACAATTTTATAAGAAAATTACATGGTAGAATAAATGAAAAAGCCAAGTAAATGAAATATTACAAATAAAGGAAATAAATATTTAACCCAAACGAGCCTTCTGGATCTCCTCACATACTAGCAAAAATGCCCAAGTAAAGAAAATGACTTTTTGGAACAAAGATAAACATAAATGAAATAATGTTAGTAATTACATCAATAAGATCAATTAAATACATAAAATAATAAATAACAAATTAAAACAAATAAAATGGGATGACATCAAAAGATTGATAAATGAATTAAAATGTTAATAAACAAAAATAAATGAGCAAAATGCATTATGAATGACAAAGGAATTAAAGGATGTGATTGAAATAAAATAAAACATGTTAATGAATTAATACATAAAAACATGAACATGATAATTATAATAACGAATAATGAAAATAAACAAATAAATGAATAAATAATAAATATATAACAATAACCATGAAAAAGAATGATAAAAACGAATAAAAGAATGATGAAAATAATTAAATGAGTGACATGATTAACTAATGTTATACCAATTAACATAAAACATTTACATAGCAAAACGATCAATCAAAATGAATTAATTAATAAAATATTAAAATAATAGTGAGGAATCAAAGCAAAAATAATATATAAACATATTAAATAAAGAGAATATAAAATAATAGAATAAATAAATAAATGAAAATAGTAAAAATATACATGTTAATTGATTTAATATGAACAAAAATAAATAAAAGAGAATAAAAAAAGATCAAGCCTAAAATGTTTACCCTCAGAGTTTTGGATTCGATGATGAAAAAATGATGATTGATTTCCTTGTTTGGGATCTGCAAGATTAGAGTTGAATATGATAAAATGTTGAAATTTTATTCAAAAAAAAATATCTTTGAAAAATGATGAAAGGAAAATAAAAAATTCTCCAAGAGCAAAGAATTGATCTCTTTGCCTAAATAATTATTTTTTATTGATAAAAATGTTCTCAAAAACAAACAACTATTTTGTTTGTCTCAAGAAAAAAATTATTTGTCAAAAACTTGTTTTTTTAGAAAATCAAATCAAAAATTAGATTTCAAGAACAAACATTTATTTTGAATGTCTCAAAATCTATTTTTCATCAAAAAAAGATTCAAATAAAAATCTTTGAAAAAAGTTTAATTTAAAACTATAAAATAATAAGTCAAAAATGAATTTTGAGAGCAAACAATTGTTATGTTTGTCTCAAAATCAATTCCCATCAACAAAATCCCTTCTAAAAAACATGTATTAGAAGAAATTCCATTGGAAAAATAATAAGAATTGAACTATTTGTTTTTTTATTTTTGTTGCGGAAAATTTCAGCCAAATTAGAGAGAATTTGGAGACGAAGAAGAGGAGAAAACTTTAAGAAAAAAAAACACTAAAAAAAATCCCCCCTTTCTCTTTCCATCTTTTTCTTTTTATATCTAGAAAAAATAGAAAATCAAATTAATTAAAAAAAATCAATTAAACTAGATATTAATTATTTTGAATTTTAAAAATGGAAAAAAACCTTTAAAAACCCAAAAAAATGGGATAAAAAACTGATTTTTGGGTGAAAAATCGGAAAAATATCAATTTCGGGTGAATTTGGCCATTTGCGGTGGAACAGGGGCGACCGACGCCCGTCAGCGGACGCGACGAGTGTTGGTCGCGTACGCTTGGCGCGGAGCAGGGCACGGATGCGCGCTGCGAGTCCCTCAGCGCGGGCGACGCTTGCTCATGCTCCGCGCGGGGCGCCGAGCATCGACATTGGCAATTTTTTTTTATTTTTGTTATTTTTAAATTTAACTAAAAAATACTATAATTTCTAAACCCCATTTTTCAAATCTAATTTTTAAAATATTTTTTATTATTTTTATTTTTTCACTCTAAAATGCAAATTTAACTAGGAAATCATTACTTTTAACTTTTTTGCCTGTGAGTAGGCATCTTATCATCATTGGGTAACTCTGATCTGGGCTGTCTCAGGACCCAGTGTCTACACACGGGGATGGAAAAAGTGCATTACTATAGCATCAATTGTATTTCTTGTAACACCCCAGTACCCCTCGAAAGGAATATCGAGATGTCACACACAGCACGAACATTCAAGCAAGAGCTAAAGCGAAAGCACTCATAAATAACCATATAAACTTGCATAACTGAACTTATAAAGTATACATATACTAAGTCATTACATTACATATCAGAATTACATGCCTTACAAAACATTACAAAATGTACAAGCAAAAACTGGACTATATAACTTATCCCTATACTAGTACAAAAAGAAGACTTTAACTCCTAGTGGCCAGCAGATGTGCGACCCAAAACCAAACCTACCCGGAAATAAACATCCGTGCTAAGCGATAACGCTTAGTGGGGATGTACAAAAACAAAGGGCTGCACAAGCATGCATAACAGTATATACATATCATGCTTAGGCATAAACGCAAAGTCAATTACAAAATTATAACATGTACAATTCAATCTTATCAAAACTAATATGCTCAAAGCACCATAACATTCCTATATGCGTAACACATAACAGAATCTTAACAATATCAAGTTCATTTGACGAACATAACTGAGACAAAAGCATTAATATAAAATGCTCAAAACAAAACAATCATTCCATCATCAAAAGCATAAGCTCGATCAACACAAAACCAAACAAGAAGCCTGAACTCTCACGGACTGTGGATACGGGTACAAAAGATACCAACGAAATTCAGTATCTAAAACAAAAGACATAAGTCTGAAAACATTCGAATACCCAGAGGTAACAAAAGAGACTGAAGTCTCTAGACAAAAGACCATAACGGTCTACAACGCAACCGCACAAAACCCTGTATAAGCATGCTTATATATCCACTAACTTGACACTTCAGGCTCGCTACCACTCTAATTACTATAACACATATTTACATATCCAATCACAATCACATTTCACTCAAATCATGTACAATTCCTACTAGCAAATAATACCTATGATATATAATATGCATGTTCAAACATATTCATATAGTTCACCAAACCAATACACATACCATTATGATTCAATAACTAAAAAGCATGTACACATTTAATTCCTTTATCAAGGTACTATGCCATAGCCTCACTTACATATAATTTCCATTGACCAAAGTTCATATACTCATCTCATAATTTTAAACATGAATTGGATAAGTTATGGGAACTTGAAGAGAAGTTTGGGTGCATTTCGGGAAGGATAAACACACAAAAATACTCAAACTAGAGGGGGGTAAAGGTGGGAAATGATTCATGCCAACCATGGGATCAAAATGTGAAGGAAAGTCCATCATGTAACTGGTTCTATCGTGCTCATGACCCCTGTCGCGCTCGCGACAGTAGGCTCCTACAGTTGCCTAACGAGATTGCTTTTCACCTCAAACTTGTATCGCATAAACCAACATCTAAACCTCATTTTTAGGAAAAATGTCCTTCTTAACAATTGTTCCCTAGGATGCTAAGTTTCTAATGGAACAAGTTACAGGTCATTTAGATAAAGAAAGCATAATATATGAGCTAAACACACTATACTATTCCAATGGACCTGCCAGAATAGAGACATTTATGTTATGGCCAAGTTTCGGACACCTGGAGCAAGAATTCGATCATAGTCATTTATGGGACTTATATAGATATGGAAGTCATGGTTCTAAAGGCATAATAGTCACTAAAAGTGGAGTTGTTAAACTCCACCTATCACCAAAACATCACACGGAGGTCTGATACAATCTGAGCAGAGTTTTCCCCTACAACTTCGGTTCATACGTGATCACTAGATTATACTTATGGCAATTCAACTAACACTTCAACACACATCCATTTTACATTTAAATTATATCAAATATCAATTAACACATTAAACATACATCAGTTGACACTACATCACAATTCACTACACATGCAAAAATCAAAGGGCACACGATCGCTACCTCTAGAAGTGTAGCCGAAACTCCCAATCTCAAATCTTATCATTGCCCTTCTCAATCCTTCTATCTAGAACTTCTTAATCCCTTAATAACCTCTATAAACCATCCAATGCAGAAATTAGCAAAAAGAAGACAAAATCAAAGAAGAAAGAGGAAGTGAAACCGAGAAAGAGAGGGAAAACAAAGAGATATCACCATTTGCATGCAAAACAAGAATGAGGACATATTTTCCCACTCAAATCACTTATATTGCATGTAAAAGTCCACTGGGCACATCCTCTCAAAGCCACATGTCTATCTTAAGACATGTGTCCCAAACCCTTCCAAACTCCTTGCATGACTGCCACATGTCCAACCCTAACTCAAAATCCACTTAAATCCCGTTTAAAATGAACTCCAACTAGCGCGTTCTATCGCGCTCGCGACAGAATCTAAACCAGAAATTCTAAAAAAACAAAACTTGACCAATCTTCTTTCCAATTCTTCCTCTCACCCAAATAATCATTCAAAAGTGTTCTTTCTTACAAATATACACACCCATATACATACCAAATCATCACAAATCCTACTAAGGTGTATCCGGGTCGTTACATTTCTGCATCATATTGTATACATGAACCATCACATCCTCATTGCATCATCATCCCTTGAACATACAAGAGAAGCATGCGTGCATGTGTTTTGATGGAGAGAAAGCTGACAGGGTGTACGTTGAGTATTTGATATTAAGATTAAGTGTGTGATTTTTGAGCATAGCAATTGTTAAGAAGAATGTACTATGAGTATACTTAGAGTTGAATAAGAAAAGTATTTTAGAATCTTGTACAAGTGAGTGTGAAAAGATTTTGTAGTAAGATATGAGTATTTTTAGTAAGGAAAGTAGCATGTGTGCCGGATGTTTTTGAAGCATTAAGGAATGGTGTGACAAAATGTTATAAGTTAAATGGTTTACCTGTATATGAAGTGTATGCACTTTGGTTTTCAATTGGAGGTTAAGGAATGATTATTCTGATGAGAGTTGTTGATTCGAACATAAGATCATAAAAGGAGAATCATATGGGTTCATTAAGTCGATTTTATGAGTTTGGGTTTAGATATGTACAAGAGAAAGATATGATTTGTGTAGTATTTTCGATTTAAAGAAGTGATTTGAGAGTATAGTGATAAGAATAAGTAATACCAAGTGAGTATGTTAAAAGCGAGGTGTATGGGAATAAGTGAAATGTATGTGCTACAAGTGTAGAACATAAGTGTTAAATGATGATATGGAATTAATTAATGAGAATGATAGTGACTTGAAGTTTGATCTTCTGGTTTTTCCGATGTAAGTGAATTACGAGGACGAAATTTTTTTTTAGTTGGGGAGAGCTGTCACACCCCGATTTCCCCCTAGTAGTGTAACACCTGTAGACACCGGGTCCTGAGGCAGCCAAGATCAAAGTTACCTAATGATGATAAGATGCCTTGTCACAGGCAAAAAGGTTGAAAGTGGTGATTTCCTGTTTAAATTTGCATTTTAGAGTGAAAAAGTAAAAAATAATAAAAAATATTTTGAAAATTAGATTTCAAAAATGGGGTTTATAAATTATAGTATTTTTAGTTAAATTTAAAAATTAAAAAAAAAATCTGCGAATGTCGGTCATGTGGCAGCGCGCAGGTGCACGGGCGCTGCTGCAACGGGGAGCGCCATCGCGCGGCGCTCCTCGCTCGAGCGACGTCGCTCGCCAGCGACGGGCGTCCGTCGCACCTGTTCCGCCGAAATTGGCCTTTTTCGCCCCAAAATCATTTTTTTTTCCAATTTTTCACCCAAAAATCCGTTTTTTATCCCTTTTTTTTGGGTTTCTAAAGGTTTTTTTCCTTTTTTAAAATTCAAATTAAATAAGATTTGATTTAATTGGATGTTTTCTTCTTAATTAATTTTATTTTCTATTTTCTTCATATAAAAAGAATAAGATGGAAAGAAAAAAAGGGGGATTTTTTCTAGGGTTCTTCATCTTCCTCTCAAAACTCTCTCTAAAATTTTCAGATTTTCCCCAAGTAAAAATAAAAAATAGAAAAGTTCATCTTTCATTCTTTTTCCAACATAATTTCTTCTAAACATATATTTAGAAGGAGTTTTGTTGTTTGATTAAATTTTTGAGACAAAAACAACAATTAATTGTTCTCAAAATTCTTTTTACCTTTTTATTTGTGTTCAATAAAATTTTTTACATTGATTTTCTTTTGAATATCTTTTTGATGAAAAGTTAATTTTGTGACAAACAAAATAATTGTTTGTTCTCAAAATCAAAATTTTCATTTGATTTTCTAAAAATAAGATTTTTTTTATGTTTTATTTCTTAAGACAAACAAATAATTATTTGTTCTTGGGATCATTTTTTATTTTTTTAATCAAAAAAAATCTTTTTTTTATCAATAGTATTTCTTTAGACAAAGAAATTAATTTTTTGTTCTTAAACAATTTTTGATCATTTTTTAAATCTTTTTTCTTAGAATAAAATTCCAACATTTTCATATTTCAATTCTAATCTTGCAAATCAAGAATAAGGAAATCAATATCTTTTTTACCTTCATCGAATCCGAAACTCTGAGGGTAAACATTCTGGACTCAATCTTCACTTTTTTATTATTTTTGTTCATATTTAATTTATTCATATATATTTTTATTATCTTCATTTATTTATGTATTTTATTTATTTTGTATTTGTTTTATTTAATATGTTCATGTATAATTTTATTTCTTGTTCACATAAATATTGATTTCTTATTATTTTTAACATGTAATTAATTTATTTTACTTTAATTCATCATTATTTTTAACATATAATTAATAACTTCATTTTAATTGATATTTTTACCATGTAAATGTTTTATAGTAATTGTGATTATATTGATTAACCGTGTCATTCATTTAATTGCTATCATTATTTTGTTATTCATTTTTTATCATTCTTTTATCATTGTCATTGCTATTTATTCATTCATTTATTTATTTTCATTATTCATCATTATTATTATCATGTTCACATTTTTACATATTAACTCATTAACATGTTTTATTTATTCCAGTTAAATTATTTAATTCTTTTATCATTTAATGTATATTTTCATTTATTTTGATTTGTTAACATTTTAATTCTATTATCATTCTTTCACATCACCTTGTTTTATTTTAATTTGTCATTCATTTATTATTATTTAATTGATTTAATTACTAACATTATTTCATTTGTATTTTGTTTTTATTTCATAACTTATTTTCCCTTTCGGGCATTTTTGCGAGCACTCGAAGAGATCCGGAAGGTTCGTTTGGGTTAGATATTTAATTGCTTTATTTGTAATATTTCATTTATTTGGCTTTCTCATTTATTTCGCCCCTAGTTTTGTTGTATTTATTTTCATGTACTTTATTTTAATCTTGCTTTATTCATCACTTCCATTATGTGATTGACATGCGCTTTAATTAATTGCATTAAACTGAATGAAAAATGGGATGAAATGATAAATTCAAAACTCAAATATAAGCTTAATCAAGGTATGAATAAATGGGAAGTCTCGAAAGTACTCTGGTCTTTAGGCTCAATGAGGCGAGAGGGCCACCTCGGCATTTTGTTGGGGTGAAAACCTCCAAGACACCTCTTATGACCCATAAAAAAGGCTCAAACTTGCATAGTCCTAAGCGCCATGAGGCGAGAGGGCCATCTTAATATTCTATTAAGGTGGATACCTCCAAGGCACCTCTGGTTTGCCCAAGTGTGAGGCTAGAGGGTTGCTCTATCATTCGGGCGAAAACCTACAAGACACCTTCGGCTTGCCTATGATGGACATAGCAGCGTTGTCTTAGGCTCACTGAGGCTAGATGACCTTTCCCAATGTTCTATTGGGTAGCGACTCCAAGAAATCTCCTTGTTGCCCAAAATACACGCACTTGTAATTTCCTACAAGTTTTCATGAACCTCATCCCGATCGCCCTGAAAGCGGGCGGTTTGGGGCGCCCCGGGGTTCAGCACGCGTCACAGTGGCGACTCCACTGGGGACAATACTCGAGACTTCGCTTCAAAAGTGCCTTGGTTAAAATTTACAATTGAGTTTTAATTTAAAAATTTCATCCTTTTTTAAAACTGCATTGCATCTCATTAGAGCCTTAGATCTATGCTAGTTGGTCCCTCTTTCAACCCCGGTGCGTTCTCGAATCCCAACCCTATGTTCACTCAATGTAGGGAAGTGTTAAGTATAATCACCAGCCCAAGCCTCGTACAATCATGGTATAATAAATTGAGACCCGATTGGTCATTACGCTCGTGATGAGCTAGACCCGTTGGTAGGGACCATGCTTGGGTAGCCCTAAAGTAGCATCACCCTGGCCAAAGCTCATGTAATGGAAATAGATACTTCCCCTAGGTGGTATGAACCATAATACCTTGCTTGCTATATGGATCATTTTGTATTGGACAAACCCAAATAATTTGATTGGTCACCTAATCAAAGGCTTTCATGCCCCGATAGGCCCATGTCAACTTATTCGGACTGCCTAAATACACAATGATCACAACTCATGTGCCTATGCATTAGTTAAGAGAGGTTATGCTGCCGGTTTTTTGCCGTGCACCATAGGTGTCCATCGGGTTCCCTATTAACCCATGGATCAAGCCCGCCTAGGAAAGAGACTGCACGACCTTGTGTGTGGGAGAGATAAGGTTGGAAGGATCTATCTGCTTGCATGTGATTTGTGGATGATGCATTGCATATTCATGTCATTCATGCACAAATAAAACTTTTTATTTCCTCCCTATGTATACATCCTATTCTTTGTATATAATTATTACATGTACATATCATCCTGTGTATAGTTTTTCAAATGTTTCACATGTATCATTGTAATCTCTTTTAGTCACTGTATACTATTTATTGCATAGCACGACCATGCATTGCATATTATTCATGCATCATTCTAACTCCTTGCTTTTCAGCCATTGTAGACCATTTGCTTGGGTGGTTTAGGGATCCCAACAGTTATCTAAAGAGTGATCAGAGTTTAGGTTGGCTGATAAAGATTTAGCATCCTTGCCAGAGCATCTAAAGGTAGTAGAAATGGCTGGCCCTTCGCAACAAACCGAAGAGACTCGTGCCCTAATTGCCCAGGAGTTGGATAGAAGGTTCAAAAAGCTCGAAACAAAGATGCTAGCTGTGATCAAAGAAAGAATGGATGCCATGGCACTGGTCCTCCAAGCTCAGCTTGTGGTAATAACTCATAACCAAGTGGAGCCGACCACGATTAAGAAGGCTTATACAGCGACAGCTAAAGTATCTCCTTTTCCTTTTGAGACCAGAGACAAGGGGCCATTTGACTTACCAAGGGAGCAAGGAGGAAATAGAAGGCCTACTCTAGAATATAGTATTGTGCCTGAAAAGAATGGGGACCCTGCAATCACGCATATTCTAAAAGGTGAAAGCTCAGGGAGCCATAACTTCAATGAGGCAAATGTTAAGGTCACAGAAGCCTCAGCCACTAGAGCAGTTCAGTCCCACCTCACTATTTTGGGTAGGCCATTATCCTGGCACTTCACCCGTCTTATCAAGAAAGGGAAGTTACAACCCTTGCCGGTCGTGCCTGCCCCGAGTCAAGGACGCCATAGACATAAAGCAGATTGGTACTGTGCATATCACTAGTATTCAGGGCATAGAACGGACTATTATCATCCCTTGAGAGATTGCATTCAAGAACTGATGCTAGGCATAGAAAAGGAAAAGATTGTAGAAGCGCCAACCACAAAAGTAAAGCGAAGGCATTTTTCTAATCTTGGCAGATCTTTGTCCTAGGTCCTCAAAAGGCTGATGAAGGAGGGGATATTACAGCCATTGCCGGCTAGGCCTGCTAGAAGCCAGGGATAGCCCAATCACAGAGGGGATCAGTATTACGCCTTCCACCAGCACATCGAGCATACCATAGATGATTGTAAGGCCTTGAGACATGCTATTCAAGATCTGATTGACTCCCAGCAGATCTCCGACCCAGAAATGCGAGAGGGAAAGAATAAGATGGATTAAGTGCCTAAGTGGAAAGGCAGGGCGGTTCTTAGGGATGATAATGGACCATCGACTGCAATAGCTGTGTTGGCAAGAACGAAAGCTGATTAGTTATTTAGAATGTTTTTTTTTATTTTTGAACTGTTTAATAATGACATTTTAGTTTCATTAATAAGATGAATGCTTTTTCTTAATTGTGTTATGCCTCTTATGATTTCACTATGCATAATCATGATCATAACTCATTCATATTTGACATTGATTCAGTTGATGCTACTCTATTTAATCTTAGAAGCTTTGGAGAACCCAAAGAAAATCTTGATAGCATCTTTTATAACTCCTGAGTGGAGATTAAAACTTGAGGGAAATTAAACAAAATATAAAAAAGGTCTTTGCTTGGACATATGAAGACATGCTAAGAGTCGATCATGGAATCACTAGGCACACCGTTCAAACACACCACAATCATGAACCGGCTGCAAAAGGTCAATAAGAGGAATCCACAAGCAGAAATGAAGACAAAATTTCTAGTCGAAGTTCAATACCAGTCTTGGTTGGTCAATGTTGTACCAAATCAAGAAGACGAGGAGTGCGTGTATGTGTAAACTATTAGGATGTGAACAAAGCTTATCCTCAGAAGAACAAAAAGAAAAAAAACGAACAAAAAAAAAAAGAACAAAGGAAAAAAAATAGAAAAATAAATTACAAAAAAAGGAAAAAAAGAAGAGAAAAATAAAAGAATCAACATGTAGATCGAAAAATCATCATGGGGGGCAAGCTTTGTTCAAATCTAGTTGATCTAAACATACCTGCACTTTGCCATTTTTCTTGACTTTCGGAAAGGCCCAAAAGGATCCTACCATCTCCCAATGGATACAGGTTGCTTAAGCATGGGAATAGACATCATAGGGGAGATGTAACACCCCCTACCCATACGTAGGCGATCCCATCCGATAAGGAGTGAGATGTCGTATGAGTCAGGGTGCCACCAAACGGATACAAAGCAAACCATACAATCATTCATAACATACATATCGAAATACGGCGTAATTAAAAACTTTAAGGGAAAAGAAAGCAATAGCTGATCATACATTAATTTAATAAATCATGACAATAATGTTCTGATCAAACCAGCTGAGACAAAAGATATTACATAACCATAATTTAAGTACATAAGCGGAAGCTATAACAAACCTGATACAAGAGAGTTCTATACAAAAAGAATCATCAAAGATTACAAAAGCTAAGCCCTCCACTAAAACCTTCTGTGTTTGCTTGACGGCGGCGACTCTCTCAAAGCAAAACTCCTTCCGCGCCTGCACGGGTAAAAACACCGTGCTAAGCGATAAACGCTTAGTGGGGAAACACACATAAAATATGGACGGCCATTCACAATGGTCGTCAAGGCATAACACATTCACAATGGCAAATGCGATAGTTATAGTATAAACTATAAGCATGCTTACAATTTAAAGCCATACATTCCGCGTCTCAATTCATGTCCATTCTAAAATAATCAAGCATACGTCTCATCATTATACTCATTCAGATATCACATTTATATAATCAAATCAGAGCAGAGCAAACCAATCGAACACCTGCTGACTCGAGGTAGTGGAAAACGAGTGTACTGAGGGTACCTTATGGGTACGAATCGATTATAGAGGGTACCTCACAGGTACAAATCAAAAGTCAGATCATTTTTATTAAAAACATAATATTTTTACTAAGGGGATCTTAAACAAGATCCAAATACTGAGGGGTTCGCGAGGAACCTAACGGGGACCTGATCGGGGTCCGAAATGAACTGAGGGCTACTGCTAAAAGACTCTATTAGGCATGCTTAACTATCCACTTACTAGACTCTAGCAGGTTATACGTAACACAATTTACATTCGAATATTCATCATGTAAGGAATTCATACTTGAGCATAACTCAATATATTAATACATAAAACACATACTACTTTAGCATTGCAAAATACACAATGAATTGATGCTAATAAGATAAAATAACACTAAACAATAATTAAAACCAAACACAATTGGAAAAGGAGAGAAAAGAAAAGAAGTCCAAAATCTGCATATTTGGACAGAAGCATTTTACACGGTGGTATGGTAAATCCATACCGCCATGTAAGACAGTTTACACGGGAGTATGGGGTATCCCATACTGCCGTGTAACATGCCCAACACAGTTGGACGAAGGCATAAACACTGCTCCAACAGAGGCGTTTCACACGGCTGTAAGGGAAACCCATACCATCGTGTGAAACTCACAGCTCAAAACATAACTGGGTAGTAGCATTTTCCACGGCGGTATGGGTGTATCCTCACCGCCGTGTAAAATCTCAGCCTTGCAATTTCTGAGGAATTTCCTCGATCCACACGGCAGTGAGCTATTTCCTTACTGCCGTGTGACTTCTGGAAATTCCAGAAATCGCAGAGGTCACTCCAAAATCCGAACCCAAAATCACACACATCACAAAATACACACTCCAAACCATAAATTCGACCCAAAAACTTACCTTTCCAGCTCAAACCACAAACACCCTCATCAATAACACAATTAATCATCCAATTTTTCCAAAAAGATAAAAGCCAACTCAAATCCCCAAAATAGAGACAAGTCCCAAACCTGAAATTCTAAGCTTCAAATCACTTAACTCCGCTAGTCCCAGCCATTTCCTTGCCCTTAGGATCGCGGGAAGGATCAACTAACAATTAAAACCAATAAGAACAACAAAGAACAAACCCTCATTAAATCTAAACCCAAAGAAGAAGAACAAGATGAGAACAAAATGAAAAGAATACATTCACTTACCAAAAAGGATGTAAAGAGATGATTAATTCCACCAATAAAGATTAGAATCCACACAAGAGCTCTTAGAGTGAAGAAAAATGAAGAAGAAGAAGAAGAAGAGTGAGGGGAAGAAGGCAAACGTAAATTCTGCTCTTCCCCTTCTTTCTTTCCTTTTTCTTTTTCTTTTCCAAAACCCTAGACACATGTCATCTCCCTATTGGTGGGAATCAATCATTCACACCCAACAAGCATGCACTACACACACCCAATGCACTCCCAACTAATGCACTCCCTACAATGGTATGAACACATGCACACAATCATTTCAAAAGTAATTCACACTCTAATGCCAAACATATAATCATATGCTAATAAAACCCTAAAAACATGCATTTTTATTAAAATACCCTTAAAACACATGCTAAAATACACATATGCATGCACACACATATGGCTCATTCTACTAGGGGGCAAACGAGGTGTGACAACTCTCCCCTACTAACAAGAATTTTGTCCTCGAAATTCTCACCTGAACTGAACAACTATGGATACTGAGCTCTCATCGACTCTTTCGGTTCCCATGTCGCTTTTTCGACTCCATGATGGTTCCATAACACTTTTACTAATGGGATCTGCTTACTTCTCAACTGTCTCAACTCTCGGGCTAGAATGGCTCTCGGTTCCTCGTCGTAGGAAAAATCTGGCTGAACCTGCACATCCTAAACTGAAAGAACATGCGAAGGATCTGATCTGTACCGATGAAGCATCGAAACATGGAACACATCGTGCAACTTTGCCAACTCCATCGGTAACGCCAATCTATAGGCTACCGGTCCAACCTTAGCCAAAATCTCATAAAGACCAATGAAGCGAGGACTAAGCTTGCCTTTCTTCCCAAACTGAAGCACTTTTCTCCAAGGCGAAACTTTTAGGAAAACCTTGTCCCCGATCTCAAATTGCACGTCTTTCCTCTTAAAGTTGGCATAAGACTTTTGTCGATCCTTGGCCGCCTTCAAATTTCGCTGCACAACTCTGATCTTTTCTTCGGTATCTCTAACCAACTCTTGCCCAATCACTGATCTCTCGGATAGCTCGGTCCAACAAACCGGAGTCCTACACTGTCGACCATATAAAGCCTCATATGGTGCCATACCGATGCTCGACTAAAAACTATTATTGTAGGCAAACTCCATAAGCGACACATATCTGTCCCAATTACCCGAAAAATCCAAAGCGCAAGCTCTCATCATATCCTCCAGAATCTAAATGACCCGCTCTGACTGACCATCTGTCTGAGGATGAAATGCTATACTGAAGTTCAACTTAGTGCCCAAAGCTCTCTGCAACTCTTTCCAAGACTTGGAAGTAAACCTCGGATCCCGATCTGACACTATGGATAATGGCACATGATGCAACCGGACTATCTCAACCACATAGATACTGGCCAATCTATCCATCGAGTAGTCCACTCTAACTGGTAGAAAGTGAGTTGACTTCGTAAGCCGATCCACTATTACCCAAACTGAGTCATGCTTCCTCTGAGTCAAAGGCAAACCAGATACAAAGTCCATGGCTATATCATCCCACTTCCACTCAGGAATGGATAAAGGCGTAAGCAATCCCGAAGGAGCTTGATGCTCGGCCTTTACCTGCTGACATGTCAAGCACTTGGACATAAAATCCATGATGTCTCTCTTCATACCGGACCACCAATAAATATGTTTCATGTCCCGATACATCTTCTCACTACCGGGATGCATAGTAAAAACTATACTATGCGCCTCACTCATAAGCTATCTCCTTAAATCCTCAGACTCTGGCACACACAAGCGATTTCTGTACATAAGCACCTCATCCTGAACTGAGAACTCTTACTGCTTACCCGATCTGACCTCTCGCACAAACCGCTGTAGCCTCTCATCATCTCTCTGAGCATCCACAATCCTCTGTCTCAAGGTAGGCTTCACACGCAATTGAGCAATCAAAGCCCCATCTGAACCAAACCTCCATCTAAACCGCCTCAGGAAAAAAGCTGAAACTGGCTTTTGACTCAAAGCATCAGCGACTACATTGGCCTTACCAGGATGGTAATCCACAATGCAGTCGTAGTCCTTAAACAACTCAAGCCAATGGCGCTGTCTCATGTTCAACTCTTTCTGCGTGAGGAAGTACTTCAAGCTCTTATGGTCCGAAAAGATCCTACATTTCTCCCCATACAGATAATGACGCCAAATTTTCAAAGCAAAGATCATAGCCACCAACTCTAGGTCATGCGTCGGATAGTTCCTCTCATGCGGCTTTAACTGTCGAGAAGCATAAGCCACGACCTTACCTTCTTGCATCAAAACACATCCAAGAACAACACCCGAAGCATCACTATAAATGACAAACTCTTTACCCGAGATGGGTTGAGTAAGAATAGGAGCCTCAATAAGCAACTGCTTGAACTGATCAAAACAAACCTGGCATCTATCCGACCACTCAAATCTGACCCCTTTCCTCAACAATCTAGTCATCGGATCGGCAATCACAGAAAAACCCTTAACAAACCGATGGTAGTAACCTGCCAAACCAAGGAAACTCCTCACTTCTTGAACATTTCTAGGCGCTTTCCAATCAACTATCGCCTCAATCTTGGCCGGATCCACCTGAATACCCCTAGCTGAAACAATGTGGCCCAAAAACGACACCTCCCGAAGCCAAAAATCACACTTGCTAAGCTTGGCAAACAACCGATGCTCTCTCAACATTTGCAAAACCAATCGGAGATGCTCCTCATGCTCACTCTCATCCTTGGAATACACCAAGATGTCATCAATGAACAGTACTACAAACTGGTCTAAGTATGGGCTAAACACTCGATTCATCAAATCCATAAAAGCCGCTGGAGCATTGGTCAAACCAAACGGCATCACAAGAAACTCATAGTGGCCATACCTAGTCCGAAATGCAGTCTTAACCACATCCGCATCCTGAACTCGAAGCTGATAGTACCCTGATTGAAGATCTATCTTGGAGAAAACACCCGCACCACGAAGCTGATCAAACAAATCCTCAATCCTAGGCAACGGATACTTATTCTTCACTGTGACTTTATTGATCTGCCTGTAGTCGATACACATCCGCAAAGATCCATCTTTCTTTTTGACAAACACCACTGGAGCTCCCCAAGGAGATATGCTAGGTCGAATAAACCCCTTATCCAATAGTTCTTGTAGTTGAGTCTTAAGTTCCCTCAACTCTACAGGAGCCATCCGATAAGGTGCTTTCGATATAGGTGTGGTACCCGGCATAATCTCAATGGATAACTTGACCTCTCTCTCAGGAGGCAAACCAGGCAACTCGCTCGGGAACACATCACTAAACTCCCGCACTACAGGAATATCCTCAATCTGAACTTGATCTCTCTTGGAATCCAACACGACCGCTAGAAAAGCCTCACAACCTTTCCTGTAAACCTCTTGGCTTGCATCGCAAAAATCACATTATTCAAAGAACTAGCACCCAAACCTTTCATAAACACAGGAGACTGACCTCTATCCCGAAGCACAACTGTCTTCCTATGGCAATCAACTACAACCCGATGCTTACCTAACCAGTCCATACCCAAAATCAGATCAAACTCTCTGAAAGGCAACTCAATCAAATCCGCTAGAAGCACAACTCCCTCAACCATCAGAGGACAACTCCTAAAGACTCTACTCACACTGACACTATGCCCTAATGGACTGGTCACACATATCTCATAATCTAACTAATCAACCGCATGCAACTTATCAACAATTTTATCTGTGCACAAGTATGAGTGTGTGGAACCAGGGTCAATTAGAGCATACAATTCAGTGTCATGGAGTAGGAACTTACTAGCAATAACATCAGGCGCATCCTGCTCCTCTCTGGCTCTCACAGCATATGCTCTAGCTGCAACTGGCAACTGACGCTCTACTGACTTTGATGCAGCACTCTCTCTTGGTTGACCACCTCGACCTCTACCACGGCCTCTACCATGGGTAGCCTGAGAAGCATTTGAACAAACCCTGCTGGCCTCTCTCTGGGAACCTGAATCCTCATACAATCTCGGACAACTAGCCAAAAGATGCTCAGTGCTCCCACACTTGAAGCACGCACCAGAGAGCCACCTACACTCACCCCGGTGAGTCTTACTGCAATGAGGACATACCGATGTTGTCTCAGGTCTACCACCTCTACCAGAACCTGACACAGCTGTAGAACCCTATCTTGTACCTCTAGTAGCCGGGCTAGATACTGACTCATCCTGCGGGTTCCTTGATCTCTTACCCGAGGATGAAGAAGAAGATCCTCCACGAGAAGGGTTCCTCCTCTGAGCCCTCTCTCTCAGCACAGATTCTGACCTCTCGGCCCTCATAGCAGCTTCTACTATCTGGTAGTAACTTACCCCAGGCATACACATCAGAGAAATCAATGTAATCTTCAAAGACTCGTTCAACCCCGCTTAAAAATGCTTGCATCTGAAATCATCTGTCATAATCCCACGCAGAGCATAGCGAGACAACCGATTAAACTCTTTCTCATAGTCTGAAACTGACATGGCTCTCTGCCTCAAACTCAAAAACTGCGCCCATCTAGCATCCCTATAAGTCTGAGTTATGTACTTCTTTGTGAAATCTCCCTCAAAGAAATCCCAAGTAATCGGATCCGATAGTTGAGGATGCCTGCAAACCAATTCCCACCATTTATAAGCGGACCCTTGCAGTAATGCCAATGCACACTCTGCCTACTGGTCGGGAGGACACCGGACTTCTCTCAAAGCACGCTTCACTTTGTCTACCCATTTCTCAGCCATCTCAGACTCAACCAAACTTGTGCCATAGAAGTCTTCAACACCTGCCCTTCTCAAGTTCTCCATAGGGGCTCTAGGAGCAGTCACTCTCTCCAAGACCCTAGCCATGTCCTGTGATAATCTGAACATAGCCTCAAAAGGCATGGCTGCGGCCTCAGGCTGGACCCTAGCACGTTGAGCTGACACAGAAACAGACGGATCTTGACCTACCGCTGGAGGATTCACACTTTCAGCGGATTCCTCAACCGCACCAGGAGCAGAATCAGAATCCATCTAACAAACAAAAGGACAACCACATCAGCCAATGCAGATCTAGACACATACGCATCTATGCACCTCCACACATCAACAAAACAACACCCAGAAATGCCTAAACCGAGGCTCTGATACCAAAAACTGTAACACCCCCTACCCATACGTAGGCGATCCCATCCTATAAGGAGTGAGATGTCGTATGAGTCAGGGTGCTACCAAACGGATACAAAGCAAACCATACAATCATTCATAACATACATACCGAAATACGGGGTAATTAAAAACTTTAAGGGAAAAGAAAGCAATAGCTGATCATACATTAATATAATAAATCTTTACAATAATGTTCTGATCAAACCAGCTGAGACAAAAGATATTACATAACCATAATATAAGTACATAAGCGGAAGCTATAACAAAACTGATACAAGAGAGTTCTATACAAAAAGAATCATCAAAGATTACAAAAGCTAAGCCCTACACTAAAACCTTCTGTGTTGGCTTGACGGCGGCGACTCTCTCAAAGCAAAACTCCTTCCGCACCTGCACGGGTAAAAACACCGTGCTAAGCGATAAACGCTTAGTGGGGAAACACACATAAAATATGGACGGCCATTCACAATGGTCTTCAAGGCATAACACATTCACAATGGCAAATGCGATAGTTATAGTATAAACTATAAGCATGCTTATAATTTAATGCCATACATTCCGCGTCTCAATTCATGTCCATTCCAAAATAATCAAGCATACGTCTCATCATTATACTCATTCAGATATCACATTTATATAATCAAATCAAAGCAGAGCAAACCAATCGAACACCTGCTGACTCGAGGTAGTGGATAATGAGTGTACTGAGGGTACCTTATGGGTACGAATCGATTACAGAGGGTACCTCACAGGTACAAATTAAAAGTCATATCATTTTTATTAATAACACAATATTTTTACCGAGGGGATCTTAAACAAGATCCAAATACTGAGGCGTTCGCGAGGAACCTAATGGGGACCTGATCGCGGTCCGAACTAAACTGAGGGCTGCAGCTAAAGGACTCTATTAGGCATGGCTAACTATCCACTTACTAGACTCTAGCAGGTTATGCGTAACACAATTTACATTCGAATATTCATCATATAAGGAATTCATACTTGAGCATAACTCAATATATTAATACGTAAAACACATACTACTTTAGCATAGCAAAATACACAATGAATTGATGCTAATAAGATAAAATAACACTAAACAATAATTAAAACCAAACACAATTGGAAAAGGAGTGAAAAGAAAAGAAGTCCAAAATCTGCATATTTGCACAGAAGCATTTTACACGGCGGTATGGTAAATCCATACCGCCATGTAAGACAGTTTACACGGGAGTATGGGGTATCCCATACTGCCGTGTAACATGCCCAACACAGTTGGACGAAGGCATAAACACTGCTCCAACAGAGGCGTTTCACACAGCTGTAAGGGAAACCCATACCGTCGTGTGAAACTCACAGCTCAAAACATAACTGGGTAGTAGCATTTTCCACGGCGGTATGGGTGTATCCTCACCGCCGTGTAAAATCTCAGCCTTGCAGTTTCTGAGGAATTTCCTCGATCCACACGGCGGTGAGCTATTTCCTTACCGCCGTGTGACTTCTGGAAATTCCAGAAATCGCAGAAGTCACTCCAAAATCCGAACCCAAAATCACACACATCACAAAATACACACTCCAAACCATAAATTCGACCCAAAAACTTACCTTTCCAGCTCAAACCACAAACACCCTCATCAATAACACAATTAATCATCCAATTTTTCCAAAAAGATAAAAGCCAACTCAAATCACCAAAATAGAGACAAGTCCCAAACCTGAAATTCTAAGCTTCAAATCACTTAACTCCGCTAGTCCCAGCAATTTCCTTGCCCTTAAGATCGCGGGAAGGATCAACTAACAATTAAAACCAACAAGAACAACAAAGAACAAACCCTCATTAAATCTAAACCCAAAGAAGAAGAACAAGATGAGAACAAAATGAAAAGAATACATTCACTTACCAAAAAGGATGTAAAGAGATGATTAATTCCACCAGTAAAGATTAGAATCCACACAAGAGCTCTTAGAGTGAAGAAAAATGAAGAAGAAGAAGAAGAAGAGTGAGGGGAAGAAGGTAAACGTAAATTCTGCTCTTCCCCTTCTTTCTTTCCTTTTTCTTTTTCTTTTCCAAAACCCTAGACACATGTCATCTCCCTATTGGTGGGAATCAATCATTCACACCCAATAAGCATACACTACACACACCCAATGCACTCCCAACTAATGCACTCCCTACAATGGTATGAACACATGCACACAATCATTTCCAAATTAATTCACACTCTAATGCCAAACATATAACCATATGCTAATAAAACCCTAAAAACATGCATTTTTATTAAAATACCCTTAAAACACATGCTAAAATACACATATGCATGCACACACATATGGCTCATTCTACTAGGGGGAAAACGAGGTGTGACAACTCTCCCCTACTAACAAGAATTTTGTCCTCGAAATTCTCACATGAACTGAACAACTACGGATACTGAGCTCTCATCGACTCTTCCGGTTCCCAAGTCGCTTTTTCGACTCCATGATGGTTTCATAACACTTTTACTAATGGGATCTGCTTACTTCTCAACTGTCTCAACTCTCGGGCTAGAATGGCTCTCGATTCCTCGTCGTAGGAAAAATCTGGCTGAACCTACACATCCTAAACT
Source organism: Excoecaria cochinchinensis (assembly GCA_947683425.1). Taxonomy (NCBI): domain Eukaryota; kingdom Viridiplantae; phylum Streptophyta; class Magnoliopsida; order Malpighiales; family Euphorbiaceae; genus Excoecaria; species Excoecaria cochinchinensis. The sequence goes on along the minus strand of CANTUQ010000104.1, from coordinate 2,795,750 downwards.
GAAAGAACATGCGAAGGATCTGATCTGTACCGACGAAGCATCGAAACATGGAACACATCGTGCAACTTTGCCAACTCCATCGGTAACGCCAATCTATAGGCTACCGGTCCAACCTTAGCCAAAATCTCATAAAGACTAATGAAGTGAGGACTAAGCTTGCCTTTCTTCCCAAACTGAAGCACTTTTCTCCAAGGCGAAACTTTAAGGAAAACCTTGTCCCCGATCTCAAATTGCACGTCTTTCCTCTTCAAGTTGGCATAAGACTTTTGTCGATCCTTGGCCGCCTTCAAATTCCGCTGCGCAACTCTGATCTTTTCTTCGGTATCTCTAACCAACTCTTGCCCAATCACTGATCTCTCGGATAGCTCAGTCCAACAAACCGGAGTCCTACACTGTCGACCATATAAAGCCTCATATGGTGCCATACCGATGCTCGACTGAAAACTATTATTGTAGGCAAACTCCATAAGCGACACATATCTGTCCCAACTACCCGAAAAATCCAAAGCACAAGCTCTCTTCATATCCTCCAGAATCTAAATGACCCGCTCTGACTGACCATCTGTCTGAGGATGAAATGTTGTACTGAAGTTCAACTTAGTGCCCAAAGCTCTCTGCAACTCTTTCCAAGACTTGGAAGTAAACCTCGGATCCCGATCTAACACTATGGATAATGGCACACGGTGCAACCGGACTATCTCATCCACATAGATACTGGCCAATCTATCCATCGAGTAGTCCACTCTAACTGGTAGAAAGTGAGCTGACTTCGTAAGCCGATCCACTATTACCCAAACTGAGTCATGCTTCCTCTAAGTCAAAGGCAAACCAGATACAAAGTCCATGGCTATATCATCCCACTTCCACTCAGGAATGGATAAAGGCGTAAGCAATCCCGAAGGAGCTTGATGCTCGGCCTTTACCTGCTGACATGTCAAGCACTTGGACACAAAATCCATGATGTCTCTCTTTATACCGGACCACCAATAAATCTGTTTCATGTCCCGATACATCTTCTCACTGCCAGGATGCATAGTAAAAACTATACTATGCGCCTCACTCATAAGCTATCTCCTCAAATCCTCAGACTCTGGCACACACAACCGATTTCTATACATAAGCACCTCATCCTGAACTGAGAACTCTTACTGCTTACCCGATCTGACCTCTCGCACAAACCACTGTAGCCTCTCATCATCTCTCTGAGCATCCACAATCCTCTGTCTCAAGGTAGGCTTCACATGCAATTGAGCAATCAAAGCCCCATCTGAACCAAACCTCCATCTAAACCGCCTCAGGAACAAAGCTGAAACTGACTTTTGACTCAAAGCATCAGCGACTACATTGGTCTTACCAGGATGGTAATCCACAATGCAGTCGTAGTCCTTAAACAACTCAAGCCAATGGCGCTGTCTCATGTTCAACTCTTTCTATGTGAGAAAGTACTTCAAGCTCTTATGGTCCGAAAAGATCCTACATTTCTCCCCATACAGATTATTATCGTTATTATAATTATTTATTATTGTGCCCAATATTCACTTTATCTTCATTTGATTAATTTTTTAGAATTGTTACTAACATCTTTAATATTATTTTCCGGTCTGAGATTTAAATTTGAATCAGGTTATGTGAGCGTCCCCGTGACTCCCCGGACGGGTCGCGACATGCGGACCAACACTTCGGTTTGGTGAGACCCTTTCAACCCTCTCTTTATGTGTTTTGTGTTTAATTGTAAATACTTATTTTATTTATGCACGCATGCGATAAAAAGTCACAAAAATATTTTTACAATTAAATTTGAATTTTTACTAATAAAATGGGGACCAATGTCCCCCGTTTTGGCCAAACAATAAAAAATATCACAATAAAATGAAGAGTTGTTTTTTCCTCAAAAATGGGATCATTCATCCTGGTTTTTAATTGCCAATCTAAGTAACTCTTCGAACCCTCTTTAAATAAACTCGAAGGAACCAACGTTCCTTAATTTTCAAATAAGCGCGAAGGGACCAATGCTCCTAAAACTAAATGAATGGCCCGATTTATATATGTCTTTCTTTATGTTTATTTTGTTTGATTGTTTCTTAATTCACGTTCATTTCTCTTGGGGCCCTTGTAATAAATTTTGAGGCAATTCTATTTAACTTTAGGGATTGTATTTCGTCCCCATTCATATTTTTTAATCTCCTTTCATTGGGGTTGTATTCCGGATTATATTTCGTCCCCATTCATATTTTTTAATCTCCTTTCATTGGGGTTGTATTTCGCCCCTATTTCCCTTGTAATTGTGTGCTTGTGTGTTTACCGCTTTCATTTATCGCTTTCCTTTATCGCTTTATTTATCGCTTTCCTTTACTGCTATGCTTGCGATGCGCCTTTGATTTAAACGCATAAATCGTGTGAGATAAGAGATAGAATTTTAGAAAGTTAAAAACTCATTTATAATTAACCAAAGCATAAATAAGAGTGAAGTTTTGAACACCAATCTATGGTGTAGACCAATAAGAGGTTAGAGACTTTTCTCAATTTCTTGTAAATTTGGTGGCGACTCTATGATACCTCAAAGGTGCAGTGGGACTAGATGTTCCTCTCCAATGTTCTATTAGGAAGGAAGCATCCAAGATGTCTCATGGTGCCCATAATAAAAAAGACGCGAACCAGTCCCTCGAATCCTAAAATTGGATTCACTCGAGGGCCCTTACTGGGTTCCGGCGCGCGTCATAGAGGTGACTCCACTAGGGACAGTTTGAGACTTCGCTTTGAAAGTGTTCTGGTTAAAATATAATTGGGTTTTTAAAGCTTAAAATTCTATCTCTTTTTGAAAAATTGCATTGTATTTTAGGACCTTAGTATTATGTTAGTTGGTCCAATGGCTTATCTCGGTGCATTCCTGAAGCACGACCCTACTTTCACTCATTGTAGGGGAGTGTTAAGGATAATCACCAGCCCAAGCCTCATACAAATAATGTTATATTAAATGGAGACTCGATCGGTCGCTACGCTTGTGATGAGCTAGACCCATTTGCAGGGACCATGCTTGGGTAGCCCTAAAGTATCATCGCCTTGACCAAAGCTCATGTAATGGCAAATAGAAACTTCCACTAGGTGGTATGCTCCTTAATACGATGCTTGTAATGTGGGCTGTCACGTATTAAACAAAATCAAGCAAATTAAGTGTTCTTTATCAAAAGGCATTTATGCCCCGATAAGCTCACCTTAACTTGATTGAATTGTCCAAATACATAATGGCCAAAACCCATACAAATGCGCATTAAATTAGGACTATTATATTATCGGTTTTCCACCGTGCACCGTGCGCGTCCATCGGGTTCCCCGTTAACCCATGGATCAAGCCCACCTAGGAAAGAGACTACGTTGCCTAGTGTGTGGGAGAAATAAGGTCGGAAGGGTCTGTTTGCTTGCATGTGTTTGTCTATGCTGCACCAGCACAGCCATGCATTGCATTTCAATCATGCATCATCCTAACAAAGGTATGTTTTGCAGCCAACATAGATACGTCTAAGTGGTCTAGAGGTCCTGACGGTCGACTGAGGAAGGTTTCTCTAGACCTATTGTCAAACTCGAGTTTGGATTCTCTTTCAGAGGAGGGTGAGATATTTTTTTTGAGTCATCAAGCATGTCTGATCCATCAAGTGGTTCAGATGCAACCAGGGCTATGATCACCGAAGAAGTGGGGAAAAGGTTAAAGGAATTTAAAGCCAGGATGTTGGCAATGATGGGCAACCTTGCCACTACACTAGCCCCACCTGCTGGGCGACAGACTGCTACCCCGATTAGGGAGTAAGAGGAACAAGGGGTAGTTAGAGAAGATCCCCTAGTGGCAGCTGAGCCAACTGTAGTTGAGCATAGGGTACCAGCACCAGTGGAACATAGGGAAGGCCCTAAGTCTGAAGTTGATATGTGGGAGGAGCCAGAAGAGCTAGTGGTAGTGAAAGGGAAGTCACCCAGGTTAGAGGATGTGATGTGGAAGAAGATGGAAGAGAGATTCAAAGCCATGTCGAAGATGTTGAAGGTAGGGGGAGGGATGAACCCCGAAGATAGAGAGCTAGACAGTGATGATTTGGTTCCACAAAATTTCAAAATGCCTGACGTTCCCAAGTTCGACGGTACCTCTGACCCCACTGCGCACATAAAGCAGTACTCACTAGTGATGAAGGGTACCACCCTGATAAAGAGCCAGAAGGTTGAATACTTTTGCCTCAGCTTAACTGGCCCAGCAGTGGATTGGTATCATGGGCTCGATTGAAGAACGAGAGAATATTGGGACTTATTGACAGAAGAGTTCCTAAAGCAATATGATTGCAGTACCAGGCTGGAGGTCACATTGAAAGATTTAGAACTGCTACAGCAGACGTCAGGGGAATCATTCAATGAGTACCTGACCCGATGGAGAAATCGGGTAATGGAGATGAAGAAGAAGCCAGACACGTCAGATCAAATCAAGTTATTTATTAGGAATGCTAGTCCATATCTGAAGGATGGGTTAAAAATGAAGGGACTCAAAGACTGGGAGTCACTTAAGGACATAGCCATTGAAGCTGAGGCTGAGCATTTAGAAAAAGTGGCTAGATCTGCAAATCTGGCTTTGAACAAGAAAAAGGGAAGCAGCAGCAATAACGGGGGCAATGATAGTGTAATAACCCAAAAGGGTCTTAGTCGAAATCTGCGTGGTAAGTCAGAAAAGTAAGGGTATTTCAGTAATTTTAGTAAGAGAAAATTTGGATAATAAGTACTTTAGTGCAAAGAAATTTATTAAATAAGTTAAGAGGAGGAATTATATGGTGTGCATGTAGTGTATGGAAGTAGGGTAATTGTAGGGATTAATCTAGTGTGGTTTGTGTGTATGGTGCCAAGTATGTAAAGTATTTTTTACGAGAAGTGATTTAGTGGAATATGGGTTTGGTAACAAGGATGTGGATATTTATATAGGAGATGATTGGGTGTGTGTTGTGTTTGGTGCATAGAAGGAATAAGTCAAAATGGGTTTTGTTGGTCCATTAGGAGAGTGACACTTGGCTTGGTGGGTGAGAACATTTAATGAAAAGGAAGAGAGAGGTAGGGAGGGCTGTTTTGTGAAGTTTCCCATGGAAGCTACTCCCCTCTCCCCTTGTTTCCATTTTTGTCATTCTCCCTACTCCCTCTTGCTTCATTTTCTGTTCTCAACCCCTCTCTCTTGTGTTTTTCCTTGAGTTTTGAGTGGGATTTCCTGAAGTTTCGAGCTATGTTTTTGAAAGGTACGTGTTTGGGTTTACTTTGGACTTCTTCATCTTCTTTTCTTTATCTTTGTTTTCTAGTTTGGATGAATTTCTGGGTTGGATTTAAGTGTGCTTTGATTGGATTTGTGCAAGAATCGAGTGGCAAGAAGAAGAGCAAAGGCAAGGAGAAGGTTTAAGAGTGAAGATTAGCTGGGTTTTGGACTACAAGAGGTTTGGCAGCTTTAATTTGAATGTGTTTGGGAGTGTTTTTCCCCTATTTCTTCTTGGATCAAATGTATTTTGTGGTTGCATGTTATTAGTGTTCTTGAGTGTTAAGTTACATGTGAATGCATGTGTGCATCATGTAATGATTATGAGTGAGATGTTAGTGATATAGTGAGGATGGCATGTGTTTTTGGAAAACATGAACATGTTATGTAAACTGAATTTTTTGGAGTTAGTTTTGTTGGCATTCATGATAAATTGATGTTTGATTATTGTGTAAAATGTGTTTATGTGGCTTTGAGAATGTTGCGGTGTTGTAATAGAGGCATGAGGTAAGTGTTTGTGCATTGTTGAGCATTTTTTATATATGCTTATTGACCGCAAGTATACGGTGTACCGCAATAGTACTTAAGATGTTGATCCCACAAGGAACGTGCTTACAAACTATTACTAATCGATTTTAATCTTGTTTACAATGATAAAATGATGGAAAAGTGATTCTAAACTAATCTAACATGTAAACTAATTAAATCGAGTTTATGAGAATCCAAGAAGATAGAAAAGATTAATGATGCTAAGTATAAAGATGGAATTTGAATTAATTGTTCTTAATGATTTTAGCATTCTTATCTTGCAAGCCAAGTTGAATAAATTTCCTACTTACTCTCTCAATATAAATAGGACTGCCTAAAACATACACATATAAGACTAATTCCAAACTTTCATTTAAGAACTAGATGATTATACATGCAAATCTTAGGAATAGAACACAACCTATAACAACCATTTCAATATTATGATTTCTCAAACAATATCTTGATAATGAATTTCCAATTAGATGTAAGAATGAATTCATTTCTCAATTAAACTCAAACTTATAATGATCATAAATAATATACCAAGGTGAAATTCTACAAACAAGAACACTTAAATTTATATGAACAATAAAATATTTGATATTAACATTCAAGTTCAGAATTTACATCACAAAAGTTACAAAGAAGAATTAAAAAATAAGAATTGAAGAAGGAGATTTCTCAACCCTTTTCAAGTCATCAATTATAGTCTTCTTCTTTGTATGCTATCTTCTCTTTAACACATAAACTCTACTTAAGAAAAACTAAAGAAAAACTATTCTAACTTACAGAAAATTATTCAAATGTTCAATTCTCTTTTTTTTCTATATATAAATTACAGTTAGAAATAGCATTTATAATACCAACTCATGCCCCTTTAGATGCCCTTCTACAAAGGTTGTAATTGTTGGTGGAAAGGCACAACTCTTAAAGTTCAAATTTGAACTTTAGTGTCTAACGGATCTCTCTGTCACGATCGCAACGTCTGTCGCGCTCGCGACAGAGCACGCCTTCATTTTCGCTCGCCCTTCCTCGCGTGTGCCTTCTCCGCGCCCTATCGCGACCTCGCGACGCCTTCCCTTGGTCGCGACAGCTTCTCTTCTTCTATTTTTTTCTCTTCTCTCTTGGTCTTCCCTTAGCGCATTCTGTCGCGCTCGCGACAGAAGCTTTTCTGCCTTGGCTCATTTTATTTTTCTTTTCTCCATTTACTCCATATTTTCTCCATTTTCCTCTTACATACAAAACTCAACAAAACACATAAAACATACCTAATTCCAACAAATAAAAACACTTAAAACATTACTTCTAACCACAAAATATAGATTAATTATGACCTATTTAAGTTCATATCAAACCCCCACACTTAAACATTTGCTTGTCCCCAAACAACACTTAAACAACACAAACACACAATACACAATAAACACAATATATTGGAGCTTATTTAGGCATTTGACAAACATTTGAAAACACCATGCATAGACTTATCCTTCTAACACACTAGCCTCAATATGCAACCATTTAAACATTCCCATCATTCATTAAACTTTAACCTCTATGAACATTTGGAAAACCATGAAATGGCAAAACACAAAGACGTTTGATCTCAAGAAATCAAATATCTTAACACATGTATAGATTATTTCACACAAAGCATTGCCTAAGATAATTTTCACTCAACACTTATTTTGATAAACACTCAATCACTCAAGTATATAAAGGTTAGTGTTTTCCCTCATTTTTTGATTATGCCATTACATACCATATGCTTTTAAGTTGTAAAAATCTCCACTACTAGTATAAGGTAGTAAAGAGGATCAAAGGGTCTTAAAAGGGTAATGTGGCTTAGGTTAGGGTAGGAAACTTTTGGATTTATGTAGCTAGTATTATGTAGAGAAAAACATCAATACAACATAGGAGATTTAACCAAAACAAAATATTAACAAGCATGATACTTTAGTCTAATTCCCTTCTTAAGAATACAAATTTTCTGCTAGCTCTTAATTTCGTACTTTTTTTTTCCTTCTTTTTTTTTTCTTTTTAGGATAGCAAGAGAATTTAGCATGGGTGCGTTTTACGCTCCATCCCACACTTAAGAAATTTTGATGTACATCTTGCTTGTCCTATTTTTTTTCTTTCTTTTCTCTTATATTTTTTTATATATAGACTAGCATGATTAATACTAAGTAAAACAAAGAAGGGAATTTTAATTCTTGCTACTTCATTCTTGTCAATAATGACATCTCCAATACTATATCAATACTAAGCCCTCCACAATATGGGTAAGCAATAGAAATAGGGCCTTGTTTAAGCAAAAAGATTGGGTTATTTATATGTTTAAACAAGAAAAACAACAAAAACAGGATATAGGCTCAAAGTTGGCTACCTAAAGTCAAAGGTAAGGAATTGAAAAGTAAGCAAAAAAATAGTTCATTCTAAGTGCCCTTATCATATCCCGTGTACATCCCATACTAAAATGTAGTCTCAAAAATTATCAAAAATAAGTTCTAGAGGATATGGCATAATAAGGCTCTCATACAAAGAAAAATTAGTGTATAAGGCTTCAAAAGCTCACATGGCTATAGGTCAAACTATCATAGGCAATAAATTGGCAAAACAATCTTTATTTACATGTAAAAAGATACCTAACTTAAAAAGAACCTACACCAAAGTGTTTTGCTAAGTCATACCCTTCACTATGTACAACAGAATGCTAAAGTAAAATAAATAATGAAAATGTTCAAAACGTTTGACTATCTAGGCTAAGGTCAAAAAGAGAAAAACTATACATGCTTTAATTCCCAAATAATTATCAAATACAAAGCTCCAAAACACAATGTGTCTAAAACATCCTAACACACTCTAAAACTTACAATCATAACAATACATACCTAAATCTAGAAGTTCATGCAAAACACAAACTACACTACTCATATATAACAAATATATCCATACATACATATATTTGAAACAAAAACAACATCACAAAGCTCTCCCCACACTTGAAGGACACAATGTCCCCATTGTGTAAAAAGGAATAAACTAAAAGAACAAACTAACATAAAAAACACACAAATGAACACAAGAACAAACAAAACTAAGAAAAGAAATAAAAATGGAGAAAAGTGGAGGAGATAAACTCAAAAACTCCCACTAGGGGAGCTTGGTGGAGATGGAGAAAGGTCTACGTTTTTCTTCCTAAAGAAACTTAAGAGTTTGCGACTCAAACTCTTTTGATTCTTGAGCACCGTCCTCACATCATTCTCCATCAAATCCATTTGCGCAGCAAGACTTTGATTGGTGGCTTCAATGCCATCCAATCGTTGTAAAACTGGCTCCAAATCAACAGCAGCGCCACTAGCAGCTCCTCTCTCTGCAGAACCAACGCCAGCAGCTCCTTCATCCTCACTGGAGGAATTATGATCACCAGCAGCTGGGGTGGTTTCTTGCACCCTGCCAGGCGGTACACTAGGGCCAGCCACATTAGAACCAGCGACATTAGGAGGTCCTGCAAAATGATCCACAAACCTTGGGGGCCAAGCTCCCTTGGGTAAAATATTAGCTCTCCTAAGGTAAATAACATCAAGCATTGCAATGGATTCATTTTTAGACCGAACAAAATTAGGCAAATCACCAAGGGATCTCAAAATTATACCCGTGACCATATGACACATTTCCACTGATTTACTACGAGCAATAGATGCATGGTAAAGACCATCTAAAATGAAATCAATGGAGTCAGGAGTTTTATGCGCATTCAAAAGATCTAACACAAATAAATCTTTAGTTTGAACCTTAGTGCTTTCAACTCTACCAAACATGGCATGACAAAGATATTTATGGAAAAGCATCAAAGCATCATCCCTAATTTGCCTATTAGTAGAATTTTTATTATTAAAATGATCCAAACCAGATAATCTATGCCAAACAGGGGAGGGCCTAAACTGATGAGAATCAAATCTTTTGCCAGTTTGAGGAAAACCAAACCATTCATGCAATTGATCATACCCAAAAGTATACTCTATACCTTGATGTCTAAATTTCATTTCAATTTTACGTTTATCAACATATTCCAAGGTTATAAAAAACTCTATAGCCCACTCTTTCCTAACAAGTAAAGAAAAAGTAACAAATTTCCCCCACTTCATATAGCGAATAAAACTATTAATTTGATCACTTAAGCCTAAAGTATCCAATATAGAAAAATCAAAATCCAACATACCAACATAAGTCTTTTTATCAAAATACTGGAATTTGATGCCCTCATCCTCAGAATAGATGGGAAAAGGACAATCACACTTAATTTGGAACACCTTAGGATCGGGAAGAGAAGAATCCCCTTGATTGCTGGATTCACCCATTGGTTGCTTCCCCTTCCCCTTGTCTCCAACGTGTTTAGTTCTTACCATGGTAAAAATAGATGAAAAAGATGAAAATAAAATAGAAAAAACTAGATGAAAACTCAGAAAAAGGAAGAAGAAAGAGCAAACGTGGAGACCTTGAGGAAAACGTGAGGAAGATTTTGAGAGAAAATATTGAAAGAGAAACTGAAAAGGCAAAGAAAATAAAAAGAAGAAGGATTTATTAGGGTAGAAAAGAGGGAAGGTGAGGAAGTTAATGAAGTCCCAACGGTAAGATTAACCTAAAAATTCAAAATCCACGTTCTGTCGCGACATAGTCGCGATCGCGACAGAAGCTATTTGCAAAGGGAACATATTGCGATAAACATCGCGTCATCGAGACTAATGGACTCCGTTTTCTATCGCGACAGAAAACGAAAAGAAATTCCTAAAAAGGAGCTGTCGCGATGACACTCACCGTCGCGCCGTCGCGATGAAATCCATTAAACACCTTCCCCTTTCTGTCGCGCTCACGACAGAAATAGAACTCAAAAATCAAATTTCCTTCCTTTTCAAAAACATCACACGAAGGTATATAAAATGAACTTACATATTAAAAACATCTATAGAACAAAAAGAATTACATTAGTACATATAATTATCACACATAAAATACAACAATTAACTAAAAAGAACAAGAAAACCAAGTAACCATCAAACAATTTTTAAAAAAAGAAATGAAACCTCCCTTCCATGAAATGTTTGCTCCAAATACACCTTACATCTTTGACCATTGGCTTTAAATAACTCCCCTTTTCCATTTTTTAGCCCCTTGATCAAAAACTTGGGTGACTTCAAAGGGTCCACTCCATCTAGATCTTAATTTTATGGGGAACAATTTCAATCTAGAATTATACAATAGAACCTTGTCCCCAATATTAAAATTTTTAATCCGTATATGTGCATCATGCCATTTTTTAGTCCTTTATTTATAGATTTTAGCATTTTCAAATGCAAGAAGTCTCAATTCATCTAGCTCATTTAATTGTAAACATCTTTTGACACTTGCATCTTTAAGATCATAATTCAAAGTTCTAATGGCCCAATATGCTTTGTGCTCTAACTCCATAGGTAAATGACACGCTTTTCCATAAACCATCCTATATGGTGTCATACCAATTGGTGCTTTGAATGCTGTGCGATATGTCCACAAAGCATCATCTAATTTATGTGCCCAATCCTTTCTAGAAGTAGAGACTATTTTTTCTAATATCCACTTTAACTCCCTATTGGACACTTCCACTTGACCACTTGTTTGTGGGTGATATGGTGTAGCTACCCTATGATGCACACCATATTTATGCAATAAAGAATCAAAAGAACGGTTAATGAAATGCTTACCTCCATCACTTATGATTGCTCTTGACACTCCAAATCTTGAGAAAAGTTTCTTCAAAAATTTGATCACCACCTTTAAATCATTGGTAGGTGTGGCTTTGGCTTCAACCCATTTTGATACATAATCAACTCAAACCAAAATGTAGTTTTGACCAAAAGCAGTAGGGAAGGGACCCATGAAGTCAATCCCCCACACATCAAACACTTCAACTTCCAATATGTTATTCAAAGGCATCTAATCTCTTTTCCCAATATTACTAGCCCTTTGACATTTATCACATTTGGCTACATACATCTTTGCATCATGAAATAAAGTTGGCCAAAAGAATCCACATTCAAGCACTCTAGATGAAGTTTTATTGGCACCATTATGACCCTAATACAATGCAGCATGACAATGCATCAAGATGTTTTGATAATCCACCTCACTTACACAACAATGAATTATACCATCCCCACCTATCTTAAACAAGTAAGGTTCTTCCCAAAGATAATTTTTAACATCACTAAAGAATTTATTCTTTTGTTGCCATGTCAAATTTTCAGGTACAATTCCAGCAACAAGATAGTTAGCAAAATCAGCATACCAAGGTACATGCATATTCAAAATTGACATTAATGATTCATCCGGAAACGATTCATTAATTTCAATACCATCACCTAAAGTTTGTTCATTGCTTTCTAACCTAGACAAATGGTCCGCAATAAGATTTTCACTTCCCTTTTTGTCTTTAATTATAAGGTCAAACTCTTGTAATAACAATACCCAATATATCAACCTAGGTTTAGCATCTTTCTTTGCAAATAAATACCTCAATGCAGCATGATCACTATAGATTAGGACTTTAGATCCCAACAAGTAAGATCTAAACTTGTCACATGCATAAACCACAGCTAACATTTCTTTTTCAGTTATTGTATAATTAACTTGAGGAGGAGACAAAGTATGACTAGCATAATAAATCACATGCAAATTCTTACCATGTCTTTGACCAAATACACAACCCACAGCAAGATCGCTTGCATCACACATAATCTCAAATGGCAATTCCCAATTAGGAGCAGCAATAATAGGAGCACTTATAAGGGCCTTCTTTAAAGTATCATAAGCATTCATACATTCTTTAGAAAATTGAAAAGGAACATCCTTAACTAATAAATTAGTTAGAGGTTTAGCAATTAAAGAAAAATCCTTTATAAATCTTCTATAAAATCCAGCATGTCCAAGAAAAGATCTTACCCCCGTAAGTGTAGTGGGTGGAGGTAACTTCTCAATTAATTATGTTTTTGCTCTATCAACCTCAATACCCCTACTTGAAATTTTGTGCCCTAAGACTATCCCTTCATCTACCATAAAATGGCATTTCTCCCAATTAAGAACCAAGTTGGTTTCTTCACACCTAGCCAAAACTTTGTCTAAATTTTGTAAACAAAGCTCAAATGAATCCCCATATACAGAAAAGTCATCCATGAAAACTTCCATTATATCCTCTATTATGTCTCCAAAAATTGAAGTCATACATCTTTGAAATGTGGTTGGGGCATTACAAAGCCCAAAAGGCATTCGCCTATAAGCAAAGGTTCCATAAGGACAAGTAAATGTGGTTTTCTCTTGGTCACTAGGGTAGATAAAAAATTGAAAATACCCTGAATATCCATCAAGAAAACAGTAATGAGAATGGCCAGCAATTCTTTCTAGCATTTGGTCAATGAATGGTAAAGGAAAATGGTCCTTTCTAGTGGCCAAATTAAGCTTCCTATAATCTGTACACACCCTCCAACCGGTGGTGGTTCTAATTGGAATTAAATCTCCATTCTCATTCCTTACTACCGTCATACCCCCCTGCTTTGGAACACAATGTATTGGACTCACCCAGTCACTATTCGAAATTGGATAGATGATTCCAGCATCAAGCAACTTAATAACTTCTTTTTTCACTACCTCTTTCATATGAGGGTTAAGCCTCCTTTGTCTATTAGCCTTTGGTTGACATTCATCTTCCATATTTATCCTATGCATGACAACTTTAGGACTAATACCCTTCAAATCAGATATTTTCCATCCAATACTTTTTATCCTTTTTCTAACAACTTCTAATAATGCATGCTCTTGTTCATTATTGAGTTTATTGGAAATAATAATAGGCAAAGTATGATTAGGTCCAAGAAAAGCGTACCTCAAATGATTTGGTAGTTCCTTTAGATCAATATTTGGAGGACTTACAATTGAAGGTGGCAAAGGTGCTTCATTACGATAAAGAGGTTCATGTCTAAAGCTTTCTTGCTCTACCTCTTCATGAACTTCCTCTTCCATTTGGACTTCCTCTTCATCTGAATTTTCTAATACTTCCACAACACACGCATCAATGATATCTATTTTCATGCATACATTTTCATCCATTGGGTATTTTAGTGCCTTATCCATTTGATATTCAACACTATCATCCCGTACTCTTAAGACTAATGTGCCCTCATAGACATCAACTAAAGCCCTACCAGTCCTCATGAAAGGTCTACCCAATATCAAGGGAATTTTCTCATCATATGCAAAATCTAAAATGACAAAATCAGCAGGCAAAATAAATTTATCCACTTTTACAAGCACATCTTCAACTATTGCATATGGTTTATTAATAGATTGATCAGCTAATTGCAAAACCATGGAAGTAGGTTTTACATAATCTAAACCCAACTTTTTAAAGATAGAATAAGGCATGAGATTTATACTTGCCCCCAAATCACACAAGCACTTAGGAAACTCAACATCCCCTAAGATACATGGAATGGTGAAACTACCATTATCTTTAAGCTTTGTAGGCAAATTATTTGTGATTATGGAACTACATGCTTCAGTCAATGCAATAGTGGATATATCCTCCCAACTTCTTTTCTTAGAAATTAATTCTTTAAGAAATTTTGCATAGTTGGGAATTTGTGATATGGCCTCAATAAAATTCAAATTTATGTGCAAATGCTTCAATTTATCAATAAAAGATTGGAATTGCTTATCTTGGTTTTGTCTCTTTAGGCGTTGAGGAAACGGTGGGCAAGGTTAAAATGCCTTAGGAAAATTTTCCTTAGATGCCCCTTCTGTCACGACCGCGATAGGTGTCGCGCTCGCGACAGAATGCTCCCCTTCCACTGGCTTGCTCGCTATAGGTACCGCGCCCTCGACATTGCTCGGCTTCTCCTCTGTCGCGATCGCGACAGAAGAGTCATTCTTCTTTTTATTTTCCTGAAATTCTCTATTCTTGTTAGTAATAACAAATTCATTGGTGTAAGATTTGCCTGACCTCAAATTGATGGCTTTTAGATGTTCCCTTGGGTTCTCCTCCGTATTACTTGGTAAAGTACCTTGTAATCTTGAGGGTAAAGCCTTTGCTAATTGCCCAATTGGCACTTCTAAGTTATGAATGGATGAGGCTTGATTCTTTGTGATCTGATCAAACTTATTTTCCAGCCTCTTTTGGTTCTCCTCTTGTGAATTAAATTTTATATTAATCCCTTCCAAGAACCTATCCATCTTAACCTCTAAGGCTCCAAACCTATCTTGAGGTGGTTGAAAACTTACTCCTTTATTTTGATTACTACTATTTCCCCATGAAAAATTTGGATGGTTCCTCCATCCAGGGTTATATGTATTGGAAAATGGGTTACCTCTTCCTTGCCCTTGGATAAAGCTAACTTGCTCCTCCATACTATTTATGCCCAAATTACATACCTCACTTGGATGTCCTTGTTGTCCACAAATATTGCATCCATTTGGTTGACTACCTCCCATACCCAAATTATTGAGTTTGTGAGTCAATGCTTCCACTTGAGCTTGCAATGCAACCACTGAATCAAGTGCATGAACTCCTCTCACATTAGTAGAATTTGAATCTCTAGTTCTCTCAGTAGGCCACATGCAGTCCTCTCACATTAGTAGAATTTGAATCTCTAGTTCTTTCGGTAGGCCACATGCAATTGTTCATGGACATTTCCTCCAACAATTCAAATGCCGCTTCTATAGTTTTTCTCATCAAAGAACCTCCAGCATCAGCATCAATAGTCCCTCTTGTGGTAGGGTTAACTCCATTATAGAATGTTTGCATCAACAGCTCTCTTGCCAAGTTATGGTGTGGACATATCCTTTGCAATTCCTTGAATCTTTCCCAAGCCTCATATAATGATTCATTATCATTTTGAACAAATGTAGTAATATCCTTTATGATTTTTGCAGTTTTGGCTAAGGGAAAATATTTTGATAAAAATGCTTGGGCCAATTGGTCCCAAGTAGTTATAGATCCCCTTGTCAATGAATTCAACCAAGCCTTTGCTTTATCCTTCAAAGTGAATGGAAAAAGCCTAAGCTTGATTGCATCAGCCGAAACCCCATTGATCTTAAAGGTATCACATATTTCAAGAAAGTTGGCCAAATGAGCATTTGGATCCTCATTTGCCAAACCATAGAATTGAATGCTATTTTGAATCATTTGTAAGAGTGAAGGCTTAATTTCAAATTGATTTGCATTTACCGTTGGCCTTACTACTCCTTGTTGAGTACCACTCAAAGCAGGTGTGGCAAAGTCTGTGAGTCTTGGTGGATTTTCGTCGGCCATGATAATTGATCTCTTATTTTTGTTCTTCTTTCTATTTGACTTCCGGTTACTTGACAAGAATCTTTCAATTTCAGGATTTAAAGGCTCAAGCTCTTCTTGTGAACTTCTTGTACTAGGCATGAACTTCTCAAATCCTGTAAACCACAAACAAAACACAAAGTTACTCTAAATTAAACAAAAAAATAAAAAAAAAAAGAAAATATTGTAATCCAAAATCATAAATCAATTTTCATAATGGCAAAAACAACCGTTCCTCGGTAATGGCGCCAAAAACTTGTTGAGCAATTTTTATATATGCTTATTGACCGCAAGTATACGGTGTACCGCAATAGTACTTAAGATGTCGATCCCACAAGGAACGTGCTTACACACTATTACTAATCGATTTTAATCTTGTTTACAATGATAAAATGATGGAAAAGTGATTCTAAACTAATCTAACATGTAAACTAATTAAATCTAGTTTATGAGAATCCAAGAAGATAGAAAAGATTAATGATGCTAAGTATAAAGATGGAATTTGAATTAATTGTTTTTAATGATTTTAGCATTCTTATCTTGCAAGCCAAGTTGAATAAATTTCCTACTTACTCTCTCAATATAAATAGGACTGCCTAAAACATACACATATAAGTCTAATTCCAAACTTTCATTTAAGAACTAGATGATTATACATGCAAATCTTAGGAATAGAACACAACCTATAACAACCATTTCAATATTATGATTTCTCAAACAATATCTTGATGATGAATTTTCAATTAGATGTAAGAATGAATTCATTTCTCAATTAAACTCAAACTTATAATGATCATAAATAATATAACAATGTGAAATTCTACAAACGAGAACACTTAAATTTGTATGAACAATAAAATATTTGATATTAACATTCAAGTTCAGAATTTACATCACAAAAGTTACAAAGAATAATTACAATATAAGAATTGAAGAAGGAGATTTCTCAACCCTTTTCAAGTCACCAATTGTAGTATTCTTCTTTGTATGCTATCTTCTCTTTAACACATAAACTCTACTTAAGAAAAACTAAAGAAAAACTATTCTAACGTACAAAAAATTATTCAAATGTTCAATTCTCTTTCTTTTCTATATATAAATTACAGTTAGAAATAGCATTTATAATACCAACTCATGCCCCTTTAGATGCCCTTCTACAAAGGTTGTAATTGTTTGTGGAAAGGCACAACTCTTAAAGTTCAAATTTGAACTTTAGTGTCTAACGGATCTCTCTATCGCGATCGCGACGTCTGTCACGCTCGCGACAGAGCACGCCTTCATTTTCGCTCGCCCTTCCTCGCGTGTGCCTTCTCCGCGCCCTATCGCGACCTCGCGACGCCTTCCCTTGGTCGCGACAACTTCTCTTCTTCTCTTTTTTTCTCTTCTCTCTTGGTCTTCCCTTAGCGTGTTCTGTAGCGCTCGCGCCGCCTGTCGCGCTCGCGACAGAAGCTTTTCTGCCTTAGCTCATTTCATTTTTCTTTTCTCCATTTACTCCATATTTTCTCCATTTTCCTCCTACATACAAAACTCAACAAAACACATAAAACATACCTAATTCCAATAAATAAAAACACTTAAAACATTTCTTCTAACCACAAAATATAGATTAATTATGAGCTATTTAAGCTCACATCATGCATGATGAATGAATGTTTGAAGGTTTGAGTGGGAAAGAGTGCTGGAAGTGCAGATGATGGGCAATTCTGGGTTCTATCGCGATCGCGACACTGTCGCAAGCGCGCAGAATGCAGAATGGTTCCTTGTTACTGGAGAGCCCTCTGTCAAGATCGCGACGCTGTCGCAAGCACGACAGAGAGCTCAGTAGGTCGAGTACTCAACGCGAGCATACGCGCGAGGAGGAAGCAGCCGGTCTCTATCGCGATCGCGACAGAGCTCGGTTTGTGTGAGTCTGCCGAGCGTGCTTCGTCACGAGTGCACCTCCTGGCACGAGCCCACGATGAAGTACCCTATGTTCTATCGTGAGCGCGACACTTGTCGCAATCGCAACAGAAGCCCTTCCTGCCTGCCCTATTTTCTGAATGTGATTCTTTTGCCCCACTTTGCACGGTTTCTCACTATTGCATGGTACATGTTCGCATTTTATCTTATTGACATTATTGTACTTGTGTTGTTGTAGTGGATTAATTTTATGTTGGAGTTTTGATTCGATACGTGTGTAGTAAGTGTTGTGATTGAGTGTGAGTTGTCGAGCCTGAAGTGTCAAGGTAGTGGATAATTAAGCATGCTTAAGAAGGGTTTGTGAGTGCAGCTGCCCGTGTCTGCCCCGTTTGGGCGAAGCAGTCGACCTCCGAGATGGTCATTTTCTGTGTAGTGATAAAATGTTTTGAGACTCCGGTCTCCCGTGCTACCTTCGGCTAGTAAAATTATTTTTGAGGCTTCGGTCTCCCGTGCCGTGTTCCCATATCCTCCACCAGTGAATTTCAGGCTATTATTTGAAGTGTTTGGTATGTGTCTAGTGAAGTGTTTTAATCATTGTGTGATTTTAGTTAGTGTAGTGGTTTAGTGCTATCTATTATTTTACTCTGAATTATTAGTTAGGGTTGTACTTTGGGAACGCACCGGGGTTGAAAGAGGGACCAAACTAGCATAGATCTAAGGCTCTAATAAGATGCAATGCAGTTTCAAAAAAGGATGAAAATTTTAAATTAAAACTCAATTGTAAATTTTAAGCAAGGTATTTTCGAAGCGAAGTCTCGAGTATTGTCCCAGTGGAGTCACCACTGAGATGTACGCCGAACCCCTGGGTGCCCCGAACCGCCCGCTTTTAAGGCAATCGGGAAGAGGTTCATAAGAACTTGTAAGGAATTACAAGTGCGTCCATTTTGGGCAACAAGTAGGTTTCTTGCAGTTGCCACCGAATAGAACATTGGGAAAGGTCGTCTAGCCTCAGTGAGCCTAAGACAGCGCTGCTATGTCCATTATAGGCAAGCCGGAGGTTTCTTGGAGGCTTCCACCCTCATGATAGGATGGTCCTCTAACCTCACGCTTGGGCAAACCAGAGGTGTCTTGGAGGCATCCACCCTAATAGAACATTAGGATGGCCCTCTCGCCTCGTGGTGCCTAGGACTGTGTAATTTTGATCCTTTTACGGGACACAAGAGGTGTCTTGGAGGCCCATCCCAATAAAATATTGAGATGGCCCTCTCGCCTCGTTGAGCCCAAAGACCAGAGAAGGTTTGGGACTTGCCATTTATTCATACCTTGGTTAGGTTTATAGTTGAGTTTTGAATATATTGTTTCATCCCATTTCTCATTCAGTTCATTGCAATTAAATTAAATTGTAGATTATCCATTCAAGGGAAATAATAAAAAAAAGCAGTATTAAAATAAAGCATTTAAAGATAGATTACAACAAAACTAGGGGCGGAATACAACCCCCATTATAAATAAAATGCAAAGCATGCATAAAATGGGATATACATTAAGGGAGAGGACATTGGTCCTCGCATACATATTTATTACAAAATGGTTTTGAGCCGTCGATTTTTATTTGTTAGAAAAATAGGACATTGGTCCTCAATTTACAAAAGATCCCAATTAATTAAAAAAAACATTTAACCATTTTTATATTAGCGGGATAATGTAAAAAGGGTATTATTCACAATAACGATATGATTGAATAAAATAGAAAAAGATAAAGTCCAAAAAATGAACCCGGGGGGAGACACTTAGGTCTTTGCAGTAGCTTCCACACCAAATGGCTCCAAATCCACCAAACGATTAAAAATAATAACTCACAAAATAAAGAACACGTTAGTGTAACTTTAAAGAACCAAAATAAATATGAAATTAAATGATAAGGAGGAAAATCGGAAGAAATTGAATGAGAAAACCATTTAAAACAAAAGAAAAAAAAAAAGGATCAAATGGAAAAGAGGCCCAAGGATAGCCCAAGGCACGTGACCGACGGGCGTCCTTGGGAGCGACAGACATGCGTAAGGGCGACCCTCGATGTCCCGTCGCTCGCTTGAGCAATTGCCATCGGTGGCCCTTATGCCCGTCGGTCGCCTCTGCTTCCGAATAGCAACCCAAAATTAAAATTTTCCTTTTTTTATTTTAATATGAATAAAAAAGGATTTTTATACAAGAAATCACCGAAAATGATTGAATTCAAAGTAATAGGTCTTGAATGTTTACCCTCGGATTTTTACCTCGTGAAGGTAAACGTTGCAAGATTCTGACTCCTCGAGTTCTACAAGGATCGGATTGTGATTGCACGATCGAGAGGGATTTTCGGTTGCCAAAATCTTAGTTTGAAAAATAAACAAAGAGAAGAAATTTTTTTTTCTCTTTTTTTGAATTTGAACAGCAACAAATATCTGAATTAGCTAGATGGATGAAATTTTGAAAGAAAAATTCGAGAATAAAATGAAGAAAAGAAATTTTGAAAGAAAAATTCTTTTTGTAGAAATTGAAGATGAAATCTTCTGTGGAAAATTGCTAAGTTTTAGTTTTCTAATAAAAAGTTTTCTAATCAATAATTTCTCAGCCAAATCCCAACCTTGAAAACTGAATCCTCTTCCCCTATTTATAGGTTTAGGAGGATATTTCAAATAAATTTAAATTTTAAATTCAGATTTGAAGAGGATTTTTCGAAATCAAATCAAAACCGAAAGATTTTCAGAATATTCCTAAAATCCAATCTAATATTCAAAAATATTTGAAAAGATTTCAGAAATTCAAAAAGATTTAAAAATATTTTGTAAAATCCCTTAAATGCTGTAGAATCCGGCGGTTAAAACAACCAGATCACCAATCGACGGGCTGCCTCGTGGATTACCGACGGGCGTCGATCGCAAGGGGTACCAGCGGTCATTTGACAGGCAAGCTCTACATGTGGCATGGAGATGAGAGACGGCTGTCTCCCATGAGGAGTAGGCATTGCTCAAATGAGCGATAGGCTCCGCTTAACCAAGCAACAGACCCATTCCCGAGCGACGGGCATCTCTCATTCGAACAATTGGCTCCCTTCCCCGAGCGATGACCGGCGCTCGACATGAGAGACGGGTCTCTTGCGTGAGCGACGGGCTATTCTCTGATGACGAGCTGCCCGTCTGTGGATTCAAAAGCCCATTTTCAAATTAGAACTCTTTTCGACTGTCCGAAATCCCCCCATTTACACAAAACACCTCCAATCCTTATAAAACTGGCGGATGAACATCCACAACTTCCGTCCCTCGCCCGAAAACCGACGTTAGTTTCTTCATCGGGTAACTCTAATCTTGACTACCTCAGGACCCGGTGTCTACAATAACTTATTTTCTTTTTAATTATGTCCCTACTAACTCATAATATTACACTTCTATAAATGCTTTTGTACCCTTCGCTACACAATTAACACTGCAATTCTTTTAGGGTACCATTCGAGTCATTACATTTATGTCTCATAATTTTAATTAAAGCTTATGGTATGAGATATTTTGGAAAAGTAATTTTAGTGGTTGCCACTAAGTAAATTACTTAGCACATGGAATTTTATTTCTGCACGTAAGTGTACAAAATGTGTGGATTGAAAATGCAAGCTGGGGATCTATTAGGAAGTCAAGAGAAAGTCCTTAACTTCAGAATAGATACTTAGGCTTATTATTTTATTTTGTTATTTTGAAGCATCGAAGTTGGAAATTTTGAATGGCTTATAGAAAGTGCTAGATTAGAATTATGAAATGTAATTCATTTGGTTGACGGTTATTAAAACTTGAAGGATATTGTAATTACATGCATGTAGAAGATAATGGATGCTCTAGTTCTTAATTATGGGATGTGTACAAACTAAGTTATAAAATTATTTTTGTGTAGTGATGTATTTGAGGAGGTTGAGATTATTTTTGATGAATGATTTGGTTTGTGGTTGGACTTAGGATTTGTGAATGATGTTACAAAACTAAAATTTTGACTATTTAACAGCAGGATAAAGACCCATATAGGGGATACTCTGTCCGACTTTCTGTAAAATTTGAAGTGATTTTGGATTTTTATGAGTTTAATATTAAATAATAGGTTTGGATATATATTATATTGATTAGCATATTAAGTTGGATAACATTTAGTATCCGACTTCAAATGATACGAGTATCGGGTGTTACAGTGCATGTGGCAGTCCGACATTAGAGTTGACCAGTGAACAAGAAAGAACATTTGGCTCCACTTTCTGCAAAATGGGACAGGAACAGTGGAGGTTGGCGCTAGAATGGAGGGCGAAGATGGTAGGTTGGCCATTGCAGCGGAGGGCACTATTGTCATCGACGTAGGGCTCCTGTCACCGTGCTTACTCTCTCTTTCTTCGTCTCGATTTTCTCGTCCCTATTCTTCCCCATGTTTCTGTCTTTCTCCGTTTCTCCTTCCTTTTTTTTCATTAAATCTTTTTATTTTTCTCCCTCTTTCTTAATTGTTGTCAATAAATCTATGCTTATAAAATTATGTATTATTATTATTATTATTTACTTGTCTCTTTAAATATACCTATATTTATTTATGTCTCTATTTGACTAAAATTATCCAAATATTTAATTATGTAGCTTTTAAAGAAAATTCTAGATCTTATGGGTAAAAAATTAACTTTTGACGAAATTTTGACCCATCGAGTCACTATTAATTTCAAAATTTTTAGGGCGTTACATGCATCCTAGCCTCCAAATCTCTATTCAATTGGAAACACATGTATATGGGATGTTTAGCCCAAAAAAGACAAAAGAAAAGAAAATAAAACATTAAAAATACAATAAAAATATACTTAAATAAATAAACAAATGCATACTAGAATTATAAAAATAAATGAAATAAAAATAAATAAAAGCTTATAAACACTAACAAACAAGAGATTAAAATGGATTACGTAATGTAACACAAAAGGACAAAAAACATGCATGAAAAGAATGAAAATCAACAATCCAATGAGTCACGGACATCCAAGAACGAAAAAGGGACGAGCGGCAAAGAGCGAGGGACGGGAAGGAAAGGCCTGCTATGTCCCAATGCTCACTATGAGCAACGGGCGTCGCTCAGGCCTTCTTTCGGTAGCTCATGCTCTGAGCGTAGCCCTGAGCACATAATGTGAAATTATGCCAGTTTTCATATAAAAATTCACTTATGCCTATATAATAACCTAAAAACAGAATAAAATCACACCTAGAACTCTAGGAACCTATTTAAATCATGGAGAACTGAAAATAATAAAAAATCATAGATTTAAACATAAAAATATATTAAAGGATAAAAACCTAAAAACATGCCTTTCTACATGATTCTTAATTTTTTTTACAATCAATCATGGCATAATAAACCTAGAAGAAATACCTAAGCATACAAAATAACACGGAATACATAAATCAAACGAATCAATATCACAAATAATGGATCTAAAAAAACTACTACATGATTTTTAATTGATTATATATAAGAGAAAGTACGAAACTGAGCCCAGAAAATTACCCTCAGTGTGTTTGATTACAAGAAACAAAGAGAATAGTGCTTTGCGTCCTCTCCTTAGACTTTAAAAGAAAAAAAATTCTTAGAGAAAGAAAATCTATTCTCTCAAAAAATCTTCTCTCTCTTTTTTTTGCCTTTTTTCTAAGAGCCCCTTTTTCAAAACCCCTTCAAGTAATTATTTTTCTATGTTTTTTGTAATAATCCAAAAATGGCCTAGTCACAATTTGAGTGATAAGCCAGGAAATTAAGGGTATTTCTGTAATTTAAGCAAGAGAAACATTTGGTTAATAAGGATTTAGTTGTGTAAATTAATTAATTAAATAGGTTAAGAGAGGAATCATCTAGTGTGTGTAGAGTTTGGTAACAAGAGTGATTGAAGAAGTGATCTAGTGGTTTGTGTGTTTGGTACTTTGGATGTAGGATATTTGTTGTGGAATAATCTAGTGGATTGTGTGTGTGGTGCCTTGGATGTAAAGTGTTGCATTGGAGGTTGTATGGTGTGAGAGAAGTATGGTGCCTTGGGTTATGTAAGTCAATAGGATGCTTTGGGCCATTAGGAACTTGCCATGTGGACAAGGGTAGGTTAGCATTGAATGGAAAAGGAGGAGAGAGGCATGGGAGGGCAGATTTTTGTTGAATCTTCCCATGGAAGCTGCCCCTCCTCCCTTGTGTTCCATTTCCCCATCCCCTCTCTCTCTCTTATTTCCATTTTCTGCTCTCAATTCCTCTCTCTTGTGTTTTCCTTGAGTTTTGAGTGGGAATTCTGAAGGTTTGAGCTGGGTTTGTAAGGTTAGTGGCCTGGATTTCCTGAGTTTCTTCGGGTTCTTCTTCTCCTTCTTATTTTTGATTTTTGATTTAGTAATGTATGGTTTGACTAAGTGTATTGGCTGGGTTTTTGTGCAAGAAACGGAGAAGAGAAGGAAGAACAAGGGAAAGGAAAAAGTTGGATTTGTGAAGGAGTTAGATTGAGGCCTCATTTCGGGTTTGGAAGTGTTTTCCCCTAATTTCTCCTTGGATCAGATATACTTTGTGGTTGCATGTTATTAGTGACCTTGAGTGTTAATTTATATGTAAATGCATGTATGTGATTAATTGGAGTGCTGGTTTAGCATGGTTCAAATTGTAGTGATTTACATGTTAGTTGTAGTGAAATGGTTGTGTTAGGGTAAAGTATGCTTTGTGTGTTCTTGATGATTAATTGTGATTTCTTGTTCAAGTTAGTGTAAAGATAAGTGTATATTAATCATGAGCAAGTTTTGTATGCATGGGAGAACTGAGGTAAGTGTTTATGCATGATAGAATGAGTGGTATTGGAGGTTGAGTGTGTAGGAGAGCTGGAAAGTGCAGATTCTGGGCAATTCTGGGCTCTATCAAGATCAGAACATCTGTCGCGAGCGTGACAGAGTGCGGAATGGCCCCTTGTTGCTAAGGAGCCCTCTGTCGCGATCGCAACGTATGTTGCGAGCGCGACATGGAGCTCAGTAGCCCGAGTCCTCAATGTGAGCATGCTGCTGAGCGTACACGCGAGGAGGAAGCAGCCGGTCTCTGTCACGATTGCTATGCTGTCGCGAGCGCGACAGAGCTCGATTTTGTGTAGGTCTGCCGAGCATGCTTTGTTGCTCGCACGCCTCCTAGCGCGAGCCTGCGATGAGGTACCCCGTGCTCTGTCGCGATCGCGACAGAGGTCCTTCCTGCCCGCCCTATTTTCTGAATGTGATATTTTGCCCCACTTTGCATGGTTTCTCACTATTGCATGGTATATGTTATTGTACTAGTGTCGTAGTAGTGAATAAATACGATGTTTGAGCTTTGATTAGAGGCTTGCCTTGATTCTATAGTGTTGTGATTGAGTGTGAGTTGTCAAGCCTGAAGTGTCAAGGTAGTGGATAATTAAGCATGCTTAAGAAGGGTTAGTGAGTGTAGCTGCCGGTGTTGGCCCCGTTTGGGTCTTTCGGCCGACATCTGAGATGGTCATTCTCTGTGTAGTGATAAAACTGTTTTTAGACTCTGGTCTCCCGCACTACCTTCGGGTATAAAAACTATTTTGAGGCTTCGGTCTACCGTGTAGTGTTCCCATATCCTCCACCAGTGAAATTCAGGCGATTGTTTGAAGTGTCGGGTATTTATTTAGTGCAGTGTTATTAATATTGTGTGATTCTAGTTAGTGTAATTGCTTAGTGCTTTCTTTTATCAAATCTGATTCCACATAGTGATTCTTGACTTATATATCTCTGTCCTTTGGTACGTAGTGAATTCTATATGTGTTAATGCATGATATTATTGTATAGTGTTCTATTGTTTTTGTTTCCTCCCCACTAAGCGCTATCGCTTAGCACAGGTTCTTTTCCCTTGTAGGTGGCAGAGTTTCTGGTTCCGGTTCGAATCGCGCATCTGCATGGTCAGCCACTAGGAGTAGAGTTTATTTATTTTGTACTCCTCCTGCATTATTCTTTTTTTATATGTATTATTTTTGTATGGATTTAAGATGTAATCTTTTAGATATTGTATATAACTATATTTCGTTATATATATAATGCATGATTTTCTATTATTATTGTTAGTGAATGCTTCCGCTTAGTGCATGTATGTATTGTTATGCATGTATATTTGCCGTGTCGTGAGTGAGTGTCGGTAGCGCACCCGGCATCCTTCCAATGGGGGCGTAGGGGGTGTTACATTTTTATCCCCTCTTTTCAAAAATGGGATTTCCTTGATCTTAGAGAAGAAATCTATCTTAAAATCTCTCACCAAATTTTAAAAGAAAAATTCTCCAAAATTTATAAAATGGAATTAAGATGTTATCCCAAAAATCTATTTTTCAAAATACCCCATTCTTCTCGCTATGAAAACAGAAAAATAAAAGGTTTAAAAATCCCCACAGAAGGATGGCAGTGAAAAATGAAGTTAAAATTACAAAAGTGCCCTTTTATCATGCCTTAGCTAACTTGTGCCCGTGACTCGCATGAAGGGAGATGGGCACAGAGCCCACCAGCAAGAGGTAAGTAGAGCAAACAAGGTGACAAATGGGCGTCTATGACGCGCGCCGAACCGAAAATGCCCTCGTATGGCCCGCTCTTAGGGCTCGAGGGATTGGTTTGCATCATTTGATCTTGGGTAACATGAGACATTTTGGATTCTCCACCCAATAGAACATTGGGGAAGTTCATCTAGCCTCATGAAACCTTTAGGCACCTTTGAGGTATTTTCGACTCGCCACCCAATTTACATGAAATTGGGAAAAGGTCATCTAACCTCGGGGTCTTAAACCAAAGAAGGTATTCGGAACTTCACCCTTATTTATGCTTTGGTCAATTATAAATGAGTTTTTTAGATTAGAAAATTCAATCTCTCCTCTCTCGCGATTAATGCAATTTATTTAAAGGTGCACTTCAAGCATCAAGAAAAGCGGTAAATGAAAGCTATAAAGAAAAGTGATAAATAAAACGATCAACACAGAAAGCACATCATTACGAAATAGAAATTGGGACAAATACAATCCCCCAAATGAAAAGAAAAGCTAAATAAAATTGCTCCAAAAAATAATTAATTACAAGGGCCCACAAGATATATAACATAAATCTAAAAAATTAAGCAAAATTGAACAAAAGAGGAGACATACATAAATCGGGATATTTATTCAGTTTAGGAATATTGGTTCCTTCATGCTCCCTTAAAGATTGATCAAAGAGTTATTTCGGCTATTAGCTTGAAAACCGAGATGAGTGATCTCATTTTTAGAAAATTTAACTTTTCGTTTTAATTCGTGACATTTTGCATTCCTTTGCTAAAATCGAGGACATTGGTCCCAATTGTTTAATAAAAATTCCAATTTATTTATAAAAATATTTTTGTATTTTTTTACCTTACATGCGTACAAAATAAAACTATTTTATTTACAACAACAACATGAACATGCAAGTAAA
The DNA here is from genome assembly GCA_947683425.1 of Excoecaria cochinchinensis. NCBI lineage: Eukaryota > Viridiplantae > Streptophyta > Magnoliopsida > Malpighiales > Euphorbiaceae > Excoecaria > Excoecaria cochinchinensis. Next base: position 2,768,230 of record CANTUQ010000104.1, on the reverse strand, counting down.
GGATTGGTAAGGTCTCACCCAATTTGCATAGCCTCCTATGCGTCGTGACCCCTCCATTTGTTCACGATGATGCTCAATAAGTAAACATCACATTTCACCCATACAACAAAAATGACAATAGAAAAATTAGTAATAATTCTGAAATCAACCAAACAAGCATGAAAATAAGGGGAACATGAAATAACATTAACACACAAGTAGCAAGTAAAATGGGTCATGCTAAACACAATGATTTAAATACTCAAATAACTCATATGCAAAAGGAAATTAACAAAATAATCATGCAAGAGTATAATAACAAAAATAATAGTGATAAGAAACCATGCAATAACACCACACGAACAAATTGATAATGACAATAGAAACACTAGTAATAATAATGTTAATATTAACAATAATGACAACAATAGCAATGGTGGTAATAATAATAATAATAATAATAATAATAATAATAATAATAATAATAATAATAATAATAATAATAATAATAATAATAATAATAATAATAATAATAATAATAGTAATAAAAGTAGTAATAACAAGAATAATAATACTAACAGTAAGAACTATGACATTAGCAATGCCAAAAAACATACCACAGCTACAATAGGGAGTTGCATAATCTGAAACACATAAAATAAATAAGGAACAAGAAAGCAACATTAGATATCTAGTACATTAAATAAGAATAGGAATAGCAGGCATTCTATTTGTTTGTCATTCCCAGCACAGACAAATATGAAGAAACCTAAGAGCTGGTTTCATCAATTTCCATTTGGTTAAATAAATGTGCAAATGATGAAAACCTTCAAAATTGTATCCATATATCATTATATTTCAACGGCTAATATTAATAAACCAGTGTCAGGTCTAAAATCTATATCAAGCATCCAAAAACCATAATATGAAAGCTTGGAGACTCTAACATACCTTGGAGAGGAAGTTAGCAACAATCAATTCAGATAACCTTGACCATATTAGTCTCCCAAAACACCAAATCCAAGACTCATTTTGGAAGCATAAACGTTCAAAAATAAACTTTACTACTGAATGGATCCCTGAATATATACTATCACCATCAGCAGCCTCCGCCTGACAATTGGAGAAAAATAATGGCTGCAAAAGCAGCAGTTAGCATTACGAGCATATACAAAGTGTGAATGAGACCCATGTAAAATTTTATTCTGTTACGAAATTTTAACTCCATTTGAGACTTTTTCAGTATCTTCTACAAATGAAATAGAAGATGCACAATTTATTGTAGGGACAACAACAAACTTGATCATTTGGTCAGCCACTCTAGCAAGTCCATAATTAGAGAGGCAGCAAATGAACATTTAATAATAAAGCATGAATCTGGATAAATTGAAGCAAAATAAGTTAACGCAATGTAGAAAATAAATAATAAATGCAATTATAAAACATACACTGCTAAATTGGTGAACAGATCTTTTAAATAGCATTTTAATTATTCATTTCTCCCAGCAAAATGTTAAATTTCACATTACTGTTCTCTTAAACTCTTACATACTTAAACATAAATTTCATAAATTTTATTAGTTAAACACCAATAATTTACTAAATTCAATTTAATCAAACCAATTACTCAAATAACATAGCCAATTTATCAATTAAATCAGTAAACCATAACAACACACACTATAACTATAAAATCACACCTTAACGAATTTAATTCATGTAAAAATCACTTAGAAAAGTAAGTTTGGTAGCCACTTACAAATTTTTCTGCTATTTTTGGTCCTTTCACCGTCGCCGGAGCCTCGCCGAAGCTCCACCGGAGGCATCAAAACCACCGAAAGGAAGCTCAAAGCATCGGGGTTGCTTTTTCGGTGGTCATGCGCCATGATTACCCTTCATTTTGCCAAAATTGACGTCGGAGATCTTGATTTTTCCCAATGCCGATCTGCTCCTCGCCGGCAATTGAGGACCACCCATGAGTACCCAAAGATTCGCCTGCCCTCTAAGAGTCCTGTCATGCAATTTGTGTCGTCGTTCGCCGCTGGAGTTGGCCGAAAAATGCAGAAGAAGCTCGCCGTTTTCCTCCCGCTCTCCTGGAATGGCGATGTCGCGATGGGGAATAAGACACCGAGATCGGTGTTGCGAGGAGCCGGTTGCTCGTCGTCGATCGTCGCCAACCTCCTCGCCCCTTTCGCTATGCTCCGCCGTCTTTCTCTCTCCCTCTCTCTCTCTTTCTCTTCCTCGGTCTCTTTCCCGTTCTGCCTCCCTTCCGTGACTTTCCCTCTCTTTTATTTTTCTACTTCTCATAATTCCCACTAATTCACACCATTAACCACCAGATTTTTATTTTTTTAAGACTGGATTTAATCCCTTTGCTATATAATAATCACTACAAGATAATTGACTTTTAACGACCAAAATTTAACGAAGGGATAAAAATCCGGTCGTTAAAATATACAAATAACGAAGGGAAATTAATCCAATCATTAGTTCTTAAATTTTATTGTTATATAACGAGGGGATTAAATCCGGTCGTTAAAGAAATAAAAATTCGGTCGTTAAAATATACAAATAATGAAGGAAAATTAATCCGGCCATTAGTTCTTAAATTTTATTATTATATAACAAATGGATTAAATCCGGTCGTTCAAATAATAAAAATTCGGTGGTTAATGGTGTGAATTAGAGGGAATTATAAGAAGTAGAAAAAGAAAAGAGAGGGAAAGTCACGAAAGGGAGGTAGAAAAGGAAAGAGACCGAGGAAGAGAAAGAGAGAGAGAGAGGGAGAGAGAGAGAGATGGTGGAGCACGGCGGAAGGGGCAAGGAGGCTGGCGATGGTCGACGGCGAGCAACCGGCTCCTCGCAGCGCCAATCTCGGCGTCTTATTCCCCGTCACGAAGGTCTCTCACGCTTTCTCTCGATATTCTCCTAGGTTTTATGTTTGATTGTTTCTTTGGATTGGGGACTTAGTTCCATCGTTAAAGCTTCTTATTCTTCTTTAGGATCTAAGCCTTTTGATTTCTGCCTGCACAGTAACTTATCTCTGTAAGCAAAGCAACGGCGATGATATTTGTTTAAGGTACCCTTTTCTGCTCTTTTATTGTGGATGTTTCTTTTGTTGTTAATTTCTGCTAATCTGATGCAAAATTTGTCACCTCTTCGATAATTTAGTTGGTTCTGTTTTGTGGGCTATGAATCATTTTCCTTTGGATTTTGGAGTTCGATAATTTATGGTAGTGGCGATTGATTTAGCTGCTCTATTGAGCTTCATTAGAATTTTTATGGTTCTTTTTGATTTGAGATGAACTGTTATCTTTTACTGGTCTATACTCAGTCATGAGGTTTTAATCCATTTGCTCTGTATTGCTTTCATCTTTTAGATTCTTGTGTAGATTGGATTCTAATGTTCGTCTTTCGTTAAGACCACCATTACATTGCACTACTGTTATTTAGAATGGCAATTTTAATCTAGACTGACAATCATCATCAGTAATCATTTATTACTTCATGCCTAGTTGGCTATCTATTACGTACTTCTGCTGCTTTGTTCTACATGTCGGCATGAGGTTTTCCTTTCTTTGCTCATTGTTTTTGTATTTTGGGCAAAGTTCATATTTTCCCATTACACGAAGGTCAATGATTAATGTGTACAGTGTACATGCTATGTCTTCTAGATAGGTATGCATTGTAAGAAGTATTAACCTGCAAGTATATGTGCGAGTGTGCATGTATGCAGAACGCATAATACTGGAAGTAAGGGATCGGGCTTTGAATTCTTACATTCAGATCATTATTTGCTAGTTATTATGGCGGCAGTTTAAATCTTTGATGAATGGTAGGCTATATCCTTAGGGGAGTAATGCAAATATCTTGATCAAATTCTGCCCCTCTAAAAGCACTAGATAGTTTACTTAGGTATAAGGGAGCATTATGTATTATCCTAAACTGCTATTGATTGAATGTTTTTTGATTGACTCCCTTCGTTGTGGTTGTTGAGCTCTAAGTGTATACAATAAACCTTAAGTTTGTATTTATGTTCTAACTATCTAGTTCCTTTTTTTTTCTTCTAAGATAATGTTGTCTTCTTATCAAAATTCTTTTAATTCTCTAAACCTTAGGCGTTTTTGAAAGGATTTGGATGAGTCATGTGTTCAGTGGGGTATAAGCACAAAAATATCCAAAAATAAACAATATTAAACATATTCTCATAAGGTTCCTTTTTAGTGGCATTTTATTAACATTTCTCATTGTCAACGGGGTCTTGTACAGGGAACTGAAAAATAAATCTTGGGATCTCTGCAATAGTGTTGAAGTTCGATTACTTGTTATGTTGATGGTGCATATGAACCTTCCACTACATCTGGCTTAAGTAATTGGTCATGTGCCTGTTCGTTATCAAGTCAAGGGAATCAGAGTTATGTTAAATCTAACTATTCTACATCATGTGATTGCAATCCAAGTATTTTCTGATTTTGTTGTAATAATCGGGGACTATTTGAATTATTGTGTATTTATATTTCTAATTGATGTTTAGCAGGAACATATACTTGCTGCAAAAAATAATTAAATGTCATCAAAATATCTTCTGTATGGAAATCCTGATAAATTTTTTTTAACCTAGGAAATTGGGGTAACGGAGATAGTTGAGCCTGGCTTTACAGATCTACAACCAAGTAGAGGGTAGAGGTGCTATAATTTTTTTTCTCAGTTTAGCAAACTATAAGGAAGTAGGAGTGTATCTCAGTAACTAGTTTTGTTGATATATATATATATGCAAATACAACTTCTGGAGTGCTTTTAGCATAATAATCAATCTTCATAATACAAGATTTATTTTCATACATTTTTTGTGCTCTCACACTAAACTTTATAAGAAATACATATTTTGAAGATAGTTCTGAGTTGGTTTATTGCATTTGAAAAACATAAAACTACCTAATGATGTGTTTTCTCTCTATATTTTAATTGTGAGGAACTGTCTATGCTTTATATGAAAATAACTTATTCGTAATTTGCTGTAATTTTCTTCTGAATTATTGCTGGTGTTCCTTAACTGGTTTGCCTCTTATATTGCAGTTGAAGAAAGTGGAATTTCATGGAAATGTATTTATGCTGCTAGTGGGTTTCCTAAAATAGCTTCCTGTAATCAAGATGCTACTTGTTTTACAGCCTGCAACTGCAGTTCTGGTACCCTTCTTCTTTTCTCTTCTATATGTAAACCCCCCACTCAAATTATCTAGGTGTTAGTATTGTGCCTTGACTTAGGTGGCAAGAGGAGTTTGAATTGATGTGTCTATCATTGATCACCCTGTTTGTTTTGTCTCTCTTAGTTGAATTGTTTTTGCATCAGTCTAGAATATAACACTAGAATATAAGGGTAAAATACATGATATTGCAAATTAGTTGGCATACTGTACTTTTGTTGCTAAACAGGGAATTTATCTTTAATGCAAAGTTCATTCCATCATTCTTGATCTATACATTTGTCTGCATCAGAATAGGAAATGCAATAAGCTATGCATAATTGCATTAGATGGTTCAAATTGCTTGTTAAGTTGTTATCTCAAGTTTTTTTTCTGGTTTTCATAAACTGCAACATAACTTCATAATTGTGGCTAGTTTTTAATATAGCAGATTTCCCAGATTATAATATGTGATGTGCAAATTATAATATGTGATGTGTCTATTATCTTGTGTTTGTTTTCATGGTGGCAGATTCCATACATTGCCATTCACTTGTTTTAATTGTTACTCTGTGGTCTCACTTGATGGCACATGCTTCTAAACAGGATCTCTTGCTAAAGATCAAGCTAGAAGGAATCACATTTCTGCTAAAGTTGTTGTGATCATTCTGCTATCATGTGTCGAATTATGTTATTTTTAGCAATATGCTTGACGTGGTTGTTATTAAACTTTGACTTATGACTTCTTATTCCCCAAATTAATCTAATTGATTCTTTCCAATATCTCAGGCTGTTTCTGGGGGGCTTCTTTAATGTGTAGAAGCAATTCAGAGATTATATATGGCAGTATTTACCCAATTGGTAGGTATAATAAATTTTACATGCATTGGCAGATGTCTTTCACACGTAGCATGAGAGCTCAACCGCACATCCAAAAGCCTGAGAGTCAAGTTCAAGTTCCTTTTGATGCTGCAAAGCTCAGCAGAAACACATCAGTTAATCAGATGGCTCAGTGTTCAGTGTTGTTAGATGTTGAGCTAAGTTGTTTATTTTGACACCCCGTCTTTTATTCCAACTTTAGCTGCTTTGATTCTCTTGTTTTGAACTTTGTCAGAATGTTTACTGTCTCTTTATTTATTTGTCTATCATGGATGTAAGTTATATTATATCTTTTTATTGTTATAATGTCATTAAACTTACAATTATTTTTTACTTTTTCTTTGCAGTTCCATTCATTTTTTGAATATTTTGAAGTGTATATATAATTACACTTGTTGGATTTTGGATATTTTGAAGTGTATACATAATTATACTTGTTGGGAGACTTTGAATATTTAAGGTAAATGATATTTTAAATTAAAAGGATGAAATTATTTTGCCTTTTGATTTATTTCCTTTATGCATGAATTTTAATTATAAATTTATGTTTTAAATTCTACAAGTTTTCAAAATAATGGACAATGAAAATACGAGGTTCATTATGCATTCTTCTTAAAATTCTAGGTGAATAGAAAATGATATAGATGGGGTTGTTTTTATACTTTATACTTGTATATGATAAATACAATGTCAAACAATTTCGAAATATCGATATATTTGGTATCCGATATTTTTCAATCTATGAAAAAGCTATTTATTATAATTTTGGATATATATATGTGTGTGAATGATGTGTACAGGTAATAGTCAAATAAAATATTTTATTTATTATGAAAATTTAATATTAATTCCCGAATTTTCTTTCAACGATGAAAAATGAGTGGCTAAAATGTATTTTTAACGACTGAAAATTCCTTTGCTGAAAGCGAAATCTTTTAGAGAAGGGAAAATCTGGTTGGTAAAATGGTATTTTTAACGACTAGAATTTTTTTCGTTAAAAGTGAATACAATTAGCGAAGGGACAATCCCGTCGCTAAAAGATATCTTTAACGACCAGAAATTCCTTCATTGAAAGTGAATATAATTAACGAAGGGAAAATCCGGTCTCTAATAGGTATCTTTAACGATCGAAAATCCCTTCGTTGAAAGTCAATACAATTAGCAAAGGGAAAATTCGGTTGCTAAAAGGTATTTTTAACGGCCGAAAATTCCTTTGTTGAAAGTGAATACAAGTAGCGAAGGGAAAATTCGGTCGCTAAAAATCATTATTCAACGACCGAAAATATTCCGGTCGTTAAAGTCATTAATGACCGGATTCAATATCCGGTCGTCTATACTTTTAACGAAGGGACTTTTACTGACCGGATTTTTCGGTCGTTATAGATCTTTAACGACCGGATTTTGACTTTTAACGACCGGATTTCCCTTCGTTAAAGAGCATTTTTCTTATAGTGAATAAAATTTAAGAACTAACGGCCGAATTAATTTCCCTTCGTTATCTGTATATTTTAACGACCGGATTTTTATTGCTTTAACGACCGGATTTAATCCCCTCGCTATATAACAATAAAATTTAAGAACTAACAACTGGATTAATTTCCCTTCGTTATTTGAATATTTTAATGATCGAATTTTTATCCCTTCGTTAAATTTTGGTCATTAAAAGTCATTTTTCTTGTAGTGTAAAGAATTGAGTGTGTGTGATGTGTACATTGATAACTATGCATATGAAACAAATGAAGAAAAAAACAATCATGTATATGTGTGTATAGAATGCATACAAAAGATGTGCATGTGAGATGTATGCAAGAGATATGCCCACAAAATACGTGAAAATAATTGATTATAAAAATGAAGTTTAGAGAGCTATGTACGCAAAAGTATATATGAAATATGCTCGTTAAAGATCTTATAGCAGAAGACATGCACCAAGAATTATACATGTTAAACTATTTATAAGGATGTTTGCTACAGTTATGTGTAAAAACGTTTGCAAATAGTATATGCACAAAAATATTGATGGAAGTATATGCAAAGTATCACTTTCATGAGTGGCAATAAGAAGTACCCCAAGATTGTAAAATGAGTGCAACCTATTAGGTACCTCAAACTCGAGTTTCTAACTGCCTTTGAACGCACTGAATGAAACACATTCTCAACTGATTCAATCTTAGCAAAAGAATTCAGGAGTCATTTTCAATGAAGTGCAAGAAAATAAACATGTTAATATCAATGTTTACTAAACCAACACGTAAATACAAGGCATACTATGCAATCTCTCTGTGTGTGTGCGAAAGGCCAAAATAAAAATTTTCACCATTTGAAGGCAAATTCTAGATGCAGCATTGGGGATGAGACTCAACTCGAATGTATAAATACACTCATGGCTTCTTGCTTGAAGCTCAAGAAACACCATATGCCTCTTCCTACGTACCAAACATTATTAGAAGGTCATCTCCGCTAATTAGATAAGACTGAACCCAGAATCAAGAGGTCTTATTTCGGTTGTAATGTTAGGCTTGGGCAGATGGTTACCAAGAAAGGATCAAGTTTCTAGAGAAAAATGGCCGCAACGTTCACTCGACGGACGAAAGGACCATTCTCAGCCCAATTGCATATTGTCCAAGAATTCTTGAATTTGGACTTGGTAGTACTTTAGCTTAACAAGCTCAGTATAAAAATTAAATTAAAAAGATAACCATTGAAACTCTTCAAGGGGTACTATCTTGAGCTTTACTTTTCCTCTTTTCTTTTTTATTTTCATTTTATTTCTTTTTTCTTCTTTTTTCTTTCGTTTTTTCATTTTTTTTCTTCTTTTTCTTCTATCTCTCTTTTTTCTTTTTTTGTTATTTTATTTCTTCTATTTTTTTATTTTTTTCTGTTTCTTCTTCTATTTTTTTTCAAAAATCTACACCTTTAATTACACGAAGATAATTATCAACCCCCTTTCTGAAGTGTAGCCCATCCTTATCAGGGTGATTTTTGATAGCCCAAAAAATTATCAATGATTGAAACCCCTTTTTTTCGAAACGTAAACTCACCCTTATCAGGACAATTTTTGATAGTCTAAGGAATTGTCAAAGATTAAAACTCTTTGTCGAAAGTATAAATCCATCCTTATCAGGGCTATTTTGATAGCCCGAGGGAATATCGTAACGTACACCCATCCTTACTAGAGCGGCCATTCTTCTAAGGGGAAGACAAAATTATTTTAGGCGATGGGTAGTTTTAACATGTGTAACAATAAAATCGGTACACATTTAGCATACCAAAATAAAGGCTCAACGAGCTAGCAATCGATTGCAAAATAAAGGTAGGAGATGGCCATTTAGAGAGCTATACAAAGAAATGGTTGCTTAAATCATTTTCTAGATTCATCCTTATACAGGGATCGCTTTGACGGGTAATCAAAATGGTTCTAGTACTCTTAGTGAGTTTTCATCCAATCCCCTAATTGCAACTAGTTTTTTCAGTTTGTTTCAAAAAATGGGCCAAAAGTGCTCTAAATTTAGAAATTACATGGTATAGTCAAATATTTTCATGTGATCCAGCAATCAAAGACCAAATATATTTACCCTTTGCTTAATTCAAAATGGAATGAAATGCAAATTTCTAGAGTTAAGATCAAAACCATTCATAGTTGAGAACTACTTAGGCCGAGTCAAAGTTTGAATCAAAGGTACCTTAATAAGGTGCAAACATGTTAACATTTTCGGGTACATCTTAACACAAAAATTTTTACCCAATCAAAATTCATATAGGCATACAAAGAACTGTTTGTAAAATATGCGCAGATTATGTTCTAAGAATCATGTACTAGGAAAGATGCATCCAACAGTGTCGTGCCTATTAGTAATGCGTGTTGTGAACTATATGTGCAAAATATGTGTGAAAACATATGGTATAGAAATGCATACATGAAATACGTGCCAAGATGTGTGTGCGTGAAGCACCTACAAAAAGAATTAGGAGTGCGTAAACACTGCATGATAAATGATGTGCATGTATAAATTTGTAGTGTACATGTAAGTAACATATAATGAAGGCACAAGTACTAAATATGACACAATATGAAGATGAATGTTTATGATACATGGTGCACATGCACGTGGCATGATTTAGACATGATAGGGATATGTATGTGATGTAAGATGAAAAAGACTTGGCGTGATGAAGTAAACATGAATCGTGAGGTATGGCAAAACTCACATACGTAGAAGTGCAAAATATATACAAATAATGCGCGTGGCATGGGACACAATACAAGAATAATTATGTACAGTGAGCGGCATATGTGTGCGACACAAAACATGGGATGAAAGTGGTTGCAAGAAACGAATGAAGTTTATAAAGTATGTGTATTTACATGGCATGCATATACAAAACGTGTCATGGTATATAATGACCAACATACACAATGCAGGATTCATATATGCATGGCATAACTCATGCATGATAATGTATGTTCATGATATGGCACACAGAGTGAAAAGGTGCAAGGTGCCACAATGTGTATAATGCACAGCCTAATGACGTATGCTAATGTGTATATGTTATGATATGCAACGGTATGTACACGCTCTAGCACGCAATGCTTATGTACATGGACAATGCGAGCACACTAAGACATATTACCACAATTGATTTTTTTTTATTTTTTATGATTATTTATGTCCATATGTATTTTTCATATTACACGCTAGATGTAATGATTATGATGTAAGCAATTTTATATAAGAAGTGCACAGGTTCTATTATTATACATGAGATAAAATGCACATGCTTTATTTACTATTATTCATGAAAAATAATGCGCGAGCACAAACATACACATAAACGAAAAAAACTCTTCCCAACCATTTCTCTCTCACACAGGAGGTCGTGCGGTCTCTTTCCTAGGTGGGTTTGACCCATGGGTTAATGGCGAACCCAACGGGCGCATACATTGTGCTGCAAAAAAACCACCAGCACAAATTCTCATTAATAACAAGCGCATGCAGATGAATTTTTGGCCACCGTGTATTTAAACAATCCGAATAAACCGAAACATGCCCCTCGGGGTATGAAAACATTCAATAAGCGAATAACTAAATTTATTTGGATTTGTTCAATACAAAAAAACCTACTTCACAAGCAATGTATTATGGCACATGCCCCCTAGGGGAAGTGTCTATATCCATTACATGAGTTTTGGTCAAAGGTGATGATATTTTAGGGTTACCCAAGCATGATCCCTGCCAACGGGTCTAGTTCGTCATGAGCATAGTGACCGGTCGGGTCATTATTTAATATACTATGATGGCATAAGGCTTAGGCTGCTGATTATCCCGAGCACTTCCCTACAAGGAGTGAAAGTAGGATCGTGTTTTGGGAATGCACCTAGGTTAAAAGAGGGACTAACCTAGCATAACTGTAAGGCTCTAGCATGATGCAATACAATTTCTCGAAAAGAGATAAAATTTCTTGATCCTAAACCCATTTACATTAGATTAACCAAAAGTATTTTCAGAGCAAAATCTCATGATGTCCCCAGTGGAGTCACCACTGTGACGCACCTGAACCCCGCGTGGCATCTGGATCGCTCTCGGGTGTCCACTTTTAGAACCCAAGACCGGATGGAGGTTCATCAAAACTCGCGAAAGCTGATCTCTTCGCAATGGACAAGGATTCACCCCTATTCCATTGTTGGCCATCAACATACGAGAGCATCTGTTGGGTATCATAAGGTAGGTATCACAAAGTCGCCACCCAATAAGACATTGGGAAATAAATTATAACCTTTTGAGGCCAAAACCAGAGAGAGTTTGCGACCTCACTCTTATTCGTACCTTTGGTTAATGTCATGTTAATGGATTTTTATGGTCAATTATTTTATCTCTCTTCTCACACGATTTATGTAATAAATTTAAAGCGCATTACAAGTACATAAAAAGCAATAAATAAAGCGATAAATAAAATATAATTACAAGTATAAAAAAAATGCAAAATCCATAATAGTGATAAACGAGAAATACATACATAAATCGGGCTATTCGTTTAAACGAGAACATTGGTTCCCAACTACTTATTTTACAAAAAAATATTAGAGTTCTCAAACCGACTTTATGAAAAAAGGGTGAAGCGGTCTTGTTTTAATGAAAACATAAACCTTTCACTTTTGGGATGAAAACGAGGACATTGGTCCAGTTTTATTAACAAATTTTCAATTTAGTAGAAAACATTTGTGTGGTAGTTATTTTTAAGTGCGGTAAAAAATCTTTTATTATTACAGTCCTCAAGCAAATAAAAAGAGATAAAATAATAATTACATATCTCTGAATAATAAATAAATCCTAAACTATTCGCCCCGACCGTGCTTCGCCTAGCTCCATGGACGAGCCACGCGGTTGCGATCATAACAAAAAATAATACTCCCTCCGTCCCACTTTAAAAGGCTATTATCCTTTTTTCACGGTAATTAAGAAAATAATTGAAATACATCAATTTCATAAAAAAATAATATAAAATGACAAGAATGTCCTTATTTATTACATTGGGAAAAAAAAAAGTAAGTGATATATATTTAATAAATTATATAATAAATAGGGATAAATAAGTAAATTTCTTTCTTAAATTGCGAAAAGAACATTTGGAGTGGGACAAATAAAAAAGAGAAAATAGCCTTTTAAAGTGGGACGGAGGGAGTATTAGTCAGTAATGGGTTAAATTAAACTAAAATGATAAATAAATAATCGGATGAAATATATTGAAAAAATAATTAATCTAATACAGTAGAAATAAAATAGACTGACAGAATTAAAGAATGTAAAACTCAAATGACGTAATTATAATGATCAGTGGCAATAAAAATGATGATGCTAATAATAATAATATCATAAAATAATAATGACAATAATAATAATAAACTAAATAATAATATCAATAATATCAACAATAACTAATAATAATAATATAACGAAATGAACATAGAGTAAATAATACTAACAATAATAATGACATAAAATAACAATAATACTATCAATAATAATATTAATAATGATAATAACAATAATAGTCACAATAATAATCTCAACAATAACATTAACACAACATTAATAATGATAATAATAATAATAAAAATAGAATAATACTAATAATAAATACAATAATATTAATAATAATAATAATCATAATAATAATATTAATAATAATAATAATAATATCAAATAGACATAAAATTAATAATAACCACAATAATAACAATATAACAATAATGACATGTATAATGATAATAATAATGATAATATAATACAATAATGCTAATAATAAACAAATAAAATGATACTAATAATAATAATAATAAGACAGAATAATAAATAATAATAATAATAATAATATAAAAATAAATAAAAGAAGGGACTTCACTGGATTTCCTCGCCGGAGCCACCGGGGGTCGTCGATGCTCGACACCGCCGGTACCGGAGGACAGGTTGCCACGCTGGGAGCCCAGCGCCATTGGCCACGCGCCGGAAAGAAGGTCCGCCTCGCTGAAAATCGCTCTAGAACGGCTTGGCTTCAACTCCCCGATCTCTTTCCCACCGGCGAGTGACGCTGAGAGGAGGCCACCGTCTGGTTCATCCGGCTGCCGGGAGTCGACCGCCACCGCTCGTGGCGCCGTCCGACGCCGGAGGTGGTGCTGGCCACCTCCTTCTTCTTCCTCTTTTTTTCTTCGTTTCCCGAGGTCATGTCCCTGCATTTTGGTCTCCCCTTTCCTAGTCTTTTTTCTTTCTTTTCATTTGCTTTTCATTTCTTTTATTTCTTCTTGCCTCTGTCCCTTTCATTTTTCATTTTTTCCTTTCCATTTTGCTTTTCCTCCATTTGTTTCTTGCTCTCTCTGTCTTTTTATTTTCATTTCTCTTTGGCTTCCCCCCTTCCTGGTCAGCCGAGCCCCCCCGCACCCCCCCCCCCCCCCCCCTCCCCCCTCCTCATTCTTGTGAATTATTTTTGTTTTTACACCCCAAATTCGGGTTTGTCCCTTAATGGTTTTCTCCCTGTTTTTAATCTTTTTAATTTAATTATAACCTACTTAAATTATTACATTTTTTAATTAAACACTCCATATTTCCCCTTTTAACCTTAATTATCCTATAATATTAATTAGTTAACTTAATCTTAATTTTTAATTTTACATATATATATATATATATATTTTTATTTTTTATATTTTTTTTATAATTATTTTTTGGAGAGCCAAAATTGCCATTTTCTTTTCCTTTTTTTTTACTCGGGACCCGGTGTCTACACCCACATGACAAGAATTGTATTACGGTTCGTCTCACCTAAGGGAAGTATTTATTGCCTTTACATGAGTTTTAGTCAAGGTGATGTTACTTTAGGGCTACCCAAGCATGGTCCCTGCCAATTGGTCTAGTTCATCACGAGTATAATGACTGATCGAGTCTCCATTTGATATACCAAAAGGTACTAGGCTTGGGCTGGTAATTTTCCTTAACACTTCCCCACATTAACTGAACATAGAGTCGTGCTTCAGGAATGCACCGGGTAAAATAAGGGTACAAACTAACATAATTCTAAGGCTCTAGCATGATGCAATGCAATTTAAAAGAGATATGGAATTTTAGTTTCAAAAACTTAATTATACATTTTAACCAAGATACTTTTAGAGTAAAGTCACAAAGTCGCCACTGTGGAGTCGCCACCGTGACACGCGCTGAACCGTAAAGGCCCTCTTATGGCCCGTTTTTAGGGCTCAAGGGATTGGTTCGCGTCATTTGATCTTGGGTAACATGAGACATTTTGGAATCATAGAAAATTGGGGAAGTTCATATAGCCTCATGCAATCTTTAAGCACCTTTGAGGTATTTTGGAGTCACCACTCAATTTACAAGAAATTGGGAAAAGGTCATCTAACCTCGAGGTCTTAAACCAGAAAAGGTGTTCGGAACTTCACTCTTATTTATGCCTTGATCAATTATAAATGAGTTTTTTAGATTAGAAAATTCCATCTCTCCTCTCACGCGATTAATGCAATTTATTTAAAGGCGCACTTCAATCATCGAGAAAAGTTGTAAATGAAAGCTATAAAGAAAAGCGATAAACACACAAAACACATCATTACGAAATAGAAATTGGGAAAAATACAATGCCCCAAATGAAAAGAAAAGCTAAATAAAATTGCCCCAAAAAACAATTAGTTACAATGGTCCACAAGATATATAACATAAATCTAAATAATTAAGCAAGATTGAACAAAAGAGGAGACATGCATAAATCGGTATATTTATTCGGTTTAGGAATATTGGTTCCCTCATGCTCACTTAAAAATGGATCAAAGAGTTATTTTGGGTATTGGTTTGAAAAACCGGGATGAGTGATCCCATTTTTATAAAATTTAACTCTTCATTTTAATTCGTGACATTTTGCATTGCTTAACTAAAATTGAGGACATTGGTCCCAATTTATTAATAAAAATCCCAATTTAGTTATAAAAATATTTTTGTAATTTTTTTACCTTACACGCGTACAAAATAAAACTATTTTATTTACAACAATAACATAAACACGCAAGTAAAGGATTGGTAAGGTCTCACCCAATTGGCATAGCCTCCTATGCATCGTGACCCCTCCATTCGGTCACGATGACGCTCAACAAGCAAACGTCACATTTCACCAATACAATAAAAACAACAATAGAAAAATTAGTAATACTTTTGAAATCAACTAAATAACACTACAAGAAAAAGGGGTATTAGTGGCCAAAATTAATGAAGGTAAAAATTTCCGGTCCCTAAATATATAATAATAGGGACCGCAATTTTTCCCCTTCATGCTGTTTCGTTTTAGGGCCAACAAATAGCGAAGGGAAAAATTTACGGTCGCAAAAACTAAAACATCCTGTCCCTAATTGTGAAGCTATGCGCGGATTAACGAGCGGGAACAAATCCCGCTTTTTCTTTTGCCATTTAGAAGTACCCCTTCATACAAACACTAAGAAATTAATTCTTGAAATCTAATTTTTTAAAAAAGCAAAACCCTAAATCGTGAACTCTAACAGCAGAGATTCCATGTTGTGAGCTCTGCATCCTCCTCCTGCCTAATTTTCTTTTTCATTTTTCTTGATTTCACCATTAAATAATCCTCAAACCTTCTGATTCTCTTCTAGCTTCATCACCCAATTAAAAAAACTTCCTTCAATGCTCAAATAAGGTACGACTTCATCACCGATCTTATTTTTATTTAGATTTTCATATTTTTTATGAGTAATTTATTCGAATTTTTCCATTCACTTTTGGTTCTTCCTTGGCAGTTTCTCTCTTCCTAATCCACCGAGACTCGTTGTAGTAGCTGCCCAGACGTCACCGTGAAGGCCCTTTAGCGCCAGCAGCCGGCGAAAACTGCTCGCATCAACGCCACCTCTTGAGTTTCATTCTCTGTTTGTTTCGAATCTACGGGCATAAATCCGCTTCAGGCCAAGAAAGGTTTTTTTTTTGTCATCATTTTATATTGTCTCTTTTGGGGTTGGGTCAATGGTGGAGTTCAAAATTTTTATTGCATGGAATTTGATTGCTACTCTGTCCTCCTTACACAGCTGTTAGCTACAGTTCCGAAATTAGAAAAAAAAAAAGAAAGTACTGATCGAGTCTTGAATTTTGAGGCATTGAAAATTAGCATAGAAAACCTAATTGGTTATGCATTTTATTTTTACTTTTTAATTCTGGGTTTTGAATTTTCCAATTTTCTGTTTGGAAAGTTGCATTGTTTGCTGCTTTTTCTTTTCAACTGACCAAATTAAATTGGTTTTATAAATCTAAAACCGCAACTTTTTGCAGTTGTGTATCTGTTCTTGCCAATTGAAACATATTTTCTTTGAAGCGGTAATCATCTTTCAGAAGTTGGAAGCACTTGAATCGATCAGACAAATTGACATGCAACCGCCTTGTCTCTCAATTTAAAAACTAGGTTATATCTAGCCTTTTTCTTACGTTATTTATTTTTCATTTATGCCTAAGATATGATACTATGTAAAAATGGTAGTTTTTTTCTCTTTCCTCTGAAAATAATGTTTTGGGAACCAAAAAATAATGTATGCAAAGATTTTGAAGCTTGTGGTTGTGTTTTATGAGTATTAAGTATGTAAATTTTAAGTCTGGCGGTCCTGTATTGTGCTTTTTGTTCTGCGAATTTCTGGTCTGGCTATGCTGTATTGAATTTTAATTAACTACTCTTTTAGTTTGGTTGTGTAATGTGTAGTGTTGAATTCTAAATACGCAATCTTTAAGTTTAGTTCATGTTTACTTAGTTTTAGTTTAAATTTTTTATGTCTAAACTTTTAGTTATATATTTGTTTGATTTAAAGAATTCCAAGTTACAAGATTATGATTTGTGGCTTGTTTTGTATCAAATTTCATTTTTGTAACTTGAATTCATGGTTACTTGGGTATTAAAGTGGCTTTAGGATGGGCAAGGGTCTTGAGGAATAACTATGAATGGGTTTGGGATGAGTATGGGTAGTTCAATATTAACAAGTTGGGGATGCATATTCTATACTGCACTAAGAAACCAATCTTATTCTTCGTTTTTAATTTTTTTTCCACTTCGCATCTGTTCGATGCTCTTACCCAAGTTTTTGTTTGTCCAGATCTCCTCCATAGTTGATATAGGGTATCGACCTGTGCAATTCGATCCAATTTTATAGAGATACAGGTTTGCACTCTATTTTTCTACTTGCTCCGTATTTTTTCAGTTATTCATCTTCTTGATTTAAATATCTGTACTGAATTTTTTTATCTCATGCTTTAGAAATCTTTCCGAATTTGCATACATTTTTTTATTCTCATCATAGAATTGATTCTTTTTTTTTTTCTTTGTAACAAAATCGACAAGTGTAAATTTCAGTTGAATAATTTGCATCATTAGAGAAATAATTGATTTTAGGCAATTATTTTGCAGGTTCACTGTCATATAAATTTCATATTAAACATCTAATCTCAATTTATTAATATTGTTAGACCGATTCCAGTAATGTAATCAGTTGTTGCCATCCTCATCTTATAATGAACATATGCTTATAAACGTGTTTTTTTCTTTGTAGTTTTTGCTTTCCCTTTATTTGATAGACACAGAATGCACTCTATTTTTATGGACTCCGTGTCTGATAAACCAGTGCTCTAGTTTTTGCTCTTCACCAGGACATAATTTATGTTGCAAATGCACCTGCTTTACTCAAAGTAGAACTGGACAAAAAATAAATAAAAAAAACTGATATGTCCAAACCGAGTCTAAACCAATAAATATGATTAACTAGGCCAATTGGACTCTGTTATAGTTTTTATTTTTTAAAATAATGGTTAATGGTTTTGGACTTGTTTTCTATCTCTTTAATTGATTAATATTTGTAATAAATTAGTTTTTATATGTATTTTGTCATTCTTATGAATTATTTTTTTTTTATTTTTTTAATAATCTAGTACTGGAATCTATGTGAAAATGGGTTTATTGGTGGGTAAATGAAATTACGTGAATTTCAAAACAAACAGTCCAAAATATAAAGTTTGGAGTTGCTAACCCTTAGAATAGCCACCGACTAGTTGCTGTTCTTCGAATTTTGTCACTGGAGCTATTGTTTCATTGGTTGGGATTTCTTTATATGTTGGTTCTTAGTTGAATATATTTCAGCTTTCCTATTCTTGTATTACCATTTCTTTTCCTTATAACATACAAGTCAGTTTAGCTAATGAATGGTTCTTAGTTGTATTGCCGTTTATTTTTTGAGGTTAATAAATGTCGGTTTATCACATGTCTACTATCATTTTATGAATTGTTTTAATATTTACATCAACTTCTTATGTTTGCTACCTTTATGTATAGGACTTGGAATGATAAATATTTCCCTTTATTCTAATTATTTGATAGACACAGAAATGAATTTTCTTTGAAATCTGGCTCTATGATTAGTTTTGGGTTTTGTTGTTTACTTGTTAGTTAAATTATATTCCAACTTCCACTAGGAGGAGTAGCATTAACTAATAAGATCTATGATTCTTCCTTCACTAGAATCCGTAGCACTCAAATGTTTGCCCAAATTATCAAGTTTATACTTAGGAATTGGCATTTTGGAATGTCCTACGCTGAAACAGATTATCATAATCAACTGTCCAAACTTAAGAGATTTCATTTTCTTACTGTCAAGGACACAAAATTCTACATATTATGAAGGAAACAAATACAAGAGATCTGTTATTTAATTATGTTTTCAATTATTTGTTTGGTTCGATTTTTGATTTTTTTTAATTTAATTTTTATGAAATTTAATATTTCTCAGAAGAATGCATTCCTGGAGTTTAATCGAGTAGTGAATGCGAAGCAACATTTGTACGTGCTTATATGTTCTGTGTTAGGGGGTATTACATACAAGGGTAAGAAGCACCAAAATCTCTATGTCGTGTGACGTGTTGATGTTTATCTCGGTAGTTTTGACTTTATAATCGTCAAAGTGCATATAATGAGTTAGATTATTAAAATTATTCACGATCGAAGGTACCGAAATGGAAAAGATTAGCAGTATATAATTTTATCCGAACCTTATTAATATTATAGTATTCTGGATGTGAGATATAGTACAACTTATCCAACTTGTAGTTATGGGATTATTTAGCTCGGTGACAATTCCTCTTTTTTTTGTGACTTAATGGACATATTAAGTTTGTGATATTTTATTAATGACTGAACTATATATATATATTAAAATTGCTGTGGTAATTAAAATTTCTCTATTGGAGCTCTCATTCTCCATTTTCCACTTTATATTTCAATCTCATTGCAGTCCACCTTTTTGTATATCTTTAAGATAAAAAAAATTAAATTAATCCATTTGATAAGAATAATAATTCTTTTCAATAGTTTCGTGGGGTAAAATAATTGGAATTACTGTTTGTTCATAGAAGAGGCCACAGTCGGCAAATTGTTCTGTTGTTATATATATATGTGTGTGTGTGTGTGTGTGTGTGTGTGTGTGTGTATATATATATTTACACACACATACACATGTATGTATATATATTTAAATGATTTATAGTTATTAGAATTAGGAAAATGTGTGTTCGTTTGATGCTTTCTAAAGAGATAGCTCTTGTCACTTGCCCTCTGATTATGCATTCGACAAGTTCCAAAGGTTGTTTTTCAAAATACTTTTAGCTACTTCCATCATTCTTACTTTATTATGTTCATGAAATAAATTTCCCAATTATTCTAGTCATTCCATTTTATTAGGCCAACTAATGTTCCTGAAGGTGCTCATATTCAATTGTAAATTGAGCTACTTGGTTTTGAGATGACAAAGGTAACTGACAGTTATTTTTTAGTAATTTAATAAATTGTTAGGTCTTTTATTTTAGAATCTTAATTAACTTTCTCTTTATCCTTTATGAGTAGCACTCCCATAAATGGCTTGTCAGCAAATTTTGCCTTTGAAAATCATTGGTTTTTCTATCTAGTATTTTTTTAGTGATCATTCTCTATAAATTAGTAATGGAAATTGTTGTTGTAATTACAGTCTTTTACTCAATTCAGCATTGGGTAGCTAGAAATCCTAATTAGGAATGTATCTTTTAGTGAATGATTTTTTTCTTATATCATGATATGTAGAATGGCTAACATGAATAGGATTGGACTGTTATGGATTTTCCAACTATAATGGGTAAAGTAGAGAAAATTAGAAACACAGTATGTACCATTCCTATCTTTGAGAGCATATATTACTGTTTTATCTATATTTACCTATGGTCTATCCATGTTTGCTATTTTTTATTTCTAATTTTTTCTTTCTTTTATGGTTCATGTCAGGGGATTTGAGCTTTTTTTTGGCTTGTTTGTGCGTTGGCTGGGTAGTTTGAATTAATTGAGTCCAATAACAAGCTGTTTGAAAAATTTTAGTTCCACATAGACTTTGAATGCAAAGGACAAGTACTTTTGTGACAAGTGCTGCAGGTACGGATTTGTACTAGTTGGATTAAATTAATTTTTATATTGTTTTCTAATAGCTTGTTTTGTACCTTAAATTAAAGTAAATAATATATGATTACTAATATGGGTTCATGTTAAATAAATTAATTTCTCTTGCAATTTTAAGATTTGATGTTTTTTTAATCTATTAAAATATAAATAATAAGGTTATGGCACCCAACAAGGAGTGGATGCAATTTGTTGATGATCGGCTTGGTGAAACATATTCTATTGAAGTGCAAAAATTTTTAGACTATGCTTTTAAAAGAACAGGAGAACAAAATGAAATACGATGTCCATGTGTAAAATGTTGTAACACAACATTAGGAACACGTGAGACGGTTGAGTCACATTTGAGCGTCCATGGAATAATTCAAAATTATACCTTTTGGTATCATCATGGGGAAGTGTTAGGTGAAATAGAATCAGATTGTGAAGATGAAGGTGATAATGATTTAGGAAATGATGACAGTGAGGATGAAATTGAAGTGATTTTGAGAGCCATGTATCCAGATTTTGATGTAGACATAATCAATAGTAGCAATGATGATTTAGTTGAAGAGGAACTAAATGGTGAAGCAAAGAAATTTTACAGGCTTTTGAGGGATTTCGAGGAGCTATTGTATCCGAATTCAAAGTGTTCCAAGCTTTCTACTTTGATTAAATTACTTCACATTAAAAGTCTTGGTAATTGGAGTAATGAGTCATTTACAATGTTACTACAAATGTTGAAGGAAGAGTTGTTGCCTAATGGATCCAATTTGCCAGATTCATATTATGAGACAAAAAGGATTATTCGAGATCTCGGGCTATCTTACAATAAAATTGATGCTTGCATAAATGATTGCATGTTGTATTGGAAAGAAGACAAATTCCTCGACTCATGTAAAGTTTGCGGTGCATCTAGATGGAAAATGAAGAAAGATAGTGGAGAACTTAAGTATAAGAATGGTAAGAAAAAACCTTCAAAGACTTTACGCTATTTCCCTCTAAAGCCTAGGCTTCAAAGGTTATTTATGTCTACAAAGACTTCTTCTTTAATGAGATGGCATCAAGATAAAAGAGTAGATGATGGTTTAATGAGGCACCCGGCTGATTCAATGGCATGGAAGTCTTTTGATGAACTACACCCATCATTTGGTACTGAGCCTCGTAATGTTCGACTAGGACTTGCTAGTGATGGATTTCAACCATTTGGAAACTCAAGGTCTCCACATAGCATTTGGCCAGTGATACTTATTCCTTATAACTTACCTCATTGGTTATGCATGAAACAAGAAAATTTCATTTTGTCAATGATTATTCCTGGTCCACATATCCGGGAGATGCAATTGATGTTTATCTTTAGCCATTAATAGAAGAGTTAAAGGAGTTATGGGAAATTGGTATCGAGACATATGATGCATCAACTAGAAAGAATTTTAAGTTGCATGCATCATTATTATGGACCATTAATGACTTTCCAGCATATGGAAATTTATCTGGATGGAGTACAAAAGGGAAATTGGCATGTCCATGTTGCAATAAAGATACTTGCTCAATTCGATTAGCCAATGGCAAGAAGCAGTGTTATTTAGGACATCAACGTTACCTTCCTCTTAATCACAAATGGAGGAATGATAAAAAGTCATTTGATGGCACTATTGAGCGAAGGTTATCTCCAAAAATGCGTTTTGGTGTTGAGATACTTGGTCAAGTACAAGACCTTGATGGAATGAAGCTGACAAAGGATCCTAAAAAGAGAATTAAGATATCACATTATGATCGAAATGATAATTGGAATAAAAAGAGTATTTTTTTTATCTTCCTTATTGGAAAACTCTCTTGTTGCGTCATAATTTAGATGTGATGCATATTGAGAAGAATATATGTGATAATATCTTTGGTACAATCTTGAATACGAAGGGAAAGACGAAGGACACCATCAAAACTCGACTAGATTTGCAAGCAATGAATATTAGGCCGGAATTGCACCCAATTAAAAAGGGAGATAAATATGAATTGTTTGCTGCATCTTACACATTGTCACATGAGGAGAAGCACAAATTATGTCATTTCTTAAAGAATTTAAAGGTCCCAGATGGATTTTCATCCAATATTTCTCAATGTGTAAATGTTAAAGATCAAAAGATTTCTGGTTTAAAGAGTCATGATTGCCATGTGCTTCTACAACATTTGCTCCCCATTGCCCTACGTGGTATGATGTGTAAATCAGTGTGTGAGCCACTTATTGAATTGTCTTATTTCTTTAATATGCTTGGGGCAAAGGTGTTAAGTATGGATGCTTTAGAACAAATTGAAGCACAAATTCCTATAACTCTTTGCAAGTTAGAAAAAGTCTTCCCTCCTTCATTTTTTAATGTCATGGTGCACTTGCCTATCCATTTAGCTAATGAAGCAAAGATTGGTGGCCCTGTTCATTATCGGTGGATGTATCCTGTGGAGCGATGGTTGCATTTTTTAAAATCTCTCATTGGTAATAGGGCATGTCTAGAGACCTTATGTTCAAGATATTTACATAAAATGGATACAAAGTTCAATTGACCTGAACGAAATTATGATGGTGGTGAAAAGTATTATGATGGAGGTTTATCTTTATTTAATCAACCTGGAAGAGTCTTGGGAGCTAGAAAGCATTTTGATATGCAAGCTAATGAATGGGATCAGGCGCATATATATATTTTGAAGAATTGCGATGAAGTTCTACCATTTTTAGAGTATGCATTTATTTGTTTTATTCATTAATGATTTAACTTTCTTTTTGATTATTTTTAGCTTTACATGACGTGTGATTTGCCTTGATTTCTTAGAGATTTTTCAAAAATTCATGTTGATACTTTTAAATACCTTTCTGATGCGGAATGGAATAAACAATTCATTGAATGGTTTAAAGTTAAGGTAAGTACCAAGTAGATTTTAATATGTGAATTAGGTGTTTTAGTGATCCTTTTAATGTCTTTAAGATAATTGTTATAGGCTACAGAATTGCATGAAGAGACTGGTAGTCGAACAACGGAAGATTTGCTCTCCCTGTCACTTGGTCCTACCCAATATGCGTCTCATTTCAATGGATACATTGTGAATGGATATAGGTTTCATGTTGAAGAATATGATAATGGTTTAAGAAGCCAAAATTGTGGAGTTGTAGTAGTTGGTGAGAATGACAAAGAAAGTGGGAACATTGATTACTATGGAGTTCTAACTGATATCATTGAATTACAGTTTCTCATGGGTAGAAGAGTTGTTTTGTTTCAATGTAAATGGTTTGATGTATATGATGAAATAAAAGGAATTAAAAGAGATGAATATGACATTATAAGTGTTAATTGGGGGCGATTTTTAAAAACAAATGAGCCTTTTGTATTAGTGGAACAAGCCTCACAGTTATTTTATGCTAATGATAATGTCAATAAAGGCTGGCGTGTGGTGAGAAAGGTGCAACCACGTGATTCCTATGAGATCATGTAAACAAAGGATGATGGTATCGATGAAGTAGAAAATACAACTCAATTTAAAAGAAAAAGAATTGATGGAGGTAGTGGTAACCATTATTATAATTTTTGCTGTATATTCAGATTATGAAAATCCATGACACAATGTTTTAATTTCTTATTCAATCTGTCCCCTCAATCAATCCTTATTCACTTATCATGATTTCCTTCTATTTTTCACTTATTTTTTTTAGATTGAATATGAAGTCAACTACTATAAATGGGATGGCATCAAATTCAAAGTCTACCAAACATGCATTTCTTCCACCTGGTGCTTTAGGACGGGGACGGGGACAAGGGTTGAGATCTTTATGCTCAAAAGGGACATTTAAAAAAAAACAATATTGTTGGTGCTAAATCAGGCCGTGTTCCTTTTATTGAATATGGAATTCCACCATCCAAAAATAACCCTTTTATACTTGATCAAGAATGTGTGCAAGACAATATTGAAGATGACATTCATATGCATCAAGCTGATATTAGGACACAAGACAATGAAGGAATACAAGATAATCAGTTGATGCAAGACAGCCATCCAGAGATGTTAGGCAATTTAAGAGTACAAGCTGATCAATTGTCTCAAGAAAACCATCAAGAGACACAAAACAACCTAGGAGCAGAAACTGATCATGTGATGCATGATAGCCAAAGAGCAGAAACAGGTTAGCTGATTTTCTAAGTTATTTTACTTCTGTTTTTTTAGTACCTGCTGCAACATTATTGGGTATGAAATAAGTTATTAAAATCTATCCAATAA
This sequence comes from Excoecaria cochinchinensis, assembly GCA_947683425.1. Lineage (NCBI taxonomy): Eukaryota > Viridiplantae > Streptophyta > Magnoliopsida > Malpighiales > Euphorbiaceae > Excoecaria > Excoecaria cochinchinensis. The sequence continues at coordinate 2,742,941 of CANTUQ010000104.1, read as the reverse complement.
GTAATATTTAATAAATGATTTTAATATGAAGGTATTTCTTTTTTGCTACTAATACTATGATAAGGATAGGATTAAATTATTTGTTGGCATATAGACTTTTTGAAAGAAAAATCTAGGAAAGAGAAGGCAGTGGTGAATCTGTGATTTCATGCATCACCTTATTGTTGTCTTGTTATTACTTCTTACTGCGTGCAAAGGATGTCCTCATAGTGTGTTTCTAGTAAATGGTATCATATGATAATGTGTTTAATAAAATGAGATTATAATCATCCAGATTAGTACATGCTGCTACATTATTGGGTATGAAATAAGTTATTAAAATCTGTCCAATATTTGATTTTCATTTCATTTTTTTTTGTCCACTACTTATGGATTTGCTTATTTGGACATATATAGGTCACATTTCTACACAAAAGGTGAAAAAAGTGCGAGGACAAAACAAGTGCAAAGAAGTTGCAGCACTTGAAGTAGGACAGAAGCTAAAAGTGACCTTTTTTAATAATCGAACTGTTGGGAAGAATCATGCACTATTTGCAAGACATTTAGGAAAAATTATTTGTGATCGTAATATATGTCCGCTTGGGGTATCATCATTGAAAAAGATTCCCAAAGAAAAGATCGATCACATGTGGGCCTCTGTTGTGGTAAATATATCAATTATTTTTTGCAATTAAGTTATTACTTAAAGTCAAAATACTAATATGTGATTTCCCTTTTTACTTTTTCATTTTTTCAATTCTAAAATGGATTTGATTTATTATTTTAATTTCTGTTTTTGGGTTGAATTTTTGGTGGTATTGGTATCTAAATGATATACTTGAGAATTGAAAAACTGAATTGATTTCTTAATTTTATTGTAGGATAAATTTGAGAATGATATGAATTTTCACCGTGAACATATTTTGGAATGGATGAATGAGTTGTGGAACAAATGGAGGGGAAATCTGTATGCTAAGTACGTTCGTGGTAAGCCAATGCATGAGGCTCTTAGGAATGCACCAAAGATGGTAGGCAAAAAGCAATGGGTGTGGCTTGTTAAAGAACATTTTTTTTCTAAAGAATTTAAGGTTTGACATAGAAAACAGTTGTAAAATTTTATTTTTTTATTTATTATCTTTACAATTGGAAATATTTATGGTATTTAAATTTTATATTTTCACACTAATGTAGGCAGCAAGTGAAAGGAATGCAACAAATAGGGCTAAACTTACCATGCCTCATCACATTGGTAGCAGGCCTATCAGGGAATTTATTTATCAACAGGTCCTGCAAGAAAAATTTTATATGTTATAAACTATTCTTTTACCTTTTCATATTATGAATCCTTTTTGCTTACTATTGGGGTGATTAACTTTTTGAATTTATTGTGAAGGGAGGGAAAGATGGCAACCCACCAAACTTAGCAACAATTTTCTTCGAGTCTCGAAAGAAGAAGGATGGCACACTTCTTGAACCTGAAGCAATTGAAAAACATGTATGTATAAAGATATGCTTGTGTTGGGTTTTATAATTTTTAATTTTTTTGACAAATAATTATTTAATTGTCCAGTTACATATTTTTGTAGACTGAAATCCTAGAATTAGAGCAGTCAGAGCCATCTCTTTCTAACATAGAGATAGTAGAAAGATGTTTCGGACCTCAAACTCATAGTAAAGTGGTTGTTCTTGGCGGTGGGGTTAAGGCAAAAGACTTGAAAGGCAGCAGTTCCTCTAAAGGTGAACTGTTATCTGCATTACAAGAAACCCGACAAGAAAATCAGGCATTAAAGGATCGCTTGTCTGCAGTGGAATCTCAAGTGAATGAACTTAGACAATTAAGAGAATGTTTGTTAGCTCAACAATCCAATGTCCAGCCTCCATCAACACCTTTTCAAGGGAGTGACTAGTATATTAAAAGTATATTTACAGGTTAGGAATTTATCAACTCTTGCATTTTTAGTTATATAAAAGAATAAAACTCGAATTTTTATTATTCAGAATTTGTTGTGTGGGATTTTGCATGTTGATAGGGAATTTTAGAATCGTATGCTTGCTATTTTGTTTTATTTTGTGGAACCAAGATTTTTATTTGTAAAAGTAGGATTTTAAGTTTGATGTTGGCTAGGAGAGAACTGTTTTGACACTCCTGAACTGATAATTCTTGATGTTGGCTTTACAAGTTGTATGATAATTCTTGATTTGTGCCAACTACCAAATCAAATCTTAGTTAATTAATTAACTTAATACCATAATATGAAGGAGAAAAAGCTATATATGAATGTTTGATTGAAGATTTGGCAATCATGAATGTGATTTCACATGATTTTGGAGGTAGCAAAGCTTATTTTTGGTTGATAGATGTGAGTATGCATGATTAGAAAAAACTCTATGCCGAACTTCTGATAATTACTTGAATGAAGTTAAAATCCAAAATTGGTGCCCTTCATTTCTGTTTATGATTATTGATTAAAAAAACATCAAATTTCTATTTCTGGGCAGAATTGATGTGTTTATAGTTTATATAGAATACACTTTGACTCCTGCGATCTGGAGAGTTTCGGAATGCAATTATTAGGAATACTGCAGATGCTAAAGGTCCAAAGAACAAGACTTTTTTTATTATTATTATTCAATTTTACTTGTTAATCCAAATTTGCATTAACTTAATAAATTGATACGCCTCAGCCATATTTAATTGCATATTTTCTTTTATGTATATGTGTGTAGATTTACATGTTTTTGACATTCTATTAGTTTGGTTCTTTAAGATTTATATAATTTAATGCTAATTGCCAGTGATTTATCAATTGTATACTTGCAGTGATAATTTTCAAATTTATAATTAGAAATTTAGTTATTGTATTTAGGGACAGCTACTGAAAAAATTATAATGTTTGAAAATATTTATAATTAGAATTTTGATGATTGCTCAAAAGGTAATTAATTTTTTTATGTATATAATTCTTAAAAACTAATTTATGCTCTCGTATCTTGCAACCCCTATCATATATGCTGACTTTTTGAAGTGTATATAGCTACACTTGGTGGAATTACAATTTTTTGAGGTTGATATGCTGAGTTTTTGAAGTGAATACAGTTAAACTTGATGGAATTAGAATTTTTTTTGAGGTTTGTCCTTAAATCACTTATAGTTTCAGTCAATTATTTATAGCATATCTATATATTTTTTTTGACATAATAATTTTTATTTATTTATTTATTTATTTTGCAGTTTTAGTATGAACAAAATATCGGTTTGATAAACATTGACTGTGAAGACTTGAAGAAACATTGAAATGTTGGCTAGATAGAGATTTTTTGTTTTTTCTTAGAACGGGGCTGTATAAACAATACATATCTTTTTTGAATGCTAATTCTATATTTGTAATGAATTACAAATTTTCTATAAAAGTATGATATTATTTATTTTGTATTCATTTATTGTATGTTTAAAAATACAGGGTAAAAATATGGTCTAATTATTCTTAGGGACCATATTAATTTCTGCTTTATATTATGTTTTTAGGAATTAATTTTATGGTTCTTAATATAATATATATTCAAATGGATATTATTTTTAAGGATGAGAATTTTTTCACCATTATTATGATTTTAATATTGTTGAGGATGGGAATTTTTAGGAATAGGTTTTTTTGGTCATTAAAAGTTTTTAAGGACCAAATTTTTGGTCCCTAATAACCAGTTGTTATATTTTAATAAAGATGAAAAAACCGGTCCTTAATAATTTTTAGCGACCAGTATTTGGTCGGTCCTTAAAATATTTTTATGACCGTATTGCACCTTTTAAGGACCAAGTTTTTGGTCATTATCATAGACTATTAAGGACAGTAAATCTGGTCCTTAATAATTTTTAGCGACCAGTATTTGGTCGGTCCTTAAAATAGTTTTAGTGACCGTATTACACCTTTTAAGGACCAAGTTTTTGGTCATTATTATATACTATTAAGGACAGTAAATCTGGTCCTTAATTGTTTTTGGGGACCGTATTTACTATCGGTCCCTAAAAGATTTTAGCGACCGGATGTTATGCCGTCCTTTTTAGTCATTAGCGGCGGAGCCTGTAGCGACCGTATAGCGACCGGGTTGTCCGGTCTCTATTGTCTTTTAGGGACCGGATTTTTACTTTTAGAGACCGGATTTCCCCTCCTTATAGGCCTTTTTTCTTGTAGTGTAAGCATGAAAATAAGGGGAACATGAAATAACATTAACACACAAGTAGAAAGTAAAATGGGTCATACTAAACACATTGATTTAAATATGCAATAACTCATATGCAAAAGGAAATTAACAAAATGATCATGCAAGAGTATGATAACAACAATGATAGTGATAAGAAACCATACAATAACACCACACGAACATACTACTAATGACAATAAAAACACTAGTAATAATAATGATAATATTAACAATAATGACAACAATGGCAATAGTGGTAATAATAATAATAATAATAATAATAATAATAATAATAATAATAATAATAATAATAGAAATAGTAGTAACAACAATAATAATACTAACAGTAAGAACTATGACACTAACAATCATAAGAAGAATAACAAATAATAATAACGTTAATAATAATGATAATAATAAATATAACATTAGCATGCAATGATAATAATGTTAAGAATACTAATAAAAACAAATGATAATTATAATGGCAATAATAATAAACAAAAATAAAAGTTGCATCAATAGTGATTATGATAAAAATATTAACAATGATAATAACAAATAAAATAAAATGAGATGATGAAAGTGAGTCCAAGAATCTTTACCCTCAGATTTGATGATATAGAAACAAGATATTTGAATCCAACTCCCCTTATTAAGGTTTAAAACAGATTCGAAATAACTCAAAAACTTAAAAAACTCAAACGAAAAAGAAATGATTTTTTGGTTTTGTTACTTGATAATAAACCCAAGATAAGGGTTTCCCTCTCTCAAGCTAAGCTTAAACTCTAATTATTTTTCTCGGTTTAATAAAATTAAAGGAAGAGATTTCAAACACTGGAAGATTTTTTTCTTTCCCTAGAACCCTCTCTTGTCTCTTCTCCCTCTCCTCTTCTATCTTTTCTCTTTTTTTTTTCTGTCCGAAAAGTCCAACTCCTATCAAATAAAAATTTTATCTTCTTTATTTTCCCTTTCTTCATAAAAGGGGAAAGGACAAAACCCCCTTTCCATTGCTCTTCCCCAAAACATTCCTAAAAACTGAAAAAAATGGTCTTCAAAAATTGTAGAAAAACCAGATTTTGTAGGTGGGAAAGGGATAGGAGGGAGACTGGTAGTGAGTGGGTTTCCTGCACGCAAGCAACGTGCCTCGCGCGGTAGCAGGCTAACGAAAACCCCAAAATAAAAAAAAAAAATTTTATTTAAAAAGAAGGCTTTTTGATAAGGGAATCATCAGTTCTAACCTTTTTGCCTTTGAACAAGCATCATTTTCATCATTGTGTAATCTTGATCTTGGACCGCCTCGAGACTCGGTGTCTACAACGTCTCTTCTTGAGAGACGGACATTTGTCGACCAAAAATGCAAAATTTTACAATTAAAACCTTATTTCAACTCTGAAAAAAAGCAAAAGGGCTAAGCTCGACAAAAACCCCTAAAAATTGTGAGAACCAAGGATGAGAATCGGAGCTTCTATTCTCCGCCTATAACATAGGCAACATCATCCTTATTAGGTAACTCTGATCTGGGCTGCCTTGGGACCTAGTGTCTACAATATGATATATATTATTGACTATAGATGATGAATAAATAGCTATGAATGATCAAGTTATGACCTATTATAAATATATATATTATGAAAGATGATGGAATGAGTATGGAAATATTGTTATGTGCATAATTTGCACTCATACGACATCATACTAAAAATGAACATATGGACTAATGGAATCACTCAGAAATTATAAGGCGTGTATCTTATTTGGTGTGTAAATATTTTATGATACTTGTTCAATAAATTTTTTTGAGACATGATGATTCTATATATTTCTATGTCATCTATGAGTTTCTGTAAATAACAGAATGAATACAATTTACATATTATTCTCTAATATTGCTCCAAAAGAATATGACATGTGTTCGGACTGGATGAATTAATTGTATAGTTAAGTATGTGCATACATGATATATCAAATAAAGCTATCAGTAAAGGATGTTAATAGAAAAAAATAATAGTAAAGAGTGAATATTAATGACAATGATGTAAATGAAAATGTTTAAAGCCTACAAAATGTCTAGGTCATGGATAGATAGGCATTCCTATAGGGATAAAGTCATAGCTACCATAGTTTGGCACGTTTACCGTGGCCATAGTCTCATTGAGACAATGATGTCTCTATAATATAGATACTGAATATACAACATCCATAGTTGATAGCCTAGTGGTATCCATAGCTCTTGTTATCCACACCTATAGATATTGTGTAGGCTAGAGTAGTTTTAGGAAAATATATGTATATGCCTAAGTGTAAGAGCCATAGGAAATGTGAATTAAGTTAGAGAACACATTTCAAAGAATATAGCATTATGACACACGCCGAACCCATGTGGTTCCCAAAGGCCCATGTGACATGCGCAGAACCACGAGCGCCCCAAAAACCCGCTTTTAGGGTTTTTCGAGAGAGGTTTATAACACTTGTAAGAAAATTACAAGGGCATCTATTTTGGGCAACAAGAGGTATTTTGGAGTCGCCACCTAATAAAACATCGGGACAGTTCATCTAGCTTCATTAAGCCTAAGACAATGCGTATGAGTATATTTTGGGCAACAAGAGATATTTTGGAATTACCTTCCCAATAGAACACTGGAAAGGTTCATCTAACCTCATGAAGCCTAAGACCAGAGAGAGTTAGGGACTTTACTCTTATTCATATCTTAATCAAAGTTATAAATGAGTTTTGAATTTAAAATTCTATTCCTTTTCTCATAGAATTTATGCAATTACTAAAGAACAATTCAAGAACACCATGAAAGCAATAAATAACATAGTCTTTAAATAAAATAATAAAAGTATATTAACTTACAATAAAAATAGGGGCAGAATACAACCCCAAATAGAAATAGAAAATCATCCACAAAATATGACATTTATTCAAATTGAGAACATTGGTTCCCTCGCATACATAATAATGAGAACAACCTTTAGGCAATATTTTGGAGGAAAATTAGGACATTGGTCCCTTATATTAAAGAAAAATCGTATTTTAACTAGAAAAATCTTTAAATGCCTTTATATTAACGAACATAAAAACAACATTTATTATGATTAATAAAAACCTAAAAGATTAAGTAGCATAAAAAAAGAGTGAAAAGCATGAACCCAAGCGACGTCTCCAAATCACATCTCACCTAAATCCTCCATATTTGGTATCTGACACTCAACAGATTAAAACTCACAAAAAACAACAAAATAAATATGTTAGCAATATCACAATAAAATATTAGAAAGCTAAAAAGTAATAAAATAGTAGGAAATATTTAAAGAACATGCCTAAAATTATTAAAACAAAACACAATATGAAGAAAGAGGCTAAAACAATAAAAAAGGAAGGGGAAAAGCCCCGGGGATGGCCATCCTAAAGGTGACTGATGGGCTAAAGATGCCTTCTATTACATCTCATCGCTCACTTTGAGCGACGGCCATCGGTGAGACCTTATTCCCTTCGGTCATCTCCAGAATTTAAAAGTAACGATAAAACTCCATAACTAAACATTTCAAAACTCAAATTTCTTACTTTTTATGGATCTTAGGCCATTATTTCACACATTTCGGTCAAATAATCACCAAACAAAGAAAATTTAACACGAAAATAACAGAATTACCAAGAAAACAACCCACCAGCGGGCTAATGGGAGTTACTGACGATCAATGGGTGTTTGCCAATAAAAAAATATTTTTTTGAGAAAGAAAGCTTTTCCAAAATATGGGAGAGCTCAAAAGACTTTTGATCAGAAGTAACTTTTAAAGTTCATGGAATTCATAGATGAAAACCTACAATTTCATCCTTCTTCCTGTATAACAGGTATCAATATCCTCATTGGGTAACTCTGATATGTGCTGTCTCAGGACCCGGTGCCTACAGTTGCCCCCAATTTTGGGAAACTAGTGCACTAGAATCTAGATGAGCCAAAATTCAGAGAAGAGGAAAGAAATGCATACCTGAGTTACCTTTTTCCGTATTGATAGGATTTTGAGATTCGTGGACTGTAATTGTCACCACTAAGTCATTTTGAAGACTTCGGTTAATCTTTTAGGCATATGATTGTCGTCGTCAAGACTTTTGGAATATAATTGTCGCCACCAGGTCATTCAAACGACCGTGTTTGATCCATTTGGCATCTGATTGTCACCGTCGGGAGTATACTGGTAATCTATCCAGCATATGATTGTTGCCATCAACATATCAGCATATGATTGTCGCCGTCAAGCCGTAGGTATATGATTGTCACCATGACTTGCTTCGTAGACCACAATTTGTCTGTCCAACATCTGATTATCGCCTTTGAGACACGGCATATAATTGTCGCCATCAAGCCATAGGCATATAATTGTCACTACGACTTGTTTTGTAGACTGTAGTTATTATGTTCGAAAAAAGATTGTCACAATGCAGACATCAGCATATGATTGTCACCTTCGAGCCGTAAGCATATGATTGTCATCACAACTCATTTTATAGACTTTCTTTTGATGTAGCTTATTATTATCACTATTGAGTTATCATGATGAGTTTTGACTTTTGTGTCGTGATGTAGACTATTGGAATGTAATTCCTGTAATTTCAAATAATCTTGCTAATTTATTGTATTAACTGGATCCTTTTAAATCATAAATTTACCATCTTTTCTTTTCCCTTTTTTTTTGTTTCCTCATGTATATATTTTTCATTTACTTTTCATTTTTATTTACTATATTGATGCATCAATTTCTTTTAAAGAAAAATAAAATTTGAACATAATGTAAACTCAACTAAATAATAAAAGTTTTTATACGTCAACATATATAAATATAAATCTCCTTGAATAATGACCTACAAAGGAGAGTAGTCAATAGGCTCATCGGGGTCCTGATCACTGTTAGACACATGTATGGGCTAAGCACTAGATGATGATGGCCCTACAATAAAGGAAGATGGCTCTGTAACACCCCCTTCCCATACGTAGGAGAACCCATCCGCAACGGAGTGAGAAACCATACGAGAAGGGGTGTCACAACAAACAGGACGGAGCAAACAAACATTCACATAATATAAACATACATATAAACAGCGAAAATTAAAACTTTAAATCAAACTGAGCATTCATTCATGATATAACAATATTTAATTACATAAATGTTCTGATACCAACATAATTGCATCATTCAGAGATACATAGCGGAAGCTTAACAAAATACTATATACAAGAGAGATACCACTATTATAAAATAATGATGATACAAAAAGGAAACTAAGTCCTAACAACAATCCCACTGTGTTGGCTTGACTGGCGGCGACTCTCCTAAAAGCTATACACGTTTCGCACCTGTACGGGTGAAAACACCATGCTAAGCGATAACGCTTAGTGGGGAAACAAACAATAATATATGGATGGCTATTCATAATGGTTGTCAAGGCAATTCACATACGAAATGACATACTGAATATCATAAGATATAATCACAATAGAATTCCATTCATAACCATTCAAAGGTTCAATAAACATATTCATATGCCAACAAATTCATATGCTCATTAATAGAGCCATTCAGATTCAAATACTTATAATCATACTCATTCAGATTCACATACTTATAATCATATCAGAACAAATCATAACACCTGCTGACTCACAGTAGTGGATAACGAGTAAACGCGTAGCGGTACCGTACATGTACTAATTGACACATAGCGGTACCTTACGGGTATGAATCGGAAAACAATATCACATTTTCTCTTTTCAAAACATTTTACAAAGGGATCTTAAACAAGACCCGTACACGTAGAAGTTCATGAGGAACTAAATGGGGACCTGATCAGGGTCCAGAATAGTACAGAGGCTGTAGCAAAAGGACTCTTTTAGGCATGTCTAACTATCCACAAGACTGATTCTTGCAGGTCATGCATAATCCAAATCATGCTCAAAGCATAACATATAATTCATCAGGAAAAAATCATGATAGTACACATATATATGCATAATTATTCCCATACAGTGGTAAAAACTCATGAAGAAATGATACAAAAATCATTTTAAAAGAAATGGACAAAATCATAAAACAGGGTGAAAAGAAGGTCACTGTTGCGATTGCAGCTGGTGTTGCGATCGCGACAGTGGCCGGATGACCTTCGCGAGGGGAAGGGGCAAAGAGGTCACTATCACAATCATGACCAGTGTCGCGCTCGCAATAGTTGCCGATAGGCCTGCGCGAGGGGAGAGACGAAGAGGCAAAGGGCGTGCGAGTCATGAGACAACCTTCACAACTCGTGAAGGTTGTTCACGGCTCATTTCATGAACTCAGTTCACTTATCGTGAGCTCTCAGTCTCCCCTCTTGTTGACATGTGATTCTGCTGCACCACTCGCACATGCTAAGCTTCACGAGTCATGCTGCCCAATCACGAGTCGGACGCCTTTCAAACCAATAGAGCAATCTTGCGTAAAACTGGAATTCACCCTTCTGTCATGCTTGCGAGGATGTAACGCTCGCGATAGCATCGCCTTTTCCTATTTTCCAGCAAAACGCATAAAACCTTGATTTCCAATCACAAAACCATTTTTACCAAAAATCAAACCAAACCTCATCTTACCTTTAAATATGCCTTCCACCATCACATGTAACATAAACACAACTTAATTCAACACTTTACACAATCAAAATCATGCATTATTAAAATCAAACTCTTGAAGAACACAAACCCAAAAATTTACAGCAAACATTCATCAAACATCAAATATTGTTCAATACTTCAACATTCATGCATCATGTATATTGTGATATACACCAAACAATCAATTTCACAACAAAACCCAAACAAAATCCCAAACAAAGTCCCAAATCTGTAGCTCCTATGCTCCAAATCACTTAGGACCACTCCCCCTAGCCTTCTTTCCTTTTGGATAGAAGGGGATGATCAATTTCCACCACCACACTTGAATCCAAGCTAGGGCACCAAGTGAAGAGAAAAGAGGAAGAAGGAGATAAAGAGAGGAAGAGGGAACGAGAAAGAGACAACAATTTGCTGTTCTCATTTCTCTCTCCTTCTCTTTATTACCCATTTCCTATTCCTAGCCACGTGTCACTTTTTGGTTGGTGCAATTTGACCACTCGAACCCAACAAACACAAATGCTACCTCACACAAGACCAACCCACATAACTCACACCCTACAACCATATGCTCATCCACACACTAACACAACCCAATGCACATACACCCCTACTAACATATATGCACCCACACAATATTACAGCCCATAAAATATGCATTTTACCCAAAATGCCCTTAACACATGCCAAAACTCTCACACATGCACGCATACACATAGCAAACATGGCTCAAACTATTAGGGGGGAATCAGGGTGTTAGAGGCTCAACTTTAGAGGATGAAGACTAGCCTTTGAAGGTTGAAGGACCGGCTCTAGAGACCGGAGGCTGATGGGTGATGTCCACTGGTGGAGATCGAGGTGGTGCTAGCGACCCTTTGCACGGAGGATAATGGAACTAGATCCGAGCATATGTATCCAGGAATGGCTGTGCACAAGTCTTGAGGAAGTCTAAGAACTTATGGACCACCCCCATTAGCCTTATGAAGGCCCGTACTTGCTCTGAGGTCTGGCGCCTGGCAGCATCTCTAATCCCAGTGAATTTACTCTCCATCTACTCATGCAACTCCCTGATGGTCCCGAATATCGCTGGTATAAAAGTCTCTAACACCTCAACTCGGAACCTAAGGGAAGTGATAGACTCATCAATTAGCTGGATAGACTCATCGATCCTCTGGGCTGCCGCTGCTGGAGAAGAACTCAAACCCTACCTTAGGTCCTCTATGAGCCTCTCCTGCCTATCCAGGCGGTCACCTAGTACCCTATCTCTCTCCTCCATACACTACGCCATGGTGGCAAGGGAGGTAGTCACTACTGAAATGATCTCCTGCTGTGTAGATGGAGAAGGTGACTGTTTGCCAGGCTATGACAGCTCTACACGGGACTCTGGTTGTGAAGGAGCAGTAGATGTGGATGCCCCTGAGTGTCCAGGCCGGCTGCAAGGGTGATACCTCCTCTCCACCCATATATCTAGTCTCTGAAAAAATGTTCATGGAGGCACACGACTTGGTATCTCCATATAACCCTACTGGGAGGCTGGAGTGCGGATCATCTCGTCCAAATCTATGTCCATGTCTTGATCCTGGGGGGTCTGAGGCTGCTTCTCCTTAGGCTATTGCTGCTAGTGTAGGTGGTCCTCCTCGAGCTTGGCCTTCTCCTCCTTTAGATCCTATGGTGTAGTATGGAGTGGAGGTAAGTGAAAGAGATGTCTAGTCTCTACCACCATAAGGAGCCAGTACTCATCGGGATGCCCTGGTATTTAAGACACCATCCCCATCATCTGGGCTGCGGCTAGATTGGCATATATATCCTCATCCAATGGTGGCCTGAAGTCAGCTAAGGGGACTCTCAGATATGTCAGCAGTCTAATAATCACACCCTCGGCGCATATAAAAGTAATCGTCTCGCGTACTAATCTCACCAGGTTAGACAATATCTCATGGCTAATGTTATGTCTCCAACCCATCACCATTGCCCACATATTCCTTATCTCAGCACCATTTAATGACCCCGGATTCCCAGCTCGACCAAGGTAGGAGCTGGATAATTCTTTGTGTACATATCTCAAAGCCTTCGCCAAGAGCATGTGCTGTATTCGGATGGCCCTCTCTAGTGTAATCGTGTCTGCCCAAGATTGGAGTCCCATTGCCTAAGCGTAGACCCTATGGGTGACGCTGAAATGATTGCCTCTGATCCAGAACTGTATAATGCCCTTCTCGGTATCTGTTAAGCATTTTCTATATATGCTATATACCGCAAGTATACGGTGTACAAAAATAGTACTTTAGATATCGATCCCATGAGGAACGTGTTTTACTCACTATTACTACCCAATTTTAATCTTGTTTACAATGGTCAAATAATGTGAAAGTTAATTTTAAACTAATCTAATCATGTAAACTAAATAAACCTAGTTAATGATAATCAAAGAAGATAGAAATATTAGTGATGCTACATATAAAAATGAAACTTGAATTAATTGTTCTTGATGCTTATATTATTCTTGTCATGCAAGCCAAGTTGAATAAATTTCCTACTTACTCTCTCGACATAAATAAGATTGCCTAAAACATGCATAAATAATTCTATTTCACAACCTTCATTAATGAACTAGAAGATTAAACATGCAAATCTTAGGTTAAGTTACAACCTATAGCAACCATTTCAATATTATGATTTCTCAAATGATATCTTAATGATGAATTTCAAATTAGATGTAAGAATGAATTCATTTCTCAATCAAACTCAAACTTATAATGATCATAAATAATATACCAATGTGAAATTCTACAAACAAGAACACTTAAATTTATATAAACAATAAAATATTTGATATTAAATATTCAAGTTCAGAATTTACATCATAAAAGTTACAAAGAAGAATTAAAAGATAAGAAATGAAGAAGGAGATTTCTCAACCCTTTTCAAATCACCAAAAGTAGTCTTCGTCTTTGTATATTATCTTCTCTTCAATACATGAACTTTACTTAAGAAAATTAAACTAAAAGAATGAAAGAACTAACTTAACTTACATAAATTTTTCTAAAAATAATATGTTCTATATTAAAATTACAGTTAATAATAATATTTATATTGTTCTAATTGTGCCTCTTCAAATGTCTCTTGAGAATGGTTGCAAGTATTGGTGGAAAGGCATAACTCTTCAAAGTGAATTTTGAACTTTTGTTTCTAATGGATCTCTCTGTCGCGATCGCGACAGAGCGAGACTCTTTCATCGCTCCACCTTTCTCGCATTCGCTTGCTCCGTACCCCGTCGCGACCTCGCGATGCCACCCTTGGTCGCGATGATACTTATTCTTTCTTTTTCTCTCTTCTTTTTTTGGGTTCCCTTAGCGCGTTCTGTCGCGATTGCGCCACTGTCGCGCTCGTGACAGAGACTCTTCTTCCTTTGCTCATTTTGGCTATTTTTCTCCACTTTCTCCAACTTTTCTCCATTTTCCTCCTACACACAAAACTCAAACAAAAACATAAAACACACCTAATACTAACAAATAACAACACTTAAAACATTACTTCTAACCATAAAATATGGATTAATAATGAGCTATTTAAGCTCATATCAAACCCCCACACTTAAACATTTGCTTGTCCCCAAGCAAAACACTTAAACAACATAAACAAACAACACTCAATAAACACAATATTTTGGAGCTTACTTTATATTTGACAAGCATTTGGAAATACCATGCATAGACTTACACTTCTAACACACCAACCTACATATGCAACTATTTAAACATTACCAATATTCATTAAACTTTAACCTCTATTCACAATTGGAAAACCATGAAATTGCAAAACACAATGATGTTTGATCACAAGAAATCAAGTATCTTAACACATGTATAGATTATTTCACTCAAAATATTGCCTAAGATAATTGTCTCTCAACACTTATTTTTAAAGCACTCAATCACTCAAGTGTTTATAGGTTAGTGTTTCTCTCATTCCTTGATTATGCCATTACATACCATAAGCTTGTAATTAGTAAAAATCTCCACTACTAGTATAAGGTAGTAAAGAGGATCAAAGGGTCTTAAAAGGGTTGTAATGTGGCTTAGGTTAAGGTAGGAAACTTTTGGATTTAGGTAGCTAACATTGTGTAGAGAAAAAGTATCAATACAACATAGGAGATCTAAACAAAACAAAATAAGCATGATACTTTTATGCTAATTCCCTTCTTGACTAAACAAATTTTCTGCTAGCTCTTAATTTCTTGTTTTTTTTTATTATTATTATTTTTTTAAAGGATAGCAAGAGAAATTAGCATGAGTGCGTTTTACGCTCCATCCCACACTTAAACCATTTTGGATGTACATCTTGCTATTCCAACTTAGTTTTTCTTTTTCTTTTTTTTATATGAACAATATATAGAGACTAGCATATCTAACACCAAGTTGCAAAACAAGGGAAACTTCATACTTTTCAAAAATAACATCTCCAATGCTATATCAATCCTAAAACCCTCCACAATATAGGTAAGCAACAAAAATAGGGTGAAGAATACTTAAAGATATGGCTATTTATGTGCTTAATCAAGAAAAACAGGATATAGGCTCAAACTTGACTTCCTAAAGTCAAAAGGTAAGGAAATTTAAAGCAAGCCAAAAATGTTTCATTCTAAATGCCCTTATCATATCCCGTGTACATCCCATACTAAAATGTAGTCTCAAAAATTAACAAAAACATGTTCTAGAGGATATGGCATAAGAAGGCTCTCATACAAGAAAAATGTTATTGTACAAGGCTTCAAAATCTCACATAGGCTATAAGTTAAACTATCATAGGCAATAAGTTGGCAAAATAATCTTTATTTATATTTGAAAGGATACCTAACTTGAAAACAACCTACACTAAAGTATTTTGCTAAGTCATACCCTTCACTATGTACAATAGAATGCCAAAGTAAAACAATTAATGATAACGTTCAAAAAGTTTGACTATCTAGGCTAAGGTTAAAAAGAGAAAAAACTATACATGCTCTAATTCCCAAATAATTATCAAATACAAAGCTCCAAAACACAATGTGTCTAAAACATCCTAACATTCTAAAACATACAATCATAACAATACATACCTAAATCTAGCAATTCATGCAAAACACAAGCTACACTACTCATATATAACAAATATATCCATACATACATATATTTGAAACAAAAAACAACATCACAAAGCTCTCCCCACACTTGAAGGGCATAATGTCCCAATTGTGCGAAAAGAAACACACTTAAAAAGCAAAAGAACAGCCAAACATACAAATGAACATAAAAATAAACAAAACAAAGAAAATAAAGAAAAGTGGAGGAGAACAAACTCAAAAACTCCCACTAGGGGGGCTAGGTGGAGATGGAGAGAGGTCCACGTGCTGCTTTCGAAAGAAGCTCAAGAGTTTGCGACTCAAACTCTTTTGATTCTTTAGCACGACCCTTACATCATTCTCCAGTACATCCATTCGTGCTGCCAGACTTTGATTGGTGGCCTCAATGCCATCCAATCGTTGCAAAACGGGTTCCAAATCGACAGAAGGACCACCAGCAGTCCCTCTCTCAGCAGCAGCAACTCCCTCTGCATCAACTCCAGCAGTCGCCTCGTCCTCATCTGAGGAGTCATGAGCAACAGCTGCCGAAGCTAATTCATGTGCCCTTTCATGTGGCACACTAGGACCAGCCATACTAGATGTACCTACAAAACGATCAACAAACTTCGGGGGCCAAGCTTGCTTGGTTAAAATATTAGAGCACCACAAGTATACAACATCAAGCAATGGAATTGATTCATTGTCAGCCAAGACAAAATTGTTTAAATCACCCATACATCCCAAAATAATACCAGTAACCATATGGCACATCCCCACAGATTTACTTCTCGCAATAGAAGCATGGTATAAACCATCTAAAATAAAATCGATTGAATCAGGGGTTTTATGGGATTGCAAAAGGTCTAAAACAAATAAATCCTTGCTTTGAACTTTGGTACTTTTAACCCTCCCAAACATAGCATGGCAAAAAAACTTATGAAAAAGCATCAAGGCATCATCTTTGATTTGCCTATTAGTTGAATTCTTATTATTGAAATGCTCTAAGCCAGACAATCTATTCCAAACGGGGGAGGGTTGAAACTGATGTGAATCAAACCGTTTTCTATTTAAAGGGAAACCAAGCCACGTATTCAAATCATCATATCTAAAGGTATATTCTGTTCCTTGATGTCTAAATTTCATTGAAATCTTACGTTTATCTACATAAGTCAAGGTAACAAAAAACTCTAAAGCCTAGTCTTTTCTCATAGGTAAAGATAAGGTTATGAATTTTCCCCATTTCATATATTTAAGAAAATGATTTATTTGATCAGTTAATCCCATTGTAGTCAAAATAGCGGAGTCTAAAGCCCACATACCAACATAAGTTTTCGTGGCAAAATATTGGAATTTCTCCCCTTCCTCATCAGAAAAAATTGGCAAAGGGCAATCATGCCTGTTTTGAAAAATGAGTGAAGAAGGAGTTGGTTCATCTCCCTAATTGCTTGACTCCCCCATAGGCCTCTTCCCCTTGCTCTTGTCTCCCACGTGCTTAGTTCTCACCATTGTAAAATCGCTGTTAACTAGGTAAATAAAAATGAAAAGAAATAGAAGAAAACAGAAGTAAAAGAAAAAGGAAGATAAATCGTGACGAACTTAGAGAGAATTTTGAGTAAGGATTGAGAGAAAAGAGAGAAAGCAATTGGAAAGAAACTGAAAAGGCAAAAGAAATTGAAAGAAGAAGAAGTTATTAGGGTAGAAGAGAGGGAAGTTGGGGAATTAAATGAGTTCCCAATGGTTAGATTAACCAACAAATTCAAATCCCGCGTTCTGTCGCGACATCATCGCGATTGCGACAGAAGCACATTAAAAAATTAGCGCATCGCGATATACGTCACGGCATCGTGACAAATAAACCCCTTCGCCATCGCGACCTCGCGACATTGTCGCGCTCGCGACAGAAAGCAATTATGAAAAATAAAAAAAGAGACTGTCGCGCTCTCACCCTTCGTCGCGTCGTCGCGATGAAATCTATAAAACACCTTCCCCTTTCTGTCGCGCTCGCAATAATGTCGCGCTCGCGACATAAAGGAATTTAAAAAATCAAATTTTCTTCCCTTTCAAAAACATCACAATTAGACATATAAAATGAACTTACAAATTAGGATTATCTGTGGAACAAAAAGAATAACATTAGTACATATAAATATCACACATATAATATAACAATTAATTAAAAAAATAACACCAAGTAACCTTCAAACAATTTTTAAAGAAAGAAATGAAACCTTCCTTCCATGAAATGTTTCCTCCAAATACACCTTACATATTTGACCATTGGCTTTAAATAACTCCCCTTTTTCATTTTTTAGCTCTAAAAACCCTTGATCAAAGACTTGGGTGACTTCAAAGGGTCCACTCCATCTAGATCTCAATTTTCCAGGAAAGAGTTTCAATCTAGAATTATACAATAGAACCTTATCCCCAACATTGAAATGTTTAACGCGTATATGTGCATCATGCCATTTTTTAGACCTTTCTTTATAGATTTTAGCATTTTCATATGCAAGAAGTCTTAACTCATCTAGCTCATTTAATTGTAAACATCTCTTGACACTTGCATCTTTAATTTCATAATTCAAAGTCCTAATGGCCCAATATGCTTTGTGCTCTAACTCCACAGGTAAATGACATGCTTTTCCATAAACCATCCTATATGGTGTCAGACCAATTGGTGCTTTAAATGCTGTGCGATATGCCCATAAAGCATCATCTAACTTATGTGCCCAATCCTTCCTAGAATTAGAGACTGTTTTCTCTAAAATCCATTTAAGCTCCCTATTGGACACTTCTACTTGACCACTTGTTTGTGGGTGATATGGTGTAGCTACCCTATGATTCACACCATATTTATACAATAAAGAATCAAAAGAACGGTTAATGAAATGCTTACCTCCATCACTTATGATGGCTCTAGGCACTCCAAATCTTGAGAAAAACTTCTTCAAATATTTGATCACCACCTTTGAATTATTGGTTGGTGTGGCTTTTGCTTCAACCCATTTGGATACATAATCAACTCTAACCAATATGTAGTTTTGACCAAAAGAAGTAGGGAAAGGACCCATGAAGTCAATCCCCCACACATCAAATACTTCAACTTCCAATATGTTATTCAAAGGCATCTCATCTCTTTTCCCAATATTACCAGCCCTTTGACATTTATCACATTTAGCTACATATATCCTTGCATCATGAAATAAAGTTGGCCAAAAGAATCCACATTCAAGCACTCTAGAAGTAGTTTTATTAGCACCATTATGACCCGAATACAATGCAGCATAACAATGCATCAAGATGTTTTGATAAGCCTCCTCACTTACATAACGACGAATTATACCATCCCCACCTATCTTAAATAAGTAAGGTTCCTCCCAAAGATAATTTTTAACTTCACTAAAGAATTTCTTCTTTTGTTGCCATGTCAAATTATCAGGTACAATTCCAGCAGCAAGATAGTTAGCAAAGTCAGCATACCAAGGTACATGCATATTCTCAATTGACATTAATGCTTCATCCGGAAACGATTCATTAATTTCAATGCCATCACCTAAAGTTTGGTCATTGCTTTCTAACCTTTATAAATGGTCAGCAACTAAATTTTCACTTCCCTTTTTATCTTTAATGACAAGGTCAAACTCTTGCAATAACAAAACCCAATGAATCAACCTAGGTTTAGCATCTTTCTTTGCAAATAAATACCTCAATGCAGCATGATCGGTATAGATTATGACTTTAGATCCTAACAAGTAAGATCTAAACTTGTCACATGCATAAACCACAGCTAACATTTCTTTTTAGTAGTTGTGTAATTAATTTGAGTAGATGACAAAGTATGACTAGCATAGTAAATTACATGCAAATTCTTACCATGTCTTTGACCTAAAACACAACCCACAGCAAGATCACTTGCATCACACATAATCTCAAATGGTAATTCCCTATTAGGAGAAGCAATAATAGGTGCACTAGTAAGGGCCATCTTCAAAGTATCAAAAGCATGCATACATTCTTTAGAAAATTCAAAAGGAACATCTTTAACTAACAAGTTAATTAGAGGTTTAGCAATTAAAGAAAATCCTTTATAAATCTTCTATAAAAACCAGCATGTCCAAGAAAAGATCTTACCCCCTTAAGTGTAGTGGGTGGAGGTAACTTCTCAATTAATTTTGTTTTTGCTCTATCTACCTCAATCCCCCTACTTGAAATTTTGTGCCCTAAGACTATCCCTTCATCAACCATGAAATGGCATTTCTCCCAATTAAGAACCAAATTATTTTCTTCACATCTAGCCAAAACTTTGTCTAAATTTTGTAAACAAAGCTCAAATGAATCCCCATATACAGAAAAGTCATCCATAAATACTTCCATTATATCTTCTATAATGTCCCCAAAAATTGAATTCATACATCTTTGAAAAGTGGCTGGGGCATTATAAAGCCCAAAAGCCATTCGCCTATAAGCAAAGGTCCCATAAGGACAAGTAAATGTGGTCTTCTCTTGGTCACTAGGGTAGATAAAGATTTGGAAATACCCTGAATATCCATCAAGAAAACAGTAATGAGAATGGCCCGCAATTCTTTCTAACATTTGGTCAATAAATGGTAAAGGAAAATGATCCTTTCTAGTGGCCAAATTTAGCTTCCTATAATCTATACGCACCCTCCAACTGGTGGTGGTTCTAGTTGGAATTAAATCACAATTCTCATTCTTCACTACCGCCATACCCCCCTTCTTTAGAACACAATGTATTGGACTTACCCAATCACTATCCGAAATTGGATAAATAATCCTAGCATCTAGCAACTTAATAACTTCTTTTTTCACTACCTCTTTCATGTTAGGGTTAAGCCTTCTTTGTCTATCAGCCTTGGGTTGACATACATCTTCCATATTTATCCTATACATGACAACATTAGGACTAATACCTTTCAAATCAGATATTTTCCATTCTATGCTTTTTATCCTTTTCCTTACAACTTCTAATAATGCATACTCTTGTTCATTATTGAGTTTGTTGGAAATAATAATAGGCAAAGTATGATTAGGACCAAGAAAAGCGTACCTCAAATGATTTGGTAGTTCCTTAAGATCAACATTTGGAGGACTTACAATTGACGGTGGCAAGGGTGCTTCATTACGATAAAGAGGTTCTGGCCTTTCGCTTTCTTGCTCCACCTCTTAATGAACTTCATCTTCCATTTGAACATCCTCTTCTCCTTCATTTTCTAATACCTCCACAACACACGCATCAATGATATCTATTTTCATGCACACATTTTCATCCATGGGGTATTTTAGTGCCTTATCCATTTGATACTCAACACTATCATCCCCTACTCTTAAAACTAATGTGCCCTCATAGACATCAACTAAAGCCCTACCAGTCCTCATGAAAGGTCTACCCAATATCAAGGGGCATTTCTCATCATATGAAAAATCTAAGATGACAAAGTCGGCAGGTAATATAAACTTATCCACTTTTACAAGCACATCTTCCACTATTCCATATGGTTTCTTAATATGGTTTCTTAATAGATTGATCAGCTCATTGCAAAACCATGGAAGTAGGTTTAACATAATCCAAACCCAACTTTTTAAAGATAGATAAAGGCATGAGATTAATACGTACCCCCAAATCACACAAACACTGAGGAAACTCGACATCCCCTAAGGTACATGGAATAGTGAAACTACCATTATCCTTAAGCTCTGTAGGCAAATTATTTGTGATTATGGAACTACATGCCTCAGTCAATGCGATGATGGATATATCCTCCCAACTTCTTTTCTTAGATATTAAATCTTTAAGAAATTTTGCATAGTTAGGAATTTGTGTTATGGCCTCAATAAAATTCAAATTGATGTGCAAATGCTTCAATTTATCTATAAAAGATTGAAATTGCTTATCTTGATTTTGTCTCTTTAGGTGTTGAGGAAATGGTGGGCGAGGTTGAAATGCCTTAGGAAAATTTTCCTTAGA
Source organism: Excoecaria cochinchinensis (assembly GCA_947683425.1). Classification (NCBI taxonomy): domain Eukaryota; kingdom Viridiplantae; phylum Streptophyta; class Magnoliopsida; order Malpighiales; family Euphorbiaceae; genus Excoecaria; species Excoecaria cochinchinensis. The sequence goes on along the minus strand of CANTUQ010000104.1, from coordinate 2,721,040 downwards.
TGCCCCTTCTGTCGCGACCGCGACAGGTGTCGCGACCGCGATAGAAGGCTCTCCTCCTGCTGTCACGCTCGCACCTGGTATCGCACCTACAACATTGGTCGGCTTGTCCTCTGTCGCGATCGCGACAGGCGTCACACTCGCGACAGAAGAGTTATTTTTCTCTTTATTTTCCTGCACATCTCCATCCTTGTTAGTAATAACAAATTCATTGGTGTAAGATTTACCTGATCTCAAATTTATGGCTTTTAGATGTTCCCTTGGATTCTCCTCCGTATTACTTGGCAAAGTACCTTGTAACCTTGAGGGTAAAGCCTTTGCTAATTGCCCAATTTGCACTTCTAAGTTATGAATGGATGAGTCTTGATTCTTTGTGATCTGATCAAACTTATTTTCCAGCCTCTTTTGGTTCTCTTCTTGTGAGTTAAATTTCATATTAATCCCTTCTAAGAACCTATCCATTTTAACCTCTAAGGCCCCAAACCTATCTTGAGGTGGTTGAAAACTTACACTCCTATTTTGGTTGCTACTATTTCCCCAAGAAAAGTTTGGATGGTTCCTCCATCTAGGGTTATATGTATTTGAATATGGGTTACCTCTTCCTTGCCCTTGGATGAAGCTAACTTGTTCCTCCGTACTCTTTATGCCCAAATTACATACCTCACTTGTATGACCTTGTTGTCCACAAATATTGCATCCACTTGGCTGACTACCTCCCACACCCAAATTATTGAGTTTGTGAGTCAATGCTTCCACTTGAGCTTACAATGCAACAACTGAATCAAGTGCATGAACTCCCCTCACATTATTAGAATTTGAATCTCTAGTTCTCTCGGTAGGCCACATGCAATTGTTCACGGACATTTCCTCCAACAAATCAAATGCTGCTTCAGTAGTTTTTCTCAATAAAGAACCTCCAGCAGCAGCATCAATAGTCCCTCTTGTGGTAGGATTAACTTCATTGTAGAATGTTTGCATCAATAGTTCCCTTGGCAGGTTATGATGTGGACACATCCTTTGCAGTTCCTTGAATCTTTCCCAAGCCTCATATAATGATTCATTGTCATTTTGAGCAAATGTAGTGATATCCTTTATGATTTTTGCAGTTTTGGCTAAGGGAAAGTATTTTGATAAAAATGCTTGGGCCAATTGGTCCCAAGTGGTTATAGATCCCCTTGTTAATGAATTCAACCAAGCCTTGGCTTTATCCTTCAAAGTGAATGGAAAAAGCCTAAGCTTAATTGCATCAGCTGAAGCCCCATTTATCTTAAAGGTATCACATATCTCAAGAAAGTTGGCCAAATGAGAATTAGGATCCTTATTTGCCAAACCATAAAATTGTATACTAATTTGAATCATTTGTAACAATGAAGGCTTAATCTCAAATTGATTTGCATTTACTGTTGGCCTTACCACTCCTTGTTGAGCTCAACTCAAAGCAGGTGTAGCAAAGTCCGTCAATCTTGGCGAATTTTCTTCAGCCATGATAATTGGTCTCTTATCCTTGTTCTTTTTCTTATTGGAATTCCGGTTACTTAACAAAAACCTTTCAATTTCAGGATTTAAGGGTTCAAGCTCTTCTAAAGAACTCCTTGTACTAGGCATGAACTTCTAAATCCTGTAAAACCAAAAACAAAAGACAAAGTTAAACTAAATCAAACAACTTAAAACAAAATAAAATATTGTAATCCAAAATCATAAACTAAGTTTCATAATGGCAAAACAATCGTTCCCCGGCAATGGCGCTAAAAACTTGTTAAGCATTTTCTATATATGCTATATACCGCAAGTATACGGTGTACCGAAATAGTACTTTAGATATCGATCCCACGAGGAACTTGTTTTACTCACTATTACTACCCAATTTTAATCTTGTTTACAATGGTCAAATAATGTGAAAGTTAATTTTAAACTAATCTAATCATGTAAACTAAATAAACCTAGTTAATGATAATCAAAGAAGATAGAAATATTAATGATGTTACGTATAAAAATGAAACTTGAATTATTTGTTCTTAATGCTTATATTATTCTTATCATGCAAGCCAAGTTTAATAAATTTCCTACTTACTCTCTCGACATAAATAAGATTGCCTAAAACATGCATAAATAATTCTATTTCACAACCTTCATTAATGAACTAGAAGATTAAACATGCAAATCTTAGGTTAAGTTACAACCTATAGCAACCATTTCAATATTATGATTTCTCAAATGATATCATAATGATGAATTTCCAATTAGATGTAAGAATGAATTCATTTCTCAATTAAACTCAAGCTTATAATGATCATAATGAATTCATTTTTCAATTAAACTCAAACTTATAATGATCATAAATAATATACCAATGTGAAATTCTACAAACAAGAACACTTAAATTTATATGAACAATAAAATATTTGATATTAAATATTCAAGTTCAGAATTTACATCACAAAAGTTACAAAGAAGAATTAAAAGATAAGAAATGAAGAAGGAGATTTCTCAACCCTTTTCAAATCACAATAGCCTTCTTCTTTGTATACTATCTTCTCTTCAATACATGAACTTTACTTAAGAAAATTAAACTAAAAGTGTAACACCCCCATACCCCCGGTAAGGAATATCGGGGCGCTACGCGGAAACTTACGTATACATGTACATGTATTAGCGGAAGCGATAGCACTATACACATTCGTATAAGAATAATAAAATAATACTACACTAGGGCCCAACATGCATTTCATATCAACTATACATATGTACTTCTTTCTCTTTATACATGTTCATATTACACTCTGTTTTCATTTAACTTTACATATACATTTACATGTGATTCATTAACTTTTATTACATAATGATGTTACTCAAAACATCACTAGCTCTGTATCTAATCTATACAAAAGACCTGAATAATAATCCCTAGTGGCCTTGAACTGCAGATGCTCGCTCACTGTTCTGAACCTGTAAACCTACACGGAAATAAACATCCGTGCTAAGCGATAACGCTTAGTGGGGATGAAAACAATGCAAAGGACTTCTTTACGAAGTCACAAATAGCTCACACATATGTCATATAACAAAAAATCAAGTAGTTCATGCATATAGCTCTGATACTTGTATATGTTTCATGTTCAAATATCAAATTCTCTGAACTCACATATAAGTAACATCTACTCTTTCACTAATTCATGTACACTACATCTTGTACATTTCGTTTATTCAAATATACATTATCATGTAACCACATTCATGTCAATACACTCATGTAATCATGTACTTGTATACAGAACTGTAATGTACTTAAACATTACTTTCATGTACTATAGCTTTATTCGAAGCAACACTATAATCATCTCAAGTTCACTGCACAACATTTAACAAAACAAGCCTGAGTTCCTCTCATGGTGGATACGGGACGCTCTATAAAAAAAAACATTTTCGATGGACCGAAGTCACAAAACATTTTCATCTATCTCTATTAATGACCATTCTCGGAGGTCGACCCGCTTCACCCAAACGAGGCGGAACGTTGGCAGCTGCACTCGATAATCCCTTTATGAGCATGCTTATCTATCCACTATAACGGTAATCAGGCTCAATACCAACTCACACACTATACACAGACATCAACTCACCAACTAAAATTCAAATGCATTTATCAAATTCAGAGACATGTAAGTCATATACAATCTTGTTTAACAATTAAAAGCATGTAGCATTTAAATTCATTACATAAACATATAAATCATGCAAAGCAGGACAAAAGGAAACATTCTTTTAAAACAAGTAAAACAGGTCGAGAAGGGGTTCTCTGTCGCGATCGCGACAAGAGGTCGCGCTCGCGACAGAAGACAGATTACATAAGGGTTCTACACTCTATACCAAATCATTATATAACAATTCATATCACATGGCATAACATGGTCAACGCTAACTCTTATGCCGTAGCATTGGTTACATAGATAAATAATCCTATAATTATTTGATAACCTTAAACATGTAGAGTATAAATCACGAAAACATTTCGGGGTAATACGGGTTCATTCTGGGGAGTAAAACATCAACAAAATATACAATTAAGTCAAGGGGAAGGGTAAGGGGTTAACCCGTGGCAACTGGGAGCTCAAAGAGAAGAAGAAAAAGCCTAAAGTGAGTTGTTCTGTCGCGAGGTCGCGACATGTGTCGCGCTCGCGACAGAGGCTTCGCTTTGGTGCCTCACCAGACTGCTTTTTACCCTAAACTTGTATCGTCTAAATGAACATTTAAAATTCTTTTTTTGGAAAAACGTTATTCTTAACAATTGTGCTCTAGGATGTTAGCTTTAGAATGGGACAAGTTTCAGGTCGTTTGGACATCTATAACAAAAGATATGGTCTAAACAACATATACTGTTCCAGTGAACCCGCCAGAACAGGGTCACCTACGTTTTAATAACTTTTTGGGATACTTAGAGCCAGAATTAGATCAAGCACCCTCTTAGACATTTTTAGACACGGGTCTTATCTTTCATATACAATTGGAATCAACCCAATTGAGATCCTATAACTCTACTTATAACAAATACTATACACAGGGGTCTAATGACAAATAAGCAGAATTTCGCAACATCAAACTTTATCATCAACACAAACACTCAAATGATCAAGTTACATACTTACAAACATATATACACATGTCATGAGCACTATAAGCAATCAAAATGAACAATAAACCAATATACACTAAAAGAGCAATTGAGCTAGTTAAAGCTCATCATATACATCTACATCCAGTCATGGTTCTTTTTAAACACATATCATTCAATCACATGCCAGGAAAACAAAATCGCACTCGATCCCTACCTCTAGGAACTCGATCACAGTTCTCTACTCGTTCCGATCTTCTCTTTTTCTTTATCGACTCTCTTGCCTCCAACTTGCACCAAAACCACACACAAAACACTTGGGGTTACTCTTCTTTTTACTTTAAATCAAAATAGAAACCAAGTAGTAGAAGAAGACTAAATAATAGTACTACTTACCTCTTCTCAAAAATCTACTCTCTTCATCCCAACCTAAATGAGTCTCTTTAGGAGCAAATGAAAAAGAGAAGAAAAGAGAGGAAGGTGGAGCACGGCAACTAAGAGAAAAAAAAAACAAAAAGGGGAATTAAAAGGCCAAATGAAGAAATTGAAATGGGAGTAGGGAAAGTGGCCGGTCAACTAAAGCTAAACCTTCTCACATAATGCTCACCAAACCAAATAAATGCCAACCATCTCATTTAATTCATCCCTATCTTAAGCCAAGCCAAGCCAAGCCAAGTCAAAACCAAGCTAAGCCAAACTAAGCAAAGCCAAGTGTCTCTTCCCTACAATGACACTTGGCACTCTCCTACAATGCCACTTGTCAAACTCTTATGCCGCCACTTGTCACTCTTCTACGATGCCACATGTCACTCCTCTACGATGCCATGTGTCAACTCCCTACAACTCCAAGTCTCTTAGTCCCACTTATGCACACATCTCGCGAGGGGGTTCTGTCGCGCTCGCGACAGAACGCTCACGCCCGCACCAACCAGCGGAAGTTCGGAAACCGCTGGAGGGCTCTGTCGCGTCCGCGACACTTGTCGCGCTCGCGACAGAACTCTCGCACATAAACTTACCTTTTTCGAACAAAACTCTGTAATTCTTCTAGGGCCATTTTTGGGTGTGACAAATCTCTCCCCCTTAAGAAATTTCGTCCTCGAAATTTCCCTGCTAATCACTTAGACCATACAGCTATCAAATCGAACACACTGTACAATTTCCTTAATGCACTGCACTCTAATCCATATACTCCTTCTATGCATCCAGCACTGAATGTATATCCTGTCAGCTTTTCTCAATGAAACGCATGCAATGATACTTTTTTTCACATACAAATGAGGGATGCGGATGAAATGGTCATGTAATGATTTATGTATGCGAGATGATGCGAAAATGCAATGTGAGCTACTGTAATGCACTTTTCCCATCCCCATGATTCACTATGCTCATGTCAAATGATTTCAAGAAGATAGCTGACAGGAATACAGAGTGTCACCTCAAACTCTTACCAATTCACATCTGCCGCTGTCTCTTCTATGCTCTCACGCGAGTCGGACTCCATCTATACTTTACACAAATAACATCTGCATTAGGCCATAACTCTAGACAAACTCTGACATTAACCTATACTCTACATCTTATAGACCAGAACCTCTAACCTAAGCTCTGATACCACTAAATGTAACACCCCCATACCCCCGGTAAGGAATATCGGGGCGCTACGCGGACACTTACGTATACATGTACATGTATTAGCGGAAGCGATAGCACTATACACATTCGTATAAGAATAATAAAATAATACTACACTAGGGCCCAACATGCATTTCATATCAACTATACATATGTACTTCTTTCTCTTTATACATGTTCATATTACACTCTGTTTTCATTTAACTTTACATATACATTTGCATGTGATTCATTAACTTTTATTACATAATGATGTTACTCAAAACATCACTAGCTTTGTATCTAATCTATACAAAAGACCTGAATAATAATCCCTAGTGGCCTTGAACTGCAGATGCTCGCTCACTGTTCTGAACCTGTAAACCTACACGGAAATAAACATCCGTGCTAAGCGATAACGCTTAGTGGGGATGAAAACAATGCAAAGGACTTCTTTACGAAGTCACAAATAGCTCACACATATGTCATATAACAAAAAATCAAGTAGTTCATGCATATAGCTCTGATACTTGTATATGTTTCATGTTCAAATATCAAATTCTCTGAACTCACATATAAGTAACATCTACTCTTTCACTAATTCATGTACACTACATCTTGTACATTTCGTTTATTCAAATATACATTATCATGTAACCACATTCATGTCAATACACTCATGTAATTATGTACTTGTATACAGAACTGTAATGTACTTAAACATTACTTTCATATACTATAGCTTTATTCGAAGCAACACTATAATCATCTCAAGTTCACTGCACAACATTTAACAAAACAAGCATTAAAATTCAAATGCATTTATCAAATTCAGAGACATGTAAGTCATATACAATCTTGTTTAAAAATTAAAAGCATGTAACATTTAAATTCATTACATAAACATATAAATCATGCAAAGTAGGACAAAAGGAAACATTCTTTAAAACAAGTAAAATAGGTCGAGAAGGGGTTCTCTGTCGCGATCGCGACAAGAGGACGCGCTCGCGGCAGAAGACAGATTACATAAGGGTTCTATACTCTATACTAAATCATTATTTAACAATTCATATCACATGGCATAACATGGTCAACGCTAACTCTTATGCTGTAGCATTGGTTACATAGATAACTAATCCTATAATTATTTGATAACCCTAAACATGTAGAGTATAAATTACGGAAACATTCCGGGGTAATACGGGTTCATTCCGGGGAGTAAAACATCAACAAAATATACAATTTAGTCAAGGGGAAGGGTAAGGGGTTGACCCGTGGCAACTGGGAGCTTAAAAATAAGAAGAAAAAGCCTAAAGTGAGTTGTTCTGTCGCGAGGTCGCGACATGTGTCGCTCTCGCGACAGAGGCTTCGCTTTGGTGCCTCACCAGACTGCTTTTTACCCTAAAATTGTATCGTCTAAATGAACATCTAAAAGTCTTTTTTTGGAAAAATGTTCTTCTTAACAATTGGTTTCTAGGATGTTAGCTTTCAAATGGGACAAGTTTCAGGTCGTTTGGACATCTATAACAAAAGATATGGTCTAAACAACATATACTATTCCAGTGAACCCGCCAGAACAGGGTCACCTACGTTTTATTAACTTTTTGGGATACTTAGAGCCAGAATTAGATCAAGCACCCTCTTAGACATTTTTAGACACGGGTCTTATCTTTTATATACAATTGGAATTAACCAAATTGAGATCCTATAACTCTACTTATAACAAATACTATACACAGGGGTCTAATGACAAATAAGCAGAATTTCGCAACATCAAACTTTATCATCAACACAAACACTCAAATGATCAAGTTACATACTTACAAACATATATACACATGTCATGAACACTATAAGCAATCAAAATGAACAATAAACCAATATACACTAAAAGAGCAATTGAGCTAGTTAAAGCTCATCATATACATCTACATCCAGTCATGGTTCTTTTTAAACACTGATAGGAGCTAAATTGCAGTATAATTATGTATTTATTTTGTGTGAGTTTATGTAATTAATCATATAATAGTTTGTAAAATTTAATGTGACTTGTTAATTTATGATTATTTGTATTAGAGTGCATGTTTGTGTGTTTACTGTCATTTGTAGGTGAAAAATGAAGAAAAGAGCAGATGAAGAAGTTAATAGAATGAGATAATCGTGAGAGAGGAACCGATCACGCTGTGACCAGAGGTCACGGGATGTGACTTGATAAGAAGAAGAAGAGGAAGGAGCAGAGAAGAGAGGAGCTGCGAGAGAAGAAGACACGCCGTGAGCTAAGGTCACGTGACGTGACTGAAGAAGAGAAAGAAGAAAAAGAGAAAGAAAAGAAGAGGAGGAGCTACGAGAGGAGAGGTCACGGCGTGAGCAAAGGTCACGCGACGTGACGCCACAGAGAGGCCAGGAAAGGAAGGGAAAAGAGAAGAGAAGAGAACGGAGGCGAGGCAACGCGAGACGTGAGCGCCAGTCACGCCACACACGCGAGAAGACACGCCGTGATGGGGAGTCACGCGACGTGACTGGCCAGAGAGGGAAGCGAAAACCGAAGAGAGGAAAGAAGGAAGAAATGGGCAAGCGCGTTCTGTCGCGAGCGCGGCACCGTTGCGAGCGCGACAGAGGCGACCGTTGGACGGTTTTCAGCCAAAAGTCACTTGGAAAATCACCTTCTTTCACCCAAAGTTTGTAACCATTCTCAAGGGTCATTTCAAGAGACACAAGCTTTCAATTATTTTCTATAAATATGTAGTTTAATTGTAGTTTTAATATACAAAAAATGAGAGATAAATTTTTTAGTTAAGGAATTTTCTGTATTTTGTAAACAGTTCTTCTTTAGTTAAATTTCATTATTTAGTTCTATGATTTGAAGAAGAAGATCAAGGAGGAGAAAATCTATTTCAAGAGATTGGGGAAAAGGGTTGAAAGGCTTCTATCTTATTCTCTTATTTTTAATTCTTCTCCACTATTTTTATGAATATCATTTTAATGAACTTGCATATTATAATTCTTTCTATTTCTATCTACTTTCATAATCTTTCATTGTAGATTCTCTATTAATATCTTTTGCATGATCTTTACAAGTTAAAGTAATTCGAGAGTTTGCTTTATCCGACATTTAATAGAGATTCATTATCAAGGTATATTTGAGAGATTGGTATATTGAGATAATTGCTATAGGTTAGTGTCTATTCTTAAAATATGTAATTAGAAACCTCTAATTCATTAATGAAAATTGTGAATTAGAATTTTAATTATATGTTTTAGGCATTTTAATTCATGTCGAGAGAGTGAGTTAAAAGTTTATTCTAACTTGGCTTGCAAGAAAAGATGAAAGATGTTAATCTAAATGATGGAATCAAGTTCATTGTTTTTAATTATTCATGATTTATTTTATCTTCTTTTGACTATCATTAACTAGGTTTAATTAGTTTACATGTTAGATTAGATTAAAACCAACTCTACCATTAATTAATCATTTTATAATTGTAAACAAGATTAAAATCAATTAGTAATAGTGTGTAACACGTTCTCTGTGGGATCGATATCTAAAGTACTATTGTGGTACACCGTATACTTGCAGTATGTTGCATCATTAGAAAAATGCACAACAAGTTTTTGGCGCCGTTGCCGGGGAACGGTTCTATGCCATTATGAAAATTGATTTATGATTTTGGATTACAATATTTTGTTTTGTTTTAATTTGTTTATTTGTTTAAATTAATTTTGTGTTTCATTTTTGGTTTTACAGGATTTTGAAAGTTCATGCCTAGTACAAGGAGTTCTTTAGAAGAGCTTGAGCCTTTAAATCTTGAAATTGAGAGGTTTTTATTGAGTAACCGAAAATCCAATAAAAAGAAGAACAAAAATAGGAGATCAATTATCATGGCTGAAGAACAAAATCCACCAAGATTGATGGACTTTGCCACACCTGCTTTGAGTGGTGCTCAACAAGGAGTGGTAAGACCAACGGTAAATGCCAATCAATTTGAAATTAAGCCTTCATTATTACAAATGATTCAAAATAGTATACAATTTTATGGTTTGGCAAATGAGGATCCAAATGCTCATTTGGCAAATTTACTTGAGATTTGTGATACCTTTAAGATAAATGGGGTTTCAAATGATGCAATCAAGCTTAGGCTTTTTCCATTCACATTGAAGGATAAAGCAAAGGCTTGGTTGAATTCTTTGACAAGAGGATCTATAACTACTTGGGACCAATTGGCCCAAGCATTTTTATCAAAATATTTTCCCTTGGCCAAAACCGCCAAAATCATAAAGGATATTACTACATTTGTTCAAAATGAAAATGAATCATTATATGAGGCTTGGAAAAGATTCAAGGAATTGCAAAGGATGTGTCCACACCATAACTTGCCAAGAGAGTTGTTGATGCAAACATTCTATAATGGTGTAAATCCAACCACAAGAGGTACTATTGATGCTGCTGCCGGAGGGTCTTTAATGAGAAAAACAATTGATGCAGCATATGAGCTTTTGGAAGAGATGGCAAGTATTATGGCTATAGTTTCCTTAAACAACTAGAAATTGAAAATTATAAACTAAATGAGTAAATTCTAACTTTAAAAACATGGTTAGTTAGAAAGACTAAATAATCTATAATGTTCAAATAAGTAAAACAAAATAACTTGAAAAACTTAAAATACATGCTAAAAATTTTTGAAAAACTGATAAAAATGAGCATCAAAGATAAATGACTTAACAACCTATACAATATACCAAATAAACAATGCTTCATAATAAAGTTTACTTAAAAGCCTAATTGAAATATAAAAACACACAAACAAAAATAATCATGCACTTGACATACATAATACATATACAAACTCACAAATACAGTCACAAACATCACAACACATAACACAGTCACTCCCCCACACTTAGAACCAACATTGTCCTCAATGTGTAGGAATGACACACAAAAACAAGTAAAAAGAAATAAATAAAAGAAATGAATAAAAAGAAAACTCCCCTATCATGGTGATGGTGGAGGCGATGGAACCCGAAATCCAGCTTGTGTCAGGAAACTATCAAATTTATACTCCAACCTCCTTTGACGTCGCTCAATGGCAGATAGTTGCTCTTGCATATTAGAGAACAGAATGGGAATATTTTGGCTAGATGAGCCAATGTCAGGAGCAGCAGCTGCAATATCAGGCATTACTTCATCTTCACTTGCTTCCTCCTCACCTTCTTCATCTTGTTCCTCAACTTGTGGCGCAGCATTTCCAGCAATATCCCTCCAACATGATCGAGCACGTGCCGGAATTTCCTGAAAATTATTTCCAACAACCTCTCCACGAACTAACATAGTCTTATTAAAATAATGGCAAGGAAAAACTCTATAATAGGCATCAAGATCAACATTTAAATTAGTTGCAATACTAGAAATAACATGCCCATGTGTTAAAGGCGAATCATGTTTATGTACGCATTGCAACAATTGACTTACTATCCAAAAAGGCCAACATACGTCCTTGCGTTTATGTACACACCACATCAAAAACAATTCATTATATGAAACTCTATTGAATTCGGACCTATTAAAAACCAAAGAAGCTAAAATCCTATGCAAAATCCAATACCTTAAATCTTTAATAAACATGGATTTAGCATCCCTAGCTCTATAACGAGTTTGCAAATCAGTCAAAAATGTCCAAAATTCATGAGGCTTAAAAGATTTAGGTGGCTCGGTCAAACCAGCTTGAGAAAATCTAAATATCCTATTCATCATAAAATAGGTTAAAGTATAAGGTATACCAGCCATCCTAAAGTCTAACCAATTCTCATTATCATCATTCTTTTTTAATGTGGTATAAAATTCTAAAACTAAATCAGGACGCACATTTTCATGCATAGAAGCAAATTTAAACAACCCACATACCCTTAACATATCATTAACTACTTCTAGCATACCAATTTGATTAAGTAAAGAGTCAGGAAAAAACTTACAGTGCATCAAATGCCTATTACGAAGTAGTAAATACCTACTGCCTTCATCTACAGAGAAGATAGGAAACAAAGCACCATAATGAGAAGCAATGTTCACCACTTCAACTTCCTGCTCTTCTTGCTCAGTTCGAAAAACAGTTGGGTTCTTTGTCCTCACCATTTTTGCTTAGTGAAACAAGGAATGAAAGAAGACAGAGAGTAAACTGAAACTTCTAACAAAGAAAGAAACACAGATGAAGAAAACCAAGAAACAAAATACAGAAAGAACTAAGAATAATGAAAATGAAATAAAAAGAACTAAAACTGCCGAAATATAATGTGCTAGGTAAAGAAGAAAAGAAAAATGAAAATGAAACAAAGAAGAATGAAAAGAAATTAACAAACCTGAACATCTCGTAATCCCTAGATTATTGAAGAAAAGAAAAAAAAATGAAATAGAGATACAATGCTGGAATGTAAAACTAGAAGAACGAAGAGTTCGAAATTTCTTGGTGAAATGAGGAAACGAAGAAGAAAAAGTGGCTAATGAGGGTCTTTTAAGTCGTGACCTGAGTTAAGGAAAATGAAAGAACAGTTGAAATGAGAAATGAGAAAGAAAAGGAAAGGTCACGACGTTAGGGTTTAAAAATTAGAGTTCCCGCTTTTAATTTTTTTAGTTTCCTGTGTTTTAATGCTTAATTGGTAAAATTAAGTTAATGTAATTGAATTTAATAATCTAAATCAGAAAAGAAAATAAAATAAAACCAAATAATAGAAAAAATAATAAGTAAGATCAGAAAAGAAAAGAAAAGAAAAGAAAAATTTTAAAGCATACCTGATATACCCCTAAATTGCAAATCTCTCATCACGCGACGTGAGGCAACGTCACGCCGTGACACTCTGCACTTACCTGGCCGAAGTCCCTCTTCCTCAGATCGTCACGTCACGTGAAGTAGCATCACGACGTGACGCTTCTGAAATCGCTTGCGTTTTGCTTCATCGCCTTCTGTCGCGATCGCGATACTTGCCGCGATCGCGACAGAAGCCAACGTCTTCATAAAATTTTTATTTTCTTAATTTTTTTCTTCTTTGCTTCTCTTTTTTTTTTATTTATTTATTTTTTAATATATTTATTAAACAAATCTAATCTTACTAAATTAGCTGTGAAATAAAACAAAAATATTAGTAACATGAAAATCTAGAATACAAAAATAAACTATATAAACAAATTTAAAACAAAGTACAAAAACATAAATAAAAACAATATAATTAAGTAACCTAAATAAAAGAAATAGACAAATCATGGCTTAATATTCTCCCTAGGATTTTCCTCAGTATTGCTTGGAAGGCATCCTAGATTCCTAGAAGGTAAACAATTAGCAAGTTGGCCTATTTGAACCTCAAGATTATGAATAGAGGCTGCATGATTTTTAGAAATTTGATCAATTTTTGCCTCAAGTTTCTTTTGGCTTTCATCTTGAGAATGCATCTTATAATTAATTTCCTCAATAAACTTATAAATTTTACCTTCAAAGGCCCCAAACCTATCTTGAGGTTGTTGGTATCCTACTCCCCTATTTTGGTTATTATTGTTATTTCCCCATGAAAGGTTAGGATGGTTTCTCCAACCAACATTATAAGTGTTAGAATAAGGATTTCCACGACCTTGACTTTGAAGAAAATTAACTTGCTCTTTATTAGCTATGCCTAAAGTGCAGTTACCACTATCATGCCCATTTTGACCACACACATTGCAAGCATTTGATACATTACCTCCCATGCCTAAGCTATTAACTCTATGAGTTAAAGCCTCAACTTGAGCTTGTAATGCAACCATAGAATCTACTGAATGTATCCCCCTAACATTAGAATTATTATACTCTCTTACTCTTTCAGGAGGCCACATACAGTTATTCATGGCCATCTCTTCCAAAAGCTCATATGCTGCATCAATTGTTTTTCTCATTAAAGACCCTCCGGCAGCAGCATTAATAGTACCTCTTGTGGTTGGATTTACACCATTATAGAATGTTTGCATCAACAACTCTCTTGGCAAGTTATGGTGTGGACACATCCTTTGCAATTCCTTGAATCTTTCCCAAGCCTCATATAATGATTCATTTTCATTTTGAACAAATGTAGTAATATCCTTTATGATTTTTGCGGTTTTGGCCAAGGGAAAATATTTTGATAAAAATGCTTGGGCCAATTGGTCCCAAGTAGTTATAGATCCTCTTGTCAAAGAATTCAACCAAGCCTTTGCTTTATCCTTCAATGTGAATGGAAAAAGCCTAAGCTTGATTGCATCATTTGAAACCCCATTTATCTTAAAGGTATCACAAATCCCAAGAAAATTTGCCAAATGAGCATTTGGATCCTCATTTGCCAAACCATAAAATTGTATACTATTTTGAATCATTTGTAATAATGAAGGCTTAATTTCAAATTGATTGGCATTTACCGTTGGTCTTACCACTCCTTGTTGAGCACCACTCAAAGCAGGTGTGGGCCAAAAACTTGTTGTGCATTTTATGCTCCATCCCACTTTTAACTTTTCTTTTTAAATTTAGTCCTTATCCATTATTGAAAAGATAAAAGGTAAGTATTATGGCTATAGTTTCCTTAAACAACTAGAAATTGAAAATTATAAACTAAATGAGTAAATTCTAACTTTAAAAACATGGTTAGTTAGAAAGACTAAATAATCTATAATGTTCAAATAAGTAAAACAAAATAACTTGAAAAACTTAAAATACATGCTAAAAATTTTTGAAAAACTGATAAAAATGAGCATCAAAGGTAAATGACTTAACAACCTATACAATATACCAAATAAACAATGATTCATAATAAAGTTTACTTAAAAGCCTAATTGAAATATAAAAACACACAAACAAAAATAATCATGCACTTGACATACATAATACATATACAAACTCACAAATACAGTCACAAACATCACAACACATAACACAGTCAAACACATATCATTCAATCACATGCCAGGAAAACAAAATCGCACTCGATCCCTACCTCTAGGAACTCGATCACAGTTCTCTACTTGTTTCGATCTTCTCTTTTCCTTTATCGACTCTCTTGCCTCCAACTTGCACCAAAACCACACACAAAACACTTGGGGTTACTCTTCTTTTTACTTTAAATCAAAATAGAAACCAAGTAATAGAAGAAGACTAAATAATAGTACTACTTACCTCTTCTCAAAAATCTACTCTCTTCATCCCAACCTAAATGAGTCTCTTTAGGAGCAAATGAAAAAGAGAAGAAAAGAGAGGAAGGTGGAGCACGGCAACTAAGAGCAAAAAAAACAAAAAGGGGAATTAAAAGGCCAAATGAAGAAATTGAAATGGGAGTAGGGAAAGTGGCCGGTCAACTAAAGCCAAACCTTCTCACATAATGCTCACCAAACCAAATAAATGCCAACCATCTCATTTAATTCATCCCTATCTTAAGCCAAGCCAAGCCAAGCCAAGTCAAAACCAAGCCAAGCCAAACTAAGGCAAGCCAAGTGTCTCTTCCCTACAATGACACTTGGCACTCTCCTACAATGCCACTTGTCAAACTCTTATGCCGCCACTTGTCACTCTTCTACGATGCCACGTGTCACTCCTCTACGATGCCATGTGTCAACTCCCTACATCTCCAAGTCTCTTAGTCCCACTTATGCACACATCTCGCGAGGGGGTTCTGTCGCGCTCGCGACAGAACGCTCACGCCCGCACCAACCAGCGGAAGTTCGGAAACCGCTGGAGGGCTCTGTCGCGCTCGCGACAGAACTCTCGCACATAAACTTACCTTTTTCAAACAAAACTCTGTAATTCTTCTAGGGTCATTTTGGGGTGTGACAAAAAGAATGAAAGAACTAACTTAACTTAGAGAAATTTTTCTAAAAATAATATGTTCTATATTAAAATTACAGTTAATAATAATATTTATATTGTTCTAATTGTGCCTCTTCAAATGTCTCTTGAGAATAGTTGCAAGTATTGGTGGAAAGGCATAACTCTTCAAAGTGAATTTTGAACTTTTGTTTCTAACGGATCTCTCTGTTGCGATCGCGACATCATCGCGCTCACGACAGAGCGCGCCTCTTTCATCGCTCCACCTTTCTCGCATTCACTTGCTCCGCACCCCGTCGCGACCTCGCGACCCCACCCTTAGTCGCGTTGATACTTCTTCTTTCTTTTTCTCTCTTCTTTTTTTGGGTTCCCTTAGCGCGTTCTGTCATGATCGCGCCACTGTCACGCTCGCGACAAAGACTCTTCTTCCTTTGCTCATTTTGGCTATTTTTCTCCACTTTCTCCAACTTTTCTCCATTTTCCTCCTACACACAAAACTCAAACAAAAACATAAACACACCTAATACTAACAAATAACAACACTTAAAACATTACTTCTAACCATAAAATATGGATTAATAATGAGCTATTTAAGCTTATATCAGTATCCAGCCTCTGAAACCCCTCTATAATGGAGTGTGGCCAGTAACTCCATCGCTATCTCAGGGTAGGTCTGGAATGATGGCCAAAGGAACTCGATCCACCCTGCTGCCTGTAGAAGGGTCTCCACCTCCTGTAACATCCCCATGCATTGAAGGAAAGGCCTGGAGATGTACTGACTAGCAAGAAACTGGACGCGGGCTACGTCCTAAAATCTCTCCCTCAGATCAGGGATCATCCATGCTGAAGCCTGAGGCTCACGCTAGTCCTGATGGATGTTTCATCTTGGAGGCATCCTGTAAAAAAGTAAGAGTTAGTTTAGGCGTTGAAAATACGTTAGTTACATATTCATATTTTAAGAGTTTTTCGAAATTTCAGCAGCATTCCGGCTAAGATATGCCTAACGAAAAAATTTCGGCAGCATCCTAGCTTGGATGTGCCTACCTTCTTGCTTGAAAAAGCAATTCAATAGGCCTCAGGCCCCAACCTCAATTCATTGGCAATGCTTTCGCAATTAAAAAGTACACATCTAAGTGCAGAATTCTACTTTATTGCTTTATTCTACCCGCAGTAATTTCAGTTTATACCCTTAAAATAGAATAATTCTAAAAGATTAATTATAACTGAATTCTTTCTTTTTTTATATATTGGTTGCACTAGTAATGTGAATTTTCAACTGAAGAAAATAAAATGATAGGATTTCACCTATATTTCACATCATGCATATCTATAGTGTAGATAGGACATAATTTAAGCATAATAAATAAAAATAAATAACAATAATAAAAGAAGAAGAAGAAGAAGAAAATATGATGAAAACTAGCCTGGTAGTCGACGAACTGTGCTAAAAAAAAGTGAAATAACTCGAAATAAACTAGACCTGAACGTGTCTGGCTATTGTAGGAGTGTTTTGGTACAAACAACACGCAAAACGGATGAAAAACGAGTGAAAAAATTGAGAAAAATCGAACTAGGGGCGTCGGTTTGCGAGGGAGAAGGAAAGAAGAAAAGAAAGAAGAAAAAAGTGACGGGCTAGTGCTAGAGCGTACTTTTATAGGATTCTTCACCGATGGGCAGGCCGAACCTAGAGCGAGTGATGGACTAGCCCATCAGCCCATTGATCGTTCTAGATTTTCAAATTTTTTTTTGGAAAATTTTGACTCTGAAAAATTTAAAATACTCCCTGAATATTTCATATCTCAACTCTTCTTGAGTGACTGCATCCATCAAAATTAATTTTCTGCAAAACTCGACATGGCAAAATACATGTAAATGATTTATGCACGTGAAATGCATTAGTCATGAAGAGAAAATCCGAAAGTGGAATCCATCAAAGCTGACTGACGGGTTGACCATGACTCACTCAAGCCACGCCCGCCGGTCATTAATTTCTATAAATAGGTGCCTTTTCCTTGGATTTTGTGCTTTTTTCTCTTTGGTTTTTGGTTAAAGCTCCTCCTCTAGGTATTTTCTCTTCTTTTCTTTCTTTTTATTTTTCATTTCTTTTCCTTTTTTTTTCCTTTGCTTATATTTAATTTTTTGCCCCGGAATCATCGAAATGTCAACCTCAACCCTTAGCAAAATGCATCATCTTCTAGATGACTCAAACTTGGAAAAATGTCACTTTAACCCCTTATTCTAGCCTAAAAATCCTAAAGAGGGTTAGAGTGCACAAGAACCTCCTACTAGCAGCGGTTCACTTCTGGAACCCCCAGTTTCATGTTTTTAGATTCAATTTTTAGGAACTATGCCCCCTGCCTAAGGAACTTGCTGCAATCAGTGGTGCGAGGTTTTCTCCTGGTACCCTGCCTTGCATCCCGAGCTGCGGATTTTTTTAGGCGAGGGATGCAGTACTGTCCTTAGGTATTTCACCTTCTGCTGCAATTAGATTTACTCCCCGAGATGCAACCTTTATTTTTAAACCATTGATTGAGGCATTAGAAGGCTTTTCTGATGTACCCATCTGCCAGGCTAGTATTGTTCTGCTATTATGCTTAACAGATATCTGGTGGTGGTTTTTGAGGAATTGATTGGCGATTATCAATTATTTGACATTGTGGATGGCATACATTGCGGGTTGACCCCATTTCCTATGATTCTTGTTGAGACCATTCTATGCTTGGATGTTGTCTGTACTAACCCTTTTGCTACCTTCTCCGAAAACCCCTTATTACTCTAGGTAAATATTTTCTCATTATTTTAAAAGGTAGTACGTCCCTTGTGGATTTTCACGCTAGCTTTTCTTAGTGGGAGATGCATCCTTTCGAATTTTCACATAACCCTATGCTTTATTTTTGCCTGGAGTGGACCCTACCCATTCCAGTAGCTTTATTTATTTATTTATTTTTATGTAAGAGTTGGACATAAAGTGTAAGGTTTGTAATATCAAAGGCTCTGCACATTATTATTGCAATTCAGTAAAGTCAATCAATGCTTTACATGACATTCTCAAGATAACACTTAGCATTCAGTAAGTCTAATTTCTCTATTTTCCTCTATTTTACATATATGGTTACGAGAGAAATTGAAATTGCTGTTAGAGCCTCCTCCTAGGGTGACTAGTAGTTATTCGCTAAGGCATTTCCTTTCCAGGTAATGGTCGTACTCCTTTGAATCTCCTGATAAAGGCTTTGCTTGATTGGCCATGGTGACAGATCATGATATTAGCTTTATGTGCCCCTGGCTACCCCTTTCTTTCGTGACTCAGGATGGTCCTTCAGGATGCATTCCTTTATGCGGGCTTCATAGAGCTACCTTCTATATCACTACTCGCTGTACTCGGCAGTTTGGTGGGCCACAGGATATTGTGAGGTATCCGCTATCTTTTTAGGGTTGCATCCTATCTTCTGCTTTCACTTATAGGTATCATGATCTCTGGGCATGACTACCTATGAGGATAGTCATTCTAGGAATTGATACTTGTGACTTCACCACTACATTTGCATACATGAGGTGGATGGTCATGTAACGCCCCAATGCCCCTTGGGAGGATAAGGGAGCGCTACACGACAAACATGCTAAAACAAAATCCAATTAACCTCATATATCCACTTATTATCACTAAATCCATATTATTATCTCTATTCAGTTCCACTATTAGATCACTATTCATATTATCATACATTAATAATCATTAAGCCATTCACTTGCACTAGTTCATTATAGTTACATATTACAATTGAAAACTATATATACATTTATGCTTATCTTACACAAAAATTAGAGCTCGAAATAAGCATTAACATTACAAAATTATCAACCGAGATAGACAACTTCAAACTCCTATAGTGGCCTGCAGAAAACCGTCTTCAAAATATGAATTTCAAGCTTTAACCTAAACGAAAACAAACACTCGTGCTAAGCGATAATGCTTAGTGGGGATGTAAACAAAACAATACTAATACAAACATTCACATACAATTATATAGCGATGACATGTTACAATCAAACAATAAGCACTCATACACTAGTTCAATAATATGCCAATTATTTAATGATCCATGCCACACAATAGCAGTATTCGATAGTTCATGTTATACAATAACAAACACTAATATTCACTAGCCGCGGAAGGCTTCGATAACATACCATAATAGCATATAATACAGTAACAATATCACTACACTAGGGGACAACCAACACTAACACTGATCATCATAGTACAATCTTATATTTAAACATACGTACACAACATTATCAACAAACATACCATAATATGTTCTTTATAGTTAGCCTGTATCATACAAAAGTGGATACGGGTACAATAGATATTAAACAATAGAGACCGAAGTCTCAAACACTGGATCACTAGATACCTGTCGGTATCAATCACTAGACACCCGTCGGTGCCACACTAGTAGCTGCGAATCACTAGCCCTTTATAAGCATGCTTATTTATCCACAACTCGATTATAGGCTTAATCAATTAATCCATTTATTCATACGAAACAATATAATTTCATCAAGATTCAATCATATATGGTCTATATCACATGCCATGTCATGTTTAATTGTTAAAAAGCATGTATACATTTAATTCCTTTGTTAAACTACTATGTCTTAGCATCATTTACATGTTGTTCAATTGACATACTTTCATATACTCATTTCGTAATGTTAAACATGAGTTGGACAAGTGACAAGAACTTTCGGTGAAGTTTAGGTTCGATTCGGGAAGGAGAAAGTACCATTTAGGATGAAAGATAAGGTCACACGGTGGTAAGACATTCATTACTGCATGTAGTAAACTAAAAATGGGTCTAAAAGGGGCAAAATGCTTTTATATAGCGGTGAGAAATTCCTTACCACCATGTAAACCTATTCTGCCTCAAAGCATGAAATAGATCTTAGACAGACTACAGGTCCAATCTTGTACTGAATGTTTCACATAGCTATAAACATTGATAGGCAAACATTCCTTCTTAACAATTATTTCCTTGTGTCTTATCTTAAAAATGGAACATGTTTCAGGTCATTTGGGCTTCTAAATCAATAGATATGAATTAAACAATATAGACTGTTTGGATGAACCTGCCAGAATAGAGACACTAATATTTTTGCCATTTTTATGGGTCTTAGATTCATAATTTGATCAAGGTTATTTCAAGGAAATTTAATTTTATGGAAGTCATGGTTCTAATGGAACACAAATAACTTAATTTGGAGTTCTTGAACTCCACTTATTACCAAAACATCACACGGAGGTCTGATACCATTTGAACGGAATTTTCCCATACAACTAGGTTTCATACATGATCTGTCACACCCCGTTTGCCCCCTAGTAGAATGAGCATGTCTGTATGTGTAAGCATTCGCATGTGTTCGGCATATCATAAGGGTATTTTGGTAATAATGCATGTTTTTGGGGTTTATTAGCATATGGTGATATGTATGATATTAGTGTGTGAATTAATTGGGAAATGATTGTGTGCATTTGACCATATCTTATTAGGGTGTTTTAAGTTGGGAGTGCATTATGTGTGGTTGAACATACCATAGTAGGATATGCACTAGTGGGTTTTTATGGTGTGTAGGCATTCATACATGTGTAGGGTGCATTATTAGGGTGTTTCATTGTGTGCATGTGATACATTTAGTTAGGGTGTGAGTGAGCAAGTTCCACCACTAGAAGATTGACATGTGTATTAGGTTAGAGAAAAAGAATAAAGAAAAGAAGGAGGAGAGAAGGGAAAAATCAGATTCATGTTTTCCCCTTCTACCTCCATCATCTTCTTCCTTTTTCCCTTTCCTAATTAATACTAGCTGGAGATCAAGCTTTGGTAGTGGAAATTGGTCACTCTTGCTTCTAATTGGTGAGTTATTGTGTTCTTCTCATCTTGTTTTTCATTTTGTTTTCATCTCCTTCTTCTTCTTTGAGTTTAGATTTAACTTAGGGTTTGTTCTTTGTTGTTCATGGTGTTTTGATTGTTAGTTGATCCTTCCCGCGATCCTAAGGGTAAGGAAATTGCTGGGACTAGCGGAGCTAAGTGATTGAAGCTTAGAATTTCAGGTTTGGGATTTTTGTTTGTGAATTGTGCTTGATTTTGATTTTACTGTAAAATTGTTAGGGTTTGTGTTCTTGAGGCTTGGATATGTTTATGCATGTTTTGTTGGTATTATTTTGATGTTACAATTATGGGTTTTGATTTGTAATGGTTTGTAATGCATGATAACTGAGTTTGAATTAAGATTTGAGGTTGGATTGCTGTGTTTTTGAATTCTTGGTTTTTAAAATTAAGTGACAGTAGGTGTTCTTCAAAAATTGTGTTTTTTGTTCTTCCTGGTGGCTTGTCCGACTCGTGCTCCCTCATCCGACTTGTGCTCCTTCAGCGTGTGAGTCGGATGGTGGCGTGCGAGAAGGAGGGAAGTGAAACTGAGCTTTTTGCCTTGTCCGACTCGTGCTCCCTCATCCGACTCGTGCTCTTTCAGTGTGTGAGTCGGATGGTGAAGTGCGAGACGAAGGAGATGAGAAGGAGCTTAGTACAACACGACTCGTGCTGTGCTGAAGCCCCTTAAGCATCTCGTGCTTCTTAGCACGACTAGGATGAGTCTGTCACTCCTTTGCCTCCAGATTTCCAAAAATGTATTTTAAAGGTATTTTTCATGGTTTTTCCGTACTGTATGTTATACGAACTTGTGTATACGACTGCTATTGTATTTATTATGCATGATTAAATTATATACTGTGATTGAAACAGAATTTGGGTTATGCATGTTCTGTTTATGATTCATTGTTATGAATGTGAGTATTATTATGAGATTACACTTGAAATCACAATTAGAATAACGCTTAACCTCCTAGAGTCAAGTAAGTGGATAGTTAGGCATGCCTAATAGAGTCTTTTAGCTGCAGCCCTCAGTTCAGTTTGGACCCCGATCAGGTCCCCCGTTTGGTTCCTCGCGAACCGCTCAGTATTAGGATCTTGTTTAAGATCCCCTCAGTAAAAATATTGTATTTTGATAAAAATGAAATGACTTTTGATTTGTACCTGTGAGGTACCCTCAGTATTCGATTCGTACCCGTAAGGTACCTTCAGTACACTCGTTATCCACTACCTCGAGTCTGCAGGTGTTCGAATGGTTTGCTCTGTTCAGTTTGGTTATATTTGAATGTGATATCCGAATGAGTATATTGATGAGATGTATGTTTGATTATTTTGGTTATGAATCTGAGATGCGGAATGTATGGCTTTATATTGTGAGCATGCTTTTGGACTATGTTATAAGCTATTGCATTTGCCATTGTGTATGTGTTATGCCTTGACGACCATTGTGAATGGCCGTCCATATTTTATGTGTGTTTCCCCACTAAGCGTTTATCGCTTAGCACGGTGTTTTTACCCGTGCAGGTGCGGAAGGAGTTTTGCTTTGAGAGAGTCGCCGCCGCCAAGCCAACACAGAAGGTTTTAGTGTAGGGCTTAGCTTTTGTAATATGTGATGATTCTTTTTGTAAATAACTCTCCTGTATCAGTTTTGTTATAGCTTCCGCTATTGTATTTATATTTTGGGTTATGTAATATCTTTTGTACCAGCTGGTATGATCAGAACATTATTGTAATGGTTTAGTATATTAATGCATGATCAGCTATGGCTTTCTTTTCCTTTAAAGTTTTTAATTATTCTGTATTTCAGTATGTATGTTATGAATGATTGTTTGAATTGCTTTGCATCTGTTTGGTGGCACCTTGACTCATACGGCATCTTACTCCTTATCGGATGGGATCGCCTACATATGGGTAGGGAGTGTTACATGATCACTATACTATACTCATGGAAATTCAATTAACACTTCAACACACATCCATTTAACTTTTCAATTATATCAAATATTAATTAACACAAACAATATCTCCAAACTACACAAACATATTAAAAATGCATTATGTTACACCCCCACCCATACTAGGCGAACCCATCCGGATCGGAGTGAAATGCCGTAGGAGCAGGGGTGTCACACCAAATAGACCGATACAAAGCATACATTCATACATAACTAAACGGAAATACAATGAAAGTTAAAACTTTTGAGAAACATCATCATGATCATGTATTAATATAATAACATTCATTACAATAATGTTCTAATCAGATGTCAAAACAAAATAATCACATATCCAAAATATACAAGCGAAAGCTTTACAAAAATGTTGATACAATGAGAGTCCTATTACAAAAGAATTATCAACAAACTACAAAAAGGAAGCCCTAACACTAATCCCTCTGTGTTGGCTTGACTGGCAACGACTCTTCCCCAGGAACAACGCCTTCCGCACCTACACGGGTAAAACACCGTGCTAAGCGATAAC
The DNA here is from genome assembly GCA_947683425.1 of Excoecaria cochinchinensis. Taxonomy (NCBI): domain Eukaryota; kingdom Viridiplantae; phylum Streptophyta; class Magnoliopsida; order Malpighiales; family Euphorbiaceae; genus Excoecaria; species Excoecaria cochinchinensis. The sequence goes on along the minus strand of CANTUQ010000104.1, from coordinate 2,696,612 downwards.
GCTTTATGGGGAAAACACCCAGCAAAAGAGTGGATGGCCATTCACAATGGTCGCCAAAGCAAAACACATACACTATGACATATGAGGATAATCGTATCACATATATAATCATACTTGAGTCACATATAAATATGTATAACATTCAGAAGCTCATATACACATATACGTTACCTGATTTCTCATACTTATCATCATACTCATTCAGATATCACATTCTTATGTCGTATCAAAGCAAAATAAAACAAATGAACTCCTGCTGACTCACAATAGTGGATAACGAGTAAACAGTGATGGTACCTTCCGGGTACGAATCGAACAGTGATGGTACCTTACGGGTATGAATCAAAAACCATTTTAGTTTATCGCATTCAAAACATTTCTGGGACCGCAAGGATCCAAATGGGGACCTGATCGGGGTCCAAACGGAATGGAGGGCTGCAGCTAAGAGACTCTATTAGGCATGCCTAACTATCCACTAGACTGACTCTTGCAGGTCATGCATCAACCATCAAATTGTATTCATATAATTCATAAAGATATCCATGCATAGTTCTAGAAGCATCACAAATTCGGCAATTAAATATCAAGAGTGCAAAAGAAAATTCAATTTGAAACTAGGAAGTGTTGCGCTCGCGATAACTGTCACGCTCGCGATAGAGGCGAATTTGCCCCAGGTCGTGATCGCGGCAATCTTCACGATCTCGCGGAGAAACGTACACATCTCATTATCGCGCTAGCGACAGTCATCGCGCTCGCGACAGTGAGCTGCCAGCCCGATCCATCGCGCTCGCCACAAGAGCGTACTCGCGATAGAGGATCACCCAAAATAGCTCGGCAGCCGAGCGTTCTATCGCACTCGCGATAGAGGCTCTGCTGCTCCACTCAGCATAGAGCTCAGACGCTTGCGAGAGCTGCTTTCACCGGGCTCTGTCGCGAGCTCACAACAATGTCGCGGTCACGATAGAGTCGTGATTTCCAGCTCTTGCATGAGAAAATCTGTAGAAAACTAACTTCCACCACACCTAAACCTCCAAATGGCTTCAAAACTCAACACCACTCAAAAGCATCCGCTCAAAGCATAATAATCAACTAAAAACCCAACTCTAAAACCAATTATCATCATCAAAACACATGCTTTACAAGATCGATCTCTAAAATTCCATAAACCAGCAATTTAATGAATCATTGTACAAAAATCATGTTATATCACAATCATCCACCAAATTGACATCCAAATCCCAAAATAATTCATACCCATGACAATTTAATAGTATTACCCATAAATGTAACCCATTAATTCCAACCATATCATTAATCATAATAAATAAGCACATAAATGTACAATAAAACAAAGTTTCCAAACCTGCACTCCTATGCTCCAAATCACTTCATACCACTACCACTCGCCTTTTCCTTGCCTTTAGGATTGCGAGGAGGCTCAACTAACAAACAATACCCACAAATCACACAAACAACAACTCTAGGTCAAAAACCCAAACCAGAAACGTGAAGAAGATGAAGAACAAGATGAAGAAGATAAAGAAGATGATGAAAATACTGAAAACTTACCAATTGAGGGTTGAGGAGTGATCAATTTCCACCACAAACACTTGAATCCAAGCTTAGGGCACAATTTGGGAAGAGAAGAGGAAGAAGAGAGGTAGAGAGAAGAGAGAAACGGGAAAGACATGGAAATTATGCTTTTCCCTTTTTTCTTGCTTCTTCTAATTACTCTTTTCCTAAACCCTAGCCATGTGTCACTACCTCATTGGTGGAAATTAGCCACTCACACCCTACAAACATGCATCACACACACACTAAACCTTCCCCACTAAAACACACCCTATAATGATGTGAGCAAACACACACACTAATGCAACTCAACACATGTACACCCTAATATCATATATACACTCACACAATAGCACAACTCACTCACGCACATCCTACAAACATGTGAGGAAGCACACAATAACAAAACCCTCAAAACATGCATTTTGCCAAAAATACCCTCATCACATGACAAAACACACTCAATGGATGCACGCACAACTGGCTCAACTTATAGGGGGCAAATGGGGTGTTACACATTAATTCAAACAATCCCAAACAAAACAGACACATACAATACACTTAAAATTTCAAGTAAATCCCAAACCTCTTGGAGCACTCCTTCACTTCACACTAGGTGACCTTTTCTTTACCTATAGCATTTCGACTAGCCTCTCCAACTTTATAGCTTAACACTTGACGTTCTTAGTTAAGGCAACCCAATCTCAACATGCAAGTGAAGAAGATGCAGATGGAGCAAAGAGGTAAAGAAAAAGGATTGAAGAATGAAGAGAGGAATAAAGGAGGCCGGATTCAAGAGAAGAATAAAACCAGATTTTTGCCACTCACTCTCTGTCCAATACACATATATATGCATGGCAAATATGAGGTGTCAATCTATGAATTAACCTTGGCTAGGTGTCACTTATGCAAGGCAACACTTGGATTCCTCTAATGCAAGATTAACGTTAATTAATCCTACTTAATTAATCTTAATCTTCCACTTATACTAATCATACACAATTACACTTTGGTCACTACATTATCTTTAATTTTTGCAATCAAGTCCTTAAATGCACATTTTTAATTACAATTTAATCCAAATCTGTAAACCCTAGTTTCTCATTACTCAATTATACAAATCACACTTAATACTACTAAGGTGATTTTTTGGATGTAGCTGACAATATGACAGATTAACTCAAGCATCTAGCTGGTGAAAGTAGTAGAAGATAGTTATTAGATCACATGAATTTAGTGAAGAATGATATTTTTCTTTTTATAATGGAACTAGATAACAATGAGTACATAGTTTGAACTTTTTTTTTCTTTTTTTTTTTTCATAATTGTGTACTTTTCAACATGATTTCATCATACATGATCATCCTTTGATATGAATCAATAAAGCAGAACTACATCTAATCTCAAGGTAGATCTTATAAACATCAAAACTCCTATTTCCAATCAGCCCTCTAAGGTTTTCTTGATTGGATATTTTCTCTCAACCCCTAATTTTTTCCCAGGATGCCTTTTTTCAGTTTTAACCCTAGCGGGGTGCCCAATTTTAGCAAGGCAGCCTTTTTTTGGTTTTTAACCTGCAAGGCATTTATTGTCTTCTTTTGACTTTTAGTCTTTAGCCATGGAACCTTTTAAGTCTGTCAATGTTCACCAGTTCTTTGAACTTGTTTCCATCGTTGTCTGTTAGAATCACTGCTCTCTTGGATAGCAACTTTTTAAGGACAAAAGGGCCTTCTTATGTTTGTCTAAATTTACCGAGTATGTCTAGAACACCTGGCCTCATTTGTTTAAAAACTAGATCTCCTTCTTTTACCGGATGCTTTCTAATCTTCTTTCTGAATGATCGGGTGAGCCTTTTCGGATAAACTTTGTTATGATAATAAGCCCATAGTCTGTCTTCATCTAACAATTCAATTGCTATAACTACTATTGTGCCCATTTGGCCTCTGGGATCTAAGCTTCTAGGGCTACTCTTAAGGACCTGAGCTCTACCTCAATCGGCAACACTGCTTCCGTCTCATACACCAAAGAGTAAGGTGTGGTTCCTGTGGAAGTTCTAACAGTAATTATATAACCCCACCGTGCAAAAGGTGGCTTCTCTACCCAATCTTTGTAATTCTTGACCAATTTTGACAAAATCCTTTTAACATTCTCATTAGCCGCCTAGACACCTCTGTTGGCCTGTGGGCAATATGGAGAGGACTTGTGATGTTCAATGCCATATTTTTGGAATAGTTTCTTAGTTTCAGCCATAAATGGTACTCCATTATCGGACACAATGTGGTGTGGGAGGCCATACTTATCAAATTTTGCTCGATGAACTTAGCCATGTCCCTAGCATCAATCTTCTTGAAAGATTCGATCTCAACCCACTTTATAAAGTAATCAATGGCGACTATTGTGAACTTGTGTCTATTAGAAGCTATAGGGTGTATCTCGCCCATGATATCTATACCCCTAAGCTTCAAATTGCCATGGCGATGTAAAGTTGTGCAACTCTGAGACCGATAGATGCCTCGAATCTGCGTCATGTTGGCACAATTGACACTTCTTCACATATTTTGGGCAATCTGTATCTATTGTGAGCCAGTAAAACCCTTGTCGCATGATTTTCTTTGCTTACACTTGGCCATTCATGTCGGCTCCACAAACCCAGCATGAGTTTCCTCTATAATCCTCTTAGCTTCTTTCTCACCAAAATATCTTAGCTGAATGCCGTCGGCTTGCCTTTTGTATATCACATAATCTATGCTAATGAATTTGGTAGAAAGTTTGCGAATTAACCTTTGATACTTTTCAGTGGCTTCTTCTAGGAATATCATCTTTTCTAGATAATTTTGAATATCATAGTACCATAGTTTTTCATCAGCATTTTCAACTTCCATGATTTTATCGGACTCAAAATTGGGCTTCTCAAAACTTGAGATCAAAATGGGGCTTCATGACTACCCCTTCCAGATTATCCCATATTAACACAAAAGTTGCGAGCGCGTCTGCTAACTCATTCTCATCTCTTGGAATTAAATGAAAAGTGCATATTTCAAACTTACTATTCAATGTCTTTAAGTGCTTCACATATGGCATCTATCGTTCTTCTTTTATAGCCCATTCACCTCGAATCTGATAGATTACTAGTGAGGAATCTCCAAAAACCTCTGCATTCTTTGCCCCCAAGGCTACTAGTGCTTCAACCCGAAAATGCAAGCTTCATACTCAGCTTCATTACTGGTGGCTCTATACTTTAATTTCTTAGCCTATGGAAGTTTTTCACCGTCTGGGGTTATAAGGATGATTCCTGCTCCTACGCCCTTATTATTAAACGCCCCTTCAAAATAAAATTACCAACCCTGAACCGCAATGGCCATAACATCTTTGTCTGGGAAGTTATACTCGACTTGATCTCCATTAATGGGATGATCTGCTAAGAATTTCGCTACAACAAGGCCTTTGATGGTTTTCCTAGTAATGTATTGAATGTCGAATTCTTGTTACAACAACAACCATCTTCCCATTTTTCCCAGCAAAGAAGGTGCCTCGTGAGATACTTGAGAGGATTCTATTTAGCGACAGCCTGTACCTTGTAAGAATGAAAGTAATACGTTAACTTCTTAGAAGCCCAAAATAATGCTAGGCATATTTTCTTGACCTCGACATGCTTAATTTCGTAAGGGAGAAACTTCTTACTAAGGTAAAAAACTTCAAATTCTACTCCAAACTCATCTTCTTGGGCCATCATAGCACCTACAAATCCATCCTGTATGGCTAAGTGCAGAATTAGAGGCTTGACCGACTGAGATGGTTTTAAAATCGGTGGTTTCAGCAAGTATTCCTTAATGGTATCAAAAGCCTTATGATAATCATCATTCCATTTTACATGCTGGTTTTTCCTGAGCAGCTTAAAGATTGGCTCGCAAATGGAAGTAAGCTTGGCAATGAATTTGTTGATATACTGCAACCTTTCCAAGAAACTCCTGAAATTCATTTCTTTCTGGGGCATGGACATTTCTCTAATGGCCTTAAATTTATCTAGATCTATTTCAATTCCACTCTGGCTTATGACGTGTTGAAATAATTTTTCTGAGGTAACTCCAAAAATACATTTCTTAGGGTTCAACCGTAAATTGTACTTATCAATCTTTTGAAAGAACTTTTCAGAAGCCTCGAAATGACCTTCTGTAGTAGCTGACTTGATCATCATATCATCGATATACACTTCTAATTCTTTGATAATTAGGTCATAAAAAATTTTGGTGGCCATTCTTTGGTAGGTGGCACCTGCGTTTTTCAAGTCCAAAAGGCATCACCTTGTATGCGAAGGTCCCCCATTCAGTGATAAAGGCTGTCTTGATCAAATCAATTATCTTGTTAAGGATCTGATTATACCCAGCATATCCATCTATGAAACTATACATTATACAAGCGGTTGCACTGTCCACAAGGATGTCAATGTGAGGCAAGGGGAAATCATCTTTTGGACAAGCCTTATTCAAATCATGGTAGTCCACACACACTTGAACTTTTTCATTTTTTTTGAGTTTTTGCTTTACCGTCTTAGGATTTATGTATATGGGTATAGCATGTTTAGCAATTTCTCAGTCAACCCCTAGCATATCTTCATAGGTCCAGGCAAAGACTTTTTCTTATTTTTTAACCTCTCTTCATAGCAATTTCTCTCAAATTTTAACCTCTCTTCAGGAGTTATACTAGATGCTATCAAGATTTCCTTTGGGTTTTCCAAAGTTCCGAGATTAAATAGAGTTCCATCATTTTAATCGATATCAAATATGAATGCATCATGTTTGCGATTATGCATGGTGAAATCATTAAAAATATCACACAAGTAAACAAAATCATTCATTTTATTGATAAAAAATAAATCTAAAACATCATTATCAAATAGTTCAGGAATATAAATAACATTCAAAAAACTATCTTCCTCTTCATTTCCTGCCGACATAGATGTTGCAGTCGACAGTTGGGTAGTAGCATTGCTTGTTCGAGCTTCTTCAAAGGCCTCAGGGGGAGTTTCATCTTCTACCTTCCATTTCCCTTTCACTCAGGTAGCCAAGAGTTTTTCAGTAACAACCTCTTCCGGTGTCTCTCGGTTCCAAACCACGTCTTGGGTCATGACTTCTTCATCCCAAAAATTTTCTATCGGTTTGATGAGCCCTGCATCCCAATCAAAGACATAATTGAAAACTTCAAAGCCTAGGATAATCTTTCCATCCATCCATTGGGGTTCAGTCTCTCCAGCATAGGCGCAAACTGAGGTGGCAGGCACAAAGCTCTTTGCAATGTAAGCGATCTCATTTGTTACCTTTTTACCCTTCATTTTTGTGCATTTATATTCGAGACCCTTTCGATCTTTTTCGGCCTTCGTTGTGATAATAGATTGTAACCCTTGGGTGTTCCTACCCAAACCAGTTCTAGGGAGAAAAGACATTTTCTTCATCATGTTCACCACCTGGGGCTTTCTACAACATCTTTTCCCTCCTCTATCAGAGCCACGTGGAACCCACTAAAGGGATCCTTTGCAACCTCTAGGATGGAAACCTGGCTCTCCCTAGCAGCTCGAATGGTCACTACTTACCCATCGTGCGGGATTTTAATCACCTGGTGTAGAGTGGATGCAATGTAACACCCCTTTCCCATACGTTGGCAATCCCATCCTACAAGGAGTGAGATGTCGTATGAGTCAAGGTACCACCACGCAGAAACACACAGATACAAAACAAATCATACATTCATTCATAACATACATACGAAAATATGGGGTAATTAAAAACTTTGCGAAGCAATAAAGAAAATGGTTGATCATGCATTAATATAACAATATCCGTTACATTACTGATCTGATCAACAGGCTGATACCAAAGATGATTACATAACCAAACTATACAAATGCGGAAGCTATACAAAATTACTGATACAGAGAGTTCTATTACAAAAGAATCATCAAAGACTACAAAAGCTAAGCCCTACACGGGTAAAAACACCGTGCTAAGCGATAAACGCTTAGTGGGGAAACAAACAACAATTATGGACGGCCATTAACAATGGTCGTCAAGGTATAACACATTCGATATGACAAATGCGAATAACCATCTCAGATATAATCATGCTTGCATAATAAAGACATACATTCAGAAGCTCATATACCCGTTCATATACTTGTTAACTGATAGCCCATAAGAATCATCAAACTCATTTGAATATAAATCTCGTAACCATTTCAAAGCAGAACAAAACAAACAAGGCACCTGCTGACTCACAATAGTAGATAACGAGTATACGAACAGTACCTTACGGGTACGAATCGAATACAGACAGTACCTTACGGGTACGAATCGTAAAACCATTTATCTTATCACATTCAAACAATTTTCGGAGGGGACCTTAAACAAGATCGAAATACTGAGGGTTCGCGAGGAAGCAAACGGGGACCGAATCGGGGTCCAACGAAACTGAGGCTACAGCTAAAAGACTCTATTAGGCATGCCTAACTATCCACTTACTTGACTCTAGCAGGTCATACATAAACCAATTCATGTTTCTAAGCACAACATATAATTCATCAAGTATAATTCACAATAATAGACATATAAGCACATTCATAGAGCATACGGTAAGGATGAATCATGGTCAAAATATTTGAAATTCACTATTGTAGAAAAGGCAAAATCAGAAAGCAAGGCAGGAAAAAGGCACTGTCGCGATCGCGATATCGTCGCGCTCGTGACAGAGGCCATCTTGCCCAGGTCACGACCTCGATATTCGTCGCGATCTCGCGAGATCGGCAGACGAACTCCCTATCGCGCTCGGGATAGAGGCTTTACTGCACGGGTCGGTGGAGAGCTCGGACGCGTGCGAGTACTGCTTTCACCGACAGAGTCGTGAATTTCAGCCCTTGCCCATAAAATCTGCATAAAATTCCCTCTCTATAACACTCAAACACACACATTCAACTCAAACCTCTTCTTACCTGAATTCCAGCAACCCAAATACAATTAGCAACATAAAATACAACATCTATATCAAGAATTCCAATTAAATCATGCCAATAACCACATCAATTTACACAAATTGGAATATCAGCACTATTCATCATCATCTCACTCAAGAAAACAATTAAGTTCATTAACCCATAATTAAACCTTTTTAACACATCTCAATCATAACCCATAACATTTAAACCCACAATGAACATCAAGAATCCACAAATTTCTAGAAATTCATGCATATCCAAAAACCCATATATGAACATCACTTAAAAGAAAATTCCCAAACCTTATCTCCTTAGCTCCAAATCTAATGAGCTCCACTAGAACCAGCCTTCTCCTTGCCTTTCGGGTCACAGGGAGGCTCAACTAAGCACAACACATCAAAGAACACCCAAAATACAAACCCTATATGAAAAACCCAGACCTTGAAGAAGAAGAAGATAATGGTGAACAAAGAAGAACTAGATGAAGAAATGCAATGAAACTTACCCAATTATAGTGCAAGAAATGATCAATTCCCACTAATAACGTCTAAAATCCAAACTAGGGTTCTTAGGGAAAGAGAAGGAAGAAGAAGAGTAAGGGAAAGAGGGCTAACGGGATTTGAAGAACAAAATCTGCCCTCTCCCTTTTCTCTTTCTTTTTCTTTTTCTTTTTCTAACCCTAGACAAGTGTCACTACCCTATTAGTGGGATTTGGTCACTCACACCCTAAACTCATGCTTCACACACACACAATGCATTCCCAACTTATAATACCCTACAAGTGTGTGAGCACACCCACACAAACACAACTTCTCAAACACACCCTAGTATGATATGTTCAAGCACACCCAAACATAACCCAACTAATTCACACCCAAAACACCATACATGCACTCTCATACTAACAAAACCCTCAAACATGCATTTTTACCCAAAATGCCCTTATAAAAAGCCAAAATACACACAATACATGCACACACAAATGGCTCATTCTACTTGGGGGCAAACAGGGTGTGACAACTCTCCCCTACTGACAAGAATTTCGTCCGCGAAATTCTCACCTGAACTGAACAAATGCGGATACTAAGCTCTCATCGAATCCTCTGGTTCCAAAGTCGATTCTTCGACTCCATGGTGATTCCATAACACTTTTACCAAAGGAATCTACTTGCTTCTCAACTGCCTAACTTCTCAAGCTAGGATGGCTCTCGGTTCTTCATCATACAAAAAATCTGGCTGCACTTGCACATCTTGAACTGACAGAACATGAGAAGGATCTGATCTATACCGATGAAGCATCGAAACATGGAACACATCGTGCAACTTTGCTAACTCCATCAGTAAAGCCAATTTATAGGCTACCGGACCAACTTAGCCAGAATCTCATACGGACCAATGAAGCGTGGACTAAGTTTACCTTTCTTTCCAAACCGAAGCACTTTCCTCCAAGGCAAAACTTTAAGGAAAATCTTGTCCCCGACCTCAAATTGCACATCTTTCCTCTTTAGATTGGCATAAGACTTCTGTTGATCCTTAGCCGCCTTTAAATTCTGCTGCACAACTCTGATCTTTTCCTTAGTATCCCTAACCAACTCTGACCCAATCACTGATTGCTCGGATAGCTCGGTCCAACATACAGGAGTCCTACACTGCCGACCATATAAAGCCTCGTAGGATGTCATATCGATGCTCGACCGATAACTATTGTTGTAGGCAAACTCCATAAGCGACACATATCTTTCCCAACTACCCGAAAAATCCAAAATACAAGCTCTCAATGTCATACCCCCTTCCCATACATAGGCGATCCCATCCGGTAAGGAGTGAGATGTCGTATGAGACAAGGTGTCACCAAGCAAAAACAAAGCAATATACATTCATTCATTACATACATATAGAAATATAGGATAATTAAAAAATTAATGGAAAAGAAAGCCATAGCTGATCATGCATTAATATAACAAACCATTACAATAATGTTCTGATCAACTAGCTGATACAAAAAAAATAATATTACATTTACAAAATATAGGTACAAAAGCGGAAGCTGTTACAAAACTGATACAAACTGATACATGAGAGTTCTATACAAAAAAAGAATCATCAACTATTACAAAATTAAGCCCTACACTAAACCCTTCTGTGTTGGCTTAATGGCGGTGACTCTCTCACAGCAAAACTCCTTTCGCACCTGCACGGGTAAAAACACCGTGCTAAGTGATAAACGCTTAGTGGGGAAACACACATAAATTATGAACGGCCATTCACAGTGGTTGTCAAGGCATATCATAATCACAATGGCAAAATGTAATAGCTTTAGCAATGTCCATATAATCATGCTCACAAATTAAAGCCATACATTTGCACCACAAATACATATCCATTTCCATATTAATGGAACACATAACCCAACATTATACTCATTCAGATATCTCATGTATATATATATCCAAATCAGAACAGAGCAATTCAATCAATTATTTAATGAACACCTGCTGACTCTAAATAGTGGATAATGAGTGAACTGAATGTACCTTACGGGTACGAATCGAATACTGAGGGTACCTCACAGGTACAAATCAAAAGTCATTTCATTTTTATCAAAACACATTATTTGTATACTGAGGGGATCTTAAAAAAGATCCTAATACTGATGGGTTCGCGAGGAACGAAACGGGGACCTGATCGGGGTCCAAACTGAACTGAGGGCTGCAGCTAAAAGACTCTATTAGGCATGCCTAACTATCCACTTACTCGACTCTAGCAGGTTATGCGTCATTCAAATCACATTTCAGAGTACGGAATATAATTCATCAGAAAATCATGGTATCATTCAAATCAAAGCATAAGAAAGTATGACATGTATCATACCGCAGTATAAGTCCATTCGGAAGAAACACCAAATTCATTTCTGAGTTACAAACCGGGAAATTTCGGAAAAAGGGCTGAGCGGGGTAACGGGTGAGGTTGGCTGGTCACGAGGCGTGACTTGCCTCCTCACAGGGCAGGTCACGAGACGTGACTGAGGGTCACGTCTCGTGACTTGTTCTGTCCCTCACAGATGATCTCGCTGGTCACGCGACGCTCAGGCTGGTCACGAGGCGTGACTGGAAGTCACGTCTCGTGACTGGCAGTCACGCGACGTGCCTTCTCTCAGGCCGGTCACGAGCCGTGACTGGCTTCATTTCAGCTGGTCACGAGTTGTGACAGGCAGCCACAACTCGTGACTGGCCTCAAACTGGCAGGTCACGAGTCGTGACCTGAGGTCACATCTCGTGACTTGCCTCTCTTTCTTGGCTAGTCACGCGACAGACGGGAATTTCTACAATATCGATTTCCAGATTTTTTTCCAGAATTTCCCAGAACAAAGAAATCAATCCAAATTCGATTCAAAACCAATCAAAACCTGTTCTTACTTTCCAGTAAACATCTCATACAATAAAAACAACATATATAAACTCGATTCAACATTTAAACAACCAGATCAAGAATATATGCATTCAAGTTCTTCAAAAATACAAACCCTAGAATTTTACAGTAAACTAAAAATCACACAAATCATAACAAACAATTCCCAAACCTGAATTCTAAGCTTCACTTCACTTAGTCCCACTACTCCCAGCAATCTCCTTGCCTTTGGGATCGTGAGGAGCCTCAGCTAAACACAAACATTCAACAATGCAACCCTAAGTTAAACCTAAACTCAATGAAGAAGAAGAAGATGAAATAAATGGAAACTAAGATGAGAAATACAGTGACTTACCAACAAAATGCCAAGGGAATGGTTGATTTCCACTAACAGTAGCTTAATCCCAAGCTAGGGTTTCAAACTAAGAGCAAAGAAGAAGATGAGTCAAAGAGGAAGAAGAATCAGGAAGAAGAAATGAATTCCTACGTTTCCCATTTCCTTTTCTCTATTAACTCTTCTTTTTCCTATCCCTACATTTATCACCTTCCTGTTGGTGGGAACCAACCACTCACACCAAATTAATATGCACTACACACACTCTACACTATCCTAACTTATGCATACCCTACTATGGTATGAACACGCACACACTAGCATATCACAACTTAAAACACCATAATATGATATGCTCAAGTGCACACAATTATTTCTTAATTAAATCACACACTATTGCTATACATGCACCCACATACTAACAAAATGCAAAATATGTATTTTTACCAAAATACCCTTATGCTATGCTGAACACATGCAAATGATAGCACACACAGACAAGTACATTCTACTAGGGGGCAAACGGGGTGTGACAACTCTCCCCTACTAATAAAAATTTTGTCCTCGAAATTCTCACCTTAACTGAACAACTGTGGATACTGAGCTCTCATCGGCTCCTCTGGTTCCCAAGTCGCTTCTTCAACTCCATGATGGATCCACAACACTTTAACCAAAGGAATCTGCTTACTTCTCAACTGCCTTACCTCTCGGGCTAGAATAGCTCGCAGTTCCTCATCATAAGAAAAGTCTGGCTAAACTTGAATATCCTGAACTGAAAGAAGATGCGAAGGATCTGATCTGTACCGACGAAGCATCGAAACATGGAACACATCATGCAACTTTGCTAACTCCAACGGTAGCACTAATCTATAGGCTATAAGTCCTACCTTAGCCAAAATCTCATAAGGTCCAATGAAACGAGGACTAAGCTTGCCTTTCTTTCCAAACCGAAGTACTTTCCTCCAAGGAGAAACTTTAAGGAAAACCTTGTCCCCGATCTCAAAATGTACGTCTTTCCTCTTCAAATTAGCATAAGATTTCTGTCGATCCTTGGCTGCTTTCAAATTCCGCTGCACCACTCTGATCTTCTCTTCAGTATCTCTAACCAAGTCAGGCCCAATCACAGATCTCTCGGATAGCTCGGTCCAACAAACCGGAGTCCTACACTGTCGTCCATACAAAGCCTCATATGGTGCCATACCGATGCTCGACTGAAAACTGTTGTTGTAGGCAAACTCCATAAGCGACACATATCTGTCCCAACTACCCGGAAAATCCAAAGCACAAGCTCTCATCATATCCTCCAGAATCTGAATAACTCGCTCTGACTGACCATCGGTCTGAGGATGAAACGCTGTACTGAAGTTCAACTTAGTGCCCAAAGCTCTCTGCAACTCCTTCCAAAACTTGGAAGTAAACCTCGGATCCCGATCTTAAACTATGGACAAAGGCACACCATGAAATCGAACTATCTCATCCACATAGATACTGGCCAATCTGTCCATCGAGTAGTCCACTCTAACCGGCAGAAAGTGAGCTGATTTCGTAAGCCGATCCACAATAACCCAAACTGAGTCATGTTTCCTCTGAGTTAAAGGCAAACCAGAAACAAAGTCCATGGCGATATCTGTCACACCCCATTTGCCCCCTAGTATAATGAGCCTGTCTGTCTGTCTATCTGTCTGTCTGTATGTGTAGGCATTTGCATGTGTTAAGCATTTCATAAGGGTATTTCAGTAAAATGTATGCTTTTGGGGTTTTATTAGTGTGTGAATTAATTAGGAATTACTTGTGTACACTTGAGCATACCATATTAGGGTGTTATTAGTTGGGAATCACTTGTGTGTTTGTGCTCATACTATTGTAGGGTACATTTAAGTGAGGTTACATTAGATGTGTGTAATGTATGTTGGTTGGGTGTGTTGGGTTAGTTTCACCAATTAGAAATGGACATATGCTTAGGGCAAAGAAAAAGAAAAAGGAAAGAAAGAAAGGAAGATACAGATTCACGTATTCTTCATCTCTTCATGTTTTTCTCTTCCTTTTCTTCACTTTCCTTACTCTAAGCATTGTGGTGAGGATTCAAGGTATTATTGGTGAAATTAATCCTCTCCTTGCATTCCTTAGCTTGGTAAGTGCAAGATCTAGTCTTTGTTTTACTGTAAATTGCATCTTCTTCTTCCTTGAGCTAGGTTTAACTTAGGGTTTACCTTGTGAATGTTCTTGCTGTGTTTGTGTTCTAGCTGAAGCTCCACGTGATCCAAAGGGCAAAGAAGTTGCTGGTCCTAGTGGAGCCAAGTGATAGAGGCTTAGAATTCAGGTTTGGGAATTTATGATTGTGATTTGTGTAATTTTGATGTTTACTGTGAATTCTAGGGTTTATATGTTCTTGAACAATTTGAATGCAAATACCTTGATTAGGTTGATTGAATTCTGGTTTGAGTTGTTTATATGATGTTTGAATTGTTTGGGATCTTCCTTGAAAGGTATGAATGGATTTGTATGGTTTAAAAATTGAATTGGGATTGAAATTGTTGTTCTGTAAATTCTGGAAATTCTGGGAAAATCGATTTACTATTGAAACTCCCTCTGTCGCGTGATTCGCTACGCAGGAAGGCAAGTCACGTCGCGTGACTCTCGGTCACGACGTGACATGCCTGCTGAGAAGCCAGTCGCGTGACCAGCTGAAGAATAAGCAAGTCACGCGACGTGATCTTCGGTCACGTCGTGCGACCTGCGAAGAAGAGGCAGATCACGCAACGTGATCTGCGAGGGAGAAGCAGCGTCACGTCGCGTGACCCTCGGTCACGCCGTGACCTGCATAAGCATTGCATGACCCGCGAGGATCACACAACGCGATGGGCGAGAAACAAGCAGGTCACGAGGCGTGACCCTCGGTCACGCCGTGACCTGCCTGTTGAGTCGCCAGTTTTCTCCGCTCAGCTCGTTTTTCCGAAATTTCCTAGTTTTTAACTCAGAACTGAATTTGGTATTTCTTCAGAATGGACTTTACTATTGTATGATGCATGTCTTACTGTTTGATGCTTTGATATGCGTGATAGCATGATTTTCTGATGAATTATACTCTATATTCTGAAATGTGATCAGTTTGACGCATAACCTGCTAGAGTCAAGTAAGTGGATAGTTAGGCATGCCTAATAGAGTCTTTTAGCTGCAGCATCAGTTCTGTTCGGACCCCGATCAGGTCCCCGTTTGGTTCCCCGCGAACCCTTTCTGTATAAGGATCTTGTTTAAGGTCCCTTTTGAATATAATATGTGAAAGTTAAATGTATAACGGTAATCGATTCGTACCCGTAAGGTACTGTCTGTAATCGGCTCGTACCCGTAAAGTACTGTCTGTACACTCGTTATCCACTACCTAGGGTCAGCAGGTATTCTTAGTATGTTTGGTTGTAATGCTCAGTTCTGTTTGGCTATATACGTGATATCTGAATGAATGTGATTATGAGATCCTGGTTATATGGTTTTCAAATGTAAACATGTTGATTTGAATTATGCTAACCTTTGCATAATGCAATTCTGAATGTGATATGTTTTGACGACCATTGTGAGTGGCCGTCCATAAATTATGTGTGTTTCCCCACTAAGCGTTTATCGCTTAGCACGGTGTGTTTACCCGTGCAGGTGCGGAAGGAGATTGTTGCCTTGTGAGAGTCGCCGTCAACCAGCCAACACAGAAGGTTTAGTGTAGGGCTCAGTTTTGTAATAGTTTTAGTTCGTTTTGTATAGAACTCTCTGTATCAGTTTCCGCTTTGTATATATATTTTGTATATGTAATATTATTTTGGTATCAGCTTGCTGATCAGATCATTATTGTAATAGCTTAATTATAGTAATGCATGATCAGCTTTGCTTTCTTCTGTAAAGTTTTTAATTACTCTGTATTTCTATATATATGATATGTATGAATGTATGTTATACTACGTGATTGTTTGGTGACACCTTTACTCATACGGTGTCTCACTCCTTAACGGATGGGATCGCCTACGTATGGGAAGGGGGTGTTACAGTTAGTGGTATCAGAGCATAGGTTTAGGCGTTTCTGGGTGTTGTTATGATTGTTCTGATTTTCTTAGATGCGTATGTGTCTAGATCTGTGTTGGCTGATATGGTTGTTTCTTATTTGTTTAGATGGCTTCTAATTCTGCTCATGGTGCGCGTGAGGAGTCCGCCGAGAGTGTGAATCCTCCCGCTGTAGATCAATCTATTTCTGTTACTGTGTCGTCTCAGCATGCTAGGGTCCAGCCCGAGGCCGCAGCCATGCCCTTTGAGGCTATGTTTAGACTGCATCAGGACATGGCTAGGGTTTTGGAGAGAGTGACTGCTCCTAGAGCACCTATGGAGAATCTGAGGAGAGCAGGAGTGGAGGATTTCTATGGTACTGGGTTGAATGAGTCTGAGACTGCAGAGAGATGGTTAGATAAAGTGAAGCGTGCTTTGAGAGAGATTCGGTGTCCTCCCGACCAGCAGGCAGAGTGTGCATTATCTCTTCTTCAGGGGTCTGCTTTTGAGTGGTGGGAGTTGGTTTGCAGGCATCCTCAGCTACCGGATCCGATTACCTGGGAGTTCTTTGAGGGGGAGTTCATAAAGAAGTACATCACTCAGACCTATAGAGATTCGAGATGGGCGCAGTACTTGAGTTTGAAGCAGAGGGCTTTGTCTGTAGCAGATTATGAGAAAGAGTTCAACAGGTTATCTAGATATGCTCCATGAGGGGTTATGACTGATGATTTCAGATGTAAGCATTTCGAGGCAGGGTTAAATGAGTCTTTGAAGATTGCTTTGATTTTACTGATGTGTATACCTGGGGTTCACTATTATCAGATTGTGGAGGCTGCAGTGAGAGCAGAGTTGTCTGAGACTGTGTTGAGAGAGAGAGCTCAGAGGAGGAGTTCTTCTCGTGGAGGATCTTCTGCGGGTAAGAGATCTAGGAACCCACAGGATGAGTCAGCATCTGGTCCGGCTTCTAGAGGTAGACGTCAGGGTTCAGCAGCTGTGTCAGGTTCTGGTAGGGGAGGTAAATCTGATGCCGTACCTATTTGTGAGAATTGCAGCAAGGCTCACCGGGGTGAGTGTAGGTGGCTTACTGGGGGATGTTTTAGATGTGGGAGTACTGAGCATCGTGTGGCTAGTTGTCCCCAGTCGTTTGAGGATTCAGGACCTCAGGGAGGAGCTAGTAGGGTTGGTTCGAATGCTTCTCAGGCTACCCGAGGTAGAGGTCGAGGTAGAGGGCGAGGTGGACGGCATAGAGATGGAGCTACTTCTGAGACTGTTGAGCGTCCTCCTCAGGCTGCCATTAGAGCTTATGCTATGAGAGCCAGAGATGAGCAGGATGCGCCTGATGTTATTGCTGGTAAGTTCCTACTCCATGACACTGAGTTGTATGCTCTAATTGATCCTGGTTCCACACACTCATATTTGTGCACAGATAGAGTTATTGATAAATTGCATTCTGTTGATCAGTTAGATTATGAGATTTGTGTGACCAGTCCATTAGGGCATAGTGTCAGTGTGAGTAGAGTTTTTAGGAGTTGTCCTCTGATTGTTGAGGGAGCTGTGCTTCCAGCGGATCTGATTGAGTTACCCTTCAGAGAGTTTGATCTGATTCTGGGTATGGACTGGTTGGGTAAGTATCGGGCTGTAGTTGATTGCCATAGGAAGACAGTTATACTTCGGGATAGAAGTCAGTCTCTTGTGTTTCTGAAAGGTTTGGGTGCTAGTTCAGTGAATAATATGATTTCTGCGATTCAAGCCAAGAGATTCATCAGGAAAGGTTGTGAGGCTTTTCTAGCAGTTGTGTTAGATTCCAGGAGGGATCAGGTTCAGATTGAGGATATTCCAGTAGTGCGGGAGTTTAGTGATGTGTTCCCGAGCGAGTTGCCTGGTTTGCCTCCTGAGAGAGAGGTTGAGTTGTCCATTGAGATTATGCCAGGTACTGCACCTATTTCGAGAGCACCTTATCGGATGGCTCCTGTAGAGTTGAGGGAACTTAAATCTCAGCTACAGGAGTTATTGGATAAGGGGTTTATTCGACCTAGCATATCTCCATGGGGAGCTCCAGTATTATTTGTTAAGAAGAAAGATGGATCCCTGCGGATGTGTATTGACTACCGCCAGATTAATAAAGTTACAGTGAAGAACAAGTATCCTTTGCCTAGGATTGAGGATTTATTTGATCAGCTTCGAGGTGCGGGTGTCTTTTCCAAGATAGATCTTCGATCAGGGTACTACCAGCTACGGGTTCAGGATGCAGATGTGGTGAAGACTGCATTTCGGACTAGGTATGGCCACTATGAGTTTCTTGTGATGCCATTTGGTTTGACAAATGCTCCAGCGGCTTTTATGGATCTGATGAACCGTGTGTTTAGACCATACTTAGATCGATTTGTAGTAGTGTTCATTGATGACATCTTGGTGTATTCCAAGAATGAGAGTGAGCATGAGGAGCATCTCAGATTGGTTTTGCAGATGTTGAGAGAGCATCAGTTGTTTGCTAAGCTTAGCAAGTGTGATTTCTGGCTTCGAGAAGTGTCATTCTTGGGTCACATTGTTTCAGCTAGAGGTATTCAGGTTGATCCAGCCAAGATTGAGGCGATTGTTGATTGGTTAGCGCCTCGAAATGTTCAGGAAGTGAGGAGTTTCCTCGGTTTAGCAGGTTACTACCGTCGGTTCGTTAAGGGATTTTCTGTGATTGCTGCTCCTTTGACTAGATTGTTGAGGAAAGGAGTTAGATTTGAGTGGTCAGACAGGTGTCAGTCTTGTTTTGATCGGTTAAAGCAGTTGCTTGTTGAGGCTCCTATCCTTACTCAACCCATCTCGGGTAAGGAGTTTGTCATTTACAGTGATGCTTCTGGAGTTGGTCTTGGATGTGTGCTGATGCAGGAGGGTAAAGTAGTGGCTTATGTTTCTCGTCAGTTGAAGCCACATGAGAAGAACTATCCGACGCATGATTTAGAGTTGGCAGCTGTGATCTTTGCTTTGAAGATTTGGCGACATTACCTGTATGGGGAAAAGTGTAGGATCTTCTCGGACCACAAGAGTTTGAAGTACTTCCTTTCACAGAAAGAGTTGAACATGAGACAGCGCAGATGGCTTGAGTTATTTAAGGACTATGACTGCATTGTGGATTACCATCCTGGTAAGGCCAATGTAGTTGCAGATGCTTTGAGTCGGAAATCGGTTTCAGCTTTGTTCTTGAGGCGATTCAGATGGAGATTTGATTCTGATGGGGCTTTGCTTGCCCAGTTGCGTGTGAGGCCTACTTTGAGACAGAGGATTGTGGATGCTCAGAGAGATGATGTGAGGCTTCAGCGGATTGTGCATGAGATTGGATCGGGTAAGTGGTCAGAGTTCTCAGTTCAGGATGGGGTACTTATGTTTAGAGATCGTTTGTGTGTGCCAGAGTCTGAGGATTTGAGGAGACAGCTCATGAGTGAGGCGCATAGTTCAGTCTTTACTATGCATCCGGGCGGTGAGAAGATGTACAGAGACATGAAGCAATTCTATTGGTGGTCCGGTATGAAGCGTGATATTGTGGATTTTGTTTCCAAGTGCTTGACTTGTCAGCAGGTAAAGGCAGAGCATCAGGTTCCTTCAGGTTTGCTTACGCCTTTATCCATTCCTGAGTGGAAATGGAATGACATCGCCATGGACTTTGTTTCTGGTTTGCCTTTGACTCAGAGGAAGCATGATTCAGTTTGGATTATTGTAGATCGGCTTACGAAGTCAGCTCATTTCTTGCCAGTTAGAGTGGACTACTCCATGGACAGATTAGCCAGTATTTATGTGGATGAGATAGTTCGGTTGCATGGTGTACCTTTGTCCATAGTGTCAGATCGAGATCCGAGGTTTACTTCCAAGTTTTGGAAGGAGTTACAGAGAGCTTTGGGCACTAGGTTGAACTTCAGTACAGCGTTTCATCCTCAGACCGATGGTCAGTCAGAGCGAGTTATTCAGATTCTGGAGGATATGATGAGGGTTTATACTTTGGATTTTCCGGGCAGTTGGGACAGATATGTATCATTGATGGAGTTTGCCTACAACAACAGTTTCCAGTCGAGTATTGGTATGGCACCATTTGAGGCTTTGTATGGCCGTCAGTGTAGGACTCCGATTTGTTGGACCGAGCTATCTGAGAGATCTATGATTGGACCAGACTTGGTTAGAGATACTGAAGAGAAGATCAGAGTAGTGCAGCGGAATTTAAAGGCAGCCAAAGATCGACAGAAGTCTTACGCCAATCTGAAGAGGAAAGATGTGCATTTTGAGATCGGGGACAAAGTTTTCCTTAAAGTTTCTCCTTGGAGGAGAGTGCTTCGATTTGGAAAGAAGGGTAAGCTGAGTCCTCGTTTCATTGGACCGTATGAGATTTTGGCTAAGGTGGGACCTGTAGCCTATAGATTGGCGTTACCGATGGAGTTAGCAAAGTTGCATGATGTGTTCCACGTTTCGATGCTTCGTCGGTACAGATCAGATCCTTCGCATGTTCTGTCAGTTCAGGATATCCAGGTTCAGCCAGATTTCTCCTATGATGAGGAACCGCGAGCTATTCTAGCCCGAGAGGTTAGACAGTTGAGAAATAAGCAGATTCCTTTGGTTAAAGTGTTGTGGATCCATCATGGAGTCGAGGAAGCGACTTGGGAACTAGAGGAGTCGATGAGAGCTCAGTATCCACAGTTATTCAGTTCAGGTGAGAATTTCGAGGACGAAATTCTTATTAGTAGGGGAGAGTTATCACACCCCATTTGCCCCCTAGTAGAATGAGCCTGTCTGTCTGTCTATCTGTCTGTCTGTATGTGTAGGCATTCGCATGTGTTCAGCATTTCATAAGGGTATTTCAGTAAAATGTATGCTTTTGGGGTTTTATTAGTGTGTGAATTAATTAGGAATTACTTGTGTACACTTGAGCATACCATATTAGGGTGTTATTAGTTGGGAATCACTTGTGTGCTTGTGCTCATACTATTGTAGGGTACATTTAAGTGAGGTTGCATTAGATGTGTGTAATGTATGTTGGTTGGGTGTGTTGGGTTAGTTTCACCAATTAGAAATGGACATATGCTTAGGGCAAAGAAAAAGAAAAAGGAAAGAAAGAAAGGAAGATACAGATTCACGTATTCTTCATCTCTTCATGTTCTTCTCTTCCTTTTCTTCACTTTCCTTACTCTAAGCATTGTGGTGAGGATTCAAGGTATTATTGGTGAAATTAATCCTCTCCTTGCATTCCTTAGCTTGGTAAGTGCAAGATCTAGTCTTTGTTTTACTGTAAATTGCATCTTCTTCTTCCTTGAGCTAGGTTTAACTTAGGGTTTACCTTGTGAATGTTCTTGCTGTGTTTGTGTTCTAGCTGAAGCTCCACGTGATCCAAAGGGCAAAGAAGTTGCTGGTCCTAGTGGAGCCAAGTGATAGAGGCTTAGAATTCAGGTTTGGGAATTTATGATTGTGATTTGTGTAATTTTGATGTTTACTGTGAATTCTAGGGTTTATATGTTCTTGAACAATTTGAATGCAAATACCTTGATTAGGTTGATTGAATTCTGGTTTGAGTTGTTTATATGATGTTTGAATTGTTTGGGATCTTCCTTGAAAGGTATGAATGGATTTGTATGGTTTAAAAATCGAATTGGGATTGAAATTGTTGTTCTGTAAATTCTGGAAATTCTGGGAAAATCGATTTACTGTTGAAACTCCCTCTGTCGCGTGATTCGCTACGCAGGAAGGCAAGTCACGTCGCGTGACTCTCGGTCACGACGTGACATGCCTGCTGAGAAGCCAGTCGCGTGACCAGCTGAAGAATAAGCAAGTCACGCGACGTGATCTTCGGTCACGTCGTGCGACCTGCGAAGAAGAGGCAGATCACGCAACGTGATCTGTGAGGGAGAAGCAGCGTCACGTCGCGTGACCCTCGGTCACGCCGTGACCTGCATAAGCATTGCGTGACCCGCGAGGATCACGCAACGCGATGGGCGAGAAACAAGCAGGTCACGAGGCGTGACCCTCGGTCACGCCGTGACCTGCCTGTTGAGTCGCCAGTTTTCTCCGCTCAGCTCGTTTTTCCGAAATTTCCTGGTTTTTAACTCAGAACTGAATTTGGTATTTCTTCAGAATGGACTTTACTGTTGTATGATGCATGTCTTACTGTTTGATGCTTTGATATGCGTGATAGCATGATTTTCTGATGAATTATACTCTATATTCTGAAATGTGATCAGTTTGACGCATAACCTGCTAGAGTCAAGTAAGTGGATAGTTAGGCATGCCTAATAGAGTCTTTTAGCTGCAGCATCAGTTCTGTTCGGACCCCGATCAGGTCCCCGTTTGGTTCCCCGCGAACCCTTTCTGTATAAGGATCTTGTTTAAGGTCCCTTTTGAATATAATATGTGAAAGTTAAATGTATAACGGTAATCGATTCGTACCCGTAAGGTACTGTCTGTAATCGGCTCGTACCCGTAAAGTACTGTCTGTACACTCGTTATCCACTACCTAGGGTCAGCAGGTATTCTTAGTATGTTTGGTTGTAATGCTCAGTTCTGTTTGGCTATATACATGATATCTGAATGAATGTGATTATGAGATCCTGGTTATATGGTTTTCAAATGTAAACATGTTGATTTGAATTATGCTAACCTTTGCATAATGCCATTCTGAATGTGATATGTTTTGACGACCATTGTGAGTGGCCGTCCATAAATTATGTGTGTTTCCCCACTAAGCGTTTATCACTTAGCACGGTGTGTTTACCCGTGCAGGTGCGGAAGGAGATTGTTGCCTTGTGAGAGTCGCCGTCAACCAGCCAACACAGAAGGTTTAGTGTAGGGCTCAGTTTTGTAATAGTTTTAGTTCGTTTTGTATAGAACTCTCTGTATCAGTTTCCGCTTTGTATATATATTTTGTATATGTAATATTATTTTGGTATCAGCTTGCTGATCAGATCATTATTGTAATAGCTTAATTATAGTAATGCATGATCAGCTTTGCTTTCTTCTGTAAAGTTTTTAATTACTCTGTATTTCTATATATATGATATGTATGAATGTATGTTATACTACGTGATTGTTTGGTGACACCTTTACTCATACGGTGTCTCACTCCTTAACGGATGGGATCGCCTACGTATGGGAAGGGGGTGTTACAATATCATCCCATTTCCACTCAGGAATGGATAAAGGCGTAAGCAATCCCGAAGGAACCTGATGCTCGGCCTTTACCTGCTGACATGTCAAGCACTTGGAAACAAAATCCCCTATATCTCGCTTCATACCGGACCACCAATAGAACTGTTTCATGTCCCGATACATCTTCTCACTGCCCGGATGCATAGTAAAAACTGTACTATGCGCCTCACTCATGAGCTGTCTCCTCAAATCCTCAGACTCTGGCACACATAAGCGATTCCTGAACATAAGCACCTCATCCTGAACTGAGAACTCTGACTGCCTGCCCGATCTGAACTCTTGCACAATCCACTGAAGCCTCTGATCATCTCTCTGAGCATCCACTATCCTCTGTCTCAAGGTAGGCTTCGCACGCAACTGAGCAATCAAAGCTCCATCTGAACCAAATCTCCATCTGAATCGCCTCAGGAATAAGGCTGAAACCGATTTCCGACTCAAAGCATCAGCGACTACATTGGCTTTACCAGGATGGTAATCCACAATGCAGTCGTAGTCCTTAAACAACTCAAGCCATCGGCGCTGTCTCATGTTCAACTCTTTCTGTGAAAGGAAGTACTTCAAGCTCTTATGGTCCGAAAAGATCCTACACTTTTCCCCATATAGATAATGACGCCAAATCTTCAAAGCAAAGATCACAGCTGCCAACTCAAGATCATGCGTCGGATAGTTCCTCTTATGCGGCTTTAACTGATGAGAAGCATAAGCCACTACCTTACCTTCCTGCATCAGCACACATCCAAGACCAACACCCGAAGCATCACTGTAAATAACAAACTCTTTACCCGAGATGGGTTGAGTAAGAATAGGAGCCTCAATAAGCAACTGCTTTAACCGATCAAAACAAGCCTGGCATCTATCTGACCACTCAAATCTGACTCCTTTCCTCAATAATCTAGTCATCGGAGCAGCAATCACAGAAAAACCCTTAACAAACCGACGGTAATAACCTGCCAAACCGAGGAAACTCCTCACCTCCTGAACATTTCTAGGTGCTTTCCAATCAACTATCGCCTCAATCTTGGCTGGATCTACCTGAATACCTCTAGCTGAAACAATGTGACCCAAGAATGATACTTCTCGAAGCCAGAAATCACACTTGCTAAGCTTGGCAAATAACTGATGCTCTCTCAACATCTGCAAAACCAATCTGAGATGCTCCTCATGCTCACTCTCATCCTTGGAATACACCAAGATGTCATCAATGAACACTACTACAAATCGATCTAAGTATGGCCTAAACACATGGTTCATTAAATCCATAAAAGCCGCTGGAGCATTTGTCAAACCAAACGGCATCACAAGAAACTCATAGTGGCCATACCTAGTCCGAAATGCAATCTTAACCACATCTGCATCCTGAACTCGAAGCTGGTAGTACCCTGATCGAAGATCTATCTTAGAGAAAACACCGGAACCTCGAAGTTGATCAAATAAATCTTCAATCCTAGGCAACGGATACTTATTCTTCACGGTGACCTTATTAATCTGCCTGTAGTCAATACACATCCGCAAAGATCCATCTTTCTTCTTGACAAACAGAACTGGAGCTCCCCAAGGAGATATGCTAGGTTGAATAAAACCCTTATCCAATAACTCTTGTAGCTGAGTTTTAAGTTCCCTCAACTCTACAGGAGCCATCCGATAAGGTGCTCTCGAAATAGGTGCAGTACCTGGCATAATCTCAATGGACAACTCAACCTCTCTCTCAGGAGGCAAACCAGGCAACTCGCTCGGGAACACATCACTAAACTCCCGCACTACTGGAATGTCCTCAATCTGAACTTGATCTCTCTTGGAATCTAAGACAACTGCAAGAAAAGCCTCACAACCTTTCCTGATAAACCTCTTGGCTTGCATCGCGGAAATCACATTATTCATAGAACTAGCACCCAAACCTTTCAAAAACACAAGAGACTGACTTCTATCCCGAAGTACAACTGTCTTCCTATGGCAATCAACTACAGCCCGATGCTTACCCAACCAGTCCATACCCAGAATCAGATCAAACTCTCTGAAAGGTAACTCAATCAAATCCGCTGGAAGCACAACTCCCTCAACTATCAAAGGACAACTCCTAAAGACTCTACTCACACTGACACTATGCCCTAATGGACTGCTCACACATATCTCATAATCTAACTGATCAAACACATGCAACTTGTCAACAATTTTATCTGTGCACAAATATGAGTGTGTGGAACCAGGATCAATTAGAGCATATAACTCAATGTCATGGAGTAGGAACTTACCAGCAATAACATCAGGCGCATCCTGCTCATCTCTGGCTCTCATAGCATAAGCTCTAGTCGCAACCTGAGGAGGACGCTCAACAGTCTCAGAAGCAGCTCCATCTCTAGGCCGACCACCTCGACCTCTTCCTCTGCCTCTACCACGGGAAGCCTGAGAAGCATTCGAACCGACCCTGCTGGCCTCTCTCTTGGAACCTGAATCCTCATGTAATCTCGGGCAACTAGCCAAAAGATGCTCAGAGCTCCCACACCTGAAGCACGCACCGGAGAGCCACCTACACTCACCCCGATGAGTCTTACTGCAATGAGGACAAACTGATGTAGTCTCAGCTCTACCACCCCTACCAGAACCTGACACAGTTGCAGAACCCTGTCGTCTACCTCTAGAAGCTAGGCCAGAAGATGACTCGTCCTGTGGGTTCCTAGATCTCTTACCCGAGGATGAAGAAGATCCTCCACTAGAAGAGTTCCTCCTCTGAGCTCTCTCTCTAAGCACCGTCTCAGATAACTCAGCCCTCACAATAGCCTCCACAATCTGATAGTAGCTAACCCCAGGCATGCACATCAAAGAAATCAAAGCAATCTTCAAAGACTCATTCAACCCCGCTTCGAAATGCTTGCATCTGAAATCATCTGTCATAAGCCCACGCGGAGCATAGCGAGATAACCTATTGAACTCTTTCTCATAATCTGCTACTGACATAGCCCTCTGTCTCAAACTCAAAAACTGCGCCCATCTCGCATCTCTATAAGTCTGAGTAATATACTTCTTTGTGAACTCACCCTCAAAGAACTCCCAAGTAATCGGATCCGGTAGCTGAGGATGCCTGCAAACCAATTCCCACCATTCAAAAGCAGACCCTTGCAATAATACTAGTGCACACTCTGCCTACTGGTCGGGAGGACACCGAATCTCTTTCAAGGCACGCTT
This sequence comes from Excoecaria cochinchinensis, assembly GCA_947683425.1. Taxonomy (NCBI): domain Eukaryota; kingdom Viridiplantae; phylum Streptophyta; class Magnoliopsida; order Malpighiales; family Euphorbiaceae; genus Excoecaria; species Excoecaria cochinchinensis. The sequence continues at coordinate 2,669,939 of CANTUQ010000104.1, read as the reverse complement.
CACTTTATCTAACCATCTCTCAGCTATCTCAGACTCATTCAAACCTGTGCCATAGAAATCCTCAACTCCTGCCCTTCTCAAATTCTCCATAGGTGCTCTAGGAGCAGTCACTCTCTCCAAAACCCTAGCCATGTCTTGATGCAACCTGAACATAGCCTCAAAAGGCATGGCTGCGGCCTCGGGCTGGACCCTAGCATGCTGAGCCGATACAGAAATCGATGGATCTACAGCTTGAGGGTTCACACTCTCGGCGGATTCCTCAAGTGATCCACGAGCAGAATTAGAAGCCATCTAAACAAACAAGAAACAACCGTATCAGCCAACACAGATCTATACACATACACATCTGTACACTTCAACACATCAACAAAATAAACAATAGCCAGTACATAGGCGATCCCATCCGGTAAGGAGTGAGATGCCGTATGAGACAAGATGTCACCAAGCAAAAACAAAGCAATATACATTCATTCATTACATACATACAGAAATACAGGATAATTAAAAACTTAATGGAAAAGAAAGCCATAGCTGATCATGCATTAATATAACAAACCATTACAATAATGTTCTGATCAACTAGCTGATACAAAAAAAATAATATTACATTTACAAAATATAGGTACAAAAGCGGAAGCTGTTACAAAACTGATACAAACTGATACATGAGAGTTCTATACAAAAAAAGAATCATCAACTATTACAAAATTAAGCCCTACACTAAACCCTTCTGTGTTGGCTTAATGGCGGTGACTCTCTCACAGCAAAACTCCTTCCGCACCTGCACGGGTAAAAACACCGTGCTAAGCGATAAACGCTTAGTGGGGAAACACACATAAATTATGAACGGCCATTCACAATGGTCGTCAAGGCATATCACAATCACAATGGCAAAATGCAATAGCTTTAGCAATGTCCATATAATCATGCTCACAAATTAAAGCCATACATTTGCACCACAAATACATATCCATTTCCATATTAATGGAACACATAACCCAACATTATACTCATTCAGATATCTCATGTATATATATATCCAAATTAGAACAGAGCAATTCAATCAATTATTTAATGAACACCTGCTGACTCTAGATAGTGGATAACGAGTGAACTGAAGGTACCTTACGGGTACGAATCGAATACTGAGGGTACCTCACAGGTACAAATCAAAAGTCATTTCATTTTTATCAAAACACATTATTTGTATACTGAGGGGATCTTAAACAAGATCCTATTACTGATTGGTTCGCGAGGAACCAAACGGGGACCTGATCGGGGTCCAAACTGAACTAAGGGCTGCAGCTAAAAGACTCTATTAGGCATGCCTAACTATCCACTTACTCGACTCTAGCAGGTTATGCGTCATTCAAATCACATTTCAGAGTACAGAATATAATTCATCATAAAATCATGGTATCATTCAAATCAAAGCATAAGAAAGTATGACATGCATCATACCGCAGTATAAGTCCATTCGGAAGAAATACCAAATTCATTTCTGAGTTACAAATCGGGAAATTTCGGAAAAAGGGCTGAGCGGGGTAACGGGTGAGGTTGGCTGGTCACGAGGCGTGACTTGCCTCCTCACAGGGCAGGTCACGAGACGTGACTGAGGGTCACGTCTCGTGACTTGCTCTGTCCCCCGCAGATGATCTCGCTGGTCACGTGACGCTCAGGCTGGTCACGAGGCGTGACTGGAAGTCACGTCTCGTGACTGGCTGTCACGCGACGTGCCTTCTCTCAGGCCGGTCACGAGCCGTGACTGGCTTCATTTCAGCTGGTCACGAGTTGTGACAGGCAGCCACAACTCGTGACTGGCCTCAAACTGGCAAGTCACGAGTCGTGACCTGAGGTCACGTCTCATGACTTGCCTCTCTTTCTTGGCTAGTCATGCGACAGACGGGAATTTCTACAATATCGATTTCCAGATTTTTTTCCAGAATTTCCCAGAACAAAGAAATCAATCCAAATTCGATTCAAAACCAATCAAAACCTGTTCTTACTTTCCAGTAAACATCTCATACACTAAAAACATCCTATATAAACTCGATTCAACATTTAAACAACCAGATCAAGAATATATGCATTCAAGTTCTTCAAAAATACAAACCCTAGAATTTTACGGTAAACTAAAAATCACACAAATCATAACAAACAATTCTCAAACCTGAATTCTAAGCTTCACTTCACTTAGTCCCACTACTCCCAGCAATCTCCTTGCCTTTGGGATCACGAGGAGCCTCAGCTAAACACAAACATTCAACAATGCAACCCTAAGTTAAACCTAAACTCAAGGAAGAAGAAGAAGATGAAATAAATGGAAACTAATATGAGAAATACAGTGACTTACCAACAAAATGCCAAGGGAATGGTTGATTTCCACTAACAGTAGCTTAATCCCAAGCTAGGGTTTCAAACTAAGAGCAAAGAAGAAGATGAGTCAAAGAGGAAGAAGAATCGGGAAGAAGAAATGAATTCCTACGTTTCCCATTTCCTTTTCTCTATTAACTCTTCTTTCTCCTATCCCTACATTTGTCACCTTCCTGTTGGTGGGAACCAACCACTCACACCAAATTAATATGCACTACACACACTCTACACAATCCTAACTTATGCATACCCTACTATGGTATGAACACGCACACACAAGCATATCCCAACTTAAAACACCATAATATGATATGCTCAAGTGCACACAATTATTTCTTAATTAAATCACACACTATTGCTATGCATGCACCCACATACTAACAAAACCCAAAATATGCATTTTTACCAAAATACCCTTATGCTATGCTGAACACATGCAAATGATAGCACACACAGACAGGCTCATTCTACTAGGGGGCAAACGGGGTGTGAAACTCAACATGTCCTCCAAAATCTGAATAACCCACTATGACTGACCGTCTGTCTGAGGATGGAATGCCGTACTGAAGTTCAACTTGGTACCCAAAGCTCTTTGCAACTCTTTCCAAAACTTAGACGTAAACCTCGGGTCCCGATCTGAAACTATGGACAATGGCACTCCATGCAATCTGACTATCTCATCCACATAAATATTGTCTAACTTGTCTAACTGATAGTCCATTATAACTGGCAGAAAATGAGCTAATTTTGTAAGCCTATCCACAATCACCCACACTGAGTCATGCTTCTTCTGTGTTAAAGGCAAGCCAGAAATGAAGTCCATGGTGATATCATCCCATTTCAACTCGGGAACGGATAAAGGCGTGAGTAATCCCGAAGGAACTTGATGCTCAGCCTTTACCTGCTGACATGTCAAGCACTTGGACACAAAATCCATAATATCTCTCTTCATACCAAACCACCAATAAAACTGCTTCATGTCCCGATACATCTTGTCACCGCCGGGATGCATAGTGAAAACTGTACTATGCGCCTCACTCAGCAGCTGCTTCCTCAATTCCTCATTCTCGGGCACACACAAGCGATTTCTAAACATAAGCGCCCCATCTAAAACTGAGAAATCTGATTGCTTACTCAAGCTAACCTCTTGTACAATCCGCTGTAGCCTCTCATCATCACTCTGAGCATCCACAATCCTCTGTCTTAAGGTAGGCCTCACTCTCAACTGAGCAACCAAAGCTCCATCTGCATCGAACCTCCATCTGGACCGCCTAAAAAACAATGCTAAAATCAACTTCCGACTCAAAGCATTAGCGACTACATTGGCCTTACCCGGATGGTAATCCAATATGCAGTCATAGTCCTTAAACAACTCAAGCCAACGGCGCTGCCTCATATTCAACTCTTTCTGGGTGAGGAGATATTTCAAACTCTTGTGGTCCATAAAGATCCTATATTTCTCCCCATACAGATAATGGCGCCAAATCTTCAAAGCAAAAACCAGAACCGCCAACTCTAAATCGTGCGTCGGATAATTCCTCTCATGTGGCTTCAACTGACGGGAAGCATAAGCAACAACCTTACCCTCTTGCATCAAAACACATCCAAGACCGACACCCGAAGCGTCACTATACATTATAAACTCCTTACCCGATACGGGTTGAGAAAGTATAGGAGGTTCAACTAACAAACTTTTCAACTTCTGAAAACAAAGCTGGCACTTATCCGACCACTCAAATCTGGCCCCTTTCTTTAACAACCTCGTCATCGGAGCAGCGATCACTGAAAAACCCTTAACAAACCGACGGTAATAACCCGCCAAACCAAGAAAACTCCTCACTTCCTGAACATTCCTAGGTGCTTTCCAATCAACTATCGCCTCAATCTTAGCCGAATCCACTTGAATACCCCTAGCCGAGATAATATGACCCAAGAATGGCACTTCCCGAAGCCAAAAATCACACTTACTAAGCTTGGCAAATAACCGATGTTATCTTAACACTTGCAAAACCAACCGGAGATGCTCTTCATGCTCTCTCTCATCCTTAGAATACATCAAGATATCATCTATGAATACTACTACAAACCGGTCTAAGTATGGCCGAAACACTCTGTTCATCAAATCCATGAATGCCGCAGGTGCATTAGTCAAACCAAACGGCATTACTAGGAACTCATAGTGGCCATACCTGGTCCGAAATGCAGTCTTAACCACATCCGCATCCTGAACTCGCAACTGGTAATAACCCGACCGAAGATCAATCTTCGAAAAGACACCCGCACCTTAGAGCTGATCAAATAAATCCTCAACCCTAGGCAATGGATACTTATTCTTTATTGTGACCTTGTTAATTTGCATATAGTCGATACACATCCTCATCGAACCATCCTTTTTCTTAACAAACAAAACCGGGGCTCCCCATGGAGATATGCTGGGTCGAATAAACCCCTTATCCAATAGCTCTTGTAGCTGAGTTTTGAGCTCTCTCAACTCTACAGGAGCCATCCGATAAGGTGCTTTCGATATGGGCAAAGTACCCGGCACTATCTCTATGGACAACTCCACCTCTCTCTCCGGAGGCAAACCAGGCAACTCACTCGAAAACACATCACTAAACTCCCGTACAACCGGAATATCTTCAATCCTAACTTGGTCTCTCTTGGAATCCAACACCACTGCCAGAAAAGCCTCACAACCCTTCATAATGAATCTCTTAGTTTGCATTGCAGATATCACATTATTCAAAGAACTAGCACCCAAACTTTTAACAAATACAGACGACCGATCTCTATCCCGAAGCACAACTGACTTCCTATGGCAATCAACCACTGCCCGGTACTTACCCAACCAATCCATACCCAGAATCAAATCAAACTCTCTGAAGGGCAACTCAATCAAATCCGCTGAAAACACAACTCTATCAAAAACAAGGGGACAATTCCTATACACTCTACTCACATTGACACTATGCCCTAATGGACTGGTCACACATATCTCATAATCTAACTGATCTACCTCATGCAACTTATCAATCAACTTATCTGTGCACAAATATAAGTGTGTGGAACTAGGGTCAATTAGAGCATATAATTCAGTGTCATGGAGTAGGAACTTACCAGCAATAACATCGGGTGCATCTTGCTCCTCTCTGGCTCTTACAACATAAGCTCTTGCTGGAACAGGCAACTGTCGCTCAACTGTCTCCGCTGCAGCTCCCTCTCTAGGTCGACCATCTCGACCTCTACCTCGGCCTCTACCACGGGTAGCTTGAGTGGTATTCGAACCAACCCTGCTGGTCTCTCTGAGCACTCGGATCCTCATTCAACCTCGGACAGTTGGCCAAAAGGTGCTCGGTGCTCCGACATCTAAAACACCCACCTGTAAGCCACCTACACTCGCCCCAATGAGCCTTACTGCAATTCGAACATATGGGCATAGGCTCAGGTCTACCACCTCTACTGCTGCAGAACCCTGTCTTCTTCCTCTTGTAGCCGGACTGGATGAGGACTCATCCTGTGGGTTTCAGGACCTCTTACCCGAGGACGAGGAAGACGAACCACCACGGGGAGCATTTCTCCTCTGAGCCCTCTCTCTGAGAACGGTCTCTGACCTCTTAGCTCTAATAGTAGCTTCCACAATCTGATAATAACTCACTCCCGGAGTGCTCATTAAGGAAATCAACATAGCTCTTAAGGACTCATTCAACCCGGCCTCGAAGTGCTTAATTCGAAACTCATCTGTCAAAACATGGAGCATACCTAGACAACCGGTTGAACTCTTTCTCAAACTCCGAAACTGACATAGCCCTCCACTTCAAGCTCAAAAACTGTGCCCACTTAGCATCCTTATAGGTCTGAGTCACATACTTATTCGCGAACTCCCTAGCGAAGAAATCCCATGTGACTGGATCTGGTAACTGAGGATGTCTGCAAACTAACTCCCACCATTCAAACGCTGACCCTTATAGCAAAGCCGCTGCAGACTCTCCCTCCTGGTCAGGAGGACACCTAACCTCTCTCAAGGTATGCTTCACCTTGTCTAACCATTTCTCAGCTAGCTCTAACTCATCCAAACCCGTGCCATAGAAATCTTCAGCACCAGCCCTTCTCAAACTCTCTATAGGGGTTCTAGGAGCAGTCACTCTCTCCAAGACTCGAGTCATGTCCTGAGATAGCTTAAGCATAGCTTCAAAGGGCATGGCTGCGGCCTCTAGATGGACCCTAACAGGTTAAGCCGATACAGATACCGAAGGATCAACAGCTTAAGGGTCCACACTCTTGGCGGACTCCTCAAGTGATCCACGAACAGAGTTAGAAGCAATCTAAGACAAACAGCAAGACAACCGCCTTAGCCAACATGGTCCTAGGCATATACACATCTATGCATAACAACCACAACATCACCTAGAAACGCCTAAACCTAGGCTCTAATACCAAAAACTGTAACACCCCTTTTCCATATGTAGGAAATCCCATCCGATGAGGAGTGAGATGTCGTATGAGTCAAGGTGCCACCACGCAGAAACACACAGATACAAAACAAATCATACATTCATTTATAACATACATACGGAAATATGGGGTAATTAAAAACCTTGCGAAGCAATAAAGAAAATGGCTGATCATGCATTAATATAACAATATCCGTTACATTACTGATCCGATCAACAGGTTGATACCAAAGATGATTACATAACAAAAATATACAAATGCGAAAGCTATACAAAATAACTAATACAGAGAGTTCTATTACAAAAGAATCATCAAAGACTACAAAAGCTAAGCCCTACACTAATCTCTTCTGTGTTGGCTTGACTGGCGGCGACTCTCCCAAAGCAAAACACCTTCCGCACCTGCACGGGTAAAAATACCGTGCTAAGCGATAAACGCTTAGTGGGGAAACAAACAATAATTATGGACGGCCATTCACAATGGTCGTCAAGGCATAACACATTCGATATGACAAATGCGGATAATCATGTCAGATATAATCATGCTTACATAATAAAGACGTACATTCAGAAGCTCATATACCCGTTCATATACTTGTTAACTGATAGCCCATAAGAATCATCAACCTCATTTGAATATAAATCTCGTAACCATTTCAAAGTAGAACAAAACAAATAAGGCACCTGCTGACTCACAATAGTGGATAACGAGTATACGGACAGTACCTTACGGGTACGAATCGAGTAAAGACAGTACCTTACGGGTACTAATCGTAAAACCATTTATCTTATCATATTCAAACAATTTTCGGAGGGGACCTTGAACAAGATCCAAATACTGAGGGTTCGCGAGGAACCAAACGGGGACCGGATCGGGGTCCAATGAAACTGAGGCTGCAGCTAAAAGACTCTATTAGGCATGCCTAACTATCCACTTAATTGACTCTAGCAGGTCATACATAAACCAATTCATGTTTCTGAGCACAACATATAATTCATCAAGTATAATTAGCAATAATAGACATATAAGCACATTCATATAGCATACGATAAGGATGAATCATGGTCAAAACATTTGAAATTCACTATTGCAGAAAAGGCAAAATCAAAAAGCAAGGCAGGAAAAAGGCACTGTCGCGATCGCGACATCGTTGCTCTCGCGACAGAGGCAGTCTTGCCCAGGTCGTGACCTCGACATTTGTCACGATCTAGCGAGGGAACAAGGGCATCTCGCTATCACGCTCGCGACAGTGAGCTACCAGCCCAGAACAGATCGGCAGCCGAACTCCCTGTCGCGCTCGCGACAAAGGCTCTGCTGCACGGCTCGGTAGAGAGCTCGGACCCATGCGAGGGCTGCTTTCACCGGGCTCTGTCACGACCTCGCGATGATGTCGTGCTCGCGACAGAGTCATGAATTTCAGCCCTTGCCCATAAAATCTGCAGAAAATTCCCTCTCCACAACACTCAAACACACACATTCAACTCAAACCTCTTCTTACCTCAATTCTAGCAACCCAAATACAATTAGCAACATAAAATACAACATCTATATCAAGAATTCCAATTAAATCATGCCAATAACCACATCAATTTACACAAATTGGAATATCAACACTATTCATCATCATCTCACTCAAGAACACAATTAAGTTCATTAACCCATAATTAAACCTTTTTAACACATCATTTAAACCCACAATGAACATCAAGAACCCACAAATTTCCAGAAATTCATGCATATCCAAAAACCCATATATGAACATCACTTAAAAAAAATTCCAAAACCTTATCCCCTTAGCTCCAAATCTAATGAGCTCCACTAGAACCAGCCTTCTCCTTGCCTTTCGGGTCACGGGGAGGCTCAATTAACCACAACACATCAAAGAACACCCAAAATACAAACCCTATATTAAAAACCCAGACCTTGAAGAAGAAGAAGATGATGGTGAACAAAGAAGAACTAGATGAAGAAATGTATGGAAACTTACACAATTAGAGTGCAAGAAATGATCAATTCCCACTAATAATATCTAAAATCTAAACTAGGGTCCTTAGGGAAAGAGAAGGAAGAAGAGTAGTAAGGGAAAGAGGGGCAACGGGATTTGAAGAACAAAATCTGCCCTCTCCCATTTCTCTTTCTTTTTCTTTTTCTTTTTCTAACCCTAGACAAGTGTCACTACCCTATTAGTGGGATTTGGTCACTCACACCCTAAACTCATGCTTCACACACACACAATGCATTCCCAACTTATAATACCCTACAAGTGTGTGAGCACACCCACACAAACACAACTTCTCAAACACACCCTAGTATGATATGTTCAAGCGCACCCAAACATAACCCAACTAATTCACACCCAAAACACCATACATGCACTCTCATACTAATAAAACTCTCAAACGTGCATTTTTACCTAAAATGCCCTTATCAAAAGCCAAAATACACATAATACATGCACACACAGATGCCTCATTCTACTAGGGGGCAAACGGGGTGTGACATGCCACTCCCTCCAACTTATGAAACCATGGTCTCCCCAACAACGCTAAAAAGTTGGCAAGAATAGGGAGGACCACCAATTCATCTTCTATCTCTATTGGTCTTGTCTTCACCATTACTTTAAAAGTCCTCGTCTTCTTGAATTTTCATAAGCAGTGATCGTGTGGTACGACTTACTCAGTATATTCTCATTCAATCCAAATATAGGGAGCGCCATCAAAGGGCAAACATTTATGGAAGAACCGTCATCTATCATAGCTTAAGCAATATGTTTTTCATTTATCTGCACCCTTATATACAGGGGCCAATTATGATTGCGCCCTTCTATTGGTAAATCAACATCTGAGTAAATCAAATTTTCTCCCAAACTTCCTTTAATAATGTCTAACAATTCAATAGGGGAAAGTGTGGTTGCCATGGTGGACTCACATCGGGCCTTTACCAATTTCTGCATATGTAATAGTGATTGCCTCAGTAGATCCTAGATTGATATATGAGCTTGCGTCTTTTTCAACTGTTTTGCTATTTGATTCTCTTCTAGCTCATTGTCTATAGGTGTTGGGTCTTGTTGCTTTTCCATCTCTGGAACTACCCGTCCACTTCGGGTCACTGCTCTAATTTCTTCTTCTTTTTCATCCTCCGAGCCCCATGGATCATCAGGTTCATCATCTTCCTCATCTTCATCTCCACTCTCACTAATGGACTAACAATTAATCGTTGCCGCGAGAATCCCTTCTTCACTCACCTTTTATTCATGGCATGTGATATCAACATATTCACTTCCAAACAAGACTTTCAGTAAATACCACTCGGGCAGACTAGACCCGATCATGAATATCGGGGGGGGGAGAAAATCGTAAGAATTTTTTTTCTTTTTTAAAATCATTAAGGAACATATCAAACATTCACTTACATTTAATAATACAGTCATAGTCCATATATAAGTCTGTGTAAAACATTACCTATACACAAAACATCTAACTATCTACATATATAATCTATTACCTTCATCCTGAACATATACATGCCACGTCCACTTCTCTAACTTCTCTGTCCTTCACTGTGTTGGCCACCATAACCCTCTTACGTCTTCCTATCTTTCGGAACCTTAGATTCATTTTCTACACACTTTAATCTTCGTTTCCTTATATTTATTCAATAAAACATCATCATCTTCCTTTAAAACCTTATTTTTGATACATAACCTTCAATTCTTAATTTTCCCACTTTCATCACTTAAATTAAGCTCTGGAGGTTACTAATGATGGATTTAGAGGCTTAGAATTATTTAGGACATCAAATTTTGTAGGATTTAGTGAGAAAAATGGGAGAAAATGAAGATAAAATAAAGAAATACCACATGGTTTGGGAGAAATGAAGAAAACTTGATAGCTCTCTAGAATTCTCTGATTTTTTAGCTATTTATAGCATTTCTAGATGGGCCAAACCATGGTCCAACCAATTGGGCCACCAAAAGCCCAATTAGGTTAATTAAGCCCATTATGCAACCAAAAATTATTTCTCCCACTTTCCATCTTCAGTTTCTCCCAAAATCAATTCTATAATTCTTAAAATATGTAATTTAGCTCACATAAAATTTTTAGCTCAATCGAAGTTCGGTTCTGGACCAGTTCACTCAAACCGATCCGATTCACAACTTTTCGGCATTTCCGTGAAATTCCTTTTTCATTGTCAAATAATTCTAAATATTATTTTATATAAATTTGGAAATTTTTACAAATTGTGGAGATCATTTGCTATTTTTAAAGCCTTGGTCAAACTAGTTAGACTAAAGTTAAATTGGTCTGATCGATCTGATTCACTAGTTAAACCGGTTCGGTTCACTTTCATGCTTAACCTCCATTTTACTCTTAATAGCTCATTTGACCTTGGTTTTATCTCAAATGGGATCCATATCCAGTTCGGTTCAATTGAACCGGTCCGATTCATTAATTTTTTAGTGCTACCATAAAATTTCCTTTTTACCACCAAATTGTTCCACACATCATGCTGAGTCTATCCATTCCTTTAGATAGATTTTCATACGTCATTTACTATTTTTAAAGACTCAATCAAACTTCGTTCAACCCTAGTTATTATTGAACCAAACCAAAGGTTTTCTTCTATTTGACTTTCAAGGACCTATTTGACCTCATTTTCACTCCAAATTTCATCGTTAGACTAGTCGCGACTAGTATTATCTAATGTTCCAATAAAATATTTTTCTCTTCCAGGTGCACGGGAGGTCATCCATCCTCAAATTTCTCTAGCGCGCACACGTTTAACCTCAGAGTTTCGATAAAATCTAGTGCATTTGTGCTAGTATAATTGAACCTTGGGAAACACTTTTCATGCCTGACCGATAATTAGGCTATTACAATTGCCCGATGTCACTATTTATAGCTTGAAAATTACTGTTCACGTTGATTGGAATTTTGGGCCATTACACTTTAAGCCCCTTAAAGCTAAGCAAATCCCTTAAGTAGGGTAAGAGTTCCTAATGAACAGCCTGATCTAATTTGCAGTGTCAGGCTTCCTTTTCATCTCTATGATGTTATTCCTCTATCTGGTGAGGTACTCATAGAAGGTAGGAGCTCAAGGTCCTTCAAAGTGACCTCTATCCTTAAGTATGACTTAGGAACTCCTCAGTCAGTAAGTCCCAATCCTCTTTGGTCCTCCTAGTGAGACCACGACAATAGCTCACTGCCGATCTCATTATATTTAGGCAGATGTACTCTATCTTCTACTTCCTTTTCAATGTTGTCCCCTTTCTTGACCAAGGAGTACTATTTTATATGCGCTGTCGAATCTTCAGTGCCGTCAAACTTTTAGATATCGGGCATTTTGAAGCTCTAGGGGAGTAAATCTTCACCTTACAAATCTCTATCCTCTATATTGATACTTTTTCACGCTGTCAGCATGTGGGTCATAGCCTCAAACTTTTCTTCCACCTTCTTCATTATCATTTCCTCCATCTTAGGCACCCTGCCCCTTGCAACTACTGGCTCTTCTTCATCTTCCACATAATCATATTCTGGTGAATGAGCACCGTTCCTTCTCTACCTTACGGGCACTGCAGTTATAGGATCAATAGCCGATGGATGTCCTACAGCTGCTACAAGGGGAGCCTCCATGACTAGGTCCTATTCAGCTTGCCCCCCAGCAGGAGCAACAGGCTATTGCCCAGCGAGCTATGCCAATGTCGCGATCATTGCCATCACCCTCCTCTAAAATTCATCAAACTGGCGATCCATCTCTTGGGCCTTTCAGTCCATTTCCTCAGCAACTATAGCATAGGTTGCATTTATCTCTTGTGGTAGGTTGGCCATGGCTATTTCTGAAGAGTACTCTGAAGAAAATTACTCGCTACTGCCAGAAAGTGACTCTGAACCCAAGTCAGATACCAACTCTGGCAACTCAAAAAATGGATTCCTTCTTAGATGACCGTCAGAGCCCCTAGACCACCTAGACGAATCTATAATGGCTGCAAAAACACACACCGTTAGGATGATGCATGAATGATAATGCATGATTATGCTTTATACAGCATCCATAACCACATGCAAGCAAATAGATCCTTCCAACCTTATCACTCCCACATAGGAGGTAGTACGGTTTCTTTCCTCGGTGGGCTCAGTCCAAGGGTTATCAAGGGACCCAAAGGACGCCTATGGTGCATGATGAGAAACCGACAGCATAACACCTCTTATTTAAAGCGCATACATATGGATTTTGGCCATGATGTATTCGAACATCTCAAATAAATTAAAATGCACCCACTGAAAAATGAAAGCCTTTGATGAATGAGCACTTAATTCAGTTGAATTTGTTCAATACATAACGGCCCACAGAACAAGCATAGTATTATGGAACATATATGTAACGGCCCCAATATCGAGCTAGCCGTGAATAGTAGTTTTCCAATAGTGAATAGTGATACCGGGGTGAATAGTACTTCTACGAGTCAAAAAATATTTTATTAGACCATTTGATAGAGCATGTCAGTAGGAGTTTGTAGATGAAAATTTTAGGTGAAACAGAGGTCAAATGGATCTAAAGAGTGCAAAACAGTGGAAAAAGGGAGTTTCGAGGCGTTTGTCACCACAGACGGCCGTTTGTGGTGACAGACGGGTCGACCGATAGATGGGCATGCTATTGGTCAAGAGGGACGACCGAGCCGTCTTTCACTTCCGACGAGCGTCTGAAGACTTTCTTCAGTCTGGTTTCACCAATTTTGACCCGCAATTGACTGGACCACATCTGGAGCTACGGACCTCAAAAAAATATTCTGAAAGTATGGATGTACTTGTATTGATTAGTAGAATTATATGGTAATGAGAAATTAAATTTTGATGACACTAAATAATTGGAGTATCGGACTGGTGAATAATTATCGAATCGAGAAATGGTTTTTGATTGGTCCAAAAATATTATTGGAGACTAGTGGAAGCATTATAAAGTCATTTTTATGAGGAGTTACACTCAGAAAATAAGGAAAAAATTACGATTTCGGTTGGAATAGTACTCGATTGATCAGAGATTTGACCGAGGCATTATAAATAGAAAATAATGTCCAAAATTGATGAAAATATCCAGATTTACTCTAGATTATATGTAGGAACTTTTGGTAGTGAAAAACTAATTTTCAAGGACACTGAAAATTTAGCTTATTGGACTAGTTTGATTGAACCGGACAGAAAATGGAATCTGATTGAGGTGAAATTTTGTGTACAACCTAGTTTTTATATGTTATAAATTATAGACTCAAATTTTGAATTATTTGGAGTTGGAAAGTGAGAGAACCATAGAAAATTTGCTAAATAGACTTAAAATGGTTTTTTGGGCTTAATAGGTTGGACCATTGGTTGAACCAATTTTGGTCCACTATAAAAGCCATCAAATGGCAGATTGGTAGGTGCATCTCCCTTGTCTCCTCTAGCTCTTTCTTTCCTCCTGTGGCTGAATTCCCTCCCTCTCCATTTTCTCTCATTTTTTCATTTCTTTGCTTGATATCTCTCTATATTCAAGCATTCCCAAGTTATTTCAGTGCCTATTTGAGATCATAGCAACCTCTAGTGTCCTTTTGGTGGACTAAAAATAAGGAAAAATAAGGATTTAAGCTTATATCTTCAAATAGGGGTACTTCAAATAAGTTGCTTTAATTTGAATTATTGGTTCTAAATGATAGATTAGGGTGTATTAAGTATGATTATGAAGTTATATTGCATAAATGAAATAAATTAATGAGTGTTTGTTTGTGATGTGTTTTTAGACATGGATGGAGGAATTAAACGGAAAAGCTTTTCAAAGGTTAAAGGCAAGAATTGTGGAGGTTATGAAGGCTAGAACTTGGATATGAGGTTTGTGATTACTCAATCCAAGAATTTTCAATTTAAAATTAGGGTTTTGTATTATGTTGAATAGTGATTGTGTGTAAAATGCATGAATAATTAAAATTGGAGTGAAAGATGAGTTTAAGGAAGTTAAATAAGCTAATTAGAGTGATTAAATTGAAAGAAAACTAAGTGTAAGTTTAGGATATAATGTGACATAATGGTATATTTAGGTATATTTAAGGTATACTTAGTGATTTAATGAAATTAAAATGGTATATACATGTGAATTGAGACCTAATTTAATAAAATAAGTAATAAGTAGATTAAAACTAAATGGTTAGAGTAAGATGTCAAAGGTGGCCAATTGGTGTAATGAAGAAGATATTGTAGTTTATATGTTATAAGTATTATGAGAGTGATAAATGGAATAAGTGAATAAATTAGAAGTGAAAAGAAGGTTTAATGAAAAGAATTGCATAAAAATCGAATAATTGATTTAATGAATCAAAGATGTAATTAGTACATTTAATAATATTTAAGCTATAAAATGAATATGTATATAATTTAAAAGTATATATATCTAATCAAAATTATATGAATCTAATTGAATAAATTGAGATCAATTTTGCATTCTGTCCAGGGTGGGAAATAATGTTAAGGACTGAAATGATTGAAGTTTTAATAGTGTATTGAAATTATTTTTTATTAAATGAATAATTGGAACTCAATTGATAAGAAAAGGATGAATACGGCTTTGAAATGATTTCATAGCCGTTTAAGTGATTAAAGTATACTTATTGAGTAAAATAAGTATATAATTTGAAATGTTCAACATTGATAAAAATGTTTTGTAACTGACAAAGTGAATGGAAATGAACTGTAACTGTAAATGAAAGTGATACAGCATGGAAAGTAGATTTAAAAGCCTTTTAAAAAAGTACTTGCCCTTAGTAGTGTCTGGTGGTTGATTTAGTTCAGGATATAGTTGCTAGCCATAGGGATACTGTATTGTTGTGGAGCATGACGACTCCACTAGGTAGGCCAATGACTGACTACCATACTGATAAGTGATAAACTGTTGTCTGATACTGTTAAGTGGTCTTTCGGGGTCACTCTATACTGTCATAGACCACGGGATCCACACCCTGTTTATCTAGTTCACAAATTTCTACTGGAGTGATACTAGGGGCATAATGGTAATAAAATGATAATGTAAATTAACATTGAAAAAAAATGGTAATGTAAGATGACTCGAGAATGTGAAAAGTAACATGGAAATGAGTACTGATATGAAAGAAAATAAAAAGTTTGAGGTTAAAATGGTAATTTATCCAAATAGTAAATCAAATGAGTAACAATAGTAAAATGACATGGAATGGACAAATTGACTGAAAAAGGGCCTAATCGAAAGAAGATAAAAAGTTTAAGGACTAAAGCATAAATTACCGTAAAAATAATTAGTCGAAAGACTAATTGGTAAATTACAAGTGAAAAAGTAAATAAAGGCAAAAATATTGTTCATAAATAGTAAAATTGTAAATAATCTTTAAAAGAAGGACCATAGTTTAAATTGATAAAAAGTTAAGGGCAAATAATAATTGAGAGTAAAAGTAAGAATAAAAGTGACGGGTATGTGAAGAATGAAAATGAACTGACCTTTACGCAAAGAACGTAAATTTCAGGGACTAAACTCTAATTTAACATGAGAATGTTAATCTGAGGACTAAAATGTAATTTGTAGGCCAAATAATAACTTAGAATGACAAGAGAAATGAACTAGTGGCCAAAAATCGTAATTATGTTGTAATAATTGTAACGCCCCAATGCCCCTCGGGACGGCAAGGAGTGCTACGCGATATACACATAACTATAAACATACATGTGTGATGCATGCCGAACCTATCAAATGCCCTCGTAGGCGAGACCCGCTTTTAGGGCTCGAGGGATTGCTTCGCGTCTTATTAATCTTGGGCATCATGAGACATTTTGGATACCTCCTTCTAATAGAATATTGGAAGGATCATCTAGCCTCATAACACCTTTTAGGCACCTTTTGAGGTATTTTGGAGTCGCCACCCAATTTACAAGAAATTGGGAAAGGTCATCTAATCTCGGGGGTCTTAAACCAGAGAAGGTGTTCGGAACTTCACTCTTATTAATGCTTTAAGTTAAGTTTTTAAATGAGTTTTTAAGAAATCAAAATTTCATCTCTCATCTCACGCGACCGTGCAATAAATTTAAAGCACATTGCAATCATATTGGAAAGCGGTAGAGAAAGCGATAAAAAAAAGCGGTAAATAAATTACATGTGAAAAATATGGGACAGAACAATCCCTAAAATAAAGAAAGCATGAAAAAATAAAATTGACCCAAAATTAATTGCAAGGGCCCAAAATAAATAAATGAATACTACAAAAAGAATAATAAAATACAATATATCATACATAAATCGGGAGATTTATTGGTATTTAAGAACATTGGTTCCTTTTATTAACTTAAAAAATTGGAGAATTGTTTTTGAGCATTGATTGAGAAAATCGGGATGAGTGATCCCATTTTATAAAAATTAATTCTCCATTTGAAAGTGATATTTTATTGGTTGAAATAGGACATTGGTCCATTTTATTAAAAAAAAAAACCCCAATTCTTAATAAAATATTTGTAGTGATTTTTTATTAAACATGCATAAAAAATAATCAATTTTACATAAAATACACAAATATGACAAATAATAAAGGAAAATACGGAATTTAAATATGCAAACCAAACGAGGC
Source organism: Excoecaria cochinchinensis (assembly GCA_947683425.1). Taxonomy (NCBI): domain Eukaryota; kingdom Viridiplantae; phylum Streptophyta; class Magnoliopsida; order Malpighiales; family Euphorbiaceae; genus Excoecaria; species Excoecaria cochinchinensis. The sequence continues at coordinate 2,652,505 of CANTUQ010000104.1, read as the reverse complement.
TCCTAATTCCTTGATTCTCCATCTTCGTCCATGGATAACACTCAAATAAAAAACACCTAATTCCTTGATTCTCCATCTTCGTCCATGGATAACACTCAAATAAAAAACACAAGTATTGCAACCAAAAAGAAAAAGAAAATTAATGTTAGTAATTAAATCAAATAAAATAAAATTCATAAAAATAAAAAAATAAGTAAATAAATAAAAAATAAATAAATCAAATTAAATGAAATACATGAAATGAAATAATGAACCAAATTAAATTAAATGAATCTAACTAACAAATATATTAATTAAGCCAATCAAGTAAATAAATCAAATAAATAAAAAGCATAATAGCATATAAAGGTGAGAATGAATGAATGTGTGTGTACGGACAAAATAAGTTGGAATTAATGAGGAAAATAAGGCAAAGATGGCCACAGTTCATGTGGCCATGATGCAAAGAAAAGAAAAGAAAACAAAACAAGCAGTTTGATTAAGTTGGCAAAATAGGATGATTAAATTAAAGATACAAAATTGACATGATTAAATTAATTATTTACATGTTATTGCAATTAAGATAAATATTTAAATGACAAAGAAAAAAAATCAAAGCAAAATATATTAATTAATTACATGTTAAAAATAATAAGAAATCAAGAAAGCAATATTTACATGAACAAAAATAATTAAATAGGAAATAAAAGAATAAGATAAAAATAATTAGTTTGGAGCCAAGAAAACTTACCCTCATATTTAAATTTGATGGAAGAAATATCATGATTGATCTCCTTGAAAAATTCCACATTAATTAATTTAGAAGTGAAATTAATTCTTTTTGTTTATGGAGAAAACAAAGATATTAATTTGGATGCTTAAGAATTGAAAATTGATTTTTCAATCTCAGTTAATCCTTGTCCATTGAAAAGAAGCCATCTGAAATTAAAGAAGAAAAATTCAAGAAGAAGAAAAGAAATTCTCTCAAAAAAATGTAAAGAAAAATAATGGACGCCTCCCCTCCGAGGTTTTTTTCCATCTCAAACTATTTATATCATTCAATAAAAAGTCCTAATTCCATTAGGAAAAGAAAATTAATGTAATTTTAATTTTCCTATTTTTTCATGATAAAATCAGCTTTTATTTTAAATTGTGCCAAAAAAATTATTTAAAGTCCAAATTGGACTCAAAATCCAGGGATTTTGGGGGAAAAATGGATTTTTGGCGAAACTGGGCGAAATCGGCGGGCTGTCGCTCGCCGCGGGCGAGTTGCAGCTGCAGGTCAAGTGCGCGAGGCACAGCCTTCCACTGGAGGATGCAGCTCTCCCGCACGAGACACGGCCTCGCGCTGGAGGGCGCAGCTCACCAGCGCCGCAGTGGCCGCAACCCTCCGAATTTTTTTTTTAAATTAAAACTTTTGACATAAAATTAATACTTCCAAGCTCCTTTTCATTTTTAATTTTTAAAATATATATATATATATTTTTATTTCTGAAAAGAAAATTTACACAAGGAAATCATCGCTTCAAACATTTTTTGCTTGTGAATAGCCACCTAATCATCATTAGGTAACCCTGGTCTGGGCTGTCTCCGAACCCAATGTCTACAGTTGCCCCTAGTTTTTGGGAAGCTAGTGCATGGGTGCCTAGGTGAGCCAAAACTCAGAGAAAGAAAGAAAGAGAGACGTACCTGAGGCAGCTGTCTTTCCGATCTGAATGAAATCGTTGCGATAGTTACCGTCAATTTATCAACGTGTTAACCCTCGTTACTGCGGTGTCTAGCCTTTTATACGTTGCAGTCCGTAATTGACCTTGATGCAGTGGCTAACCTCCATCGTTTTGGCATCTAAACTGTGCGGTGTCTAACCTCAGCCATTTTCGTATCTAACCTGTTGATACTGTAGCTAACCTCCTCCGTTATGGCATCTAACCTGTGCAGTGTCTAGCCCAACCGTGTCGGTATCTAACCTGTTGATATGGTGTCTAACCTCCTTCGTTGTGGCATCTAACCTGAGCGGTGTCTAGCCCCAGTCGTGTCGGTATCTAACCTGTTGATGTGGTGTCTAACCTCCTCCGTTGTGGCATCTAACGTATGCGGTGTGTAGCCCCAACCGTGTCGGTATCTAACCTGTTGATGTGGTGTCTAACCTTCTCCATTGTGGCATCTAACCTGTGTGGTGTCTTGCCCCAGCCGTGTCAGCATCTAACCTATTTTGAGATCTGAAATGGTGTCTAACCTCCTCCGTTGTGGCATCTAACCTATGCAGTGTCTAGCACCAGTCGTGTCGATGTCTAACCTGTTCTGAGATCTGAAGTGGTGCCCCCTGAGAGGTCTTTGGTTGACTGCCCCTTGAGAGGTCTTTGATTGCTTGTCTGGATTAATGCCTCTAAGAGGACTTTGGAGAATTTGCCTCTTAAGAGGACTTTGAAGGATTGCCTCTTAAGAGGACTTTGAATGGTTTGCCTCCTAAGAGGACTTAAGGATTTGCCTCTTAAAAAGACTTTAAAGGGGTATGCCTCTTAAGAGGACTTAGGGATTTGCCTCTTAAGAGGACATTGAAGGGGTTTGCCTCTTAAGAGGACTTAGGGATTTGCCTCTCAAGAGAACTTAGGGATTTGCCTCTTAAGAGGACTTTGAAGGGGTTTGCCTGTAACGACCCAATTTGGACCTTATAAGTTTTGACTAATTTTTGTCGGATTGTAACAAGCTTTAGAGTGTTTGCTGTGTGTGAGAGTTCTGTCGCAAACGTGACAAAACCCTCCAGCAGACAGTCAGCATATGTGGGTTTTAAAAGGCTTTTAATTGGGATTTTGATGTGGCATTGTAGGAGGTTGACACATGGCAGCAAGGGAGTGTGTTATTTTGATTTAATGAGTTTTTGTCTTTAGCAAATAAGTGATGTAAGTGGCAATAAAGGCTAGTTGTTGGGCTTTTAATGTGAGAAGTTGGCTTTCATTAGGTTGACCGGCCATTCACTTTTTTCTTTCTCCTTTTCAATTTCTACTTTTGGCCTTTTGTTCTCCTTTTTGTTTTCTTTGCTCTTGGGTTTTGCCGTGCTCCATTTCTCTTTTCTTTTCTTCTCTTTTGATTTCTCATTAAGTGGATCACTTGGATTTGTTTGAAGGGAGTGAGCTAAGGGTAGAGTTGGTTCTTGTTGGTAAGTAGTGTGATTTTGTTATTGATGGTCTTCTTCTTCCACTTTCTTTGAGTATTTGATTTAAAGTGAAATAAAAGGATTGATTCTTGGATTGTTTTGTATGATTTATTGAAGCTGTGGATAAGAGACTGGATAAAGGCAAGGAGAAGGTTGGAATCGAGTAAAGAGCAGTATTTGAGCTGTCTAAAGGTTGGGATCGTGTGTGATCATTTTGATTGCTTGCTGTGTTATTATGATGTGTGTATATATATATATGTGTGTGTGTGTGTGTGTCTGGTTATGATTATGTAATGTGATCATTTTCATGTGGGTTGATGACATTAGATGATTGCCATATATTTTTTCAGTGTAAGATATGCTTTTGCGAAAACTCTGTTCATTTTTCATCAGACCTCCGTGTAATTTTTTTGTCATAAGTGGAGTTTTGGACATCAAAATTGAGTGACTATTACGCCTTTAGAATCAGGACTTGAATTCCTATAAAAGTCTCAGAAATGACCTTGAACAAATTCTTGCTCTAAGACCCTGAAAAATTGGCCAAACACAAGTGTCTCTAATATGGTTGGTTCATTGGAACAGTATAGCTTGTTTAGGCTGTATCTCACTTTGTAGATCTCTATTTGACCTGAAACATGTTCCATTTGAAAGAGAACTTCCTAGGGAACACTGTTCAAGGACATTTTTCCTAAAAATTACGTTTATATGGTTTTATAGGTGATAAAAATTTGAGGTGAATCTCGTGAAGTTCCTGTTTGAGCCTTCTGTCGCGAGCGCGACAGAACAGGACATAAGAGTGATTTTCTTCTAGATTTAGAGCCCATGGTTGGAAGGAATCAATTCCCCACCTTTAACTTCAACTAATTTGTATATTTTTATGTGTTTTTCTTCCCAAATTGAACCCGTATTACACCGAAACATTTTCGGGGTCTATACCATGCATGTTTAGGTTTATCAAATGATTATAAGATTTGTTATCTGAGTAAATAATGCCACGGCATAAGAGTTTAAGAATGGAACTAAGTTTATTCATGCTTTTTAAGTGTTGAACACGACATGCCATGTGATATTGATTGTTATATAATACTTGAGTTATTATAATGCATTTGGTATAGTATATAGAGTCTTTATGCTAAGCCTGAATTGTCATAGTAGTGGATAGATAAGCATGTTTATAAAGGGATAGAGGCGGCTGCTGCAATGACCTTAGTTGTGTCTACTCGATGAATACCTTGGATATTCAACGCTATTGAGTTAGCTCTCTAGAGTTTATATAGTATCCACAGTACCCGTATCCACTATATTGAGAATCCAGGCTAATGTATGTCTTGTAGTGTACAAGAGGTGAAGTAGAGACTTGTATATGTATATGAATATAGTATGACATGTTACCGATATCCTTTGCCGTATATGGATTTTTGAATATGAATGGGTTGAAGCATGATGGTATTCGCTTGTAAGGTTGTGTATATGACTATTTGTATATGACATGACTATCGATATGCCTTTGTTATATCTATGATTTCAATCGAAGTCTATTGTTTCTGTCTATCCCCACTAAGTGTTATCACTTAGTACGAGTACTTTCTCGTGTAGGTTTACAGGACGTGATTAGAGATTTTGCATCTGCGAGTCTTGGCCACTAGGAGCTTGATGAAGAACTTTTTGCATAAGATAGAGTTTCTTATGTTTTGAGTAACATCATTATGTATATAAGAAAGTATAGTATCATAGTATAAATGTTAGCTGTTTTGTATAAGTACCGAAATGAATGTGTAATAAGTATAAAACTTTTGTAATATGTACAGTGTAATGCCCCAATGCCCCCTGGAAGGACAAGGGACACTAAGCATGCAAATACCTTATTAACCTGACTTTTGTTTTAACATTCACTAATACTTATGATCCATGCATTCCACTACAATAAGCTTCATCACTAGTTCTTCACTATTCACTATTACAAATTACAAGCTTCACTACAATAAGCCACTTATAACACTATACATGTACAAAAGAACAACTATTATAAAAACTGGAGCTTAATATACAAAATCTGTACACTTAAGAGAGACCCATCACGCTCCTATTGTGGCCTGCAGAAACCTTCTAAAATGCAACTCCAATCTACGACCTACACGGGAGACAAGCACCCGTGCTAAGCGATAACGCTTCGTGGGGATGTACAAACAAGCACTAACACAATAATCACAAAGCACTACACGCTAAAGATCATGCTTAGCACATAAGGCATATCATTTATACTCACTATAGCAATATCACACTAGCATGCCAATATACACTAACTCATGCTAATCATAAAATCATACAATGTCTATAACATGCTTTAATTCACTATTCACTTACTGAGAAATAACTGATTCTTATTATTTCTACACACACTTTCCTTTTACAGAGAACACATATATATATACAAACACTAGCATTTAATACCCTAACTAATTACAGTTGTAATAGCTACTAACAGTCAACAATTGCAGCCTAACTACAAATACACAGCAGCCTAACTATAGATACTCATTTAATGAGTATCTGTAACACTCCCCCTCAAGCTGGAGCATAGATATTAATCATGCCCAGCTTGTTACAAAGGTACTCAACCCGAGTCCCATTTAAAGCTTTTGTAAACATGTCTCCTAATTGTTCGCCAGTCTTCACATAACTGGTGGAGATCACATTCTCCTGAATTTTTTCACGAATGAAGTGACAATCAACTTCAATATGTTTAGTCCTTTCATGGTATACCGGATTAGAGGCAATGTGTAGTGCAGCCTGGTTGTCACACCACAGTGTTGCTGGTGAGGAAACCTTCAATCCAATTTCTTCTAACAAATGACAAATCCACAAGACTTCACAAGTAGATTGAGCCATGGCTCTGTATTCTGATTCCGCACTGGACCTGGAAACAACATTCTGCTTCTTGCTTTTCCAAGACACAAGATTTCCACCAACAAAAACACAATAGCCAGTAGTAGATCTTCTATCAACTTTTGATCCAACCCAATCGGCATCGATAAAACACTCAATACGATTATGCTCATGATTTCTAAAGAATAAACCCAACCCTGGAGCCCCTTTTAAATAGCACAAAATCTGTTCCAAAGCTGCCCAATGTTTCACTGTAGGCTCAGACATGAACTGACTTACAATGCTAACAGAATAGGCAATGTCCGGTCGGGTTACTGTGAGGTAATTGAGTTTTCCAACCAATCTTCTATATTTCTCTGGATCATTAAAGAGATCACTACTATCTTTAGTTAGATGAACATTAGGAGTCATAGGTGCATTGCAAGGCTTAGCTCCTGTCTTTCCCGTTTCTGCAAGTAGATCAAGAACATACTTTCTCTGAGATAGAAAGATTCCATTCTTACATCTAGAAACTTCTATCCCTAAGAAATACTTTAGCTGACCCAGATCTTTTGTATGAAACTTAGCCTGCAAAAAGGTCTTCAGAGCATTGATACCTGTATAATCATCTCCTGTGATGAGAATATCATCGACATAAACAACAAGGAGGGTCATCCCAGTGGTGGACTGTTTGAAAAAGACAGAGTGATCACACCTGCTCTTTTGTAACCCAAACTCTTGAACTACCTCACTAAACTTGCCAAACCAAGCTCGAGGACTCTGCTTCAACCCATACAGAGATTTTTGTAGATGGCATACCTTTGCATACTCCCCCTGAGCAACAAATCCGGGTGGTTGCTCCATATACACCTCCTCCAAAAGATCACCATGCAGAAAGGCATTTGTAATGTCAAGTTGATGTAAAGGCCAGTGTTTTGAAGCAACTAAGGAAATGAACAAACGCACAGAGGTAAGCTTGGCCACTGGAGAGAAAGTATCTGAATAATCAACACCATAGGTTTGAGCGAACCCCTTTGCCACCAATCTAGCTTTGAGTCGAGCTATAGAACCATCAGCATTGCATTTTATTGTATAAACCCATCTACATCCAACTGCCTTCTTGCCTTCAGGTAGAGGAACTAGATCCCATGTGTGATTATTTTCCAAAGCTTGTAACTCCGCAATCATAGCATTACGCCAACCCGGATGAGATAAAGCTTCCTTAACTGTCTTAGGTACAGAAACAGAGTCTAGAGAGACAATTAAAGAGCTAGTGGACGGAGATAATTGATCATAGGAAATAAAATTAGCAATGGGATATTTAGGAAGTGTGCACTGACGTTTACCTTTGTGAAGACTAATAGGTATGTCGAGGTCATTTGGTGGAGGATCTGATGACGAAGAAACTGGTGCGGGGCATGTATCCTGATGCTCTAATGTTCTGGAATATACTTGTATGATAGGAGGCTTGGCTGGAGGAGCCAAGGGTACAACAGCTTGATCAGTCGAAGAATCTCCAATTGCTGCTTGCTCAATATCAGGAGAACTAGCATCACTGGATCCAGAACTGGGTGCCTTATCTGAAACTGGAGTGAAGACATGGTAAACTAGCCAATCATCCTCTTCCTGAATTTGTGTCCCTGACTGTGATGAAAAGAACGGAATTTTCTCAGAAAAGCTAACATCTGTTGATACTACATATCTTTGGAGATCTGGAGAGTAGCACCGATATCCCTTTAGAATTCGAGAATAACCCAAGAATATACATTTAAGTGATTTAGGGTCTAATTTTGTAAGTCCAGGTCTCACATCACGAACAAAGCAGGTGCTTCCAAAGATCCGTGGTTCAACTGGAAACACAGACTTGGTGGGAAAAAGGATGTTGTATGGAACATCACCATTTAGAACTGTAGATGGCATTCGATTGATCAAAAAACATGCAGTAGCAACAGCATCCGCCCAAAAGGGCTTAGGTACATTCATTTGAAATAACAAGGCTCGAGTAGTCTCAAGGAGATGTCTATTTTTCCTTTCAGCAATCCCATTCTGAGCAGGAGTATCAACACAGGAGGTCTGGTGAAGGATGCCCTGTTGAGTCATGTAACTTTGAATAGAAGATGACATGTATTCTTTAGCATTATCACTACGCAATATATGCACAGACACATTAAATTGGGTCTTAATTTCAGCACAAAAAGCAGAAAAATGAGTAAACACCTCAGAACGGCTTTTCATAAAATAAATCCAAGTCATTCGAGAAAAATCATCCACAAAAGTAACAAAATATCGAAAACCAGTTTTAGACACAACTGGACAAGGTCCCCAAATATCAGAATGAACTAACTGAAAAGCAAACTCAGCTCTCTTATTTATTCTAGGGCTCAATGAGCTTCGCTGGTGTTTGGCAAAGTGACATGATTCACAGTCCACTGAAGTGATATCAGAAAACTGGGGGCATAACTTCTTCAATACTGGTAGAGAAGGATGGCCTAATCTGCAATGAGCTTCAAAAGTGGAAACAATACTGGAACAAGCAACTGATCGAGGTACCCATGAATCCAAAATATAGAGCCCATTAGATACATGCCCTTTACCAATAGTCTGCTTCGTCATAAGATCCTGAAATAGACAATGATTAGGAAAAAATGAGATAGAGCAATTGAGATCTTTAGTAAGGCGACTGACAGACAAAAGATTAAATGCAAGACTAAGTAAACTCAGCACAGAGGATAAATTAATGGATGGAGTTGGTTTGACAGTTCCCGACCCTTCAATGTTGCAACTAGATCCATCAGCTATAGTAACAGGAGATAGTTGGGTGTGAGATTGAAAGCTGGAAAAGATTTTAGAGTTACCTGTCATATGATCTGTGGCACCAGAGTCAATGACCCATTTGTTTGAGGATGAGAAGAAACACTTTTTACCTGACTCAGCAGAAGCAACAACTGGGGAGGATTGTTTCATAGATTCTTGATACTGGGAGAACCACTCATACTCTTCAGCTGATATAGTGACGGATTGTTCAGAGGAAGAAGCAACAGTAGCCGTAGCAGTTTGAGTCCTTTGAGTCTTATTTTGAAGCTTTTTGCAGTATCTTTTTGTGTGCCCAATTTCTTTGCAGTAGTAGCAAATGACATCACTTCCTCCTCGATTACTATTTTTTCTCCAAGCATCATTTCCTCCTCCTTTAGCAACAAGAACACTTGAAGCTTGATGGGATGGTGTATTCTCAGTATGTAACACTCTGCTAAACACCTCTTGAAGTGAAGTAATCTCAGGACTAGAGAGGATTTGAGATTTGGCAGTCTCAAATTCAGATGGTAATCCAGCCAAAAAGCTCATAATTGCCATTTTCTCTCTTTGAGCTTGTTGTTCTTTAATATCAGCAGTAAAAGGTAAAAGGACATTCAACTCCTCATAAATTTTCTTGAAATCCATAAAATAAGTTGTGAGAGACTTGGCTTCCTTCTCAGTACGATAGAAAGCCTTACACACTTCATACATACGAGAAATATTTCCTTTTCCAGAATACAAGAATCCCAAATAATCCATTAATTCCTTCACCAATTCACAATGATCTATCAAACCAAGTACATCATTTTCAATGGAATTCCTAATTTGTAAAAATAAGCGGGCATCATCTCGTAACCATAATTGTTTATTTTTATCATCAGGTGGAGGATCATTGGTCAAATGGTCATCCTTATCAATACTAAGCAAATAAATTCTAATGGTTTTGCTCCATTGCAAAAAATTCGGCCCATTTAATTTATAATCTGTAATTTTACTAAGTGCAGGAATTACTTCAGTCATTATCTGTCCTTTCTCACCAGAAATTTTTGCATCCCCCATTATAAGTAAAATACAACTAAGCCAATAACCACAAAATCACTAATATATATAGTAAAAGGAGCCAAAAGGAGCAAAAAGGCAGAGAAAGAAAAACCTCAGATGATAAGCCACAAGATCCAGCAGCTAACAGGGGACTAACTCAGCCACAACACCACCACAAAACCACAAAGCTATTAATGGAAGATGATAAAGTGAGGCCGGAACAGCGAAATGGAGTTGAAAACAGAGGAACCCAGACTGGAATGAAGAACAGATTCTTCACAGAGGATTAACTACCATCAAGAGGGAAGACCAACCCAAACGGACACCGGAATCTGATCGGAAACAGCAAGGCGACGGCGGATAAGAAACCGGAGCTTCAGCCGACTCTGCACGCGCCTCCACGCGCCGGCACGTGAACAGTAACCAGAAGACTTAATCGGCGCGTGTAGCTCACTCGCCGGCAGGATCGATGCCGGATTCTGTGGGAAGGCCGGAATTCCTCCTGCGCTCCTCCTGATGTGGGAGGTGACGCAAACTTGTCACCGGAATGTGGTGACTAAAGGAGAACAGCAACGTTCCCAGAAAACCCGAAAACCAGGAAACCCAAAACAGAGACCCGACACCAGGCAACACAAAAACAGAGACTAAGGCTCTGATACCATGAGAAATAACTGATTCTTATTATTTCTACACACACTTTCCTTTTACAGAGAACACATATATATATACAAACACTAGCATTTAATACCCTAACTAATTACAGTTGTAATAGCTACTAACAGTCAACAATTGCAGCCTAACTACAAATACACAGTAGCCTAACTATAGATACTCATTTAATGAGTATCTGTAACACTTACCAAGTCAATTTCCACTTCACAATGCCAATTAAGGCTACACTAACAACATATTGATTTCCCTAGCATGATATCAATCAATCATCTTTGAACGAATATCTCTAGTATTTAATGGAACACAATCATATACAACATTATCGTTAATCACTGATATCATACCATGCTCAATTATCACTACACAACGCCAATAGATGGCTCACTATAAGATCACTAGATCACTGACATGGCATGATATTACACTTATATTAAATAGAATATAGTCAATACACTGATCACATAGTCATATTCAATAGCATCTTTAATCATTATCAGCCTGTAAAGTTTTAATAGTGGATACGAGTACACTAATAAATAACACTAGAGACCAAGGTCTCGAACATTATATCACTAGAGACAGAAGTCTCGAACACTATATCACTGGATACCCGTCGGTATCAATCACTAGACACCCGTCGGTGTCACACTAGCAGCCGCAATTCACTAGCCCTTCATAAGCATGCTTATTTATCCATGACCCGACTATAGGCTTATAGGTTCATTTGTTCATTCACTACTCATACATGCTCATGGCATCACTCAGTCACATACTAATTAAACACATGTATAATAATTCACATAGTATAATTCATACTCATGGCATTGTACATTCTCATGACAAGGCCCCTTCTCATGTTAAAATCCAAGCACATAGGTTATTTATCGCATATGTAATTATTTCGCTTTATGATGCAATCAAGCTTAGTTAGGCTAATCATGCATGTCTAATTCGCATAGTCACATGTTTGCATGATGATACATTCAAGCTTAGTTAGGCTATCATGCATCTCTAATTCACAATGTAACATATTAGCATAATCATCTCAATTATATGCTTATATACTTCATTTATCATATTCGCATCCATGGTTTTCCATCCTTATTTATACCCATTCACATACTTAATTCATCACCCTTAGAACACTTAAAGCTCATACATATTTATATACATTAGCATGCATAGTTCATCATGCTTAAGATACTCATTTTATAATGATAAACATGGATTGGACAAACTATGGGAACTCGTAGTGAACTTCGGGTGCATTTCGGGAAGAAAAACACCCTAAATAGACAAAACAAGGAGGGGTCACGGTAGTAACCACTTGGTTGTGGCCGTGAGGTCCACTTGCATGCAATTCTGCCCTCTCTGGGCACTGTTCACGGTGGTAAGGAATTGGTTGCCACCGTGACATACTAAATTAAGCAAAACAGAAGCTAACTTTCGAGACTGGTTCACACCACAATTTTGTGCAGCCCAAACCGATGTCTTACACTAATGTTTAGGCAAAGGTCCCTTCTTAATATTTCTTCCTATATGTATTACCTTTCAAATGGGACAAGTTTTAGGTCAATTAGATTTAAAATGAAGGCGTTATGGTCAAAAGAACACAACTGGTTACAAAAGCCCTCCTACAGAATTTCATCTACGGTTATGGTCAATTTTGAAGACCTTAGAGTCCTCAAATCAACAGAGCTATTTCTAGGACATTTAAAGCCACGGATCTTATGGTAATAATACAATTGGTTTCACCCCTTTTGTAGTTGTAAAACTCAAATTACACTATAAACAAGTCACGGGGTCAGTATAGGCTTCCAAAACAGATTAACACAATCAATAGTTAGAGCTGGTTCACTTATGATGCTAATTCCATGGTTCCTTACTCATCACATGGCAATAAACATTCAAATACACTTCCATCAAAGTTCATAATCATGCTCAATTCCATAAATCACATATTCAATATCAATAACACATTTAAGCTAAACAGCCATCACATACACTTGAGCAAAATTAACACATAACACACATATATATCCCAAACCTCTTGGAGCACTCCTTCCTCTACTCTTCTATATCACTTTCTCTTTCCCCTTTCCAGCTCTACTTGTGACGCCCTTTTCCCACGTCAGACTAGCTTAGCTAATCTTAGTTAGAAAAGGCCGTACACACACACAAAACACATGCATAACCTTATGAAACCTAAGACAAAAAGTTTCCATCACATACGATCATACATCATACATACTTATGCCATTGTTTCGTTACCATTCTTAGTTATCTCATTATTACATGCCTTTACACATCTTATACACATAATAATTATACAAAAGTCTATACGAAATTCCCAAGTAAGAAACCCCAAAACCTACACTATCCACTTCCTATTGTTGACCGTTGATATGCGGGTGCATCCTCCGATCACCTCTTTTCCGTACCTGCACGGATTAGAGTAAACCCGTGCTAAGCGATAACGCTTAGTGGGGAACACATATAAAAAGTAATTTATCACACATTGCATGTTAACAGTCACGCTTAATTAAGAATCACTTCATCAAATTCCATTCCATGCATAACATGGTTCAATACTATATTCAATCATAAAGCAACATTCATATATTCACGTATTCACATTGCATACTATATTGTATCACATTCATTTCCACTTTTTAATTAGTTGGTTAGCCGGCAATCCAAAGAAGCGGATAACGGGTATCGTATTGGTACCACTCAGGTACTAGAATCTCATCGAGATTACACTTACGCATTGGTACCCTTAGTACTTAGTATCAATCCACTTATAATAAAATCCAGCAAGGATTATTCGCATAGTTTTCGCATTGTGATTCCCATGGAATCAGACACATTAAACGCATGGGGCTGCAGCACTTGACCCTATAGGCATGCCTAACTATCCACTACTTGACTCGCAGGCTTAAATTGTTAATCATATTATTTATTACACATTGATCACTTTTCATATCACATATGAAGTTAACCAACATCACATTCATCTTACACATTCGCATTAGCACATAGCTATCCATTTCACTTGCATATTCATTATGTTTCCAAACTCATTCTTTATAGTTAATAATCACATATTTGATTGCATTCAAGAATCATGATGTAGTATGCAATTGTACATCATCTAATCCACACATAATACTTACTCATAATGTGCTTCATTTCATCTCAAAGCCTTGCCATTTGAAAGGCCAAACACATTAGGGTTTCATTGCCAAAACAGAGTAGGTCACGGTCACAATCAATTTGATTGTCACCGTGACATGTTGAAGTCCAAAACAAAATGCAAATTGAGGACAGGTCACGGTCACAATAAAATTTGATTGCCACCATGACATGTTCCCAATTCTCGGCAGAATGCTACTTGAGGGTATGTCACGGTCATAATCAATTTGATTGTCACCGTGGCATATCATATCTTTGCAGGGCAGAATGCTTCCTTGGGTACCTCACGGTCACAACCATTTTGGTTGTCACCGTGACATACCCAATTCAGCTAGGCAGAATCAAACTCCAGCATACCTCACGGTCACAATCAGTTTGATTGTCATCGTGACCCATGCAAGATTCCAATTCCACATTCAATTCCCATTTCCTTTCAAGGACTTCTAACCCATTTTCTTTTTAACAAATTAACCCAATTCATCAACCACATACCCAATTGGCATATACCTGATTTCCATATTGACATTGGCATTCACTCATAGCATAAATCATAATCATATTCATATACACATAGCATACATATTCTCAAGCAACATTTTCACAAAGCACATCTCCACATCCAATATTAGACCTAGCCATACAATTTTATGCTCAAGGCTATTACTTCTCATATACACACAATTCATACCAAATTCATATTCAAGCAACACAATTTTCATAGCTATACAACTAGGGTTTGTTCCCAAACCTTGTCGCCTTAGCTCCTAATCTCGACGAACGCTCGGTTCTCCGATTACAGCTTTCCCTTTATCCTTCTTCACTTCTTCAACTAGCAAAACCAGTTCAATTCCAGAATTGAACCTAATCCATCAATTCTCATTCCAATACCAAATCAAAACCAAGAAGAAAAGTAGAAGATAAGAACAAGCAGTCATAATCACTTACCTCTTAAATCCAACAACTTAACTCTTGAGCAACTTAACAACTTGATCTTCTTACAACTATGCAATTTGATTAAGAGACTAAAGAAACTACTCACACGGCAAGAGGAGGTAGAAAACACAGAAAAAGACTCATTTCTCACAAATGGGTCATTTCTCAACCTCAAGGTCTCTTGCATGCAAAACATGGAGGTGGCACACTCACAAGGAGCCACACGGATTCCACTTCCATTTCTGCCTCCCACTAATTGATTTCTTACCTTATTTTATTCCTAATTAATCCATCATTAAGTGAACTAATCAGCCCTTAAACTATTCCTAAATTAATCTCATAAATATACCAATTAGTCACTAAACTATCCACTCAACTTTCAATCAAGTCCTGCCTTCATTTCAAATTGGTCCAAACCACACATTCAATTCACATACACATGCCAATTCAAGTTAATTCTTTTAGGGTACAAGTCCGGCCATGACAACTCTCCCCTCCTTAAAGAATTTCGTCCTCGAAATTCATACCTGTGATAAACAACTACAGGTGTTGCTCTTATATAGCCGCTTCCGACTCCCATGTTGCTTCCTCAACACCATGATGCTGCCAGAGCACTTTCACAAGCGGTATCTGCTTATTCCGAAGCTGTCTCACCTCCCGTGCTAGTATCGCTTTTGGCTTCTCATCGTAAGTGAAGTCTGGCTGAACTTCCACCTCTTGCACAGATAACACATGAGATTCATCTGACCTATATCTTCTCAGCATGGACACATGGAACACATCATGAAGCTTGATTAACGCCGGAGGCAAAGCCAATCGATATGCTACAGAGCCCACTCTTGCCAAGACTTCATATGGTCTAATAAACCTCGGACTCAGTTTTCCTTTCTTGCCAAATCTCAGTACCTTCCTCCAAGGAGATACTTTCAAAAACACTTTGTCCACCACTTCAAATTCGACATCTCTTCGCTTCAAATCCGCATAGGACTTCTGTCTATCACTGGCTGCCTTTAGCCTTTGCTGAATAAGTCTTGCTTTCTCTTCTGTATCACGAACCAAATCTGACCGCCCAACAATTCTGTGCTCATTCAATTCCATCCAGCAAATCGATGTGCGACATTTCCTTCTGTACAAGGCTTCATACGGTGCCATGCTAATACTAGTCTGATAACTGTTGTTATAAGCAAATTCTATAAGTGGAAGATACTTATCCCAACTCTTAGAGAAATCCAATACACACGCTCGCATCAAATCTTCCAGAACCTGGATAATTCTTTCCGATTGTCCATCAGTTTGAGGATGGAAAGCAGTACTGAAGTTCAATTTCGTACCCAAAGCAACTTGCAGACTCTTCCAAAACATAGAAGTAAATCTAGGATCCCTATCAGAAACAATAGATAAGGGTACTCCATGCAACCGAACAACCTCTCTCACATACAATTCTGCCAACCTTTCCATCTTGCATCAATACACAACCCAACCCTATACCTGAGGCATCGGTGTATAAAACATACTCTTTACCAGTCATAGGCTGTGTAAGAATTTGTGCTTCGACCAGCATTCTCTTTAATTGGTCAAAACTCCGCTGACACTTTTTTGACCATTCATACCTAACTCCCTTTCGCAGTAATCTTGTCAGTGGAGAAGCTAACACTGAGAACCCTTTCACAAACCTCCTATAGTATCCAGCCAACCCCAAGAAACTACTAATTTCAAGCACATTCTTAGGTGGCTTCCAATTCACAATCAGTTCTATTTTAGCCGGATCCACTTTAATACCTTCAGAAGATATCACATGACCCAGAAAAGATACCACTCGCAACCAAAACTTGCATTTACTCAATTTGGCATACAACTGATGCTCTCGCATTGTCTAAAGCACAATTCTCAAATGCTGCTCATGCTCCATCTCATTCCTTGAATAAACCATAATATCATCTATAAACACTACCACAAATTGATCCAAATACGGTCTAAACACCTGATTCATCAAATCCATAAATGCAGCAGGCGCATCAGTTAACCCAAACGGCATCACCAAAAATTCATAATGCCCATATCGAGTTCTAAATGTAGTTTTGGGTATATCTTCTTTCTTTACTTGCAATTGATAGTACCCAGAACGCAAATCAATCTTTGAGAACACACCTGCTCCTCTTAACTTATCAAACAAATCCTCAATTCGCGGTAGAGGGTACCGGTTCTTTACTGTCACTTTGTTCAGTTGCCGATAATCAATACACATTCGCATAGTACCATCCTTCTTCATTACAAATAAGACTGGTGCTCCCCAAGGAGACACACTAGGTCTAATGAACCCCTTATCTAGTAACTCTTGCAACTGTGACTTTAACTCCTTCAATTCAGTCTAGGCCATCCTGTAGGGCGCTTTAGACACTGGCACTGATCCAGATACAATCTCGATGGACAATTCCATCTCTCTTGCTAGTGGTACACCATTCAATTCTTTTGGGAACACATCAGAGAACTCTCTTACCACAGGTATATCCTGTACTTTCACATGTTCCCTTTTACGGTCCAACACCAAAGCCAGGTATGTTTCACACCCTTTCCTCATGCATCGATACGCTTGCATTGTTGAAACCACATTCACAAGGGAATTCGCACCGACTCCCTTTACAATCACTTTATTACCCTTACCATTACTGAGTATCACAACCTTTCTTTTACACTTAACCACTGCATTGTGCTTAGTCAGCCAATCCATTCCCAGTATTACATCAAATTCATCAAAAGGCAACTCGATTAAATCCACTGGGAATACACTACCTTGAACTTCTAGTGCACAATCCCTATACACTTTATTCACATTCACACTATTTCCCAAAGGACTAGATACACATATATCATATTTCAAACATTCCGCTTTAGGCATCCTTTCACATATCTTTTTAGCACACACATAAGAATGAGTTGAACCAGGGTCTATAAGTGCAAACATTTCCACATCATAGAGTAGAAAAGTACCTGCTATCACCTCAGTCGCATCTTGATCCTCTCGTGCCTTCATTGCATAAGCCCGCACTGGCGCCGCATTAGGCCTATCCACAATCTCAGAATCTGCTGCACCTCTGGACCGGTTACCTCTGCCACGTCCTCTTCCTCTTCCTCTATTAGTAGAAGGCAAATTTGAACCACCCCTACTCTGCTCTTGCTGATTTCCTATCATCTCATAAGCATTCGGGCAGTTAGCAAGGAAATGCTCAGTGCTACCACATCTAAAGCAAGCACCCGTCACTCTCCAGCATTCTCCTCTATGCCTCTTACCACAGTGAGGACACTCATGTACCTCACTTCTGTTACTAGATGCTCCTCTCCCAGAACCAGATGCTGTAGGAGCGCCACGTTTCCTACCTCTTATTGCAGAACTGAGCACTGATTCCGCAGGTGGTGCCATAGGAGAATCTCTTGATCTTTTACCCGTGTGAGAACCACCTCTATTTGCATTTCTCCTCTGTAACCTATCTCACTGAGCTCCCAAGGATCTCTCAGCTCTCATTACCGCCTGAACTATCTGGTAATAACTCACATTCTGTTCAGTAGTCAATGAAACCAATAATGCCTTGATTTCCTCATTTAAACCCTCTTCAAACTGCTGACATCGAAACTCCAAAGTCAAAACACCTTTCGGCGCATACTTGCTCAAACGACAGAATTCCTTCTCATAATCCGCCACTGTCATAGCTCTCTGCCTTAAATTGAAGAACTGCTTCCAGTTGGCCTCTTTATGAGCTTTTGTCACAAACTTGTTCCTGAACTCCTTTTCAAAGAACTCCCAAGTAATAGGATCAGGAAGCATTGTATTCTGTAGAACTAGCTTCCACCAGTCGTATGCTGCACCCTAAAGCAGCGACACCACACACTCCACTTGTTGCCCCAAAGGACACTTGATCTCTCCCAAAATCCTCTGTACCTTTTCCAGCCAGTGCTCTGCCTTTTCAGACTCATCCAAACTAGTGCCATGGAATTCTTCAGCCCCATATTTTCTCAAAGTTTCCAATAGTGCTTGTGGTGCAGTCATGCGTTCCATAACCCTTGCCATATTTAGCGACATTTTCATTAAAGTTTTCATAGGACCCTCTGGAATAACATTCCCAAGGCTAGCTGGCCGAGACTGACCAGACTTCGTTGCCTCTACTTCACGAGGATTCACACTTTCAGCGGTCTCCTCTCTAGTATTGCGATCAGGATCCATCGCTAACTACACAGAGTACACAAGGATGTCCGTATTAGGTCAACAATACTAAACACAATCTAGCTACCCAATCTCCCAGAAAAGACTAAACCTAAAGCTCTGATACCACAACTTATGACGCCCTTTTCCCACGTCAGACTAGCTTAGCTAATCTTAGTTAGAAAAGGCCGTACACACACATAGAACACATGCATAACCTTATGAAACCTAAAAAAAAAAGTTTTCATCACATATGATCATACATCATACATACTTATGCCATTATTTCGTTACCATTCTTAGTTATCTCATTATTACATGCCTTTGCACATTTGATACACATAATCATTATACAAAAGTCTATATGAAATTCCCAAGTAAGAAACCCCAAAACCTACACTATCCACTTCCTATTGTTGACCGTTGATATGCGGGTGCGTCCTCCGATCACCTCTTGTCCGTACCTGCACGGATTAGAGTAAACTCGTGCTAAGCGATAATGCTTAGTGGGGAACACATATAACAAGTAATTTATCACACATTGCATGTTAACAGTCACGCTTAATTAAGAATCACTTCATCAAATTCCATTCCATGCATAACTTGGTTCAATACTATATTCAATCATAAAGCAATATTCACATATTCACGTATTCACATTGCATACTATATTGTATCACATTCATTTCCACTTTTTAATTAGTTGGTTAGCCTGTAATCCAAACACGCGGATAATGGTTATCGCATTGGTACCACGCAGGTACTAGAATCTCATTGAGATTACACTTGCGCATTGGTACCCTCAGGTACTTAGTATCAATCCACTTATAATAAAATCCAGCAAGGATTATTCGCATTGTTTTCGCATTGTGATTCCCATGGAATCAGACACATTAAATGCATAGGGCTGCAGCACTTGACCCTATAGGCATGCCTAACTATCCACTACTTGCCTCGCAGGCTTAAGTTGTTAATTATATTATTCATTACACATTGCTCACTTTTCATATCACATATGACGTTAACCAACATCACATTCATCTTACACATTCGCATTAGCAGATAGCTATCCATTTCACTTGCATATTCATTGTGTTTCCAAACTCATTCTTCATAGTTAATAATCACATATTTGATTGCATTCAAGAATCATCATGTAGGATGCAATTGTACATCATCTAATCCACACATAATACTTACTCATAATGTCCTTCATTTCAGCTCAAAGCCTTGCCATTTGAAAGGCCAAACACATTAGGGTTACATTGCCAAACTAGAGTAGGTCACGGTCACAATCAATTTAATTGTCACCGTGACATGTTGAAGTCCAAAACAGAATGCAAATTGAGGACAGGTCATGGTCATAATCAATTTGATTGCCACCGTGACGTGTTCCCAATTCTCGGCAGAATGCTACTTGAGGGTATGTCACGGTCACAATCAATTTGATTGTTACCGTGATATATCATATCTTTGCAGGGCAGAATGCTTCCTTGGGTACCTCACGGTCACAACCATTTTGGTTGTCACCGTGACATACCCAATTCAGCTAGGCAGAATAGAACTCCAGCATACCTCACGGTCACAATCAGTTTGATTGTCACCGTAACCCATGCAAGATTCCAATTCCACATTCAATTCCCATTTCCTTTCAAGGACTTCTACCCCATTTTCTTTTTAACAAATTAACCCAATTCATCAACCACATATCCAATTGGCACATACCTGATTTCCATCTTGACATTGGCATTCACTCATAGCATAAATCATAATCATATTCATATACACATAGCATACATATTCTCAAGCAACATTTTCACAAAGCACATCTGTGGTGGCCAAACATGTACCCTAAAAGAATTAACTTGAATTGGCATGTGTATTTGAATTGAATGTGAGCTTTGGACTAAATTTAAATGAAGGCAGGACTTGATTGAAAGTTGAGTGGATAGTTTAGTGGCTAATTGGTATATTTATGAGATTAAGTTAGGAATGGTTTAAGGGCTGATTAGGTCATTTAATGATGGATTAATTAGGAATAAAATATGGTAAGGAATCATTTGGTTGAGGCTAATTTAATGAGTGGAATCCGTGTGGCTCCTTGTGAGTGTGCCACCTCCATCATTTGCATGCAAGAGACCTTGAGGTTGAGAAATGTCCAATTTGTGAGAAATGAGTATTTTTCTGTGTTTTTTTACCTCTTCTTGCCGTGTGAGTAGTTCCTTTAGTCTCTAAATTAAATTGCATAATTGTTAAGAAGATCAAGTTGTTAAGTTGATCAAGTGTTAAGTTATTAGACTTAAGAGGTAAGTGATTATGAATGCTTGTTCTCATCTTCTACTTTTCTTCTTGGTTTTGATTTTATATTGGAATGAGAATTGATGGATTATGTTCAATTCTAGAATTGAACTGGTTTTGCTAGTTAAAGAAGTGAAAAAGAATAAAGGGAAAGCTGTAGTCGGAGAACCAAGCGTTCGTCGAGATTAGGAGCTAAGGCGACAAGGTTTGGGAACAAACCCTATTTGTTGAACTATGAAAATTGTGTCGCTTGAATTTGAATTTGGTATGAATCATGTGTATGTGAGAAGTAATGGCCTTGAGCATGAAATTGATAGGCTTTGTGGAAATGTTGTTTGAGAATATGTATGCTATGTGTGTAATGGATATAATTTTGATTTATGCTATGAGTGAATGCCAATGTTAAGATGGAAATCAGGTATGTGCCATTTGGCTATGTGGTTGGTGAATTAGGTTAACTTGTTAAAAAGAAAATGGGTTAGAAGTCCTTGAAAGGAGATGGGAATAGAATGTGGAACTAGAATCTTGCATGGGTCATGGTGACAATCAAATTGATTGTGACCGTGAGGTATGCTGGAGTTCTATTCTGCCTAGCTGAATTGTGTATGTCACGGTGATAACCAAAATGGTTGTGACCATGAGGTACCCAAGGAAGCATTCTACCTTGCAAAATCTGATATGTCATGGTGACAATCAAATTGATTGTGACCGTGACATACCCTCAAGTAGCATTCTGCCGAGAAGTGGGAACATGTCACTGTGACAATCAAATTGATTGTGACCGTGACCTATCCTCAATTTGCATTCTATTTTGGACTTCAACATGTCATGGTGATAATCAAATTGATTGTGACCGTGACCTACCCTGTTTTGGCAATGTAACCCTAATGTGTTTGGCCTTTCAAATGGCAAGGCTTTAAGCTGAAATGAAGGACATTACGAGTAAGTATTATGTGTGTATTAGGTAATGTACAATTGCATACTAATTGATGATTCTTGAATGCAATCAAATATGTGATTATTAACTATGCGGAATGAATTTGGAAACATATTGAGTATGCAAGTGAAATGCATAGCTATGTGCTAATGCGAATGTGTAAAGTAAATGTGATGTTAGCTATCAACATATGTGATGTGAAAAGTGATTGATGTGAACTCAATAATATGTTAACAACTTAAGCCTGCGAGTCAAGTAGTGGATAGTTAGGCATGCCTATAGGGTCAAGTGCTGCAGCCCCATGCGTTTAATGTATCTGATTCCATGGGAATCACAATGCAAAAATAATGCAAATAATCCTTGCTGGATTTTATTATAAGTGGATTGTGTGACGCGCGCCGATGGTACCCAGCAAGGGCCCTCGCTTGTGAATCCGCCTTTGGGATTCGAGGTATTGGTTTGCGTCTTTTGATCATGGGCGCCATGAGACATCATCGGTGTATTCCTCCCAATAGAACATTGGGGAGAACAACCTAGTCTAATGACACCTAAAGGCACCTTTGAGGCATTTGGAGTTGCCACCCAATTTGCAAGAAATTGGGAAAAAGTCTCTCACCTCAACCGGTCTAAACCAGAGATATGGTGTCCGGAACTTCCCTCTTATTTATGCTTTGGTTAATTATAAATGGATTTTTAACCTCTTAAAATTATATCTCTCATCTCACGCGATTGATGCATTTAAATTAAATAGCGCATTCCAAGCATACGAAAGCAATAAAAGGAAAGCGATAAATAAAGCGACAAAGAGAAAGCGGTAAACACACAAGCACACAATTACAAGAAGAATAGGGGCGGAATACAACCCCAATAAAAGGAGGTTCGAAATGTAGATGGGGACAGAATACAATCCCCAAAATTAAATAGAATTGCCCCAAAATTAATTACAAGGGCGCAAAAGGAAATAAATTTAAAACACTCACACAAAATCAAAATAAGAAAAGACATACATAAATCGGGGTATTGTTTTAGGAATATTGGTTCCTTCGCACTTGTTTGAAACTTAGGAACATTGGTTCCTTCGCATTTATTTAAAGAGGGTTCGAAGAGTCGTTTTGATTGTTGGGTGAAAACCGGGATGAGTGATCCCATTTTTTGAGAAAAGTTGACTCTTCGTTTTAATTGTGATATTTTTATTGTTAGGCTAAAACAAGGGACATTAGTCCCAATTTTATTAGTGAAAAACTCAATTTAATTGTAACAGTATTTTTGTGACTTTTTATCTCACGCGTGCATAAATAAAATAATTATTTACAAATAATCACAACATGAAGAGAGGGATTGGAAAGATCTCACCTAACCCGGAGAGTACGTCCACGCGTTGCGACCCATCCGGGGAGTCGCGGGGCGCTCACATAGCTCGACTCAAATTAAATCTCATACAAAAATTAACATCAAAAATATTAGTAACGGTTCTAAAGATTAATCAAGCAAAGACAAGATAATGACAATAATAAAATTATAGTAATGGTAACAACAAATAATCATGGCATGGTAACTGCAATAATAATAATAATAATAATAATAATAATAATAATAATAATAATAAAAAAAATAATAATAATAATAATAATAATAATAATGGACAATGATAATAAATAATAGTGAATATAATATAAATAAATATGATAATAATAAATATAATGATAATGATAATAACAATAACATTAATAAATAGAAATATAAAAAACATAAAACAAAATGAATGAGAATAAAATATGATAATAATAATAATCATAATAACATAATATCAATAAATACAAAATGAATAATAATAATAATAATAATAATAATAATAATAATAATAATAATAATAATAATAATAATAATAATAATAATAATAATAATAATAATAATAGACATGGCAACAATTTAACAATAATAATAACGACAGTATAACAATAATAGTGAGCATAAAAAGGACAACGGGAGCAAAATAAATACAATAATAATAATAATAATAATAATAATAATAATAATAATAATAAACATAAGAAAGTCAACGGGAAGCAAAATAACTATAATAATAGTAATAATAATAATCTGGGTGATAACAGTGGATATGAGCACAAAAATTGAATTAAAGCAAACAAATAATGTATTAATAGTGATATTAACACATTAGAATGCTAAAAAAAATAATAATAGATGTGGTAATAATGGCAAAAATAATATTAACAACAATAAATAATATACAAAAAAAATAAATGAGAACAAGTCAAAAAATATTTACCCTCAGAATTTTTAGATCGGAGAAGCGGTGTCTCGATTTATTTCCCTTGTCGAATTTGTGGTGGTAACCACCCGAAAAAAATAAAAGTCTATGTTTTTAATTAAATTAGTTCAAGAAAATATTTTTGGTGGGATGAATAAGCAAAGAAAATTAATTTTTCTAGCTCAAATCAAACCCAAGATAAAATGTTATTAGAGAAGAAAAGATTAAAGCTTGAAAATAAAACTCAAGAATTTTTTGAAGAATTTTTGAAGAAGAAACCAGTTTTTGGAGAGAAGAAGCTAGAGAGAAAAGCCAAAAAAATCCCCTTGAATTAATCTGCCGTCCCCAAAAATTGAAGATTGAAATCCATTTTATTTTTCGTCTTGGCTCAAAATAGGAAGAGACAGAGGAGTTTTAATTTTTTGTTGATCGAAAATAACACAAAACGGTGAAAAAATTGAGAAAATTAGGCTGAAAACGGACTAAAAATTACATAAAAAGATGAAAAAGACAGACCGGAGGGGGGCCGCGCGGTGAAGGGCGCAACGCGCGCACAGGAGAGGGTTAGCTCGCGTGGTGGGCAATCATCGCGCGCGCAGCCCTCGGCGTGCATACACGCGTGAAGAGGTGCGCAGGGGACCGCGCGTACCCTTGGTACCACGCGGCCGCCACTCCCAGAAGTGGTACCACGCGTGGTACCACTTATAAAGTGGCCAAAATAGCCACTTTTGGCCAAAAAATCAAAACTTTTACCTCTTTTTTTTTTCAACTAAACTAAAATAATTTAATTAAAACAAATAATTAAATTAATTAAATTAAATTAATTACTTAACTTAATTCAATTAATTGACTTAATTTCTCACCCTTTTTCAATTAAATCAATTAATTAATTTAATTTAATTCAATTAAATTAATTAAGTAATTCAATTTCTCTTTTCCAAAAATAACACTTCACAATAATATTACTTTTAGAATTAATTTAATTAATAATTTTTTATGATAATATATTTTTATATATATTTATTTTTTATTTAAAAAAAATAACAAGAGTCTCGACAAGAGAAACATCATTTTTGACACCTCTGCCTGTAAGCCGGTATCATTTTCATCATCGGGTAATTCTGATTTTGGACCGCCTCGGGACCCGGTGTCTACAGATTGATACTAAGTACCCGAGGGTACCAATGCGTAAATGTAATCTCGATGAGATTCTAGTACCTGAGTGGTACCAATGCGATACCCGTTATCCGCGTGTTTGGATTGCAGGCTAACCAACTAATTAATAAGTGGAAATGAATGTGATACAATATAGTATGCGACGTGAATATGTGAATGTTGCTTTATGATTGAATATAGTATTAAACCATGTTATGCATGGAATGGAATTTGATGAAGTGATTCTTAATTAAGCATGATTGTTAACATGCAATGTGTGATAAATTACTTGTTATATGTGTTCCCCACTAAGCATTATCGCTTAGCACGGGTTTACTGTAATCCGTGCAGGTACGGACAAGAGGTGATCAGAGGACGCACCCGCATATCAACGGTCAACAATAGGAAGTGGATAGTGTAGGTTTTTGGGTTTCTTACTTGGGAATTTTTTATAGACTTTTGTATAATTATTATGTGTATCAGATGTGTAA
This sequence comes from Excoecaria cochinchinensis, assembly GCA_947683425.1. Lineage (NCBI taxonomy): Eukaryota > Viridiplantae > Streptophyta > Magnoliopsida > Malpighiales > Euphorbiaceae > Excoecaria > Excoecaria cochinchinensis. Next base: position 2,626,525 of record CANTUQ010000104.1, on the reverse strand, counting down.
AGGCATGTAATAATGAGTTAACTAAGAATGGTAATGAAACAATGGCATAAGTATGTATGATGTATGATCGTATATAATGGAAACTTTTTGTTTTAGGTTTTCATAAGGTTATGCGTGTGTTTTGTATGTGTGTGTACGGCCTTTTCTAACTAAGATTAGCTAAGCTAGTCTGACGTGGAAAAGGGCATCACAAGTTGTGGTATCAGAGCTTTAGGTTTAGCCTTTTCTGGGAGATTGGGTAGCTAGATTGTGTTTAGTATTGTTGACCTAATGCAGACATCCTTGTGTACTCTGTGTAGTTAACGATGGATCTTGATCGGAGTACTAGAGAGGAAACTGCTGAAAGTGTGAATCCTCGAGAAGTTGAGGAAACGGAGTCTGGTCAATCTTGGCCAGCTAGTCTTGGGAATGTTGTTCCAGAGGGTTGGAAACTTTAATGAAAATATCGCTAGATATGGCAAGGGTTATGGAATGCATGACTGCACCATAAGCACCATTGGAAACTTTTAGAAAACATGGGGCTGAAGAATTCCACGGTACCAGTATGGATGAGTCTGAAAAGGCAGAGTACTGGCTGAAAAAGGTACAGAGGATTTTGGGAGAGATCAAATATCCTTTGGGGCAACAAGTGGAGTGTGTGGTGTCACTGCTTCAGGGTGCAGCATACGACTGGTGGAAGCTAGTTCTGCAAAATTCGATGCTTCCTGATCCTATTACTTGGGAATTCTTTGAAAAGGAGCTCAGGAACAAGTTTGTGACAAAAGCTCATAAAGAGGCCAACTGGAAGCAGATCTTGAATTTAAGACAGAGAGCTATGACAATAGCGGATTATGAGAAGGAATTATGTGGTTTGAGTAAGTATGCGCCGAGAGGTGTTTTGACTGGGGAGTTTCGATGTTAGCAGTTTGAAGAGGGATTGAATGAGGAAATCAAGGTATTGTTGGTTTCATTGACTACTGAACAAAATGTGAGTTATTACCGGATAGTTCAGGCAGTAATGAGAGCTGAGAGATCCTTGGGAGCTCAGCGAGACAGGTTGCAGAGGAGAAATGCTAATAGAGGTGGTTCTCACGCGGGTAAAAGATCAAGAGATTCTCTTATGGCACCACCTGCGGAATCAGTGCTCAGTTCTGCAATAAGAGGTAGGAAGGGTGGCGCTCCTACGGCACCTGGTTCTGGGAGAGGAGCATCTAGTAACAGGAGCGAGGTACATGAGTGTCCTCACTATGGTAAGAGGCATAGAGGAGAATGTTGGAGAGTGACGGGTGCTTGCTTTAGATGTGGTAGCACTGAGCATTTCCTTGCTAACTGCCCAAATGCTTATGAGTCGACAGGAAATCAGCAGGAATAGAGTAGAGGTGGTTCAAACTTGCCTTCTACTAATAGAGGAAGAGGAAGAGGACGTGGCAGCATTAACTAGTCCAGAGGTGCAGCAGATTCTGAGATTGTGGATAGGCCTAATGCGGCGCCAGTGCAGGCTTATGCAATGAAGGCACGAGAGGATCAAGATGCGCCTAAGGTGATAGAAGGTACTTTTCTACTCTATGATGTGGAAATGTTTGCACTTATAGACCCTGGTTCAACTCATTCTTATGTGTGTGCTAAAAAGATATGTGAAAGGATGCCTAAAGCGGAATGTTTTAAATATGATATATGTGTATCTAGTCCTTTGGGAAATAGTGTGCATGTAAATAAGGTGTATAGAGATTGTGCACTAGAAGTTCAGGGTAGTGTGTTCCCAGTGGATTTAATCGAGTTGCCTTTTGATGAATTTGATGTAATATTGGGAATGGATTGGCTGACTAAGCACAATGCAGTGGTTAAGTGTAAAAGAAAGGTTGTGATACTCAGTAATGGTAAGGGTAATAAAGTGATTGTAAAGGGAGTCGGTGCGAATTCCCATGTGAATGTGGTTTCAGCAATGCAAGCGTATCGATGCATGAGGAAAGGGTGTGAAACATACCTGGCTTTGGTGTTGGACCGTAAAAGGGAACATGTGAAAGTACAGGATATACCTGTAGTAAGAGAGTTCTCTGATGTGTTCCCAGAAGAATTGAGTGGTGTACCACCAGTAAGAGAGGTGGAATTGTCCATCGAGGTTGTATCTGGATCAGTGCCAGTGTCTAAAGTGCCCTACAGGATGGCCCCGACTAAATTGAAGGAGTTAAAGTCACAGTTGCAAGAGTTACTAGATAGGGGGTTCATCAGACCTAGTGTGTCTCCTTGGGGAGCACCGGTCTTATTTGTAAAGAAGAAGGATGGTACCATGCAAATGTGTATTGACTATCGACAGTTGAACCAAGTGACAGTAAAGAACTGGTACCCTCTACCGCGAATTGAGGACTTGTTTGATCAGTTAAGAGGAGCGGGTGTGTTCTCAAAGATTGATTTGCGTTCTGGGTACTATCAATTGCAAGTAAAGAAAGAAGATATACCCAAAAATGCATTTAGAACCCGATATGGGCATTATGAGTTTTTGGTGATGCCTTTTGGGTTAACTAATGCGCCTGCCGCATTTATGGATTTGATGAATCGGGTGTTTAGACCGTATTTGGATAAATTTGTGGTAGTGTTTATAGATGATATTCTTGTTTATTCAAGGAATGAGACGAACCATGAGCAGCATTTGAGAATTGTGCTTCAGACATTGCGGGAGCATCAATTGTATGCCAAATTGAGTAAATGTGAGTTTTGGTTGCGAGAGGTATCTTTTCTGGGTCATGTGATATCTTTTGAAGGTATTAAAGTGGATCCGGCTAAAATAGAAGCGATTATGAATTGGAAGCCACCTAGGAACATGCTTAAGATTCGTGGTTTCTTGGGGTTGGCTGGATACTATAGGAGGTTTGTGAAAGGGTTCTCAGTGTTAGCTTCTCCACTGACAAGATTACTGCGAAAGGGAGTTAGGTATGAATGGTCAGAAAAGTGTCAGTAGAGTTTTGATCAGTTAAAAAGGATGCTGGTCGAAGCACCAATTCTTACACAGCCTATGACTTGTAAAGAGTATGTTCTGTACACCGACGCCTCAGGTATAGGGTTGGGTTGTGTATTGATGCAGGATGGAAGGGTGATAGCGTATGCATCAAGGCAATTGAAACCGCATGTGCAGAATTATCCAACTCATGACATGGAATTGTAAGCAGTAGTGTTCGCTTTAAAGATTTGGCGACATTACTTGTATGGTGAGAAGTGTAGAATTTACACCGATCACAAAAGTTTGAAATATCTGCTTACTCAGAAAGAATTGAATCTTAGACAGCGAAGATGGCTCGAGTTGTTTAAAGATTATGATTGTATTGTGGATTATTACCCGGGAAAAGCTAATGTGGTGGCAGATGCATTGAGCAGGAAATCTATTTTAGTACTACAGTTGAAGCAGATTAGATGGTGAATCTCTGCAGATGGAGCCTTGCTAGCACAGTTGAAAGCGAGACCGATCTTGAGAGATGAATTAATAGCTGCACAAAGGAATGATGCAAGGTTACAGCAGATTTTGCAGTCCGTCGGTACTGGTGACAAGACTGATTATTCAGTGAATGAGTATGGAATATTGTTACATAAGAACAGGATATGTGTGGAAGATAATAAAGACTTGAAGAAGCGATTGATTCGTGAAGCCCATAATACAGTTTTCACTATGCATCCAGGTGGAAACAAAATGTACTAGGACTTGAAACAGTTGTATTGGTGGCCCGGTTTGAAGAAAGATATAGTGGAGTATGTGTCCAATTGCTTGGTATGTCAGCAAGTTAAGGCGGAACATCAAGTTCCACAAGGAATGTTGAATCCACTCCCTATTCACAGTGGAAATGGGATAACATCACAATGGATTTTGTTTCTGGATTGCCTCTGACCTCAAGACAGCAAGATGCAGTATGGGTTATTGTGGACAGGTTTTCGAAATCGGCTCATTTTATACCAGTTCGGATGAATTACTCTATGGAAAGGTTGGCAGAATTGTATGTGAGAGAGATTGTTCGGTTGCATGGAGTACCCTTGTCTATTGTTTTTGATAGGGATCCCAGATTCACTTCTAAGTTTTGGAAGAGCCTGCAAGTTGCCCTGGGTACAAAATTAAACTTCAGTACAGCTTTCCATCCGCAAACTGATGGGCAATCGGAAAGAATTATCCAGGTTTTGGAAGATTTAATGCGAGTGTGTGTATTGGACTTCTCTAAGAGTTGGGATAAGTATCTTCCACTTATGGAATTTGCTTATAACAACAGTTATCATACTAGTATTGGCATGGCACCTTTGAAGCTTTGTACGGAAGGAAATGTCGCACACCAATTTGCTGGATGAAATTGAATGAACACAGAATTATTGGGCCGGATTTGGTTCGTGATACAGAAGAGAAAGCAAGACTTATTCAGCAAAGACTAAAGGCAGCTAGTGATAGACAGAAGTCCTATGCAAATTTGAAGCGAAGGGATGTTGAATTTGAAGTAGGTGACAAGGTGTTTTTGAAAGTATCTCCTTGGAGGAAGGTACTGAGATTTGGCAAGGAAGGAAAACTGAGTCTGAGGTTTATTGGACCATATGAAGTCCTGGAAAGAGTGGGCTCTACGGCATATCGATTGGCTTTGCCTCCGGCGTTAATCAAGCTTCATGATGTGTTCCATGTGTCCATGCTGAGAAGATACAGGTTAGATGAATCTCATGTGTTATCTGTGTCAGAGGTGGAAGTTCAGCCATACTTCACCTATGATGAGAAGCCAAAAGTGATACTAGCATGGGAGGTGAGACAGCTTCGGAATAAGCAGATACTGCTTGTGAAAGTACTCTGGCAGCATCATGGTGTTAAGGAAGCAACATGGGAGCCGGAAGCGGCTATGCGAGAGCAACACCCGCAGTTGTTTATCACAGGTATGAATTTCGGGGACGAAATTCATTAAGGAGGGGAGAGTTGTCGTGGCCGGACTTGTACCCTAAAAGAATTAAACTGAATTGGCATGTGTATGTGAATTGAATGTGAGCTTTGGACTAAATTGAAATGAAGGCAGGACTTGATTAAAATTTGAGTGGATAGTTTAGTGGCTAATTGGTATATTTATGAGATTAAGTTAGGAATGGTTTAAGGGCTGAATAGGTCATTTAATGATGGATTAATTAGGAATAAAATAATGTAAGGAATCAGTTGGTGGAGGCTAATTTAGTGAGTGAAATCCGTGTGGCTCCTTGTGAGTGTGCCACCTCCATCTTTTGCATGCAAGAGACCTTGAGGTTGAGAAATGACCCATTTGTGAGAAATGAGTATTTTTTTTGTGTGTTTTTTACCTCTTCTTGCCGTGTGAGTAGTTCCTTTAGTCTCTAAATTAAATTGCGTAATTGTTAAGAAGATCAAGTTGTTAAGTTGCTCAAGAGTTAAGTTGTTGGACTTAAGAACTAAGTGATTATGAATGCTTGTTCTCATTTTCTACTTTTCTTCTTGGTTTTGATTCGGTATTGGAATGAGAATTGATGGATTATGTTCAATTCTAGAATTGAACTGGTTTTGCTAGTTGAAGAAGTGAAAAAGGATAAAGGGAAAGCTGTAGTCGGAGAACCGAGCGTTCGTCGAGATTAGGAGCTAAGGCGACATGGTTTGGGAACAAACCCTAGTTGTTTAACTATGAAAATTGTGTTGCTTGAATGTGAATTTGGTATGAATCATGTGTATGTGAGAAGTAATGGCCTTGAGCATGAAATTGATAGGCTTTGTGGAAATGTTGTTTGAGAATATGTATGCTATGTGTGTAATGGATATAATTTTGATTTATGCTATGAGTGAATGCCAATGTCAAGATGGAAATCAGGTATGTGCCATTTGGGCATGTGGTTGGTGAATTGGGTTAACTTGCTAAAAAGAAAATGGGTTAGAAGTCCTTGAAAGGAGATGGGAATAGAATGTGGAACTAGAATCTTGCATGGGTCACGGTGACAATCAAATAGATTGTGACAGTGAGATATGCTGGAGTTCTATTCTGCCTAGCTGAATTGGGTATGTCACGGTGACAACCAAAATGGTTGTGACCGTGAGGTACCCAAGGAAGCATTCTGCCTTGCAAATCTGATATGTCACGGTGACAATCAAATTGATTGTGACCGTGACATACCCTCAAGTAGCATTCTGCCTAGAATTGGGAACATGTTACGGTGACAATCAAATTGATTGTGACCGTGACCTGTCCTCAATTTGCATTCTGTTTTGGACTTCAACATGTCACGGTGACAATCAAATTGATTGTGACCGTGACCTACCCTGTTTTGGCAATATAACCCTAATGTGTTTGGCCTTTCAAAAGGCAAGGCTTTAAGCTGAAATGAAGGACATTACGAGTAAGTATTATGTGTGTATTAGGTAATGTATAATTGCATACTACTTGATGATTCTTGAATGCAATCAAATATGTGATTATTGACTATGAGGAACGAATTTGGAAACATATTGAGTATGCAAGTGAAATGTATAGCTATGTGCTAATGCGAATGTGTAAAGTAAATGTGATGTTAGCTATCAACATATGTGATGTGAAAAGTGATTAATGTGAACTGAATAATATGTTATCAACTTAAGCCTGTGAGTCAAGTAGTAGATAGTTAGGCATGCCTATAGGGTCAAGTACTGCAGCCCCATGCGTTTAATGTGTTTTTGATTCCATGGGAATCACAATGCGAAAACAATGCGAATAATCCTTGTTGGATTTTATTATAAGTGGATTGATACTAAGTACCTGAGGGTACCAATGCATAAATGTAATCTCAATGAGATTCTAGTACCTGAGTGGTACCAATGCGATACCCGTTATCTGCGTGTTTGGATTGCAGGCTAACCAACTAATTAATAAGTGGAAATGAATGTGATACAATATAGTATGCGACGTGAACACGTGAATATGTTAATGTTGCTTTATGATTGAATATAGTATTAAACCATGTTATGCATGGAATGGAATTTGATGAAGTGATTCTTAATTAAGCATGATTGTTAACATGCAATGTGTGATAAATTACTTGTTATATGTGTTCCCCACTAAGCATTATTGCTTAGCACAGGTTTACTCTAATCCGTGCAAGTACGGACAAGAGGTGATCGGAGGACGCACCCGCATATCAACGGTCAACAATAGGAAGTGGATAGTGTAGGTTTTGGGGTTTCTTACTTGGGAATTTTGTATAGACTTTTGTATAATTATTATGTGTATCAAATGTGTAAAGGCATGTAATAATGAGTTAACTAAGAATGGTAATGAAACAATGGCATAAGTATGTATGATGTATGATCGTATGTGATGGAAACTTTTTGTTTTAGGTTTTCATAAGGTTATGCGTGTGTTTTGTATGTGTGTGTACGGCCTTTTCTAACTAAGATTAGCTAAGCTAGTCTGACGTGGGAAAAGGGCATCACAACATCTCCACATCCAATACTACACCTAGCCATACAATTTCAAGCTCAAGGCAATTACTTCTCATAGACACACAATTCATACCAAATTCATATTCAAGTAACACAATTTTCATAGCTATATAACTAGGGTTTGTTCCCAAACCTTGTCGCCTTAGCTCCTAATCTCGACGAACGCTCGGTTCTCCGATTATAGCTTTCCCTTTATCCTTCTTCACTTCTTCAACTAGCAAAACCAGTTCAATTCTAGAATTGAACATAATCCATCAATTCTCATTCCAATACCAAATCAAAACCAAGAAGAAAAGAAGAAGATGAGAACAAGCATTCATAATCACTTACTTCTTAAGTCCAACAACTTAACTCTTGAGCAACTTAATAACTTGATCTTCTTACAACTACGCAATTTTATTAAGAGACTAAAGAAACTACTCACACGGCCAGAGGAGGTAGGAAACACAGAAAAAGTCTCATTTCTCACAAATGGGTCATTTCTCAACCTCAAGGTCTCTTGCATGCAAAAGATAGAGGTGGCACAGTCACAAGGAGCCACACGGATTCCACTTCCATTTCTGCCTCCCACTAACTGATTTCTTACCTTATTTTATTCCTAATTAATCCATCATTAAGTGAACTAATCAGCCCTTAAACCATTCCTAACTTAATCTCATAAATATACCAATTAGCCACTAAACTATCCACTCAACTTTCAATCAAGTCCTGCCTTCATTTCAATTTAGTCCAAACCACACATTCTATTCACATACACATGCAAATTTAAGTTAATTCTTTTAGGGTATAAGTCCGGCCATGACACTACTTGGCTCTTCAACTCATAACACATACAATACATACAAGTCCATTACACTATACTCATAATCTTAACAATCAAAATCAGAATTAGAAGAAGATGAAGGAGATACAGTACATGCTACATACCTTTCTAGCCAATACTCTTCTTCTAACTTATCTCTACCCAAATCTTAGTAACTCATGATCAATTAGAGCAAATGAAAGAAGAGCAAAAGAAGTGTAACTTTGAGAGAAAGTATGGCCGGCTCAAGGTAGCTGAATATCAGATTTTTCTCAACCTCTCCACCTCATGCTTGCATGAAAATATGAGGTGTCAAGCTGAGGTAACTTCAAGCTAGGTGGCTGCCCTAACACATTCCACTTGGACTCCACTAATATATAGCTAATCCCACTAACTTTTGATTAACTTAATTAATCTCCACTACACTAATTAATCTTCACTTGTTAATTAATCATGCAAAGTGCAATTCAGCCACTACAATACTTTATTTCCTTTCAATTGGGTCCCTAGTTTCATATTTCAATCAAGTCCAATACTATAAACCCTAATTGTCATACACACAATTACACTAATAACACTCCATTCTACTAGGGCTACTTTCGGGGTGTTATATACAGTTTATATATTATAAGAGATGTATGTTTGGCATAAGATATTCTAATTATTTATTGTTATTGCTTCCTCCATAGAGTTTAAATTGGTATATGTATGTATGTATGTATGTATGTTTATATGGTTAGCGTGTGATGCCCCGATATTCCTTCCCGGGGGTATTGGGGTGTTGCATTTAGTGGTATCAGAGCATAGGTTAGAGGTTCTGGTCTATAAGATGTAGGGTATAGATTGAATGTAAGAGTTTGTGTAGAGTTGTGGCCTAATGCAGATGTTATTTGTTTTGTAGTGTATAGATGGAGTCCGGCCCGAGTGAGAACATAGGAGAGACCACTGGTAGTGTGAATCCGGTTCATGTGGATCTGTGAGTACATGAGCATGACAGAAAGGAAAGAGTCAATCCGATTCAAGATAACTCAGTACTGATGCAAGGGCTAGTTCAGATTTTAGATCGACTGACAGCTCCTAAGGCGCCAACGGACCTCAAAAGAAAAAGAGGAGCTGAAGAGTTTAATGGAACTTCACTGGACCAGTCTGGCATAGCGGAATTTTGGCTAGGGGAGAACAGGAAGGATCCTGCAAGAGATTAATTGTTCACAGAATCAGAGAGTGGCTTGTGCTGTGTCATTACTGTAGGGTGCAGCATATAACTGCTGGAAGTTAGTATTGAGAAACCCGCAAAGGCAAATAGATTTGTCTTAGGATTTCTTTGTCCATGAGTTTAAAGAGAAATATGTGACTAAAGCATATAGAGAGGCAAAGTGGAAAGAGTTCGTGAGCTTTAAGCAAAGGAATATGACAATCAGAGAGTACGAGAAAGAGTTTATCCGGTTGAGTAAGTATGTGCCTGACATCCTGTTAACGGAGGATTTTAAGTGCCGATAATTTGAAGATGGGCTAAGAGAAAGTATTAGAGGACCTCGGTCTACCATGGTTGCTTTGCAACCGGTGAATTATTATAGATTGGTACTGGCAGCCATTAAATTAGAGGAATCAAAGTTATTTAAGCAAAAGAGAGAGCAAAAGAGAAAGTTCCCAAAAGGGAATGAAGGTTTTGGTAAAAGAGCTAGAGAAGTGATGAGAGGAAGAGAGGAACAAGAATCAGTGCAAGTGCTACTGTCAGTTGGGAGTGTAGTGCCACCTGCTAGTAGAGGAAGTGTAGCACCAAAGTGTGTTCGTTGCAAAAGGCATCACTGGGGTGAATGTAGGAAACTCACTGGAGCTTGTTTTAGGTGTGGCAGCATGGAGCACATGTAACACCCCCATACCCCCGGTAAGGAATATCGGGGCGCTACGTGGATACTTACGTATACATGTACATGCATTAGCGGAAGCGATAGCATAAACACATCCATTTAAAAGTAATTAAATACTACACTAGGGCCTAACATGCATTTCATATCAACTATACATATGTACTACTTTGTTCATATTACACTCTGTTTTCATTTAACTTTACATATACATTTACATGTGATTTTCTACTTATATTACATAATGATGTTACTCAAAATGTGAAAACTCTATCTCTAACTTATACAAAAAGGTATAACAAAACTCCTAGTGGCCTTGACCTGCAGATGTCCACTCACTGATCCGAACCTGTAACCTACACGGAAATAAACATCCGTGCTAAGCGATAACGCTTAGTGGGGATAAAATAATGCAAAGGACTTCTTTACGAAGTCACAAATAAATCACACAGTTCATGTAATAACCTCAACTAGCTCATGCATATAGCTCTTATACATATAAAGGTTGCATGGTCAATTATCAACTACTATGCACTCACATGTATATAGCATTTACTGTAACACCCCAACTCATACGTAGGCGAACCCATCCGCAAGGGAGTAGGAAGCCGTACGAGTAGGTGTGTTACCGAACAGAAACGATACAAAGCGTATATAATTATGAGAGAATTAAAACTTCTAAGGAGCAAAAATCTGAACATACATATTCATAAACGCGCGTCTTAAACGAAAACATACACATCTACAATTTTACAATCATACAATAGGAGTCTGAAATATTACATCGTTCTCTTTACATATTATTACTTATACATATAACACAGATTTACAAAAATTCTAAATTACAAAAGCTGAACAAGATACAAAACTTCTAGCTTCTATGTGGCCGACTCTGCAGATGCGCGACTCGAACAAAAGAAAACCTGCCACCTGCACGGGGAAAAGAGCCCGTGCTAAGCGATAACGCTTAGTGGGGAAAACAAACATAATAATATGGACGGCCATTCACAATGGTCGTCGAGGCAAAATACATTCAAATGGCAATTGCGGATATTCAAAACACATATCTAAACAGACTTGCATAATAAAGGCATTCATTCGGAAACTCACACACATAATCATATACATATATCAGGAATGGGCCAAAACAGTCATAACCCAAAACACGACACCAGTGTTATCATGCTGAGCCACATACCCAAGAAAATCATCCAAAACACCACACTTCTGCTGCACAACTCTAATACATAGTATATCATGCTGTAAACACTCCCATAATGGAGACGGAAGGCATAATCACATCACTTCACATTCATATCAAAACCATGCAGAAAGTATGATTACATCTTATATACTTACCCTCACAACCAATCTGATTCACATGCTTATACACAATAAAACCATGCTTAACTCATATACATAAATACATCGATCGAATCATTTCAAAGCATTCAGAAACTAATAACAAATCACATGCCAAGTACGGATAATCATGTTAACTGAAAAGTCATGTTTACTAAATACAGATTTACCTTCTGAAGCCCGTAGTCATATTCATATACACATAAACTGATTCTTGCTTATTCAGATATCACATTCTGATGGCTATTTCAAAACAGAATAAAACAAACCATTAAAATACCTGCTGACTCATAATAGTGGATAACGAGTGAACTGATTAGTACCTTACGGGTACAAGTCGGCCAGAGAGTACCTTACGGGTACTAATCGAAAATCATTTTATTTTGTCACAAAAACATTTTACTGTTAAGGGATCTTAACCCGATCCAACCACATTAAAAAGGATCGCGAGGATCCGCACTGATAGGGGTTCGCGAGGAACCAGTCGTGGGACCTGATCAGGGTCCAAATCGTTCAAAGGGCGCTGCAGCTACAAAGACTCTATTAGGCATGCCTAACTATCCACTAGACTGACTCTCGCAGGTCATGCATCATACTAATCATACTTCAAATCACTTACTTTATATCATTGTACATGATCAGCAATAGGTGAGACATATGAATAAGTTCATAAAGTCAATCATGTATTATACAATTTACACTTAGGCATAATAATCTTAGAGAAAGATCATCAGTATAGATATGCATAATACATTCAATTATATTAACATACTTCATAAAATAGTCAAAGAATAAACCTAAAGGCATCACAAGTTCCAAATTCAAACATTGGAATCATCAAAGGAAAATTCATTCAACACAACATATCTGTCGCGCTCGCGATCCCTATCGTGCTCGCGACAGAGATTATCGTCTCTTCGCTGCGCGCGCGCGACGGATTTCGCGATCGTGGGAAGGAGAGAAGGGCGCGGCTCTGTCGCGCTCGCGATATTGTCGCGGTCGCGACAGAGGGCAAGTATTGCTATCGCGGGGTCGCGACAAGTCGCGTGCTCGCGATAGCACAGGCCAACAATATGCTCTGTCGCGATCGCGACGGGTGTCGCGCTCGCGACAGAGAGCAGACAAGCTATTGCTATCGCGGGCTCGTGGCAGCGTCGCGTGCTCACGACGGCACAGCATCAAAATCACCAGTCTCTGTCGCGCTCGCGACAGAGTCATGACTCCGAAAATCTGCAGAATTTTGCAAGATCTTTCCTTCCTCAAACTCATCCATAAACACACGAAACACATTCAAAGGTCTCTTACCTCATCTCTAGCCTGTCACACATCATTGACAACATAAATCCAACATTCGTATCAAGTATTTCAATAAAACATGCCATTATCAATATCCATATACACAATCTATAATAACAACATTATTCGTCAATCATTTCAATCGCACCCACATTAACTGCATTCATACATACGGTACATCATGTTAAGGTTACTCATGAGACTATCACATAATAGCACTCATTCATAAACAATCCTTCATAGGATTATATCTTTGATTAATTACTAGTTAAATCACCAATCTTAAACGTACTCCTAAGTTTTCCCAACGATAATTGCTTGTATAGCCAATTAATTACCCTAAACATGCGTAATAACTGATGGGAAAGATACGGGATTGATCCGAGTCACCCCTAGACTCAAAAATAAGGAAGAAAAGGCTCAAAACATATTTTTCTGTCGCGACCCTTGTCGCGCTCGCGACAGAGGCTCGCCTCAGCTACCAAAACGGACTGCTTTCTACTATAAACTAGTATCGTGAAAACCGACCTCTAAACCTCGTTTTTAGGAAAAGTGTTCTTCTTAACAAATGTTGTACTACGTCTTAGCTTTCAAATGAAATAAGTTTCACATCAATTGGACATCTACAACTCCAGATATGCACTCCACAACACATACTGGTCAAACAACCCGTCACAAAAAGAAACACTACGGTATTATCAAAAATTCAGGGTCTTAGAGCAAGAATGTACCCAAGGCTATTTCTAAGACCTTTAAAGTAATGGAATTCATGGTTCTAAAGGTTCAAGAATCGCATGATTTGGAGTTCAAAAACTCCCAATACAGCCTAATTACTGAAGAGAGGTCAAGTGCATTCCAACCCAGTTTCACCCAAAAACCTATTCACATGTACAATTGAGCAATTTAAACCAACACTCCCTACCATCACCATCTATCATCAACCACACAATCAAGAACTTATATCATACACGAATATATAAACAGAAATTCATATATATACAATAAATTTCCCAAACCTGGAAATCAAAAATCCACAGTCCCTTTCTAGCTTCTATCTACAATCGTTTCCTTCCCCTTGAGCTTCCTCTTGTTACCACCAACTTACACAAACCAAAAATCCAGAAATTACTTTTAATTCAAAACCCTAACTCACACAAAATCAAAAGAAATAAAAAGAGAGAAAGGAGAACCCAACCATAGGAATCCTGAAACTCCAACTTACCTTAACAATCTTGCTTTCAATCTCCACTAAATCACTTCTAATTCATTCAAAACCAAAAGATGGAACAAAGAAAGGGAAGACAAGAAAAGGAAATGGAAAATCGGGAAGATGAAAGGAAACAAACGTGGACTCCTCTTTTTCTTTCACTTTGTTTTTCTTTTTCACACTTAATGCACACCTACCACAAGCCATGTGTCCTAATCTTATTGGTTCCTTAATCCATCTTTTGACTTGTTCCACCTTGCACCATACTCCATACACACACAAACAATTCTTGAATAAATATCTTCAATACACCAAACACCACTCACACCATATCATTTCTTAGCCCACTCACATCCTACTTCCATATACTTCAAGCATACTCTAACAATTCCTTATAAGCCACTTGTCATCATCCTACAAACCCAAGTGTCACAATCTTATCCAATCACTTCCTACATACCATACACATGTTCCACTAGATAATTCCTCACTTAACATTTTATTAATTAATTATTTTCTTTGCACTTTAATCCTAATTAACCAAACTTTCTCAAGCACAATTTACCGAAATACCCTTCACTTAACTGACTTAGCTTTCCGATTCTGACTAGACCCGATTTGGGGTGTTACATTTACTCTTCTACTTATTCATGTACACTTACTCTTATACATATTATTTATTCAAATATACGATATCATGTGTTCACATAATGAAATCATGTACTTGTATACAGAACTGTAATGTACTTAAACATTACTCTCATGTACTATAGCACTTATTCAGAACAATACTCTGAATCATCTCAAGTTCACTACACAACGATAACAAGACAAGCCTGAATTCCTTTCATGGTGGATACGGGTAACTCTGGATACTGTTTACAGTATCTTACATATGGAGAATTAACTCAAACTCTATGGAATACACGAGGTATTCCGAACTCTGGGCACAATTAAGGCCAACTCTAGCAGCTGCACTCTAGCCCTTTATAAGCATGCTTATCTATCCACTATAACGGTAATCAGGCTCAATACCCACTCACACACTATACACAGATATCAAATCATCAACTAAAATTCAAGTGCATTTATCAAATTCAGAGGCATATAATTCATATAAAATCTTTATTAATCTTATTCAACAACTAAAAACATGTAACATTTAAATTCCATGCATGCACTCTTATATAACTCCATCATATACATGTATTCAACTCATTGCATAAACATATAAATCATACAAAGCAAGACAGAAGAAAACACTCTCTTCAAAACAAGTAGAACAGGATGAGAAGAGGTTCACTATCGCGATCGCGATAAGAAGTCGCGCTCGCGACAGAAGCCAAGTCCACTGTCGCGATCGTGACAAGATGTCGCGCTCGCGACAGAAGCCAGATTGCAAAAAGGCTCTATACTCTATACCAAATGCATTATGTAACAATTCCTAAGTTCATACATATTTATCATGTCATGTACTATACTTCCTACAACTATACATTGTTACTTTATTAGTTAAATTACCATCTTTAATCATACTCATATGTATTTTTCCATTAACAACTAGTTTATAATCATTTAGGAGCCCTAATCATGTATAAAACGTTAAGGGGAAAGGCAAGGGGTTGACCCATGCCAACTATGGGCTCAAAATGAAGAAAAAAGAGCTTAATATAGGTTATTCTATCGTGAGGTCGCGACCTGTGTCGCGCTCGCGACAGAGGCTCCGCTTTGGTGCCTCACGAGACTGCTTTTTACCCTAAACGTGTATCGTCTAAATGAACCACTAAACGTCTTTTTTAGGAAAAACTTTCTTCTTAACAATTGTTTTCTAGGATGCTATCTTTCAAATGGGACATGTTTCAGGTCGTTTGAACATCTATAACAAAAGATATGATTTAAACAACATATACTGTTCCAGTGAACCCACCAGAACAGGGTCACCTATGTTTTAATTACTTTTTGGGATACTTAAGACCAGAATTAGATCAAGCACCCTCTTAGACATTTTTAGATACGGATCCTATCTTTCATATACAATTGGAATCAACCCAATTGAGATCCTATAGCTCTACTTATAATAAATACTATACACAGGGGTCTAATGACAAATAAGCAGAATTTCGCAACATCAAACTCTATTATCAACACAAACACTCAAATGATCAGGTTACATACTTTAAACATATATACACTTTTCATGAGCACTGTAAGCAATCAAAATGAACAATAAACCAATATACACTAAAAGAGCAATTGAGCTAGTTAAAGCTCATCATATACATCTACAGCCAGTCATGGTTCTTTTTAAATACATATCATTCAATCACATGCCAGGAAAACAAAATCGCACTCGATCCCTACCTTAGGTGGCTTAACCGCTTCTCTCTAATCGATTCAGAGCTTCTCCCTTTCCCTTCACTAGCCTCTTGTCCACATCTTTCACAAATCACATAGAAAACACTTGGGTTACTTTTCTTTTTACTTTAAATCAAAAACGAAGAGAAAAAGGAGGTCAGATCTAAAAACAAATCCAACTTACCTTTAGAAGAGACCTAATCAAGTCCTACTATGCTCTCTTTAAGCCACTTCAAGTAATTCTCTTAAAAAGCAAACCAAAAGAGCAAAAAGAAAGAATAAGAGAGGGAGAACGGCTGAAGGCCTAAGAAAAGAGAAAGAAATGGAGAACAAATGGCCAATAACAATCCAACGTGAGAAAAAGAAGGCAAAAGGCAAATGGTCAAACTCTATCCAACATTTACTATTCAATTTAATGCCACTTACCAAATTAATTACATGCTTATCTCTTTCCATAACATAAGCTTAACTCATGCCATGTGTCCAAACCCTACGATGCCACTTGTCAACCTCCTACGCCGCCATGTGTCACTCTCTTACAATGACACTTGGCACACTCTTACGATGCCACTTGTCACTCTCATATGCCGCCACTTGTCACTCTCATATGCCGCCACTTGTCACTCTTCTATGAAGACACTTGTCACTCTTCTATGATACCATGTGTCAACTCCCTACAACTCCAAGTCTCTTAGTCCCACTTATGCACACATCTTGCGAGGGGGTTCTGTCGCGCTCGCGACAGAACGCTCACGCCCGCACCAACCAGCTGAAGTTCAAAAACTGCTGGAGGGCTCTGTCGCTCCCGCGACACTTGTCGCGCTCGCGACAGAACTCTCGCACATAAAATTTACTTTTTCGAACCAATAACTCTGTAATTCTTCTAGGGCCATTTTGGGGTGTTACTGTACATGCTTCCCAAGTGCCCCAAGTCAAGGGAGAATTTAGCCTCGCAAGCAAGTAAAGGTAGAGCTAATGCATCTGGAACCGGTAGAAGTGGAAGAGGTAGAAGTGGAACTAATAGACCGCCATCGGAAATGGTGGAGAAGCCATTTTATACCGAGGGACAGCCACGAGTTTATGCAATGGTTGCAGAAGCTGTAGATGCCCCTGTTGGTACTTCTGGTAAGTTCTTTTGGTGTTTAGAATTGTTTTGATTATGTAAACAAGAAATTGTGATAAAATATGCTATGTGGTACGGGGGAAATTTCGAGCACAAAATTTCTTAAGGGGGAGAGATTTGTAATGACTCGATTTGGACCCTATAAGTTTTGACTAATTTTTGTCGGATTATATCAAGCTTTAGAGTGCTTGTTGTGTGTGAGAGTTCTGTCGTGAGCACCACAGAACCCTCCAGCAGACAGTCAGCTTATGTGGGTTTTAAAAGGCTTTAAATTGGGATTTTGATGTGGCATTATAGGAGGTTGACACATGGCAGCAAGGGAGTGTGTTATTTTGATTTCATGATTTTTTGTCTTTAGTAAGTGATGTAAGTGCCATTAAAGGCTAGTGGTTGGGCTTTTAATGTGAGAAGTTGGCTTTCATTGAGTTAATCGGCCATTCACTTTTTTCTTTCTCCTTTACAATTTCTGCTTTTGGCCTTTTGTTTTACTTTTTGCTTTCTTTGCTCTTGGGTTTTGCCGTGCTCCCTTTCCCTTTTCTTTTCTTCTCTTTTGATTTCTCCTTAAGTGGATCACTCGGATTGATTTGAAGGGAGTGAGTTAAGGGTAGAGTTGGTTCTTGATGGTAAGTAGTGTGATTTTGTTATTGATGGTCTTCTTCTTCCACTTGCTTTGAGTATTTGATTTAAAGTGAAATAAAAGGATTGATTCTTGGATTGTTTTGTATGATTTGTTGAAGCTGTGGATAAGAGACTGGATAAAGGCAAGGAGAAGGTTGGAATCGAGTAAAGAGCAGTATTTGAACTATTTAAAGGTTGCGATCGTGTGTGATCATTTTGATTGCTTGCTATGTTATTATGATGTGTGTGTATATGGTTATGATTATGTAATGTGATCATTTGCATGTGGGTTGATGACATTAGATGATTGCCATATAGTTTTTGAGTGTAAGATATGATTTTGGGGAAACTCTGTTCATTTTTCATCAGACCTCTGTGTAATATTTTTATCATAAGTGTAGTTGTGGATATCAAAATTGAGTGATTATTCTGCCTTTAGAATTCAAACTCTAATTCCTATAAAAGTCTCAGAAATGACCTTGAGTAAATTCTTGCTCTATGACCCTAAAACATTGGCCAAACACAAGTGTCTCTAATCTGGTTGGTTCATTGGAACAATATATAGTTTTTAGGCTGTATCTCACGTTATATATGTCTATTTGACCTAAAACTTGTCCCATTTGAAATATAACTTCCTAGGAAACAATTGTTAAGAAGGATGTTTTACCTAAAAATGACGTTTAGATGTTTTTTAGGCGATATAAATTTGAGGTGAAAAGCAGTCTCGTGAAGTTCTTGTTGGAGCCTTCTATCGCGAGCATGACAGGGGTCGCGAGCGCAACAAAACAGGTCATAAGAGTGATTTTCTTCTTGATTTAGAGCCCCTGGTTGGCATGAATCAATTCCCCACCTTTACCCTCAACTAATTTGTATATTTTTATGTGTTTTTCTTCTCGAATTGAACCCGTATTACACCGAAACATTTTCTAGGTCTATACCATGCATGTTTAGGTTTATTAAATGATTATAAGATTAGTTATTTGGGTAAATAATGCCATGGCATATGAGTTTAAGAATGGAACTATGTGTATTCATGCTTTTTAAGTGTTGAACATGACATGCTATGTGATATTGATTGTTATATAATGCTTGAGTTATTATAATGCATTTGGTATAGTATATAGAGTCTTTTATGCTAAGCCTGAATGGTCATAGTAGTGGATAGATAAGCATGCTTATAAAGGGATAGAGGACGCTGCTACAGTGACCTTAGTTGTGTCACACTCCCTTGTAGCCATGTGTCAACCTCCTACAATGCCATTTGTCAAACTCCTATGCCGCCACGTGTCCGATACACATCAAATAATCCAAATCCAATAGGCTTCACATAAAGCATTCTGTTGTACCTGTGACACTGTCACGCTCGCGACAGAGCCCACACACAAGCCACTATCTTCATCTTCTAAAAATAATTTTCTTCTAGCAAAACTTTTAACCTTATCTAACTTGGAATCTCATTCAAAAACACTATCTTATACACACAAACTCTTGAATTACCGAACAAGAATTCCAAAATCTTCTAAGGCCAAATCGGGTCATTATAAATCTCTACCCCTTAAGAAATTTCGTCATCGAAATTTTCCCGCTACTATACATATGAGCAGACTATACTTACTAACAACTTCACTCGAATCCGATTCTATCTAAACTCTACAAGATAACATCTACATCAGGCCATGACTCTAGACAAACTCTGACATTCAATTTATACTCTATGTCTTATAGACCAGAACCTATAATGTATGCTCTGATACCACTAAATGTGACACCCCAATACACCTTGGGAGGATATTGGGGTGCTATGTTAGCACACACATACATACATGTACACATGCATACACAAAGGCAAAAGCGATACCAATAAATAAATTTAAGAACATTCTCTTAGGCCAAACATATACTATTAATAATGTATAAACTGTACATATATAAAAGCTTTATACTTATTACATATTCATTTTCGGTACATGTACAAAACAGTTAACATTTATACTACGATACTATACTTCTCTATATACATAATGATGTTACTCAAAATGTAAGAAACTCTATCTAGTACAAAAAAGATGTCTATAAAAGCTCCTAGTGGCCTTGACCTGCAGATGTGCACCCTCTGATCCAATCCTAAAAACCTACACGGGAAAACACCCGTGCTAAGCGATAATGCTTAGTGGGGATAAAAAGAAGCAAAAGACTTCGAACGAAGTCACAAATATATCACATGCATATCACTGGACATGTCATTCACAAATAACCATATACACAATCTTGTAACAGATAACATTCACTCTAATCAGTTCCATGTGGAAAAATCCAAGTATAGTAAACAATGGCGATGTCATGTCATATTGTGTTCATATTCATATACAAGTCTCTACTATATTCATGTCATGCTATATTCATGTCATGATATGTTCATATGCAAATACCTAAGCAATATGGAAAAATAATAGCGATATCATGCCATGCTATGTTCATGTATATCTATATGAATCTCTATACATAGGCAAGTCTCTACTACTTTTCTTGTACACTACAGACCATACAGTAGCCTGAGAAATACGACCAAAACATAAAGTAGCCTAAATTCTCATTAATTGTGGATTCGGGTTCTATATCTTAAATACTGATAAACAGTATTAACGGTGGAGACCTAACTCAAAATGAATACTCTGGGTATTCGTCGTTGAACCAATTAAGGTCACTGTGGCAGCCGCACTCTAACCCTTTATAAGCATGCTTATCTATCCACTACTATGACTGTTCAGGCTCAACATAAAGACTCTACAAACTGAATCATATACATTGCATGTACCCTGATGTTCATTTAAAATACTATTTACATATTAACTGAGCAAACCATGTGCATGCATATACCCTATGCATATACTTATAGGTAGCAATATAATATCGACGAATCTTTGTACTCTGCACTACTACTTAATCAAATGCACACCTCATTATACATGTTCAATATCACATACCATGTCATGCTCAATCA
Organism: Excoecaria cochinchinensis; assembly: GCA_947683425.1. NCBI lineage: Eukaryota > Viridiplantae > Streptophyta > Magnoliopsida > Malpighiales > Euphorbiaceae > Excoecaria > Excoecaria cochinchinensis. The sequence goes on along the minus strand of CANTUQ010000104.1, from coordinate 2,605,500 downwards.
CTCAAGCATTATATCATGATTCATGCATATATATAATCAATATCACATGGCAATTCATGTTCAACAATTAAAAAGCATGAATACGTTTAATTCCATTATTAAACTATTATGCCATAGCATTATTTACCCAAATAACTAACCTTATAATTATTTCATAAACCTAAACATGCATGATATAGACCCCGAAAATGTTTCGGTGTAATATGGGTTCAATTTGGGAAGAAAAACACATAAAAATATACAAATTAGTTGAGGATAAAGGTGGGGAATTGAGTCATGCCAACCATGGGCTCTAAATCAGGAAGAAAATCACTCTTCTGACATGTTCTGTTGCGCTCGCAACACCTATCGCGCTCGCGACATAAGCTACCCTCTGCAAGGCTGCTTTTGACATTAAAGTTTAATCACCTAAACCAACATCTAAATATCATTTTTAGGCCAAGTTTCCTCTTACGAATTGTTCCTTAGGAAGTTATCTTTCAAATGGGACAAGTTTCAGGTCAATTGGACATCTATAACGTTAGATATGGTCTAAACAATCCGAACTGCTCAAATGAACCGGCCAAAGTAGAGACACCTCTGTCTTGGTCAATTTCTAGTGTCTTAGAGAAAGAATTCTATCAAGATTTTTTCTAAGTCTTTTACAGGTACAGAAGTAATGGTTCCAATGGATCAACAATCATTCAATTTAGAATTCTAGAACTCTACTTATGATAAAAACACTTCACAGTGGTCAGATGCAAAATGAATAGAATTTGCCAAAACTAAACTTTATCTTCAACACACACTCAAATGATCAAGTCACATACTCATAAACATATATACACACATATATCATAAACATATATCACAAAAATACTGCAAGCAATCAAAATGAACTGAAATTAAAATCACACGCGATCCCGACCTCTCGGTAGCTCGAATACTGCTCTTTACTCGATTTCAACCTTCTCTTTGCCTTTATCCAACTTCTTGTTCACAACTTCAACAGAATCCTATAGAAAACACTTGAGTTAAACTTCTTCTCACTTTAAATCAAAAACAGAAAGAAAAAGGTGGTCAGATCGGAAAACCAACCAACCTTACCTTCTGAAGAGACCCAATCAAGCCCTACTACACTCTCTTCAAACCAATCCAAGAGGTTCTCTCAAAGAACCAAGCAAATGAAGAAGAAAAGGAAAGAAATAGCAAAGCAAGAGGACCAAAACAAAAAGAACAAAGGCCAAAAGCTAAGCAAAACTGAAGAGGAATAAAAGGGGTAGCCGGTCAACCCTTATCCAAAGCCAATCCATACCCATAAATGTCACCAAATAGCCTTAAATGCTACTAACCCAATTTATTTACTCAAAACAAACAAGTTAAAGCCAAGTGTCACACTCCCTTGTAGCCATGTGTCAACCTCCTACAATGCCACTTGTCAAACTCCTAAGCCGCTACGCGTTCGATACACATCAAATAATCCAACTGTAATAGGCTTCCCGTAAAGCATTCTATCGCGCCCGCGACACTGTCGCGCTCGCGACAGAGCCCACACACAAGCCACTATCTTCATCTTCTCAAAACAATTTTCTTCTAGCAAAACTTTTAACCTTAATCAACTTGGAAACTCATTCAAAAACACTCTCTTATACACACAAACTCTTGAATTACCGAACAAAAATTTTAAAATTCTTCTAAGGCCAAATCAGGTCGTTACAAGTTCTCTAGAGTTTATATAGTATCCACAGTACCCATATCCACCATATCAAGAATTCAGGCTAATGTATGTCTTGTAGTGTACAAGAGGTAAAGTAGAGACTTGTATATGTATATGAATATAGTATGACAAGTTACCGATATCCTTTGCCATATATGGATTTTTGCATATAAATGGGTTAAAGCATGATGGTATTTGCTTACAAGGTTGTGTATATGACTATTTGTATATGACATGACTATCGATATGCCTTTGTTATATCTGTGACTTCAATCGAAGTCTATTGTTTCTATTTATCCCCACTGTGACGCGTACCGAACCCCGCAAGATACCCCGAAGGCCCGCTCTTAGGGTGATCGGGAGAGGTTCATGAAAACTTATAAGGTATTTACAAGTGCGTCTATTTTGGGCAACAAGGAGGTTTCTTGGAGTCGCCACCCAATAAAACATTGGGAAAGTTCGTCTCGCCTCAGTGAGCCTAAGACGGTGCATAATATCCATTTTGGGCAAACCAAAGGGATATTGGAGACATTCACCCTAATAGAACATTGGAATGACCCTCTAACCCTATGGAGCCTAGCATTGTAAATTGAGTCTTTTGGTTGGACACAAGAGGTGTCTTGGAGATCCCATTCCAATGAAACACCGGAATGGTCCTCTCGCCTCGTTGAGCCCAAAGACTAGAATGGTTCGGGAGTTCTCATTTATTCATACCTTGGTTATTTTATAATTAAGTTTTGAATTTATGTTTTTTTCCCATTTCTCATACATTTCGATGCAATAATTAGAGCGCAAGTTTGATCATTCAAGGAAAAAGATAAATAAAGCATATGTAAAATAAAGTGTATTAAAATAAATTACAATAAAACTAGGGGCGGAATACAACCCCCATTGTAAATAAAGTACAAAACATGCATAAAATGAGATATTCATTAATGGTGAGGACATTGGTCCTCACATGCATACTTTAAGAAAAGCATTTAGTGATGATGGTTATGAAAAACTAGAACATTGGTCCCATTTTATTAGGAAAAATACCAACTTAATTAATAAAAATGCTTTGGCAATTTTCTTTCTGGCGGCCCTAAGGACAAACGATCTTATAAGAAAACATGCATGACAAAAATAAATAAAAAAGCAAATAAACAAATATTACAAACAAATAAAATAAATATATAATCCAAACGAGCCTCCTGGAACTCCCGATATTCTCGCGAAAACGCCCAAGCAAAAATGGGTTTTGACATAAAAATAAAACATAAACAAAATAATGTTAATAATTAAATCATTTAAATCAAATAAATATATAAAATAATGAGTGACAATTAAGATAAAATAAGATGACATGAAAAGAATGACAATTGAATTGAAATGTTAACAAACCAAAAATAAATGAGAAAAATGCATTATAAATGACAAATGATTAAATGATGTGATAATAAAATAAAATATGACATGTTAATAAACTAATGTATGAAAATATGCACATGACAATAATAATAATGAAAATAAACAACTAATAGAATAAACAAAAAATATAACATGCAACAAAGATAAAAGAATGATAAAAATGAGTAGATAAAAGAATGACGAAAATAATAATGATATGTGACAAGGTTAATTGATGTGTTCATAATTAATATAAACTATTTACATGGCAAAAATGATTAACAAAAATTAATTAATTATTTACATGCTAAGAATAATGAGGAATCAAAATAAATTAAATTATTTACATGTTAAGAATCAAAAGAAATCAATATTCACATGAATGAAAATAAAATCATATATAAACAATCAAATAGAACAAATATAAATTCAATACAACAAGTAAATAAATGAAAACCATAAATAAATCAATACCAACAACAAAATATACATGAATAGATTAAATATAAATAAAATAAAAGAAAATAGAAATTGAGCCAAGAATATTTACCCTCAGAGTTTTGGATTCTATGAAAGTGAAGTGATGATTTAATTTCTGGAAATTTGTTTAAAAAAGTGATTTAGCAATGAAATTAATTATCTTTGCTTATGGAGGAAACAAAGAAATTAATTTAAATGCATAAAATTGAAAAGAAATTGATTTGGAAGTGAATGATTAATTTTTTGAGCCAAAAGGATTAATTGGAGTAATTAAGAATTGAAAATTGATTTTTCAATCTCAATTAAACCTTATTAATTAAAAGAGAAAATCTGAAATTTTTGTTGAAGAGAAAAAATAGAAGAAGGAAGAAATATGAAATTTCAGGTCTCAAAAATAAAGTGGAGGCTCCCCCCTAGGTTTTTCCCATCCTAAAGAATATATAGGATGTTAGAAAGTTGCCCTAATTCAATTAGGGAAAGCAATTTTATTTTAACACAAATTCCTTTATTTTTGGGGATAAAATCAAGTTTTATTAATTAATTATCAAAAATAATTTTTTAGAATTTTATTTGGACTCAAAAACCTTGATTTAGGGTGAAAAAACCCGAAAAAGGGGTGAAAAATAGGAAAAAATGCTGAAAAAATGGAAAAAGATGAACTAGCCCATTTAGCGACAGCCAGGGAGGAGGGACTCCCATCTCTATAGAGCGACGGGCGTCGGCGGGTGGTGCGCTGTGCGATTCCGTGCACGGAGGCGCGGAATCGCGCGTTCTAGCGCGCTGCTGATACGGGGAATCCGTTGAAGAGGTAGTGCCGTGGTCGTGCTAACCCTCCGTTAAGTGGTAGTGCCGCCATCGTGCTAACTCTTCGATTTGATGAAGCGGTAGTGCCGTGGTCGTGCTAACCCTCCGTAGAGTAGTAGTGCTGTCATCGTGCTAACCCTTCGATTTGCTGAAGTGGTAGTGCCGTGGTCGTGCTAACCCTCTGTAGTGTAGTAGTGCCGCCATCGTACTAACCTTCGATTTGAAGAAGTGGTAGTGCCGTGGTCGTGCTAACCCTCCGTAGAGTAGTAGTGCTCCCATCGTGCTAACCCTTCGATTTGATGAAGTGGTAGTACCATGGTCATGCTAACCCTCCGTAGAGTGGTAGTGTCGTGGTCATGCTAACCCTCCGTAGAGTGGTAGTGCCGCCATTGTGTTAACCCTTCGATTTGCTGAAGTGGTAGTGCCGTGGTCGTGCTAACCCTCCGTAGAGCAGTAGTGCCGCCATTGTGCTAACCCTTCGATTTGATGAAGTGGTAGTGTCGTGGTCGTGCTAACCCTCCGTAGAGTAGTAGTGCCGCCATCATGCTAACCCTTCGATTTGATGAAGTGGTAGTGCCGTGGTCGTGCTAACCCTCCTAGAGTGGTAGTGCCGCCATCGTGCTAACCCTTCTGTTTTGATGAACTGGTAGTGCCGTGCTCGTGCTAACCCTCCGTAGAGTGGTAGTGTCGCCATCGTGCTAACCCTTCGGATTTGATGAAGTGGTAGTGCCGTGGTCGTGCTAACCCTCCGTAAAGTAGTAGTACCGCCATCGTGCTAACCCTTTGGATTTGATGATTGCCCCCTGAGAGGTCTTTGGTTGAGATCTTCCACCTGAGAGGTCTTTGGTTGAGATCTGGATTAGTGTTTGAGATGATGTTTGGATTGTTGTTTTGGCTGGCTATTTGGATTGATATTTTGATTGATTGGTTGCCCCTTGAGAGGTCTTTGGTTGAGGTCTGCCCCCTGAGAGGTCTTTGGTTGATATTTGGCTTGGTGTTTTGATTGGTTGGTTGCCCCTTGGGAGGTCATTGGTTGATTGTTTGGACTGATGTCATCACTTGGCTTTTATCGGTGTCCGCATCAAATCTCTCCTTCTGCAAAATAGGGAAACTAAAATATGCAGGAAAAATAGTGAGCATGCAAGTGAAATGCATGAGTCATGCAGGAATGCAGTATAAGAATTCATCTATATGGACTTGGAGATGATAGCCGAGATAGCTGCAGTTTACAATAGGATCGATGCCTTTTAAGCTGCTTTTGAATTTCATGCCCTTTGGGATTGCGAGATTCTCATCTGACACCTGTAGTCATTATTTGAAGGTAGTGCGTCCCTTGTGCATTTTTACACTAGCTTTTCTTAGCTGGAGATGAGTCTTTTGCGGATTTTCACATAACCTTATGCCTTATTTTTGCCTGGAGTGGACCAAACCCAATCCAGCGGCTTTTTCTCTTTCTTTTTTAAGGACAGACTGCCTATTTCCAGGTTTTCACCCTATCCTTTTGCCTAATTTTTGCTTAGAGCACCAGTTACAGTTTTCACTCTAACGACCTTTTTTTTTATTGCTGAAGCTATTGGCAAGGATCTTTCAGGAGCCTTGTGACATGGTTGTATGAGTTTGATTCTTCACACTTGATAGCAGGATGAGTCAGTTGAAGCATTTGCATGCTAAGAGTAGCAGAGGGTAGGCAGATACATGACTTTGATCACACAGGGTACAATACTCTGATCACATCATTGCATAAATGCATGTGTTTCAATTTGATTTTATTAAACACGATCATTATTTTGGCATTGATTTCAAAAAATACAAGACTTCAGCTAATCTCGAGATAGATCTTGAAAGCATTAAACTCCTGTTATCAATCAGCCCTCTCGGGTTTTCATGATTGAAGATTTTCTCTCATCATTTTTATTTAATTTTTTTTTGGAACGCGAATTCTAGATAAAACTTTGGGCATGAGACTTAACTCGAATGCATGAATGCACTCGTGGCTCCTCGCTTTAAGCTCAAGAAACACCATATGCCTCTTCTTACGTACCAAACCTTATTAGAAGGTCATCTTCGCTAATTGGATAAGATTAAACCAAGAATCAAGAGGTCTTACTTTGGTTGTAATGTTAGGCTTAGGTAGATTGCTGTCAAAGAAGGATCAGGTCGCTAGAGAAAAATGGCCGCAATATTTACTCGACTGATGGATGAACTATTCTCAGCTCAGTTGCATATACAAGGGTATTCTTGAATTTGGGTTCGGTAACGTTTTAGCTATTTAGATCAAAATGATAGTTAAAAAGGTAATCATCGAAACTCGTCAAGTGGTTACTATTTTAAGCTCTATTTTTTATTTTTTTTTTGAGCTCATGTCTTTGGCGCATGACTGAAACCCTTTTCCCAAAGTGTAAACTCATCCTTACCAAGGCAATTTTTGATAACCCAAAAAAAAATATTGTTAAAACGTACATCCATCCCTTCTAGAGCGGCCACTCTTCTAAGGGGAGGCAAAAATCATTTTAGGGGAGGGGATAGTTTTAACATGTGTAACAACAAAATTGGCACGCATTTAGCATACCTCCATAAAGCTCAACGAGCTAGCAAGCGATTGCAGAATAAGGGTAAGAAATAGTCATTTAGAGAGCTATACAAAGAAAATGTTGCCTAAATCATTTTCTTGTTTCCGTCTTATCCAAGGATCGCTTTGATGGGTAATCAGAAAGGATCTAGTGCTCTTAGTGAGTTTCCATCCAATCCCCTAATTGCAACTAGTTTTTCTTTATTATTTTCTCTAAATTTTCCTCTTTACAGGAGTTATATCAGATGCTATCAAGATTTTCTTTGGGTTCCCCGAAGTTTCGAGATTAATTGCAGTCATATTATTTGAATTAATGTCAAATTAAATGCATTGTGATCATGTTAAATGAAATCATTAGAAACACCATACAAATAAGCAAAAATTGTTCTATTAAAATAACCAAACATTGCCATAAAAAATTGTTCTCGAAATAATAACAAAGAGTGAAAAAAGAAAGAACATAATCTTCATTTCCACTCTCACTAGTGGATTAAGAGGACCCGATCATAATCATGGTGGACGGACCTCGTTGTAACCTGCCTTTTTCTTCTTTTCTCTCTTCTCAGGGTCCGTGATCTGATTGGTGACAATGAGATCCTGGATCTTATTTCTCAATGTTCGGCAGTAATCTGTCAGGTGGCCAGTGTGCTGGTGGTAGGCGCAGTACTGGTCTTCTTGGTGCCCTGGCTGCCCTTGATTCATAGCCGGTCTAGGCATTAAAGGTTGCAGCTTGCCCTCTTTCATCAACCTCTCTAGTACCCAAGATAGAGATCGGCCTAAGTTGGAGTAGTACCTCTGGTGCTGCCCAACTCCAGTAGCTGACACTTCGGCTATCTTGCCGTTTCTATTGTTGCTGCTCCGAGCACCTCCTGACTTGAACCCTGACTGGTTCCCATAGCCTTTCCCAGCAAAGTTATTTTGGCTTGCCTTCTTTGCTACGTAAGCCCCCTCAGCTTCTACAGCAATATCCTTGGGCGACTTCCAATCTCTAAGCCCTTTGAAGCTAAGCAAATCTCTCAGGTAAGGACAGGAATTTATGATAAATAACCTGATCTGGTCAGCAGTGTCAGGCTTTCGTTTCATCTCCATAACCCTATTCTTCCACCTGGTGAGGTACTCATGGAATGACTCGTCAAGCTTTTACTGTAGAAGTTCGAGGTCCTTCAGGGTGACCTCCATTCAAGTACTACAGTCGTATTACTTCATAAACTCATCAATCAGAAGGTCCCGCTCTTCCTTGGCTCTCCTATCCAACCCGTGGTACCAGTCAACTACCGGGCCCACCAGATTAAGGTAGAAACATTCCACCTTCTGCTTCTTGCTCAGCCCTGTGCCTTTCATGACCAGGGTGTACTGCTTGATGTGGGCAGATGGGTCAGAGGTGCTATCAAACTTCGGTTGCTCAGGCATCTTGAACCTTTGGGGCAGTAGCTCTTCATCCCCCAGATCTCTATCTTCTGGGTTGACCCCCTTTCCAATTGACAGCATGTGCGTGATTGCCTCGATCTGTTGCCTCATCCACCTCAAGGCTTCATCCTCCACCCTGGGCTACCTTGGCCTAACAATGTGGTGGACTATTGGCTCTTTGTCTTCCTCCTCCATCAAGAAATCATCATTGGGATTATGAATCCTTTCCCCTCTTGGCTCGACTGGTGCAGCAGCTTTGTGCTCATTGTTGGGTTGACGAGCAGCAACTCCAACGAAGGGAGCCTCCCCACCAGCAGGTGGTTCGGCTTGCCCCCGAGGAGGAGCTGCCTGTGGTTGTAGAGCAGTAGGCGGCTGTGGGGCGCACTCGCTGAGCGCGACGCTAGCGCGAGCGCATTGGGCGCTGCACGTCGCCCAGCAAGCGCTCCGTGTGCTGCCGCGCCCCGACACTCGCAAAAAAAAATATTTGTTTATTTATTATTTTTTTATTATAAAATAAAAACCTAAAAAACTCATTTTTTACCCCAAAATAATTTTTAAATATTTTTTAAAATATTTAAGAAAAATAGATTTTTCTCCATTCCTAACAAATCCAAATGATAAGCGAATTTACTTCCGACCTTCATTCTTTTTGCCTATAAGCCTGCATAGCTAAATTTCATCATCGAGTAATCCTGATCAAGGCTACTTGGGACTTGGTAACTACAGTTGCCCCCAATTTTGGGGAGGCTAGTGCGTGGGTGCCTAGGTGAGCCAAAATTAAGGGAAAGGAAAGAAGCGCGTACCTGAAGCGGCGACCTTCCTGCTGCTCCCTGGGGAACACTGCTATGACTTGAAATATAAATATCCTCTCCGAGTTGCACTGAGTCGCTGACAAGACTGCGAAGTGCTAGGGACCATCCTCAGATGGTGATGCGCCAAGTCGCTACCAAGACTACAAAACACAAAAGATAAATCACACCAAGCCGCTGACAAGGCTACTAAAAGTGCGCTGCACGGAGCCGCTGACAAGACTACTAAACGTACAGGTGCTATCCGCAGATAGCGATGCGCCGAGCCACTGACAAGACTACTAAAAATGCAAAACAAAAAATCGCACCGAGCCGCTAACAAGGCTACTAAAAGTGCGCTGCACGGAGTCGCTGACAAGACTACTAAACGTACAGGTGCTATCCGCAGATAGCGATGTGCCGAGCCACTGACAAGACTACTAAAAGCATAGAACAAAAAATCGCACCGAACCGCTGACAAGGCTACTAAAAGTGCGCTGCACGGAGTCGCTGACAAGACTACTAAACATACAGGTGCTATCCATAGATAGCGATTCCCCAAGCCACTGACAAGACTACTAAAAGCACAGAACGAAAAAATCGCACCGAGCCGCTGACAAGGCTACAAAAAGTGCGTAAGAGGGATGCACCGAGTCACTACCAAGACTGCCAAAAGTGCACGAAAGAACTACACCGAGCCACAACCAAGGGTACCAAAAGTGCACCATTCCATCTTCTGATGATGATGCGTCGAGTCGCTGACAAGACTACGAAACGCGAAACTGGCTCTTCTGAGCTGCACCGAGTCTGCTACAGACTACTAAAGTGCACTGCACCGAGTTGCTGACAGGACTACTAAAAGTGCAGGATTCCATCTTCTGATGGTGACTGTCGTCTTTTAGATATTGCCTGCAAAATTATGTGCACCGAAATATATACAAGAAAACGTGTCTGTATGATATGAGATGCAAAATGCTTGCAAGAATGTATATACCATGCCCTAGGTGACCCACGGTCTGCTAAGGATATAGCTTGGTTGCTCCACCATGCCCCCTGGAATCCAGAGGATTGTCATCTTGGCCTTAGGGATTCCGTCCCCAACAAGTTTTTCTGAAAGAGACATCCAGTACATCTTTGCCCCCCCCCCCCCCCCCCCGGATCGATGATCATATAGCCAGGATTCTGATTCATGCCCCGTGCTACTTGTTATCTGATTGAAAGAAGATCATCTGAAGTAATGACGCCTTATCGCTCCAGGCATCAAACGTCATTATTTTAAAGGTAGTGCGTCCCTTGTGGATTTTCACACTAGCTTCTTTGCTGGAAATACGTCCCCTAAGGGATTTTCACATAACCCTTTGCCTAATTTTTGCTTGGAATGGACCCAACCCAATCCAGTGGCTTTTGTTTATTTCATTTTTTGTAGGGTAGACTGCCTGTTTCCAGGTTTTCACCCTGCCCTTTGGCCTAACTTTTGCTTAGAGAGGCAGTTACGGTTTTCATCTCTAACGGGTTTTTTTATTTTTTTTTTTAACTACTAGAGAAAGCGATTATCAGAATAATTGCCAGGAGGTGGCCAACATATATCCACTTAGACATCTTTCGACATCAAGATTATACAATAGTCATTAGATAGATAAATGATACATTTCTTTTTAAGACAGAACTAAAAGAACAGTGAAAATGTATTCTTTTACTCATTGCAAGGTTGTGTACATTTCTATATGATTTTATCATACATGATTCTCATTTGACAGGAATTCAAAAGAAACACAAGACTACACCTAATCTCGGAATAGATCTTGTAAGCATCAAACTCCTGTTTTCAATCGGCCCTCTCGGGTTTTCTCGATTGAACATTTTCTCTTGGCCCTTAATTTTTGCACAGGATGCTTTTTTCGGTTTTCACCCTGACAGGGCGCCCAATTTTAGCAAGGCCGCCTTTTTTCGGTTTTCGACCCGCAGGGCATTTATTCTCTTCTTTTTATTTTTGGTTTTTAGCCATGGAACCTTTTTAGTCTATCGACATTGACCGGGTCCTTTAACTCATTCCCATCGCTATCCGCCAAGATTACTGCTCCTTTTGTTAGCAACTTCTTTAAAATGAACGGACCTTCCCAGGTTGGCCTGAATTTTCCTCGTATGTCTAGCACTCCCGGCCTCATCATCTTAAAGACCAAATCTCCCTTTTTCAACGGGTGCTTTCGTACTTTCTTGCTAAATGACCGAGCTAACCTCTTCCGGTAAACCTGATTTGTGATAATAAGCCTGTAACCTATCTTCATCCAGCAAATTCAGCTGCGACAAACGCTGTTGTGCCCATTCTGCCTCTAGAATCTCGGCTTCCATGACTACCCTCAAAGACTTCAACTCAATTTCAACCGGCAGGACTGCTTCAGTTCCATATACCAGAGAGAATGGTGTCGCCCCCGTAGAAGTCCTGACTGTGGTTTTATAACCCCAAAGCGCAAAAGGTAACTTTTCCACCTAGTCTTTATAGCTCTGAACCATCTTGGCCAATATCCTCTTCACGTTCTTGTTCGCTGCTTCAACTGCGCCATTGGCCTGAGGACGGTAAGGAGAAGACTTATGATGCTGGATTCCATATTTCTGGAGCATCTGTTTAGTTTCTACCAAGAATTGTACCCCATTGTCAGATACAATGTGATGCGGGAGACCATATCTGCATATCAAATTCCTCTCGATGAACTTAGCCATGTCCCTTGCATCAACCTTCTTGAAAGATTCGGCTTTAACCCACTTAGTGAAGTAGTTAATGGCAACTATAATGAACCTGTGCCCATTAGAAGCTGTAGGGCGGATCTCGCCTATGATATCTATCCCCCAAGCTGCAAATGGCCATGGAGAAGTCAAGTTATACAACTCTGAAATTGGCACGTGCCTCAAATTTGCGTATTGCTTGCATAACTGGAATTGCTTCACATATTTCGAACAATCTATATCCATTGTGAGCCAATAGAATCCTTGGCGCATGATCTTCTTTGCTAAGGCTAAGCCATTCATGTGAGCTCCGCAGACCCCAACATGAACCTCTCCCATAACTCTTTCTGCTTCTTTCTCTGCCAAACATCTTAACTAGATGCCATCAGCTTGTCTTTTATACAATGTGCCGTTTACGCTAATGAATTGAGTGGATAGCTTTGGAATCATTCTTTGGTCTTTCTCCGTGGCTTCTTCTGGAAAAACTAACTTTTCTAAATAATTCTGAATGTCATAGTACCACGGATTTCCATCAGCGGCCTCAACATCCATCACCTACTCAGCTTCAAAGCAAGGCCTTTCTGAGCTAGAAATTAGCAAGGGTTTCATAGCAATTCCTGTTGGATTATCCCACATAGACACTAACGTCTTTAGAGCATCAGCCAACTGATTTTCATCTCTGGGGATAAAGTGAAAAGTGCAAGTCTCAAACTGGCTACATAGCATTCTTAAGCATTTCACATAAGGCAGTAGCCTCTCTTCTCTGATTGACCACTCCCCTCTGATCTGATAAATTACTAAAGAAGAATCTCCAAATACTTCTACAGTCTTTGCTCCCAGGGCGAGCAGTGCTTCCAATCCAAAGATGCAAGCCTCGTATTCTGCTTCATTATTGGTAGCCTTATGCCTCAGCTTCTTGGCTAATGGTAGCTTTTCACCATCCGGGTCGTAAGAATAACTCCTGCTCCTGCCCCTTTACTGTTGACTGCTCCATCGAAGAACAACTGCCACCCTTGCACCGCTATGGCCGTGACATCTTCATCTGGAAAAATGTACTCAAACTGATCTCCCTCAATAGGATGCTCGGCTAAGAACTCCGCTACGGCTCTTCCCTTAATGGTTTTCTTGGTTATGTATTCAATATCGAACTCCTGCAACAACAGTAACCATCTCCCCATTTTCGCTAGCAGAGAGGGCGCTTCCTGAAGATACCTAAAAGGGACCGCCTGTACCCTGAAGGAATGAAAGTAATGTCGCAACTTCTTAGAAGCCCAGATAACTGCAAAGCAAATCTTCTCTACCTCAACATATCTGGCTTCATACGGTAGGAACTTCTTGCTAAGATAATAAATAGCAAACTCCACACCAAAGTCATCTTCCTGAGCCATCATAGCACCAACTGAATTATCCTCTACAGCCAGATACAGGATTAGTGGTTTGGCACGGCGTGGTGGTCTTAAGACTTGAAGATTTAAGAGATAATCCTTAATGGTGTCAAAGGCCAAATGACAATCATCGTTCCATACCATAGGCTGGTTCTTCCTTAGAAGCTTGAAAATGGGCTCACATACCGAAGTCAGCTTGGCAATGAACCGGCTGATATACTAAAGCTTTCCCAGGAAACTCCCTTTCCAGGCACCGGCATCTCTCTAATGGCTTTGACCTTATCAGGATCTACCTCGATTCCCCTCTGGCTTACTGCATGACCCGACAACTTTCCTGAGGTAACTCAAAAATGCACTTCTTGGGATTGAGGCGCAGATCATACTTGCTAATCCTTTGAAAGAACTTTTCTAAAGCCTCAAAGTGACCTTCTCTGGTAGCTGACTTAATCATCATGTCATCAACGCACAGTTCCACCTCTTTGTGGATTAATTCATTGAGAACGGTAGTGGCCATCCTCTGATAGGTTGCTCCTGCATTTTTTAAACCAAAAGGCATAACCCGGTAGGCATATGTCCCCCACTCGGTAATGAAGGCCGTCTTAATCCGATCCACTATCTTGTTAAGGATTTGATTGTACCCCGCGTATCCATCCACAAAACTGTACATCATGCAAGCAGTGGCATTATCTACCAACACATCAATATAAGGCAGAGGGAAATCGTCTTTCAGGCAAGCTTTGTTCAGATCTCGATAATCCACGCATACTCGAACTTTTTCGTCCTTCTTAGCCACAAGAACCACGTTAGCTAACCATGTTGGGTATTGAACCTCTATCAGGAACTTAGCCTCAATTTGCTTATGGATCTCTTCTTTCACTTTCTGCGCCCATTCTGGCCTTAGTCTCTGGAGCTTTTGCTTAACTGGTTTAAACTCTGGGTAAGTTGGGATTGCATGCTCGGCGACATCCCGATCGATTCCTAGCATATCCTCGTAGGTCCAGGCAAAGACTTTTTCATATTTTTTTAATATTCTCTCAAATTTTATCCTCTCTTCAGGAGTTATGTCTGATGCTATCAAAATTTCCTTTGGATTCTCCAAAGTTCCGAGATTAAATGCATTTCTTCCAGTTAAATTAATATAAAAAATGAATGCATCATGCTTATGATCATGCGAAATGAAATCATCAGAAACATCACACAAGTAAGCAAAGTTATTCATCTCATTAACATAATCACAAACATTAACATTGTCATTAAAAAGTTATGGTATAAAAAGAGCATCTAAATAACTATCATCTTCATCTCCTGCCGATGCCGATGCTGTGGCTGACTGTACTTTGGCTCCTTGACTTGGTGGCTTTTCAACTACCTCCAGTGAAATCTTGAGACCTTCAATCTTCGGCTCTGGCTCTACCATCTTCTCCTTCCCTTTGAGTTTAGTGGCCAATAGCTTATCATTTACAATCTCTTCGGGCTCATCCCTGTCCCAGATGCTGCATTGGCTCATAATCTCCTCATCCCAGAAGTTTTCCATAGTCTTAATAACTCCAATCTCCCAGTCAAAGACATCATTAAAAATTTTGAAACCCGGGATGATCTTCCCATCTACCCACTGTGGCTCCTCTTCTCCAGCGTAAGCACAAATCGAGGATGCTGACACAAAGCTCTCTGAAATGTGGGGAATCTTCTCTGACACTTTCTTCTTACCATGCTCTCCTTTGTAGCTAACCCCTTCTGATCTTTCTGGCTATGCGAAATGATGACATCCTGTCGTCCTTATGAATCTTTGCCCAAACCAGCCCTTGGGAGGAAGTGCATCTTCTTTAGCATGCTCACCACCTGAGGGCTACCTTTTAAGCTTTGCTCTTCTCCGATCATTGATACGTGAAAGCCACTGAATGGTTGATTAGAGATCTCCGAGGCAGACACTTAGTTCTCTCTTGCTGCTTTAATGGTCACCACCTCTCCTTCGTGAGGTATCTTAATCACTTGGTGTAAAGTGGATGGCACTCCCCCCAACCTATGGAACCACGGTCTTCCAAGTAAAGCTGAGAAATTTGCTGGGATGGGTAAGACCACAAACTCTATTTTTGTCTCAACGGGTCCAATCCTGACAACAGCTTTGAAAGTTCCCGACGCCTGCCTCCTGGAATTGTCAAAAGCTGTGATGGTCAGGTCAGACTTGCTCAACATGCTTTCATTTAACCTAAAAGCCTGAAGCACCACTAAAGGACAGACATTTATTGATGACCCATCGTCAACCATAACGCAAGCAGTGTGCTTGCCGTTAATATGTGCTTTGATATATAATGGCCGGTTATGGCTGCGACCCTCAGCTGGCAAATCTGCATCAGAAAATACCAGTTTCTCCCCGAATTCCCCTTTTGTAACACCCCCATCGCCGTCCCCGTTGGAAGGACACCGACGGACGCGCTACACGACGCTCACATATACAGATATACACATGCACAATGCGGAAGCATACGTTCATACATAACATGCATACAGAAATACGGATTAATTAAAAACTTACCTTACCTGCAGGCACGGACTGATCATGCAGTAACTTATGTACACACAGACACTATGCAGAAGCATACACAGAAGCATTCATAAGACCATTCAACGGAAGCATAATCGAAATAATAAAACAAAGGAATAACTAAACATCTAAACATAAAGACATACTAACTATTACATTTCCAAAAGAAAACTCAAGAACGAAACATAATAATTACATATACAATACTACCAAATACAAAAGCTGAAATACAGAAGCCGAACAAAATACAGAACTTCTAACTCCTATGTGGCCGACCTTGCAGAAGCGCGACTCGAACAGAACCAAACCTGCCACCTGCACGGAAAGGAAATCCGTGCTAAGCGATAACGCTTAGTGGGGAGAACACACAAGAATATGGACGGCCATTCACAATGGTCGCCAAGGCAAAACACATTCAAATGACAAATGCGGATATTCATAATACATATATGATCATACTTGCATAGCAAAGGCATTCATTCGATATCTCACAGTCAAACCATAAACTCATGTCCAGGATATACCAATACAGACATAATACAATATACGATACAAATATCATCATGCCGAACTACATACTATAACTCATGCATAAACCTACATGGGTATCAAATAACAACATCTTACCGTGCGGAGTCACAAGAGCTATACACATGCAATAGACATAACAAAGTACCCATGCATGAACTGACAATCAAACCATCATGTTAAGCATGCCAGTTAATTAATATACCTAAACATGTTAACACAAACACTAGTCAAATATCCAGAAGATAACGTTTAGAGCATCATAATACCGCTGCGCAACTCTAATATATATTAAGCATCATGCAGAACATTCTGATAACGGAGACTGAAGGCATAACCACTTAGTATTACATTCATATCATCATCATGCAGAGAGTACAGTAATCATCACATACTTACCATCACAGCTGCTTCGGTTCTCAAGCTAATATATTAACAAAACATGTTTAAGTCACATACATAAATTCTCTAGTCGCATCATAATCAAAGCATTCAGAAACTTATAACAAATCACATGACGAGTACGGACAATCATGTTAAATATAAAGTCATGCTTATTTAAAACAGACATACATTCTGAAGCCCATAGTCACATTCATATACATATAAACTCATTTCTGAAATCCTTATCATAATCAATCGGATAACACATTCTGATAACTATTCCAAAATAACAAGTACAATACGCAAAGGCTAAAACATAATCCATCTAAACATGCTCATATAATAAAGCCATCAAATCAGTATTTCATAAATATATCCCTTCAGAAATAATCCGATATATGGCCAGATCAGATCAGAGCAGTTCAAATAAACATTCAAAGAACACCTGCTGACTCTGGGTAGTGGATAACGAGTGTACTCATGGCGGTACCTTACGGGTACGAATCGACTCATGGCGGTACCTTACGGGTACGAATCGAAAAACCATTTATTTTGTCACAAAGCATTTTACTGATGGGGGATCTTAACCCGATCCAAATTCATTAAAAAGGACCACGAGGATCCGTACTGAGGGGGGGTTCGCGAGGAACCATACGGGGGACCTGATCAGGGTCCAATACGTTCAAAGGGCGCTGCAGCTACTGAAAGACTCTATTAGGCATGCCTAACTATCCACTAGACTGACTCTCGCAGGTCATGCATAAAATAATACACATTCCGAATCGCACAATGCATAAATATATATATATACATATATACATCATGCATAAATCAGAGTACAATAGACATATAAATATGCTCATAAGGTCGGTCGGCCATCATGCAATTCGCATTGCAAAACATATTACAGTCCATACATTTTAACATTAAATAATATTCTAAAACATGCCAAGAATCAGGTATAAAAGCGCTACCATGCCAATGATTATCAAAACATAATCCTAAACATGCGTTTAGGTGAGAATACTAAGCATAAACCATGCATAGTCCCAATTACATTTAACATAATACAATGAGTTCAAAGGCTAAAGCATAATATCAATCAAAGCTCATACAAGTCATATTCTGGAGTATGCAATAGGTCAATCAATTGCATTTTAGCACTACTCAAGTTACTAAAGCATATCTGGAATACACGTGGAATCATATCATGCCAATAATCCAAAAACGCATAATCTGAATCATGAAATGATACTATATATTTCTAAGCATGACAGATTACTCTCAGAGCAGAATTCAATCAAAGATATGCATAACATATCGCTAATCATAACTGAAATAGGCTAACCAATCCGATGAGCAAAATAAGATAGCACTCGATAGAGGAAAGAGCTATAAAAGCATTTGAAAGTCATTTCAAGAAAACTAGTCATGTGGGGAAACAAGTAAAACAGAAAAGCCATACAGGAGCGTATAACAGTCTGACATAAATTATACAGAAGTAAAGACCCATACAGAAGAAATAGGAAATCCATTTTGATTTAAAACTGGGCGAAATCGAAAAAAAAAGGAGCTGAAGAGGAGTCGGTCACAAGTCGTGTCACGACTTGTGACTGACCTCACAGGAGGGTCACGGCGTGACCTAGTGTCACGTCTCGTGACCTGCTAGAGAGTCACGGGACGTGACTCTATGTCACGCCTGGCCTCACAAGAGTCACGCCGTGACTCTATGTCACGTGACGTGACTTCCCTCTCACAGAGAGAGGAGTCACGCATTGCCCTTACCAGAGTCACGCCGTGACTCTAAGTCACGAGACGTGACTTCCCTCTCACAGAGAGAGGAGTCACACTTCGCGACTGGAGTCACGCTTGCCATACACAAGGGTCACATCGTGACCCTAAGTCACGAGACGTGACTTTCCTCTCACAGAGAGAAGAGTCACGCTTCGCAACTGGGAGTCACGCTGCCCTTCACACGAGTCACGCCGTGACTCTAAGTCACGCGACGTGACTCGCCTCACACAGAACAGAGACGCGATTTTCCATTCCCAGTTACCCAGAACTCCAAGAACTCGATAAATTCATTTTCAATCTCATTCAAAACACCACCAAACTCATCTTACCTTTCAATCGATGTCCCAAACAGCATAAACAAGACAATTGCAACTTAATTCAACAATCAAATCATTAAAACCATGCTTAAACACATTTAATCGATTCTAGAGCATAAACCCTAAAAATACAGTAAGTTCAAAACCCAAACTCAGAACTTCTAATTCAATATTTGTCATGCATTACTAACACATTTACTCACTTAATCATGCATGTACACATTCTAAACCACATCAATTTCCAGAAATGCAAACACATAAGCATCCTAAGTGAGATTTAGGGCAAAACATTAAGAAATCCAAATGCAGTAAACAGAGCTCCCAAACCTCAAAAATCACGATCCAAAATCAGGCTTCCAGCTTCAAAATCAAACCTCTCTCTTTTCCTTGCCTTTACTTTGTTCCTTCTTGTAATCCAAAGCTTGCACAAATAAAACCCATAATTATACTTCAAACCCTAACTCAATCAAAACCAAAACCAGGAGAAGAAGATGAAGAAGAACAGAAGAAGAACATCACGTTAAACTCCCACTTACCTCTTCAAAGCAAAGCACAACCCAAGCCAAACACAACTCCAAGCCAAGGAAGATGAAAGGAAAAGCAAAGAAAGGAGAAGAGAAGAAGAAGGAGGAGCGTGAGAGGGGAACTAACGGGAAATGTAACCTGTGTTTCCTCTCTTCCTCTTTCCTTTCTTTTTCTTCTTTCAATGCTCACCTAACACCCACATGGCAGCTCCCAATAGGACCACACAATCCACTCAACTATTCCAAATTAATAAAATGCTCTTAAGTCCTTAAACAAATTACACTTCACTCACTTACACAATTCTTTCCTTAACAAACTTAATTATCTTATCAATTAGGTCCTTAACACTCCAAATTCTCAAACACAATTACCGAAATACCCTTCCGATCCTGACTTCGCATGCACAATCCGACCAGGGCTATTTTGGGGTGTGACACCTTTAACAAGATCTAGCAGCTCAGATGGAGAAATTGTAGTGGCTACAGTGGACACACTCAATGCCTCGACCAACTTCTGTCTATGGGAGGGGACTACCTTAAAAGGTCCCAAATTGATATTTGAGCCGTGGTCTTTTTCAGCTGCTTTACTATGGGACTTTCTTCTGGCTCCTTCTCTGCGGTTGGTCCTATTGCTTCTCAACTTCGGGGACCACTCTCCCACTTCTTGTTACAGCCCCAACTCTTTCCTCCTCTTCCAAATCCCACAGATCCGTGAATTCTCCATTTTTCTCTTCATCGTCTTCGTCTCCACTCTCACTAGTGGACCAACAGTTTATCGTTGCCACGGGAATCCCTTCTTCACTTGCCTCAGGGCGAGTGATAGCGACATACTCATTTTTATATAGATCTTGCATCACATACCATTCTGGTAAGCTCGATCCTATCATAAAGATTGGCGGTGGCATAACATTATAATTAGACTTCTTTTTGCTCTCTCTCTTTTCAGGGTCGGTGATCTGCTTACTATCGATCAGATCTTGAATTAGGTGCCTTAGCCTGAAATAATTGTCAATCAAAGTTCGGTATGTTGGTGAAAGGCGCAATACTTATTCTCTTTGTGCCCTGGCTGTCCTTGGGTCCTAGCTGGCCTAGGTGGCAGGGGTTGTAGCTTCCCTTCCTTTATCAGCCTCTTCAAAACCCATGACAAAGGCCCACCCAAATTGGAGAAGTACCTCTGATTCACGCCTATTATAGACACCTCGGCTGTCTTTCCTCCCCTATTTCCGCTGCTTGAATTTGCTGACTTGGCTGTCTCTTGATTGCTGTAGCCCCTCTTGGCATAAGACTCACTGTTTGCCCTTTTGGGCATATATTCTCCTTCCGCTTCTATGGTAATGTCTTTTAAGGACTCCCAATCCTTCAGCCCCTTCATCTTCAGTCCGTCTCTCAAGTATGGGCTGGCATTCTGAATGAACAACCGAATCTGATCAGGAGTGTCTGGCTTGCGTTTCATCTCTATAACTCGATTCCTCCACCGAGTAAGGTACTCATGGAAGGACTCTCCAGACTTCTACTGTAATAACTCCAGATCTTTCAAAGTAACTTCCATTTGAGTGCTACAATCGTACTGCTTAAGCAACTCCTCAGTCAACAAGTCTCAATCCTCTTTGGACCTTCTGTCCAGTCCATGGTACTAATCAATGGCAGCTCCTGTGAGACTCAAGCAAAAGTACTCTATTTTTTGCTTTCTTGTTAAAGTTGTACCCTTCATAACAAGCGAGTACTGCTTGATGTGAGCAGCAGAGTCAGAAGTGCCATCAAATTTTGGAATATCGGGCATCTTAAAGTTCTGGGGAATCAGGTCATCCCCATCCTGCTCTCGGTCCTCCGGGTTCATTCCTCTCCCTACAGTCATCATCCTTGTCATGGCCTCAAATTTCTCTTCCATTTTTCTCCACATCACCTCCTCCAGTTTCAGCGACTTTCCCTTAGCTACCGCATGCTCCTCTTGCTCATCTTCCCTAAAATCAACCTCGGACCTAGGGCCTTCTCCGCGATCGATGGGTGCAGGTACTCTTTGCTCCATAGCAAGTGGGTCAACCACGGGTTGGTTAACTACAACAGGGGGATCTTCTCTAACAACCCCTTGTTCAACTGGCACTCGGATAGGGGCAGTAGCAGCTTGTTGCCCAGCTATAGTGGTGGTTAGGTTGCCCATCATTGCAATCATTAGGGCCTCAAACTCCTCCATTCTTCTTCCTACTTCCTTGGCAATTATTGTCCGGGTTGCATCAGACTCGTTTGATGGATTGGCCATGCTTACCTCTATTGATGATTTAGAAGAGAACCCCTCACTATCATCTAAGATTAAATTAGAACTCTGATCCGATACTAACTCCGATAACCCCAAAAGCGGAATCCTTCTTAACCATCCGTCGGGACCTCTAGACCACCTAGGAGAATCTATGATGGCTAAAAGAAAATATTACATTAAGATGATGCATGATTTTAAAAAATACAATGCACGCTCATACTGATGCAACATAGACAAACACATGTAATCAGATAGATCCTTCTGACCTTATCTCTCCCACACACGTGGTATTGCAGTCTCTTTCCCAGGTGGGTTTAGTCCATGGGTTAATGGGGAACCCGATGGACACGTATGGTGCACGGTGGAGAACAGGTAGCATAACAGCTCTTATCTAATGTACATGCGTATGAGTGTTTGGCCCATAGGTATTTAAACAATTCAACTTAATTAAGATGGGCCCACCGGGGCATGAAAGCCTTTGATAAAGACCATTTAATTAAATTGACTTTGTCCAATATATGATGGCCCATATAGCAAACATGGTGTTACGGTACATTTCACCTAGTGGAAGTATCTATTGCCATTACATGAGCTTTGGTCAACGGGTGATGATATTTTAGGGCTACCCAAGCATGGTCCCTACTAACGGGTCTAGCTCGTTATAAGCATAACCAATTGGGTCACCATTTGATATACCATAAGGTATGAGGCTTGGGCTGGTGATTATCCTTAACACTTTCCCATATTAAGTGAATGTAGGGTCATGCTTTGGGAACGCACCGGGGTTAAGATAGGGACCAAACTAGCATAATCTAAGGCTCTAGCATGGATGCAATGCAATTTCAAAAAGAGATGAAATTTTTAAATTAAAACTCAATTGTAAATTTTAACCAAGGTACTTTCGAAGGAAAGTCTCTTAGTCCCCAGTGGAGTCGCCACTGTGACGCGCGCCTGACCCCGGGGCGCCCACCGACCGCTCGCTTTAAGGCGATCGGGCTGATGAGGTCCGTTGATAACTTGCAACGAATTACAAGTGCGTCTATTTTGGGCAACAATGAGGTTTCATGGAGTCGTCACCCAATAGAACATTGGAAAAGTTCATCTCGCCTTAGTAAGCCTAAGACGGTGCATATTTCTATTTTGGGCAAACCAAAGGGGTCTTGGAGGCAATCACCCCAATAGAATATTGGGAATGATCCTTTACCCCTATGGAGCCTAGGATTTATTAAGCCTTTTTTAGCACAAGAGGTGTCTTGGAGGTCTCGTTCCAATGAATGATCCGGATAGACCTCTCACCTCGTTGAGCCCAAAGACCAGAGAATGTTCGGGACTTTCCATTTATTAATGTCTTGGTTAAATTTATAATTGAGTTTTGAATTTACCTTTTCGTCTCTTTTCTCACTCGTTTAAATGCAATAAAAATTAAAGCGCAGTATCAACCATAGAAATGAAGCGATAAAGAATAACATGAAGCGCATAAACATAAATTACAACAAAACTAGGGGCGGAATACAACCCCAATTTTAAATAAGCTGCGATCCACGCATAAATCAAGTTATTCATTTAAGGATGAGGAATTGGTCCTCGCATGCATATTTAAAGAAAGCACTTTTGATGTGGCAATTTTATTTAGGATGAAAATTTAGGACTTTGGTCCTATTTTATTAGAAAAAACCAATTTATTCTATAAAATATTTTTATGTGATTTTTTATTTAAGCATGCATAAAAACCATTTTATTTAACAATTACATACACGGAAATCAAAAATATAAACAAAATGAGAATTAAAATGTACAATAAAGATACCAAACCCCCGTCTCCTCCTTCACGTGTATGGATACTCAAATAAGAATAAAACATTTATTTGCAACCAAAATAATAAAAAAAATAAAATTCATGTTAGTGATTAAGCCAAAGAAATTATTTAAACATATAAAATAATAAATTATAGAATAAAATAAATATGCATTATTTATGACAAAATTAATTAAATGACATGATAAAATATATAATTTAACAAATTAGCAATTTTACATGCACAAAATAACACAACATAATGACGAACGCTAATTATAAATAAAGATTAGCATGCGTAAAAAATTAATAATAACAAATTTATCATACCTAAAACATGCATAAAATAATTATGAGGCAATTTAACATGCATAAGAATAAAAATACATTAGTCATGCCAAACATGCTAAATAAATAATTATAATAACAACAATTTTGAGCAAATAATAAAAATATTAACATATGCAAGAAATAATTTAACAAGAAAATAAAATAATAGATTCAAAAGAATTTACATATTAGATAAATATTTAAAGATAAAAAAAAAAGAAGAAAATAATAGGCTAAAAGAATTTACATACTAAATAATTAATCAAAAACAAAACTATAAAAATGGGTCTAAAATAATTTACATTTTAATTAGTTAATTGAAAACAAAATAAATGAAATTAACGAAAAGAATAAAGGAGTAAAGCCAAGAATAATTACCCTCAATATTTTCTTGTAGAATTGAAGGTAGATGGACTAATCCTTTGCCTTGATTTGTTGGAATAAGAGTAAAATAAGATGTTAAGAAAAATGAAAATGATTTTATCTAATTTGGAAGGAAAAAAAGGAAGTAATTTTCTCAAAAAAACCTCCTTAAAACCCAAATTTTTCCTCCTTAAAATGTCAGAATTTTTTCTAACCAAAAATCCTCTCAAAACACAGCAAAATCCTCCTAAAAAAAATCCTCAAGTTTTTTTCTTTAATTCCCCTCAAAAACTGCCAAAAAACCACCCAAAAACCCCACAAAATCGTAAAAATCGAGTACTGGGTATCATGGGGCGAAAATGGGCGAGGGACGCCCTTTGGCGCGCCCGAAGGGCTTCCTAGCGCGCAATGCGCACGGAAATCGCTCGCAGCGACGCGCTTGGCATTGCTCGCGCGAGCGCGCTGGGCGTTGCACGTCACCTAGCGCTCTGCGTGCTGGCGCGCGCACCCTGACACTCGCGAAAAAAAAATATTAATTTTTTTTATTTTTTTTATTATAAAATAAAAACCTAAAAAACTCATTTTTTACCCCAAAATAATTTTTAAATATTTTTTAAAATATTTAAGAAAAATACATTTTTCTCCATTCCTAACAAATCCAAATGACAAGTGAATTTACTTTCGACTTCATTCTTTTTGCCTATAAGCCGGCATAGCTAAATTTCATCATCAGGTAATCCTGATCAAGGCTACTTGGGACCCGGTATCTACAGTATCGAAACATTTCAACTAAATTAAGACGGGCCTATCGGGGCATGAAAGCCTTTGATAAAAGCCCATTTAATTGGGTTGAATTCATTCAATATATAATGGCCCACATAGCAAGCATTGTATTAAGGTACATGTCACCTAGGGGAAGTATCTATTGCCATTACATGAGTTTTGGTCATGGGTGATGATATTTTAGGGCTACACAAGCATGGTCCCTGCCGACGAGTCTAGTTCATCACAAGCGTAACGACCGATCGGGTCACCATTTGATATACCTTGATGGTACGTTGCTTGGGCTGGTGATTATCCTTAACACTTCCCTACATTGAGTGAACGTAGGGTTATGCTTCGGGAACGCACCGGGGCTAATAAAGGGCCCAAACTAGCATAGTTCTAAAGCTCTAATGATATGATATGCAATTTCAAAAAAGGGATAAAAATTTTAAATTAAAACTCAATTATAAATTTTAACCAAGGTACTTTCAAATCGAAGCCACTTAGAGGTCCCCAGCGGAGTCGCCACTCTGACGCGCGCCAAACCCCGCAGGACGGAAGGCCCGCTCTTAGGGCGATCGGGAGAGGTTCATGAAAACTTCTAAGGTATTTACAAGTGCATCTATTTTGGGTAACAATGAGGTTTCTTAGAGTCGCCACCCAATAAAACATTGGAAAAGTTCGTCTCGCCTCAGTGAGCCTAAGACGGCGCATAATATCCATTTTGGGCAAACCAAAGGGATCTTGGAGACATTCACCCCAATAGAAAATTGGAATGACCCTCTAACCCTATGGAGCCTAGGATTGTAAATTGAGTCTTTTGGTGGGACATAAGAGGTGTCTTGGAGATCTCATTCCAATGAAACACCGGAATGGTCCTCTCGCCTCGTTGAGCCCAAAGACCAGAGATGGTTCGGGACTTCTCATTTATTCATACCTTGGTTATTTTATAATTAAGTTTTGAATTTAAGTTTTTATCCCATTTCTCATACATTTCGATGCAATAATTAGAGCGCAAGTTTGATCATTCAAGGAAAACGATAAATAAAAGCATATGTGTGACGTGCGCCGGACCCGCGTGGGCGCCCCTTAACCGCCCGCTTGAGGGCTATCGGGCATTTGAGGTCCGTTGACAACTTGTAATGAATTACAAGTGCGTCTATTTTGGGCAACAAGGAGGTTTCATAGAGTTGCCACCCAATAAAACATTGGGAAAGTTTCTCTCGCCTCGGAGAGCCTAAGACAGCGCTTTCATCCATTTTGGGCAAGCCGAAGGGGTCTTGGAGGGTAAACCTCTCGCCCAAAGGAGCCTAGGATTTGTTAGGTCATAGAGCATAAGAAGGGTCTTGGAGGGTAAACCTCTCGCCTCCTTAAGTCTAAAGACAATGCTTTTATCCATGTTGGGCAAGCCAAAGGGGTCTTGGAGGTTAAACCTCTCGCCCAAAGGAGCCTAGGATTAATGTCTAAGTCTCGTGACACAAGTGGTGTCTTGGAGGGTAAACCTCTAGCCTCTTTGAGCCCAAAGACCAGAGAATGGGTTTGGGACTTCGCATCTATTTCTACCTTGATTAATTTTATAATTTGGATTTGAGTTTATTAACTCGCTCTTTCTCCACACGATAAAATTTTATTTTAAAAGCGCAAATATTCACATTGAAATAGGTAAGATAAACATATCAAAAATAACATCAAAGATAAATTACAATAATACCAGAAGCGGAATACAACTCCCATTTGAAAGTGCAAACATACATAAAACCGGGGAATTTATTGATTATGAGGACTTTGGTCCCCGCATGCACAATTAAAGAAAACATTTTGGATGTGATGATTTATTTGGGATGAAGATTAGGACATTGGTCCCATTTATTATGAAAAAACCAAATTAATTTATTAGAAATATTTGTGTGGTTTTTATTCATGCGTGCATAAAAAACATATTATTCAATGAATATATACAAGGAAATATAAATAAAATGAGAATTGAAAATGTGCAATGAAAATACCAATGTCCGCATATCCTCTTTCTCGTGCATTGGTGCTCAAATGAGAATAAAACAATGATTTGCAACCAAAAATAAAATAGAAGAGATTCATGTTAGAAATTAACCCAAAGAGATGAGATGACATAAAAGATAATATGTATAATGACCATATAACATGCCTAAGATACTATAACATGCATAAAAATAATTATGATGCAATTTAACAAGCATAAAGTGAGATAACATCATAGCAAATGCAATTTATCAATAATGGTGATTAACATGCATGAAAGATTAGTGACAATCAATTTTAATACTCCTAAGATGTGCATGAAAACATAACATAAGAATAATAAAACTTAACATGCATAATAAAGCCTAAAGTAATATCTAACATAAAAGGCATAAGAAAATAAATTTGAAATTTAACATACATGCAAAATATGAACAATGACATTAAGGGTAATAATGATACTAATACCTAATGACATCAATAAATGAGTGTAATACAAATTATAATAATAAAACTAGCATTTATAACAATAATAGCCATAATAAACATCAATGGATGTAAAGAACATTAATAACCTAAGTTGAACATGCAAAACGACATAAAAATAAACACCTTGACATGAAAATGATATGATAAATTTGAAAGAATTAACTTGTTAAATAAATAATTGAAGATAAAAGAAGAAGAAAAATATGGAGACTAAGAGAATTTACATGTTTAATATGTTAATTGGAAGCAAAAATAAATGAAATTAACAAGATAATTAACGAGTAAAACCAAGAATAATTACCCTCAAATTCAGTTTTGAAGAATTGAAGGTAGAAGTGTTGAATTCCTTGTCTTCTCTTGTGAAAACACTTAGAAAATAGCTTGAAAACTTGAAAAAAACTCTTAAAAACAAGTGTGTAAGATGGATTTTTTCTCTCAACTCAAAAGCTCCAAAATTCAGTTTTTTTTCCTCTCTAAATGTTCTTAGTTCGTCCCCCTCTCATCTGAATTTTTTCTAGTATTTTAACCCTCAAAAACTACCCAAAAACCACCCAAAATCGTCCAAAAACAGTTAAAAATCAAGTGGGAGCTGAAAATGGGCGAAATAGGGCGAAATGGGAGCGAAATCGGCGCCCTAACGCCGAAAATCGGCGTCACTCTGCGCGGAAACGCGCGGAGTGCGAGCAATCCGTGCACAACGTGCGCAGAGCGACCGATGCCAGAGTGCGCGCTCCGCAGCGTTCCGCGCACGTACAATAGCGATGGCGCCTTGCCGTCGCTGTTCCGTCGCGAATGATTTCCCCTCTATTTTTATCACCATTTTTCAACCCCCTTTTTTTTAAAATTCTAAAATAGACTTTTTCTTCTCCAAAATAATTTTAAAAATATTTTAAAAAATATTTTTAAAATACCCTTTTTGCTCATCGAAAAGACAAGGAAAAATCACTTCCGAACTCCAATCTTTTTGCCTATAAGCCGGCATAGCTAAATTTCATCATCGGGTAGTCCTGCTCAAGGCTACTCGGGACCCGATGTCTACAGTTGCCCCCAATTTTGGGGAGGCTAGTGCATGGGTGCCTAGGTGAGCCAAAATTCAGGAAAAGGAAAGAAACGCGTACCTGAAGCGACGATCTTCCTGCTCGATGGAGTTATGATGATTGTTGTTGCCGTGTTATAGGCAGGCTGTCTTTTGGTTGTAACTGGTGACGTCGTGGTCGTGCTAACCTCTTGTGGGTAATGCTACCATCGTGCTAACTGCTGTGAATTGGTAGTGCCGTGGTCGTGCCAATCTCTTGTGGGTAGTGCCGCCATCGTGCTAACCGCTGTGAATTGGTAGTGCCGTGGTCGTGCTAACCTCTTGTGGGTAGTGTCGTGGTCGTGCTAACCTCTTGTGGGTAGTGCCGCCATCGTGCTAACCGCTGTGAATTGGTAGTGCCGTGGTCGTGCTAACCTCTTGTGGGTAGTGTCGCCATCGTGCTAACCGCTATGAATTTTTGAGCTGTGCTCCTTTAGATGCTTGGACTGGTGTCGTCACTTGGCTTTTATTGGTGTTCCCCGCCGATTTCTCCTGCAAGATTGTATGCATAGGAATATACAAGAAATCACATGTGCATGATATGGAATGCAAATGCTTGCAAAAATGTATAGATTGTGCCCTAGGTGGTCCAAGGTTTGCTGAAGTTATAGCTTCTCTGCTCTACCATGCCCCCTAAATCCTGAGGATCGTCGACAAGTTTTCTGAAAGAGACGTCCGGTGTATATCCTTTGCCCCCCTAGTCAATGATCATTTACCCGGGATTTATGTTCTATGTTGTGTGTTAACTGATTGAAATAGGATTATCTGAAGTAACGCCGCCCTATTGCTACAGGCATTGAACGTCATTGTTTTAAAGGTAGTGCGTCCCTTGTGGATTTTCACACTAGCTTTTCTTTGTGGGAAATGCGTCCCTTCAGGGATTTTCACACAACCCTTTGCCTAATTTTTGCCTGGAATGGACCCAACCCAATCCAGCGGCTTTTGTTCATTTTATATTTATATTTTGTTTTTGTAGGGCAGACTGCCTGTTTCCAGGTTTTCACCCTGCCCTTTGCCTAATTTTTGCTTGGAATGGAACCAACCCAATGCAGCTGCTTTTGTTCATTTTATATTTATATTTTGTTTTTCTAGGGCAGACTGCCTGTTTCCAGGTTTTCACCCTGCCCTTTGGCCTAACTTTTGCTTAGAGAGCCATTTACGATTTTCATCTCTAACGGCCTTCTGTTTTTTTTTTTTTTTTTTTTAGAGAAGGTTATCATCAAAGCTTCTGTTAAGAGCAAAAAGCACATATCCAATGAAGGACTGAGCAATAATCATTAGATGAACAATTGGTATATTTCTTTTTAAGACAGAACTGAAAGATCAATGAAAATATATTCTTTTATTCATTGCAAAATTGTGTACATTTCTATATGATTTCATCAAACATGATTTTCATTTGACAAGAATTCAAAAGCATATGACTACACCTAATCTCGGAGTGGATTTTGTCAGCATCAAACTCCTGTTATCAATCGGCCCTCTCGGGTTTTCTTGATTGAATATTTTCTCTTGGCCCTTAATTTTTGCCCAGGATGCCTTTTTTCGGTTTTCACCCTGACAGGGCGCCCAATTTTAGCAAGGCCGCCTTTTTTTTGGTTTTCGACCCGCGGGGCATTTATTCTATTTCTTTTATTTTTTGGTCTTTAGTCATGGAACCTTTTAAGTCTATCGACATTGACCGGGTCCTTCAACTCATTCCCATCACTGTCTGCTAAAATTGCTGCTCCTTTTATTAGCAACTTTTTCAAAATGAATGGACCTTCCCAGGTTGGTCTGAAATTTCCTCGTATGTCTGGAACTTCCGATCTCATCATCTTAAAGACAAAATCCCCCTCCTTCAACGGATGCTTTCGTACTTTCTTGCAAACTGACTGAGCCAGCCTCTTTTGATAAACTTGGTTGTGGTAATAGGCTCGTAACCTGTCTTCATCCAACAGATTTAGCTGTGATAAACGTTGTTGTGCCCATTCTGCTTCAGGAGTCTCAGCTTCCATGACTACCCTCAATGATTTCAGCTCAATTTCAACCGGCAGGACTGCTTCAGTTCCATATACCAGAGAGAATGGTGTTGCCCCCGTAGAGGTTCTGACTGTTGTTCTATAACCCCAAAGTGCAAAGCGTAGCTTTTCTGCCCAATCCTTGTAGATCTGAACCATCTTGGCCAAAATTATCTTCACATTCTTATTCGCCGCTTCAACTGCACCGTTTGCTTGAGGACGGTAAGGAGAAGACTTATGATGTTGGATCCCATATTTCTGGAGCATCTGTTTAGTCTCTGCTAGGAATTGCACCCCATTATCAGACATAATGTGATGTGGGAGACCATATCTGCATATCAAATTCCGCTCAATGAACTTAGCCATATCCCTTGCATTAACCTTCTTGAAAGATTCAGCCTCAACCCACTTAGTGAAGTAGTCAATGGCAACTATGATGAATCTATGCCCATTAGAAGCCGTAGGATGGATTTCACCTATGATGTCTATTCCCCACGCTGCAAATGGCCATGGAGATGTTAAGTTATGTAACTCTGAAACTCGCACATGCCTCAAATTCGCATACTGTTGGCATAACTGGCATTGCTTCACAAATTTTGAACAATCTGTTTCTATTGTGAGCCAATAAAACCCTTGGCGCATGATCTTCTTTGCTAAGGCTAAGCCATTCATGTGAGCTCCACAAACCCCGGCATGAACCTCTTCCATAACTCTTTTAGCTTCTTTCTTTGCCAGACATCTTAACTGGATACCATCGGCTTGCCTTTTGTACAAAGTGCCATTAACACTGATGAATTGAGTGGATGACTTCCTGATCATTCTTTGGTCCTTCTCAGTGGCTTCCTCTGGAAAGACTGATCTCTCTAAATAATTCTGAATGTCATAATACCATGGATTTCCATCAGTGGCCTCAATGTCCATCACCTATTTAGCTTCAAAGCAAGGTCTTTCTAAACTATAAATCAGCACGGGTTTCATCGCAACTCCTGTTGGGTTATCCCACATAGACACTAATGTTGCTAGAGCATCGGCTAACTGATTTTCGTCTTTGGTGACGAAGTGAAAAGTGCAAATCTCAAACTGGTTGCTCAACGTCTCAAGTGCTTTACATAAGGCAACAACCTTTCTTCCTTGACTGACCACTCCCTTCTGATCTGATGAATTACCAAGGAAGAATCTCCGAATACTTCTGCGGTCTTTGCCCCCAGAGCGAGTAATGCTTCCAATCCAAAGATGCAAGCTTCATATTCTGCTTCATTATTGGTAGCCTTATAGCTTAGCTTCTTAGCCAATGGTAGCCTTTCACCATCTGGGGTCGTAAGAATAACTCCTACGCCTGCTCCCTTATTATTGACTGCTCCATCAAAGAATAATTGCCACCCTTGCACTGCTATGGCCGTGACATTTTCATCTGGGAAGTTGTATTCAAACTGATCTCCCTCAATAGGATGCTCGGCTAAGAACTCCGCTACAGCTCTTCCCTTAATGGTTTTCCTGGTTATGTACTCAATATCAAATTCCTGCAATAGCAGTAACCATCTTCCCATCTTCCCTTGTAGAGAGGGTGCTTCTTTGAGGTATCTGAGCGGATTATGTTTGGCAATCGTTTGTACCTTGAAGGAATGAAAGTAGTGTCGCAACTTCTTAGAAGCCCAAATAACTGCTAAACAAATCTTTTCCACCTCTACATATTTGGCTTCGTAAGGCAGGAATTTCTTGCTAAGATAGTAAACGGAAAACTCTACACCAAAATCATCTTCCTGAGACATCATAGCACCCACTGAGTTATCTTCCACAGCCAGGTACAGGATTAGTGGTTTAGCACGGCGTGGTGGTCTTAACACCGGAGGATTTAACAAATATTCCTTAATGGTGTCAAAGGCCAATTGACAGTCATCGTTCCATACCCCCGGCTGATTCTTCCTAAGAAGCTTGAAAATAGGCTCACATACTGAAGCTAGCTTGGCAATAAAACGACTGATATATTGAAGCTTTCCTAGGAAACTTCTGACGTCCTTCTCCTTCTTGGGCATCGGCATTTCTCTTATGGCTTTGACTTTATCGGGATCTACCTCAATTCCCCTCTGGCTTACTATATGGCCTAGCAACTTTCCTGATGTAACTCCAAAAATGCATTTCTTGGGGTTGAGGCACAAATCATACTTGCTGATCCTTTGAAAGAACTTTTCTAAAGCCTCAAAGTGACCTTCTCTAGTAGTCGACTTAATCATCATGTCGTCGATATACACCTCTACTTCTTTATGGATTAAGTCATTGAGAACCTTGGTGGCCATCCTCTGATAAGTTGCTCCTGCATTTTTCAACCCAAAAGGCATAACCCGATAGGCGTATGTCCCCCACTCGGTCATGAAGGCTGTCTTAATCCGATCCATTATCTTGTTAAGGATTTTATTGTACCCTGCATACCCATCCACAAAGCTGTACATCATACAAGCAGCAGCACTATCTACTAGCACATCAATATGAGGCAGCGGGAAATCATCCTTAGGGCAAGCTTTGTTCAGGTCTCGATAGTCGACGCATACTCGAACCTTACCATCTTTCTTAGCTACAGGAACCACGTTAGCTAACCATGTTGGGTATTGAACCTCTATCAGGAACTTAGCCTCAATCTGCTTATGGATCTCCTATTTCACTTTCTGTGCCCATTCTAGCCTAAGTCTCCGGAGTTTTTGCTTGACCGGTATAAACTCTGGGTAAGTTGGGATGGCGTGTTCGACAACATCTCGATCTATTCCCGGTATATCCTCATAGGTCCAGGCAAAGACTTTTTCATATTTTTTTAATATTCTCTCAAACTTTATTCTCTCTTCAGGAGTTATGTCTGATGCTAGCAAAATTTCCTTTGGATTTTCCAAAGTTCCGAGATTAAATGCAGTTGTGCCAGTTGAATTAATATCAAAAATGAATGCATCATGCTTATGATCATGCGAAATGAAATCATCAGAAACATCACACAAGTAAGTAAAGTTATTCATCTCATTAACATAATTAGAAACATTAACATTGTTCTCAAAGAGTTCTGGCATAAAAAGAGAATCTAAATGACTATCAACTTCAGTCTACGCCGATGTTGCAGCCGACTGTGCTTTGGCTTCTTGATTTTGTGAAATCTTGAGATCTTCAATCTTTGACTCTGGTTCTACTATCTTCTCCTTCCCTTTGAGCTTAGTGGCTAACATCTTATCAGTGACGATCTCTTTGGGCTCATCCCTATCCCAGATGCTGCATTGGGTTATAATCTCCTCGTCCCAAAAGTTCTCTACAGCTTTAACAACTCCGATCTCCCAATCAAAGACATCGTTGAAAATTTCAAATCTCGGGATGATCTACCAGTCCACCCATTGCGGCTCTTCTTCTCCGATGTAAGCACAAATCGATGATGATGGCAGAAAGCTCTCCGAAATATGGGGAATCTTCTCTGACACTTTCTTCTTACTATACTCTCCTTTGTAGCCCAACCCTTTTCGATTCTTCTGACCACGTGTAGTGATAGCATCCTGCTGCCCTTGTGACTCTTTTCCCAAACCAGCCCCTGGGAGGAAGTGCATCTTCTTTAGCATGTTCACCACTTGAGGGCTACCTTCTAAGCTTTGCTCTTCTCCGATCACCGATACATGAAAGCCACTGAATGGCTGATTAGAGATCTCCAAGGCAGACACTTGGTTCTCTCTTGCTGCTTTAATGGTCACTATCTCTCCTTCATAAGGTATCTTAATTATCTGGTGTAAGGTGGATGGCACTCCCCCTAACTTATGGAACCACGGTCTTCCAAGCAGAGCTGAGAAGTTTGCTGGAATCGGCAAGACCACAAAATCTGTTTCTGTCTCAATGGGCCTCATTTTTACAACAGCTTTGAAAGTTCCCAATGCTTGCCTCCTAGAATTGTCGTAGGCAGTGATGGTCAGGTCAGATTTGCTTAACATACTCTCATCCATCCCAAAGGCCTGAAGCGCCACCAAAGGGCAAACATTTATTGATGACCCATCATCAACCATGATGCAAGCGGTGTGTTTACCATTGATCTGTGCCTTGATGTATAAAGGTCGGTTGTGGTTGCGACCCTCTGTTGGTAGGTCTGCATCAGAAAAAACCAACTTCTCCCCGGATCCCCCCTTAACAAGGTCTAAAAGCTCGGATGGAGAGATTGTAGTTGCTACGGTGGATACACTCAATGCTTCAACTAACTTCTGTCGGTGAGAGGGGGACTGTCTCAAGAGGTCCCAAATAGATACCTGAGCCGTGGTCTTTTTTAGTTGCTTCACTATTGAATTTTCTTTCTGCTCCTTCTCTCCGATTGCTTGTGCTGGGTCTTGCTTCTCAACTTCTGAAATGACCCTCCCACTTCTTGTTACTGCTTCTACTCTTTTTTCTTCCTCTGAATCCCACGAATCCGTAAACTCTCCATTTTTCTCATCTTCATCATCTCCACTCTCACTAGTGGACCAACTGTCTATTGTCGCCACGAAAACCCCCCCTTCTCCATCCACTGCAGGGCGAGTAATAGCGACATACTCATTTCCATATAGATCTTGCATCACGTACCACTCTGATAAGCTCGATCCAATCATAAAGACTGGAGGTGGCACTGTATTATAACCGAACTTCTTCTTGCTTTCTCTCTTCTCAGGATCAGTGATCTGCTTGTTGTCAATTGGATCTTGGACCAGATTCCTTAGCATTCTACAATCATCCGTCAAATGGCCGGTATGTTGGTGAAATGCGCAGTATTCATTCTCCTTGTGCCCTGGCTGTCCCTGGGTCTTGGCCGGCCTAGGTGATAGGGGTCGCAGTTTTCCTTCTTTTACTAGCCTTTTCAGCACCCATGATAAAGGCCTACCCAAGTTCGAGAAATATCTCTGACTTACGCCTGTTGCAGACACCTCAGCTGTCTTCCCACCTCTGTTACCGCTGCTTGAACTTGCTGGCTTGGCTGTCCCCTGATTGCTGTATCCCTTCCTGGCATAGGACTCGCTGTTTGCCCTCTTAGCTAAATATTCTCCTTCTGCTTCTATGGCAATGTCCTTCAAGGACTCCCAATCCTTGAGTCCCTTCATTTTCAGTCCATCTCTCAAGTAAGGGCTGGCATTTCGAATGAATAGCCAGATCTGATCAGAAGTGTCCGGTTTGCATTTTATCTCCATAACCCGGTTTCTCCACCGAGTAAGGTACTCGTGGAAGGACTCCCCAGCCTTTTGTTATAGCAACTCGATATCTTTCAAAGTGACCTCCATCCGGGTACTGCAATCGTACTGCTTAAGGAACTCTTCGGTTAGCAAGTCCCAATCCTCCTTGGACCTCCTCTCAAGCCCATGGTACCAATCAATAGCAGCTCTTGTGAGACTCAAGCAGAAATATTCTATCTTTTGCTTTCTTATTAAGGTCGTTCCCTTCATGACCAGCGAGTATTGCTTGATGTGTGCGGCAGGGTCAGAGGTGCCATCAAATTTGGGAATGTCCGGCATCTTAAAATTCTGGGGAATCAAGTCATCCCCATCCAACTCTCGGTCTTCCGGGTTCATTCCTTTCCCCACAGTCATCATCCTTGCCATGGCCTTAAATCTCTCTTCCATTTTCCTCCACATTGCCTCATCCATTTTTGGCGACTTCTCTTTAGCTACGGTACGCTCCTCTAGCTCATCTCCCCCAAACTCAGCTTCAGACCTGGGGCCCTCTCTGCGCTCAATAGGTGCAGGTACTCTTTGCTCAATAATAGGTGGGTCAACCACTAGTTGGTTAATTGCAGCAGGATGTTCTTCTCTAATAGCCTCTTGTTCAGCTGGTACTCGTATAGGGGCAGCAGCAGCTTGTTGCCCAGCTATTGTGGCGGCAAGATTGCCCATCATTGCAATCATTTGGGCTTCAAATTCCTCCATTCTCTTTCCTACCTCCTCAGCGATTATTGCCCGGGTTGCATCAGACTCATTTGATGGATTAGCCATGCTTACTTCTGTTGATGATTTGGAAGAAAACCACACACTATTTTTTGAGATTGAATCTGAACTCTGATCCGACACTAACTCTGTTAACCCCAAAAGCGGCGTCCTTCTTAACCGTCCGTTGGGACCTCTAGACCACCCAGGAGAATCTATGATGGCTGAAATGCAAAAATTGTTAAGATGATGCATGATTAAAATGCAATGCATGCTCGTGCTAATGCAACATAGACAAACACATGCAAGCAGATAGATCCTTCCAACCTTATATCTCCCACACACGTGGTAGTGCAGTCTCTTTCCTAGGTGGGCTTGATCCATGGATTAACGTGGAACCCAATGGACACGTATGGTGCGCGGTGAAAAACCGGCAGCATAACAGCTCCTATCTAATGTACATACTTATGGGTGTTTGGCCTTTATGTATTTGAACAATTCAATTTAACTAGGATGGGCCCACCGGGGCATGAAAGCCTTTGATGAAGACCATTTAATTAAATTGATTTCGTCCAATATATGATAGCCCATATAGCAAGCATAGTATTACGGTACATTTCACCTAGTGGAAGTATCTATTGCCATTATATGAGCTTTAGTCATGGGGTGATGATATTTTTGGGTTACCCAAGCATGATCCCTGCCGACGGGTCTAGCTCATCACGAGCATAACGACCGATCGGGTCACCATTTGATATACCATAATGGTACGAGACTTGGGCTGGTGATTATCCTTAACACTTCCCTAAATTGAATGAAAATAGGGTCGTGCTTCAGGAACGCAGCGGGGTTTGAAAAGGGACCAAACTAACTTAATCTAAGGCTCTAATGAGATGATATGCAATTTTGAGATAAGGCGAATTTCATAAACTAAAACTTAATTATAAAAGTTAATCAAGGTATTTTCAAATTGAAGTCTCAAACCAGTTGTCCACAGTGGAGTCGCCACTGTGACGTGCCCCGGACCCGCGTGGGCGCCCCTTGACCGCCCGCTTGAGGGCGATCGGGCATTTGAGGTCCATTGACAACTTCTAACGAATTATAAGTGCGTCTATTTTGGGCAATAATGAGGTTTCATAGAGTCGCCACCCAATAAAACATTGGGAAAGTTTCTCTCGCCTCGGAGAGCCTAAGACAGCGCTTTCATCCATTTTGGGCAAGCCAAAGGGGTCTTGGAGGGTAAACCTCTCGTCCAAAGGAGCCTAGGATTTATTAGGTCATAGAGCATAAGAAGGGTCTTAAAGGGTAAACCTCTCGCCTCCTTAAGTCCAAAGACAATGCTTTTATCCATTTTGGGCAAGCCAAAGGGGTCTTAGAGGTTAAACCTCTTGCCCAAAGGAGCCTAGGATTAATGTTTAAGTCTCGTGACACAAGAGGTGTCTTAGAGGGTAAACCTCTAGCCTCTTTGAGCCCAAAGACCAGAGAATGGGTTCGGGACTTCGCATCTATTTTTACCTTGATTAATTTTATAATTTGGCTTTGACTTTATTAACTCACTCTTTCTCCACACGATGCAATTTTAATTTAAAAGCGCAAATATTCACATTGAAAGCGGTAAGATAAACATATCAAAAATAACATCAAAGATAAATTACAATAATACCAGGAGCGGAATACAACTCCCATTTGAAAGTGCAAACATACATAAAACCGGGGAATTTATTGATTATGAGGACTTTGGTCCCCGCATGCATAATTAAAGAAAACATTTTGGATGTGATAATTTATTTGGGATGAAGATTAGGACATTGGTCCCATTTATTGTGAAAAATCCAAATTAATTTATTGGAAATATTTGTGTGGTTTTTATTCATGCGTGCATAAAAAACATTTTATTCAACGAATATATACAAGGAAATATAAATAAAATGACAATTGAAAATGTGCAATGAAAATACCAAAGTCCGCATATCCTCCTTCTCGTGCATTGGTGCTCAAATGAGAATAAAATAATGATTTGCAACAAAAAATAAAATAGAAGAGATTCATGTTAGAAATTAACCCAAAGAGATGAGATGACGTAAAAGATAATATGTATAATGACCATATAACATGCCTAAGATACTATAACATGCATAAAAATAATTATGATGCAATTTAACAAGCATAAAGTGAGATAACATCATGGCAAATGCAATTTATCAATAATGGTGATTAACATGCATGAAAGATTAGTGACAATCAATTTTAATACTCCTAAGATGTGCATGAAAACATAACATAAGAATAATAAAACTTAACATGCATAATAAAGCCTAAAGTAATATCTAACATAAAAGGCATAAGAAAATAAATTTGAAATTTAACATACATGCAAAATATGAACAATGACATTAATGGTAATAATGATACTAATACCTAATGACATCAATAAATGAGTGTAATACAAATTATAATAATAAAACTAGCATTTATAACAATAATAGCCATAATAAACATCAATGGATGTAAAGAACATTAACAACCTAAGTTGAACATGCATAACGACATAAAAATAAACACCTTGACATGAAAATGATATGATAAATTTGAAAGAATTAACTTGTTAAATAAATAATTGAAGATAAAAGAAGAAGAAAAATATGGAGACTAAGAGAATTTACATGTTTAATATGTTAATTGGAAGCAAAAATAAATGAAATTAACAAGAGAATTAATGAGTAAAACCAAGAATAATTACCCTCAAATTCAGTTTTGAAGAATTGAAGGTAGAAGTGTTGAATTCCTTGTCTTCTCTTGCGAAAATACTTAGAAAATAGCTTGAAAACTTGAAGAAAAACTCTTGGAAACAAGTGTGTAAGATGGATTTTTTCTCTCAACTCAAAAGCTCTAAAATTCAGTTTTTTTTCTCTAAATGTTCTTAGTTCGTCCCCCTCTCATCTGAATTTTTTCTAGTGTTTTAACCCTCAAAAACCACCCAAAACCGTCAAA
The DNA here is from genome assembly GCA_947683425.1 of Excoecaria cochinchinensis. Lineage (NCBI taxonomy): Eukaryota > Viridiplantae > Streptophyta > Magnoliopsida > Malpighiales > Euphorbiaceae > Excoecaria > Excoecaria cochinchinensis. Next base: position 2,566,218 of record CANTUQ010000104.1, on the reverse strand, counting down.
AAACGGTTAAAAATCAAGTGGGAGCCGAAAATGGGAGCAATGGGGGCGAAATCGGCGCCCTAACGCCAAAAATCGGCGTCACTCCGCGCGAGCAATCCGCGCACAACGTGCGAGGAGCGAGCGACGCCCAAGGCATCGCTCGCGCAGAGCGACCGACGCCCTTGGCGTCGGTCGCGTGGAGCGCGCGTTCCGCGCACGTACAATAGCGACGGCGCCTTGCCGTCGCTGTTCCGTCGCGAATGATTTCCCCTCTATTTTTATCACCATTTTTCAACATTTTTCAACCCTTTTTTTTTTAAATTCTAAAATACACTTTTTCCTCTCCAAAATAATTTTAAAAATATTTTAAAAAATATTTTTAAAATACACTTTTTGCTCATCGAAAAGACAAGAAAAAATCACTTTCGAACTCCAATCTTTTTGCCTATAAGCCGGCATAGCTAAATTTCATCATCGGGTAATCCTGATCAAGGCTACTCGGGACCTGGTGTCTACAATATGTAAAATAAAGCGTATTAAAATAAATTACATCAAAACTAGGGGCAGAATACAACCCTCATTGTAAATAAAGTACAAAACATGCATAAAACGGGATATTCATTAATGGTGAGGACATTGGTCCTCGCATGCATACTTTAAGAAAAGCATTTAGTGATGATGGTTATGAAAAACTAGGACATTGGTCCCATTTTATTAGGAAAAATACCAACTTAATTAATAAAAATGCTTTGGCGATTTTCTTTCTGGCGGCCCTAAGGACAAACGATCTTATAAGAAAACATGCATGACAAAAATAAATAAATAAGCAAATAAACAAATATTACAAACAAATAAAATAAATATATAATCCAAACGAGCCTCCTGGAACTCCCAATGTGCTCGCGAAAACGCCCAAGCAAAAATGGGTAAAAATAAAACATAAATAAAATAATGTTAATAATTAAATCAAATAAATATATAAAATAATGAGTGACAATTAAGATAAAATAAGATGACATGAAAAGAATGACAATTGAATTAAAATGTTAACAAACCAAAAATAAATGAGAACAATGCATTATGAATGACAAATGATTAAATGATGTGATAATAAAATAAAATATGACATGTTAATAAATTAATGTATGAAAATATGCACATGACAATAATAATAATGAAAATAAACAACTAATAGAATAAACAAAAAATATAACATATAACAAAGACAAAAGAATGATAAAAATTAGTAGATAAAAGAATGACGAAAATAATAATGATATGTGACAAGGTTAATTGATGTGTTCATAATTAATATAAACTATTTACATGGAAAAAATTATTAACAAAAATTAATTAATTATTTACATGCCAAGAATAATGAGGAATCAAAATAAATTAAATTATTTACATGTTAAGAATCAAAAGAAATCAATATTCACATGAATGAAAATAAAATCATATATAAACAATCAAATAGAACAAATATAAATTCAATACAACACGTAAATAAATGAAAACCATAAATAAATCAATACCAACAACAAAATATACATGAATAGATTAAATATAAATAAAATAAAAGAAAATAGAAATTGAGCCTAGAATATTTACCCTCAGAGTTTTGGATTCGATGAAAGTGAAGTGATGATTTAATTTCCGGAAATTTGCTTAAAAAAGTGATTTAGCAACGAAATTAATGATCTTTGCTTATAAAGGAAACAAAGAAATTAATTTAAATGCATAAAATTGAAAAGAAATTGATTTAGAAGTGAATGATTAATTTTTGGAGCCAATAGGATTAATTGGAGTAATTAAGAATTGAAAATTAATTTTTCAATCTCAATTAAACCTTATTAATTGAAAGAGAAAATCTGAAATTTTTGTTGAAGAGAAAAAATAGAAGAAGAAGGAAGAACCCCGACACTCGCGTTCCGAATTTTTTTTTTTTAAATTGACTAAAAATACTATAATTTTAAGCCCCATTTTTCAAAATTAATTTTTAAAATATTTTTTTATTATTTTTTAATTTTTCACTCTAAAATGCAAATTTTCAAGGAAATCATCACTTTTAACCTTTTTAACCTGTGAAGGCAATTATCATCATCGGGTAACTTCGATCTAGGCTGACTCAGTACCCGGTGTCTACACCCACTAAGTATTATCGCTTAGCACGGGTGTTTTCCTGTGTAGGTTTACAGGACGCGATTAGAGGGTTTGCATCTCAGAGTCTTGGCCACTAGGAGCTTGATAAAGAACATTTTGTATAAGATAGAGTTTCTTATGTTTTGAGTAATATCATTACGTATATAAGAAAGTATAGTACCATAGTACAAATGTTAACTGTTTTTTATAAGTACCAAAATGAATATGTAATAAGTATAAAACTTTTGTAATATATACAATTTATATATTATAAGAGATGTATGTTTGGCATAAGATATTCTATTTATTGTTATTGTAACACCCCGTAATCACCCTAGTAGTATATATGAACCATTTGTGTGTGTGATTTTGTGTGTGTGTTCAAGTGTGGCATGTGTTATTATGTGTATATGTATGATTTAAATTGAAGTATTAGGTGTTGTAGAGTTGTGCTTGGGTGTGAAGAAGTGTATGGGTATGTTTAGTGAGGTTAGGTTTGTGTGTATGTGAGAGGATGAGTTTTGTGTATATGTTGGGATAGTCTTCTAATAGGGGGCCGCCATGTGGCATGAGAAGGTGTAGGTGAGTGAGGAGAGAGGTGAGAAAAGCCAGATTTCCCTTCTCCTTTCTCATTTTCTTTCTTCTTCCCGTTCCTCTTCTTCCTCTTGTGTTCTTCTTACTCTTCTTGCAATTTTTCGTCTTTTGTTGCAATCTTGGTGAGTTTTGGGTTATCTTGAGTTGTTCTAGGTAAGTGTTAGCTTATTGTTCTTCTTCTTTCTCTTGTTCTCTCTAATTTGGGTATTTGGGTATGGTTTGGGAGTTTGAGTTTTGAAGTTTGCTTTGATGTTTATTTGCTCAAAAAACCTCCTAGAGAGTCCAAAGGCAAGGAAATTGCGAGTGGAAGCGGAGCCAGAGATTAGAGTCGAAGGATTTGAAATTTGGGAACATTTATGGTTTTGTGTGTGTTTGGAGGTAATAATTGTGTTTTAGTGTTAATTGTATGTTAATTGCTTGCAAATCGAGGTATGAGTGTGATTAAGTATGCCTTTGAATGTTGATGAGCAGTAATTTTGTGGTTTTTGATCATTTTTGGGATGTGTTGAAGTTTGGTTGTGAGTTGAGTTCCTTTTCCCGTTGAATTTCTGGGTTTTTGGCGAGTTACACGGCAGTAAGGAATTCCTCACCACCGTGTAATCGCATTCTGTCCTCCAGACTTTCTTTGTCCATGTTTTCACACGGCGATAAGAACCTTTCATACCGCCGTGTAAAAGCATTATGCCTTGCAGGATTTTTGGGTGGTGCATTTACACGGGGGTAAGGAATTTACCATACCACCGTGTAAATGCATTCTGCCTATTGAGATTTTTGTGTTTGACATGTTACTCGGCGGTATGGTTTTTCCTTACCACCGTGTGGGATGTCTTACACGGCGGTAAGGGTAAGTCATACCACTGTGTAAAACCTCTCTGTTTTGAAATTCTTCAAAATTTTAAGTTATGTCTTTTTCCTTCCTTTTTCATATGTTATGGGTTTTTAATCTTATTTGAAGACTTCTCAATTGGAAAATGGATTTTTAATTTGTGTTTTAGATTGTCAAATTATACTAAATGTGAAGTATAGTGAATGTATGTATTAAGTTTAGGGTACTTTATTTTAAAGCATGTGTTATACTTTGAGTATGATTTGGGATTATGCATAACCTGCGAAAGTCAAATTAAGTGGATGATAGGCATGCCTATAGAGTTCAGTTTGCTGCAGCCATACGTATGCATTTTAGACCCTGATCAGGTCCCTGAATTAGATCCACGTGATCCCCATTTAACTTGAATCTTGCTTAAGATTCCATGCAAAAATGTTTTGAAATAAAAAGAAAAGAATGATTTTGATACCCTCGGGTATCCATGCATTTCGAATGATTATGCATTACTCGCTATCCACTATATTTTTGAATGAGAAGGAGTTATGTGATTATGAGTTTTGATTTGGCACTGTATGTTTGATTGAATGGTAAAGATATTATTATCTTCAGTATGATGAATTGTTTAAGTATGGATTTAAGTATGTGCCGTGTGTATGTGATTTGTATTCGACGTCCACTGTGAGTGGTCGTTTTCATTGTGCTTTTCCCCACTAAGAGTTTTCGCTTAGCACGGGTGTTTCATCTGTGCAGGTGTGGAAGATGTGGGAGTCCGTGAGCAGGATGATCCATTTCAAAAGGGCCAGTATAACTAGGAGAAAGATTTTATAGTTTTGGATTGTACTTCTTTTTGTATATGTAATAGTTTAATGATTTTGTAATGAAACTATTGATGTAAGTTCTTCTTTTATATGTTAGTTTGATAACAATTTGTAAGCAATCTTTTCTGCCACGACACTTTTGTATTTTGATATGTAAAGACTTTTATGTACATTAATAATATTATACCTTTTGTTCTCAGCCTTGGCCTTTTGTTTGAGAAATTTTATTTCACTGCTTTGAGTGTATGATTTATTATTATATGTTTGTACTTGAGGTTTTGCGTGACAACCCTCATCTATCGGGACCCTTCATCCTCCTCTAAAAATGAAGCTTCCTACGTATAGGTAAGAGGTGTTACATTTTGTGGTATCAGAGCAAGAGGTTTAGACGTTTTTGGGCTAATGTAAGATAGATTGTATGTCTAGTGTTGTGCTGGCCTGATGCAAATCATTGTGTATGTTTTGTATTTTGATGGAGTCTGCTTGTGGATCACTTGAGGGGTCAGCCAAGAGTGCAAATCCCTGAGAGCAAGATCCATCTGTTTCGGATCCGGCTCAGCCACCTAGGATGCAACCTGAGGCCCCTGCGGCCCCTTTTAAGGCTATGCTCAAGATATCTCAGGATATGTCCAGGGTTTTGGAAAGAGTTACTGCCCCTAGAGCTCCGATAGAGAATATGGGGAAGTTTGGAGCGGAGGATTTCTTTGGAACTAGTTTGGATTAATCGGATAAAGCGAAAACCTGGATTGAGAAAGTTAAGTGGGTGCTAAGGGAGATTCGTTGCCTTCCAAAGAGAGAGGTGGAGGGTGTAGTCTCCTTGTTACAGGGCTCAGCTTATGATTGGTGGACGCTAGTGCTCAGACATCCACAGCTTCCCGAGCCTATGACGTGGGAGTTCTTTGAAAGGGAGTTTTGGAATAAATATGTGACTAAGGCATTTGAGGAGGATAGGTGGGCACAGTTTTTGAGTCTCCTTCAGAGAGTGTTGTCTGTAGCTAATTATGAGAAGGAATTCAATCGACTCAGCAAGTATGCACCACCAGGAGTTCTCACCGAGGAGTTTCAATGCTAACATTTTAAGGCAGGTTTGAATGAGTCTCTGAAGGTAATGTTGGTTTCGTTGATGTCGGCACCGGATGTTAGTTACTATCAGATTGTGCAGGCAACTTTGAGAGCGGAACGCTCTGAGAATATTTTAAGGGAGAAGGCTCAGAGGAAGAAGGCTTCTAGAGGAGGTTCTTCTTTGGGACAGAGGTCACGTGAGTCTCATGGGAATCCCTCTAGTGAGTCGCAACCTAGTCCGGCTACTAGAGGGAGGAGGCAGGATTCTTTTAAAGGATCTAGTGCGGGTACAGGAGCTTCGGGTGGTCGAGGTGATGGAGTGCCTCAATGTTCTCATTGTAATAAGCGACATTGGGGCGAGTGTCGATGGTTGACTGGGGGATGTTTCAGATGTGGTAGCACCAACCATTTTCTTGCCAATTGCCCAAATTTGTATGAGAACACTCAGGGTCAGCAAGAGGCAAGTTGAGCTGGGTCAAATGTTCCTCAAGGCAGTCATGCTAGAGGCAGAGGACGGGGTCGTGGTGGACGGCCTCGAGAAAGAGATTCTTTTGAGACAATTGATCGTCCAGTGCCTGCGGCTATAAGAGCCTATGCAGTGAGAGCCCGTGATGACCAAGATGCTGCGGAGGTGATAGCCGGTAAGTTCTTACTTTTCAGTACTGAAATGTATGATTTGATAGATTCGGGTTCTACCCATTCCTATCTGTGTTCTGATAAGTTGTGTGATAAAATGGTAAAGATATTATTATCTTCAGTATGATGAATTGTTTAGGTATGGATTTAAGTATGTGTCGTGTGTATGTGATTTGTATTCGATGTCTACTGTGAATGGTCATTTTCATTGTGCTTTTCCCCACTAAGCATTTTCACTTAGCACGGGTGTTTCATCCGTGCAAATATGGAAGATTTGGGAGTCCGTGAGCAGGGTGATCCGTTTCAGAAGGGCCGACACAACTAGGAGAGAGATTTTGTAGTTCTGGATTGTACTTCTTTTTGTATATGTAATAGTTTAATGATTTTGTAATGAAACTATTAATGTAAGTTTTTCTTTTGTATGTTGGTTTGATACCAATTTGTAAGCGATCTTTTGTGCTAGGGCACTTTTGTATTTTGATATGTAAAGACTTTTATGTACATTAATAATATTATACCTTTTATTCTCAGCCTTGGCCTTTTGTTTAAGAAATTTTATTTCACTGCTTTGAGTGTATGATTTATTATTGTATGTTTGTGCTTGAGGTTTTGCGTGACAACCCTCATCTATCAGAACCCTTCATCCTCCTTCAAGGATGAAGCTTCCTACGTATAGGTAAGGGGTGTTACAGTTATTGCTTCTGCCTTAGAGTTTAAATTGGTATATGTATGTATGTATGTATGTTTGTGTGGTTAGCGTGTGATGCCCCGATATTCCTTCCCGAGGGTATTGGGGTGTTACATTGCCTCTTAAGAGGACTTAGGGATTTGCCTCTTAAGAGGACTTTGAAGGGGTTTTCCTCTTAAGAGGGCTTTGAAGGGTTTGGCCCATGTAGACTTTCTCTTGGTTGGATTGTCAAGTACGGGTGAGTGCTCATGTTGCCTTGAATCCATCCTCAACCCATTTTCATGCGTGTAGTCTTCATCTGGACTTTTCCTGTAAAATTATATGCACAGGGATATATACAAAAAAATTGTGTGTGCAGGTGAAAAGTTATATGCAAATATTTGCAAAAGAACTGTATGACATGACATGCATGCAAAGATGAATAGACTGAGTCTTGAGCGGTTAAGGGTCCGTTGAGCGTACAGCTTGGCCACTCAAGTTGCTTAAAACCCGCTAGAGACTTAGAGGAGTGTCATCTTGGCTTAAGAATTCGCCCATAATTTCTCAAAAAGAACTGACCTGTGCGCATTTTTGCCCCCAGTCGAATAAGCATTTTGCCCTCGAGCATTTTATATTATTTTCTTGAATTAAGCATTATCTGCTCGAAGGGAAACTATTTGAGCCGCCTTATCTCTCCATGAACTGTTGATCATTGATTAAAGGCAGTGCGTCCCTTATGGATTTTCACAAAAGCTTTCCTTTGCAGGAAATGTGTCCTTTTCGGATTTTCACATAACCCTATGCCTAATTTTTACCTGGAATGGACCCCACCCATTCCAGCGGCTTCTTTTTTTTCTTTTTTTTCCTCAAAGGATAGACTACCTGTTTCCAGGTTTTTACACTATCCTTTTGCCTAACTTTTACTTAGAGAGCCAACTACGGTTTTCATCTCTAACGGCTTTTTTTTCTATTTTTTTTCATTGTAATTGGGTCTGAAGATGTTATTGGATATCCCTTAAGGGTGACCTACATGTGCTTACATTCTAGATCATGGTTGCATGGGCTTGACTGTCCTCATGAAGGTGTTGTAGGTTTGGCTTCAGAATTAACAGTAGGATGAATTGGCCAAAGCATCTGAACAGTGAGAATAGCAGGGGATAGATAGCAACAATGTGCTAGCTTTACACCATAACTAGACAACTTTAAACATGCAACATGGATTCCTTTGATCATATCAACATATCATTACACAAATGCAAACGTTTCAGTTTGATTTCATGACACATGATCATTATTTGGCACTAATTTCAAAAGTTCAAAATCTCATCTAATCTCGGGATAGATCCTGAAAGCATCAAACTCCTGTTATCAATTTTTTATTTTTTTATTTTTATTATTTTTTTACGTAGATTTTAGATGCAATGTTGGGGACAAGGCTCAACTCAAATGTATAGATGCACTCGTGGCTTCCCGCTTAAAGCTCAAGAAACTGTTGGGTTTCTTCGCAATAATTAAAATTAAATGCAGCGGAATATAAATTGAAACCCTAATAGGATCCATGTATTTTTAATTGATTCAAAATGAGGGATTAAGATTTACCAACCTTTTAATGAAGAAAAATTGAAATTGACTCCTTAATTTGGACTATAGGCGCTACTTCAATCACAAACGCCCTCTATCGGTATCCACACGTACGAACCGACGAACAGATTATCGCAGGGGTGCTAGCTCCCTTCACGTGCGACTGGATTTTTTTGTCTTTTTCTTTCTAAAAGAAAATGGCGGCTAGGGTTTTTCAAGTGGCGGCTAGGATTTCTCAAAATAGCCTTTCTTAGGAAAACGTAATTAGGAGAAAACGTGAATACTTTTCCTTAAACATAGATCTATATATGTAAACCATAGAGAGATAAATTAGGGATATTATCTCTTATTCAAAATAATATATATATATATATATATATATATATATATATATATATATATATATATATATATATATTTATTTATTTATTTATTTATTTATTTCTTATTCAAAATAAGAAATATCATATGTAAATATATATATTTATATATCATTAAGAAATTTAAATATAAATACCCATATTTATATATAATTTCATAATACCCTAATTAAAATCCAATCCATTCATTGTGGTGTTGGTGTGTGACCCAATAGGTTTATATTAAGTTGGTAGTGGGCCCAATACCATAATAGGCCCACAAGTTATAATTGGTCTCTAGTAAGGCATTATGACTACCCAAATAGCATAAATATCACTAGTCCAATTTTAACCTGACAATAGAACATGCTATTATCCTTTAGTCACACGATATCTTATTTGAACATAAGTCATGGTGCTTGTCAAACTTATATTGTTCAAACATATAATTTTCGGATCACTAAGTAGACTGATAAATTCAAATGACATTGATCACACTATCAATTCATTCGAGCACGGCCATGCATTTTTACAGTCCTACTTATCGAGCGGCCCAATAGATATCTCTCTCATAAGAGAGGGACAAATTCCATCTTGATTATTCACTTTTCTCTGCATAATTTTCATTATGTTCGATCATAAACTTTATAATTATCCGATTAAAGATAATGTTTGATTATGTCAAAACATAATGTTCCTTATGTAGGAAACCGTGATAACCTCAGGTCAAAGGATTCAATAACATATCTATTATAAGATCACTTATGACACTATCTCATGTAGTGATCTCACAGTGGGTCTATCCAGTACTTTATTCTCTAACAAATACCTATAGATATGATTTATATAATCATCCCATGATTATCAATGCAAATCTATACTAGTTTTAATTTATCTTTATGCCCTTTAGTGATAAATGACTAGGGACGACATGAATAACATTGTTATTCATAAATATTATAATAATGTAACATGCCAATAATATTAATGTGAATATAACCATCATATAAATGAAAATGTAATGCTTACATCAAGGTCAAAATATGTGGCCTAGGGCATAACCACTAACAGAAACACCATATGCCTCATCCTACGTATCAAACCTTATTACAAAGTTGTATTCGCTAATTGGGTAATACTGAACCAAGAATCAAGAGGTCTTACTTTGGTTGCAATGTTAGGCTTAGGTAGATGGCTATCAAAGAAGGATCAGGTCGCTCGAGAAAAATGGCCGCAATATTTACTCGGCTGATGGGTGAACCGTTCTCAGCTCAGCTGCATATGCAAAGGTATTCTTGAATGTGGGCTTGATAACATTTTAGCTCATCAAGATCATAATAACAATTAAAAAAATAACTATTAAAGCTCGTCAAGTGGTTATTATCCTTAGCTCTACTTCTTTTTTTTTCTCTTCTTTTTTTCTTTTTCTTTTTTTTTCTTTTTTTTATCACCTCTTCTTTTTATTCTTTATATCTCTGTCCATGCAGAGTTTGTGAATAACAAAACTCTCTTCCTGAAGTGTAAACCCATCCTTATCCGGGCGAGTTTTGATAGCCCACACGATTATCAATGATGTGCATCCATCCTCATTAAAGCGGCCATTCTTCTAAGGGGAGGCAAAAATCATTTTAGGCGAAGGGTAGTTTCAACATGTGTAACGACGAAATCGGTACGCATTTAGCATACCAGTACAGAGGTTCAAAGGTCTAGCAAGCGATTGCAAAATAAAAGTAGAAAAATAGTCATTTAGAGAGCTATACAAAGAAGGGTTGCCTAAATCATCTTCTAGGTTCTATCTTATCCAAGGATCGCTTTGACGGGTAATCGGAAAGGTCCTAGTGCTCTTAGTGAGTTTTCCTCCCATCCCCTAATTGCAAATAGTTTTTTTTTCTTTTTTCCTCCTTTTTTTTCATCTCTCAGAATTTTCCTCTCTTCAGGAGTTACATCGGATGCTATGAAGATTTTATTTAGGTCTTCCCAAGTTCTAAGATTAAATATAGTAGCACTAATTTAATTAATGTCAAAAACGAATGCATCATGATCATGTGAAATGAAATCATTAGAAACATTCATGCAAATAAGAAAAATTGTTCATCTTATTGAAATTGCTAGGATTGTCATAAGAAGTTATTGGAATGAAAGAACAAAGCAACTGAAAAAATCATAATCTTCTCCTTCATAAGGCCTAATCATATTTATGGTGAGGGGACTGCATTATAGCCCGTCTTCTTTTTCTTGTCCCTCTTCTCAGGGTCAATGATCTCCTTGGAATCAATAAGATCTTGTATTTTGTTCCTCAAAGTCCAGTAATAATCCATCAAGTGTCCAGTGTGTTGATGGTAGGCACAGTATAGATCATCTCTGTGCCCTGACTGTCCTTGATTCATAGCTGGCTTGGGCAATAGTGGTCTCAGCTGCCCCTCCTTTGTCAATTTCTCTAAGACCCAGGACAAAGAGCGTCCCAAATTGGAATAGTACCTCTGAGTTTGCCTGACCTCGGTAGCTGAAACCTCAACTGTTTTATCATTCCCGTCATTACTGCCCCCAGCACTGCCTAATCTGTACCCCGACTGGTTCCTAAAATTTTTTCCAGCAAAGTTACCTTGGCTTGCTTTCTTTTCTAGGTACTCACCCTCTGCTTCAATAGCTATGTCCTTTAGAGACTCCCAATCTTTGAGCCCCTTCATCTTTAGTCCCTCCTTAAGATATGGACTAGCATTCCGGATGAACAACTGAATCTGATTTGGAGTATCTACCTTCCTTTTCATTTCCATTACCCGATTTCTCCATCGAGTAAGATACTCATGGAATAACTCATCAGATTTCTATTGAAGTAGTTCCAGATCCTTCAAAGTAACCTTTATTCGGGTGCTACAATCATACTGTTTGAGGAACTCTTTGGTCAATAGGTCCCAATTTTCTCTTGTTCTCCTATCCAAATAGTGGTACCAGTCCACAGCAGGCCCAGTCAAGTTAAGGCATAAATATTCCACCTCTTGTCTTTTGGTAAGCCTAGTTCACTTCATTACAAGCATGTACAGCTTGATCTGAGCAGAAGGATCTGATGTGCCATCAAACTTGGGCAGCTCGGGCATTTTAAATCTCTAAGGAAGCATCTTCTTGCCCTCTAAATCCTTATCCTCGGGGCTTATCCCTGCCAGATAATAAACGGGCCATCACCTCAACTTTCTCTTCTATCTTTCTCAAGACGGGATCCTCTTTAGGAGGTATAGCTCCTACTGACATGGACTCCTCATGCTCATCCTCTACAAAATCCTCCTTGGGCCTATGCTCCCCAATTCTTCTAGGCTCAACCGTTGTAAAAGTTCTAGGCTCAACGGCAATAGGTGGTTCTATAACTGCTTCTGAGGGTACCTCTTTGATTGGATTCTATTCGGCCTCCTCCGGCAAAACCGGCAGGTTGTTGGCCAACTGGCGGTGTTAGAGCAGCAGTTAAGTTGCCCATTATTGCCATCATTTTATATTTGAATTCCTCAAATCTGCGCTCCATTTCCTAGGTCCTTCGATTCATCTCCTCAATGATAATAGCACGGGTGGCTTTGCTTCTTGGTTGTCCATGTTCAATTATAATCCTGAAAGCAAGGATTCGGTTCTATCTGAGGGTGACCCTGAACCCCAATATGACTGTGATGCGCACCGGACCCGATCGGTTCTCGGGATGCCGCTTTTAGGGCCCGAGAGGGTTTGCGTCTTTTGATCTTGGGCAATCATGATATATTTTGGACAACTCTTTCCAATAGAACACTGGAAAGATCATCTAATCCCATGAAGCCTTTAGACACCTTTGAGGTATCTGGAGTTGTCATCCAATTTACAAGAAATTAGGAAAGTTCGTCTAGCCTCGAGGGTCTAAACCAGAGAAAGATTCGAAACTTTAATCTTATTAATGCCTTGGTTAATTATAAATGGGTTTTAAATTCTAAAAATTTTGTCTCTCTTCTCACGCAGTTATGCATTAAAAAAAAGTGCAAATCAATCAATAAAGAAAGCAATAAAATAATAAAGCAAACTAAAGAAAGATAAAAAAAATTGGGACAAAATACAATCCCCCAAAATAAAAAAAGGTATTAAAATTTGGGACAAAAAAATACAATCCCCCAAAATAAAATCAAGCAAAATATAAATAAATAAATAAACCAAATGAAAAAAATAAACATTCATAAATCGGGATATTATTTAAAATAGGAACATTGGTTCCTCCATGTTCACTTTAGAAAATCGAAGAGTTATTTTTGGTATGCTTGGGAAAAATCGAGATGAATGATCCCATTTTAAGAAAATTACCTCTTCTTTTTAAAGTAAATTTTTATTGATTGAAAATAGGACATTGGTCCCATTTTATTAGAAAAAGTCCAATTTATTAATATAAAACTTTTTATGTGATTTTTTAATTAACGTGCATAAAAAATAAACTTATTAAAAATTACATAATAAAAACAAATAAAAGCAAAATAATAAAAATACTAAAAATACTAAAAATTCTAAAAAAAATAAATTCCACCAAAATGGTGTCTTCAAATCTCTATGGGCTCCTACTTGGCATTGGAAAAGCTCACACGTAATAAAAAAGTATTAAAAATAACACAAATAAAAAGTGATGTTAGTAATAAAAAATGGATTAAACATATAACATATGAAAATGGATTAAAATAAAATAATAAAATGCATCATGTATGACAAATTAATTAAATGGCACAATAAAAATAAGTAAATTAATATATTAACAATTAAACATGCATAAAAAGCATAAATGATACTAACAAAAAATAAAAATAATAATGGTAATAATAATAGTAATAATATATAATAATGATAATAACAATACTAATGATGATGATGATGATGATAATAATAATAATAATAATAATAATAATAATAATAATAATAATAATAATAATAATAATAATAATAATAATAATAATAATAATAAATGGTGTCTTCAAATCTCTATGGGCTCCTATTTGGCATTGGAAAAGCTCACGGGGGGACGAACTAAGAACATTTAGTGAGGAAAAAAACTGAATTTTGGAGCTTTTTGAGTTGAGAGAAAAAATCCATCTTACACACTTGTTTCCAAGAGCTTTTCTTCAAGTTTTCAAGCTATTTTCTAAGCATTTTCACAAGAGAAGACAAGGAATTCAACACTTCTACCTTCAATTCTTCAAAACTGAATTTGAGGGTAATTATTCTTGGTTTTACTCATTAATTCTCTTGTTAATTTCATTTATTTTTGCTTCCAATTAGCATATTAAACATGTAAATTCTCTTAGTCTCCATATTTTTCTTCTTCTTTTATCTTCAATTATTTATTTAACAAGTTAATTCTTTCAAATTTATCATATCATTTTCATGTTAAGGTGTTTATTTTTATGTCGTTATTCATGTTCAACTTAGGTTGTTAATGTTCTTTACATCCATTGATGTTTATTATGGCTATTATTGTTATAAATGCTAGTTTTATTATTATAATTTGTATTACACTCATTTATTGATGTCATTAGGTATTAGTATCATTATTACCATTAATGTCATTGTTCATATTTTGCATGTATGTTAAATTTCAAATTTATTTTCTTATGCCTTTTATGTTAGATATTACTTTAGGCTTTATTATGCATGTTAAGTTTTATTATTCTTATGTTATGTTTTCATGCACATCTTAGGAGTATTAAAATTGATTGTCACTAATCTTTCATGCATGTTAACCTTTATTATTAATAAATTGCATTTGCCATGATGTTATCTCACTTTATGCTTGTTAAATTGCATCATAATTATTTTTATGCATGTTATAGTATCTTATGCATGTTATATGGTCATTATACATATTATCTTTCATGTCATCTCATCTCTTTGGGTTAATTTCTAACATGAATCTCTTCTATTTTATTTTTGGTTGCAAATCATTGTTTTATTCTCATTTGAGCACCAATGTACGAGAAGGAGGATATGCGGACTTTGGTATTTTCATTGCACATTTTCAATTCTCATTTTATTTATATTTCCTTGTATATATTCGTTGAATAAAATGTTTTTTTATGCACGCATGAACAAAAACCACACAAATATTTCTAATAAATTAATTTAGATTTTTCACAATAAATGGGACCAATGTCCTAATTTTCATCCCAAATAAATCATCACATCCAAAATATTTTCTTTAATTGTGCATGCGAGGACCAAGGTCCTCATAATTAATAAATTCCCCGGTTTTATGTATGTTTGCACTTTTAAATGGGAGTTGTATTCCGCTCCTGGTATTATTGTAATTTATCTTTGATGTTATTTTTGATATGTTTATCTTATCACTTTCAATGTGAATATTTGCGCTTTTAAATTAAAATTGCATCATGTGGAGAGAGAGCGAGTTAATAAACTCAAAACCAAATTATAAAATTAATCAAGGTAGAAATAGATGCGAAGTCCCAAACCCATTCTCTGGTCTTTGGGCTCAAAGAGGCTAGAGGTTTACCCTCCAAGACATCTCTTGTGTCACGAGACTTGGACATTAATCCTAGGCTCCTTTGGCGAGAGGTTTAACCTCCAAGACCCCTTTAGCTTGCCCAAAATGGATAAAAGCGTTGTCTTTGGACTTAAAGAGGTGAGAGATTTACCCTAAAAGACCCTTCTTATGCTCTATGACCTAACAAATCCTAGGCTCCTTTGGGCGAGAGGTTTACCCTTCAAGACCCCTTCGGCTTGCCCAAAATGGATGAAAGCGCTGTCTTAGGCTCTCCTAGGCGAGAGAAAATTCCCAATGTTTTATTGGGTGGCGACTCTATGAAACCTCCTTGTTGCCCAAAATTGACGCACTTGTAATTCATTACAAGTTATCAAAGGACCTCAAATTCCCGATCGCCCTCAAGCGGGTGGTCAAGGGGCGCCCACGCGGATCCGGTGCGCATCACAGTGGCGACTCCACGGGGGACAACTGGTTCGAGACTTCAATTTGAAAATACCTTGATTAACTTTTACAATTAAATTTTAGTTTATGAAATTTGCCTTATATCAAAATTGCATATCATCTCATTAGAGCCTTAGATTAAGTTAGTTTGGTCCCTTTTCAAACCCCGGTGCGTTCCTGAAGCACGACCCTATTTTTACTCAATTTAGGGAAGTGTTAAGGATAATCACCAGCCCAAGTCTCGTACCATTATGGTATATCAAATGGTGACCTGATCGGTCGTTATGCTCGTGATGAGCTAGACCCATCGGCAGGGATCATGCTTGGGTAACCCAAAAATATCATCACCCCATAACTAAAGCTCATGTAATTGCAATAGATACTTCCACTAGGTGAAATGTACCGTAATACTATGCTTGCTATATGGGCCATCATATATTGGACGAAATCAATTTAATTAAATGGTCTTCATCAAAGGCTTTCATGCCCCGGTGGGCCCATCCTAGTTAAATTGAATTGTTCATATACATTAAGGCCAAACACCCATACGTATGTACATTAGATAGGAGCTGTTATGCTGCTGATTCTTCACCGCACACCATACGTGTCCATTGGGTTCCACGTTAATCCATGGATCAAGCCCACCTAGGAAAGAGACCGCACTACCACGTGTGTGGGAGATATAAGGTTGGAAGGATCTATCTGCTTGCATGTGTTTGTCTATGTTGCATCAGCACGAGCATGCATTACATTTTAATCATGCATCATCTTAACAATTTTTGCATTTCGGCCATCATAGATTCTCCTGGGTGGTCTAGAGGTCCCGGCGGACGGTTAAGAAGGACGCCGCTTTTGGGGTTAACAGAGTTAGTGTCGGATCAGAGTTCAGATTCAATCTCAGAAAATAGTGTGGGGTTTTCTTTCGAATCATCAACAGAAGTAAGCATGGCTAATCCATCAAATGAGTCTGATGCAACCCGGGTAATAATCGCTGAGGAGGTAGGAAAGAGAATGGACGAATTTGAAGCCCGAATGATTGCAATGATGGGCAATCTTGCCGCCACAATAGCTGGGTAACAAGCTGCTGCTACCCCTATTCGAGTACCAGCTGAACAAGAGGCTGTTAGAGAAGAACATCCTACTGCAATTAACCAACCAGTGGTTGACCCACCTATTGTTGAGCAAAGAGTACCTGCACCTATTGAGCGCAGAGAGGGCCCCAGGTCTGAAGCTGAGTTTGGGGGAGATGAGCTAGAGGAGCGTACCGTAGCTAAAGAGAAGTCGCCAAAAATGGATGAGGCAATGTGGAGGAAAATGGAAGAGAGATTTGAGGCCATGGCAAGGATGATGACTGTGGGGAAAGGAATGAACCCGAAAAACCGAGAGCTGGATGGGGATGACCTGATTCCCCAGAATTTTAAGATGCCGGACATTCCCAAATTTGATGGCACCTCTGACCCTGCCGCACATATCAAGCAATACTCGCTGGTTATGAAGGGAACGACCTTAACAAGAAAATAAAAGATAGAGTATTTCTGCTTGAGTCTCACAGGAGCTGCTATTGATTGGTACCATGGGCTTGAGAGGAGGTCCAAGGAGGATTGGGACTTGCTAACCGAAGAGTTCCTTAAGCAGCACGATTGCAGTACTCGGATGGAGGTCACTTTGAAAGATCTCGAATTGTTACAACAGAAGGCTGGGGAGTCCTTCCACGAGTACCTTACTCGGTGGAGAAACCGGGTTATGGAGATAAAATGCAAACCGGACACTTCTGATCAGATCCGGCTATTCATTCGAAATGCCAGCCCTTACTTGAGAGATGGAATGAGAATGAAGGGACTTAAGGATTGGGAGTCCTTGAAGGACATTGCCATAGAAGCAGACAGAGAATATTTAGCCAAGAGGGCAAACAGCGAGTTCTATGCCAGGAAGGGATACAGCAATCAGGGGACAGTCAAGCCAGTAAGTTCAAGCAACGGTAACAGAGGTGGGAAGATAGCTGAGGTGTCTGCAACAGGCGTAAGTCAGAGATATTTCTCGAACTTGGGTAGGCCTTTATCATGGGTGCTGAAGAGGCTAGTGAAAGAAGGAAAACTGCGACCCCTATCACCTAGGCCGGCCAAGACCCAGGGACAGCCAGGGCACAAGGAGAATGAGTATTGCGCATTTCACCAACATACCGGCCATTTGATGGATGATTGTATAACGCTAAGGCATCGGGTCCAAGATCTAATTGACAACAAGCAGATCACCGATCCTGAAAAGAGAGAAAGCAAGAAGAAGTCCAGTTATAATACAGTGCCACCTCCAGTCTTTATGATTGGATCGAGCCTATCAGAGTGGTACGTGATGCAAGATCTATATAGAAATAAGTATGTCGCTATTACTCGCCATGCAGTGGATGGAGAAGGGGTTTCCATGGCGACAATAGACTGTTGGTCCACTAGTGAGAGTGGAGATGATGAAGATGAGAAAAATGGAGAGTTTACGGATCCGTGGGATTCAGAGGAAGAAGAAAGAGTAGAAGCAGTAACAAGAAGTGGGAGGGCCATTCCAGAAGTTGAGAAGTAGCAAGACCCAGCACAAGCAATCACAGAGAAGGAGCTGGAAGAAATTTAATAGTGAAGCAACTAAAAAAGACCACGGCTCAGATATCTATTTGGGACCTCTTGAGACAGTCCCCCTCTCACCGACAGAAGTTAGTTGAAGCATTGAGTGTATCCACTGTAGTAACTACAATCTCTCCATCCGAGCTTTTAGACCTTGTTAAGGGGGGATCCGGGGAGAAGTTGGTTTTTTCTGATGCAGACCTACCAACAGAGGGTCGCAACCACAACCGACCTTTATACATCAAGGCATAGATCAATGGTAAACACACCGCTTGTGTCATGGTTGATGATGGGTCATCAATAAATGTTTGCCCTTTGGTGGTGCTTCAGGCTTTTGGGATGGATGAGAGTATGTTAAGCAAATCTGACCTGACCATCACTGCCTACGACAATTCTAGGAGGCAAGTATTGGGAACTTTCAAAGCTGTTGTAAAGACGGGGCCCATTGAGAGAGAAATGGATTTTGTGGTCTTGCCGATTCCAGCAAACTTCTCAGCTCTGCTTGGAAGACCGTGGTTCCATAAGTTAGGGGGAGTGCCATCCACCTTACACCAGATAATTAAGATACCTTATGAAGGAGAGATAGTGACCATTAAAGCAGCAAGAGAGAACCAAGTGTCTGCCTTGGAGATCTCTAATCAGCCATTCAGTGGCTTTCATGTATCGGTGATCGGAGAAGAGCAAAGCTTAGAAGGTAGCCCTCAAGTGGTGAACATGCTAAAGAAGATGCACTTCCTCCCAGGGGCTGGTTTGGGAAAAGAGTCACAAGGGCAGCAGGATGCTATCACTACACGTGGTCAGAAGAATCGAAAAGGGTTGGGCTACAAAGGAGAGTATAGTAAGAAGAAAGTGTCAGAGAAGATTCCCCATATTTCGGAGAGCTTTGTGCTATCATCATCGATTTGTGCTTACACCGGAGAAGAAGAGCCGCAATGGGTGGACGGGAAGATCATCCCAGGATTTGAAATTTTCAACAATGTCTTTGATTGGGAGATCGGAGTTGTTAAAGCTGTAGAGAACTTTTGGGACGAGGAGATTATGACTCAATGCAGCATCTGGGACAGGGATGAGCCCGAAGAGATCGTCACTGATAAGATGTTAGCCACTAAGCTCAAAGGGAAGGAGAAGATAGTGGAACCAGAGCCGAAGATTAAAGATCTCAAGATTTCACAAAATTAAGAAGCCAAAGCACAGTCGGCTGCAGCATCGGCGTTGACTGAAGTTGATAGTCATTTAGATTCTCTTTTTATGCCAGAACTCTTTGAGAACAATGTTAATGTTTCTAATTATGTTAATGAGATAAATAACTTTGCTTACTTGTGTGATGTTTCTGATGATTTCATTTCGCATGATCATAAGCATGATGCATTCATTTTTGATATTAATTCAACTGGCACAACTGCATTTAATCTCGGAACTTTGGAAAATCCAAAGGAAATTTTGCTAGCATCAGACATAACTCCTGAAGAGAGAATAAAATTTGAGAGAATATTAAAAAAATATGAAAAAGTCTTTGCCTGGACCTATGAGGATATGCCGGGAATAGATCGAGATGTTGCCGAACACGCCATCCCAACTTACCCAGAGTTTAAACCAGTTAAGCAAAAACTCCGTAGACTTAGGCCAGAATGGGCACATAAAGTGAAAGAGGAGATCCATAAGCAGATTGAGGCTAACTTCCTGATAGAGGTTCAATACCCAACATGGTTAGCTAACGTGGTTCCTGTAGCTAAGAAAGACGGTAAGGTTTGAGTATGCATCGACTATCGAGACCTGAACAAAGCTTGCCCTAAGGATGATTTCCCGCTGCCTCATATTGATGTGCTAGTAGATAGTGCTGCTGCTTGTATGATGTACAGCTTTGTGGATGGGTATGCAGGGTACAATCAAATCCTTAACAAGATAATGGATCGGATTAAGACAGCCTTCATCACAGAGTGGGGGACATATGCCTATCGAGTTATGCCTTTTGGGTTAAAAAATGCAGGAGCAACTTATCAGAGGATGGCCACCAAGGTTCTCAATGACTTAATCCATAAAGAAGTAGAG
Organism: Excoecaria cochinchinensis; assembly: GCA_947683425.1. Classification (NCBI taxonomy): domain Eukaryota; kingdom Viridiplantae; phylum Streptophyta; class Magnoliopsida; order Malpighiales; family Euphorbiaceae; genus Excoecaria; species Excoecaria cochinchinensis. The sequence goes on along the minus strand of CANTUQ010000104.1, from coordinate 2,545,971 downwards.
GTGTATGTCGACGACATGATGATTAAGTCGGCTACTAGAGAAGGTCACTTTGAGGCTTTAGAAAAGTTCTTTCAAAGGATCAGCAAGTATGATCTGCGCCTCAACCCCAAGAAATGCATTTTTAGAGTTACATCAGGAAAGTTACTAGGCCATGTAGTAAGCCAGACGGGAATTGAGGTAGATCCCGATAAAGTCAAAGCCATAAGAGAGATGCCGATGCCCAAGAAGGAGAAGGACGTCAGAAGTTTCCTAGGAAAGCTTCAGTATATCAGCCAGTTTATTGCCAAGCTAGCTTCAATATGTGAGCCTATTTTCAAGCTTCTTAGGAAGAATCAGCCGGGGGTATGGAACGATGACTGTCAATTGGCCTTCGACACCATTAAGGAGTATTTGTTAAATCCTTCGGTGTTAAGACCACCACGCCGTGCTAAACCACTAATCCTGTACCTGGCTGTGGATGATAACTCAGTGGGTGCTATGATGTCTCAGGAAGATGATTTTGGTGTAGAGTTTGCCGTTTACTATCTTAGCAAGAAATTCCTGCCTTACGAAGCCAAATATGTAGAGGTGGAAAAGATTTGTTTAGCAGTTATCTGGGCTTCTAAGAAGTTGCGACACTACTTTCATTCCTTCAAGGTACAAACGGTTGCCAAACATAATCCGCTCAGATACCTCCAAGAAGCACCCTCTCAGCTAGGGAAGATGGGAAGATGGTTACTGCTATTGCAGGAATTTGACATTGAGTACATAACCAGGAAAACCATTAAGGGACGAGCTGTAGCGGAGTTCTTAGCCGAGCATCCTATTGAGGGAGATCAGTTTGAATACAACTTCCCAGATGAAGATGTCACGGCCATAGCAGTGTAAGGGTGGCAATTATTCTTTGATGGAGCAGTCAATAATAAGGGAGCAGGCGTAGGTGTTATTCTTATGACCCCAGATGGTGAAAGGCTACCATTGGCTAAGAAGCTGAGGTATAAGGCTACCAGTAATGAAGCAGAATATGAAGCTTGCATCTTTGGATTGGAAGCATTACTCGCTCTTGGGGCAAAGACCATAGAAGTATTCGGAGATTCTTCCTTGGTAATTCATCAGATCAGAAGGGAGTGGTCAGTCAAGGAAGAAAGGTTGTTGCCTTATGCAAAGCACTTGAGAACGTTGAGCAGCCAGTTTGAGATTTGCACTTTTCACTTCATCCCCAGAGACGAAAATCAGTTAGCTGATGCTCTAGCAACATTAGTGTCTATGTGGGACAACCCAACAGGAGTTGCGATGAAACCTGTGCTGATTTATAGTTCGGAAAGACCTTGCTTTGAAGCTGAACAGGTGATGGACATTGAGGCCACTGATGGAAATCCATGGTATTATGACATTCAGAATTATTTAGAGAGATCAGTCTTTCCAGAGGAAGCCACTGAGAAGGACCAAAGAATGATCAGAAAGTTATCCACTCAATTCATCAGTGTTAATGGCACTTTGAACAAAAGGCAAGCTGATGGTATCAAGTTAAGATGTCTGGCAGAGAAAGAAGCTAAAAGAGTTATGGAAGAGGTTTATGCCGGGGTTTGTGGAGCTCACATGAATGGCTTAGCCTTAGCAAAGAAGATCATGCGCTAAGGGTTTTATTGGCTCACAATGGATACAGATTGTTCAAAATTTATGAAGAAATGCCAGTTATGCCAACAGTACGCGAATTTAAGGCATATGCCAGTTTCAGAGTTACATAACTTAACATCTCCATGGCCATTTGCAGCGTGGGGAATAGACATCATAGGCGAAATCCATCCTACGGCTTCTAATGGGCATAGATTCATCATAGTTGCCATTCACTACTTCACTAAGTGGGTTGAGGCTGAATCTTTCAAGAAGGTTGATGCAAAGGATATGGCTAAGTTCATTGAGCGGAATTTGATATGCAGATATGGTCTCCCACATCACATTGTGTCTGATAATGGTGTGCAATTCCTAGCAGAGACTAAACAGATGCTCCAGAAATATGGGATCTAACATCATAAGTCTTCTCCTTACCGTCCTCAAGCAAACGGTGTAGTTGAAGCGGCGAATAAGAATGTGAAGATATATTTGGACAAAATGGTTCAGAACTACAAGGATTGGGCAGAAAAGCTACCCTTCGCACTTTGGGGTTATAGAACAACAGTCAGAACCTCTACGGGGGCAACACCATTCTCTCTGGTATATGGAACTGAAGTAGTCCTGCCGGCTGAAATTGAGCTGAAATCATTAAGGGTAGTCATGGAAGCTGAGACTCCTGAAACAGAATGGGCACAACAACGTTTGTCATAGCTAAATCTATTGGATGAAGACAGGTTACGAGCCTATTACCACAACTAAGTTTATCAAAAGAGGCTGGCTTGGTCATTTTGCAAGAAAGTACGAAAGCATCCGTTGAAGGAGGGGGATTTGGTGTTTAAGATGATGAGACCGGGAGTTCCAGACATACGAGGAAAATTCAGACCAACCTGGGAAGGCCCATTCATTTTGAAAAAGTTGCTAACAAAAGGAGCAGCAATTTTAGCAGACAGTGATGGGAATGAGTTCAAGGACCCGGTCAATGTCGATAGACTTAAAAGGTTCCATGGCTCAAGACCAAAAAAATAAAAAGAAGAGAATAAATGCCCTACGGGTCGAAAACCGAAAAAAGGCGGCCTTGCTAAAATTGGGCGCCTTGTCAGGGTAAAAACCGGAAAAAAAGGCATCCTGGGCAAAAATTATGGGCCAAGAGAAAATATTCAATCGAGAAAACCCGAGAAGGCCGATTGATAACAGGAGTTTGATGCTGACAAAATCCACTCCGAGATTAGGTGAAGTCATAAGCTTTTGAATTCTTGTCAAATGAAAATCATGTATGATGAAATCATATAGAAATGTACACAATTTTGCAATGAATGAAAGAATATATTTTCATTGATCTTTTAGTTCTGTCTTAAAAAGAGATATACCAATTGTTCATCTAATGATTATTGCTCAGTCACTTCATTGGATATGTGCTTTTTGCTCTTAACAGAAGCTTTGATGATAACCTTCTCTAAAAAAAAAAAAAAGAAGGCCGTTAGAGATGAAAACCGTAACTAGCTCTCTAAGCAAAAGTTAGGGCAAAGGGCAGGATGAAAACCTGGAAATAGGCAGTCTGCCCTACAAAAACAAAATATAAATATAAAATGAACAAAAGCCGCTGGATTGGGTTGGGTCCATTCCAGGCAAAAATTAGGCAAAGGGTTGTGTGAAAATCCCCTAAGGGACGCATTTCCCGCAAAGAAAAGCTAGTGTGAAAATCCACAAGGGACGCACTACCTTTAAAACAATGACGTTCAATGCCTAGAGCAATGGGTGGCGTTACTTCAGATAATCCTATTTCAATCAGTTAACACACAACACAGAACATGAATCCCGGGTAAATGATCATTGACCAGGGGAGCAAAGGATATACACCGAACGTCTCTTTCAGAAAACTTGTCGACGATCCTCAGGATTCAGGGGGCATGGTAGAGCAGACAAGCAAACCTTGGACCACCTAGGGCACAATCTATACATTTTTGCAAGCATTTGCATTCCATATCATACACACGTGGTTTCTTGTATATTCCTATGCATACAATCTTGCAAGAGAAATCGGCGGGGAACACCAACAAAAGCCAAGTGACGACACCAGTCCAAGCATCTAAAGGAGCACAGCTCAAAAATTCACAGCGGTTAGCACGATGGCGGAGCTACCCACAAGAGGTTGGCACGACCATGGCACTACCAATTCACAGCAGTTAGCACGATTGTGGCACTACCCATAAGAGGTTAGCACGAGCACGGCACTACCAATTCACAGCGGTTAACACGATGGCGGCACTACCCACAAGAGGTTGGCACGACCACGGCACTACCAATTTACAGCAGTTAGCACGATGGCGGCACTACCCACAAGAGGTTGGCATGACCACATCACTACCAATTCACATCAGTTAGCACGATGGCGGCACTACCCACAAGAGGTTGGCACGACCACGGCACTACCAATTCACAGCAGTTAGCATGATGGCAGCACTACCCACAAGAGGTTAGCACGACCACGACATCACCAGTTACAACCAAAAGACAGCCTGCCTATAACACGGCAACAACAATCATCATAACTCCATCCAGTAGGAAGATCACCGCTTCAGGTACGCGTTTCTTTCCTTTTCCTGAATTTTGGCTCACCTAAGCACCCATGCACTAGCCTCCCCAAAATTGGGGGCAACTGTAGACACCGGGTCCCGAGTAGCCTTGATCAGTATTACCCGATAATGAAATTTAGCTATACCGGCTTATAGGCAAAAAGATTGGAGTTCGGAAGTGATTTTTCCTTATCTTTTCGATGAGCAAAAAGTGTATTTTAAAAATATTTTTTAAAATATTTTTAAAATTATTTTGGAGAAGAAAAAGTGTATTTTAGAATTTTTTTTAAAAAAAAAAGGTTGAAAAATGTTGAAAAATGGTGATAAAAATAGAGGGGAAATCATTCGCGACGGAACAGCGACGGCAAGGCGCCGTCTCTATTGTACGTGCGCGGAACGCTGCAGAGCGCGCGCTCCGTGCCACCGACGCCTAGGGCGTCGCTCGCTCCGCACACGTTGTGCGTGGATTCCTCGCACTCCGCGCGGAGTGACGCCGATTTTCGGCGTTAGGGTGCCGATTTCGCCCCGATTTCTCCCATTTTTATCTCCCACTTGATTTTTAACCGTTTTTGGACGGTTTTGGGTGGTTTTTGGGTAGTTTTTGAGGGTTAAAACACTAGAAAAAATTCAGATTAAGTGGGGGGACGAACTAAGAACATTTAGTGAGGAGAAAAACTGAATTTTGGAGCTTTTTGAGTTGAGAGAAAAAATCCATCTTACACACTTGTTTCCAAGAGCTTTTCTTCAAGTTTTCAAGCTATTTTCTAAGCATTTTCACAAGAGAAGACAAGGAATTCAACACTTCTACCTTCAATTCTTCAAAACTGAATTTGAGGGTAATTATTCTTGGTTTTACTCGTTAATTCTCTTGTTAATTTCATTTATTTTTGCTTCCAATTAACATATTAAACATGTAAATTCTCTTAGTCTCCATATTTTTCTTCTTCTTTTATCTTCAATTATTTATTTAACAAGTTAATTCTTTCAAATTTATCATATCATTTTCATGTTAAGGTGTTTATTTTTATGTCGTTATGCATGTTCAACTTAGGTTGTTAATGTTCTTTACATCCATTGATGTTTATTATGGCTATTATTGTTATAAATGCTAGTTTTATTATTATAATTTGTATTACACTCATTTATTGATGTCATTAGGTATTAGTATCATTATTACCATTAATGTCATTGTTCATATTTTGCATGTATGTTAAATTTCAAATTTATTTTCTTATGCCTTTTATGTTAGATATTACTTTAGGCTTTATTATGCATGTTAAGTTTTATTATTCTTATGTTATGTTTTCATGCACATCTTAGGAGTATTAAAATTGATTGTCACTAATCTTTCATGCATGTTAACCTTTATTATTAATAAATTGCATTTGCCATGATGTTATCTCACTTTATGCTTGTTAAATTGCATCATAACTATTTTTATGCATGTTATAGTATCTTATGCATGTTATATGGTCATTATACATATTATCTTTCATGTCATCTCATCTCTTTGTGTTAATTTCTAACATGAATCTCTTCTATTTTATTTTTGGTTGCAAATCATTGTTTTATTCTCATTTAAGCACCAATGCACGAGAAGGAGGATATGCGAAGTTTGGTATTTTCATTGCACATTTTCAATTCTCATTTTATTTATATTTCCTTGTATATATTCGTTGAATAAAATGTTTTTTTATGCACGCATGAACAAAAACCACACAAATATTTCTAATAAATTAATTTGGATTTTTCATAATAAATGGGACCAATGTCCTAATTTTCATCCCAAATAAATCATCACATCCAAAATATTTTCTTTAATTGTGCATGCGGGGACCAAGGTCCTCATAATTAATAAATTCCCCGGTTTTATGTATGTTTGCACTTTTAAATGGGAGTTGTATTCCGCTCCTGGTATTATTGTAATTTATCTTTGATGTTATTTTTGATATGTTTATCTTATCGCTTTCAATGTGAATATTTGCGCTTTTAAATTAAAATTGCATCGTGTGGAGAGAGAGCGAGTTAATAAACTCAAAACCAAATTATAAAATTAATCAAGGTAGAAATAGATGCGAAGTCCCGAACCCATTCTCTGGTCTTTGGGCTCAAAGAGGCTAGAGGTTTACCCTCCAAGACACCTCTTGTGTCACGAGACTTGGACATTAATCCTAGGCTCCTTTGGGCGAGAGGTTTAACCTCCAAGACCCCTTTGGCTTGCCCAAAATGGATAAAAGCGTTGTCTTTGGACTTAAGGAGGCGAGAGCTTTACCCTCCAAGACCCTTCTTATGCTCTATGACCTAACAAATCCTAGGCTCCTTTGGGCGAGAGGTTTACCCTCCAAGACCCCTTCGGCTTGCCCAAAATGGATGAAAGCGCTGTCTTAGGCTCTCCGAGGCGAGAGAAACTTTCCCAATGTTTTATTGGGTGGCGACTCCATGAAACCTCCTTATTGCCCAAAATAGACGCACTTGTAATTCGTTACAAGTTGTCAAAGGACCTCAAATGCCCGATCGCCCTCAAGCGGGCGGTCAAGGGACGCCCACGCGGGTCCGGCACGCGTCACAGCGGGCTCGCGATAGATCGCGTGCTCGTTACAGCAGTGCGCTCTGTCGCGATCGCGACAGAGAGCAGATCAACTTTTGCTATCGCGAGCTCGCGACAGGGTCGTGTACTCGCGACAGCACGGGCCAAGATCACCGGTCTCTGTAACACTCGCGACAGTGTTGCGATCGCGATAGAGTCGGGATTCGCAAAATTTGCAGAATTCTGTAGATTTTTTCCTCTTCCAAAACACACGCACAACACACAAATCACATTCAAATGGTCTCTTACCTCAAATCTAGCCACCCATCAACATCAATAACCACAATATAATATTTATCAACAATTAATTTCACACCAAACATCGATTCAAACTCAGAATACCAATAATTTTCAAAACCCACAAATTTGCAGTAAAAACCACATCAATCTACAAAATCACTACAATAATCCCATGTTCATGCAAAATTACTTTACCCAAACAAAAACCCATAACATACATGCCTTATCAAGAACATATCACAACTCAATTTCCGAAAATCATCAAGGACACATGCATAAACACATTTACATACAAGAACAATAAATTTCCCAAACCTTGAAATCCTTTGCTCCTAGAGCTTAGTTCCACTAGATCCCGCCTTCTCTTTACCCTTCGGTTCACGAGGGGGCTCAACTAAGCACGACCCAACAAAACCCACAAAAAAACAACTCTAGATTAAAACCCAAACTCAGAAAATGTGAAGAAGATGATGAACTAATTGAAGAAAAGAAGAGCAAATGCAATTGATTTACCTCTAAAATGCTAAAGGAGGATCAATCCCCACCAACTAAGCCTTGATTCCAAGCTAGGGCTCTTAGAGGAAGAGAAAAGGAAGAAGAAGAGAATGAGGGGAAGGGAAAATGGGAATGAAGGCAGCCACGCCCATCCCTCTCTTCTCTTTTTTTTTCTTTTTCTTTTCCCTAACCCTAGACAAGTGTCACTACCCTATTGGTGGGATTTGATCACTCACACCCAAAACACATGCATCACATACACACAATACTCTCCCAACTAATGCATACCCTACAAATGTGTGAACACACACACTCTAGCACAGCCCCACAAACACATCCTACAAACATATGAGTAACCACACCCAAGTGCAACCCAACTAATTCACATCCTAACACCACACATGCACCCACATGCTAACAAAACTCTTAAAACATGCATTTTTACACAAAATGCCCTTAACACATGCCAAACCTCACACAATGCACATGCACATACATGGCTCATTCTACTAGGGGGCAAACGAAGTTGTGACACGCGCCGGACCCCGTGGCCGCCCCTCTGACCGCCCGTTCGAGGGCGATCGGGCAATTGAGGATCCGTTGGCAATTTGTAAAGATATTTACAAGTACGTCTATTTTGGGCAACAAGGAGGTTTCATGGAGTCGCCACCCAATAGAACATTGGAAAAGTTTCTCTCGCCTCGGAGAGCCTAAGACTGCGCTTAGCATCCATTTTGGGCCAACCAAAGGGGTCTTGGAGGGTAAACCTCTCGCCCTAAGGAGCCTAGGATTAATGTCAAAGTCTCGTGACACAAGAGGTGTCTTGGAGGTCATAGTTCCAATGAGTGATCGGATAGACCTCTCGCCTCTTTGAGCCCAAAGACCAGAGCTGGGTTTGGGACTTCTCATCTATTTCTACCTCGATTATTTTATGATCAAATTTTATATTTTCATTAATTCGCTCTCTCTGCACATGATGCAAT